>VIBL01000024.1:0-2400000 GCA_008271625.1 Lutraria rhynchaena
CTTGTTAACCCTCTAGAGGTTGCATTTTGATTGGATCATCGCTAAACCTTGTCTTAATAATATCTAGGATGTAAATTTGAACATAGTATCATTTGGGGTCAAAAACTAGGTCACCAGGTCAAATCATTGGAAAACCTTTTTTGACTCTCTAGAGGTCACAGTTATGATTGAATCTTCACTAAACCTTGACAAAATGCTTTCCTTTATGATATCTTGGACAAGTTCGAACATGGGTCAACTTGGGTCTTAAACTAGGTCACCAAGTCAAATCACAGGAAAACTTGAAGTTGCAATCTTTACTCAGGTGAGCTAAAAAGGGCCATCATGACCCTTTTGTTATCAGGTCATACAATAATATGATCACTGGCTTTGATATTCTTTGTTTCAGGAAATTACATCCTAAACTATCTTGCTACCAGACCAAAATTAGTTCATTATGTACTTCAAGCTCTAGTTCAGGTGAGGTCTGATTTACTATTAGTCTTTATTGTTGTACTGCCATTAGACAAAATAGTTGAGCTGTGACTGTGGTCCAGTGGTTATAGCACTGGACTTGTGATTAGGAGATCCGGGTTCGAATCCTGGTCGCAGTAGGTAATACCCTTCTATGAAAATTTGACAAAAATGTTGATTTTCCTCCATATATGGAGAAGTTGAGGCTTCTTGTGGAAGGATAAGTTAGTTCTGGTTAGTATATAACACAGGAAAACTGGTTAGGTGAACCTGTCGCCATATATAACTGAGAAATTGGTGAAAAGTGGTGTTTAACCCCAGTGACAATGTCACATAATAAAAAAAATGGAACAGATTGTTCATATTGCTCTTCTTTGCTTCATGTGAACTTTTATGAATGCATATTTAGTGATTTTGGCATGTCTAATGTCACTTTTTTGCCAAAGTAAGCAAATCCCAGATATGAATATAATTGGTTTAGTGCAAAATCCAAAGCTGCAGTATGTGATATCATTACTTCTTTTGAATTACAGCTCTTCTCTCGAATTACCAAACTTGGATGGTATGATGGTACTAAAGATGAATACGTTTTTAGGAATGTTGTTACTGATGTTGGGAAGTTTATACAAAGTGGTTCTACTCAGCATGTGATGATTGGTGTACAACTCCTGTCCCAACTTGTTGTTGAAATGAATAGGGTGAGTGAGGTGAGAGGCTTTGTCATGTGACTTTTGTGTTACTCCAATGTGTGAATTATTTTTTAAACAAGTTACTTGAAAGGATGACTGACATTGCTATGTATTTAATTTCAACTGTGTCATTCTTTTATGCTTGCCTGAAAAAAGATGACACTTGTCAGTGGCTTCAGATAGCTGGTTAATATTAATGTTTTGTGTTTTCTATGTGTCACTGAATTTTTCAGCTTTGAAAGTCTTTTGAATATCTCTGAGTGCTGATACAATACTTCCTACATGCATGTTTAATTTTCTATGACCTGTACTTTGTTAATTCTTTATATTTAGCTTACCTGAACTCATAGTGCTCAGTGAGCTATTAGGATCTGTCAATGTCCGTTGTCCGCAATTTGGGGTTGTTAACACTTGAGAGGTCACAGCTATGATTGGATCTTGGGTCAAAAATTATTATGATGTTACATACAAAAGAATATCGCACACTACAAGATATCTATAGCTTACTACTGAATATAACATTCTATTGAATATCAGATGCTACAGAATATCACATGCAAAAGAATACTCACCACATTATACATAATATCTCATACTGTAGAATATCATATACAACAGAATCACATACTACTGAATATATCACATACAACAGAATATATCACATACTACTGAATATATCACATACTACTGAATATATCATATACTACTGAATATATCACATACAACAGAATATATCAAATACTACTGAATATATCACATACTACAGAATATATCACATACCACTGAATATATCACATCATGGAGAATATCAGTTATTTACTATAGAAAATATATCACATACAACAGAATATCTTTTACATACTTCATGATATCTATCACATGGAACAGGATATCTATCCCACAGTAAGTCCGTAGATTGCTATTTGGTAATATATGACTGGTCAAATTTCACTTTTTTGTTACTTGTGCAGGGTTTGACATTAATGTAGCATAAGTGACTATTTGGTGATATCAAGTTTCACCAATTTATAGTTTTAAAAAGTTAACCATGATTTTATGCCTTAATAAACCCATTATCCAGAGTCCATTGCAAGTGATAAGAAATAAATATTATCCTTGGTCGGTTATCTATAAACCAATATATTATAAATTTACATATTTTTGAATGATGATAATTAATCTGAAAATCGGGAGGTCAAATCGCTGGAAAACCTTGTTAACCCTCTGGTGGCCACAGTCTCTATAGTGGCCTCTAGTGGATTATCCTCAAACATTTTCAGAATGTTTGTATTAATGATATCGTGAACAGGTTTGAACATTTGTCAACTCGGGTTAAAAACTAGGTCACCTGGTCAAATCTCAGGAAAACCATAGATTTTGCAATCTTTACTCAGGTGAGCGAAAAAGGGCCATCTTGGCCCTCTTGTTTGATTAAAATAAAATTGGTTTATTGGTTATGTTAATGAAATATCGAAACTATGATATTCGTTTATTATTTCCACAATGGAAATAAGAGGAATCCTTTCCTCTTGTTAGCTCATCAGAACCGAAGGTTCAGGATGAGCTGTTAGGTTGGGTAGGTGGACGCTCCGGCGTCTGTCGTCTGGCATCAACAATGGTCTTCTCCTCAGAAACTACCAGTCGGATTTACTTCAAATTTGCTGTGCAGAAGCCTTTTGACGTTCTAACTGCAATTTGCTCATATTGTACCGGTTGACCCCTTTTAGGGGCCACTAGAGCTAAAAATAGAAAAACTTTAATCATCTTCTTCTCATGAACCAATGGATGGATCATCACCAAACTTGGTCTGTAGCATCCTTAGATGGTCTTCTCTCAAGTTTGCTCAAATAAATATGGTCGCCCCATTTAGGGGCCACTAGAGCTAAAAATAGAAATACCTTTAAATGTCTTCTTCTCATGAACCAATGGATGAATCATCACCAAACTTGGTCTGTAGCATCATTAGATGGTCCTCTCTCAAGTTTACTCAAATAAATATGGTCGCCCCATTTAGGGGCCACTAGAGCTAAAAATAGTAATACCTTAAAATGACTTTTTCTCATGTTTCTATGGATGGATTATTACCAAACTTGGTTTTTAGCATCTTTAGATAGTGTTCTATCAGATTTGCTCAAATAAAAATGGTTGGCTCCAATTAGGGTCTACTAGAGCTAAACATAGGAATACCTTAAAATGACTTCTTTTTATGAACCAATGGTTGGATCATCACCAAAATTGGTCTGTGGTATCCTTCAGTCATCACGAATATTCTTTTGTAGTATCCTTTGATGGTCCTTTATGAAGTTTGTTATTGTTCCCCATTATTTGCCCACAAGTGTACCTTTATTACCTTTTTAGTAACAGGTTAATTAATATTTATACTAGTGAGCGATGAAGGGCCATCACGGCCCTCTTGTTTCTGTCATCCCTGGTATTGATGTGCATTGCATGGTTTTTATTATTTGAATATGTATAATCATAAATTTTATATATGTAATACTATTATTTTTTCGACTGATGAATTTCACAGTTGTTATTGTATTTTATTTATCTATCCATTCAATTTTGTTTTGAATTGCCATGTTGTGTATACTTGCCAAATAAAATTATTATTATTATTAATTAATGTACTGGCAATTTAAGTATGCTGTAGTTCTATATGTTGTGTTAAAATGTACTTTAAAAATAAATGACGCTGGAATAGATAAATTTCAGTAAACATTATCAGTTTAACCTCTTAGGTCAATACTATGCTAACGATACTAAGTTGTGTATTAATTAATAATAATTCATACCTTACGGAGCCCCTTACAGCGCCATCCCCTAGATGATTCTCTCTGATGAAGGAAGAAGAAATGCAATTTTTGCAAGTTCGTTTAAATTTTTTGTTGCATCATATGAAAGTATATTTAATATTTGAAAATAACTTAAAATATTCTTTTACGTTTTTTTTTTACATATTAAGCCAATCACGCCACCTTAAGGCATGTCTGAATGACAATCTCTAGCTGTTTACCGGTCTGGTTTTGTGCATCGAATGGCCATGCTCTTGAAAATACCTAAAATCCATTTTCTTGTGACAAAATTAAAATAAATCATTTAGTGCCTCTAAACAACTATATCTTACAATAGCATTCTGATATGGAATTCTGAGTTTTCTATATTTAGCATTAGCAGCAGCTTGATAACCGGATATATGCATCATTAACACAGACTGTGTTACTCAATGTAAACCATTCTGTCAATCCTGGGCTACAAAAAAGATAATAAGTTGAGTAATTGAAGAGTATTCAGTGGTCATAATGAAATTTAAACATTGTTAAGGTTTTTTATCTTATAATTACTATCATTGTGATGAAATTGATATGTGAAGCTGGCTTTTTAGTTTTGTGGTAGCGATTTTCTTTCCAGTATATTTACATCACAGGCAAGCAGATGACATTAAAGCCAAATTCATGTTTAATATTGATATATACTTTATATTATTAAAAAACAGTTCTGTTATACATTTTTATCACTTTGTTTTATTTTATAACTTGGTCTAGTAACAATGGAGTCAGGTCTAGTGAATTTTCAGGCTGCCAAGACCACTGGTCAAAGATAGATCAAAGTTGAACCCTGTTGTGTGACAAAGAAGTAGATTTACTTTTAGATTCCACTGTGCTTTCGGATTAAAACTGATGTAATTGTTGTTCATGTAGGCAGAAGCAAGTATTTCTCTCACCAAACACAGGAAGATAGCTTCATCTTTTAGGGACACACAATTATTTGAGATTTTTCAACTTGCTTGTTCGTTGCTCAGAAATGCTGCTGGGAATATCAAAAGTCTGGATTTCAGTGATGAAAATCAAGTAAGTTTTTGTCTAAGAATTCTACCTTAAAGCAATCACCAATATATTTTGTTTATGCTAATCCTTAATGTTAATTCTCTGTGTTGGACTTAAAAAGATTTAAATCACAGTTATTTGATGACTAATCATTTTATTAGATGTGACATAATAATTTATTGTCTCTCTATAGTCATCATGTGGACTGAATTCAATGCCTGCTTATCCTGCTATACAGGATAGATCAAAGAGTTAATGCACTCACAAAGTTGGAAGTTTATTCTACAGCTCTCCTATATGTGTTACTACACAAACTTAAAACCCCACTTTTGTGAGTGCAAATATTTATTAACTGGACTGTAAAGGTATTGACTTACTATTGTTAGCACAGTTGCATCATGTCTGCTCAAACTTAAAGACGATTTCGGTAGTTCGTAACGGGCAACATTTCTGCACATAAGGGAGACAATAAAGCTCTTCACGGAAGAAACACTTGCATAGTTTTCGGACAACTAATGTATCCGCGAGCGCGCTAAGTATGCAACCTATAATGTGTGCTCTATTTTTTAATAGTGACTAATTTATGTGAAACACCACATGTACAGTTCAAAATTGAATTACTTCATATGACTGTAATGGAGGTTCATCATTTATTGCAAATATTTGTTGATGATGTAGCTGATATTAGGACTCTGAGCTAACATTACCTCAAAGACTCAAATGTTCTTTTAAAGTGAAATATGTGGTACAAAATTGTTCTAAGATATATATCAAAACTAAAAAGTTTTATTGGATGATAAACAGAAAACTACGCTTTATTAACTTTATATACACATTACAAAATTTAACCGAAATTGGCAAATATTTGTTGACAATGCTACAGAATTTAGAAGTTGGAGGTAAAATTAGCTCAGTAACCCCATGTTTTTATCTCTGAAATGTGTTTATTAGACATTGTTCTACGATATATATATATATATATATATATAAATTAGAAAGTTTTATTGGAAAATAGGCAAAATCTTTATTAACTCGATATGCATATTTTTGATATTAATCATATTTGTCGACTATTTTTGACAATGTAACTGAATTTCAGAGTTGAGACTGAAATTAGCTCGGTAACCTCATGTTTTTATTACTGAAATATGTTTATTAGACATTGTTCTAAAATATATATCAAAATTAGAAAGTTTTGTTGGAAGAATATCGGAAAAGGGGGAAAAAAGATGAAAAATAATATTTTTTTTGTCGAAATTGCAACCCATTTTTTCATGCATGCAGTTGAAAATAAAAACATAGTATGACAGAATTAAATCATTTATGGTATAAATTGTGTTAAATTAACACAATATATGCCAAATGAATACTTACATGTAAAAACAGTATGTTTGAGCATGATTTTATCATGATATAACAGTAATAGTATGTGTTTAGCGATAAGCTCTTTATACACATCAAATCTTAAAAAACAGCTGCACACCTACACAAAGTATGAGCTGTTATCTCGAAAACGAGTTCGGTGACCCCTGTTTTTCTTTCCATTTTAGGATTTGTTATACTTTTTTCTATAAAATATGAAAAAATGATCACTTTTCCTTGAATAAAACAAAATGCAGAAATCGTCTTTAAGTGTGTGGCTCAAATACGACATGGAAATTTGTATCATTGTATCATTAGATTTGAAAGGCAGCTTGAATGCATTGGCAGATTATCATTAATCATTGAGATAATGATTCAAGACACTTAGTATACTGCTTAGTGATGGCATTTAGTGAAGTTGATTATGATCAAAGTGGTACATGACCGGGAAGCGAGCATCTTTCATGGCCTTTGATTTAAAATATCTAGTGCATGCATTATGAACACAAGTTTCAATTTACGTGTTTGACTGTGTATAAGATGCACATTTTTTGCCTTAGAAATATATAAAAAGTTCCGGTTGCATCTTATACACCAGAACAAACCAACAAGGTTTTCCCGTAGATGAAAGCATATCATCCGAATGTACATACAGTTTCAAAACGTTCTTGATCCGTAGCTGTTTTTGGCATTGCAGCAGGTCTAAGTGTCATTAACGTTGCAGAAATGTGTATTTAATTTTAATTAAATCAATAAATGTAATATAGATAGGGTAAATAAAGTGAATTTGGCAAAAAAGATTCCCCCGCTGTTTTCATATTTATTCAATACTGACTCTTATTTTTTGTTCCTGTATGACTTCAATAAAAAATAATTCTGTAACATGCATTTAATGAGTGATTCTAAGCTTGATTTGACCTTGACATTGAATGGATTTGGATTTACAAAACCTACCCACTTAGTAGAATGCTTTGATACTTATGCAAATGTTGCCTTGACCATTCTCAGTCCACCTATAACAGTCCACCAACTGAGATTTTGACCTTGACCTTGAATGGCTGTAGACCAAACCTTGATTTGACCTTGGCTTTGAACGGATTTGGACTTCAAATGTTTACTTGGGTTGTTTCACTGTTTCATCTAGCACCAACAACGATTACTAGAATACTTTGATACTTACGCAGTTGTTGTCTTGGACCTTGACCATGTTTGGACTTCAATGTTAAATAGGCTATTTCTTGGTTAATAACATTTGACCCCTCTCAATTAACCTGATTTGACTATTTTTGTCTTGCGTCAACCTGAAAAATTTGATAGTTGGGACAGTTGTTGCCATATACTACTCACAGTCCACTCATATCGCCCAACCTCGAATTGACCTTGATCTGATTCGGATATTGAAATTTAAAATTTACCTCATTTACAATGGAAATGTCTTGACAAGCATGCCACCTGGGACATTTGCATTTATTAGGTAGATGTTAGGTGGATCTTAACAAGATCTGATTTTGTAACATTATGCTCAGTTGCTAAAGAGAGATTGGTATGAATACTAACAACATTCACTTTGTATTTTGCCTTTTTTTCAGCATGGTTTACTACTACATTCCCTCCGTTTGGCCCACAATTGTCTTACATTTGACTTTATTGGAACATCTACTGACGAATCATCTGATGATCTGTGTACTGTACAAATACCAACCAGTTGGAGAACTGGTAAGCTGGCTATCATCTTATCAGCTATAGTCAACAATTACAAACACTTCATTTTTAGTACAGGACTTATTTATTAACTGCTAGTATAGGTCTTTACAAAAGTGGTGTGTTTATTTACCCTTACTAGTAAAATCTCATAATTGAATTAATTAATAACCCATTAGTTCATTACTTTTGATAATGCCAAAAGCTTGACAGTTTTGGCCATTGCACATACAATATTTCAATATTGAGTCACAGTTTAAGAAATTAATTTCCTTGATTATCACAAGGGATGTCATATTAGATAATGTTCAGTGTAACCTCTGAAGACCGGACTCTGTCAGGACCGGATCACAAGTCTGGTTTTCAGAGAGTTCCGGTATTCAGAGGTTTTCAATTGAATTTATTACATGATCATGAACCAATGATATTTGTGTGCATGTTACATTCAAACTGTATATAGTAATTGTAGTGTATATTACGTATATATGTTAAGCCATTTGTATTTGCATACACCACATAATGCTTTTTGTTTTAAAACATTTTACAAGAGTGTCAGATATAAAAAGATGTATTTTTAACTAGCACCAGTAAATTGGTGTAATCAATAGTGATTTGGCCAGTGTTATGCATCGAGTAGAACATCGAAGTCAATTAACTTCTATTTGTACAGTTAAGTGTTTTTCACACATTAGCTATTAGCTTTATGTAAACAATTGATGACTGACTGTTGTTAATTAGGGGACCAAGATCATGTTATTTCAGTAATAATGTGGACCCTCCAGGCCAGTACACAAAGTTTTGACACTTGAAAATTTCGTCATCCAATATTCAGAAGACAAATAAAGAACGGTTTAAAGTCTGCAGTACGTAAAGATTGTCCGGTTTCCGGATTTAGAGAATACAGTATTCAGAGAGTACAAAAGATTATATAGGGAGAAAATTGGGACTTTGAAAATTGTCCGATTTTCAGAGAGTTCCGGTATTTAGAGAGTCCGGTATTCAGAGGTTACTCTGTACAATGATATTTATGTGCTGATTTTTGTCAAGCCCATTTGCAGTTAGCTTGACATGGTTGTCAAAATGGTGGTCCTGTATATGTGCGTCCATCCGTGCATGTGTCAGTGTGTGCGGTTTTGTGTTAGTCTGTCCGACTTTGTCCAGACCAAAACTTCCCTATGCATCAATGAATTCTAAAATGACTAGGCGCAATTGTTCACCATGATGAGACAGTGTGTCATGCACAAGACCCAGGCCATATATCAAAGGTAAGGGTCACATTTAGGGTTTTAAGGGGCAAAAATTGGCATGTTTTACATTGTCCAGGCTGTTACTTCTTTTCAGCATTGATGGGTTTTAAAACAACATGGCACAGTTGTTCACCATGATGAGATGGTGGGTCATGTGCAAGATTCAGGTCCATATCTCAAAGGCCACACTTAGGGTTTAATGGACAAAACTTTGTGTGTTTTACCAGGCACCATAACTTCCCTTTTATTTTAAGATGACCTGGCACGATTGTTCACCATGATGAGAAGGTATTTCTTGTATGAGACCCATGACAATATTTTAGAGGTCAAGGTCACACACGATGGTTTAAAAGGCAAAAATTGGCATGTTTCACCTTGTATGGACTGTAACTTCTTTCAGTATTGATGGGTTCTAAACAACATGGCATAATTGTTCTTCTTGATGAGACAGTATGTTAAGCACAAAACCCAGGTCCATATCTCAAAGATCAAGGTCACACTTTGGTTTATTGTCAGGCATTCAAAACATATCTCATTTTCTGATGACCCATAGTGGGCCCATTCAAAATGTCAAGGTCAACCCCTGAAAAGCAATGGACAAAATTTTCAGGACGATATTTGTGCTGTAGCGGGCTCGACATGTTGCCATTTAGCAACTTTTAGTGTTAATTTTAAAGCACAAAAGACTGAAATTTCTATTGAGTACTTTTTGTATGCTGTATTATTTAATATGATATGAAATATGAAATGCTTGTTAGAATTTTGCTATAAATATTAAGATGAGAGACCAATGTTTTAAAAATAAATATGAGAATTTTGGAGATCCTTGTGAGATTTATGAGATCCTAATTATGAGATCTTAATGACAAGTTTGAGAAGTACAGTCAAACTTATACTAACCTTCGCCTGCAAATAACGGCCACCTGTGGTTAATGACCTCCTTTAATTCCCCCCAGTGAAAAAATGCTCTTTAAACGAGTACGAGTAGTGACCTCTTGCTGATGGCAACCGGTCTAATTATGTCCTGATCGGTACTTTGTACCATGAACAGCAACCAGTCAGTAAGAATGTCGAGCATAAGGTTCGGTTACTTAACTCGAGATGTAGATCTGCCCGATGATCAACCATTTTGATAAATAGAGCGTGTAAATTGGACTTACTCCAGAAGTCTCAGCCCCACACCTCTATTGTTTGAGGTTAAATTTGAAAGGTCAAATGATGCCACTTGTCACAAATAAAAATTAACCAAGCGTCGATTGATTTTAATTGAAACCTTAATTGAAACCTTAATTGTTTAAATGCAATTACCATGCATGGATTTTGTGGATTGGCACATCCATGAAATCAAATTACCACAAATATAAATAACAAGATATTAGTCAGCCATCAAAATTAGTATTTACCATCTGAATTTTGCCACTTGCAGTATAACTTATAGTTGAGAAATAAGAACCTCTGATGATCTGTTATTGTCTGAGTAAGCATCAGTTGGAAAAATGTGTCAACATGATTCAGTAGAAACGAAACAAGAAATATGAGAGCCATCAATAGTGCTAAAATAATTGATCCGATGTACATGTATGACATAAGTCTCTGTAAATTTGCAGATGTCAGGTGTCAAATTTTACCATTAGTCTCGACATTACATGATGACAGATATTAGCCCTGCAAACAAAGATCACCTGCGAACAATGATCACTTTGCTGATTTTTGTTCACAGGTTGGTCTGGAATTATTATTTATATCTCAGATAATCCTATTATTCACAGCCACAATTTCACTGAATTTTGGACACAATATTGTATATTTGAAGACTAAGAGCATTCATAGAAAAAAAAATTTATTTTCATTATCAACTTAATTTAAACAAACAATGTAGATGTATATTCAATCCTGAATTCATAGGGTAAGCGCCTGGTTTGTATGAAACATTTTGTCTGTCCATATGGCTCCTTATGTTGATGAAGTTTTACTGTACTTAAATTTTATTTTTTGGTCTTTTCAGCTTTTCTGGACTTTTCAACACTGCAGTTATTTTTCAACTTATATTCAGGACTTCCATCATCATTATCACCAATGGTATTATATTGGAATGATATACTGTCATTTAACTGTCTGTTCTGAATTACACTGTTTTTTAGCTCACCTGAGCACCTATAGTGATCAGTCAGTCTACTCTGGCATCCGTCGTCCACACATGGGGTTGTTAACACTCTAGTGGTTACACTTTTTAGCGAATCTTCACCAGACCTGGTCAGAATGTTTGTCTCAATGATATTTCAGATAAGTTCGAACATGGGTCATCTTGGGTCAAAAACTAGGTCACCAGGTCAAATCGAATGAAAATATTGTAATCACTCTAGAAGTCACAATTTTGATATGATTTTCATGAAACTTTGTCAGAATGTTTGTATTAATGGTCATGTAAAATGGTGTGAATATGGGTCATATCTGGTCAAAAACTAGGTCATTAGGTCAACACGCCAGAAAACCTTTTTAATGCTCTAGAGGTCACAATTTTGATGAATATCCATCAAACGTTGTCAGAATGTTTGTTTTTACTTCTTAGAACATGGGTCATCTGGGGTCAAAAACAAGGTCGCCAGGTCAAATCATTGAAAAACCTTTTTAACACTAGAGGTCGCAGTTTTGATTGGATCTTTGTTAAACTGTGTTAAAATGCTAGTTTTCATGATGTTTTGGACAGGTTCAAACATGGATCATCTGGGGTCACAAATAGGTCTATTGGTCAAATTTCCTGAAAACTTCGTCAACCTACTAGAAGTCACAGTTTTGATTGGATCTTCCCCAAACCTTGTCAGAATGATTGTATTAATGATATCATGAACAGATTTGAACATGTGTCAAGTCAGGTTAAAAACTAGGTCACCAGGTCAAATCAAGGAAAACCATAGATGTTGCAATCTTTACTTATGAGAGTGAAAAAGGGCCACCATAGCCCTCTTGTTTTTGGTTTTGTTTGTTGTGAAAGAAAGCATGAACTACTCGTAGTCTATGAAGCAACCAAATAAAATTGGCTCTTTTTCTTACTCTATAATTTAATTGTTTTTGAGACAATTTCTTTACCTTAAATGGTATTATTAAAGTGATCTATTCTTTTGCCATCATAAATTAATTTCTGAATTAATTGTTAAGATTGTCTCTTTCAATTTTGGAAATCATCAAGACTTTTTTAACTTTCTGGTTTTATTTCCAGGCTTTATCATGTTTGGTACAGATAGCATCAGTTCGTCGTTCATTATTCAACAATTCTGAGCGTGCTAAATTCCTTAATCACATTGTGACTGGTGTAAAAGACATTCTAGAAAATCCTCAAGTTCAAGGACTTACTGATCCTAGTAATTATCATGAATTCTGCAGGCTTTTAGCTAGATTAAAATCCAATTATCAACTTGGTGAGTTAGTGAAAGTAGATGACTATCAACAAGTGATTAAACTTATTGCTGAATTTACAGTGACTAGTCTTCAGGTGAGTTTTATAAAACTTTTAACTGGATTGGCATTATACTTTCTCTCTGTAATTAGAAGTTCACTTGTGACCATAACTTTATTGAATTTTTGATTATAGCAAATTAAAAGATGATTTTCTTCAATTAAGTTTATATATCACCTGAACACTTAGTGCTCAGTGAGTTATAGTGATCAGTCAGTCCCCGGCATCTGTCATCCAAACTTTTGGGGTTGTTAACACTGTAGAGGGCACACCTTCGAGTAAATCTTCATCAGACCTGGTCAGAATGTTTGTCTCAATGATTTGTTGGACACGTTCAAACGTGTCATCTCGGGTCTCAAACTAGGTCACCAGGTCAAATCACTGGATAACCTTGTTAACACTCCTGAGTTCACAGTTTTGATTTTACAAGTTCGAACATGGGTCATTTGTGGACAAAAACTAGGCCACCTGGCCAAATCTTTGGAAAACTGTTAACATTCTAAAGGTCACAGTTTTGCAGGAAACCGTAGAAGTTGCAATATTTACTCAGGTGAGTGTAAAAAGACCATCATAGCCCTCTTGTTTCATACTATGAATTACAGAGTGATTTACTGATAGGTAATTTTGATTTCTGCTCAGGCAATGTGGGCTGTATTGAAGAGCAAAATCTTTGTAAACAGACTGAAATACTGAGTTGTCCAAGTATGCATGTACATACTACTTGTACCTTGTGATATTTTCCTTGTAGATGTGGCAATTTGCTCCTAATAGTGTCCATTATTTGTTAAGTCTATGGCAGAGAATGGTGGCATCAGTACCATATATGAAGGCTACAGAACCACACATGTTGGAAACCTATACACCTGAGGTGACACAGGCTTATATAACATCTCGTCTAGAATCTGTTCATGTCATTGTCAGGTAACTATTTTAGTAAAACTTGGTCTTTTATAAGTTGAGGTTCTTGTACTGTAATGTTTTCCTTCCAATTTTTTTAGCTCACTTGAGCAATGCTCAGTTTATTGATCAGTCAATCTCCAGCATCTGTCATCCACATCTGGGGGTTGTTAGCACTCTAGAGGTCACAGTTTTAATGATTGGATCTTCATCAAACTTAGTCAGAATGTTTGTCTTAATGATATCTTGGACAAGTTCGAACATTGGTCATCTTTGGTCACAAACTAGATCACCAGGTCAAATCACTGGAAAACATAGTTAATGCTCTATAGGTCACAATTTTGATTTTGTCAGAATGTTTGTATTAATGATATCATGAACAGGGTTGAACATGGGGCAGCTGGAGTCAAAAACTAGGTCACCAGGTCAAATCACAGGAAAACCTTGGAAGTTGCAATCCTTACTTAGGTGAAAATAGAGCCATCATAGTCCTCTTGTTATTTCTTTGACAATGAATGTGATTGGCTACTTAATTTTTGCCCACATATCATTTTAAAATAATTAGGGAAATTCATATGATAGTAAAAAAACAGAAAATGGTAGTGAATATGTTATGATGATATCGCTGTATGCGTTATGCATATGTTCAACAATTTAGAACCCAACTTTGAATCATGTTATAGTAGAAATGACTTGTTTTGTTTTATATGACAGGGATGGTTTAGAAGATCCTTTAGATGATAATGGTGTTATATCACAGCAACTTGAACAGGTAATTCTTGAAGGATCTGTTAACATCTCAAGAGACCTTATTTTGAGTCTGATCTAGTTTAAATTGCCTGAAAATCAAATGTCATCTTAAATCTTATACATAATTTTTTTTGTTTAATCTTGGCTAAATTACCCTTGCCCACCTTTCTCTGGTGAGTGTTGGTGATGAAGTGCCATCATTATCACTCTTGTTATGCTTGAATGACTGTAGTGGATAATAATCCTTTATGCTGCATCAGCAGAGGGAAAACTTACATACTAATTTGTTGTATGCAATTTATCACAGCCAATGTTATTTCCTGTACATAATGTGCCATATCTTGTATCTTAAGTATAGATCTATTGAGATATGAAACTGGCATAAAAACTTCACAAAGGGGGCCCAGGCCTCCTTGCAAAACATCACATCTTTCAGATTGTTAGTCCATCTATTATAAATTGGTATTTTCTGTTTTGTTGAAATTGGTGCCCAACATGAAAAATTTAATTTTTATTTCCATTGTTGAGACATGAAGAACTCATAAAAATTTATATAAGTAATAAATATGTGCTTTACAGAATTGTGTTTTTAGCTCATCTGAGCACATAGTGCTCAGTTAGCTTTAGTGATCAGTCAGTCTACTCCGGCATCTGTCGTCCATCCGTTGTCTATTATCCACACCTGGGGGTTGTTAACATTCTTGAGTCTCACTTTTGAGTAAATCTTTACCAGACCTGGTCAGAATGTTTGTCTCAATTATATCTTGGACAAGTTCGAATATGGGTCATTTGGGGTCAAAAACTAGGTCAACAGGTCAAATTAAATGGAAACCTTGTTAACACTCTATAAGTCACAGTTTTGATTGGATCTTCATCAAACTTTGTCGGGATGTTTGTATTAATGAAATGTTGAAAATACGTGGACGGGTCATCTGTGGTCAGAAACTAGGTCACCAGCTCAAATCAAATGAAAACCTTGTTAACAATATAGAAGTCACTGTTTTGATTGAATCTTCCCCAAACTTTGTCAGAATGTTTGTATTAATGATATCGTGAACAGGTTTGAACATGGATCAACTTTGGTTAAAAACTAGGCCACCAAATCATCAGAAATTGGTAGAAGTTGCAATCTCTACTCAGGTGAGCAAATAAGGGCTATCTTGGCCCTCATGGTTTTTATTTTGTTTATTCCAAAATCTGTACTTCCCCAGTTAATTGCAACAAAAAACACACTTTGTAATTATTTCATAGTGCATTTACTCCAGAATTTATTGGAACAAATTCAATAACATAATAGTTCAAAATTATGCATACTATCTGTCAAAATCAAATGATATCTCCATAAAGTTAGAACACATAGTAAAACTTCGTTATTATGCACATCAATATCATGAGCATCTGACTTATCTGGAGGAATTTCTGTTGTCCTGTCATTGTTATTTGTTATTCTTAAACAATCTGGGGGGGGTCCTGGGGAGGTCCATGAAATATTATTCAATATTACTTTACCAGAACTTCCGCTAACTAATCAGCAATCACGTTTCATTGAGCACCACCAATTGTATTGCTTGGCTGAAATATGTGAATTATGTGGCAACAAGTCCTGAATTCAATACTCAGTTATTCTTTCGATCGAGTACTCGGTTACTCGGAAGATTACTGGGGCTCTAAAAAATTACCACTGTCTACTTTCGTTTTCGTCTGCTTCATGGTATAGATACTATAAAAAAGGACAAGGGAAGTAACTTGGAAAATAAAGTGATCAACAACATAATACATAAACAACGTTTAATTAGCTCATGTATATTTTCAAGGTAGTGTTAACACAATTTGTTAAAATCATCTGTTATTTAAACTAACGTTATGTCCAATAAACACCTTTTTTAATCAATGAACAGTTTGTTGTATATGTTGGATACACAGATATTTGCAGTTTCAATCAAATCTATTTACATACGGTACATATTTCAAACCAGATTTTAAGTGTGCGCTAACTTGTTTTGTTTGTTCAATTTTATTTGTCACAATTATTAAGAATACTGACTTTATTTTTGTTTAAGAATATAATCTTGTCCACTATCTCACATGAAAGTCTGTTATGAAGTTTATTTACAAGTAACCCTACGGCGAAGAAAATCTGCTCAGACGGTATGGATGTAGCTGACACAGCTAACAACAATTTTAGGAAAGTTCTTTTCATTTTTTCCCACCACTTGAGAGGCTTTGGATCATAAGATAACGATCCAGTTTATCATCATTTTCAACTTTCTTAGGTGAATAGCACAGTAAAAAATCTTAATGCATTTTTTGTTTTTTGGCGCTTACTTGGTGTACAGTCGGTTGCACTTTGAACGCAGGAAGGCAATTTCAATGGAAAAATGCAATTGAGATTGAGTAAACAAAATTATGTATATATGTGGCTAATTTATTACTTTAATCTAACATTTTAAAAAGTAATTAAGTCATTATGGTTTACATAGCAGCTACCATGAAACAAGTTTCTGCAACAAACTGTTATAATGATAAGCAAATTAAATATCGTAAGCAGCTGAATGATATAAGCGACACAAATATTGTTTATTACAAACATGTGTCAAACTGATGATTGCCTCGTTAAAATTATCAAGTTACTGTATGAATTTCCAGGATGTTTGGATAACAATTATAGGTTTCTATGTTGATGTAGAGAAATATCTGGGGCATAGAAATATCTCGGGAAGAAAGAAATCATTTTTTTTTAATTTTACCGAGTAATTGAATATCAATTTTGTTTACCGATACTCGGAAGTTTGATCGATTACTTGTTGCCATCCCAAATTTTAAGATTTAATAGGTAATATGAGAATTTGATAATGAGAGAATCATAGGCATTACAAGAGTGAAGTTAAAGCCTGCTGATTAAACTCCTGTATTTGAATTAATGAAGTATGAATATTGCTGATAGTATATTGATCTTTTATACATGCACAATTTTCATCATGAAGTTATGTTCAAATTGTTCGACTAGAGCGTTTCACCGCATGCTAGTAATGCGTTTTTGGGACATGATATTGTTCAATTGAAACATGAAAATATCAATGGATAGAAACTTTTATCTGACCAATCAAAAGATATTTTAACTATCAACAATCATATATTCCTCACTCACTTTATAAAGTAAATTTTATGTAAGCATTTCAGATGATTATGATGAATGTGCTCACTTAAGCTACTGATATAGAGCTTTTTTCAACCAACAAACAAATACCTTGTTACTTCAAGTACTATGGCTTTTGTCAAGCATTTTGCAGTTTTGATGACTTCTTGAGTTTTATTGTAATATCCACTTATCATGTACCTGTTTGAAATTTATTCAAATTCTAATTGACCATTAAAGGAGGTTACTCCTGTCATAACATAGTATATACATCAAAATAATGGAAACAAGGGTTTTCATGCATATAGCAGTTGCACTGTCCATCTGTTTGTCTTTCCGTCCCGTTTTCGTGTCCTTGCCATAAGCTTGGCATGGATTTTGAAATAACATGGCACAAATGTTCACCAACACAAGATGATGTGTCACGTGCAAGAGACAGACCCTAAGCTCCAAGATCAAGGTTGTGTTCAAGGTTATTCATTATGTATGGAATTTTCTTGCCATTACTTTCTTTTTTTGTTTGTTTGTTTGTTTCTATGTGCCTTTTTGTCACTGAAGTTTAACGCCATTTTTAGCTCAACCGAACACGTAGTGCTCGGTGAGCTATAGTCATCAGTCAGTCTACTCCGGCGTCTGGCGTCCGGCATCCACACCTGGGGGTTGTTAATGCTCTAGTGGTCACACTTTTGAGCGAATCTTCATCAGACCTGTTCAGAATGTTCGTCACAATGATATCTTTGACAAGTTCAAACATGGGTCATCTGGGGTCAGAAACTAGGTCACCAGGTCAAATTGAATGGAAATTTTGTTAACACTCTGTAAATCACTGATTTGATTGGATCTTCATGAAACTTTGTCAGAATGTTTGTATTGATGATCTTGTAAAATTGGAAGAATATGGGTCATCTCTGATCAAAAACTAGGGCACTAGGTAAGCGCACCAGAAAACTTTTTTTTAATGCTCTTGAGGTTGATTGAATCTTCATCAAACTTTGTCAGAAGGTTTGCTTTAATAATATCTTGGACAAGTTCGAACATGGGTCATCTGGGGTCAAAAATTAGGTCACCAGGTCAAATCCTAGAAAACCTTGTTAACGCTCTAGGGATCACAGGTTTGATTGGATCTTCACCAAACTTCGTCAAAATGATTGTTCTTATGATGTCTTGGTTAAGTTCGAACATGGATCATCTGGGGTCAAAAACTAGGTCACCAAATCATAGAAAAACCTTGTTAATGCTATAGGGGTCACAGTTTTGATTTGAGGTTCACCAAACCTTGTCAAAATGCTTGTCTTAATAATATCTTGGTTAAGTTCGAATATGCGTTATCTGGGGTCAAAAACTAGGTCACTAGGTCAAATCACTGGAAAACCTTGTTGACCTTCTTAACTTTGTCGGAATGTTTGTATTAATGATATCATGAACAGGTTTGAACATTGGTCAACCATAGAAGTTGCAATTTTTACTCAGGTGAGCGTGGCCCTCTTGGTCAACAATTTTTCAGTTATACGGTGACCGGTTCACCTAACCAGTTTTCCTGGACTGTATACTAACCAGTACTAATTTACCCTTCTACAAGAAACTGGCAATTTCTCCACATTTGGAGAAAAATTTACATTTTTGTCAAATTTTCGTTGAAGGGTATGACCTGCCACGACCTGGATTCGCACCCGAATCCCTGGTTTAGAAGTCCGGCACACTAAGCACTGTACTATGGTCACCACCCCATTTACATTCTAATTTATAAATATATCTTAAAATTACTTGGTTCTAATGTTCGCCATCACTAGATGATGTGTCACACACAATACTCTGGCCCATAGCACCAAGGTCAAGGTCGTATTCAAGGTTATTCTTTATGTATGGAATTTTCTTGTCCCATCCATAACTTTCAAATTTTTGAATGGATTTTGAAATAACTTGGTAAGACAATATATTGCGCCCTGGACCCTGGCTCATAGTGCCAAGATGAATGCCATATTTAAGGTTATTTAATATGTATGGATTTTTTGTGTCTCAGCCATAACTTTCCAATTCCTGAATGGATTATGAAATTACTTGGTTACTATGTATGGAATTCTGAAAGGATTTTGAAATTATTTGGTATTGATGATGTTCACAATCAGAAAACATGGCATACACGAAACCTTGGCACTTAGTGTCAAGGTCAAGGTCATATTCAAGGTCATTCAAATTGTATTTAATTTTCATGTCTCAGCCATAACTTTCCAATTCCTGAACGGATTATGAAAATACTTGGTTCTGATTTTCACCATCAGACGATGATGTGTAGCATGCAAGACTATGGTCTGTAGCACCAAGGTCATTGCCATATTTAAGGTCATTCAATAAGTATGGACTCTTTAAGTTTCTGTCTTGGCTATAGCATCTTAAATCCTTTATGGATTATAAAATTATTTGTCTTAAACTCTTAAATCCGACTCTGACCTCAGTGCTAAGATCAAGGTCATATTTTAGTCATTCATGATTTATGGAATTTTCGTTGTATTTGGTTAATACTGTCTGTTCCAATTTATTGTTCACAGTCAGTCTTGGTCATATGAATACCTTCTTAGTAGGTTATGAGGAAAGTGACAAGGAAACTGATGCTAAAAATATACTGAACAAAATAGAAACTTCTGCTGTGTTTAAGTGCATATATGCGTAAATATGGAAAGAAGGGTTGAATTATTTTTACTTGTATTCCAGGAGTATTTCAATGTGAATTTGTATGTAAAATTTTATTGCTCTACGTTCACAGAAAACTGATGAAATGGTTGATTGAATGTGGTAGGGGTCGCAGACCAAAATCACACATTAATATTGGGTTTGGCCACCTTGAGCATCGAGTACTGCCTGGCATCATTGGCAAGTGTGCTGATTTCTGCTTGTGGAATGATATTCCACTCATGGATTAAGGCTTATGTTAGTTCATCATGTTCGAAGGTGGAAAAGGGGGACATCTAACATGCAGGTCCAAATTATCCCACAAGTGTTTGATGGATTTAGGTCTGGACTTTTGATGGGCCAATCATTAATGAATACAATATTATTTGTCCAGCAAAGGTGTGCATGTGCCCAATTAACACCATTTACGCGATCAATACGCAGCCAACATAAGGACAACGTCCTAAGGTTTCGAATAGAATGGCTAGAACTGCCAACAACCCTAGCAGCCTCATTTGTCACCTTACCAGCATTAAGCATTCCAATGACACGTTCATTTAAATTTGGTGCAATTCTTGGCATATCAAAAAGAAAGAAAACTTAATCAAATTCTTCTGTCAACGTCTTTTTCTTATTGACAACAAAGTGGATTATACTAGTCTGCATACACGAGAAAATCAAGTTTGACATGGGATTTTTTTGTGCAATGAATACAATTTAGTAATAATTGGTTTTATTTGTCACATCATCATTCACCCAAACATATGTAAGGCATTGGACATGTTGATTTCTTTTCATTACATTAAAAAAATATACATAGAAATCAGAAGTTTCTTTTTTTGTTCGGTATTTGTTGCAACTCCGGGGCATATGTCACATTCAGTGACAGTTCTTGATACAATGTATCATAGGGCATCAATACTTTGGATATTTTTAGCCCACAAGAACCAAAGGTTCAGGGTGAGCTGTTAGGATGGGTAGGTGGATGCTCCGGCACCTGCCGTCCGTTGTCTGGCGTCCCAACTATGGTCTTCTCAGAAACTACGAGTCGGATTTACTTCAAATTTGCTGTGCAGAAGCCTTTTGATGTTCTAACTGCAATTTGCTTATATTGTACCGGTTGGCCCCTTTTAGGGGTCACTAGAGCTAAAAATAGAAAACCTTTAATCATCCTCTTCTCATGAATCAATGGATGGATCATCACCAAACTTGGTCTGTAGCATGCTTAGATGGACCTTTCTCAAGTTTGCTCAAATAAATTTGGTCAGTCCCTTTTAGGGGCCACTAGAGCTAAACATAGAAATATCTTAAAATGACTTTTTCTCATGTTTATATGAATGGATTATTACCAAACTTGGTTTTTAGCATCTTTAGATAGTGTTCTATCAGATTTGCGAAAAAAATGGTTGACCCCAATTAGGGGCTGCTAGAGCTAAAAATAGAAATACCTTGAAACGTCATCTTTCCATGAATCAATGGATGGATGATTACCAAACTTGGTCTGTAGCATCCTTAGATGGTCCTTTCTCAAGTTTGCTCAAATAAATTTGATGGGCCCCTTTTAGGGGCCACTAGAGCTAATAATAGAAATACCTTAAAATGATTTTTTCTCATGTTTGTATGGATGGATTATTACCAAACTTGGTTTTTTAGCATCTTTTGATAGTGTTCTATCAGATTTGCGAAAATAAAAATGATTGGCCCCAACTAGGGGCTGCTCAAGCTAAACATAGAAATACTTTAAAATGACTTGTTTTCATGAACCAGTGGTTGGATCATCGTCACCTTTGGTCTGTGGCATCCTTCAGTCATCACGAATATTCTTTGGTAGTATCCTTTGATGGTCCTTTATCAAGTTTATTATTGTTCCCCATTATTTACTCACAAGTGTACCTTTATTACCTTTTTAGTAACGAGTTGATTAATATTTATTCTGGTGAGCGATGCAGGGCCATCATGGTTGTGATTATTTATATACTGTTACAGAAGAGGCAATACTTAGATACAAAAGTTTATTAATTTATCATATACGAGTTAATTTTATATATACAGAAAAAAATTGAAAGTCAGTTGCCGGTTTTTTAATCATTTCGTCATGAAAACATAAAATTTTGATTCTGTGGTTTCAGTCATTTTCATTTGGGATTTAATGTCGGCTGATCCATGAAATCAAATCCCCATGAATATAAATGCTTAGATATCTGACAAGCATCTGAAATTTGGCAATATCTGAAGTTGTTCTACTTAATTGTGCTTCAATACAATTTCCAGTACGTTCTGAAATTGGAAAATATACATTGTTTGTCATTTAACGCTATTACCTTTGACCTCTTGTCATTTAACGCTATTACCTTTGACCTCTTGTCATTTAACGCTATTACCTTTGACCTCTTGTCATTTAACGCTATTACCTTTGACCTCTTGTCATTTAACGCTATTACCTTTGACCTCTTGTCATTTGATATTTCCATTTAAGCTATTTAACTTTGTGACCTAATAACCAAAAGTAAATAAACACTCTCCGTTGGGAAATCGTGCACTTGATAAGTAAAATAATTTCTGTGATTTTCTGATAAATTATTACGTCTTCTATCTTGGATGTGTTGTGCGAAAGAAATTTATTTATTCACTTAGTTGTAAAATTTGTACCATTTGTGGCTTTATTTCTTGTTTTACAAGAATCTTGTAAAAAGCTGAAACATTGACAGAGATGTAAGTGATAGATAACAAACAACAACTCTGGATAGAGATTGGAAAATAACAAGCTCAGACGATCTTGTTGTTTGAGTAATTATTAGTTTGGAAACTGTGTTTACCAAATTCAGTTATATAACAGGTTTCAGTTTTTGCTTAGTTATAATTAATCATTATTTTCATACCATATTGATCACACAGAAATATAAGGACCATGCTGAAATAGTGTTGAATAAAGGATATGACGTACCTAAGAAAGGTGTGAACACAAAAAGCCCCTTAATATTTTTTGCTCCATTTTTTCACCACTGTCAAGTTTGTAAATGACAGATGTCAAATTTGACTTGTATATTCAAGATTAATATTATCAATGAATATAGATCTGTTGCATGTTATATAACTTTTGATGGGGTCCATTCGAATTTATGAGGGCCAATTACATGTGTATTTACTACACTAATAATTTTGTTGAAGGAAATGATAGGAAATGATGTGGCAAAATCTTTAGTTTTCAAATATATCGAAATCCACAAATTTATGTCCTCACAAAATACTCATTTTAAGTAAAAATCACAAAATTGAGCCCAATGAAAATAAATGATACCACAATATTACTAGTTGATTTCAGAGCTGTAGACTTCACAGAGGTCACAATCCAAATTCATACATTGGTCAATATCAACTTTTCAGACATCTTGAATGCAGTGCTGGGCTGTACATTAATCTAGTTGTTGGAACAACCAAGCATCACTGTAGCAGTAGAAGAGACTGATAAAAAATGATTTCATATTTGTGTAACATTCTAATATGATAGTCCTGAGCAGGTGTAAGATGGATTTTACTTTATTTCTTAATTGTCTTTCAGCTGTCTACAATTGGTAGATGTGAATATGAAAAGACATGTGAACTACTGGTACGATTATTTGATGAATCTGCACAACGATATCAAGAATTGATTTCTTCTGGAACACAGGGTGCAGATGTTGCTGTACAAGAAGGTAGAATACATTAAAAGATTACATCATTAGTAACAAGTGATAAAAAAAAACGTACACTGAAGGAGTTGTGAATTCTCACTATCTTAGTAAAAATATATAGTTAGACCTTAATGACTGACTGATTGCCTTTGACTGACCTAATTTGCTTTTATTAATTGCACTTTCATTTTTAGCTCACCAGAACCGAAGGTTCAGGGTGAGCTATTAGGATGGGTAGGCAGATGCTCCGGCATCCGTCATCTGGCGTCAACAATGGTCTTCTCCTCAGAAACTACCAGTCGGATTTACTTCAAATTTGCTGCGCAGAAGCCTTTTGACGTTCTAATTGCAATTTGCTCATATTATGCCAATTGGCTCCTTTTAGGGTCACTAGAGCTAAAAATAGAAAATCTTTAATCATCTTCTCATGAACCAATTAATGGATCGTCACCAAACTTGGTCTGTAGCATCCTTGTATTGACTTTAATCAGATTTGCTCAAATAAAAATGGTTGGCCCCTATTAGGGGCCGCTAGAGCTAATCATAGAAATACATTAAAATGACTTTTTTCATGAACCAGTGGTTGGATCATCACCAAATTTGGTCTGTGGCATCCTTTAGTCATCACGAATATTCTTTTGTAGTATCCTTTGATGGTCTTTTATCAAGTTTATTATTGTTCCCCATTATTTGCCCACAAGAGTACCTTTATTACCTCATTAGTAACTAATTAATTAATATTTATTCTGGTGAGCGATGCAGGGCCATCATGGCCCTTTTGTTATATAACATTTCACCTATGGATTGTTGCCGGGTTACAGTCTTTTATATAACATTTCTCTGTGGATTGTTGCTAGGTCATCACAAATATTCCTTTGTAGTATCTTTTGATGATCCTTTATCAAGTTAATTATTGTTCCCCATTATCTGCCCAGAAGTGTACCTTTATTACCTTTTTAGTAACAAGTTAATTTACATTTATTCTGGTGAGCGTTGCAGGGCCATCATGGCCCTTTTGTATAACATTTCACTTGCACATTATTACATTGTTATATTTCAGGGCGTCTTACATGGTTAGTGTATATAATTGGATCAGTGATTAGTGGACGTGTAGCATTTGCTAGCACTGATGATCATGATGCCATGGATGGAGAGTTAGTGTGCAGGTTAGTATGACTGTGTGTGTTCCATTTTTGTGTAAACCCTTTTTAGGTAATGCCATTTGCTGTAACTTAGGTGACAATTCTGTCTTTTACTCTTCAACTCCGTACTCATCTCTATTTGTGTGTAACTTGAAGACTATCACAATTTATTTCTTGGTTTTACTTTGGATTACCATTACAAAGCATTCTTATACTATGGAAGGCTATTACAAAGCATTCTTATTCAATGGAAGGCAATTACAAAGCATTCTTGTACTATGGAAGGCTATTACCAAGCATTCTTATACCATGGAAAGCCATCACCAAGCATTCTTTTACTTTAGAATGATATGGCAAAACATTCTTTAATAAAGAACATTGTCTCAAGGCATTCTTTTAATATGGAAGGTTGTCTTAAAGCATTCTTTAAATATGGAAGGCTGTCAGAGTGCATTTTTTTACCAACTTGAGACCCACCGTGAGAAGCCCGGAATAATCCGATGTAGGAATTTAACCTTCGACTTTCTTTTCCAAGTACTGATGCTTACCACATGACTACGGATTATTATATCAATCTTCTTTATGAAATTCACTATTTTAGAGTTTGTTCTCAATAGTTATTTTTCACTTTTGTAAAATACTCCTGCAATCTGATTACTTCAGTATTGAAATCAATCCAGTTCATATTGGACTTTGGCTTCCTATTTAATGAAGCGTAAGTGGCTATATGGTGATATCAAGTTTCACTAATTTATAGTTTTAAAAAATCAACCATTATTGTGTACATTAATAAACCAACTATACAGAGTCTATTGGAAGTGATTTGAAACAAATATTGTACTTGATCAGTCTTCTATAAAGCAATATTGCACGCAATTTTCATATTTTTGAACAACAATCACTACTCTGTATATAAGGACATATTACAACAAATAGCCTTAAAATAACAATCATGGTATAATGCAGGGAACCGTGTCTCAGATTTTTGATAATGTCCTCCGTTCAACAGATATTTGACTTTAAAGAAATTAAGTAGCCTGAACCCCGCTGACAATTTGGTAATACGTCATAGATAAAAAACGAAAATAAATATCAAAATTGTGTGACACTGTTCCCTAGATAAGCATTTCCGCTACAAAATACCGAAAACCGCTTTGAAATCCATCTTCAAATAAGGCAGCAATCTTTGTTCAAATATAGCACCCTCTGCATTTTGTTCTAAGCGAGAAATCAACAATAAAAGTGTCAGATCATTATCACCTTTTGTAATTAACAATTATTCTATAAATTCTAAGTTCTATTAATTTATACTATTAAAATGTGATAACCAATCAAATTCGTTCATCGTTAGCGGATCAATTAGTGGAACTGCCCACCATTTTAGATGACTCTAAAGAGCTTAATTACGAATTATTTGTCAAAATAGTATCATATCGTACCGATGCAATACACAGTACGTCAGATTTCTCGTCAACCAAGAGGCTCTCAACGGGGAAAACGGCTGATAGGGAAATCGAGTTAAAGATGGCTGGGGAAACCGCTATATAAGTTAAATGGAAGGTAAACTCGAAAAACATGCACGTTCGATGTCCATAAGACATTACTGTTTTTCATCCAATAGTTTGTTTGATAGCTTTCAATATTTTACCAAAATGTACAGAGTTGCTTAATATAAGTGCACGTTGAAATAATTTTATTTTATTGATTACATCGATGAAATAGCGAAAATAATAGTTTTCGTTGACCCAGTCTCTCTGTATTAATTTACTGGCCATTTAAATATATTGTAGTTTTATAACTTTAATTGTGTTTGAAACCTGACTCTGGAATATATAAATTTATTTAAACTTGTAAAAATGGTACGTCATAACATTAACGGGGTAACAATCTTTGACAGCTCGTTTTCTTATCGTGTGCGTTTTATTGCAAGGTGCATGAAGTGTCTGCATACCATATTGCTGTTTATTATATCTCCTGCCAAAACATAAAGAAATGTGTGATGCGACATATATAAGGTCTAAATTGACCCATATTGATAGTATAATTAGCAAGGCGTTAGAGTATGATATCGATATCACACTTCAATAAGACAACCGTTCCGGATCAGTTATTTCATCATATATTTTATATTAAAAGTACATTAGATGCTAGTAGCCCAATCGACCAAGGTGTTAATGAATTCACACGTTTCTTGCACATCAAATGATTGTTGCAGTTATATATTTATTACGTAATTTTCCACCATAAAGTTTCCATATTCACAATATGTCACATCACTATGGTCAAGTTTTTTACTGGATATAGATTTATGCAGTTCGGTATCTTTAGCATTCGTAAACCAACTTCCGCGAGAAAAAGATTTCTAACTACTTTTTGAGAACACTCTAACACCTTGCTTAGCCTTATTTTTCTTATTTCCCATTTTAATCCGCTTGATGTCGATAATGTCGAATTTCAAATACTTATGTTAACATACGGCAAGCGATACCAAATTTAATATCGATTGATACAAATTTGCCCTTAAGGAGCCCCTTACAATGCCGCCTCCTAGATCGTTCTCGCTGATAAAGTGGAGTCAATATGGGGGTGCAGTTTTTATCGCGATAAAACACTATTTTTGCATATTCGGATCAATTTTTTTGTTACATAGTATGAAAGTATGATATTTAATTATTGTTAATAACTTAAAATGTCATTTTCGCTTATTTTTACGTTTGTAGCCACTTACGCTACCTTAAATAGGAGTCTAGTATATTTACTTGAAGAGGATAGAACAGGTGGAAAAATGTAAGACCAACTTCACTTGTATGTTATGTAATTTTGAATTGGGCTAAAATTGTTTTTTCATTGAAATGATCATATAGGAATTATGATTTGTTTCATTGTAGAGTTTTACAGTTGATGAATTTAACAGACTCGCGACTATCACAGAATGGTTGTGATAAGCTAGATCTAGCTATACTTAGTTTCTTCGAGCAGTTCAGAAAGATTTATGTAGGAGATCAAATACAAAAGTCATCCAAGGTATTCTGTCTTTCATATTTAAATATTCTGACTGGCCCAAAACATATAATATGAATTCAAAATGATGCATACATGTATGAAAAATTATGTATGTAAGTATAAAAAAATTATGTTTAAATGTATGACAAAAATCATGTATGAAAGAGTGAAAAATTATGTACAAAAGAGTACAAAAAAATTATGCTTAAAATTGTGAAAAATTATGTTCTAATGTGGTGTAACAGGCTATTTGGTGATATCAAGTTTCACCAATTTATAGTTTTTAATGATTGACCTACCTAATACCCAATCTGTAATGTCATGCGATATCGTCATTTTCCATACATGTTAGGCATCATTCGGTCCGCATTCGTAGGTATGCGTAATGCATAGTGGTTCCCCGCTTACAATATCAAACGTCATGTGCATAGATATTGGCAGACAGCAACGACATCCGGAAAACAATATGGCCACTTGCGATAAGTGCGTTGGAACGACTAAAGAAGTAACTTCAAATGATGTCGTGAAACAGCCATGAAACATTGTGATCAAGCTTAATTATGCTGGCGTATCCAGACTTTGTGATTTTAGTTCATGTACGAACTCTAGCCGTGCTTCAGATTAACATTTGGATCTTCCCAAGAGTGCAAGTCGCGATGGGTGGAAAGTTGAAGGGCGAATAGTCGAGCTTGGATTTCAATTCACCGCGGTGTAATTTTGTTTCAGTAAGTGATCAGTTATTAGTACAATACAGAGTAAAATGTCTTCTTGTCATCACATAATAATAATACATCTTAGTTAGTAGAAGTTTGTTTCAGTAAAATCAAATTGTTTCCTGATTTCATTACAATTAATTTTATTTACAGATATAATTTAAATACGTAAGTAAATACCCGTTTGAATTAGCTTTGAATGTAAGTTTTTCCCAAATTTTCATTTACAATAATTATTGTATTGAATAGTGCATACAAGTTTACAGTAATGATCCAGTGGCATTGTTTGGTTAAGAAAATAATTCAATTCAACCATACAGGTTAACAATGCTGCAGATATTTCTTGTGGTAAATCCACTATTGACTATGCTGAGAAGTGTGCAAGAAAGAGACTACACTGTCAGAATGTGTTGATACTGTTAAAAACAAACAGTGTCGGCTAGCTTTGAAACAAGAACGTTCAACTAACCATATGGCGCATGAACCCCTAAAAGAAGATTTTTATCAGTGACTCAGTCTGAAATGCATGTAAAATTTCTGTAATTATTATTGCTTTGTTCAGCAAAAAGAATCTCTTGACTGTTATTTTTTTCATCAAGTATATTAGATTGAAGTGTAATTCCTGTAAATTGTACTTAGGCTATTGATCATTGATGTTAGTCTAATCTGTTTTTATAAAGATTGTTAATGTTCTTTGCTTTTATGCAGGCATTGGTCTTAACAAAATGGTGGATGTTGATAAACTTTGTGCTCTGTTTGAACCAGTATCTGTAAATGGACCACTGACTTATGTGATTGAGATATTCGACCTTGAAACCATTCATCTAAGTGAGTTTTATTTGCAGATAACTAATATTACACATTTAGAAAGCAGCTTTAAATTTATTGTAAATAGTTCAGATATTCTAAATTGTTGTTCTTGCTATGCCCCAGTACTTGCAGATTTTTGATCACATACTCTTTGATGTTTGTTTCCTGCAGCATATGTTTATATTTGGCTGTATGTACCTATGTCCATGTTCTTGTACTGTGAAATACTTTACTTTTCAGTTCATTGTGATCTGATCACACAGAATGCTGCTCAAGAATTATCATCTGGTGAAGCATTTGATAGATAAGTTCTTCCTAAAGTACCTATCACCTCATCAGCTCAGCTGATAACCAAAGTTACGATGGTGAATGATAAGGAACTGTTGGTTGATGGACAACAAGTTGAATCTCTCTACATTCACAAATCTTGTGATATTTTGTCAATTTTTCCCATGTTATTGGGCTAGTTAATTCTGTGTTAGGAAATGGGTTTCCAGACACCGTACAGACAGGAAGACTTGTCAAAATTTTTACTTGCTAAGAATTATAATGCACTCTGTGTTGAAGCAGATGTAGCCTGCTTGACTCAGCTGGTGAATTATGCACTTGATTGAGATAAATGGAGTCTTTGTAAAAAAACTTTCCATCAATAAATGTTAATTCTGGTGAGCGATGCAGGGCCATCATGGAACGCTTGTTTTCTTTGTGAATTATTTGTTATGATTACCATCAAGTAGTAAACTAATTGGAAACCTACAAAGTATTGTTTATTTTGGTGAAAAAATATGTATTTATGTACTAGGGTCATGTTAGACCTAGGGCACCGCATCACATGGGGGCCCACTACTTCAAGTATCAATAAAACAGAAATGGGACATTGAATTTTTATTTTTGTTTTATATTTTGTGGTCTCATACAACACACAAACAGAAAACAATAGATTCATACGGATTCTGAGTAGTGTCTATTAAGGTGGTCATGCCTTAAAAGTTAACCATAACTGTATACATAAATGAACCCATTACACAGAGTCCATTGTGAGTGATTTGAAACAAACTTTATCCTTAGTCGGTCTTCTGTTAACCAATATTGCACATATCTTAGGTATTTTTGAATGATGATAGCTAATCTGTATATAAAGATATATTACAACAATTAGACTTAAAATAACAATCATGGTATCATGCTGGTAACTGTGCCTCAGATTTTTGATAACATCCTTTGTTCATTAGATGTTTGACTTTAAAGAAATTCTGTAGCCTTAACCCCACTGGTCTGATCCATTCCCAAAGCCAAGTATGGGTTATTTTTCCCAATTCCATAAAAAAATCCAAAATACTGCCTTAGTCATTTGTGATAACCTTTGATTCAGCGTCAGACAACGCTGTCAACCTCCGTAAATGGCAACCTGGGGGGGTGTGAAATACACTTTCCACTGGAACAATTTACTAATGCACAGTTTTCGGTATTTGTTTTTTCTTGGATTTTATCATTAGTGTTGTAAAAATGTTGCGCTATAGTAAAATATGAAGGAAAGACACAAACACTTAATTCAAAGTGCTAATGGTTGAACCCCACTTCAAGTTCAGGGTCCAAAAGTATTGAAAGCCCCTTCTTGAGTCTTCTGTTGATATTCTGTTGAATAATTAATGCAGCCCATTCATTCATTCATTGCCAATCAAAGTTGTTAATTGTTTACGGTTCAATTATCAAAACCTCTCCCATTTTTGATATCTAATAAGAGTTTTAATTACGAAATGTTGTGAAAATAGTATCATATCGTAACAATGTCATAAAACATGCAACACGTCAGATATCACACTAATAGAGGCTCTCCATGGGGAAAGTTGTTGATTTGGAAATCAAGTTAAAAATCTCTGCCATTAGTTAAATAAGTAGTACATATACATGCGCGCAAAGTTTAAAGGAATTATATTTGTTATAAAACCATAATTTCAAATGGTGATTGGTTAGTAAGAAGTGTTTGCTTCGTTAATGTTGTAGTTTAAAAACAGACTTTTACATGCACAAAAAGTGCATAGGAATTATATAATGGAATAACATAATCTTGAAAATTATGCTCATCCGATGTCTGTTACTTCATTACATTATATTAGAAGTTACGACATTTTCTACTCTGTAATGTGTTTGGAGTAGTTTTCTCTATACCATGAAAAGTGTACTGATTTTTTAGCTCACCTGAGCACGTAGCGAATCTTCATCTGACCTGGTCGGAATGTTCGTCTCAATGATATCTTTGACAAGTTTTAACATGGGTCATCTGGGGTCAAAAACTAGGTCACCTGGTCAAATAGAATGGAAATTTTGTTAACACTCTAAAAGTCACAGTTTTGATTGGATCTTCATGAAACTTGTCAAAATGATTGCCTTAATGATATCTTGGTTAAGTTTGAGCATGGGTCATCCGGGGTCTAAAACTAGGTCACCATGTCAAATCATAAAAAAACCTTGTTAACACTGTAGGGGTCACACTTATGATTGAAGGTTCAACAAGAATTAGAATGCTTGATATCATGGACAGATTCGAACATGGGTCATCTTGGGTCAAAAACTAGGTCACTAGATCAAATCATTGTTAACCCTCTAATGACCACAGTTTTATCTGGATCTTTGTTAAACTGTGTTTAAATGTTTGTTTTCATGATGTTTTGGACAGGTTTGAACATGGAGTATCTTATGTCACAAACTAGGTCAATTGGTCAAATCTCCTGAAAGCTTTGTAAACCTTCTAGAAGTCACAGTTTTCATGAGTCCCTTGACCATACTTTAGACGTCAAGGTCACACTAGGGGGTTTTAAAGGCAAATATTGGCGTGTTTTACCTTGTCCGGACTGTAACTTCTTTTAATGGGCTGGGCATGTTGCCAATTGGCAACTACTAGTTTTGATGTTATCTTATGTAGTTTTTCCATTTCTGTTTTTGTGTTATTCTGATTCATATTCTGTTATTTTTTGTGTCAAAATACTTCCACATGTTAAATGCCATAATGAGAGAAATTCTAAAATCAGTACTGCCCAGATTAAAGAAATCTGAAGCTGCCATGAAGAATTTGTTTTAAACTGCCCAGGTTAGTTACATGGTGTGGTATCCATGTCACCCGGTTTAAGTATTTATCATGGATAAGCAAATCAGGAATAAGTCATAGCTGGCGTCAACTACATCATGTCTTATGCTTCAAAACAACCCAGAATAAACCAATGAAAATGCTGCATGAGCAAGTTATTGTTAGCACTTCATTTGTAACTGGGAAAGCCTGTCAGAAAGTTTATTACAGTGCCATATTAATGCAGATTTCATACTATTTTTGTTGGAGGCAATGCTGGATAGTTGATCCGTAAATAACAGTAATCAAAACAAGAATTGATAAAAGTGAGTTTTATACAATAAATTTTGATTGTACTAATCTTATTAAACTCTTGTTTTACATAATTAGTACATTTTTTCATTTATATTTCAGGTTTATAGACGTCTTTCAGAAGTTCTTGGTTTAAATGATGAATCTATGGTACTAAGTGTCTTTATTGGTAAAATGTGAGTTAATATTTAGTGTTTAAATTGGAATTATGGAATGTTGTATATAATAAAAATTGTGTATTTTTAGAAGTATAGTACATAGTGTATGAAATGTATTTTATTTTAAAATCCATCTTGTAAGTATCTTAACCTGTAGTCATAATTGTATTTATATCTTTTTCAGTATAACAAATCTGAAATTCTGGGGGCGTAGTGAACAGATAATATCAAAAACATTACAATTATTGAGTGACTTGTCTGTTGGATATAATAGTGTACGCAAACTTGTGAAACTGGAAGCTGTACAATTCATGCTCAACAATCATACAGTAAGTGTAAACTCTTAAAAATTCATCTATTCTATTTCTCCTCAAATTTAATAAACCTTCACCTGCATTTTTGTCTCAAGATATTAAATTCCAGTCCTTTATATCACTATTTATGGTTGAAAATCTATCTTCATTGTAATGAGTGGTGATTTTCGGTTGCAAGCTTGCTAATTTCCCACTTTACTGTGAAGACTTCAAATCACACATTGTCTTTTGGATGAAATTCAAATCCACATCGTCATGAACTCCGTGATTTAGTGATAATTGAATGTTTCGGATTTTACTGTATCTCTTTTTCATAATGTCATATCTTGTTTTTCCACAGAGTAACCATTTTCCATTCCTTGGTATAAATGTTGGTAACAGTCCCATGGCAGACATGAGGTGCCGTACAACATTTTATACAGCGCTTGGTAGATTGTTAATGGTAGATTTAGGTGAAGATGAAGAAAAGTTTGAACAATTCATGATGCCTTTAGAAGGTATAAGATTCAGACACAATCTTTAGCTATGCTTTCTTTGAACCATACGACAGTAAGAACATTGTTTTGTTTGACACTACCACATCTATTATGATGCATTTAAAGGTGATATAAACAGAAATATATAAAATTGATTAACTGTCACTAATTTAATCGTTTACAAGCATTATTAAGCATGCATGCCACAATAATGCTATAAAAATAATTTTGAAGGACTGAAAAACAAAGATTTGTAAGTTTTTTAAACAATTATTAAATATTATACTTTGACATCATGCACCAAGTATTCAAACTGAATGCGCAAAAATAGCGTTTCATAACAAAAACTGTACCCGTATTGATATCAACGTGAACAATCTAGGGGTTCCAAGGAGCTCCATTAGTACCAATCAGTAAAACAATATATACATACAACTTGTACACATTTAATACAGCAAATTTTGGATCACCCAATATAAATATTGACAGTTCGTATATACTTGTATAGTAAAAAATCGTTAGTTATCCAAGTTTTCCACCCATGTACCCATATTTTTCACAACATGTGGGCACATGTACCCAGGTTTAAAAAATCATTGGGAATGCTGAATTAAATGAACATTAAGAGGTGTCATATTGTCAGAAAATCAGTCTGAAAATTTGAAATACCAGGAACTTCTGGGGATATGTGTACGTTCTGTGTAAAACAATGTGTTTGGAATGTAACTTACACACGATTAAGGATTTCAGAGAATTATCAATGTATGGCTTGTCTAAGTGAGTAATGCATGTACATATATTTGTTCGAATTTTTTATTATAGTTTTCCGGTAGTTTGCTAAATGGTGTACTATATTGCGATAGTTTGAGTAAATGCCTGTAAATAAATTTCGCATCTTTACATGATGCTGCATCATTTTAAAAGTCCCAGTTACACTCATCTTCCAAATTGCATATGGGTTTAGCTATGTCAAATTCACTGTTATTTTTGTCAAAAGGCTAATAATGGTACAGTTGTATGGCAAAATACTCTTCCATAAAGAACAAATCATCAAATAAATCTTCGTAAAAAATACACTTGCAACGTTGTTGACAGTTGTGTTAACAATAGGCTGTATTACACATATAGCTAGTAGTTCTATTGACGGTGACTGTCAACTGTGACATCACAAACGACATCAATATTTTCGGCAGGTGTGATATTTATCAGTTTTTTATTTCAATTTATGTGAAATTGGTGATTAGGTATACAGGATGGTAAACGGTAATAAAGATACAGCATGTATGTATTTAGCAGCCTGTTTTTGTCCATTTTAAATGAGCGAATATAGTAATATTAATCATTTTTCAATGCTTGTGTTTTCAACGAATTGTTTGTATCAGGTTTATGATAGTGATCATGGACTTTGACTTGTTTACATAGCTGTCAATTACCGATTTCCGATCGTAGGTGTTTATTGGGGAAAAGTAGTGAAAATTTCTTTTGTCAGTCAGCGACTTAATCGGTCGACATAGATGGTCACTTTATAGTAGAAAATCTGTGTTCGGGACCAAAAATCTACTTCGATATATAAAAAAATCAAAAACGACAAAATTCGAAATATGTGCATTTTTTTATATTTGTTAATAGAAGAATAAAATTCGGGACTTTTTAATTACTTAGATATAAGCGGGATATCGATATAAGCGATTTCGATATAATGAGTTTCAACTGTAGATATGATAGTACATGGACTCCTGTTTTGTGTATTACACTGATTTTGTTTTTGTTTGTGTTTATTTTTATTTCAGTTGAATCAGAAATTAGTTTAACAAGAAATAAAGAAATAACAACTTATTATTGTTGCATGTACTTTTATTAATTTTATTTGATAAATATATATACATGTTGGACATTGACTTATACCATGACTTGTATTCATCAGACCAGCTTTTTTTTCAAATCAAGTTCTTTCTTAGACTTTGCAGACTGTCCATTTTGAAACAATTACTTAATACACAGTAATCAGTGATATGTTTTAAAAAGCAGGAATGATAATGAAAGAAAATAATTCAAAATCTTTTAAAATAATAATCTCATTAAAATAATTAGCCAAAATATGCAACTATCCAAACTGGCTACAAACATATGTTTCTTTCCATGAAAAACACCTTCAAATTTAGATGAGCAAACAATTTGCCGACATCATCAAATAATCAACCGATGTTTATTGACAGTAATAGACCCCTTAATTTAACTGTGTCAAGCCATTTGTTTTTGCATGTTAATATATGAGCATGTTAACACATACATGCGAATAGGGTTAGGTATAAAGTTCAAAAATCAGACTGGTCATATTTTATTAATTGATGTGTGAATAACTTTTTGATGTTTCGTTTTCTGAGGTAATTATACACAGGTTAATGCAGTTGGGGATAGAAAAATTGTACAGTTTTCGGAATTCTGATGTTCCTGTTTGTGGGGACTTTTAAGCGAAAGAAGGAAAATTGGGACCAGCTTGAATGTTCGGTTTTTGGTTTTCTGAGTGTCTGGTTTTCTGAGTTTCCACTGTATTTCTTTATTACCTTTTTGTAGCTTTTCATTTATTATCTTGCATTATTAGAAGTGGATACCTAATAGATACTTTATGTTTGTCATGTTTGTATTTTCAGCCTTCGATAAAGTAAACAATATGCTTGCCAATGCTGATACTCCAATCAAAGTAGAAGAAGCCAAAGTAAGTGGTTAATGCCTGTCTTTATTTAGTGGTTGATGCCCTTCTGTATCAAGTGGTAAATGCCTGTCTTTATTAAGTGGTCAATGCCTGTCTTTATTTAGTGGTTGATGCCTGTCTTTATTTAGTGGTTAATGCCTGTCTTTATTTAGTGGTTAATGTCTGTCTTTATTTAGTGGTTGATGCCCTTCTGTATCAAGTGGTAAATGCCTGTCTCTATTAAGTGGTTAATGCCCATGTGTATTAAGTGGTTAATGCCTGTCTCTATTAAAGGAGCTGAAGCAAGAAGTTTACATCAATTGAAATGTATAGATGAAGTGCTGTTGATTAGTTACTGAGACTTTTTGTGCCCCTAAAGGGTGGCATATAGCAGTTGCGCTGTCCATTGTCCCATTTTTGTGTCTCAGGTGTAACTTTGCGATTTCTAAATTGATTTTGAAATAACCAAGGCAAAAATGTTCACCAACACAAGATGATGTTTTGCATGCAAGACTCTGACCCAAAGCTCCAAGGTCAAGGTTTTATTCAATGTTATTCATTTTGTTTGGATTTTTAGCTCACCAGAACCGAAGGTTCAGGGTGAGCTGTTAGGATGGGTAGATGGATGTTCCGGCTTCCGTCGTCAACAATGGTCTTCTTCTCAGAAACTATCTGTCGGATTTACTTCAAATTTGCTTAGTAGAAGCCTTTTGGCATTTTAACTGCAATTTGCTCATATTATACCAGTTGGCCCCTTTTGGGGGTCACTAGAGCTAAAAATAGAAAAACCTTTAATCATCTTCTCATGAACCAATGGATGGATTATCACCAAACTTGGTCTGTAGCATCCTTAGATAGACTTTTATCAGGTTTGCTGAAATAAAAGTGGTTGGCCCCTGTTAGGGGCTGATAGAGCTAAAAAATTGAAATATCTTTAATCATCTTCTTCTCTTGAACCAATGGATGGATCATCACCAAACTTGGTCTGCAGCATCCTTAAATGGTCCCCTCTCAAGTTTGCTCAAATGAATTTAGTTGGCCCCTTTTAGGGGCCACTAGAGCGAATAATAGAAATACCGTAAAATGACTTTTTCTCATGATTCTATGGATGGATTATTACAAAACTTGGTTTTTGGCATCTTTAGAAAATCTTTTATCAGATTTGCTGAAATAAAAATGGTTGGCCCCAATTAGGGGTCACCTAGAGCTAAAAATAGAAATACCTTTAAACATCTTCTTCTCATGAACCAATGGATGGATCATCACCAAAGTTGGTCTGTGGCATCCTTCAGTCATCACAAATATTCCTTTTGTAGTATCCTTTGATGGTCCTTTGTCATATTCTTTGATGGTCCATTATCAAGTTTATTATTGTTCCCTTTTATTTGCCCACAAGTGTACCTTTATTACCTTTTTAGTAACAAGTTAATTAACATTTATTCTGGTGAGCGATGCGGGGCCATCATGGCCCTCTTGTTTTGTGTGTATCAGCAATAACTTTCTAATTTCTGAATGTATTTTTCAATTATTTTATACTGATGCCTCTTGTGTTATGGTCAAAGTTATATTCGAAGTCCATCATTATGTATGGAATTTTCGTGTCTCAGCCTAACTTTTCAATTTGTAAATGGATTTTGAAATTACTTTGTACTGATGTTCACCTTCAGAAGTCAGTGTGTTGTACAAGACTCTGGCCTGAAGTGTCGAGGTCAAGGTCATATTCAAAGTCCTTCAATATTTATGGAATTTTCATGTCTCAGCTATAACTGTCCAATTTCTGAATGGATTTTGAAATTACTTGGTACTGATGTTCACTATCAGAAGACAATATATTGCGCACGACCCTGGTCTAAAGTGTCAAGGTCATATTTAAGGCCATTCATTATGTATAGATTTTGAGGCTGCAAATTTGTGTCAAGGCTATAACGTCTTACATCCTTGATAGATATTTAGCTCACCAGAACCAAAGGTTCAAGGTGAGCTGTTAGGATGGGTAGATGGATGCTCTGGTGTCTGGCGTCAACAATGGTCTTCTCCTCAGAAACTGCCAGTCAGATTTACTTCAAATTTGCTGTGCAGAAGCCTTTTGACGTTCTAACTGCAATTTGCTCATATTATACCAGTTAACCCTTTTAGGGGTCACTAGAGCTAGAAATAGAAAAACCTTTTATCATCTTCTTCTCATGAACCAATGGATCCTTAGATGGTCCTTTCTCAAGTTTGCTGAAATAGATTTGGTTGGCACCTTTTAGGGGCCACTAGAGCTAAAAATAGAAATACCTTAAAATGATTTTTTTGTGTCTATTGATGGATTATTACCAAAGTTGGTTTTTAGCATCCTTAGATAGTGTTCTATCAGAATTGCAAAAAAAATGGTTGGCCCCTATTAGGGGCCTCTAGAGCTAAAAATAGAAATACCTTTAAACATCTTTTTCCCATTAACCAATGGATGGATGATTACCAAACTTGGTCTGTAGCATCCTTAGATGGTCCTTTCTCAAGTTTGCTCAAATAAATATGATAGGCCCCTTTTAGGGGTTGCTAGAGCTAAAAATAGAATTGCCTTTAATCATCTATTTCTGATGAACCAATGGATGGATCATCACCAAATTTGGTCTGTAGCATCCTTAGATGGTCCTCTCTCAAGTTTGCTCAAATAAATATGGTTGGCCCCTTTTAGGGGCCACTAGAGCTAAAAATAGAATTAACTTAAAATGACTTTTTCTCATGTTTCTATCGATGGATTATTACCAAAGTTGGTTTTTAGCATTTTTAGATAGTGTTTTATCAGATTTGCTCGAATAAAATTGGTTGGCACCAATTAGGGGCCGCTAGAGCTAAACATAGAAATACCTTAAAATGACTTCTTTTCATGAACCAGTTGTTGGATCATCACCAAGTTTGGTCTGTGGCATCCTTCAGTCATCACGAATATTCTTTTGTAGTATCCTTTGATGGTCCTTTATCAAGTTTATTATTGTTCCCCGTTATTTGCCCACACGTGTACCTTTACTACCTTTTTAGTAACAAGTTAATTAATATTTATTCTGGTGGGGATGCATTATGTTAAATTGTTTGCCTATAACTCTTAAATCCGACTGACCTTAAGCACTGAGATTAATTTTGCTCAGTTACATTTTGCAAGATTGTTTAAACAATTATGTGTGTAGCTTGGATTGCATTTTGCGACATAAGGCCATTCCAAATAGGATCTATGTTTAGTGTCAGCTTCATTTACAAATCCTACTTATAAGGCAAAACAAAACAAAAAAACATCTGTAAGAAAAGTCTATTTTTGTCAATTCAAACAATGTGATAAGAAAAATAAAACAAATAAGTTAATGGAGCATTATAATCTTTTTGAAGTAACTTTTGGATCCTTGCTCTATGTTAATCAGTCATTATATGTTTAGTTTATCAACAGTTACAATCACTTATGCTGTTGATGTCAAATTTAAATGAAACAAATGTACACAAATGAAAAATAATGGCTGAAAAGGACTCTTACATGTAAAATTGAGTCTGAACAAAGATGCAGCAATGAACCCAAATTTTCCAAAGTTTTGATGGGAAGCTCATAAATCAACTTGTCTACAATAGCATACAACTGGTCATTAGGCTACCCTCAATTACAATATCCATAATAATGGAGAATATAAGTGACATTTTCTCTGAAATCAGATAGTAAAAGAAAACATGGAAACAAGCATTAAAAGCTCTAAAGACTTCTTGAATATTTCTCATGAAGTCTCATCTTAGCATTACTAAGTATACTTTTTGAAAATTTGGTCCATCAAGTTCCTCCTGAATGGAATTTCATTGTATTCAGTACACTTTGTCATCAAACTTTGTCAGAAGGTTTGTTTTAATAATATCTTGGACAAGTTCGAACATGGGTCATCTGGGGTCAAAAACAAGGTCACCAGGTCAAATCATAGAAAAACCTTGTTAATGCTCTAGGGGTCACAGTTATGATTGGATCTTCACCAAACCTTGTCAAAATGCTTGTCTAAATGATATCTTGATTAAGATCAAACATGTGTCATTTAGATTCAAAAAGTAGGTCACTAGGGCACCAGAAAACTTTGTGAATGCTCTGGAGGTTACAATTTTGATTGGATCTTCACCAAACCTTGTCAAAATGATTGTCTCAATGATATCTTGGCTAAGTTCCAACATGGGTCATCTGGGGTCAAAAACTAGGTCACTAGGTCAAATCATAGAAAAACCTTGTTAACGCGCTAGGGGTTGCAGTTTTGATTGGAGGTTCACCAAACCTTGTCAATATGCTTGTTTAAATGATACCTTGGATAAGTTCGAACATGGGTTATCTGTGGTCAAAGACTAGGTCACTAGGTCAAATTATAGATAAACCTTGTTAACGCTCTAGGGTTCACAGTTTTGATTGGAGGTTCACCAAACCTTGTCAAAATGATTGTCTCAATGATCTCTTGGGCATTGTCGAACATGGGTCATCTGGGTTCAAAAACTAGGTCACCATGTCAAATCCTAGAAAAACCTTGTTAGCACTCTAGGAGTCACAGTTTTGATTTTAAGTTCACCAATCCTAGTCAAAATGCTTGTCTTAGTGATATCTTGGACAGGTTCGAATATGGGTCATGTGGGGTCAAAAACTAGGTCACCAGGTCAAATCTTTGGAAAACCTTGTTAGCACCCTAAGAGTCACAGTTATGATTGTAAGTTCACCAATCCTAGCCAAAATGATTGTCTTAATGATATCTTGGTTAAGTGTGATCACGGGTCACCTGGGATCAAAAACTAGGTCACCAGGTCAAATGACTGGAAAACCTTGTTAACCTTCTAGAGGTCGCAGTTTTGATTGGATCTTTGTTTAACTGTGTTTGTATTAATGATATTATGAACAGGTTTGAACATGGGTCAATTCAGGTTAAAAACTAGGTCACCAGGTCAAATCACAGGAAAACCATAAGAGTTGCAATGGCCATCTTGGCCCTCTTATTTTTATTTGTCTATAAACAAAATCTTGTGTGCACTTCTTCTCCGAAATGGCTTGTTTGATGTTTATAAAACTTTACCAGTACATCAGGCGTTAGGTCTACTTGGGCATATTGTAATAAACATTGTTCAGATTTATTTTCACAGAGTTATGCCCATTTTTTATTTGTCTGAAGACAAAATCTTGTGCGCTTCTCCGAAATGGCTTGATTGATGTAAATAAAACTATGCCAGTACTTTAGACATTAGGTCTACCTGTTCATATTTTAAAAAAGAATTATTCAGATTGATTTGCACGGAGTTATGCCCCTTTTTTATTTATCTAAAGATAAAATCTTGTGTGCCCTTCTCCTAAATGACTTGTCCTAAGTTATTTACCCTTTAAAAATAGGGCTCTGTGGGGGGTGTTTAATCACCTTCAGTGATAGTTCTAGCTATCACATATTTTTGGTGCAGATATGGAACCTGGTTATTTTTCCTATTTGTTTTGTTATACACCCGAAGGGTCGTATTATGTTAGGGCGCTGCTTGTCCGTCCGTCCGTCTATCCGTTTTCCTTGTGTGGACAACTCCTACATTACTTGACCTATTTTCTTCAAACTTTCAAAGATGATAAGTATTGATGTCTAGTTGTGTGTAAAGGGGAGATAATTCACATTGCTGTTTTTTCTGAGTTATTGACCCTTATATTTTTACAGCAAATTCTTGTGCAGACAACCCCTCCTTCATTATTTGACCTATTGTCTTCAAACTCTCACATATGATAGCTATTGATGTCTAGTTGTGTGTTAAGGGGATAAAATTTACATTGCTGTTTTTTAATGAATTACTGGCCCTTATTGTGTTTTTACAGCAAATTCTTGTGCAGACAACTGCTCTTTCATTACTTGACCTATTGTCTTCAAACTCTCACAGATGATAAGTATTGATGTCTAGTTGTGTGTAAAAGGGAGATAATTCACATTGCTGTATTTTACTTAGTTATTGGCCCTTTTTATATTTTTACAGCAAATGTGCGGATAATTACACTTTCATATTTCAATTATAAGGTGTTTATCATAAAATTTCACAAGGTCACGAAGTGTCTCAGTTGTGCAAGAGGGAGCATAACTTATCATCATAGTATGTTATGGTGGTACTCATTTTTTGCCCCGCTCTGCTATGCTCTTGTTCTCACATGTTTTTCATTTGGTACATGCATTCACCCAGTGAAATTTTAGTCAGTGTGAGCCCTTATTTTATAAGTCTTATGAAAATATCAAAGCACTTCATTGAAATTTAAACAAGTTATAATCAATTTTTAGTTACTTTGAAAATATAGTGTGGTAAAATTTTGTCTGGCCCTGTTAAAATGGAAATTTCACTGGACATACTGTCTTGTAAAATACTGTTGTTTCACAGAGACTCAAATTTAAAGAATTGAAAACAATTTGGTATGGCCTAAGCTTAATTCTGCTATGAAAACACTTTGATTGCCAAAATTTTAATATTCTTTTGATTCACATCTATGTTTATGTAATTATTTATTGTAGCGTTCACTGGTAGGATTAGCACGAGATTTGAGAGGTGTGGCATTTGCTTTCACTACAAAGATCAGTTACATGATGCTATTTGATTGGTTGTATCCTAACTACACCCCTGTTCTACATCGTGCAATAGAAATCTGGTACAATGAACCTAGTGTTACAACACCAGTACTGAAGCTCATGGCAGAGTTGGCTCAAAATAGGTGAATATTTACTATATAAACATTTCATTTTTAGCTCACCTGAGCGCAAAGTGCTCTGAGTGCGCAATACTGATGGGTCTATGTCTGGCGGCATTGACATTCACCTTGTGAACACTCTAGAGGTCACATTTTGGGTCAGAGGGTTATGAAAATTAGTCAGTGGCTTAGTCTTGATGATATCTAGGACAAGTTATAAAAAAGGGCTAATTTTAGGGTCATTAACCAGGTCACTGGGTCAAATGGAAGAAAAACCTTGTAAACAGTCTAGAGGCCACATTTTTAGCTCACCTGGGGGTTGTTAACACTCTAGAGGTCACCTTTGAGTGAATCTTCATCAGACCTGGTCAGAATCTTTGTATCAATGATATCTTGGACAAGTTCGAACATGGGTCATCTAGGGTCCAAAACTAGGTTTGTAGTAATGGTATTGTGAAATTGATTGAATCTTCATCAAACTCAGTCACAATGCTTGTGTTAATGATATCTTGATTAGGTTCAAACATGGATCATCTGGGGTCTAAAACAAAGTCACCAGGTGAAATCATAGAAAAACCTTGTTAACACGTAAGAGGTCAAAGTTTTGATTGGATGTTCACCAAACCTTGTAAAAATTCTTGTCTTAATGACATTTTGGACATGTTCGAACATGGATAATCTGGGGTCAAAAACTAGGTCACCAGGTCAGATCATAGAAAAACCTTGTTAACACTCTTGAGGTCACAGTTTTGATCGGATGTTCTCCAAACCTTAAGTGCTTGTCTTTATGATATCTTGGACATGTTCGAACATGGGCCATCTGGGGTCAAAAACTAAGTCACCAGGTCAAATCATAGAAAGACCTTGTTAACCATCTAGAGGCCACAATTTTGATTGGATCTTTGTTAAACTGTATCAAAATGTTTGTTTTAATTATGTACAGGTTGGAACATCTGGGGTCACAAACTAGGTCAATAGGTCAAATCTCCTGAGAACTGCTAAGATACTAGAAGTCACAGTTTTGATTCAATCTTCCCCAAACTTTGCCAAAATGTTGTATTAATGATGTCATGAACAGGTTTTTAATAGGTCATCTTTGGTTAAAAATGAGGTCACCATTCAAATCACGGGAAGGCCGCGGCTGTGGTCCAGTGGTTAGTGCACTGAACTTGTAACCCAGAGATCCGGGTTCGAATCCTGGTAGCAGTGGGTCTTACCCTTCTATGAAAATTTGACAAAAATGTCAATTTTCCTTTATTTGTGGAGAAGTTGCCGGCTCCTTATGGAAGGGTAAGTTAGTACTGGTTAGTATACAGTACAGGAAAACTGGTTAAGTGAACCAGTCGCCGTATATTACTGAAAAATTGTTGAAAATGGCATTAAACCCCAAACAAACAAACAAAAAATCGAATCACAGGAAAACCATAGATGTTGCAGTCTTTACTCACGTAAGCAAAAAAGGGCTATCATGGCCCTCTTGCTTGTTTTTTTTTAAACTGAATAGCCTTACGATGTAGATATTTGGTGTGTAGCATTGTCTAGAAGTCATCTACCAAGGTTGTTCAAGTTATGCTCCTGGAGTCAATATTGGCCCTACCCTAGGGGCTTCTTGGTTTACAAAGACTTACATTTGGAATTCCTGTATAAATCTTAGTGTTCAAAACTATAAGGCTTAGAGCTTAGATATTTGGTTTGTAGCATCTTCTGGTTATAATCTACAGGGCTGCCAATTTTCCGCTGATTTCTGCGGATTTAATCCTCCTGGGGTCGTTTTTGAGATCAATGTAAATCCATTGAGAAATTTTCGGGGTGGGGGTGGGGGGCTACTGATGCAGGACGACAACGATATCATTCGATATTACTTTACTGGAACTTCCGCTAACTTATCAGCGCCAACCAATTGTATGGCTTGACTTTAATATGTGAAAATCAAATGGCTGCATGTCCAGTTTAGGATATAGTCATCTGTGTGATTGATCATTCATGTACAGCCAAATGATAAATCTATTTCAACTACACTGTACATGTGAAAATGTGATCTTAGGTCATGAACTGGCTGCATTCCCATTCACGCAAAAACTGTGTGAAATCACATGAAAATATGAATATGCATGCAACATTTTCCTGAACTCTGCATGCATGCATCCAAATTTAACTTCCTTTAATCACAGATGTATAGATTATTAAAAGCGATTAGCGACTCTTTCTTAAACGCTTTCTACAATGTAAACAACGCACAGATGTTTGCATTGCATAGTTCCCGGTGCATTGGAAGATTTCTGTCCTGAACTTAGAAAATGTTGTCTGCGAAAACAGTCAAAGCAGTGGTCGTTTTATCAAAGAAAAGAAACAGTATGTTACAAGGAAATGCACACAAATTCTTTATCATGTCGGTGTAGAATAGTGTCTATTATCACGGATTACTTGACTTAAGGTGTGACTTGTTTTACATAGACTTGCATAGAGAGAACGTAATAATCAGACCCCTTCGTTTGAAGTTTTGGGAGTTCGTTGTTTGGCCTTGTCTAGTGGTCCTTTTAGCATCTTGGTAACCTTCTTACCAAGTTAATATATCATGTCATTTGAGGGTCACTGAGATAGGGTCAAGATCATTGATATTGAAAATAGAAATATGGTTTTTGTAAGTTGACCTCAGTTTGGATTTAGCTATTGTTATAACATTTTATTTGGGGTTCTGGGGTCAAGGTCACTATAACAGTTCTAAAAATGGCAAATGGTTTTTGCTCAATAACGTGAGCTTGGAATAATATACTTATTTAAACTTTGATGAAGTCGTCATATGTAGACCGTATGGTTTGCTGTCTTTTGTCTCTGAGATGAATGTGGAAGGGGTCATTGATACTACAGATAGAAAAAGGGTTATTATTGGAATTCAGTTATCTAAAATTGCAGTGCCCTGTGTTGACAAATAATTGAATATGTTGGACATCTGGCTTGGTACCATTGCTGTGTTTCTTAGATTTCAAATGCTAACACTATTGCTTAGCATAGATATGACTTGGGTGAAGTTTTTTCACACTATTGTAACTATGAACATCAAAAAATTAAATCTCTGTGATTAAGCTTTTATTAGCTCACCTGAGCATAACGTGCTCAAGGTGAGCTTTTGTGATGGCCCCCTGTTGTCTGTCGTCCGTGCATGCGTCAACAATTTCTTTAAACATCTTCTCCTCCTTAACTGCTTAGCCAAATTCGATAAAACTTGACAGGGATGTTCCTTGCATGAAGCTCTTTTGAAATTGCTAAAAGAATTCCATTCCATGCAGAACTCTGTTTGCCATGACAACCAAAAGGAAAAACTTTAAAAATCTTCTTGTCACAAACTGCAAGCCTTAGAGCTTTGATGTTTGGTATTTAGCATCACCTAGTGGTCCTTTATTAAGTTTGCGCAAATTTAAGCCCCTGGGGTCAAAATTGACCCTTCCCAGGGTCCATTGTTTTACATAGACTTATATAGTGAAATCTTACAAATTCTTCTTGTCAAAAAGCGCTTTGGTATTTGGTATGTAGCATCACCTAGTGGTCCTTTATCAAGTTTGCTCAAATTATGCCCCTTAGTACCAAAATGGGCCCCGCCCCAGAAATCCCTAGTTTTACATAGAGTTATATAATGAAATCTTAAAAAATCTTCATGTCCAAAACCGCAAAGCTTAGAACTTTGAAATTTGGTATGTCTCATCTCTTAGTAGTCCTTAGTTGCATAGGGAGCATACATGTTTAACAAACATTTCTTGTTTCATAAAAACTTTCAGTGTTTGCGATGTTCCTCAGGTGAGTGACCCTTGGGCCCTCTTGTTTAAAATTTTTGTCAGTTATGAATTTATGATATTTCATTTACAATGAATGTTTACAAATGAGAGTTTTGAGTGATTCGAGATTTCAGACAATTGTTGCCACAGAAAAATAGAACTTTGCAGTGCTTTCAGTTAAATAATGTAAAACTATTCCAGATCTCAAAGATTACAGTTTGATGTATCATCACCAAACGGCATCTTACTCTTCAGGGAAGTTAGTAAAATGATTGTTAGCTATGGTAAGTTTTTCTTAATGTGAAAGATGTATTTTGTTCATTTATCTGAGTTTTACCTGCGGTAGCTTAACTTATTTAGGTTTTATGTAGTAACAATTTAATTCTATCAAAATATGTATTAATTAGAGTCTTAACAAGTCTTTCTACATCTTATTTAGGCATGATTCCATGTAGACTGACAGATTTTGCTGAAAATGAATTGCACATTTTCAGTTTTATATGTCTTGATGATTTTCTGAACATTAAGACATGATAACAATGATTTGACATCTGTGCATATTTGAGCAATCCAATTGATTGAAGTGACTAATTATATGTTGTAGGTTTTGATGTATCATGTGTGATCATTTATTGTGTAATTTTATCATTCCAGGATCCAGGATATTAACGTTAGGTGAAATTCCTAAAGACAGAATCTACCCAATGAAATATCCTTTGTGCTGATATTGCTGAACTTTGTTGAAATTCTTATAAGTTTGTAGTTCTAGTTTTGTTAAAGGGCAGGTGGGGATTAGAGCTGGGAATCAAACTTAGGATGAAGGGAGAATAGGAGGAAAAATGGATGGGATAAGATAAGTGGTTAGGATAGTCTAAGAATAGAAAAATGGATAGGATAGGCCAAGAATAGAAAAATGGATAGGATAGTCTAAGAATAGAAAAATGGATAGGATAGGCTAAGAAAAGAAAAATGGATAGGATAGGCTAAGAAAAGAAAAATGGATAGGATAGGCTAAGAAAAGAAAAATGGATAGGATAATCTTAGAATAGAAAAATGGATAGGATAGTCTAAGAATAGAAAAATGGATAGGATAGTCTAAGAATAGAAAAATGGATAGGATAGGCTAAGAATAGATAAATGGATAGGATAGGCTAAGAATAGATAAATAGATATGGTAGGCTAAGAATAGATAAATGTTTAGTACAGGCCAAGAATAGATCAGTGTTCTGCCAAGGATGTTATTCCACGATATTTTCGATAAAAAATCACATATGTCGCTTAAAATATTACATGGGTGTGAATCATGTCATGTACAAAATTTCATGGGTTGAATCTGAAAAAAAAATGCACTTGTCACAGCAGTAAAAATATCACAGGCGACCAGGACACAGTTCACAAAAGCCTTTTTATTACGATAGTTCTGATTGGTGTATAATTCTGCGTCAGTCAATGAAATTGATTTTTTTTTCTTCTTACTGGAAAATGGCAAAGCTGGCAAAAAAGTCGACATTTCTCAGCTTTCTCGAAAAAAGCCCACAACCTGACGAATATAATGGATAGCCCTCTGCACTTAAACCCTACTTCTTCCACAGTTACACCCATACCTGCTTCGTTGTCTGAAAAGTCAGACCAAACTGTTGTCACTGTCCCTTCATTCCAAAAGAAATTGTTAAATGATCACTCTCGTTTGAGTTATAACTCGGACAATAATTACATGACTTGTAAATTGTATATTAAGCAAAATTAGGGCGATGTTTTCACATCAAAAACACAAATTTAAAGACGACAACTCCTACTTGGCATGCTGAATAGGCAGTCACATGACTGCTGCCATGGCAGAATCAATGCAGGGTGACCTTAAAAAAGCTGTTGATAGAGTTTTGACAGAAAGGAGTCTGCTGCAATAGTTGCTTTGAAGTCTACATTCTGGATAGTTAAGGAAAATATAGCTGTAGGAAGCATAAAAGCCTGCTGCATCTACTTTCAGAATTGAATTGTCCGCATGTTGGCAAATTGAATGTTGCAAAGAATGTAAACTACTGATACAGCATCAGTTGATACAAGATTATGTGAAGAAAGAAGCAGAAAAAAGGAACATAATTATGTCAAGCCTAAATAACAAACATACATGCATACAACTAAAGTACAAGTTAACAAACATGCTATACAAGAGAACATCATTTCAATAATATCAAAATAGGAGTCAGTATAAGTTGTTAATATATTAATATATTTTGAATGGATATTTAGTTACTGCTGCTTAAATTAGTTTTTCTTAATTTGAGGAAGACTATCCAAGGGACAAGATGGTTGTCTTATGGAATCTTATCAACAAACACCACAGCCAGAACTACCCAAACTTTTGAAATTAGCATCCTTACCACTGACTGCTCCCATTCATAACTGCTGATTACTAGCGCGGTTTTAGTGCACAAATTCAAATTATAACCCCATTGAGGAACGGACTCCTCCCAGAGACAGTCAATGATGTCATGACTATGAAACTTGAAGGTAGTGAAATGAAGAACTTTGATTTCTTAAAGGCCTTGGAAGTGTGGAGGGGGGAATGAAAAAGTTATTCCTGTAAACATTGAATGAATGACACATGTTGAGTTCCAGTTAATCGTGTTATGATGTAAAGCAGTTCAATTTAAATACAAAAGTTTTTGACATTCAGTTTGTGCCAGAAAGAAGTGGTAACCATGTAAATATGTTAAGCATGATTATTTGAAGATGTACAACAAAATCAAATCAGGTAATTTTCTTCATACAAGTAGTTACAATTTATGTGAAAATTTTTTTGTCTCCGTCATTTTCAAAATGTCCCCAATATTTTTTATTCAAGGGGACATTTGTCCCCTAATTTTTTAAGTCATGGCAGAACACTGATTGATGAATTGATAGGATAGGCTATGGATAAATAGATTGAATAGGCCAAGGATAGATAGATAGGGTAGGCCTAGGTTTGACAAATAGATAGGATAGGATAGGCCTAGGATAAATAGATAAGATAGGCCAAGGATAGATAAATAGGCAGGATAGGCCAAGAATAGATAAATAGATAGAATCAGCCTAGGAAAAATAGATAAGATAGGCCAAGGATGGATAAACAGACAGGATAGGCCAAGGATAGATAAATAGATAGAATCAGCCTAGGAAAAATAGATAAGATAGGCCAAGGATGGATAAACAGACAGGATAGGCCAAGGATAGATAAATAGATAGCATCGGCCTAGGAAAAATAGATAAGATAGGCCAAGGATGGATAAACAGACAGGATAGGCCAAGGATAGATAAATAGGATTGGCCAAGGATAAATAAATGAATAGAATAGGCAAAGAATAGATGAATAAAGAGGATAGGCCTAAGATAAATAGATAGGATAGGCCTAGTATAGATAAATAAATAGGATAGGCCTAGGTTAGATAAATTGATACGATAGGCCTTTGATAGATAAATAGATACGATAGGCCTAGGATAAATAGATAAGATAGGCCTAGGATAGATAAATAAATAGGATAGGCCAAGGATAGATAAATATGAAGATAGGCCTAGGATAGATAAATAGACAAGAGAGGCATAGGATAGATAAATAGGTAGGATAGGCCTAGGATAAATAGATAAGATAGGCCTAGGATAGATAAATAGGATAGGCCAATGATAGATAGGATAGGCCAAGGATAGATAAAAAGATAGGATATGCTAAGGATAGATAATTGGATAAGATAAGCTGAGAATAGATAAATGGATAGGTTTGACCAAAGATAGATAAATAGCTAGGATAGGCCAAGGATAGATAAATGGATCGGATAGGATAGGCTTAGAATAGATAAATAGATAGAATAGAGCAAGAATAGATAATTGGATTGGATATACTGAGAATAAAAAGCTATATTGGATAGTCTTAAGAACAGATAAATTGATATAATAGGCTAAGAATAGATAACTTTTTTTAGCTCACCTAGCATGTAGTGCTCTGGGTGAGCTGTATTGATGGGTCTTTGTCCGGCGTTGTACAACATGCGGTGTCTGCATTCACCTTGTGAACACTCTAGAGGTCACATTTTTGGTCAAAGGGTTATGGAAATTGGTCAGTGGCTTAGTCTTGATGATATCTCAGATGAGTTCGAAAGAGGGTCATTAATTAGGTCACTGGGTCAAATGGAAGAAAAGCCTTGTGAACACTCTGGAGGCCACATTTTTTCATCTAAAAGTCTTTAAAATTGGTCTGTGCCTTAGTCTTGATGATATCTCAGACCAGTTCGAAAAAAAGGCTATGTGGGTTCATTAACTAGGTCACTGGGTCAAATGGAAGAAGAACTTTGTGAACACTCTAGATGCCACATTTTTCATCAAAGGGTCTTAAAAATTGGGTCAGTGGCTTTGTCTTGAAAAACTAGGTCACTGGGTCAAATCATTGAAAAACCTTGTTAACTCTCTAGAGGCCAGTTTTGATTGAGTCTTCACTAAACCTTGTCAAAATTCTTGTCATAATTCTATCATGCACATTTTCAAAAACCATTGGTGTTGCTATCTTTACTCAAGTGAGCAAAAAAGGTTCATCGTGGCCCTCTTGTCTTAATATGTTATCTTCATGACTTTTTCACGCAAAGAGAAGAATGTTCCACACTTTAACTGTACATGTTGATGACTATAGGCAAGTTTGAAAGAAAATAACTGTGGGAGTTTTTTTTATAGGACTTCCTGCATGATTGTGTAATTATGATTCTTTAACCATGTTTACATTAAAAGGGATTTCTGTGTGTTTTTCCATGCTGCGAGCAGCTTTGTGTGGTAACTATGTCAACTTTGGTGTGTTCCGTCTCTATGGTGATGATGCCTTGGACAATGCTTTAGCTGTATTTGTAAAATTACTACTATCAATATCACAAAGTGATTTATTGGTAAGTTAATTGGAATTATGATAATAATGAATATGCTGAATCTGTAGTCTGTAATTATAAATTATTGGTTTTCATTAAATTATGGATTCTGATAAATGGAAAGCAACTCTGAATTTGACTTGACAATAAATCAATATTGTCAATTAATGTGTCATTTTTCCAATTTGTGTAAATCCAGTTTAAAATTCAGGGGGGAGGGGTCAAGTGGATGAATATTGAAGATTGAGCAACACAGAACGGTCAGCACTACTCTAACGGAATTACGGAATTTTCCATAATTTTAACATCCAGATTACAGTTGTATCATATTATAAGAGATTTGATTGGTTTAATGAAGGTTCTTCAGCCAATCAGAACGAATTTTAAACTTGGGTTCATGGCTTTTAACAGTGTCTGATTAGAAATGTGTAAGCCAATGTTACAAAACTAAAAATGAAGTTTTTGTTGTCCACATACAACATAAAAAAACTCGGAAGGGGTGCAAAAACAAATGGCACAGGGAATGATTGTCTGAATGTGACAAAAACGGAAATGGGCTGATTGGTTAAGAAAACATAATGTAAAGGGGGTGGTGTTTTGTCAAGTGTGCTCAAAAAGCGTAAGTTGCAGATTCATTGGCAAAGTCGATTTGCCTACATTCCGAAGATGAAAATCATGTGAAAGCCATTAAATATTGGGGTCAGTCAAGTTAGCAGAATCTATGTTTTTTCTTTGGTTTTATGACTACCAATATAACACAAATGTTGATGATTCCACACCAAGTTCTTGGTTTTAAAAGCTTCTGCTAGCTCTCAGGAGAGCTCATTTCACATCCTAATATTGCCAGCATTACAGGAGCTTATGGGGGCCTCTGCCCCCCAAGCCCCCAGCCAGGGCATTGATGGACCCACTGGAGATCTTAGCAGCCCTCAGGCCCCTAGCTTCACTTTACAGTATTCTTAGTTTTGTCAACCCATGTGATAAGATATTTTTAAACTATTTTCTTTGACTTTTGTTTGTGTTTGATAGAACTTGTTTGTTGTACTAAAAATGGCTTGTAAGAATTTGTTTATTATTTTATCTATTTGCAGGATTATCCTAAGCTTAGTCAGAATTATTACGGCTTGTTAGAATGTCTAGCACAAGATCACATGACTTTTATTAGTAACCTAGAGCCTCAGGTGTTCCTGTACATACTATCCACAATCTCTGAGGGACTTACTGCCTTGGGTATACATTCACATTTATTATTTTCTGTTGTATGAAGTGATATACTGAGCTTTAGTGATCAGTCAGTCTACTCTTGCATCCGGCATCCAAATCGGGGGGTTGTGAACACTCAAGTGGTCACACAAGGCCACAATTTTGATCAATGGGTCTTGAAAATTGGTCAGTGGCTTAGTCTTGATGAATTTTGGGACAAGTTTGATAAAGGGCTGTGTGGGGTCAAAAACTCAGTCACTAGGTCATATGGAAGAAAAATCTTGTGAACACTCCAGTGGTCACAGTTTTGATTGGCTCTTCACCAAACCTTGTTAGAATGTTTGTTTGTCTTGGACATGATCAAACATGGGTCATTTGTGGTAAAAAATTAGGTCAACAGGTCAAATCACTGGCAAACCTTGTTAACACTCTATTGGTCAGTTTTGATTGGATCTTCATCAAAAAAAACCTTGACATACTTGTTTGTCTTACTAATATCTTGAACTAAATCGAACATTAGTTATTTGGGGTCAAAAACTAGATCATCAAATCCAATCACTGGAAAACCTTGTTAACACTCTATAGGTTGTATTTTTGGTTGGATATTCACCAAACCACCAAATCTTGAATTTTTTTTAACATGGGTCATCTCGGGTCAAAACAGTAGGTTATCAGGTCAAATCAGTTGCAATCTTTACTCAGGTGAACGAAAAAAAGGCCATCTTGGCGCACTTGTTAATTAATAAGGCACTTATCTGCCTTAAGTAAAATGACATTGTGTCCATAGTTGATTTGTTCAACTAATGATCAATTAACCAGTCAACAAAAGTTGAAAGCCTCTTAAGTTTATTGTAAGGATTAGTATAATGTGTTCCTATGTCACTGTTAAGGTGTTTTATATGTACATGCATTTACATATAGACCTGGAAATGTAATTTCAAGCTTCCCGAAAGTCGTCAGACCGTCTGACATGTCAGGCAAATTTCGAGCAGGTCCAATAAATTTTCAGCGAGTACCAGACCAGATGTCTAGCAGTCGGCACGATTTACAGCATTTATCACTTATTTATGATATATTCAGTCAGACAAATTTTCTTTTGGTCATACAGAAATTCTAACTGCCTGACAAATGTCAGGCAAGTATTCCAGCAGTTTTGAGAAGCCTGTAATATTATATTTTCATCATAGGGAGATATATGCTTCTGCTCTGTTGTACAGCTTTCATTTTTGGATATTCACTGTATTAAATAATTTGGAAAAAATCATTCATTTAGTACATGACATATATTGAAATACATAATACAATGCACAATTTTTTTGGACTCAAACTAAGGGGTATTTGTCATTAAGTTCTGGTTTTGTATTAAGAGGTTTCTTTAATGTGGTGTGATTGGCTTAATACATAAAAGAAAATAAAAAATATTTCAAGTTATTTATAAAGATTATATATTATACTTTAATGTTTTGCAACAAAAAAATCGAACCGAACATGCAAAAATAGCCTTTTATTACGATAAACACTGTACCCCTTCATGGATTCACTTTATCGGTGAGAATCATCTTATTTAGTATCATTAGCATAATACTGACCTAAGAGGTTAAAACGATTATGTTTACTGAAATTTATGTTTTTAAGTATATTTTAGTACAATTTATAGAACTACAGCATATTTAAATTGCCAGTATATTTATGCTGATAGGTTTAGTAAATGAATATCATTGTTTTGATATTTCATTGACATAATCAATAAACCATTTTTATTTAAATGTAAGTTTTAATTTAAGAAAAGTTGTGCATCTTTGGTGATACAGTGAGAATTACACCAAACAAGCTATAGTGTAGAAAATGCAGTGATTTTTAACAGACAGACAAGCATGATTTTCGAAATTATGTTATTTCATTATATAAATCCTTTAAACTTTTTATGCATGTATAAGTCTTTTAAACTACTACATTAACGAAGCAGACATACTTCTTACTTACTAATCAATATTTAAAATTGTATTTTTATAACAAATATATCACAACTACTTGTTCAATTAATGGCAGAGTTTTTTAACTTGATTTTCCATCGGCAATTTTCCCTCCATTGGTGTGATATCTGATGTGTTGTGTATGGCGTTTGTATTATATGATACTATTTTGACAATAATTCATAATTACAACTCTTATTAGACATCAAAAATGGGAGTGGTTTCCATAATTGAACTGTAAGTAATTAATGACTTTGATTGGTTATCAAAATTGAATGGGTTGCATTAATTAATTGAATAATCGTTGGTTACATGTGAAGTTGATGATCTGACACTTTTATTTTTAATTTCTCCTTCAGAAAAAAACAGTTTTCTGTATTTTGTAGCGGAAATGCTTTTATAGGGAACCGCCTCCCAGAATTTTGATGTTTGTTTTCGTTTTTAATCTATGGCACATTATGTAATTGTGAATGGGGTTCATGCTACTGAATTTCTTTAAAGTCAAATACCTAACGAATGGAGGATGATACCAAAAATCTGATGCATGGTTCCCTGCATGATACCATGATTGCTATTTTATGGCTAATTAGTGATTGTTATTCAAAAATATGAAAATTAATAATTAGCATTGGTTTATAGAAGACCGACCATGTATAATACTTGTTTCAAATCACTTGCAATGGGCTCTGTATAGTGGGTATATTTATGTGTACAATTTTGGTTAACTTTTTAAAACTGTAAATTGGTAAAACTTGATATCACCAAATTAACTACTTACGCCACCTTTAGAGACTTTCAGTTCATTTCAAGGGGGTTCCCTCAATACAAGTTTTACTGTAATTTTTTTTTTTGGTGTTACAGATACAATGGTGTGTACAGGATGCTGTGCAACCCTAGATAACATCATTACATATTTATTCCGTAAACTTACCAGTAAAAAGAAGAAAACTCATCCTAGCTCTATACAAGATAGTAATGCATTCCTGCGTATACTAGAATTACACCCAGAAATTCTACAACAGGTAATCCATTAAGACAATAAATCCATGGTAGCAATTTTGTTCTGTGAATTGTAATAGTTCAATTTATTATGCCCCGGGTGGCATATAGCAATCACACTGTATGTCCGTCCCATTTTTGTGTCTCAGCTATAACTTTATAATTTCTGCATGGATTTTGAAATAATCAACCACAAATGTTCACCAACACAAGATGATGTGTTGCGTGTAAGACTGACCCAAAGTTCCAAGGTCACAGTCGTATTCAATGTTATTCTTTATGTATGGAATTTTCACGTCTTGGCTATAACTTTTTAATTACTGAATGTATTTAGAAATTACTTGGTAATGATGTTCCCCATCACTAGATGATGTGTCGCACGCAAGACCCTGGCCTTTAGTGCCAAAGTCAATGTTGTATTTAAAGAATTTTTGTGTCCCAGCCATAACTGTCCAATTTCTGAATGGATTTTGCAATAACTTGGTACTGATGTTTACTATCAGAAGATGATGTGTTGCAATGCAAGACCATGGCCTGTAACGCCAAGGTCAAAGTCATATTTAAAGTCATTCTTTATGTTCGGATTCTGATGCTGTACATTTGTCTTGGCTATAACGTCTTATATCCTTGATGGATTTTTAAATTATTTATCTAAAATTCTAAAATCGAAATCTGGCCTTTAGCACTCAGGTCAAGGTCATATTTAAAGTCATTCATTATGAACAGAATTTTGTTTGTATTTGGTTATACACTTTGTGTTCCAATATATCGTTTACATCCAATCTTGGTCATATGAATACCTACTTAGTGGGTTATGAGAAGTGTCGTGGAAACTGATGCTAAAAATGTGTCACATTCAGTGACAGTTCTTGCTTGTTCTTGGTTTGGAATTTTACACTCATACAAATGTTTATCACATAAATAGATTTACTTTAACAAGCCTTAATTAATGAGACTTTGTAGTAATTTATCTAAATAAGTACTGTTTGCTTTCTTTGGTCTGTTTATTTGTAACATGAGTGACATTTTTGACATTTTAGATTAATTACAAGTCTCTTGTATATTATAACTGTATAGTTTGCATTAATGTGTTTATGTACTGTTAATAGTATTTATATTATATATACTGTTGACTTAACTAATGCTCCAACATACTATACAGATATTACACAATTAGGTGACAACTTCTCCATGGGAAATATAGGATAACAACTGCAGTGAAATGGTCTCAGCAGTCTGTTTCAAAATTATCTACTGGGTGACCAGTAGCAGTACACATCACCTAGACTCTTTATTTGTGAACAAAATCATGCTAAGTACAAATGTTACGATTGTGGCATTTCAGCCAAATAATAAAATTGTGAAATTAATAATCAGATGCATATACATTGCCTAAAACATGGATGCTTACTACATAAGTTTACCTGCCCTGGAAACATAACACAGCGTCCCATTGGTCCGTATAAAGTTTTGTAGACTTGAGGGTAATATGACTTGTACCCGATATCAGTTTTTGTACAAAGAGCTCAAGTTAATTGGTGTGAATATTCATTTTGTTTGTGAATCAACAAAAATTTGGCTATAAGAAACCTGGACTTTTTGTCTGGCTACTGACACGTACCCTGTAGAGATAGAAATAATGACATTTATGTTGGGCAAGTTGGTTGAAATTGCTAAGCAATTACATTTTGTAATTGTCATAATCAGATTAATCAAATACAATGAGATAATCTGTACTGTATTTTCACATCATTAATCACACCTTTGATTAAATCTTACTTGGTCTGTATTATTTACAGGTCTGTATGAAACTGTTTATAATTTGATATGTTTATATTTTCTATTCTGAGCTGTCCTTAATTGTTCTACGTTAAGTATTAGAAATGAGCTTAGTAAGTAAGGATTAGTTGCTCCTAGATGTAATTAAGAAAGATAAAAATGGTGAAGCTATCAAACACTTCAACAAATAATTAGATCACTTTGATGAAAAGTTCAGCAATCACGATTGTGAATATCATGCCAGCCACATACCTATTAACAATCATGTGATTGACAAACTGGGAACTTTTATGACGATATCAATTTTTATTTCATTAATTTATAAAATTTATTTAATATTTTTTGTTGATTCACAGATGTTGCAAACAGTGTTAAACATTATCATGTTTGAAGATTGTCGTAACCAGTGGTCAATGTCCCGTCCATTACTTGGACTTATTTTGTTGAATGAAGAGGTTGGTAGGATGAACTTCTTAATTATAATTATCATTTAATCTTTTTGTATTTGGCAGATGTCTGCTGCATGATATTTTTTTATTTCCTTACTTATTTTGACATAATAAAAGAATATCTTTCTTAAAATAGGTGCTGCTTGTTTCTGAAATACATTAATTTAAATTTTGTCAATGTTAGCTTTGTCCAAAGGTACAGAATCACACCAACGAATGTAAATCAACAAATTTTCCTTTTAAAACAGAAAATTAGTCAAATTGAGTCGCCAGACTTTTGCTTGAGATGCTAAACAATGAGAAAATTATCAATAAAAAATTGGTATGTATGTTTTTCTACAGTACTTCAACAAGTTACGAGAGAATATAATATCAAGTCAACCACAAGATAAACAAGCCACGATGGCACTTTGCTTCGATAGTTTAATGGATGGTATAGAACGATCTCTTCTCACTAAGAACCGAGACAGGTAAATGAGCTGTAAGGCACCAATATTGGTTTTGTCATCTTCCCAATGACTTGGTACATTTAAATTCTACTGTGCTTTAAATACAAACAAATTACTGTTATGCCTTTTAGAAATTTTGGTATTTTTCTGAATAAAGTTCGTTTTAGAGAATGAAATTGATTGAGTTTAATGTGAATACAAGGATAATATTTCTTGAAGTGTTTTAATGATATATTTTTTATTTCAGATTTACCCAGAATTTGTCCTTATTTAGACGTGATGTAAATGATTCATTGAAAGCTGCAGGGAACAACAGTCCTTCAACGTCGCAATCATCTCTGGACATGATGAATTTATAGCGTTAGTTTTGTTTCATTGAAATGTGCTAATAGTGATTATATGTGACTTCATTCAGTTTCTGTTAGATTCATAAATTTTCATTATGAGCAAAATTTTAGTTGTTGACTGTATATCATTCATATTGCCATCACTACCCTGAGTACAACTGTGTTCATTCTGTGTACAGTATAAATGAATTTTTTATCATTATATGTAATGCTTAGTAGGATGAGTTACTTCTGAGAGTGACTGTGAAATATCTGCTATATGATATTTGTTTTCTTGTTTAACTTGATATTTCACTATCAGCCACATTACCTTAGCATTTATTACTAATCTATTTATTTTCACATGAAATTTAATGAAAACTTGCTATTGCAATCTGATGAACACCTTTATTGTTCATATAGAATAATCATCTATTTGGTTTAACTAGATTAAAGAATTCAACTGTTAAAATGAAGCCCACATGATTCACTGACCATTTTATAATACCTGTATTTAAGTTTGCATTATTATATTAGAATTAAGCAGGACCAAAGTAGTTCTAAAAACTGTGATATTACAAGTGTTTCAGTTGTTTTCTATTGTAAATGCCAGAAATGACACTCATCAAGTATAGGCTTGTCAGCTTAGATCATAGTATGGACTATTCCTGAAATTTTACAACAATGTAAATGCCAAAAGTAGGTTGTGAAATGTGTGGTATCTGTCAAATATACCGTTGAAATAACATCTTTGTCTGGGATTTTTTACCATGTGTAATAGGTAGAGGTAAAAGGGCCCAATCCCACTAAAAACAGTGACCACATTTCTGAACATTGGGGAAAAAATCTCATCTGAAAGTTAAAAGTTTTCACTGAAATATTTGATCCTTATAAACACAAGTTTTCTCCATGAACTCCAGAATATAGTACTTCAATAATGGTAAACAATCAAACATGCCTTATTTATGTAACTTTATTTTGTGTCCCTTTATGAATTGAAAAATTGTTCCTTAAGCATTGTTAAATGACTGGTCTTCATTCTTTTATTACTTATTTGTGAATTAATGTAATAAAAGAGCATGTAGAATTTCAATGCAAAATGACACGATTTTCCTCAATATGTTAGGTATATTAACCTTTCCCAGGATATGGAAAAAAAATTCACTTTAAAGGGATTACATATCTATATTTCAAGGACTGTATTAATTACCTTGGTGCATATTTTTTGTCAAACTGTATGACAGTGTGCTTTATCACATAAAACTGATGCAGACCGTGTAAGATTACTCAACTGTGCTCTAGTTAAGGATCCTAAAATCCAACAAAAACATGTTAACTATTGAAGTCATTTTAGTTTTATTTTCATACACCTTAAACAATTTGAATACTCTGGTGAGTGTGTTAGTTCAAGTAAGATCTTTTAACTGCATCATTGTGTAGCATAACATTCTATACTTTGATTGAACATTTTTGGGTAGCTTACTGTATGAAATTGCCTACCTATAGTGCTAATACATAATTTTACACTTGTATATATTGAATTGATAGCTGACTACTAAGTATTGCTTAATGGTATTTTGTTTATAGTGTCTGTTTGATTGCTGTATAGATTTCACTCAGTAATATCAACCATTATGTGTTGTGCTGTGAAATAATTCTGGTTAGTTGTGCTGTAATAGATGTTTTAAAATTGTACTGTGAATTGGTATAGATACCGTCATTCTGTTATTTACTCTGCTGGAATGTTAGGATTACAGAGTGTACCCTCTAAGCAAACTATGTATAGTGGTGATTATTTCTAAATTGTGGGCAAAACTTGACTTTTGACCATGCAAGGAATTTCCTAAGGATGATAATTCTCTTGAAAAAACTTTCCTGATACAAGATAATGTAGTTGTACTTTATAATCTTTCATATTTTTGCAAAATTTTTCTGTGTGTTTTGCTTATTGAAGCTGACATAAAATGTATTTGATTGTCATTCTGTTATACAAATCAGCCGTTTTATGTATGGGATTATCATTCTGTTTTACAAATCAGCTGTTTTATGTATGGGATTATCATTCTGTTATAAAAATCAGCTGTTTTATATATGGAATTATCATTCTGTTACACAAATCAGCTGTTTTATGTATGGGATTATCATTCTGTTATACAAATTAGCTGTTTTATGTATGGGATTATCATTCTGTTATACAAATCAACTGTTTTATATATGGAATTATCATTCTGTTATACAAATCAGCTGTTTTATATATGGAATTATCATTCTGTTATATAAATCAGCTGTTTTATGTATGGGATTATCATTCTGTTATACAAATCAGCTGTTTTATATATGGGATTATCATTCTGTTATACAAATCAGCTGTTTTATATATGGAATTATCATTCTGTTATATAAATCAGCTGTTTTATGTATGGGATTATCATTCTGTTATACAAATCAGCTGTTTTATATATGGGATTATCATTCTGTTATACAAATCAGCTGTTTTATATATGGGATTATCATTCTGTTATACAAATCAGCTGTTTTATATATGGAATTATCATTCTGTTATACAAATCAGCTGTTTTATGTATGGAATTATCATTGTTTTTTTTTCTATGGACAAATATTGGTTTTGATACTGTATATATTATATTCATGTGTTGGTTACAGAAATAAAATGCAATTATTGAATCAATTAATTGTTTTGTTGTTATTTAGTTACTGAATTAGGGTGTGCATGTTAAAGAACTCAGTTACCCCTACTTGAACATTGATGTTATTATGAGTGGGAATGGCTTGTGTTTGAGGCAGTATTGTTTTTGGAAGGTAATTAAATGCCTTCCTTTGGATTACCACAGAAAAACTGCCTTTTCGACATTTAACTCATTAACGCTATAACTTCACCAACAACATAGCCCCAAGAAAATCAGCTAATGCAATTAGAATTAAATTTGTAAATGTTTCTTCGAATATATACAGAACCAAAAAAGAAACTCATGAGACTTAAATGCGACTGTTTCCATATGTGTATATTAACAGTTTTTGTTCGTATTTGTTATTGCACAATAATTCAAAATCAATTAATCAAAGTTCTTTTACAGTCTGAAAATTATCAATTTCATTGGATTTTTCAGTTCCATTTTAGGCAGGTGTCAATTCAATTTTTTTAGCTCACCAGAACCGAAGGTTCAGGGTGAGCTGTTAGGATGGGTAGGTGGATGCTTCGGTGTCCATCGTCTGGCGTCAACAACGGTCTTCTCCTCAGAAACTACCAGTCGGATTTACTTCAAATTTGCTGTGCAGAAGCCTTTTGATGTTGTAACTGCAATTTGCTCATATTGTACCGGTTGACCCCTTTTAGGGGTCACTAGAGCTAAAAATAGAAAAACCTTCAACCATCTTCTTCTCATGAACCAATGGATGGATCATCACCAAACTTGGTCTGTAGCATCCTTATATGGACTTTTATCAGATTTGCTCAAATAAAAATGGTTGGCCCCTTTTAGGGGCCGCTAGAGCTAAGAATAGAAAACCCTTTAATTGTCTTCTTCTCATGAACCAATGGATAGATGATCACCAAACTTGGTTTTTAGCATCTTTAGATAGTGTTCCATCAGATTTGCGAAAAAAAATGGTTGGCCCCTATTAAGGACCGCTGGAGCTAAACATAGAAATACCTTAAAATGACTTCTTTTCATGAACCAGTGGTTGGATCATCACCAAATTTGGTCTGTGGCATCCTTCAGTCATCATGAATATTCTTTTGTAGTATCCTTTGATGGTCCTTTATCAAGTTTATTATTGTTCCCCATTATTTGCCCACAAGTGCACCTTTATTACTTTTTTAGTAACAAGTTAATTAATATTTATTCTGGTGAGCGATGCAGGGCCATCATGGCCCTCTTGTTTGCTTTAGTGAAGAGTATGCCCACTGTGAACATAGCTAACAGCATAAATGTTGGTTTAAAATATAGCGGTCTTGCGCTGGCGTGGTCACACTCAGTCTACCACTACCTGGAAGATCTTCCATGCTTCCAGTCTGCACAAACCGCCATCTCAGATTTCTGACGGCACAGATGATCCAACGTGGGCAGCAACCTCTTCCGTTGAAGCTCCTGCCTCTCTCTTACATGTTTCGCAATTCGAGGCATCGAAATTTTGCCCAAATTTTATCGATATAAAGTTGTTTAGGTATTTTTATGACTGCAATCGTCAAGTGCAATAATTTGCATTGAAAAAATTTTACACATGTAAACCAGATATGTCCATCCCGTGCGTGCATGTGGAAATGGATATCACATGATATCGTTCGACATGAGGTGATTATCTGACCGGTTTCCCAAACTAGGACGTCAGTGTTAACTACTACATATACACATTTTTCTACATTATGTGTTAAACCTATATCATAAGTTTAAGACCTACTTTGCGAAAGTTTCTTTTTTGGTTGAGTGTATATTAGGAGTCAGTAAAAAACATTTACAAGTTATATATGGATGTTTTTCAATAATTAAAAAAACAAAAATATGATATCATTGCACTACTTTCAGTCTAGCCTAAATATGTTAAATTAAGACTGATAATCTTCATTAGCTGTAATGGCTCAGTGGTAGAACACTCACAACGGAATTCAGAGATCCCAGGTTTGATTCCAGATTTTTTTAAAAATTGAATTTATTCTTCCCATCATAGGCTGCATTAGGAATGGGGTTTCACCCCACAGGTGCCTTACATTATTTTGTAGGCATATTATTAGCAGGATAAGACATATAAGAAACTTAACTTACAGCAATTTGCATGGTGTACCTTTCAGGAGAAAGGTTGAGAAAAAAATGACAAACAAACAACAAAAATGTCCTATAAAATTCATAAAATTACAAAAAATGATGCATTTTTACTATCCTGCATTTACAATTAAACCACACTGCTAAATTGAGTGTCCATGTGACTTGGCAGAATTCGCTAATGGCGGCCGCCATACTGAATTGTGACTCAACTATACATTGTGTAATAAATGAACAATTATACGGACACCTTCATCGATTGAAGTTGTGCTAACTGATTTATGATAAATGGTAAATAATTTAACAAATAGTATCTGTCAAGTTTTCGTTTTATCATGCATCCCTTATAGAATAATGACGTTTTGTAATTGGTAATAGACAAATGAGTCGCTCTGTTTTATACTTTGGATTTTAAATTTGTATTAGTATTTTATGCATCAAAAACTTGGGTACAAAATGTTCACTTTTCATTGTTCCAATGATTTGACCTAGTGACGTAGTTTTTGACCCCAAATGACCCATGTTCAAATTTGTCCAAGATATTATCAAAACAAACTTTCTCAAACTTTCTGACAAAGTTTGATGAAGATTTAATCAAAATTGTGACCTCTAGAGTGTTAACAAAGTTTTCTGGTGTGTTGACTGAGTGACCTAGATTTTGACTGGAGATGACCCATATTCACATAATTTCGCACGATCATTAATACAAAAATTCTGAAAAAGCTTCATGAAGATCCAATCAAAACTGACCTGGAGTGTTAACAACATTTTCATTTGATTTGACAAGTTGACCTAATTTTTGACCCCAGATGAGCCATGTTTGAACTTGTCCATCATTGAGATGAACATTCTGACCAGGTCCGATGAAGATCTACTCAAAAGTGTGACCTCTAGAGTGTTAATCCCCAGGTCTGGACACTGGGTGCCGATGTAGACTGACTAGTATGATATTAAAGCACTGTTATATATTAACTGTAAATACTAGTTGCCTATCAGCATTCGTAAGGACACAGTTTAATGACTTGATGAAAAAAGTGGTAACTTGGAATATTATACATGACTATAAAACTGATTGGTTGAAGAGTGAATACTTTAGGTCAATTAGAACATGTTATTATCATCGTTTTCTAGTTTTACAGGCCACGGGCAAAAGTTGGATAAAATTGAAAGAAATGCTACTTTTAATAAATAATTCATGTAACAATTATCTACTACATAAGTGGTAAATGCATTCTAGGAAAATACTTTCCCTGACTAAGTCAAATAGTTATATTACTTGACTTAATAATTATTTTGTGACTAAATCATTTAAGAAGTTTTAATGCAGAGCGTACAAAAGATATTACAGAATGAATTTTAGGGAAATGATTTTCATAACTTGAGATGCTGGTTTTTGGAAAGGTCTTGTGAGTTGTTGGGTAAATAGATATACGATCACATAATGATCTTGAGCATTATTAGCAACAGTTAGCTTTAGTGTCATGCTGTAGCTGTAACCTCATAAAGGTTACTTAGATGTTCTGTTTGCTTACTGTTAAAAGCTGCATGAGCAAACATAGAGATCCTTTTAAAAGAATAAATTATGAACTTCATAGATATTTGCCATACAAAGTCCTTAGTATTTTCTATTCATTGTAATTATTAATTGGTGTTAATGACATTAATCACCTTCCAACAGTATTATATTCAATTATTTTCAGTGCTTTAATTTATTTAGTGGTCATTTCAATAAATTTAGTACACAGCAAAAAATTCTCATCTTTGCTTGTTCAATTTTAGCGGGACTAAAAGCTACTGTATGACAAATTCTGACAGTTTTTTTCTAGTTTATCTGAAGTGCTAGGAATTGCTTTGTCAAAACTAGCCCTTCGTTTGATTAAAATGCTGAGCAATCACTTCTTTGGTACTTAAGCTTGATTTTAGCTTGAACATCACTTGTCAACAGTATTACACTTATATTTTTTCACCATAGTTGTTCGCACCAGTATAAGTCCATTGGATGATTGACTAACTTCTGGCTTATTACCCATCATGAGAGTTCAGATCAGAAATATTAACAAGAGGGCCAAGATGACCCTTTTTCGCTCACCTGAGTAAAGTAAACTTTTACGGTTTTCCTGTGATTTGACCTGGTGACCTAGTTTTTAACCTGAATTGACCCATGTTCAAACCAGTTCATGATATCATTAATACAAACATTCTGACACATTTAAACAAAGATCCAATCGAAACATCGACCTCTAGAAGGTTAACAAGGTTTTCCAGTGATTTGACCTGGTGACCTAGTTTTTGATCCCAGTTGACCCATGATCGATCTTAACCAAGATATCATTGAGACAATCATTTTGACAAGGTTTGGTGAAGATCCAATCAAAACTATGAACCCTAGAGCGTTAACAAGGTTTATCTATGATTTGACCTGGTGACCTAGTTTTTTTACCCGAGATGACCCATGTTTAAATTTGTTAAAGATATCATTGAGACAAACATTCTGACCAGGTCTGATGAAAATTTGCTCAAAAGTATGACCACTAGAGCATTAACAACCCCCAGGTGTGGATGACGGACGACACACTGGACGCCGGAGCAGACTGACTGATCACTATAGCTCACGAAGCACTACGCACTCAGGTGAGCTAAAAATGGTGTGTATCTATTCATTTATTTGTTAGTCAGAACTTCAAAAACTCACTCATATTAATTACGAATTTCATGACAGATCCAGAGAAACCAACATTCAATAACTACCTAGTTTCGCTTTGGAGTAAAAGCTATTTGGATCTGCTTTGGACAAGCACTTTTGAGACTGTTATTAATAAACATTACATATTGACAAATATTTTCATGATTACTGAAATAGTTTCATTATTCAAATAAAGTGTATGGAACTTATCTTGATGTTCATGGAGCCTTAACCCTTGAGAATGGGCTCAGTCTGTTAGAGACGGAACACCCACCACTCCCAAATAGCATGAACTACACAAGCTGTAGTCTCCATATAGCAGTCAGTCAGTGATTTCAAACTGTCTTTGGAAGTTTTTCATTTTGTACCATTTAAGCTTTAAATCATAACTATGAGTGGAATGAATATGAACAATATGCACCGCATCTTTTTATGACATTTGATATCCCTATCCTGTATACAATAAAGTTTTGTGTAATGGATTTCATCACTTAAAGAAAACATGTAAACTATGTTTCATGTTTCTCAAATGTTTATGATGATGGATCTTCAAAAAATAAAAGGAAAGACAGTAAAAAATCCACCTCATGTTTTATATCACTATGGGTGATCATGTGATTAGTTATGAGTTTGATAAATTCATTCATTACCTCTCTATCTCTATTGTACAACAAATAAATATATGATAAATACAAGACTATTCTCCACATTCACATAACATCAATTTATTTGGTATCCCTAAAGCACATAATATTCAAACAATGTAAATTTTGGAAAAAAATGACCCTAACATTTAACATTTTAACATTTAAAATGGTGAAATATCATTATTGACCATCCGTCTCTGTTCACCTTATAATAGTGAAACTACTTTTATGGTTGCATTTTAGGCTGCATGAAGGGATATAAGTGAATTGTATAATGCATTCATTTGAATTACAACACACTGTTTCTTTGCAAATTTTGATTTTTTTTCATACAAAAAATATCACGTAGTGAATTTTTACTGTACAATAAAACAAGAAATATATTACAAAAGGGGAAAGGTTCTACGAGTACAACGTCATTTTGGGTTCAGGATGTCAGGATGTTCTGACCAGAACTGCTCACCAATTAAATCTTCATGTAGTCTATCTATATTTGGACGTGAACTCCTCTTATTTGATACAGAACTCCTATTAGTGTCTGATCCTCGAGTTCTCCCAGTATGACATCTAGATTGCCCCATGTGCTGTAGCTGTAGAGTGAGGTCAAGGTCACCATTTTCTACTAGCTGAGAAAGTACAATCACACATCATTAATACAATACCAAACAAGTACCTAACAATAAACTTCAACTATTTACAATACTCAGCACAGTTACAGAGAAACAAATCCATTGGTCCTGATTCACATTAAGCATTTACTTGTTCCTTGGGGAAACAATAAAAAAACTCAAGCAGACAATGGTCATCAGAAGCTGAGGTTAAGAGACTTAGGTTCAGGATAATTGAGAAAGTCACAAGATAAAATAAATTCTACCAATTAATGAAAATAAACTTCAAACTTGTATATTTATATATCTTTGGAATAATAGTTACCTTCAGTGTTCTAATAAGAATTGTGCCTTTTCTGTGTAATGCTGGTAAATTGTTGTAGTTAATTTCAAATTCTTTGAACAGTAACTCATTCTTATCACTAGACATTGTTCCCTGAAAATGTACAACAAAGGTACAGTTAATAACCAGGGAAGCTAATACAAAATATTGTCCTCCACTCAAAAAGATCATCTTAAAAAAATGTTTCATGAAATAATGTAAAATGAACTATACATGACTGTATTTGTAGATTAACAGTTTCATACACACTACATAATTATATCTATCAGTATAATCATAGCTGAATCAATCCATACTCCTCATAAAAAGAAAACACATTTCATACATCAATATATACGTTTTTTGTAAAATAACCAACATAGCAGTTCACAAAAACCAAGACAAGTGTAAACTGCACACAGTAAATATCTGCACTAACTGTATATAACAAACAGCAAGTGTTAACTGTACACAGTAAATATCTGCACTAACTGTATATAACAAACAGCAAGTGTAAACTGCACACAGTAAATATCTGCACTAACTGTATATAACAAACAGCAAGTGTTAACTGCACACAGTAAATATCTGCACTAACTGTATATAACAAACAGCAAGTGTTAACTGTACACAGTACATATCTGCACTAACTGTATATAACAAACAGCAAGTGTTAACTGTACACAGTACATATCTGCACTAACTGTATATAAGGAAAACTACTGTATATGTGACTCTATTGAGAGATGCAACATGAGTTAACTCCCTTATGAAAATGGCACATTTTGATAGACATACTAACCTTTAATCTCTCCTGTGATTGTGCAGGGGTCAAACCTTTTTCTTGGATTAGCTTCCAGAAACATGTGTTGTACAAGTTATTGATGTGACCTGAAATATAATCAAGATTTTTTTGTCACAAAACAAGTATTATTATAATGTACATAAACATATCTATACTTAAGAAATAGTGAAAACAATTAAAATTGAATAACATGTACCAGTACATGTATGTAATACAAGCAAAAATCATCACCAGACTAAATTGTGAAAAAAAACACCAAAAGGTCAGTAGTATCAGTTGTCCAAATTAAATTACCTTCAGAGTGTAAAAGAAATCATGCAGCACCTTCATCAAAAGAAGAAAACTTATATCAACATGTACAGGGGAACAAGATATAAGCTTATATCAACATGTACGGGAACAAGATATATGCTTACATCAACATGTATGGGGAACAAGATATATGCTTACATCAACATTTATGGGGAACAAGATATATGCTTATATCAACATGTCTGGGGAACAAGATATAAGCTTATATCAACATGCTTGGGGAACAAGATATATGCTTACATCAACATGTATGGGGAACAAGATATAAGCTTATATCAACATGTATGGGGAATAAGAAGTAAGCTATTTATCAACATGAATGGGGAACAAGATATAAGCTTATATCAGTGTGTATGGTGAACAAGATATAAGCTTATATCAACATATGGGGAACAAGAAGTAAGCTTATAAACATGTATGGGGAACAAGATATAAGCTTATATCAACATGTATGGGAACAAGATATAAGCTTATATCAGTGTGTATGGTGAACAAGAAATAAGCTTATATCAACATGTATGGGGAACAAGACATAAGCTTATATCAACATGTATGGGAACAAGATATAAGCTTATATCAGTGTGTATGGGGAGCATGAAGGAAGCTTATATCAACATATGGGGAACAAGAAGTAAGCTTATATCAACATGTATGGGGAATAAGAAGTAAGCTATTTATCAACATGAATGGGGAACAAGATATAAGCTTATATCAGTGTGTATGGTGAACAAGATATAAGCTTATATCAACATGTATGGGGAACAAGAAGTAAGCTATTTATCAACATGTATAGGAACAAGATATAAGCTTATATCAACATGTATGGGGAATAAGAAGTAATCTATTTTTCAACATGAATGGGGAACAAGATATAAGCTTATATCAGTGTGTATGGTGAACAAGATATAAGCTTATATCAACATATGGGGAACAAGAAGTAAGCTTATAAACATGAATGGGGAACAAGATATAAGCTTATATCAACATGTATGGGAACAAGATATAAGCTTATATCAGTGTGTATGGTGAACAAGAAATAAGCTTATATCAACATGTATGGGGAACAAGACATAAGCTTATATCAACATGTATGGGAACAAGATATAAGCTTATATCAACATGTATGGGGAATAAGAAGTAAGCTATTTATCAACATGAATGGGGAACAAGATATAAGCTTATATCAGTGTGTATGGTGAACAAGATATAAGCTTATATCAACATGTATGGGGAACAAGAAGTAAGCTATTTATCAACATGTATAGGAACAAGATATAAGCTTATATCAACATGTATGGGGAATAAGAAGTAAGCTATTTATCAACATGAATGGGGAACAAGATATAAGCTTATATCAGTATGTATGGTGAACAAGATATAAGCTTATATCAACATATGGGGAACAAGAAGTAAGCTTATAAACATGTATGGGGAACAAGATATAAGCTTATATCAACATGTATGGGAACAAGATATAAGCTTATATCAGTGTGTATGGTGAACAAGAAATAAGCTTATATCAACATGTATGGGGAACAAGACATAAGCTTATATCAACATGTATGGGAACAAGATATAAGCTTATATCAGTGTGTATGGGGAGCATGAAGGAAGCTTATATCAACATATGGGGAACAAGAAGTAAGCTTATATCAACATGTATGGGGAATAAGAAGTAAGCTATTTATCAACATGAATGGGGAACAAGATATAAGCTTGTATCAGTGTGTATGGGGAACAAGAAGGTAGCTTATATCAACATGTATAGGGAACACAAAGTAAGCTTATGTCAGTGTGCTTGGGGAACAAGCAGAAAGAAATGCTTAAGAGAAAGTAACAGCTTTAAGCATATACTAAGTAATACAAAAGATTAGGTATATATTTCAATATGCTACAATTTAAACTATAGAAATAGGATTCGACAAAATTTCGACAAAAATTATTGAAATCAAAGAATGTAGCTAAACAAGAGGGCCATGATGACCCTGCATCGCTCACCAGAATAAATATTAATTAACTTGTTACTAAAAAGGTAATAAAGGTACACTTGTGGGCAAATAATGGGGAACAATAATAAACTTGATAAAGGACCATCAAAGGATACTACAAAAGAATATTCGTGATGACTGAAGGATGCTACAGACAAAATTTGGTGATGATCCAACCACTGGTTCATGAAAACAAGTCATTTTATGGTATTTCTATGTTTAGCTCTAGCGGCCCTAAAAGGGGCCGACCAAGTTTATTTGAGCAAACTTTAGAAAGGACCATATAAGAATGCTACAGACCACAGGGGGCTAGCACGTTGAAGGGATGGAGCATAATGGTGTATTATTTTTATTTGAGCAAATCTGATAGAACACTATCTAAAGATGCTTAAAACTAAGTTTGGTAATAATCCATCCATAGAAACATGAGAAAAAGTCATTTTAAGGTATTTCTATTTTTAGCTCTAGCGGCCCCTAATTGAGGCCGACCAAATTTACTTGATCAAACTTGAGAAAGGACCATCTAAGGATGCTACAGACCAAGTTTGGTGATCATCCATCCATTGGTTCATGAGAAGAAGATCATTAAAGGTTTTTCTATTTTTAGCTCTAGTGACCCCTTAAAGTGGTCAACCGGAACAATATGAGCAAATTACAGTTAGAACGTCAAAAGGCTTCTGCACAGCAAATTTGAAGTAAATCCAACTAGGAGTTTCTGAGGAGAAGACCATTGTTGATGCCAGAAGACGGACGCCAGAGCATCCACCTACCCATCCAAACAGCTCACCCTGAACCTTCGGTTCTGGTGAGCTAAAAATACATTAATGATCAGATTACTTCCCAGTTTCATATAGAATGCAAAAAGTATTAAATGATGAATAAAATGGTTATTATCTCTGCATCATAGTCTAAATATTTCAAGTCTAAAGTACACGTACATATGTTCAAGCATTTCTGGGTTACACTTCATACAAAATTTATAGGTAAAATAACAAGAGGGCCATGATGGCCCATCATGGCTCACCAGAATAAATGTAAGTTAACTCAATACTAAGAAGGTAATAAAGGTACACTTCTGGCAGATAAAGGGAGACAACAAACTTGATAAAGGACCATCCAAGGATACTACAAATTTAGTATTTCTATTTTTTGCTCTAGTGGTCCCTTAAAGGGGCCAACGATACTTATTTAAGCAAACCTGATAGAAGACTATCTAAGGATGCTATATACCAAGTTTGGTGATAATGCATCTATTGATTCATAAGAAGTTATTATAAAGTATTTCTATTTCTAGCTCTGGCAGCCCCTAAAAGGGGCCTACCAGATTTATTTGAGCAAATTTGACAGAGGACTATCAAAGGATGCTACAAAGCAAGTTAAGTGATGATATATCCATAGGTTCATGAGACCAAGTTTACAGGTATTTCTATTTTTAGCTTGAGCAAATCTGATAGAAGACTATTAAAGAATGCTAAAGACCAAGTTTGGTGATGATCCATCCATTGGTTCATGAGAAAAAGATGTTTAAAGAATATTTAACTCTGGTGACCCCTAAAAGGGGTCAAGTGGAATAATACATGAACAAATTGCAATAAGAAGGTCACAAGAATACTACAAGCAAATTTAAAGGAAATTTGACCAGTACTTTCAAAAAAGACTATTGTTGACATCAGATGATAGATGAAGGAAACCAGAGCTTTCCCCTTCCCATACTAATAGCTGACAAAGGGCAATAATTTGAAAAATTAATAGCTATGACTGTTACCCTCTACACTTTTCCTCATTGCCATCGAGCAATATTCAAAATTTCAAGAAAATAGTTTGAAGGGTTCTTTAGTATATGATACAAAATTTGTCATTAAAATTATAAAAGGGCAATAACTAAAAATACATAATTAGAATTATGTTTCTTATGTACTGCACTTCAACAAAATTCCAGAGGTTGGCTTTTATTCCAGATACTCAATTTGTTGCACACACAGAAATCTAGATAGTTCAAATACATGTATGTACACACTGCCCTTAAAACACTTGAAAAATAGGTGTCTGAACATAGATTTATACTAAGTTACAACTCAATGTATACAGAACTTACAGTCAGCTTGTCTCCAACTGAGGTAATCTCTCAAGTTTTTGTCGGTTGGGTATAACACTGTACGAGAGTCAAATGCTGGAGGATATTGCATCATTGTGGTCCCAAAATAACGTGGCCAGAAGTAAACAAATGATGATGCAAACAAACTCACCACATTTGTAGCAAGTTTACTGAAAAAGGAAATTCAATTTTTTTCAGTAAATCTATGGTACATGATGAATCTCTCAGAAACAAGAGTATAATCATAATAGACATCTTTTGCCTTTGAATATTTACAATGTTCAATGTATAGTACAATAAACTATCAACTACATTAACACTTGACACAGCACAGAAATATCCAGAAAATATTTTGAAATAGAAAAATTCAGTGCATTATGTTCATGTTCTGTACATTATATTCAGTACATTATATTCAGTATGTTATATTCAGTACATTATATTCAGTATGTTATATTCAGTACATTGTGTTCAGTATGTTATATTCAGAATGTTATATTCAGTACATTATATTCAGTATGTTATATTCAGTATGTTATATTCAGTACATTGTATTCAGTATATTATATTCAGTACGTTATATTCAGTACATTGTGTTCAGTACATTATATTCAGTACATTATATTCAGTATGTTATATTCAGTACATTATATTCAGTACATTGTATTCAGTATATTATATTCAGTATGTTATATTCAGTACATTATTTTCAGTATGTTATATTCAGTACATTATATTCAGTATGTTATATTCAGGACATTATATTCAGTATGTTATATTCAGTACATTATATTCAGTACATTATATTCAGTACATTATATTCAGTATGTTATATTCAGTACATTATATTCAGTACATTGTATTCAGTACATTATATTCAGTACATTGTATTCAGTACATTATATTCAGTACATTGTATTCAGTACATTATATTCAGTACATTGTATTCAGTACATTATATTCAGTACATTATATTCAGTATGTTATATTCAGTACATTGTATTCAGTACATTAAATTCAGTATGTTATATTCAGTACATTGTGTTCAGTACATAGTTTTCAGCTCATTATGCCATATGATATTGTTGTTTCTGATATCACTAAAGATTGTATAAGAAGGTATAACTACATTTTGTTAACACTTAAGTAACATCTTATAGACAAAAGAACAAAATCCATAATAAAGATGACCCTTTTGTACAGTAGACCTTGTTGTACAGTTGACCCTAATTCAAAGGTTTATTTGGTCTATTATATTGGTAAGTGTAAGTCAAAAGGTGGCTGTTGTTCACAGTTGAATGTTAACTCAGATTTGAATGTACATTAATTGTGATCACTAACGTTATCAATTACTAGTATGTTATGTAGACAAGTACATTGCCTTTATAAACTGGTGTTTGTGATCTAGGGGCCTCCGCAGTCAAGTGGTTATGTAACACTAACCACTCAGTGCAGTGAGTTTGAGTCACATCTGGATTCAAATTTCACAGGTGAAAAAGCTGTCCAGTCAGCCAACAGAAGGATGGTGGTTCTACCTAGGTGTACACCTGGGTCTTCCTTAACTGGCATAGATGGAACAGTAACTAAATCACCCTGGCTGTTAAACCTCAAAAACAAGTGTACACGTAATTATGTACAATCCATTGTCAGTGAAGCAAAATTGCAACTTATTTTAAAATACATATTTACAGCTTTCCTCGTATAAGCTACATATAAATTATTAGCCCCTAGTTATGATTGGTATAAAGAATTAAGACTTATTAAATATTAGCATCTAATATACAATGGTTGGTCCATTAGCTAACCCATAATAGTAGCATCTACTATACAAATGTCGGTTCATTAACTAACCTGTAATATTAGCATCTATTATACAATGGTGGTTCATTAACTAACCTGTAATATTAGCATCTATTATACAAAGTCGGTTCATTAACTAACCTGTAATATTAGCATCTATTATACAAAGTCGGTTCATTAACTAACCTGTAATATTAGCATCTATTATACAAAGTCGGTTCATTAACTAACCTGTAATATAAGTACTATACAAAGGCCGTTTCATTCACTAACCTGTAATGTTTGCATCTACTAAACAATGGTTGGTTCATTAACTAACCTGAAATATTAGCATCTATTATACAAAGGTCGTATCATTAACTAACTTGTAATATTAGCATCTATTATACAAAGGTCAGTTCATTAACTAACCTTTAATATTTGTATCTATAACACAATGGTTATTACCTGACACATAATATAGGCAACTTCTATACAATGGTCATCACAAACTAACAAAAGTTACATCTGTGCAAGTTTCACTGTCTTAGAGACTAGTTAATGACAATAACACTTAAATCACTCTTGATCCTTAACTTTTAGTTTGAATAGAATTGTAAACATATGGAGACAAAAAGCTAAGAATTACCACATTAAGGAAATTAACATCTCTACTGAGTACATGAAGGTAAACTTCTGACCTACTTGTTATTGTAATAAAAATCTAATGCAAAAAAACTATGAGCTATAACTAAAAGTCATGCATAAAAAACTAGAAACAGGCATGTGAATGGTTGCCTAAAAGAAAAACTCTGAATAGTAAAAAGTTAATACAATAAATGTATGACACTTGTCACTCACACAGTAACATAAAGTACACAATTCTAACCCTTGTAATCTGATACAATATAAAACTATCATACAATGGATCAATATATCACATAACTGGAACATTTCATCAAACGTCTAACATACCTAACTTAGAATAAATTACCATAACATAAGACACCTGTAAGAAAATCTTAGACAGGTTAAAAACCATTTCTAGAAACTAATGCAAATTCATTCTTTTCAAAAGAAAGTTCATTAATTATATCATATATTTTACCTGATTGCCAGGGTAACCAGATAAACAAAATTTAAACTATTCTACAATTTTAGGGGAGTGATACTATAAGACAAAATGATTTTAAATTCATCCAAACTACTGAAATAAAATGTATGTTTTTCACAAGAAGATAGTTAATATACCCTTACTTCTGTTGGAACTTCATTTCTATAATTATTAAAACGACACTAGATTACGCTATAATACACTGTCAGCCAGTCAAGCACATTGTATTAGCTAACATCAAAAAACACATTATTTATCATATCTTTTATACATAAAAATGATTTTAAAGTCACCATTTAAGTCTATGTCATAGCATATCAATGACCACCATCAGTGTAAAGTACATTTCACAAAGTTTACCAAATAATCACAATGACAATTCAACTACGGTAAAACCCTGATTTTTCAACACCGGATTATCCGAAAACCTGGTGTAATCCAAAAAGAAATTTCAGTCCCGATTTTTTCCCTGTATATTTCATTGTAAAATAATCCCAAATATCCAAATTGTCAAATCTGAATACCGTGGCTTATCTGAAGTGATTATCATGTCCCCAAACTCACTGGAATGCGTATTTTCACATCTGTAATCGACAATTAACTCCGATCAGACAGACTTGTCCATTGAAGGATTTCTTCAATGAGTCAAAAGGTGCGAACAACAACTTGTAAAACCCACTTAACAAAGTATTGTTTGCTTGTTTTATTGTTTGTAATTACGAGAATGTTATTTTTATTATAATGCGAATTCAGTTAGATGAATCTTTTAAATTTTGGCTTTAATGATATCATAATTTGACTTTACGCAATTAACATTAGAAGTGTTAAAAGCCAAATCAGCTTCTATAAAAATGTGCTTCAGTTTTCATATGCTTAGTTTCACTGTGTACGTTATACGTATGTATGTTTATCTAAGAATATATTGTTTATTGTAAGTTAAACATTAATTTTAACACATACAGTTTGTTGTTAATAAATTTACATGTTAATAATTAATTTTGGAGTGTTCTCAGTCTAGATTTCCTTTACTCCGGAATATCCGAAACCCCGGATTATTTGAAATAATTTTTCTGTCCTGTTGATTCAGATAATCGAGGTTCTACTGTAATAAGATAATGTCACATGAGTACTTAATGTTTTACATTAAAACAACATGGTCCCACAGGGGTCAAGGTGAACATGATGTGACCAACATTAGGTTTACAGCATCCTCATTCATTAATAAGTCAGCTTTGAATAAATCATTCAGCAGTCTTTTTAAATTAATAAACAAAACCATTACTTCATACCAGCTTTTACAATTTACCACTAATTGTCATTACTTGAATATTTCCCCACAAACTGGTACAATCTGTATCAGACATACATGACAAGGAAATCAGTATACATAGTCATGTATATTATAATTCATGTACGTAACCAGTAGTCAATTAACATACAATTAAATACAAACATTAAAAATACAGCATAAAAACAGTAGTCAATTAACATACAATTAAATACAAACATTAAAAATACAGCATAAAAACAGTTATTACCAAGATTTGACAGATCATGTACAAGTCTACAACAAGATATTTTATTTACATCATCATGATAATGAAAATACAAGTAGTAAGTACTTGTACAAGAAAAACTAAATCTTCCAAAGTGATACCCTCCAGAAGTCTGTGTTCTGTCCGTCATTTTTTGTATGGTCCTGTGGATTTTGGGGAGGGTAGTATTTTGAGGAGGATGTGATGATTTGTATATGTTTTGTCAAGGAATCCTTTTCTAATCTGTATTCAAGTATAGAAACAAGAGGGCCATGATGGCCCTGCATCGCTCACCAGAATAAATATTAATTAACTTTTTACTAAAAAGGTAATAAAGGTACACTTGTGGGGAACAATAATAAACCATCAAAGGATACTACAAAAGAATATTCGTGATGACTGAAGGATGCTACAGACCAAATTTGGTGATGATCCAACCACTGGTTCATGAAAACAAGTATTTTTAAGGTATTTCTATGTTTAGCTCTAGCAGCCCCTAATTGAGGCCAACCATTTTTATTTGAGCAAATCTGATAGAACACTATCTAAAGATGCTAAAAACCAAGTCTGGTAATGATCCATACATAGAAACATGAGAAAAAGTCATTTTAAGGTATTTCTATTTTTAGCTGTAGCGGCCCTTAAAGGGGCCAACCATATTTATTTGAGCAAACTTGAGAGAGGACCATCTAATGATGCTACAGACAAAGTTTGGTAATCATCCATCCATTGGTTCATGAGAAGAAGATGTTTAAAGGTATTTCTATTTTTAGCTCTAGCAGCCCCTAAAAGAGGCCGACCAAATTTTTTTAGCAAATCTGATAAAAGTCCGTATAAGGATGCTACAGACCAAGTTTGGTGATGATCCATCCATTGGTTCATGAGAAGAAGATGATTAAAGGTTTTTCTATTTTTAGCTCTAGCGACTCCTAAAAGGGGTCAACCGGTACAATATGAGCAAATTGCAGTTAGAACGTCAAAAGGCTTCTGCACAGCAAATTTGAAGTAAATCCGACTGTTAGTTTCTGAGGAGAAGACCATTGTTGACGCCAGACGACGGAAGCCGGAGCATCCACCTACCCATCCTAACAGCTGACCCTGAACCTTCGGTTCTGGTGAGCTAAAAAGTAGCCTAAATTCCTGCTGATATTTACAGGTACCAGTTATAAAGCCATACAAAAATAAACGTAAAAACCTTAAAATAACAGGGTTCCCATACATTTCCTCTGCAAAATGCAAAAAACCATACTTTTTGCAACATTCAAAAATAGTTAAGATGTCTGTTGGCCATAGGAAACTAGTTTTTTCTATATCTATGTGTACTAAAAATTTCAATGTACATAGGGTATCGATGATAATGCTGTTATAGCCGTCATTTTCATTGCTCTTTGATACTTGATAATCAGCTTTGAATGTGACATGAGTCCACTTTTTGACTGTTAGTTAGTTTATTAAATCATTTTATCACATAACCTGTGGTCCAGGAGTGCCGTAAACCCGTGCCGGAAATATCGTTCGGCACTGCCAAACCGTGCAATAAATATTCAATTTAGCCAAATCACTACATTTGCTTATTTTGTATTACTATGCTACTATGATATTTGTAAACATGGTCGACTTTCAATTCATAATGATTTTATTAATGAATAAAATGATGTTTGTGTAAATAAAATAACGATTTTATGTCTTTTATCTTGCATTTTATCGCCAAATGATTAATAGAAACATGCACTACATTTTTGCGCACAGTCTACACTAGACATCTTGTATAGAGGTCATCCTACAGTCTGTTTGATTTTCTGTGATCGTTTTTACAGTTATGTGATAAATAGAATCTTATATTCGTGCTCATCCTTTACCATTTTTATTAAACTCGTTGACAAAAACAATATGACATTCGGCAGAGCCTCATGTCGTATTATTTAGTCAACTCGTTTAATAAAAATGGTAAGGAATGAGCACTCATTCAAGATCCTCTATGTAATGAAATGTCAGGCAAATAACAGACAGTCTTGTTAAATTCTGAACAGTTGACTTTTGTCCAATTTCACAACAGAAATAAAGATGTAAAAACATTATTTAGATGAAATGTTAATTACAACCACTAAACACTTGCAAAGCGGCATCCCCTAATAATTATTCATCATGAGTTTTATTACTTAATTTGTACTCAGACATTTTCATACTTTTCCCAGCTTTTTCCAGATTTTGGCCAGTTTTTGCTAAATTCAAGGCATTTTTATGGCCAGGAGTTCCCAGCTTTTTCCCAATTTACTGGTTCTGTGAGACCTGAAAATAAGCATTTAACAAGAGGGCCATGATGGCCCTGCATCACTCACCTTTGGTTCTGGTGAGCCAAAAAATCAATCAGGCCCCCCCCCCTATTTCAGATAGAAAATAAATTAATTGGATTACATGATAAATGATAATTGGACTAATAAAATATTTTCTAAAAGACAAGCCTACATACATATTAAAAACATAAATATGTTAATATAATCAGGTCAGTATGTCAGGCACATATTAAAACAATAAATATGTTAATATAATCAGGTCAGTATGTCAAACATACAGCTTTTGCACAAATAACAAACATCAAACATGATATATTTTACAGGGGTCAACGCAGCAATAGCATTTAAATGTGTCTAAATAAATGTCACTAATTAAGGATATTCAGTGAATTGCCAAAATATTCAATTAAACAGAACATGTCTACACTTAGCACATTAAACTAGAACTATCACTGAAGGTGATTAAATACCCCTGCAGAGCTTAATAACTTAGAACAAGCTATTTAGGAGAAGAGATGCACACAAGATTTGTCTACAGACAAATAAAAAAGGGGCATAACTCTGTGAAAATAAATCTGAATATTTTTTTTTTATAATATTATTCACTGTTCAAGATAGGTGAATGAAATTTGGTATTTGAGTATGTGAATAAGTGACAATGTTAAAAATTATATACACTATTTTGTTGTCTCCCAGGGTTACAATTCTGGTTGCTATGGTAATGTTAATAGTCAAGAACATGCTGCAAAATTTTGATACTGCAATAACAAACATAATTCAGGCCATGTGAATGAAATTCTGTATTGATTATTTGATGGTGTTGTATTTAATACATGTGTGACAGTTAAACAGATTAATTACCATATTGAGTCAAGACACAACCAGTAGGGGACATTATGTGTAGGGGACATTATGTGTGGCGGACAACACCAGTTACTTGTTATCCCTATTATTTATTTCACTGGTGTTAAACATTGCACCAACAGCCAGGATCATTAGGCAACTTTTCCTACTTTAATGGTGGAGGAGGACTACAGGATAGCAACATCTGGGCTAAACCACCAACTTCCCATAACCTAGCTCGACAGCTTCCTCACATGTGAAATTTGTCGGTTTGGGTGAAGGGCTAGCGATTATTAGTCAGAGACTCTAAGGATCCAACAATGGATGCCCCCCCTTGTATCCCTATTATTTTTTGCATATAATTTTGCGGATTTTGTAAGTTTCTACTTTCAGTTCAGTATGAACAAACTCAACTATATAATAAATATATTTTGGTTTTTTTTATGGTGCTTTATGGTGCATCGACAACTAGCAGTCATGTAGTGCACATTCAAATAGAAGGTAAATGAAACAAGTATTAACCGTGTAAAAGGATAGTAAATTAATAAGACTGAAGGATAACTGATATAAATTGGTTAAAATACATACATTCTGTATTAGCAAGAGTGCCACACTACAAATGCATAACAGCTAAATCTTTTTGTGAAATTTTCTTTACCTGTACAATATTGTTTCATAATATTAAGTTCTTATGATTAAGCTTCTCTTTAAATGCACAGTGTAACCTCTGAATACCAGACTCTCTAAATACCAGAACTCTCTGAAAATTGGATGATCTTCAAAGTCCAGATTTTCTCTGTATAATTCTATGTAAAACACTCTCAGAATACCGTACTTTCTAAATTCTGGAAACCTGACAATTTTTCTAGACTGCAGACTTTATACTGGCCTTTATTTTAGTTCTGAATATCAGATGCCAAAATATTCAAGCTAAGTGTCAAAACTTAGTGTACTGACCAGGAGGGTCCACATTATTACTGAAACATCATGATCTTGGTCCCCAATTAACAAACATGTCAAATATCTATTGTTTACTTGAAGAGGTCGCATGCTATAATAGCTAATGCGTGAAAAATGCTTCATTGTACTGATAGAAGTAAGTTGACTTTGATGGTCTCCTCAATATGTAAAGCTGGTCTAATTACTATGGATTACACCAATTTATGGGTGTCAGATTAAAATAATCTTCTTTGATCTGGGCAGATAATGAGGAACAATAATAAATTTGATAAAGAACCATCAAAGGATACTACAAAGCAGACATTCAAGCAAATTATGACAAAAAGTTTTTATAAAGGCTGCAACTATGCCAAATAAAGGCTTTTTAGAAGGGTTTTTAATAAAAATATAGAGTAAATAAGGCTTTATCTTTCAACCCATAGTAAGGTGATATACTAGAAGTTGCCAAAAGGCAACATGTTGAGCACCCTAAGGCACTAATTATCCATTGCTTTTTCAGGGAATGATCTTGACATTTTGAACGGGCCCACTAAGGGTCATAAGAAAAGGAGAGATGTGTTGAAAGCCTGACATAAACCAAAGTGTGACATTGATCTTTGAGATATGGACCTGGGTCTTGCGCATGACACACCATCTTATCATGGTGAACAGTTGTGTCAAGTTACTTTCAAATCCATTGGTGCATGAAGAAGTTATGGTATGGACAAAATCAGGCATACTAAAACCTGACAATGTTGGCCCTTTACACAGTAAGTGTGACCTTGACATTAAAGAAATGGACTTGGGTAGTGTACATGACACACCGGCTCATCAAGGAGAACAAGTATGCCATGTTGTTTTAAAACCAATCAATGCTGAAAGAAGCTACAGTCCGGACAAGGTAAATTATTGCCATTTAAACCCCAAGTGTGACCTTGATCTTTGAAATATGGACTTGGGTCTTGCTCATGATGCACCATCTCATCATGGTGAACAATTGTGCCAAGCCACTTTAAAATTCATTGATGCATAGGGAAATTATGGTCTGGACAAAGTCAAGTCCGACGGACTAACACATGGCCTAACACATGGACGTACACATGGACACACATACACGGAACTGCAATTTTGACAACAATGTCAAGCTCACTGCAAGCGGGCTTGACAACAAAAAAGCATACCTCAGTTCCTCGTGTATAACACACCCGCTTTCAACAAGAGATCACTGACCATCTTTCAATAGACATGAATTGGAGCTTCAGACTGCTGCATTTAACCAGACCATTAATGTGATAGAGCCCTGGTTTGAGTATGGAGGAACATAGCTGACAACCATCAATGGTCTGGTGATCAGACAGCATTCCGGAATACTCAAAATAACAGACTTAGTAGTATGATAAGGACAAGTATAAAGCATACACTAAATTGGTAAGCGTTTCAATACATGACAAATTGAGTTAATAAATATATAGATCTTCAGTGTGAATTAAATGCTATTTATAGGTCCTCCGTAAAAAATAAGATTTTAAAGGTTTGAACCAAAATTAAAGGTTTATACAGGTCTTAATGGTTTCCCTTGAAGGCCTGTAAGAAGGAATATTCTTGAAAACAAGAGGATGCTACAGACCAAATTTGGTGATGATACAACCTTTGGTTCATGAAAAGAAGTCATTTAGAGGTATTTCTATTTTTAGTCTGGTGGCCCTTAAAAGGGACCAACCAATTTATTCAAGCAAACTTGAAAGTGGACCATCAAAGGATGCTACTAGCCAAGTATAGTGATGATGCATCCATTGGTTCATGTAAAGAAGATGTTTAAAGGTATTTCTATTTTTAGCTCTAGTGACCCCTACAAGGGGCAAACCATTTTGATTTGAGCATACCTGATGGATGACCATGTAAGAATGCTGCAAACTTAGTTTGATAATAATCCATCCATTTTTCATGAGAAAAAGTCATTTTAAGGTACATGTTTTTCTATTTTTAGCTCTACCGGCCCCTAAACAGGGCTGACCAAATTTATTTGATCAAACTTGAGAGAGGACCATCAAAGGATGCTACAAACCAAGTTTAGGGATGATCCATCCATTGGTTCATGAGGAGAGACATTTAAAGGTATTTATATCAAATGTTTTTTTTATTTTTAGCCCTAGTGACCCCTAAAAGGGGTCAACTAGTATAATATGGACTAATTGCTGTTAGAATGTCAAAATGCTTCTAAATCTTAAGTAAATCTGACCAGCAGTTTCAGAGAAGACCATTGTTGACACTGGACGCTGGAGCATCCGCCCATCCATCCCAACAGTACAGTGTTTTGATGAGTATGCAATATACTAATCACTTGATATATACATAATATACACTACAGATACTATATACACTTTCAATGTAACATGAATATAAATATCATTGGTTCTTGATCACTGTAATAATTTCAATTGAAAACCTCTGAATACCAGAATTCTCTGAAAACCGGACTTTTGACCCAGTCCAAACAGGGTCCGGTATTCAGAAGTTACACTGTACAAACCTAGCTCTTCTATTGTATGCATTAGTTGACTTCTTGAATACAAAACTGTACTCATCACTCTGTCCATATGCAATCATAACATCTTTAAACTCATCCATGACTGTCTCAGCAGCCTTAGACATAAGGTCCAATGCCCGTTCATCATTTGGTTTTATGTAATTATGGGTATCAGCAAACCTGGAAATACAGAATCAACTTAGCATAAATGGTAATCTGACTTACAAACTAGTGGCCTTCTGGTCATAACTACATTAGTTGTCACCTACAGACTTGTGGACTCTGGTCACTCCAACATCAATGGCCAGCATTGTATAATGTATTCAGAAAAACTTCCGTCATCACAAGCACTAAACTTGTCTCATGGAAATCTTGAAGTCTAGTCATTTTTTGTTCTTAGCTGTACATAAATTTTCATGTTTATTACGTTATCTCGTTAACTCGAGCACATGGTCCCTTAACTTAGTTTTAAGTGTTGATTACCTTGATTATCTCGAGGGATGTCATTTTGGATATCGTTTGCACCAGTCCATGGCAATTGCTGTGTTTTCTACACATTGTTAAAGTTACACAATAAAAGAGCAAATCTTAATTGAATACTTTGTTTTTCACACAATGTTAATGCTACACAACAAAAAAACAAATCTTAATCGTGTACTTTGTATTCCACACATAGTGACTTAAAATGGCAATGAAACATTTATTTGTTTTTTGCAAGTTTGCAGTGAATTTTTAAGATCAAAGACTAATGTTTTGAAAGTTAATAATTATTGTAATTACCACCATTTACGGGCACGATGCAGAGTTTATTTTTCAGTCAACGAACAAAAAACTCGTTATCACAAGCACCCGGTTTATGTCAAGCATTTCGCCTGTTCCGTTGACTCATCCAGGTAACAAAGTTTTACTGTATTTCTACTTTTCAAGTGATTTAAATTCATACATTCAACACATGAGGTTCACTTAAAATAAAGTTCAAAGCTATCCATGTAAGGAAATATGTTGCAATATTTAATAGATACACTGAATTAATACCAACCAGAGATACAAAGCAACCCATTGAGGAAACCGCATAACCATTGAATACCATAGCACAAACTCAGTTTTAAAGTTAACAAGTGCATATCATTTCAGCCTAGACACCACAGTAATCTAAGACAATCAAGACCATTAACCTGTTAACAAATGACAATTCCTATGACACTTTTATCTCTCATCCTCATCCCTATAAATTCATTTTGTTAAAATTATGAGGAAATAAAGCAGTTAGGTCATTAAACTATGGTAATTACCATAAAACTTGTCATTACTTCATTTTTCAAAGAGGTCTACATAATACAGCTTTCAAACATGTACAATACATAAACTTGAGAAATAAAGGTAATGTAAGTTTGTTCAGTGCCAACCTGAACATGTTAATTCAATGAAACTTAAATGTTGTCATTATGAAACCTCAAACAAGAAACGCTTAAACCTGTGCATAATCAAGAATAATAGACTAAAACTGTATAATCATATAAAATAGGCTAAAAACTGTATAATCATATATAATAGGCTAAAAACTGTATAATCATATAAAATAGGCTAAAAACTGTATAATCATATAAAATAGGCTAAAAACTGTATAATCATATAAAATAGGCTAAAAACTGTATAATCATATATAATAGGCTAAAAACTGTATAATCATATATAATAGGCTAAAAACTGTATAATCATATAAAATAGGCTAAAAACTGTATAATCATATAAAATAGGCTAAAAACTGTATAATCATACATAATAGGCTAAAAACTGTATAATCATATAAAATAGGCTAAAAACTGTATAATCATATATAATAGGCTAAAAACTGTATAATCATATATAATAGGCTAAAAACTGCATAATCATATATAATAGGCTAAAAACTGCATAATCATATACAACAGATGTAAATTGTATAATCATATATAATAGACAAAAACTGTATAATCATATAAAATAGGCTAAAACCGTATAATTATGTAAAATAGACTAAAACTGTATAATCATATATAATAGACTAAAACTGTATAATCATATATAATAGGCTAAAACTGTATAATCATATATAATAGGCTAAAACTGTATAATCATATATAATAGACTAAAAACTGTAAAATCATATATAATACGCTAAAACTGTATAATCATATATAATAGGCTAAAACCGTATAATTATGTATAATTGGCTAAAACTGCATAATCATATAAAATAGGCAAATACTGTATAATCACATATAATAGGCATTATGTATAATAGACTAAAACTGTATAATCATATAAAATAGGCTAAAACCGTATAATTATGTATAATTGGCTAAAACTGCATAATCTTATAAAATAGGCTAAAACCGTATAATTGTGTATAATTGGCTAAAACTGCGTAATCATATAAAATAGGCAAATACTGTATAATCATATATAATACACTAAAACTGTATAATCATATATAATACACTAAAACTGTATAATCATATAAAATAGGCAAATACTGTATAATCATATATAATACACTAAAACTGTATAATCATATAAAATAGGCTAAAACTGTATAATCATATAAAATAGGCAAATACTGTATAATCATATATAATACACTAAAACTGTATAATCATATATAATACACTAAAACTGTATAATCATATAAAATAGGCTAAAACTGTATAATCACATATAATACACTAAAACTGTATAATCATATATAATACACTAAAACTGTATAATCATATATAATAGGCTAAAACTGTATAATCATATAAAATAGGCAAATACTGTATAATCATATATAATAGGCTAAAACTGTATAATCATATATAATACACTAAAACTGTATAATCATATATAATAGGCTAAAACTGTATAATCATATAAAATAGGCTAAAACTGTATAATCATATATAATACACTAAAACTGTATAATCATATATAATACACTAAAACTGTATAATCATATATAATACACTAAAACTGTATAATCATATATAATACACTAAAATTGTATAATCATATAAAATAGGCTAATACTGTATAATCATATATAATACACTAAAACTGTATAATCATATATAATACACTAAAACTGTATAATCATATATAATACACAAATACTGTATAATCATATATAATACACTAAAACTGTATAATCATATATAATACACTAAAACTGTATAATCATATAAAATAGGCTAAAAACTGTATAATCATATAAAATAGGCTAAAACTGCATAATCATATATAATAGGCTAAAACTGTATAATCATATATAATAGGCTAAAACTGTATAATCATATATAATAGGCTAAAACTGTATAATCATATATAATACACTAAAACTGTATAATCATATGAAATAGGCTAAAACTGTATTATCATATATAATAGACTAAAACTGTATAATCATATATAATAGGCTAAAACTGTATAATCATATATAATAGGCTAAAACTGTATAATCATATATAATAGGCTAAAACTGTATAATCATATATAATAGGCTAAAACTGTATAATCATATATAATAGGCTAAAACTGTATAATCATATGAAATAGGCTAAAACTGTATTATCATATATAATAGACTAAAACTGTATAATCATATATAATAGGCTAAAACTGCATAATCATATGAAATAGGCTAAAACCATATAATTATGTGTAATAGAATAAAACTGTATAATCATATATAATAGGCTAAAACTGTATAATCATATGAAATAGACTAAAACTGTATAATCATATAATCACATATAATAGGCAATGTTGTATTTGCAATTTTGGCCATCATTATATCACCAGTTCATGATAATTGGTGTGTGTTGTAAGAATTACTTATTTAAGATAATTCGTGTTTTTATTTACAAGTAAACTTAAAAAAATAAATGATATTTATTTCATGTATGATGAGTTATATACAAAATACACTAAACTACAAATATCACTCCTTATGACAAGTTTTACAAATCCAAACGTTTTGTCTGCTATTGTTACATATGACGATATGTTAGCATTTAAGAGTAAAAAAGTAATAACCTCCCTCTTGTTATTGACTGGAAGTTAAAGCCAACAAGTTGTACGGTCAGCAAAGTGTGAAAAACATTTGGGACAAGTACTTAATATTGACTGACTTCATAACAAACAATGCAAATTAGATGTGAAATTGTTCATTCAGACTTAAAAATTATTTTGACAATAATGAAAAACTTTGAGAGCAAAATCCGTCCTAACCAACAGAATGTTATATACATTCAGAAGGAAAAAATCGGGACCCAAAAAATACTTCGACATAACAGAAAATTCATATTGGCCAACTTTGCTATAATGAGAGTCAACTGTGTTTGAAAGTAAAATGGTAAATTTTACATCAGTTGTCAGAAAATTATATATTTTGAATAATAATGTTTTGATGAAAAAGGATAAAGGAACAGGTGTTTATTTAACACTACTCTATACAATGGAAGTAGAATAATCTGATCTGACAAAGGTATCAACTTGAACCCCCTAAATAATGTTAGATCTTATCTATAGATAAACTGATAGGCTTGAAAGAGTTAACAAGGCTTTTCCATAATTTGCCCTGGTGACCTAGTTTTAGATCAAGATGATGCATATTCGAATTTGTCCAAGATATCATTAAGACAAGCATTTTTACAAGGTTCAGTGAAGATTCAATAAAAACTGTTAACAAGGTTTTACAAAGTTGACCTGGTGACCTAGTTTTTGGCCCCAGATGACCCATGTTCAGACTTGTCCAAGATATTATTAAGACAAACATTCTGACAATGTTTGATGAAGATTCAATCCAAATTGTGACCTCTAGAGTGTTAACAAAGTTTTCATTTGATTTGCCCTGGTGACCTAGTTTTTGATCCCAGATGACTCATGTACTTGTCCAAGATATCATTCAGACGAAAATCCTGACCAGGTCTGATGAAGATTCACTCAAATGTGTGACCTCTAGAGTGGTAACAAACCCCCAGGTGTGGACGCCGGCCGCTGGAGTAGACTGACTGATCGCTACAGCTCACTGACCACTATATGCTCAGGTGAGCTAAAAAGGATCATTCCTTTGAAGTTCAATTGAAATTGACCCAGTCGTTTCAGAAGAGATATCATTTGAAAATATTGTTAATAACACACATTAGATTGCAATGGACAGGACAATCACTATGCTCTCCACAAACACTTAATAATAAGCATGAAAACAGTGGAAGTTTCCAGTGGAAATTTGATTTGGTTCTAAAGTTATAAAATCCTACATTTGTGTTCAGTGACACTTAAGTCATACATTGTTGTTGTATCAATTACAAAGAAAAAGTGTAAGTCATGCACAGTTATAAGAGTGACATTAAACATGGAATGCCTAATGACATAATTGTGACACATATCTGTGACATTTCTTCACCATACCGTCTCAGTATCCATTTACTTGTACATTCCATAGTGTAACAAAGTGATCTAAATGGACATGTGTATGGTGTAACATTACAAGTTGAACCATCAATCATTGTTAATTCCTGTATAATTAATGAGAGAAAAAATAGGTAAAATTAAAATCAAATGGTGACTGTTGACAGCTATCTAACACATCGAAGCTATGAATGGGAACTTAATATGAAAATTTATGTCCTGTGAAGCTAATAAACTAAATTACACTGATATAATAAGAGGGCACCTGATGTCTTCAACTTCAGGCATTTCCTTGTAGAATCAACAAGTACATGACAGAGTAAAGACACTGTCATTAATAGCAATATTCATCAGGCAACAACACTAATGGTTCCATTAGAATACAATTGCAAAAAAACACCATCATGAGCAAACAAACTTTGTCAGCAAGCAAACAATCAGGACCATTAGCAAACAATCCACAATATTAACAAACATTCAGCAATATTAACAAACATACCCAAGAATACAGAATCTACAAATCTAGGTATACGACAATGCACAAGACAACTGCAGAAACACAGTTGTTATTTCAGGCTGAATGAAAAGTTGGTACTGATAAGTTATCCACTGAGAGAACGAAGTGGTTGTCATGACTTAAATTATTCTATAACCTGTTGACCATGTCATAAGAATCTATATAAACTAACAAAAACTATCTACTACTACTACATTTGCTATTTACCTGTGAAATCCTTTGCCATCAATACGGACAACTATCCAACAATTGGGTAACAATTTGTCCTCTGTCTCAAACTGTTTAACATACTCAAACTTGCTCTTTGCCATTGGTGAAGTATAGATATTTAACTGAAAATATCAACTGCAGATTCAACAATGGGGTTCTTGCCATATTGCGCAGATATACAGGAAATAATTTTCCTCCCAGAATTTTTAATTAAGTTAAGTTTATAGTCTAGACTCCTATTTAAATGGCCAAATCATCACATTGTTCAAGCTGATTTTAGTTAATCAAAGTCAGAACAAATACTAACAAACAGGCATAACTATATGTTCAGTTCTCTTTGAGAACCACTAATTTACACAAACAGCTGTCTTTCCATATAAATTAATTGAAAATTCTTCTTTATTGAAAACTATTTCTACTATTAAATCAAAGACACTTTCTTTAGACTAATTCTAATGAGTTTAATTCCTAATATAAAAATGCTTATATTTCTAAGAACCACAACGTAAAACAACTTCATAATTAGACCCTTGATAAAATCAAAATTTACATGGTTTTACATGGTATCACAAGTGTATAAAAATCTACTGATGCCATTCAACACACTTTTCTGAAGACTAATAAACAAAGTAATGTATTAAGTCTTTAATGAAAAATAAACAAATATATTCTTGTATTTATAAAAATGTAAATTTGATTTTTTATGTAAGTTGAACCTGTTCAAGAGGGCCCTACTTGTCTGGTTTCACTAATTTTACTTATTTTTCAAGCATGAGTGATACATCAGGTACTGGTTATACTTCTTTGAAATTTATGCCAAACTTGTTAACTAATTGTCAACAGAATGTAATTGTAAACTGAAAGATGAAATTTTATAAAGAAATAGAAAAGAGCCAGTCACTAAATATTCTAGCTTAGACTTGGACAAATTGAAAAGTTTAACCCAAGAACAACCCAGGATATATAGTTAAACTTTGAGCATTGATATCACGAGCACCCATCCATTCATCAATTATAGTTTGAAGTGGTATATAATTTTCCATGTTTTTTAGGAGCAAGGTTATCTTGATATCTTTAGCACAAATGCTGGCCCCTTGACTTAGTTTTTAAGTGATAATTACCTAGGAGTGTCATGCTGTATAGTGCTTGCACCTAAAACAAGGATATTAGTGTCATGTTGTATAGTGCTTGCACCTAAAACAAGGATAGGAGTGTCATGTTGTATAGTGCTTGCACTTAAAACAAGGATAGTAGTGTCATGTTGTATAGTGCTTGCACCTAAAACAAGGATAGTAGTGTCATGTTGTATAGTGCTTGCACCTAAAACAAGGATAGTAGTGTCATGTTGTATAGTGCTTGCACCTAAAACAAGGATAGTAGTGTCATGTTGTATAGTGCTTGCACCTAAAACAAGGATAGTAATGTCATGTTGTATAGTGCTTGCACCTAAAACAAGGATAGTAGTGTCATGTTGTATAGTGCTTGCACCTAAAACAAGGATTGTCATGTTGTATAGTGCTTGCACCTAAAACAAGGATAGTAATGTCATGTTGTATAGTGCTTGCACCTAAAACAAGGATAGTAGTGTCATGTTGTATAGTGCTTGCACCTAAAACAAGGATACGAGTGTCATGTTGTATAGTGCTTGCACCTAAAACAAGGATAGTAATGTCATGTTGTATAGTGCTTGCACCTAAAACAAGGATACGAGTGTCATGTTGTATAGTGCTTGCACCTAAAACAAGGATACGAGTGTCATGTTCTATAGTGCTTGCACCTAAAACAAGGATATTTATCTTACTTGTTAATGTTACACAATGAAAAAACAGAATCAAGTACTTTGTTGTTAACACAGGCAATGATATATGAATTGTTTTAAGGTATCGTAAGTGGCTATATGGTGATATCAAGTTTTACTAATTTACAGTTTTAAAAAGTCAACCATAATTGTATACATTAATAAACCCACTATACAGAGTCTATTGCAAGTGATTTGAAACAAATATTGTACTTGGTCTGTCTTCTATAATCCAATATCGCACGTAATTTTCATATTTTTGAATAAAGATCACTACTCTGTATATAAGGATATATTACAACAATTAGACTTAAAATAACAATCATGCTATCATGCAGGGAACCGTGTCACAGATTTTTGATAACGCCCTCCATTCAATAGATATTTGACTTTAAAGAAATTCCGTAGCCTGAACCCCGCTGACAATTACGTAATACGTCATAGATAAAAAACGAAAATAAATATCAAAATTCTGTGACACGGTTCCCTAGATAAGCATTTCCGCTACAAAATACCGAAAACCGCTTTGAAATCCATCTTCAAATAAGTCGGCAATCTTTGTTCAAAAATAGCACCCACTGCGTTTTTTTCTAAGCGAGAAATTAACAATAAAAGTGTCAGATCATTATCACCTTGTGTAATCAACAATTATTCTATAAATAAATACAGCCTACTAAAATTTGATAACCAATCAAATTCGTTCATCGTTAGCGGATCAATTAGTGAAACCGCCCACCATTTTAGATGACTCTAAAGAGCTTAATTACAAATTATTTGTCAAAATAGTATCATATCGTACCGATGCAATACACATTACATCAGATTTCTCGTCAACCGAGAGGCTCTCAACGGGGAAAACGGCTGATTGGGAAATCGAGTTGAAGATGGCTGGGGAAACCGCTGTATAAATTAAATGAAATGTAGCCATGCATTTAGTGTAAAAATAAGAACTTTAGATGTGATTGATTTGTAGAAAAGTGTCTATGTTTTATGTCTGTTAATGTAATCATTTAAATACATACTAATATATAAAGGTAATTGGATACATAACAGAATAATATAAGATTCTCGAAAAACATGCACGTCTGATGTCCATAAGGCGTTACTGTTTTTCATCCTATTGTTTGTTTGATAGCTTTCAATATTTTACCAAAATGTACAGAGTTGCTTAATAAAAGTGCACGTTGAAATAACTTTATTTTATTGATTACATCAATGAAATAGCGAAAATAATAATTTTCGTTGACCCAGTCTCCCTGTATTAATTTACTGGCGATTTAAATATATTTTAGTTTTATAACTTTAATTGTGTTTGAAACCTGATTCTGGAATATATAAATTTAATTAAACTTGCAAAAATGGTTCGTCATAACATTAACGGGGTAACAATCTTTGACAGCTCGTTTTCTTATCGTGTGCGTTTTATTGCAAGGTGCATGAAGTGTCTGCATACCATATTGCTGTTTATTATATCTCCCGCCAAAACATAAAGAAATATGTGATGCGACATATATAAGGTCTAAATTGACCCATATTGATAGTATAATTAACAAGGCGTTAGAGTATGATATCGATATCACACTTCAATAAGACCACCGTTCCGGATCAGTTATTTCATCATATATTTCATATTAAAAGTACATTAGATGCTAGTAGTCCAATCGACCAAGGTGTTAATGAATTCACACCTTTCTTGCACATCAAATGATTGTTGCAGTTATATATTTATTACGTAATTTTCCACCATAAAGTTTCCATTTTCACAATATATCACGTCACTATGGTCAAGTTTTTTACTTGATATAGATTTATGCATTTTCGGTATCTTTAGCATTCGTAAACCAACTTCCGCGAGAAAGAGATTTCTAACTACATTTTTCACTTTTTGAGAACACTCTAACACCTTGCTTAGCCTTATTTTTCTTATTTCCCATTTTAATCCGCTTGATGTTGATAATCTGTCGAATTTCAAATATTTATGTTAACCTACGGCAAGCGATACCAAATTTAACATCGATTGATACAAAATTGCCCTTAAGGAGCCCCTAACAACACCGCCTCCTAGATCGTTCTCGCTGATAAAGTGGAGTCGATATGAGGGTGCAGTTTTTATCACGATAAAACACTATTTTTGCATATTCGGATCGATTTTTTTGTTGCATGGTATGATAGTATGATATTTAATTATTGTTAATAACTTAAAATGTCATTTTCGCTTATTTTTACGTTTGTAGCCACTTACGCTACCTTAAAGCAAGATTCCAGTTAATTTCTATATTAAAATACCTGTATTTTAAAATTCAGTATGAGAATTTAATTACTTGAGAGTGAATCATAAGCATTATGTTCATGAAGTAAATATTATGCAAATTAAACATGAGTATTTATGAGCTATCTATGTAATGATTGTCTTTTTGTGAGTCCTGGAATTCTGTCATTAATAAAGTATGAATACTACTGACAGTTTTCTTTTATCTTTGACAAACACAAGAATTACTAAGCATAACAAGGTAACTTTCACTTTGTGTATGTAAGACATTTCACCCAAAACATTAACACAATTTTGGGATGAGATACTGTACAATTGAAATTACAAAAATATTCATGGATAAAGAACTTTATTTATTCCATCAAGATATACTTAAACAATCAAGAAACATGTAAACTCCTCTCTGACTTTATCTAAGCATTTCATATACTATAAATATGCTCTTCAACACACTTGGACAAACGCTTTTTCAACCAACAATCAAATACCTGGATATTAAAAGGACCTGATTTTTAAAGTATGTCTATTTCACAAAGTCAACAAGCAAATCAATGCAAATAAATTTACTGATTTCATAATGATTTTATCATACAGTAGAACCTCGAATATCCAAAAATTGGCGGAACCAAAAAATTAATTTGGATAATCAAGGGTTTCGGATAATCTGGGGTAATGGAAATCTAGACTGTTTTATATGAAAATAAAGGGAGAACACTCCAAAATAAATTATGATGAACATGTAAATTTATAAAATTTGATCATTTAATGATATACAATGTATACATGTGTTATGAGAATATTGTAAGCATACATTTTCAATAAAAACGTGATATACAATGTATACATGTGTTATGAGAATATTGTAAGCATACATTTTCAATAAAAACGAACACTGAAATAAAGTCAAAGTCCGTAACAAAATTCCATTACATAGTCACAAACATCTTATCACACATATCGTTGCCATCGTAAGCATGTAACAATTATGGAAGATCCTATGTATTGCTTGTTTTTAGCATTTTGTGACAATTTAACAAACTCTAAAAATAAAGTGAACACTTTTCATAATAATTGCATATTAAAGTCAAATTAGGATATCATTGAAGCAATTTATTAATAAAGCAAAAATAAGAGGTGAATCATCTAACTGAATTCACATCAAATAGGATAATTATGTTCCTGAAATTGCAAACAATAAATCAAACAAACAATACTTTGTTAAGTAGGGTTTTATAAATTGTTGTTCGCACCTTTAAAGAAATCCTTCTGTGGACAAATTTGGTCAATCAGAGTTAATTGTCGATTTCAGATTACAGGTGTGAAAATACGCATTCCAATGAGTTTGGGGACCTGATTATCACTTTGGATAAGCCATGGTATTCGGTTTCGGATAATCAGGGTTATTTTAAAATGAAATATAGAGGGAAAAAATTAGGACTGAAATTTCTTTTCGGATTACCCCTGGTTTTCGGACAATCCGTTGTTGAAAAATCGGGGCTTTACTGTAATAATAAACAGATAAATAAATGTGAGGTACCAAGCATTGGATGTTATTTTTACAAAACAAGAGGGCCATGATGGCCTTGCATTGCTCACCAGAATAAATATTAATTAACTTGTTACTAAAAAGGTAATAAAGGTACACTTGTGGACAAACAATGGGGAACAATAATAAACTTGATGAAGGACCATCAAAAGATACTACAAAAGAATATTCGTGATGACTGAAGGATGCCACAGACCAAATTTGGTGATGATCCAACCACTGGTTCATAAAAAGAAGTCATTTTAAGGTATTTCTATGTTTAGCTCTAGTGGCCCCTAATTGGGGCCAACCATTTTTATTTGAGCAAATCTGATAGAACACTATCTAAAGATGCTAAAAACCAAGTTTGGTAATAATCCATCGATAGAAACATGAGAAAAGTCATTTAATGGTATTTCTATTTTTAGCTCTAGCGGCCCCCAAAAAGGGGCTGACCAAATTTATTTGAGCAAACTTGAGAAAGGACCATCTAAGGATGCTACAAACCAAGTTTGGTGATCATCCATCCATTGGTTCATGAGTTCTAGTGACCCCAAAAAGCGGTCAACCGGAACAATATGAGCAAATTGCAGTTAGAACGTCAAAAGGCTTCTACACAGCAAATTTGAAGTAAATCCGACCGGTAGTTTCTGAGGAGAAGACCATTGTTGACGCCAGACTACGGACGACAGATGCCGGAGCATCCACCTACCCATCATGACAGCTCACCCTGAACCTTCAGTTCTGGTGAGCTATAAAAACAGCAACATTTATCAATGCTGAATAGAACTTCCATCCTAGTTTATGTTTATTCAGTCAAACCTGTGGATAAAAAACACTAAAAGGAGAAAAGAAATATGTCCTCTGTGTAAGGTTGACCTTCATTCAGAGGTATATCAATACTGGTCAACAAGGTGCTAAAAAGGTGCTTTAGGGTGGCCATAATTCACATGGAGGCTTTGTTCAAAGTTAGCCATTAATTTTATATATAATGTATCTTTTCATTAACAGTTTCGTGTATGTAGGGTATAACTTTTAATGTTTTATACTGACCTGATATATATTCCAAAATCTCTACATCACATTACTTCCTATCACACCAATGATACAATAGAATGCTTTGATCTAGCAAGCATAAAATTCCAACATCATGACACAATGTGAATCTTTGTCAACACAAATCCAATCTGAAAAAAAAACACCCAAATATGCTATAAGCTGTAAATTGCTGCCATCAAAAACCAATTACCTTTGATAAATTTGACTTCACTTTCATAAAAAGTCGTTCCTCAACATATAATCTGACAGACTGTAGTCTTTACCTGATTGTCAATACATTTGTATGTAGTCATGTTTCACCATATCATGTTTCCTATGACATAGCAAGCACAAATTTATGATATTGAAAGGCAATTGAAGATAATTGCACACACTTTGATCAATGAGTTTCCATACTTTAAACTGAAAGGACCATGTCAGCAAATATTTCAACAATCTCACATACTTCATTCAAAACGAATAAAATCAGTCTCACTGTCCACTGACTTACCACATGTCAATAACTATAACAAATTAACAGATCAAAGACCATGTTGCCACCAGTACTGTCAGTTTAGATCCTATTAACACGCGAACTGTATCAACACAGACCACATGAAATCAAGCGCCAGGAGCTATCATCAAATATCCATAACAAGAGACTATGTGAAAACAGAAACTTCAAGTCAAGAAAGACAACCAGTCAACAAATACCACCCAGTAACAATTTTTATCAGTCAACAAATACCACCCAGTAACAATTTTTATCAGTCAACAAATACCATTCAGTAACAATTTTTATCAGTCAACAAACACCATCCAGTAACAATTTTTATCAGTCAACAAGCACAAAAATGTTAAATAATGTCATCTGTAAAATAAGATCAAAAGTCAACAAGTTTTATCTGTCCACAAGCTTAAGCACAAACAGTCAGCAGAGATCACCTGTCAACAGAGATCATCTGTTCACAGAGATCATCTATCAACAGAAATCACCTACCAACAGACACCCAAAAGCAATAAAAACAACCTGTCTAAATAAAATGCATAGTCAGCAAAGACTGGTGTTACCATCTGATATCAAATAGAGTCATTATGGTGGTAACAATCACACTATAAAACTAGAAAGATATACTATAAGCAAAAAAATATTAAATACCAACTGTTTATCCCATGACATAAAAAGTTAAGAACAAGTAGGCATTACAAAGTTAACTTTATCCCGTAAGTCAATAAATGGACAGTTAAAATCATGTGGTCGGTTAAAGTCGTTACCACTCTAAGATATGCTGAATTAGCCTTACATAAATTTAATAATATTTCAATTAAGTTTACAATATTTACCTTACCTCTATATTTCAGCAGGTTTAGACAGAAATTAAGGTTCAGTTTTATTTATTTTTCATGACATCAAGAGTTACAAAGATTGCACACAAAACTGATCCCAGCAATATTTAAACTTTAAAATACAAGCTCACATAGTCATCTTATTTGAACAGAATTTCAACAGTTCTAAAAATCTGTTCAGTTCAATTCATTCCTCAAAGTTTTTAAAGACGTATACACATATACATATACAAGTATTTATGAGCCACAAGGAATCAGAAATTAAACATAATTTCATATTATGAAATAATGTACCGGCACAATAATCCCACCACAAATATCACAAATTAAACAAAGATGAAATTACAGAAATTGTAAATATTGTTTTTTATCTTCCAACTCTAAAAAATATTTACTAGAAGTTTAAACATAATAATATACTAAAAGACCATAATTTCAATTGTTACACGACAAAATCAAAACATTGTTAGTTTGTCCCCAAACTTTTTAGTGTTGATTAACTTTACATAAACTCTCAGTACTTACATTAGTTACAATTTTACACTTTTGGAGTCAAAATGTATAATAAAACTTTATGCTAAACTGTTACAAAGTACACCCGTCAATATTATCAACAGGAAAACTGGATGGAAACTGTTCAGAGAGAGAGGAAAAGGTCTATTTCATCATTATTTGCTGAATCAGGGGCTCTAAAGTCTAATTCAAGCATCAGGGGTGAGTTTGCAGCATATCCAACTTCCCACAGCATGGCCTGTCAAGACAGGCATATAAAAAGACACTTTGATAAAAGATTAAACAATACAGACAGTCTTAAACATATCCATATTTTATTTCTTACCATGTCAGATATATTTACTGCACAAAGCAGATACACAGATATCTTTCATTTAAATCACTGTATAAATTGATTGTTAATTATAACATTTTACATATATCAATTTAAACAAGAGGGCCACGATGGCCCTGCATCGCTCACCAGAATAAATGTTAATTAACTTGTTACTAAAAAGGTAATAAAGGTAAACTTGTGGGCAAATAATGGGGAACAATAATAAACACAATAAAGGATCATCAAAGGATACTACAAAGGAATATTCGTGATGACTGGAGGATGCCACAGACCAAATCTGGTGATGATCCAACCACTGGTTCATGAAAACAAGTCATTTTAAGGTATTTATATTTTTAGCTCTAGTGGCCCCTAAAGGGGCTGTCCAAATGTATTTGAGCAAACTTCAGTGAGGACTATCTAAGGATGCTACAGACAAAGTTTGTTGATGATCCATCCATTGGTTCATGAGAAGAAGATGTTTAAAGGTATTTCTATTTTTAGCTCTAGCAGCCCCTAATAGGGGCCAACCATTTTTTCCCCAAAAATCTGACAGAACACTATCTAAAGATGCTAAAAAACCAAGTTTGGTAATAATACTTCCATAGAATAATGAGAAAAAGTCATTTTAAGGTATTTCTATTTTTAGCTATAGCGGTCCCTAAAAGGGACCGACCATATTTATTTGAGCAAACTTGAGAGAGGACTATCTAAGGATGCTACAGACCGAGTTTGGTGATGATCCATCCATTGGTTCATGAGAAGAAGATGATTAAAGGTTTTTCTATTTTTAGCACTAACGACCCCTAAAAGGGGCCAACCATTTTTATTTGAGCAAATCTGATAAAAGTCTATCTAAAGATGCTACAGACCAAGTTTGGTGATGATCCATCCATTGGTTCATGAGAAGATGATTAAAGTTTTTTCTATTTTTAGCTCTAGTGACCCCTCAAAGGGGCCAACTGGTATAATATGAGCAAATTGCAAATTAGAACGTCAAAAGGCTTCTACACAGCAAATTTAAAGTAAATCAAAAGTAGTTTCTGTGGAGAAGACCATTGTTGAAGCCAGACGCCGGACGCAGGAGCATCCACCTATCCATCCCAATAGCTCACCCTGAACTTTCGGTTCTGGTGAGCTAAAAAGAATGGCATAAACACATCTTTAAATACAAACAATAAAGTAAAAACTAAAGAAATTTATAATTTGAACAGAATACATGTACATCCAATTCCAAGTAAGAACAAATCAACAGTAATATAAAGTTAGACAATTACTACCTCTTCACACATCAAAATATAATCTGATATTTACAACAGTCTAATTATGTTTTCAATCAGTCAAACATTCAAAATATGAAAAACTGTATAAAGATTTACCTAACAATCACGTTTTTATAATTTGTAATATTGACATAAACAGCCATTCACTAATAAAATAAATCTCTCTGTTATTCCACTTCAGATTAATCGAAAAGGCCTTCAAATATGTACAGTATACTCTTCAAATTTCAAGATTTAAAAATTTTACATTACCTATCAGTTACACATGGTACTCTGTAGTTATTATCAGTTGAAATAACAGCATACATCGACATACCTGTCATATATCACCAAAATATTGTTCAAAGTTTAATAAATCCTTTATTGCATTCAAATTTATGAAAAAATTTTGGCCAGATTTCAACATTAATTTGGTCAGAACTACAAGGCAATCAAATCTATTTTTCACACCAATGTAAATTCTATCTTTTTCAGATCTAAAACACTTAAAACCCTAAAATTCAGCCAATAATTCAATTAGTACTTCAAAAGTTAATTAAATTCTTTTCAAGCCTGAACATTTATTGGCAATAAGTATATCTTCATTCTGTTATGATATTTACATACTATATGCCAACTTGAGAATAGAGACCCACTATAAGAAGCTCATCCATGAATAGTTTAAGTGTATAAAGAATGGGAGTAAATTTGGATGTGTGACAATCTTTAATCAAGCATTAATATAAGTCAATCATTTTGTTAACAAGAGATGTTTGTGAAACATGTAAGGTCCCCCTAACATCAACCAAATTCATCATTTTCCACAGGCTGATTTACCACTAAATCTATGGGTGGCAGGCCAGACAAAGTGTTCCCTAGTCATCAGTCAGGCAAGTTTTCAGTGGTCCGGGTTAAGCTAACCATGACCTGCTGACCTCAAAATGAAATCGGGTCATCTACTGGTCATGACAAACACTCATACAAAATTCTGAAGACTGCATGCCAAGGCATTCTCTTCATATTGTTTGGACAAGGTTTTTGTTGTTAAGGTCATTATAACCTTGACCAGTCATTAAAAACTTGACATTTGACTCAGTCACCTTAAAATCGATAGGGGGTTATTTGCTGGTCCAGACAACATCCAAACCAAATCTAAGGAAATCTATGCCCAAGTGATCTCTTGTTATAATTCGGACAAGCTTTGAGTGGTCGAGGAAACAGTGACCTTGACGTTTGACAAACTAACCACAATATCGATTGGGATCATCTACATGCCACAACCAACCTCCCTAACAAATATGTTGGCTGTAGCCGGAGCGTTCTCTAGTTATTGATCGGACAAGCTTTTTAAGGGCCAAGAACACAATGACCTATGACCAACTGACCACGAAATCAATAGGGGTCATCTACAGGACACAACCATCCTCCCAACCTATTCTGTGTGCTGCAGTCCATAACGTTCTCTAGTTATTGATTGGACAAGTTTTTAGTGGTCAAAGACATGGTGACCATGACTTTAGACCAACTGTCAGTGTTAGCAAAGGTGTGGTTCTACTAACTAAGGTGATGTATATGCCTTATTAGCTTTGTCTCACTTTAATGATTGAGCAGACCTCATTGTTTCTCCCCAAGCAGACCTCAATGTCTCTTCCCAAACTTTAATGTCTCTCCCTGGAACTCTCAATATCTGACAATTTACAGAGACGTTTCCTTCAATGTCTCTCCCTGGAACTAAAGTCTGTGGTGTGGTTCTACTAACTAAGGTGATGTATATATCTTATTAGCTTTGTGTCACTTTAATGATAGAGTGGACCTTAATGTCTCTCCCTGAGCAGACCTCAATGTCCCTCCCCGAACTTAAATATCTCTCCACATACCTCTCAAAATCTGACAATTTATAGAGACACTCCCTTCAATGTTCTCTAGTTATTGATTGAACAAGTTTTTAGTGGTCAAAGACATGGTGACACTTTTGACCAACTGACCACAAAATCAATAGGGGTCATCCACAGGTGACAACCAACCCCCTACCGAATATATCATCTGCGGGGTAGTGCGTTCTCTAGATATTGATTGGACAAGCTTTTTTGTGGCCAAGGACATGGTGACCTTGACCTTTGGCCAACTGATCTGAAAAATCAATAGGGGTCATCTACTGAACACAATCATCCTCTCCACCTATTCCGTGTACTGTAGGCCAAAGTGTTCTCTAGTTATTGATCACACAAGTTTTTAGTGGTCAAGAACACAGTGATCTTGAACTTTGACCAACTGACCATAAACTCAATAGGGAGTAATCTACAGGCCACACCTCCCAACCAATTATGTGGGCTGTAGAACAAAGCATTCTCTAGTTATTGATCAGACATGCTTCTAGTGGTCAAGGACATGGTGATATTTAATCAAAACCATGACCTACTGCATGTCAACAAGGTTTTGCAGTGATCTGACCTTATAATCAAATTTTTGACCTTTAATGTGGCCTTAAGAGTGTTCACATGGTCTTTCTTCCATTTGACCCAGTGACTTAGTTCCTAATAGTGAACATCCAATCAGGTGATCTAAAAACATTCCACTTTTGAAAATCCTTTTCTAGAATTACAAAAAATGCTAAGATAATCTAAACAAAACAAATATTACATCATTTGTAACTAATCCCTCCTGTACATTATGTCATATTTGTTTTATTAAGACAACCCAAGTGGTTTTTAAGACAAGAAAACTGACAAAATGGGGATATATTTAACCTACTGAATATATACAAAGTTTTTTCAATTGGGTGCATGATATTCAAAATCTCATAAGTGTAACTAGATACAACATACACATGTATCTATAAAACAACATGTATCAAGTTTTTGTGCAGCTGACAGAGATGAGGAATATATCCAAAAGATGGACACTACCTGGAGATATGAACACTACCAGGAGACAGGGACACTACCAGGAGACATGAACACTACCAGGAGATAGGGACACTACCAGGAGATAGGGACACCACCAGGAGATAGGGACACTACCAGGAGATAGGGACACTACCAGAAGATAGGGACACTACCAGGATATAGGGACACTACCAGGAGATAGGGACACTACCAGGAGATAGGGACACTACCAGGAGATAGGGACAATACCAGGAGATATGAACACTACTAGAAGACAGGGACACTACAAGGAGATAGGGACAATACCAGGAGATAAGGACACTACCAGGAGATAGGGACACTACCTGGCGATAGGGACACTACCAGAAGACAGGGACACTACCTGGAGATAGGGACACTACCAGAAGACAGGGACACTACCTGGCGATAGGGACACTACCAGAAGACAGGGACACTACCTGGAGATAGGGACACTACCAGAAGATAGGGACACTACCAGAAGATAGGGACACTACCTGGAGATAGGGACACTACCTGGAGATAGGGACACTACCTGGAGATAGGAACACTACCAGAAGATAGGGACACTACCAGGAGATAGGAACACTACCTGGAAACAGGGACACTACCTGGAGAGAGGGACAATACCAGGAGATAGGGACACCACCAGGAGATAGGTTCCCTATCTAGGAGAGGGAAACATCAAGGAGGAGAGTTAAACTTTTTGGTGAGAGAAAAACATCTAGGACAGAGGGAAACATCAAGGAGAGGGACGCATTTAGTAGAGAGGGACACATCTAGGGGAGAAACAATAGCAGGAGAGGGAATTAGCTAGAAGAGAGGGGCACTTATAGGAGTAGATACTGCCATGACATTTTACCATGACAATCACATTACTTGAGAAAAAGCAAATACAAGCCGACACTTTCACCAATATAAATACAGTAGAACCTCTATTATCCGAAATCAACGGGACCAATCGGATAATCCAGGGTAAAGGAAATCTAGACTGTTTTATATGAAAATAAAGGGAGAACACTCCAAAATAAATTATGACGAACATGTAAATTTATAGAACATAATCATTTAACGAAATGCAATGTATACGCATGTTATGAGAATATTGTAAGCGTACATTTTCAATAAAAACGAACACTGAAATAAAGTCAAATTCTGAATCAAAATTCCATTATATAGTCACAAACACAAACAAGCATCACTAATATCATTGTCATCCTAATCATGTAACAATAATGGGAGATCCTTTCAGTGGCTTTTTACCTTATATAAGAGACATTGCTTAAACGGCATCTTCCCCTCCCGAAATTGACTAATTTTTTCCCTTTCATAAAAAATTCCCCTCCTGAGTTCTGTCCAAGAGAGCATAAAAAATAATCAATAAATATTTTACGACATTAATGTAAACTGAGGCGTTCAATCGAGCGTGCCCTATAAAACACTTTACCGTATGTCAAAATGTCACACAACTGGAGGCATTACAAGCCAAAATTGTGTAAAAAAGACTAAAAATACATGCAAGATATCAGCATTTTGTTTTCAAAAATATCAAATGCAAGCCCTAAGGAACTTGAAACTATGGTAACTGTCAATACTGATGATGCAACTCTGACCAGTAAGTGTTTAAATGATTCATAGTCTTTTCCCCTAAATGGTAAAAATAGCTCTAAAATTTCCCCTCCCTGAAGGCCCCAGGCCCCTTCCCCAACTAGTGAAAAAGGCACTGGTTTTACTTTTTTATGCATCAATATTTTCAAATCCAGTTTTTTTAAGTTATAATATTGATAAGAGTTTTACATCAGTTGCAGTTGAGTAGAGATTACATTATACATGTACATATTTACCTGATTCAGTTGAATGACATCAGAAGAAAACACACAGAGTAAGTGTTTATGTGATACAAGAGGTTGAAAATCTGAATTGTTTCGTACATAAACAGTGGCGATTTAATTCGTATTAACTGTAATTGACAGGAGTTACGGTTATTTGCTGGTGGGCACCATATGGTAAAATATATGGTATGGCATGGCTGCTTGAACGCGACACGCTACGAACAATTTTAAGTCAAACATTATTGGATTATTGATTTTTCTATATCGATTTGAGTAAGCTATACCAGTTACTGATGCATTTTTACGTAATTTGTGTTTCCGCACATAAATATGCAGTTCTCTGTAAGGCTGAGAGGATGGCCCTTCCGAATTCATTTATGAAATTGGCCAACTGGAAAGCAGAATAAGTAAGGCTAGGCAAGTATATGAGTTTACAAACATGTTTCCTGTCTACCAAACAGTTCAAATTATTCACAGATATTGTAGTAACCATGTTCAACATATTTTAATTGGGAATTTTCCGCACACAAATATGCAGTTCTTTGTTAAACTGAACGGGACAGGGCCAAATAAAAAATGTCTCGCCATCACAAACAGTCTAATTAGTTTGACGAGAGAGTATTGTAGCCCAAGACCATCATGAATACACAATGGTCTCAGGAGTAGCCAAGTTTTCATAGATTAAAGAAAAAAAAATCAATTTCAATGAAAACTCACTCAATTTGGACTTTCACGTATTAATCCATTACAATTATTCGTGAAATAAATGAACACAGGAACTTGACGAGTTTGCGCAATATAGATATAACGCGAAATTATATGACAAACAAAATAACAAATTACCTGTAATAATCCTGAGAATAATATCGATATGAATGAACAAATTAATCTTAAAGATTAAGTCTGTTATTAATAATATCAACTTAACACAATAAATAATTCATATTGCAACAAAATAAAGAAACAAACACGGTTTAAATTCTAAAACTCTAACGACGACAATTTACATTTCGTTATCGTCTACTGATTAAGACAAGCGGTTCGAACAGAATTGTCTGGTAATCTTTGGTCTTCGAGCATTTATCTAAAAGGGCCACACGGCCTAATATGATATGATATAGATGTTTTTGGTATGTATGCCCATTTTAGGCCTAATACACCATTATACACCATTTTTAACGTGCTAGCCCCATATGAACCGTACTATGCATTAATTAGAAAAGTAATCATAGAAAATTGATGCATGCATATATTGGGGAGTTGCTGTTGAACACTATGTTAGGACACTGTAAATAGAGAACACGATAAATCTATGCCCGGATAGAACCACAACTTTGTAATTTATATCAAATACACAACAGATGTTATGTATAGTGCCTGACTGAGGCAAATAATATATATATATACGGAATATCGACACAAAAATTGTCAAAATCGTTTCTAAATCGCGAGGTTAGACATAAGCGAACCATTCGTGATTCACAGACTACAATGCTGTTTAAAATGCCCTCTATAAATTTTCCACTACCATCACTGAATGAATAAATAAATTTGTAACCCTGGTCTACATAAGACTTGAACATATGGACTTGTCTTTGAATATTTAATATGTATACAAGTACACAACATTTTCAAAATTAGCTCGTCTTATAGATTCATCGGATTTTTCACAAAATTGAACTAAAAATGTATAAATAAAGCTAATTGAAACAGAGGATTGTAATGACAATTTCATTGTTGTGAAGTTTCTCTCCGATAACGATATTTTATAGCTCTGCCAAGCTTTGATACACTCAGCATCACATTCATAACACGCGAAATTCCTCAACTTTCATAATTTATATTTATATTTAATTCCATTGAAATGCACAACAAATTTCAATAATGCATTCGCATATTTTGCTCCGACGTTTTTTTTGGTGTGTGAGTGTGAGTGGGGGATTATTGAAGTTGACTCTGTAATACCCATTGTTGTATTGTCAATCAAGGTTCATAAAAATAATCTAGTTGTTTTATATCTCGGCATTATTCGTTTCGTACATTATTTTTATGTGAATAAACGAAGTTGATAAACTAATTACCAACAATCCGTTCATGTACAGTTCTTACCCCTGGCGATACCAGTTCTTCCGGATCTATAATTTCACGCAAATACTTTCACAGAAGCACTCATTAGATACCACTCTTACTTTAATTCTTTTTATTCCAATGCATTTGTTTTCTTTCAGTCAAAATTCAAATTAGTTGACTCTCAGGAAGCATTATTTCATGATGGTCGTAAAACAAGCAGGGCTTGTAAGTGGAGATTCTAGTACATGGATATAAAATATGTGACATCAACTGTTTTGTCAATTCACTCTATATTAACTTACAAAGTATGGTCAAAACAAAACAAAAATCAAATGATCGGTATATCTTTTTAATTGAGGATAAATTGAATACTAAAACTGAATTGTTCTAAGTATATGCATGTATTCACATCAGGTCATTCAGTGTATGTAAAATATGAAAAACATCTGATAAATACCAGTTTTGTATTTCATAACTTCTAATATGAAAATTGAAGGTGTAAATGTTTGATAAGCATTTACAAAAAAAAAAGAAAAAAAAACGCGTATGTTATTGTAATGTGTTACATTTGATAGCATGTTATGTAATGTAAGAAATCGATATAAATTGAATTACGTGTATTTTATATTAACTCTGTACTCTGGCTATTGCTTAATATAGGCTACAAATACATTGAAAACTAAAGAAAGCATACGGTGGGAGCTACACGTAGGAGCAAGCCTGTCTTGAAAGATCCGCTGAAGAACAGATCAAATGAATTCATCGGAAGTGAAAGTGAAGATAAATTGTCTCTGTATACAGGCATCTTTACTTCAGGTTTTATAGTATCAATTAATATAGCACAGTTTTCAACATAAATTATCAATTTTTATGCGGAATATATAATAAACATCGACATATATACAAACAAATCACAAAATAAATAGAAGAAACTAATTAGCAAAACGGAAGTAAACAAAAAACATGGGATAAAAATGTGCATTCATAATAAACCATTCTCTCATGATATTATGATAATTGCCGACGACTGGATATGTCTGGTGTAACCATTTTAAACATCATTTTCACGTTTATGATACTGGCACACAACAAGTCCACATGGATAATTTCAAATTCTGAAACATTACAATGAAACAATTTATAAATCAATATTTTAAACATCTCTTGGTGTTATCTTTATTTTAGATACGTACCATAGCTAGTGTAAGGGATGGGTGTATTCATGTTTTATTTTCAGTTGGTTAATATTGAAGTTTTATATAGCATGCGTAATATCAATAATTTCAACTTTATTCTTGGAAAATAGAGGGAAACTTACATTCGGACAAGGGATACAGAAACACGGGTAGAGTGAACACGGACACAGTGAAGAATCGGACGTAGTGAAGTACGCTCGTATTTATTTTTCCTGGACACACCCTGCTTTATTTCATCGCTATGAAGCTAGTCACATAGGGATATAATGATGTAATTTTTCGGGTCGCTAGGAATTCACTATAATTGTGTTCACTGAAAATACACCCTACCATAATACACACTCATACCTCATAAATGCTTTAATACTTTAAACAATAATCTTGATGCATTTGTATATTTTAAACGATTGATCTCATAACACTTGCCATCAAAACTTTGCTGATGAATTCGTTTTTAATAATTCAATTAATTTTGTTCATTATCAACTAGTTAATTAGATATTAACATAATATATTTGGTACTTTTACTTACAATGAGGCTTTCCAGGATGATGCATTCTAGAACCAATGGACTTTGGTATGTTCGTTACACTTGCTGGAATTTTTGGTGAATGGTGATCGCCGGGAACACTAAATAACCCGACAATATCTTTTTTTTCTTGAACGGTGAAAGTACTAATTGGTTCACCCACGACACCGACGATTCCATGACCACTATGGCTCAAGTGAGGCACAACGGTACCAGGATGTTGTTCTCCACTTGTACCAATACTAGCTTGTGCAACCACTGACTTAAGTAATGCTGGATCTAGTCCAGACGCTGAGAGATCTGCAGCCCCAGCTATTTGTTTAGCTTGTTTACCATTTAAAATGTATATCTGTGGTGCAGTATCTAAAGCGACTTGATTGGCAACTAAACCTGCGTCTGCAATTAATGGGTCTTGACTGGATACCTTTATTGATTCAACTGCCGACCCGGTTGAACCACCGATGATAGAGTTGATCATTTCTTCACTAACTGCTTGTCCTGATTGTAGAACTGATTCCAGCGCTGCAAATTGTCCTTCTTGTAATGTTACAACATTGTATTGTCCTATGCCACCATCCCCAACAGTTTCATCAACAATTACAAGAGGTGCATCAACCATTGGGTCTTTAGCAAGTGGTACATTTAATTTTTGTTTTTCGGGTTGAGGTGATGTGGATCCAGTCTTTATTGCAACCTTTTCTCCGACTTTTACAGTCGCATCATTTTTAACTTTGCCGTTGTTGTTATTTGTGGTGAAATCTATAAGTGATCCCGCAAAACCAAGGTTTGGCTCGAAAGGTTTAACACCTTTTAGTCTTTTAGGTGCTTCAACGTCTGTTAATTGTACTACATCATTATTAATTGTGCCACTGTTCTTTTCAAAAGGGATATGTTCTATGGAGACTTTTTGGTTATTGTTATCAAGCGTTTGCTCAGCTGTATCAGTACCACTACTTTGAATAGAGCTAATAAGTGTTGAAAAATCTAGGGTGTTCCCAGAGAGACTCTGAGGGCGATTTGAATTTTGAAATTGGCCCGACTCCATTGTTGTTCGGCGAGCTTCAATACGATTTCCCTTATCTTGAGTCTCAAGCAGTCGTGGTTGTTTCCAATTCTCTGTTTTCCTATTATTAAAGTTAACCATTGATTCCTTTTCTCTCAAGGTAGTACCACTTGGTGTCATCTTGGATGAGAGAGAATTAGTAGGGGAAAGATTTAAACCAGGCCCTGATATTACTGTATCGTCGATGTGATTCCAATTAGTCTTGCTAAACGTATCTAGTTTAGGATATGATTTAGAAATGGAATTTCCGTCAACGTTATTTCTTTCAACTGGTGGTGTTTTTTTATTTATTGCATCATTATTTCGACTAAATCTCGCCGGTTTGAATATGTCTGTGCTTGAAAATGGATCAGAAATGAACACATTTCCACCATTATTTCCGTCGAAGGATTTTCTTTTAGGTTCAAACGAATTTATTCTGTCGCTTCGTTTGTTAAACGCATTTCGATTCCTACTACTACGGTAGCTTAAGTCAAATAAGTTACTACTTCTTGTGAAACTTTCATCATATCCATCATAGTAACGCAAAGGTCTTCGTCCACGTTGTCCGCCGTGTTCATGACCGTAAGACGATCTCCATCCCCTAGGAAATTTTCGAACGATGATAACGCGTCGTGGTCTTTTCACCATCCTTTTTCGGGGACTTGATGGCGACATTTTTCTTTTCATTGTTGCCATTTTTCTAGGTTCACGGGGCGAAGATTTCATGAGGAAATGTGGCGGACTAGGTATGACGTTCTTAATATGAGGACCAAACATCATGGCGCTCGGTAGTGGTCCCATTATCGTCTGCATAGAAGGTGGGAGAGGGCCATTCATCATAGGCACAGGGCCCATTAATGGCTCGTGAATCATATGGGGAGGTGGTAATGGTGGGCCTATAAAATGTGGATTCATAGGCAGCATTAGTCCGACCGGTGCCGGGCCAATTGATCCATATGTCCGATGAATTATGAAAGTCACCAAAATAAAGGCATACACTGTGTAAGGCATGGTCACTTTATTCTGAAATGATATAGTGTATATAAATATTTAAGTTACATTTAGGAGCTTTTCAAAGTTACCGTGTGCCTGTAAATTTTTACTTTGTTTGACTTTGGTTTCGATGTTCTTTCGTAATTTTATATTTCTGGAACTCGTCGTTTTCATTATTAATTATATACAAATATTTAGAGTAATACTCATTCTTCCTTACGAACTAATTTGTACAATGTATCGGGGAACGCTTTTGGAAGCAGTTGTTGTCTTCAGGTGAATATAATCTTCAAATATGAGCCTAGTTGGATCGGTAATTTATATCTTGGGGCTGCCTTTTCTACTTGGAACGTTCCATACGCATTCTACGCTAAGATAGCATTTTAAACTCAAACATCCTGCTATTCCATGTTTGTAAAAAAGTATTTAATCATATTGATTGTTTTGGGGATTTATTACAACCCATTAAAGGTAACTGACTGAAATGTGTACATAATTAAGAGCAATAATGTTTAAAAGTCTTGTATTAACTAGGACATAATGTATCCATGAAATGACACCATTGGAATTTATTTATTTGTGAGAATCAATGTTCACCGTTTATCAGTAGTATTCTGATTATGTTGGCCTATTGACTTCATATAGGTAAGCTATCACGACGCCCTATCACAACACCTATGTAACCTACCACAGCACTTACTTATAATAACACCTAAACAACACCTAAGTTACTTATCATAACACCTGGACAACACCTAGGTAACCTATCATAACACCTGGACAACACCTAAGTTACCTTTGTAGCACCTGGACAACACATAGGTTACCAATCATAACGCCTGGACAACACCTAGATTATCTATCATAACACCTGGACAACACCTAGGTAACCCATCATAACACCTGGACAACACCTAAGTTACCTTTGTAGCACCTGGACAACACATAGGTTACCAATCATAACGCCTGGACAACACCTAGATTATCTATCATAACACCTGGACAACACCTAGGTAACCTATCATAACACCTGGACAACACCTAAGTTAACTTTTGTAGCACCTGGACAACACATAGGTTACCTATCATAACACATGGACAACACCTAGATTATCTATCATAACACCTGGACAACACATAGGTTACCTATCTTAACACATAGGCAACACCTAGGTTACCTATCATAACACATAGACAACATCCAGGTCACCTTTCATAAAACATAGACAATACCCAGGTTACCTGTCATAACACCTGGACAACACTTAGGTTACCTATCATAACACATAGACAACATCCAGGTCACCTATAATAGCACATAGACAATACCCAGGTTACCTTAAATAGCACATACACAATACCTAGGTTACCTATAGTAACACATAGGCAACATCCAGGGTACCTATAATAACACATAGGCAACATCCAGGTCACCTATAATAACACATAGACAACAGCCAGGATACCTATCATAACGCATAGGCAACATCCAGGGTACCTATCATAACACATCGACAATAACCAAGGTTATCAATCACAACAACTATGCAACCTATCACAACATTCAGGATACCTATTACAAGACCTGGACAGTGTTTAGGTCACCTATCAAAACATCTAGACTACCTATCAAGACACCTAGACTACCTATCAGAACACAAAGACTACCTATCAAAACACATAGACTACCTATCAAAACACCAAAACTACTATTCAAAACAAATAGACTACCTATTAATACATCTAGACTACCTATCAAAACACTTAGGTTACCTATCACTACATATAGACTACCTATCACTACATATAGACTACCTATCACTACATATAGACTACCTATCACTACATATAGACTACCTATCACTACATATAGACTACCTATCACTACATATAGACTACCTATCACAACACTTGGACTACTTATCGCAACACTTAGGTTACCTATCATATCAATTAGGTTACGGATCACAGCACCTAGACAACACCTAGACAACACCTAGGTTACATATCATAACACCTTGACAACACTCAGGTTACCTATTACAACACCTAGGTTACCGATTCAACACCAAGGTAACAGATCAGAGCACATTGACAACACCCAGACTACCTATCACAACACCAAGACTACTGATCACCACTACACCTAGATAGCACCAAGGCTATCTATCCCAACACCTAGACATTGTTCAGGTTACCCATTATAACACCAAAGATACCTACCACAACACCTATTTTACCTACCATCCTGTTGGCTATCACAACACCTAGACAACGACCGGCTTACCTATCACACCAGCCAGACAACACCTACCTGTTACCTATCACAACATCCAGGTTACCTATCACAACATCCAGGTTACCTATCACAACTGTATGAGCAACTTATGGGTTTCACAATGATAAGCAACAGACATTTTTTCACTTCAGAATGGAACAACTAGAGAACAAAGTTGTCACGGAGAAATATTGGCAGAAGTATTTGTACAGCATATTCATTACTTATCTAAAATAGCTTTTAGTGAGAAAATTGAGTAGACATTTAGACAACAATGCACGACACGTGAAAAAACACTCCTGTTTATAAACACGAAATAATCTGCAAATGGTATTTCAACTATCAAGAAAAAATCGACTTAAAATTAGATTAATGTTCTTAGATAAATGTATTGATTAAAGTTTACTACACTGAGTCAAACTTCTAAACGTCCACCCTACTAAATCTCAAATCTTGTAACAATCCAAATTTAGTGGATCAATCCGTATGTTTTGCAAAACATGTTCTTACAATCTATCTACATAATGAAGTCGCGTACACGTGTATTTCAAGCAGGTATTGGATTGAATATACTTGTACATATACATTTAAATCCACATTGTATTCAACCAAGTGTGCTCGTGTATGTTCTTCTAGTGTTATAAAATACGAGGTGGGCGTTTAGAAATTCCGCTCTGTGTTCACTATAGGCCAAATAACTCTTTTGAAAAAAGCACAATGAAAAATTACAAGTACTCGTATCTGTAATAAATACTACAGAAACCAATCGATGCTGTTGACTATGTTAATGACATAACGATTACTTGGTATATTAGAAGAATGGCGACTGAGCAAATATGCAAGAATATTAAAATGAAGAAAGATGTTGAGGGACCCATTTCACAGATAAATCTTAGCTAAGATTACAATTTTTGAACTTAAAGATTTTACTGATGGCATACGTGTCCGACATTCACCATCAACAGATGACAAAGGATCCACAAAACAATCAACTGGTTAAAATTCTATCCATAAACAAGGTATATCAAGATCTGTAAGCTTAAAACCGCTATGTTAGCTATGACATATCTATGAATTCCCCATGACATCAATCTAAGGAGAGCTGTAGGTTTAGGTTTGCAGGGTTAGGAATTTCTAAGTTACCGTAAATTTGTTTGTTTTAAGAAAGAATGTTTCATTAGCAGGATTTTAAAAGAGTAGTTCCTCTAAATACCTCGCCATTCATTTCTCAGATTTCATTTAAAATAAATTTGGCAGTAGTTATCATTTTTCTATGTGAAAGACAAAACCTTGTACATTGTAGATCGTTTCACAACAAAAATGTCAATGTATGTGTAGAGAATAATAATAAAACGTTTAAAAAACAACCTATCACACACATAATACAATAAAATCCAATTTAAATCAATTTTCACACAACCTATGTAGTCTGTTAGACATCAGTGAGGACCACAACATATTCCATTTGATTAATATACAACCACTGGCGTGAAATAATTTGATTCATGTAAGTATTTGTAATCCATGAAACCATTTATTATTTTAAGAAAATAAACAATTCACTTTAACACATTTGTACTACCTACAGAACAGAATGGTGTCTACGCCGAGATTGCATAAAAACTTCTGGGACGAAAACAACAGGCTTTAATGAGTTTAACGAAGCCCCCAGCCTGCCTAATGGTGATAAATTTAAGGTACATAAAATTATTATAATTCACAAAATACGCTTTCATCCATGACGCCGTTCACTTATTGGACAACAATTTGACATACATAGCAATGGCATTACGACCTATCAAGTGATTAATTAACGTCGGTTTTATAATTGGAGCGCCACGAAACGTCGACCAGCCAGAGGCCAATCATAAATTTATATTACATCAGTGACATTGTCAAGGGAAGCTGATATAAAATGTATTTAATTAATCTGCCAAATTAATTTCTCTTTGATATTTACATGGCAGATTTGAATAAAATAAAGATTAACCTTGTCAAGTGAGAATAGAACTGGGTTATCATACAATACTAATTTCATTAAGAGAGATACAGGTGTTCTTAACTAAATATTATATTGAATTAAACCTTACTAAATCATGATTGCAGGAAGTAAAACAAGAAATTACCTCATCTCTGAATTCATTAATAATGCCCTTTAAAAGTTCATAGTTTCCGTAAACCTGACCGACTATATATTTTCTGTCGATTCTAGACTTTATTCCGGTCTCGATTGATTTTTTTCGAGGCGATATGTATTAATCTCCATATGAACTATGTCTCCAAACTGAAAAATATATGTATTAATCTCCATATGAACTATGTCTCCAAACTGAAAAATATATGTATTAATCTCCATATGAACTATGTCTCCAAACTGAAAAATATATGTATTAATCTCCATATGAACTATGTCTCCAAACTGAAAAATATATGTATTAATCTTCATATGAACTATGTCTCCAAACTGAAAAATATATGTATTAATCTCCATATGAACTATGTCTCCAAACTGAAAAATATATGTATTAATCTCCATATGAACTATGTCTCCAAACTGAAAAATATATGTATTAATCTCCATATGAACTATGTCTCTAAACTGAAAAATGTATGTATTAATCTCCATATGAACTATGTCTCCAAACTGAAAAATATATGTATTAATCTTCATATGAACTATGTCTCTAAACTGAAAAATGTATGTATTAATCTCCATATGAACTATGTCTCCAAACTGAAAAATATATGTATTAATCTCCATATGAACTATGTCTCCAAACTGAAAAATATATGTATTAATCTCCATATGAACTATGTCTCCAAACTGAAAAATATATGTATTAATCTCCATATGAACTATGTCTCCAAACTGAAAAATATATGTATTAATCTTCATATGAACTATGTCTCTAAACTGAAAAATGTATGTATTAATCTCCATATGAACTATGTCTCCAAACTGAAAAATATATGTATTAATCTCCATATGAACTATGTCTCCAAACTGAAAAATATATGTATTAATCTCCATATGAACTATGTCTCCAAACTGAAAAATATATGTATTAATCTCCATATGAACTATGTCTCTAAACTGAAAAATGTATGTATTAATCTCCATATGAACTATGTCTCCAAACTGAAAAATATATGTATTAATCTTCATATGAACTATGTCTCCAAACTGAAAAATATATGTATTAATCTCCATATGAACTATGTCTCCAAACTGAAAAATATATGTATTAATCTTCATATGAACTATGTCTCCAAACTGAAAAATATATGTATTAATCTCCATATGAACTATGTCTCCAAACTGAAAAATATATGTATTAATCTTCATATGAACTATGTCTCCAAACTGAAAAATATACATGCACATATCGACCTACCGACCGTGTACTTTTGGGATGTTAGCGGAAAGCTGGTATTATGGGTTTTATGTTGACTGTATTTTTTTCAAGTGTCATTGTGATGATTAATTGAAGATTTTAATGATCGTTAACACCGATTACTTTTTAAAAACAGTTCTTTCTTTGGATGTCTGCATTGTTTATGCTGATCCTTTTCATGTCAGGAAATAAACATGTCTATGACTATGTACATAATGTATGTTCGCTTCATGCATGATTTACTGAACGCTTACATAGCTCGTAAAACTATAGAAACAGTGCACGTCATTATATTAGTAATTAAAAGACTACACAACAGTTTCGTGTTTTTTGTCAACAATTGTCACAACTGCAACATTAAATAAATTCGTTTGTAAAATTAAATCATTACCACCGAATTATTCATAAGCTTGGACGTTAATGTTATTTCAAATGAAACGATGGGTTATGTTGTCCTTGTTTTGCGAGAAGGCAATTAAACTTCATTCATAATTAGCAAGTGGTATGCGCACCACATTGTATATTAATTAAACATTTATTTGACCTAAAGCCATTTAGTACCTAAATTGTATATTTCTAACAGAATTTATTATATCGTATGGATAAATTTTGATAAATTACGACAATTTCCTAGAAAAAATGTGGGTCATATAACATCACATACAAAATACTTAAGGCAAGTTCATGATTAGTGATATGATCAAATTTTAACATTTTGGTATGACAGTGTTCATGTGGGTTACCACAATGTTCCCATAACAAACGTCGTAAAAGTCGTTATTCCTTAATAAAACCGTAAAAATGAAAACAAATGTTAAAAAGGTTCTGCTTGCTAGCACAAAGCGTTCTTTATAACTACAGTTAGGATACACACAATCTTAAAAAAAAGATTGTTTATGCAGGTATCATGGACACATCATTTACCCCCCCCCTTAATATGTGTACACCTATTCCTCTCACAATCGCAATATGTGCATCTCTGGTACTACATGTATTATAATATGTACATCTCTGGTACTACATGTATTATAATATGTACATCTCTGGTACTACATGTATTATAATATGTACATCTCTGGTACTACATGTATTATAATATGTACATCTCTGGTACTACATGTATTGTAATATGTACATCTCTGGTACTACATGTATTATAATATGTGCATCTCTGGTACTACATGTATTATAATATGTACATCTCTGGTACTACATGTATTATAATATGTACATCTCTGGTACTACATGTATTATAATATGTGCATCTCTGGTACTACATGTATTATAATATGTACATCTCTGGTACTACATGTATTATAATATGTACACCTCTGGTACTACATCACAACATGTACATCTATGCTGCAATCACAATATCTGCATTCCTCCCGCAATATGTTCATCTCTAAAACAATTGTATTATGTACATTTCTGCCACCATCACATTATGTATATCTCCCTAACAATTGTTATATGTACACCTCTGTCACAATTGTTATTTGAACATCTCGACTACTACTGAAGTATGTAACTTACTACCATCATCGTAATACGTATATAAATGTTACCCATTTGATAAATCATTTATAAAAATCGGTTGAGAAATAAAAAAATAAAACCCCAGGGCCGTGAAATCAATTACACTTTCTTATTTCGCGTCTTTAGGGCCGGGAATACACATTCTCTTGAAATAGGCTTTTCATTAAAATATAGCTATTAGAAAAGGTGATGGTGATGAACAGGTTGATTTGGCTAGTTTGGAAAGTTGATATTCCCATTATACATATATGCTTACCATATTATACCTACAATAAATATATGTTGTAATAAAGCTATGTTGACAATATTTACTCCAATTATAAATATATGTTTACAATAGTTACACCTTTTATAATATAGTATAAAATAGTTTTCTTCAGATGTGACAGGAACATGAGTCACATATTATTTTAATTATACAAATAAATCCTATTTTCACGTAACGAGCGTACTTCTTAAGTTACAATAAGTTATTACAATAGCAGGCGTGAATCACAATTCGTTTCCATGTGCTTGGTATAACTATCTGATACCTGATTACTAAATTATTCTATTAAACGAGAATTTTCCACATCTTGACCTCAAAAATACTTAAATGAAGATATTGTTACGGGGCAAAGAGCCCGGGCTTATTATCCCGAGAATAGCATTTTCACAAACCCAAAATTACGTGCACAATACTGAATGGATCCGAAGGAATTGTTGTCAAGAGTGGTTGGTATCTTAAGTTGTTTCTCGATAGCTCGATTTTCTGACCTTCAAAAGCTATCATAAATAATACAGCTATATCTAGTTGATTCAATAGTTCTTTTTGTTCAGATTTGATTCATAGAAACCAAGTGGTGTTTTCTTCAATTGCAAGTGAAGTTCATCTTTGAGAAAGTAATTCCTTGAAAACGGAGGACACGATGTACAACTGGCTTACAGTCACGTGGTTATCAATGAAAGGACATGATATACAACTGGTTTATAGTCACGTGGTTATCAATGAGAGGACACGGTGTACAACTGGCTTATAGTCACGTGGTTATCAATGAAAGGACATGATATACAACTGGTTTATAGTCACGTAGTTATCAACCAGAGGACATGATATACAACTGGTTTATAGTCACGTGGTTATCAACCAGAGGACATGATGTACAACTGGTTTATAGTCACGTGGTTATCAATGTGAACTACATATACATACATCTACACAAAAATACATACAAATACACAGACGTAACAAGTTGACAGAGAAGTGGTATAGTCGTACATACATTAACAGCAAAATACATATAAATATGTATACGCGGAGAAAATTTACAAGAAATTATTAGTACAAAAATTCATGCATATTTTATGATGGGTTCACATAAAAATACAAAAAAGAAAAAAAATGAGAAGAATAACTATAAATGATATTTACCGTATAATTCCCAGGAACATCAAACAATTTTAAATAGTACAACAAGAAAAAATATAAACACGTGTAAACATATATGAGGTATTTACTATTGATTCGATCAAACGCTCTAAAAGCTACACAAGATTAGTTTATTGCAAAACCTACAATATGGATAACATTTGTTTAAATTTGAATTTAGATCTCAGGTATATTAAGATTTAAGTAAGATTTTTGAAAATAAACACACTTAATTTTTCGATAATAGTCTCATTTTGTATCTGAAATTATTGTTTAATTTAATAATTTTGATCTCTTCCTATAGTAACGGGTTGTATACATTTTGCGCCGATCATTATAAAGAATGCATAGTAAAATAAAATGAATTTCGTCTTCTTATTAGTTACGTGTATGACATTTCTATCGTCTCTTGCAGTCACGGGTCTATGTCATCAGTCAGATTCTATCACATGCAGTAACTCACGAAGTATAGAAAGGTTGAATTGGTACTTTGTACATTGACAGAGACAAATTAGAGGAAGTGCCGTGACCAAGAACAGTAATCTATCAATCTTAACCGATTTTTGTTAACTTATTTTTACATGCACACCACAAAAACTATTGAAGGAATTGACTTGATTCTTCACACTTTTAACTTTCGCTTCTGACAGTACTCTCAAAGCTTTAATTAATATATAGTGTTCACATATTTGAGACTTATGTAAATAATAATAAAAACATAAATTTCTAAAACAAGCTAAAATTATTTGAAATAAATATAGATTCAATTAAAGGCAATATATTTGGCTGCTATTGATAATCCCTGGCTCATTAATTTTGCAACTGTTAATCACGTGATCATAAAACCGCGAAAATTTTCTTACTGAATACACCATTGCCCTCATCCTACAAGGAAATACAAGTTCTGGTTACTTTGTACTTCCAAACAACATCAGTGCTTTCAGAGCATTGACTTTTCCTGTAGTGGAGCTAGATAGATACATTCGCTCCTGTTTTCTTTTTGTTCTGAATTTCATCTTTTCATCAATATTCTCAGCATTTTTTGTGTGTTAGATCTTCTATCTGTGACTTGGTTTTATTTAGCTCTGAATTTAGAAAAGCCTATTCAGATAATTCTGATGCCTGATTAATATCTTTTGATAATTGTAGTGTCTATAACGTCATCTTGAAGATCTGATATCCAACTTGAGTTTCTGAGTAGGGCATTTCTTCTGTAGATGGTTGTGTCCAGTTTTGAGTTCCGTTTCTTCTTTTCGCATTGCTGACTTTAACAACCCATGCCTAAAATTCTTTCCGTTTACAAGAGCTGAACTAGTTGTAGTTGACCAAAAGATTTTTTTTTCCTAATGGAGCCAAAGAGACTTTTTTATTTCGGTCTTGGGGTGATGTAATATCCATTTGTTTTAGCCTGTGTATTGGAAGGAGTTGACAACGACACGGAATATCTTCTAAATACAGTATGTGCCGCATCTGTATCCAACTCCATGGACCATTAATTTCAAACTGAAGGGATAGAGAATAGTTTTGACATTCTGTCCATTGTTTGAGTTATCACCAGCTATGAAGGCTGTGCTGTTCCCATTGTGGTTAAGTATTGTTTTTTTTTCATTAGCACTTCTGTAATTTCATCATGAGTTTGTTTAGATTTGAAATAAAAGAAAAGCAATCAACAGCAGATGGAAACTTTACAGTATAAAGCTAGCCATTGTTGTGATCAGTGATATCAGTATTTAATTCCTCTATTGTAAATCCATCTGTTGTTATAATCCATTGAGATATTTGCGGTCATTGTTGTAACAATTAATTCTCTGTTGTTGTTGTTGTTGTTTACACTTCTGTAGGTATTTGTTGATCTAATAATTAATTAATCCTTGTGGAATTTAAAATATCTTCTATGTTTCCTTGATGAATTTTATTATTTATCAACGACATTGTTCAAAATTTCGATTTTAATGTATAAACTAACAAAAATTATAATCTTCTATCAATGTATATGATTAAATTTGCTGATGATATAGTTTTGCATCATTATTCTGAAGAGTGGGGACTTAAAATCAATGTTCGTAAAACAAAGATTACTAAGTAGTCGAAAAACAAACAAACTAGATATCATGGTTTTTCATTGATAATGAAAAATATGACATTGTTGACAACTTTGTGTATCTTGGTGTTATATTAACGTACACTGGAAATATGGTCAATGTAGTTAGTGCATTACAAGAACAAGCCCTTATGGCGTACAATAATTTGTTATGTGTATTGAATAAATCGTAACTGGACATTATACCCAAGTTATCTCTTTTTAATTGAATGATTGTTCCTATTTTAACAAATGGTTGTGGATATTGGGTTTTTACAATTACAAAGATGTTGATCAGTTACACGTTTCTGTAAATATATTCTTGGAAAGAAAATTCAGACACTGAATTATGCAATTTTACGTGAAATCGAGAGATTCCCAAAGCATGTAGTAAGCAAAGAAAGATCTGTTAAATTTTGGTAGGTGATTATCGTCGCATTGTTTCGGACTTGAAACAGGCAGATACAATTATGTTGAAAGACGATATCACAAAATATGATTATATACCATTTTATGTTATGTTGCCCAGCGATTAAAATACCTAGGCTGATGTTCCAGACCAAAATGGTACAAAAAGTTAATGCATTAACAGGGTTCCCACGGTCAGGGAAAAGTCAGGGGAAAATGTTTTTTCAAGATCAGGGAAAAGTCAGGGAATTTTGAAATTGGTCAGGGAAATTTGAAAAATAGCAAAAGTCAGGGAAAAGTCAGGGAATTTGTAAGAGAAGAATGTTGGTCAAAAAGTGGGAAGCAAAATCAGTAAAGGCTAAGGCAGTTTCTTCCATTATTTTGGGTATCTTTATTGTTACTTATGATTATGAGCATCTTTTTTAGCTCACCAGAACCGAAGGTTCAGGGTGGGCTATTAGGATGGAAAGGTGGATGCTCCGGCGTCCGTCGTCTGGCGTCAATGGTTTCTGAGATGATCCTTTATCGAGTTTATTATTGATCCCCATTATTTGCCCACAAGTGTACCTTTTTATTATTATCTTTATTAGTTATTAGTTATTACCTTTTTAGTTAAACGGTAATTAACATTTATTCTGGTGAGCGATGCAGGGCCATCGTGGACCTTTTGTTTATTCTTGTAAACATCTTACTCCAAAAGATATGCTTATGCCTGAAGATTTTGGATACATTTTGTCGTGTCATTCACGGTAACTAACTTATTAAGGAAGAAGCTGAAAGGAGTTTAAAAACACATTTAATGCTCAAAAATTGTGCATACTTGATGCTGTTATTGGTCAGAGAAAAATGGTTTTGGTAAGGGAAAAGTCTGGGAAAAGTCAGGGAATTCTGATTTCTCTTCTTTGTGGGAACCCTGATTAATGTCAGCAAAAAGTAAAATGGGCTTGTTAAATATTGCAAGATTTTTAAAAGAAGCTGTATGCGTACGTGATAATACTAGTAGTAAACTGATGATTTGTTTACTGATCGTTTATTGCACTTGATGTGTTTTTGTGTTATGCAAGTTTGTTCAAAATTTACACTGAATTAAATTTAAATGCACAAATACAATTGAAATCCTCAGGATTACCCTTCCAAGTGCATGCAGTTTTATTGGTTGTTCTTAATATCCAACAGTATTAGTTAAAATGTAAGAGATTTTTTTTCGTGCCTGTACTGTAAGGGTTTATTGTATTGAACATTGTATGTCTAACTGTTCCGGTGGGTGTGACTGTTTGTAAACGAGTTTATTTGGCTATGTTATTTTCTTGTTTTTAACTGTTTCTCTGTGGATTAATTTGGATATTTTGGAATAGGATTGCGCGGTAACGTTTTTGTTTTCATATACAAAAACTGTTTTCTTAACAAGTGTTGAAATAAGTAAATTATTTGATAATTTATTTTCAATAGTTGCGTATTTTTGTAATTTGTGTATTGCCATTACTCGCTAAGTTTACGGTTGAACACATCCGTTGTTGACGTAATATCAATCTAAATTCTACTCTCACAAGAAACACTTGCAACGCTAGGATTACTTTGTAGTAGATGTTTCCTTTTTGCTTCATGTTCTTTGCGTTAAAAGCATATCCTTGTGTTAGTTTCTTTTTACAGATTGAGATAAAATACAGTTCACGGTCAAGAATTATTGCTTGATAAACTTGAAATACTTTCTGTGGGATACTGAATTCTGAGCCAAATAGACAACGTAGATAGTTTATTTATTACCATATATGCTGTTTTGCGTATTGATACATGTTTTTATTGGTATTTATATACACTATCATACATGAACCATTCAAAATATTAGTCTTGTCCATATAATTTTGTACTGTATTTATATACGCTATCTTACAATAACCGTTCAAAATATTAGTCTTGTCCATACAATTTTGTACTGTATTTATATACACTATCTTACATTAACCATTCAAAATATTAATTTTGTCCATACAAGTCTGTATTGAACTGATATTTTATCTGAATTTCATAACTGCAGTTCCTTTTAGACAACAATATACCAAGAATGGAGGAAGAACTCCTTCAAACAAACTTGATAAACTTGATGAAATATAACGATCTGTGACTGCGTTAATGTGTAAAATGTAGATTTTGAAGGTAGGCTGACCAAATCAGAAAAGTCTATAAATGAGATAGAAACATCAGTTAAATTTGTGAGTGATCAGTTTGATATTATGGCTGTCCAGAGAACTATAGAATCTGATAAGTTGAACAAGTTTGACAATAATTTAAAGAAAATACAAAAAGAGAATAATGAGCTTCGTGTAGCAATGCTGGAGTTAAAACTCTTAATACATCGTTGAAGGAAGAACTGATTGATTCTAAGTGTTACAGCATGAGGGATGACCTAGTTTTTACAAATATAGATCAATCAGAAGATGAAAATTGTGAACAAGTCGTGAGCAATTCCATAAAAGAAAAGTTAAAAATAAGTGAATATGTATCGTCTGAGCGCGTTCACAGAATAAGAGCTAACCCAAGTAAGCCTCCTAAAGTAGTCAGCAATGGGAAAATGATTCCAAGACCTATTGTAGCGAAATATATCTTCTTCAAGGATAGAGAAATCATCCGAAAATCAGCGAAAGAGCTAAAGGGTACAAATTATGGTATTCATGAGCATTTCCCTGAAGAGACTGAATCCAAGAGAAGAGAACTCTATCCCATCATGAGACAAACACGGAAGGACAAAAAACGCATTCTAGTAAAGGCCCGGCTCTTCCTCTATGGGGAAGAATTCAGAGCTAACTCGAGTGATCGTGCAAGTCAACCTAGGCAAGACACTCCTCCTAATCATTGAAATTGCCATGGTGAACGTAATGATAGACTATTAAAATGTTGTGCTATCAATGTATGTGGCTTGAAGTCGAAATTGAACATTCCTGAATTTAAACAGTTTATATCAAAGTTTGATTTATTTGCATCATTTGAAACGCACCTGGACAATTTGGATATTGTAGACACTGACAATTACAATTGTTTTAGAAAAGATCGTCAACAGAATTCTTTTAAAAGATCTGGTGGTATAGCTGTTTATATTAAAAATGATATATATAGATATTTTAATCTCATTGATACACCATGCGAATATGTACTTTGGTTCAAATTGTCTAAAGTTTTTGTTTAATACAAATAATGATGTAATTTTAGGTGCTGTATACATACCGCCTGATAATACAAAATTTTTCAAAAGGATATCTATGAATCATTTTTCTCTGAATATACTAATTTTGTTAACTCTGGAGAGTATGTGATAACTCTAGGTGATTTTAATGTTAGAGTTTCAAACCTGAAAGATTTTGACCCCAAAATTTTCCACAATGTTGATTCTAATGTTGTATTTGATTCAGATGTTACTACGGAATTAGCTCGATCATGGTTTAGCTTAGATCATACTTCAAAAGATAAAGTTATAAACAGATCAGGTAGAACGCTTTTGGAGTTTGTAAAGAATAATAATCTAGCTATTTTGAATGGTAGGGCATTTAGAGATGTTGATATTGGTAATTTTACGTGCAAAAAGTCATCAGTTGTTGACTATGTTATTGCATCATCTAAATCTTTGCATTTATTTAGTGATTTTATCGTCGATGATTTCTGTTCATTATATTCAGATGTACATTGTCCGCTATTTTTTGAGCTTAAAATGTCAGAGTGTCGTTCTGATATGCCTCCTATAATATATGAAAAAGTTAAAAATCTTCTTAAATCTGATATGGCTAAATTCAGTGATAACTTAGATAATGAAAAAATTAATCATATTATGTCTGTCATAAATAACACAGAGAATATAAATGAACAATTTATTAACAGTATAATGTCTGATATTGAGACTGTATTATATGATACAGCATTAAAAACCTGTGGTACTTTTATTGATAAGGTTAATAATGATAAAAGAAACAAACAAAATCCATGGTTTAATAATGAATTTAATCGATCCAGGAACGTGTATCATAGTTGTCGAAAAAAGTACCATATCAGTCAAGTAAGCAATATCAAAAAATATTAATCAACATATATATAGATAGATACCAACGAATGCAAAAACAAAAGTTAAAAAAAATGAGGAGGTCTTCTCCTAAGGATTATTGGAACTACATCAATAGTTTGAATAGAAAAAAATCTAGTAGCTGTGATGATATAGACATGTTTACTGAGTTCTATAGAAATCTTAATTCTAATAATGAAACCAATGAGGATACTCCTATTGTTAATTTCCCAAATGTAGAAATGCATAATAATCTAAACGATGAAATAACTGAAACAGAAATAAATAAAGCAGTTAGTAAATTAAAAACCGGCAAAGCGGCTGGTTTAGATCAAATTGCGAATGAATATATCAAAGCTAGTTGCCCGCGTTTACTTCCACTATTGCATAATGTTTTTAATGTAGTATTTGAGTCTGGAATTGTCCCTGACTCCTGGTTGAGGGGTTGTATTATACCTATAAAAATAAAGGTAATCCAAATGTACCAGATAATTATCGTCCAATTACACTACTCAGTTGCTAAGGAAAGTTATTTACGTCAATAATGAATGACAGATTAACCTCATTCCTTGAAGACAATGATCTGTTAAATAATAATCAGGTAATTCTTAAATATCTAATATTGTATTATTATTGTTGTCTAAGATTTATGCACCACCGTCACACCTACCGTATTATTATTTTTCTGTATTTATATGTTACCCTCATATCACATGTATATGTGCTGAGTGAATAAACTATATACTACTATTTGTCTAATGTTGTAATTAACTGCTGTAAAATGTACAGTTGGTTTAGAGTTACCGTGGTTATCAACCGGTGGTTATCCCTCGGATAAAATACAAAAAACAGAAATACAAACACGATTATAAGCTACAACATGTATACAAGAGGGCCACGATGGCCCTGCATCGCTCACCAGAATAAGTGTAAATTAACTTGCTTCTAAAAGGTAATAAAGGTACACATCTGGGCAGATAATGGGGAAAATAATAAACTTAATAAAGGACAATCAAAGGATACTACAAGGAATATTCGTGATGACTGAAGGATGCAACAGGCCAATTTGGTGATGATCCAATCAATAAATCATGAAAAGAAGTCATTTTAATGTATTTCTTTTTTTAGTCTCGTGGCCTCTAAAAGGGACCAACCACTTTATTCAAGCAAATTGAAAGAGGACCATCAAAGGATGCAACAGACCAAGTATAATGATGATACATGCACTGGTTCATGCAAAGGAGATGTTTAAAGGTATTTCTATTTTTAGCTCCAGTGATCCCTAAAAGGGGCCAACCATTTTTATTTCAGTAGACCTGATAGATGATCATGTAAGAATGCTACAAACCAAGATTGATAATAATCCATTCAATGTTTCATGAGAAAAAATCGTTTGAAGTATTTCTTTTAGCTCTAGCGGCCCTTAAAAGGGGCTGACCAAATATTTTCAGCAAATATGACAGAGGGTCATCTAAAGATGCTACATACCAAGTTTAGGGATGATCCATCCATTGGTTCATGAGAAGAAGACGTTTAAAGGTATTTCTATTTTTAGCTCTAGCGGCCAATAATCGGGGCAAACCATTTTTTATTTTAGCAATCTAATAGAACACTACGTAAGGATGTTAAAAACCAAGTTAGGTAATAATTCATCCATAGAAACACGACAACAAGTCATTTTAAGGTATTTCTATTTTAGCTCTAGCGGCCCCTAAAAGGGGCTGACCAAGTATTTAGCAAACTTGAAAAAGGATAATCTAAGGATTCTACAAACCAAATTTAGGGATGATCTAGCCATTGGTTCATGAGAAAAAGACGTTTAAAGGTATTTCTATTTTTAGCTCCAGCAGCCTATAAAAGGGGTCAGCCATTTTTATTTGAGCATATCTGACAAAAGACTATCTAAGAATGCTACAGACCAAGTTTGGCGATGATCCATTCATTGGTTCATGAAAAGAAGGTGTTTAAAAGTTTTCTTTTTCTTTTTTTAGCTCTAGTGACCCCTAAAAGGGGTCAACTGGTATAATATGAGCAAATAGCTGTTAGACCGTCCAAAGGCTTCTACACAGCAAATTTGAAGTAAATCTGAATGTTAGTTTCAGAGGAGAAGACCATTGTTGACGCCAAACGACTTACGACGGACGCCGGGGCATCCACCCAGCCATGCTAACAGCTCACCCTGAACTTTCGGTTCTGGTGAGCTAAAAAGAAACACGATTGTAAGCTATAACATGTGAACAACAAAAATAGAAACACGATTATAAGTTATAACGATATTTTATGTATATTATAAAACAGTAAATATTTATACACTTGTTGACAAAGTACCAGCTGTTTCTTGTCAAGTTGTCCCACACCTCAGGAGTTTCTACAAAAAACATCTGTTCTCAAATTATTAAATACAATTTCTAACAAAATTAACATACATTTAATGTCATGCCACCATCTCACGACTTCGTTGTATGAAAGATGTTTGTAGGTATGTTATTAAATTTTGTACCTCAGCACGACCTCGTAGCAATTTAAAAACTCATACGAGGTATCTAAAAAGTAGGTGGGAGGGGTAATTACGATAACATTCTTACATAAATTTCGCATACTTTTTAAGAAAGTATTAATCATAGAAAATATTCATTATTTTTTAATGTTCTACATGCCATCGGCTATCTTAAGTCGGTCATTGGGTTATCTTATCTTCTATAAGTAACATAAACAAGATGGTACATGTAATTATCAACCACAAAAAACTCAAACCGAACGTTTTATCGAGATAAAAAAAACTGTACCCTATGTTGACATCAGCGCGAAGAATCTAGGGGTTTCAAGGAGCTCCGTAAGAACAAATTAGTGATAATAAATATATATACATACAACTTGGCGTCGCTTGCGTAATATTGACCAAAATAATGTTTAATAAATTTATCTATTCCGGTGTCAATTATGTTTCATATACATGCTAACATGGTTAATAGAATTACAGCATATCTAAATTGTCAGTATATTAATACTGCAAGACATAGTGATCGAATATTATTGTTTCGCTATTTCATTGACATAGTCAATAAAACATTTCATTTCATTTCAACGTGAACTTTTAATCAAATAAACCAGTTCATCCTTGGGAAAGTGTGAAAACTACATTTAAAAACAACGGTGTCGAAAATATGACGACTTCTTTGTTGCTTATTTGGTCATATCAAGTTTCAACGATTTATAGATTCAAAAGCTGAGCCGTACTAGCATACATAAATAAGCCCTATATACAACGCAGCCCCTAATGTGACATTCAACACTTATATTTTGACTTGTAGCATTATTTTTTACTTCGTAATTACGAGTTAGTATTTCGTATTTACGAATTAAAAATATTTCGTAAATACGAAATAAAAGAGTGCTTCAGGTTAAAATATAAATGTAGAATGCCACATATTATAAACGAATACAAATATCAAAACTCTGAGGCATTGTTCCCTTAATATGCATTTCCGCTACAAAATACTAAAAACGCTTTGAAATTCATTTTCAAATATGGCGGCAATCTTTATTAAAAAACAACACCTACCGTGTTTTAAGTGTGTAATTAACAATGAAATGGTCAGATAATTATCGTCTCACCTAATCAACGATTATTCCATTGATTAATGCATCCCATTCAAATTTGATAGCCAATTAAAATCGTTAATCGTTTACAGCTCAATGTTTGAAAACACTCTCAGTTTTGATGTCTGGTAATGCTGCGTTTACACTTAGACACTTTGAGAAAACCTGGTGAACGTGCGGGAACGTGGGATCGAATCGTGGTTATCTTGAAGGAATTTGGTGGAATCGTGATGATCGTAAGGATCGCGAAAAAAATTGAAAGTCAAAAAATTGCTACGATTATCCCGATTTATCGTTAATCTTGAGAGAGCGTGATAGAACGTGGACAGCATAGTAGAGCGTAGTACAGATTAACAGATTTTAGCGAAGCGCATCAGACCTCGATGTTCGTAGGGGATCTTGATGAACTTTAAAACACGATTCCTTAAGTTCCAATACGATTCTACTACATTTCTCTAACGCTCTATCACTATCTACTACAATTCGTCAAGATATATTGAGTAGTATCTTATACAATCATCCAGATAAGCTCCCACGCTCTGTGACGTTCCGATATTTTCCGACGCGGTTTCCATATTGTAGGCGTTTTCTACATTCTACAAAGATGCCTGCCAAATGAGGACGAAAATGTTCTGCCAGGAATTACAAGGTCCCACCTCCCTAACCAACTTTGCCTCTCCATGATTGGTGCAACTCTTTCCAGGATCTATTCAAAGAGATCTGGAGCCATCCTTTCGTAGTAATTGACGTAGGAACCAACATCTTCACGCCTGAGTTCTATGTTCAGAAGTTGAGAGTATTGTTCCAATTGGTGCCTTCGGTTCACTCTTAACCACGGTATCACCCAGCAGGTCCTAGGTCTTCTATTTCTTCTTCTCCTTTCCCTCTCTTCTATCCTGCCCAGTTCCGTCCCTTGTTGCTGCTGCCGACGAGTAACTATATAGGCGTAAATTAAAATTGCCAATCCAGAATCTTCCTCATCTCTTCGATGCATAATTATCTCGTTCCTCGTTGACACCTTTGGAGATTCGTGACTGTCCTGATCAAATTGTGACAATAAATCGTGGCGGAGCTTAACAGAACTTGTTAACGTGAGGGATCTAAACAGAACGTGACAAAACGTGATAGCATATCGTGGTAATCGAGAGAAAAGGTGAAAAAAACCTGGCAGTTTTGACCAGAATCGTGTTTGTTTCTTAACAAAATGCTACAGGTAGTAACAAAACGTACTGAGAGCCTAAGAAAGAGTAGTATTACAAAACCCAAGCAAAAAATCGTGGAGCTCCGCGCTATTTTTAAATTGTGGACGTCGTGAACATTGTATCTAAGTGTAAACGCACCATAAGAGTTCAGTCAAAGGGGTATTTAGTATGGTAATTCTGATCAATTTGGTGTTGCGAGGTCGCGTTCGACTAAACGATATTGACGATTTTTCGGAGGAAACATTTTAAATATCTGCTTCATTGTTTTGAATTGGACAAAGTGCTTACCAGTTATGTGTAGTATAATGTATTAGATATCAGTAGACACCAGTTATTGGAAATTTGAACGATTTCTCAAAAGGTTACGTAGTTCTAAACAAACTTTGTGCAGTTACTGTCATTTCGGAAGTTATAACCTTTGTATATATACATATATATATATATTCTCGTTGAAATATAATATATATATATATATATATATATATTGTAACAAAAAACAACACTTGATGAATAGTAAATAAGGGTTCAAGAAAATATAAGCAAAAATATTTCGTGATCAAGGCTCGAAATGGCGCTTTTCAGGATTTGGGTGTTTTCATCAGATTTTTTTCAAAGTTCAAAATTTATACATTCAAATGTAACCATGTAAATTTGGTATCAAAATTTTCCTCCAAATGTATGTAATAATATGTGTAAAAATAAAACACTTTCATCGTCTATTTTTTCCCGACAATTGAAAAACAAGTCTACCCTCTTAAATTCTGATTGTTTTCATGCCAAAAAAATGCATATACAATTTGCATCTGAGTCTTGATTTCTATACTGTACAACAAGAAATATTCGCGAAAACTTCATTTTCGCGACAATTCACAAATTAAAGATAAGCTGTTCGCATACTTAAACTTTCATGAATTGAGCCAATTACACAAAAATCGGTAAAATCTAGTCTCGCGAATTCAAAGTGGTTTACAGTAAATAATTCATAGATCACGAATCAACCGGAAGTAAGTTACCAATGCCTTACATTAAATTATACAAAAAGAACATAATATAAAATCCACGAAGAATATACATGCGAAGATATCTTACAATGAATCGAGATTCTGACAAAATCTGCATTTTACAACAAACTTTTCTGTGGAGATCAGTTGTTTTAGCAAATCTCGGACTCTTCTATCATTGGTTTCCAACTGATCATAGAGGCTTGCTAATTTTTGGAAAATATCTAGATTCGACTGTGACCTAAGTCTTTCATACAAAAAACAGTAGTTCTTTGACTTCTCTCGACGTTCTTGCGTTGTATCCCATAAGTTGTCCCAGGGTTGGAGTCATCGTCCATAAGCTTTCTAACGACGGTACCATCCTAACAAGGCTACAAGACATTTCCACCGATTTTTTGAAAAACGATTGCATTTCATTCTCAAACTCCATCATTTTTTCGGGAGGTATTTTACCAGAAGATTTCATGTCAAGCATACAGAATCCTGATTGCTCATAAGCGTTGGCAATTTGTAGTAAAGTAGGTGGCCCTGCCCTGAACTTTCTTATGTGTTCAAACTGTTCAAGAGCTTTATCGTGTTCGCTGATTTGACGGTACGTCAGCCCAAAATCATAGTGAGCATCCATGTTTTTGGGATCAAGTTCAATAGCTTTCGAAAGATTTTTCATAATTTGAATCATTTGAGGGTGATTTTTAAACTTATCTAATGACACATTTGGCTTTCTGGGGCATTTCATAATATTGACGATTCGATCATTGGGTTCAGGTCTACGCTTCGGAAGTTTCTTGAATTCGTCGCTCTCTAAATCTCTTTTTTGAGCTAATGCCAATCGGTGAAAGCCTTTGGACGTTTCTCTTAATTCGATCGATCGCTTTAGACAACTGATGGAAATTTGAACCTTTTCATTATAGTATCTCATATATTTCCCAATTAAATCTAAAGTGTACACGTCATTATAGCCAAGTCTATATGCCTCTTCAATCGCCTGCAGTGGCTCTTTGTGCAGCTGAATGAACTTCTCTTTTCCAGAATACATCATAGAAATCTGATCATAGCGGATTCTACATATGTTTGCGTAGCATTTTGCCTGATATATTCTCACAGTCTCATCTGCAGAACGGATTTTGGTAACATCTCTGAGTAACTTCAATTGTTTTTGTACCGACGTAGTATCCGACTCGGTGAATATTTTCAAATCCTTTCGTTTTCTATGCAATAAGAGATTAAGACCAAACGACCACATGCAGAAGTATTTGTCAGGTAAATTACTTTGTTTGGTTTCTTCTAAAAGTTCCTCGTACTCCTTAACAGCCATGTCGTACGTCTTCAGTCCAAATCTCGAGTAAGCAAACGCTATTTCGCCGCGGGCAACCAAACGTTCGACATTTCCAGCTTTCTCCAATTTTTGGCAAACTTGTTCAGCTTCTGTGCATTTACCATCTTTGTATAAGAACCAAGCTTTGTTCGAAAGAGCAATTACATTGGTTGGATATTGCTGCAAAACCCTGTCATTCAACTCGTATGCCTTTGCCTTTTCACCAACATGGAAAAATGCATAGGAGACAACATTCAGAGTTCTGCTTTCCTTCAAGTTAATATCTTCCATATCTTCGTCTTGCAATGCATCAACTGATATATTTTCCCTTTTGATACCAGCACACTTGAAAGAGTCGAATAAAGAAGGGTACTTTCTCAACAATTCTTCAATATTAGCCATATCTGCCGTTGCACTTGAATCGAATGAAAAAGGACAGACTTTGGAATCGTTTATCTGAAATTAATACCGGTTTGATAGTATAACAGGCAGCATAAAAAGGTCCATTTCTGCCGTTGTGACATGTCAATTTACGCATTAAACAGACGAACGGACAGACAGACATCTTATTTCAGATGCATTGGGCTAGAGGCCAATGTGAACATTATATACGATGTTTATCTGAAATTGATACCGGCTTGAGTGAATAACAGGCAACATAAAAAGGTCCATTTCCGCCATCGTGACATGTAAATTAATGCATTAGACAGACGAACGGACAGACAGACGTCTTATTTCAGATGCAGTAGCCCGGAAACCAATGTGAACGAATACACGATGACATACATCGCAATAAGTGCAACAGACGACAATTCGTCAATATCAACTATAGATTGTTACAGCCGTTAAGCAACAAAGTAGGCAATACAAATAGCGATACATAAATAAACGGATACAGTGCAACCTCTCCAGATCGACCCTCTCTTGAGCGACAACCTCCTTTGAACAACAGCATGCTATTTTTCCCATTGTACGATTTGACTATTTATTTACCCTCTCTAGAGCAGCAACCTCTCAACAACGACATAATTTTGCGTCTCCCAAAGGGTGTTGCTTTAGAGAGATTGAGCTGTATTTTATACAACAGATAGGTCTGTAGTATAATTAAGTTTAACAGTCTAAAATCTAAAGAAGTAACTTTTTGCTTGGACCCAAAATATTTGCATACAAGTATATTGCTGTGTTTTCAAGTCACCGCTTTTTTACTCTAGGCGGATCTACGTAACGTGCAAAAACATACAGAAACATTAGGGAATAAAGAACTATGACAAAATATTATGACAAAAGGGCCATGATGTCCCTGCATCGCTCACCAGAATAAATGTAAGTAAACTCGCAACTAAAACGGTAACAAAGGTACACTTCTGGGCAAATAAAGGGGGACAATTATAAACTCGATAAAAGACCATCAAAAGATACTGCAAAGGAATATTGTTGATGACTGGAGGATGCTACAGGCCAAGTGATGATCTAACTGTTGGGTCATGAAATGAAGTCATTTTAAGGTACATGTATTTCTATTTTTTGTCTAGATGCCCCTAAAAGTCCTGATAGAGGATGCTAAGAAATAAGTTTGGTAATAATCCATTCATTGATTCAAGAGAAAAAGTCATTTTATTTCTGTTTTCAGCTCTAGCGGTCCATAAAATTAGCCAATCCTTTATATTTGACCATATCTGATAGAAGACTATCTACAAATGCTACAGACCAAGTTTGGTGATGATCCATCCATTGGTTCATGAGAAGATATTTAAAGTTTTTTTTCTATTTTTAGCTCTGCGACCCCTAAAAGGGGCCAACTGGTTTGATATGTGCAATTTGCACTTAAAACGCCAAAAGGACTCTAAAGTGTAAATTTGAAGTAAATCTGACAAGTAATCTCAGAGGAGACGACCTTGTTGACGCCAGACGCCGGAGCACCCACTATTCAACAGTTTACCCTGAACCTTATGTTCTGGTGAGCTAATTAAGGAATTACAATATTGTTGTAAACAATTTGATCTCCATTCAAAAATTATAATCAAATTATGACATGTTTCCGGATCAGTAATGCTTCAGTAAACCTAAATGAATGAAGCATTGAAGAAAATAAAAAAACTCATAAAATTGTTCATACTTTTATATAGACTTAAAAGAAGAACATGGTTATTACATTTCAAGTATTCAATTAACACAACCCATTGTTATTTTCTAAAAAATCACCGTACCGTTTTTATAGTCTAAAACCATTTTCAGAAAATTTGACGTATTATTTATTGAGTTATTCCCTATTCACTAGCCACCTCCTGACTAGTCCAACTAATTAGACTGTTTGTGACGGCGTGACATTTTTTCATTTGACCCCGACCATCACAGTCTAACAAAGAACTGCATATTTGAGTGTGGAAAATTCCCAATTAAAACCCGCTGGGCACGATAACTACACTATCTGTGAACAATTTGAACCGTTCGGTAGATAGGAAACATGTTTCTAAACTCATACAAGCATAAATTATTCCACCATACCTTTTCTGAAAAGTGCACTAACGTTTTGTTTCCCTTCACTATTTCTCTATGGAAACCCAAACCGGTGTCATGGCGGACAACTTCCGGTGTCACGGTAGATATCTACTGATGTCATGGTAAAGACTTCCTATCCACTACTATCAATACTTTCTGTATTTAACTCATCACGGGTGCAGTCGGGAAGAGCGAATTTACATAGCTGATTTAAAGTTCATATGTGGAGCGCAATCTAATGTAGTCGTTGTAAATATTCAGTGTAAAATTTGAAACGTCGCTGTATGGTAAAATTTTGGCGTATGATACTGAGAATTAATGACTCGGTATTATGGATTATTGTTATTTCTATCGTTTTTAGAAAGTTCACCAGTTATTGATGCATTTTACGTAATTCATGTTTCCGCAAATAAATATGCAGTTCTTTGTAATTCATTTATGAAATCGGCCAAACGGACAGCCGAATAAGTAAGGCTACCTCCTGACCAGCAGTATGTTTGTCTGTGTTAATGTAATCAGATATTGCTCAGGGAAACGCAATGAAATTTGGATGCAAAAGCATGAGTAAGAAAACATTGATTAATATTTAACACAACTTTACCCAAATAATTAATAGAAAAACGAAACTCAATCTTCGGATTTATTGACCCGCATATACAGATACGTTTAAGTTCATTATTTAGAATAATTAATGGCTACAAATTACATTTTCAAAGAGCTTAAATATAGTAAAAAGTTAGTACTTACATGGATAAATAGCAAATCCCTTGAATGCCAACGAAAAACTGTTCCCAGGATTTTCACTATGTATTCGCATAACTACTAGTTGAAAACTTTCAAGAAAGCGGCGGCGTATCTGTTCGTAAGTTTTGTGAACTGTATTTATCGACTTAATAAACTCATTATTACTGGGGTGTGCTTATTTCAATACAACGCAAGGTATTGTGAACTGTAAAATGAATAGTTAATGTATACGTGTCTTTCCAATCGATTTCTTATTTCTGTAAAGCGTAAAATTTTACTTATGTTACTGAACTATTCGTGTAAAACTAACATAAGCAAATAATAACAAGTAAACAAGCCCCTCCAATTTACATAACAGCATGCGATGTTTAATTTCGCGGATTCAGGACGTTTTGTATGATTTTGATTGCGTAAATAAAGCGATTATGAAACGTGTTTTTCATTTTTGCTAAGTTTAAATAAATATACAGTAATAACCTCAAGTGCTGACCACCTCAATATTATGATCACCTTGTGATAACGACCAATTATTTTCGAACCGGCTTTCAATAACTCCGTTATGATTCAGATTGATAATGAGACCACCTCATTATAACGACCAATTTCTCGGTTCCTCATGGAGGTCTCGTCAAGATTTTACTGTTTATGTCTATGTTTATACGTCTGGTAATACCGCTATTCATTTCTACATGTGCTTATTCTATTCGGATATTTTATTCTATATTTGGCTGTCAAAATTTGGAGACCAAAACATTGTTTCTAGAGGCTAAATAGCGCTTATAAAACTCGAAAACAGTCCCGAGCTCAAATCTGAATTCCATTCTCAAAGTATTATGGTTGGAAATATAAAAATTATTAATGTTTAAATACATATTCAGGCCAATTATGCTGCCAGAATAATGTTTCAATAATATTATTATTGTCTTATCATAATGAACATGAAAACATCATGATACATGAAAAGACAAGACATGAGATTTGATCTCAGAGACCAATCTCAAGTTATATAACCTTTGGGACTGGTCATTGTGCATGACTTGTCGTTCAATTATAATATTATACTACTCAAAATTTGCTAAGGATCACTTTTTCTATAATGCATTACTTTTGTGTATTTGTAGTACATATGAAAATTGATTAAAAGGAATTAAATATAATTAGTTCGGAATTGATTTTTATGAAAATAATGAAAATGGAAGTGTTTCTTGATGTGTGCCTGTTGCGGAAAGAGTGCGGTGGATGAAAATCAACATTTTGGAGATCACATAGTGAAATTAAAAAAATCTTGCAAATCAGGAAATGGTTGGCGTAGGGTGTTTAATACCGAGTATGGTGTCCGCGGGCATTAATCACGATCGTGTTCTGCAATGCATGCTGGAGCTAAGCGTTCATTTGGACTTCTCCCAACCCTAGCCCGCCCGTCTGTCCGTAAAGTCCATACAAAACCTTGACTCATCAGTGAAGAGGACCGGGCTTCAATCATTACCTGTCCATGTGACATGAGTCTGCGCCCATTGCAAATGCTCTTGAATATGGCGTTGTGTCAATGGAATGCGAATTGCTGGCCTCCGTGACCTCATTCCAGCATCATGCAACCTGTTTCTAACTGTTTGTGCGCTTACACGCACACCGGTTGCATTCTGGAAGTCGTTACGTAAGGTCGTAGCGTTCAAGAACCGTTGGCGCCTGGCCTGAAGGACAATAAATCGGTCCTGGACTGGAGTCGTTGAACGTTCCCGACCTCTGGCGTGGCCCTGCAAGACATTTCCAGTCGTTTGGAATCGGTTCGACATCCGGGCGACAACGCTCTGAGATACCCCTAGGACATTGTCAACGTGCCTTTGTGAACGACCAGCCTCCAACATTCCAATACCCCTGCTCATCTCATCTTCACTAAGACGACGTCTAACCTGTCGATTTGCCATAGTTAATTGCACTTTTTTTTGAATATGTAGATTAAAATTAAGGGTACTGGTCATCTGTACACCAAGGTCTCTCACATTATTAACACAGTTAATTTCAACCCCACCAACATTAACGTTGGTAATGTTCAATTTAATAAGTTGATGTCTTGTGCCATATAAAATGATATCAGTTTTGCTGAAAACGACAACGATATATTTCAGATATTGCAAAATCAAATAAAGGAGAATCACAGTAAACGTACGAGCAACACACATAATTAACTACGAATCCAGGTTGGCCTCATTGATCACAAACAACCAAAAGATGCACTTACACAACGACACGTTCACAGGCACACTCCTTAAACACAACACTCACCTAAGGTATTCCAACAAGAAATGATTACATTTATGGAAAAAAAACGCTCCAACATGAGGTGATAATATATCTATTGTTTCTTCAATGAAACGTGTATTATGTACAGTATTCTGTCTCCATAAATTCATATTGTTTTAATAGATACATAACGAGTTTCAATATCACCACAGAACAATTTTTACACGGTGAATGTTCAAAAAATGTCCAGAAGAAATGACAAATGAAAATAGGAGTTTGTCCAATACTTTAAGCAAATCAGACGACTCTAATTTTCATTGACTCGTTTCTAATCTATGCAGACAGTTATTTTCAATGAAATGAATTCATTAAGGCCTAAAAAAGAGGTTTGTTTCCGGTTGTCCGACCGACCCAATATTTTAACTGCAGACTCACAAGTTTTTATGGCGTCCGAATCCTAGTGCTATAGTGTACATTTCACAACTCCTTAGTATTACGGCGTATATACAGTGTTGAAGATATACGTTAAAGAAATAAAATATCAAAAATTCCTACCAACCGACACATATTCTTGCGGGCATGTTACCAGAAACCAAACGTTTTTAGGCCTAAGTAATGTGACATGTTAAAGAACGGGTAGCGGACCAACGTTGCGTCAATTAGAATTTATTTAGATAATTCTTCGCAATTAAGTAACCAAGCTTGTTTCGCTACGCAGCGCTCTCTTAAATTACTCACTTCAGAAGAAATTTGTAATTAAACTCTTAAATTATACCAAATGAACACAATATTAAATCCAAATCGAATATACATGGGGAGATATTTTACTATGATTCGAGTTTCTGGCAAAATCTGCATATTACAACAGAATTAATAAAATGCAAATGTTATACATTGTTCGCGTGTCCTAGGCATCTGTCATGTGTTTTAGAGCCGACTCCACAAATGTTAGATCATCTTCATCCAAAAAATCTAACCGCCTTTCTCGCTCTGACTCGAAAACAATACATGTAAAATCATGCAGTTGTTCGGGAACATAGGTGACTTCCTGGAGTTTAACCACCAGAAGGTTTCCATCATCACGTTCGCTTAAATCATCCATGATAAGATCAACATTTGTATCAAAATTGTTGATGGTCAGGTTCTCCATTGCTCCTTCAAGACTGATTTGATCATCAATATTTGCCTCAATTCCACCGATAAGCGCTATGTAATTTCTCATTGCCGAATTGCCAGTGTCGCAGATGACTTTTTGAGAAGGAGCAAATGCTTTTATTTTTACACCAACTTCTAAAAATACCCTTAAAAGAGTATCGGCCGCAGGTTTAATTACATCATTTTGATAAATTAGAATCACTTCAGTTCCTTGTAAGTTTGCTATGTCTTCATCCAATATTTCAATTGACCTTTCTTCATTCCGCATCCGTAACTTGTTTCTTCTAAACTCTAGTGCATTAACGATACGCAGACGACCAAGTAATGCCTCGCCACATTTGTATGCTTTCAAACCACTTTTTATGTAAATATCCGTGTACATGCCCCCGCAAAGCACATCAAAGCCGTTTGGAAGGCAAGTAATCAGCTCCATGACAACAATAGCATCATCGTACTTTTCTGTGGAGATCAGTTGTTTTAGCAAATCTCGGACTCTTCTATCATTGGTTTCCAACTGATCATAGAGGCTTGCTAATTTTTGGAAAATATCTAGATTCGACTGTGACCTAAGTCTTTCATACAAAAACAGTAGTTCTTTGACTTCTCTCGACGTTCTTGCGTTGTATCCCATAAGTTGTCCCAGTGTTGGAGTCATCGTCCATAAGCTTTCTAACGACGGTACCATCTTAACAAGGCTACAAGACATTTCCACCGATTTTTTGAAAAACGATTGCATTTCATTCTCAAACTCCATCATTTTTTCGGGAGGTATTTTACCAGAAGATTTCATGTCAAGCATACAGAATCCTGATTGCTCATAAGCGTTGGCAATTTGTTGTAAAGTACGTGGCCCTGCCCTGAACTTTCTTATGTGTTCAAACTGTTCAAGAGCTTTATCGTGTTCGCTGATTTGACGGTACGTCAGCCCAAAATCATAGTGAGCATCCATGTTTTTGGGATCAAGTTCAATAGCTTTCGAAAGATTTTTCATAATTTGAATCATTTGAGGGTGATTTTTATACTTATCTAATGACACATTTGGCTTTCTGGGGCATTTCATAATATTGACGATTCGATCATTGGGTTCAGGTCTACGCTTCGGAAGTTTCTTGAATTCGTTGCATTCTAAATCTCTTTTTTGAGCTAATGCCAATCGGTGAAAGCCTTTGGACGTTTCCCTTAATTCGATCGATCGCTTTAGACAACTGATGGAAATTTGAACCTTTTCATTATAGTATCTCATATATTTCCCAATTAAATCTAAAGTGTACACGTCGTTATAGCCAAGTCTATATGCCTCTTCAATCGCCTGCAGTGGCTCTTTGCGCAGCTGAATGTACTTCTCTTTTCCAGAATACATCATGCAAATCTGATCATAGCTGATTCTACATATGTTTGCGTAGCATTTTGCCTGATATATTCTCACAGTCTCATCTGCAGAACGGATTTTGGTAGCATCTCTGAGTAACTTCAATCGTTTTTGTACCGACGTGGTGTCCAACTCGGTGAATGTTTTCAAATCCTTTCGTTTTCTATGCAATAAGAGATTAAGACCAAACGACCACATGCAAAAGTATTTGTCAGGTAATTTACTTTGTTTGGTTTCTTCTAAAAGTTCCTCGTACTCATTAACAGCCATATCGTACGTCTTCAGTCCAAATCTCGAGTAAGCAAACGCTATTTCGCCGCGGGCAACCAAACGTTCGACATTTCCAGCTTTCTCCAATTTTTGGCAAACTTGTTCGGCTTCTGTGCATTTACCATCTTTGTATAAGAACCAAGCTTTGTTCGAAAGAGCAATTACATTGGTTGGATATTGCTGCAAAACCCTGTCATTCAACTCGTATGCCTTTGCCTTTTCACCAACATGGAAAAATGCATAGGAGACAACATTCAGAGTTCTGCTTTCCTTCAAGTTAATATCTTCCATATCTTCGTCTTGCAATGCATCAACTGATATATCTTCCCTTCCGATACCAGCACGATTTAAAGAGTCGAATAAAGAAGGGTACTTTCTCAACAATTCTTCAATATTAGCCATATCTGCCATTGTACTTGAATCGAATGAAAAAGGACAGACTTTGAAATCGTTTATCTGAAATTGATACCGGCTTGAGTGAATAACAGGCAACATAAAAAGGTCCATTTCCGCCATCGTGACATGTAAATTAACGCATCAAACAGACGAACGGACAGACAGACGTCTTATTTCAGATGCAGTAGCCCGGAAACCAATGTGAACATATATACATGTACGATGACAAACATTACAATAAATGTAACAGAAGGCAATTTGTCAATACCGACAAAAGATCATTGTTACAACCGTTAAGCAACAAAATAGGCAATACATAAATAAAAGGATTGAGAAAGGGTAAAGAAATATGAGAAAGAGAAATTATACACATACTTTAAACATCGGATAGATCTGTAGTAAAATTAACTGTAAAAGCCTAAAATCTAAAGAAGTGGCTTTTTCCTCAGACCCAAAATCTATCTTTGTATATATTGCTGTGTTATCAAGTCACCGCTATTTCACTCTAGGCGGATCTACGTAACGTGCAAAAACATACAGAAACATAAGGGAATAAAGAACTAGAACAAGATATTGTTACAAAAGGGCCATGAGCTCTACATCGCTCACCATAATAAAGTTAAGTAAACACGTTACTAAAAAAGTAACAAAGGTACACTTTTGGGCAGACAAAGGGAACAACAACAAACTTGATTAAGGACCATCAAAGGATACTAGAAAGGAATATTGGTGATGACAGGAGGATGCTACAGACAAAAGTGTGATGATCTAACCATTGGTTCATGAAAAGAAGTCATTTTAAGGTATTTCTATTTTTAGTCTAGTGGCCCCTAAAATCGGCCAACCAATTTACTCAAGCAAACTTGAAAGGTGGCCATCTATGGACGCTACCAACCAAGTATAGTGATGATACATTAATTGGTCATGAGAAGAAGGCGTTTAAATGTGTGAATTTCTATTTTTAGCTCAAGCGGCCCATAAAAGGGACCAACCCTTTTTATTTGACCAAATCTGATAGAAAACTATCTACAAATGCTACAGTTTGGTGATGATCCATCCATTGGTTCATGAGAAGATGTTAAAAAGGATTTTTTTTCCATTTTTTAGCTCTGGTGACCCCTAAAAAGGATCAACTATTATAATACCTGCAAATTGCACTAAGAACGCCAAAAGGATTCTACACAGCAAATCTGACTGGCAGTTTCAGAGGAGACGACCATTGTTGACGCCAGACGACGAACGCCGGAGCACCCACTATTCATCCTTACAGCTCACCCTGAACCTTATGTTCTGGTGAGCTAATTAAGGAATTGCAATATTGCTGTAAACAATTTGATCTCCATTCAAAAATTATAATCAAATTATAATATAGTTCCGGATCAGTATTGCTTCAGTAGACGTAAATGAACGAAGCGTTGAAGAAACAAAAATCTGATATAATTGTTCGTATATGTACATGTACTTTTATATGACTTCAAAGAAGAACATGGCCATTATATTTCAAGTATTTGATTAACACAACCCATTGTTATTTTCTAAAAATCACTGTACTGTTTTTGTGGCCTAAAAACCTTTTTCAGACAATCTGACGTATTATTTATTGAGTCATTTCCTCAATCTCTATCCAGTGTTGTCGTTTGTTATCTCTCCCATACATCTCTCTCAACGTCTCAGCGTTTTACAAGATTCTTGGAAAACAAGAAATAAAGCCACAAACGGTACAAAATGTAAGTGAAGCAATTTCTTTTGCACAATACATTTGAGACAAAAGATGTTATAATTTATCAGAAAATCAGAGAAATTACCTTAATTATCTAGCGCACTATTTATCGACTGAGAATATTTGTTTACTTTTGGTAATTAGGTCACAAGGTTACGCCGCTTAAATGGAAATAAAACGCAGAAGTCGAAGGTAATCGTGTAATTATGACACTAAATGTACATTTAGAGAAACAAAAGCGTGATTCTGTGTATCAGATGGAAACTAAAGGAGACCCGGACACGTGTTTTTGAACTACTTTCAAGACGTTGACAGAGATGTATGTGATGGATAACGAACGACAACTCAGGATAGAGATTGTCATTTCCTATTCACTAGCCACCACCTGACCAGCAATATTTAATCTGTACAAATGTAATCAGATATTGATCACGGAAGATAGGATGCAAAAGCATGTGTAAGAAAACACTGATTGATATTTAACAAAATTTTACCCAAATAATTTATAGAAAAACGAAACTCGATCTTTGGATTGAATGACCCACATACACAGATACGTATAAGTTCATTATTTACAATAATTAATGGCTATAAATTACATATTCAAAGCGCTTAAAATATAACAAAAAATAGTACTTACTTGGACGAATAGCAAATCCCTTGAATGCCAACGAAAAACTATTCCCAGGTATTTCACAATTTATTCGCATAACTACTAGCTGAAAACGAATGTAGGATTTTCAGGAAAGCGGCGGCGTATCTGTTCGTAAGTTTCGCGAACTGTATTTATCGACATTATAAACTCATTATTACTGGGGTGTGCTTATTTCAATACAACGCAAGATATTGTGAACTGTAAAATGAATAGTTAATGTATGCGTGTCTTTTCAATCGAATTCTAAATTCTGTAAATATACATAAGCAAATAATTACACCGTTATTCTTAAACCTGAATACATTGGTAGCAAGTAAACAAGCCCCTCCCATTTACATACAAACATGTGATGTTTAATTTTGTATATCCGGATTCAGGACCGGCTTTCAATAACTCCTCTATGATTCAGCTTGATAATGAGACCACCTCATCAAGATTTTACTGTTTATGTCTATGTTTATATGTTTGGTAATACCGCTATTCATTTCTACACGTACCTATTCTATACTATTTCTTTTATACATTTTGCTTTTAAAATTTGGAGACCAAAACATTTGACGTCCCCGCTTCGATGGGTAGGAGTGAGGGAATACCGCCCCTGTTCCGCTGCTTATGCATATTTATCCAAGTGATAAGATTTTCTGAAAATATCAAAGTGGCCCAAACAAGGTCGTATATTTTCCAGAGAATTATTTTCTGAAAATATTAGTGATGGCCTCTTACCCAACAATGACATTTCTATGACTCAATGACTTTCTAAACATGTTATTAAAACCTTAACAATTAGAGAAAGACATAATTTCACATATTGAGGTATTGATGATGATCTAGGTGGAATCCTTGGCCCAGTGGTCCTGTGTTTGAATCTCAGTTTGAGTTAGACAGCGCAAGAAACAAAATAAGTACGAAAACACAATGTAATATGACTTAAGTATGTATTCAAGAAAAACAGATTTTTCATTTTATATCTAACAAATTAACGCAGAGGAATAATGCTATTATCAGAAATACAGATAAGAAAAAGATTCCAAGAAGAAGAAAAAAAACACAAAAACAAAAACATCCCATTTACCTTAAAATACTACATGTACCTTCACTATAAACCTGAAAACCCCAAAACCAAACAACACATAGGACCATTCAAAAAGTAGATAACAAAACACAGTCTTCCGGTGCAGTCATGGAACGGTCTGTAGCAAGGCTGCAGGGGGGGGGGGTAAATTAGTTTAGTGGACCCAACCTCATGGTCAAATCTAAAAACAGCACCGATAGGGGAAATAATAAACAAAACGGATTTAAGTACCTTTGCTATTTCAACAACCACAAACAAGATGCTTGCTGTTAATTCTAAGCCGTATCCTAGTTTTCTCAAATAATAATTACAAAACATGTTCCCGACTGAAAACCGACGTCATATTGACGACTTTTACTGACATCTATCCAACGTCAAGGTGTGACGTCGGAACAACGTCGGATTTTTGATCACCGACGGTCGTGACCGAAATCAGACGACAATCCGACGTCGTCTATCCGACGTCATGTGTTTGCTGGGCACATAGCCTATTGTATAAATTATTATTATTTCTTGATATGAACCTTGAGTTGAGTTCCTTCAACAATTTTTACTAATCACGAGCGGAGGTATGTCATTTAATTGAGTTTTCACGGGCTCAGATAACAAGTGAGGCACGTTTTTTCAAACCATGAATTGAGTACAGATTATGCATCCACTTTGATCTACTCAACACACAGAAAATCTAAACGTTACCAACGGATATATGTAAGAAAAGGAATCTAAAACAAAATACTACTTTCCCCAAAACCCAACAATCGAAAACCCAATGCATAAACATGCAAAACATGGATGACGAAACACAGTTTCCGCCACTAAAAGGTCTGCAGCAAAGCCATTGGGGGGCTTAAATTAGTTTTGAGAGCTTAAGCTTATATTTACCCACAGACAACCCAAAAAGTAATATTACATGAATAAATGCCAGGCAGATACATAAATAAAAGACACAAAAATTCAACGGCAAATATAAAGCGAGTTGATTGCTCCGTAATGTATCCAAAACCAATAAAATTAAACGGAACAAAATAGGAGATGCCATGTATCTAGCTATGACGTTATATAGGAAGCTAAAAATTGAAAGGGGAAGGGGTTAGAGGTTACTCTTGCTTATATTTATTGCCTGTCATAAATAAGTGAAATGCCTTAGACAGTATTACATTAAATATGTATTCAACTTTTAAACCTACATAAAGCCGGACACAATTTATAAATGTGCGATATATATATGTAATATAGGTGTTTTTGGTCCGTGTGGCCATTTTAAGCCCAATACACCATTATACACCATCCCTTCAACGTGCTAGCCCCCTGTGGTAGTAAGTGGTCAATCAGACTACGGGATTTCGTCACACCTTCTGACACAGTCACCTTATCTCGGACAAACGGAGATTATCGACGAATATCGTCTGAAAAATGGCTTTTCGATCGATTTCTAATAAGATAACTTAGTATTAGTGATATTTTATCTTTATTTGTGACCATGGTGAAACGTAGTAGCTACGAATTGTGTGATTCCGACTGTTGGTATCCCGAGAGACTAGAAAACGGTGTGAAATTCGTCCCATTTCCAATACCCCAGACGAAGTGTGAAATTCGTCCCATTTCCAATACCCCAGACGAAGTGTGAAATTACCTACGAGTAGGGTGGATAAAATTATGCGGGAGGCTTCACAAGCCGCAAATTGCTGATTATGTGATAGAATAAACTCGAGTCAATAATATATTTATACCTTTAACGAATATACAATGAAGTGTTAAGTGTGATTTTAATTGTTGATCTCAAGTTGTGCTTTTAAATAAATCTTTTAAACTATCATATTTGACTTGTATCTGTAATATAGTTGAGTTTATTGAAGAACTCCATTTGGCCATTTGGTTTAAGTTTATTCACTCAGTACATATTTATACACGTGCTATGAGGATTTTATATATAGATTCAGAAAGATAATACGGTAGGTGTGACTGTGGTGCATAAATCTCAGACAATAATAATACAATAATAGATATTTAAGAATTACATTTAATTAAGAGGGTTACACAGTGATTAAGAAAAATAGATATTTTCAGTAATTTACTACGCTCTCGTTGATTTATTGATTTACAAAATGTATGTATGATTTTTCTGTGGCAAAAATCGAGATCGGAGATCAGAAAATAAGAAAAATTAAAAACATAGTGAAATTCATCTCCGATTTCATTCAAATTACATAGAGATGCACACATGATTTGATACTGCTGTACATGTTTTCCACATATTTTAAAAAAAATTACCATGAATATTATAACTTCGAAGTTCAGCCCATAAACCTGCCCACCAAACTAAATCAAAAGCATTTTGGAAGTCAATAAATGCGCAAAAAAGTTTCTTTTTCTTTGATTTAAGCATCTCAGACCGAATATGTTCATCTATAATAAAAATATCATCAATTGTGGAAAAATTGTGCCGAAATCCAGTCTGATTATTATTTGGATTACCTTTATTTTTATACATAGGTATAATACAACCCCTCAACCAGGATTCAGGGACAATTCCAGACTTAGATACCACATTAAAAACATTATGAAATAGTGGAAGTGACCGCGAGCTACTATTTTGATATATTCATTCGTAATTTGATCTAGACCAGCCGCTTTACCGATTTTTAATTTACTAACTGCTTTATTTATTTCTGTTTCAGTTATGTCATCTTTAAGATTATTATGTATTTCAATATTTGGGAAATTTACAATAGGAGTATCCTCAATGGTATCATTAGAATTAAGATTCCTACAGAACTCAGTAAACATGTCTATATAATCACAGCTACTAGATTTTTTTCTATGAAAACTATTGATGTAGTTCCAATAATCCTTTGGAGAAGAACTCGTCATCTTATGAAACTTTTGTTTTTGATTTCTAAGCACATTTTGATTCATTATTTTCTTGGCTTGCTTGCTTGATTGTAAAAGTTGTAAATTCGCGCAGTCCAGAGGTGAACGTGACGTATGTGATATCTGAGTTAGTGCCAGATGCAGACTCCACAGCCGTCGATTTCATGGACGTAACCATACATTGTCTAGTTGGCTAATTATCATGAATATTTTTTCTGAGCCTCTGTTTGCTGATATGTTCCTACATTTCCTTTTTTCATGTTAGTACACTACTTTTGACTTTAAAAAATAGATAAACTATCTCGTCGGTGACGTCATTGTAGACGACGAACGCCACCTGATGTTCTCCTCCGTCGACCAGCTATACCTCCTCCAACGGGCGAGAACGTGGTACTTAGACGGGACATTCAGCGTGATGTCGAAGCCGTTCTCACAGTTGTGATCAGACATGGAGAATCAATGAAACAGGTCCCTTTGATGTTTGTCATGATGTCCCGACGACGCTAGCAAGATTACATCTCCGTAAGTGCAATGCGCAAAACTATTTAATGAACTTTAAAAGGCGATTTAATTTTGCGAAATATGGAAATTGTTTGTTTGTTTGTTCGTTTGTTTGTTTGCATGAATATGACGTTGTCAATGGGGTTTAAAGCCGTTTATCAACATTATTTCAGTTAAATACGGCGATCGGTTCACCTGATCAGTTTTCCTGGACTGAATTCTAACCAGTACTAACTTACCCTAGTTGAGCCGAAAAACCGTTGTTACTGTTATTATTTATTTAACTTTTTGACCTGGCGGTTTATCTATTGTTTTACTTTGTTGTAATTAACAGGTTCTACTTAAGTTGACGGAGATATTAGATGTAGCCCCTGTGGTTGAGTGCTTCGTCATGGATTTTGAAGTTGGTAAGTTGATTAAAAATATTAAAAACGCTATGTTTTTGGAAAGGGCCTGACTATATAGCCTTCACGAAATATGATCGATTAAATAGACATTCTTTTTAAAAACGTTAAACACATTAAATTTTCATTGTAAACTGTTGGAAGTATAATTCTTTGTAACAGATAATATTCTTTCCGCGATAAAATCAAGTACATTTGTAAATAAACATGTGTTCTTCTTGAAAATTTTAGATCAAAACATTAATAATTCATGTGTTGCCACTTTTGTACTTTCAGGTCCGTGGCAAGCGCTGAGGGAGGTACTTCCCAGAAGCAACCTACGTGGCTGAGGATTCCACTGGGCACAGGTCGTCCTCCGGTAGGTGCAGGAAGTGGGGCTGCAGACAACGTACCAGGAGCGCGAGGGGACCCATCTTCTGGTGCGGAAGCTGTTGACGCTCCCGTTTCTGCCTCCTGGTGACATTAGACGGGCATTCGGGAAGCTGAGGGACAGGTCTGAGACTGGGTGCGAGCCTCTCCAGCGCCTGTTCCAGTATGTCAGCGACCAGTGGTTCGAGTCATCACCGTGGTCGACCGAAGAGTGGTCAGTGTACCGCCAACCCGTTAGAACGAACAACGATACTGAGGTTAAGACTATGAGAATATGAATATATTACGGCGTTACATATGTGTTATATTAAACAATGTTCATCAGCATTAAACAAATAATTTTTGAAACATGTATACTTGCAGAAATTACTAGTATGTACTTAACCTTATCTTGTGTTATTATAATTACATGAATTACAAGTATGTAGATAGCCAGTATGTGGTACCGTTTAAACGTGAATTTTCGTTATCAAAATATGTTAATTTACGTAGTTATAACATGTTATTGTTTATTTCCAGGTTAGCACAGGCGTCTGAACGGAAAGGCGGGTCGGGGTAACCTACAGTTTTACGTGCTGGTCTGTCTGTTGCTGCAGGAGGCAAAGCTGGTCACCCTGACCATGCAGCTGGTCTCTGAGGAGGCGGTCGGAAGGAGCCGGAGACAGGCGTACCGGGACCTAGATAGCCGCCTCCACGACCTCTGGACACCATGATATTGTATGCGAAGATTTTTTGAAAGAGGTTGGATCAGTTTACTCTGTCTAGACACTGATACGGATTGTTGTAGATGTTTGTTTTGTTATGCTCTTAAATTTATGTATTGGTTAATATTGTTTAGTTGTTATAGAATTAATGTATTTATTTCAGTTATTTGTTGCTTAATTTATGTACTTGTTTAAGTTATTTTATGGTTATTAATGATTACTAACGTATTTGTTTAAGTTATTCTGTTATGTTAATCTTTTTTTTAATTTCCATACTATTAAATGAGTAACCCGGACGGTTGTTAATGCTTGTCTTGTTAAAGTTATTAAATTTATGTATTTGTTAATTAATGTTGTTTTGTTGTGGGAAAATTAATGTATTTATTTCAGTTATTGAGTTATTGTAATTCTGTTTTTTTTAATGTTTTGTTTCTTAATGAAAGTTACTTTATGTTATTATGTTTCTGTTATATTTCGTTACAGTTATAAATTATATAAATATAATACTTTGAGCAAACTGTCTTATGATTCCATTATCATATAACATTGATTGTATGTGACCCATAAACAGCAAAGAAAGAAATAAATATAACCACCACCAGACAGAATTGAGTGCAATAAAACTGTAAATAAATGCGAAAATTATTCGATAATATTTATGCCCGTTGCATAACAAGTACACAACTTCGAACATTTCATCCACACATTTTACTTCATCCAGTGATTAGATTAATGAAATAAACGGTGTGCAATAATCGTTTATTACTAATAAAACCCAATAATTAGATGATTACATTCACACAGAATCAAACCGAAGTTTGACTTTCAAACACGATCTTGATGAGAAATCAACTAAACTTTACTGGAGTATGTATGTATTTTATTAATATTATCAAATGTAACATTTTGAGACAATAATATATATGGGGGTCGAATTGTCCAAGCCTATATTAAGGGTCGAATTGTCCAAGCCTATATTAAGGGTCGAATTGTCTTAGGGGTTGAATTGCCCAGGGGTCGAATTGTCTGACAGCCATGTACACATTCCTAGGAGCATTATATAGTGTAAGTGCCTAAATACGTAAAAGACATTAAAAGCATTTTATTTTTTTAACAATTATCAAATATTATACTTCGATATCATGCGCCAAAAATTCAAACCGAGTGTGCAAAAATAGCGTTTTATAATGATAAAAACTGTACCCCTTATTGATATTAACGCAAAAAATCTAGGGGTTCCAAGGAGCTCCTTAAGCACAAATTAGTCTCAGTAAAAAATATATACATACAACTTGGCATCGTTTGCGTAATATTAAATTTATCTATTCCTGTGTCAGTTATGTTTCATACACATTTTGACCTGATTTATAGAAATACAGCATATCTCAGCATGTAATGTAGAGTCCCTGAGCATATTTAAACTGTCAGTACCGGTACATTAATACTGTAAGACATAGAAAGTGAATATTATTGTTTCGATATTTCTATGACATAATTAATACAACAATATCATTCCAACTTGAACTTTTATCGCATTACCACTCAGATATGAATATTAAAATTTTCTGAGACTATTGAAAGACGCCAAGATACGAATGATAAAGACTCTAGTTAAAAATGCGTACTTAGATATTAAAATCAATTTTTATACCTATAAACTTACTTTTTTATAAATATTAGCATTTACGAAATTTATAAGCAAAAAATGTGTAGTTGCTATTTAAGCTTTAGCACACAAATACCCTCATAAAGCGTTACTCCGATACAAGTAAATTTCTAACACAGTAAACTCTAAAAATATTTTGTTCTCACTAGTGGTGATTAGGTCAAGATTTTACACAAACTGAATGCATCTGCTTTGTTTTTAACACTTCACTGTTCAAGGTCATGTTTTAAAACAAACAATCAATGGAAGTCGACAATTGTCTGATCATGCGAGAACTTTCCATAATACACGTGGTATGTGTGTGTGTGTGTCTGTGTGTGTCTGTGTGCGTGCATGCGTGCGTGGAGAACGCTACGACGCAACATGTCAATTTCCTGCATATTGCGGTGCCATAAGAACTTGATGACATTGTGTGACTTGTTACATACGATTATGTAATTATTAATGGAAACTGTAAAGATGTTGATTGGAAATAAGGAGCGAGATGAAACTTGGTAATTCTTTCAGGTCCGTCATGGAAAATGCAATTTATGATTTTGTATGAGAACACAAAAATATTGAATGATACATTTGTTAAATTCCGAAAACCGCTTTGAAATCCATCTTCAAATAAGGCGGCAATCTTTATTCAAAAACAACATCTACCATGTTTTTAAGCGAGTAATTAACAATAAAACTGTCAGCTCATTATCGGCTCGTGCAATCAACAATTATTCTAATGATTAACCCATTCAATTTTGATAGCTACCGTATTTTGCTAAGTGTAAGATGCAGTTGTGTATAAGATGCACCAACGTTTGTTTGAAAAAATCTGAGGAAAAAACATATTCTTGTGGATAAGACGCAACCAAATTTGGCGAATTCCGGGTCCGAAATCTGAACTGACATCAATTTATTAGGTGAAACGCATACAAGATTTAGTGCAAAATATGTACCTTCGTATATACTTTCATAAACATGTGAATTACAACTTGCTCAAAATGTTATACAAGTTGACATTTTACCGTTCGAGTCAATTATTTCAGACCTTCATTGTCGGCTTTGTCCCGCACCGGAGATGTATTGTCTACGAACTGTCAACTCCAAGTTACCGTAAAACACAAGATAGTCCATTAAAATCGCTCATTAAATGCATGTTACAAAAACATTTGTTTTATTGAAGTTATACATGAGCCAAAAATAAAGAATCAATATCGAATAAATTTGAAACCAACGTACAAATTAATAGATAAATCAAGTACAACTCTGCGGCAGGGGGATTCTTTTTTTGCCCAATTTACTTTTTTTTACCCTTTGTATGTTATATTTATTGATTTAATTAAAATTAAATACACATTTCTGCAATGTTAATGACACGCAATGCCAAAAACAGCTACGGATCGAGAACGTTTCGAACCTGAACATACAACTGTAATCAAACTTGCTGATAGGGGGGGGGTCAGCTAGGCGGGTTAGAACTCCTAGATATTCTAAAATGTTTGAACGCATTTAGGGGATGGCGTGCAGAAATAACATCTTCCCATTATTGATAATAATTTATACAAATAGCATTCATCATGTGAGACTAATCTGTCGCATATCAACAAGTATGTGCTACTGATTTTATGAACATGCTAAATGATAAAATAATAACTCCTTTCCCACGTTTGGTCAATAGGACTTTCAGTCCTTTGATGATTTTTTTTTTTGCAGTGCAAACGAGTAGATCCGATCGTATTGCGCAAAATTTCAAATACCGGAAGTGGGTTGTATTGACAAAAAAAAATATAATTGCATTTAATACTCTCTTTGAGCAAATGTTGAGTTAATTATAATTTTCATTTTCCTGACTGGTTTAGTTTACATGTGATTGTTTACAAAACAAATTAATTTGATGCTATTGTGCCTAGTTTGTTTATTTCATATAATTTCGCGATCATTTTGAAAAAGAAAGTAGCGTTTATCAGCGACAGCATGTGGATATATTTACTTTCAATCGCTAGATAAAATAAATGCATTGTGGTGTTAGTTTTAGCTTCTCTTTAACAAGCTATCAGTTATCCAAACTTCTACCAGTTCTAGATCTAGCATTTTTGAATGGTAAGGCAAGTTCTTAATTTTGGTTCATTTTTCAGATTGTTAGCATGGATCTTAGTCATAGTAATCATAAAGTCCTACGAAATTTTGTTCAGGTAAGTCTGTAAATTCTGAATTTAACTATTGTTTGATCAATAAATACCAGGTATAACTAATCAATGGGTAACATTTGCTAAATGGTTGAGACGTGGTGCATCTTGAAATAGTTTTATATGTATGGTGGTGTAACAAGTTTTTGTGGTATTAACAAAACATTTTCGTATTTTATGTGAAGTTTTCGTTACTTCAGGATATTTTACCAATGATCTTCATAGAAATTCATCATTATTAAAATCTCATCTGTTTTTAAAACAAAGTTCCCACCAATACATTCATTTGAGCAATTTAAGTAAACTAGGTCAACGGTGTATACGTAAAATGTTTTGACTTATGTTTTCATCGGTCGCCTCAAACTACCCCAAATTTACTGCTATTACTCAATGATTTTTTGGTTTTATTACGCCAAAGTTGTAACCCTTATATATGTATATATATGATATACGTGTTTTTGGTCCGTGTGGCCATTTAAGGCCTAATACGCCATTATAAACCATCCATTCCAACGTGCTAGCCCCCTGTGGTTTTTTGGTATAACGAGTTTTCATGGTATTTTATGCATGCCTCATTCCTGTTTGCCCCTGCGCATTTTTCCAGAAAATTTGTCAACAGATCGTCTGATAGTTTTGTTAGCTAGCTGATTTTTGCCAACAATACGCCATGAACAAGTTATTTAACTTATTATTTATAAACTAATTTTGTTATTTTTGTTACAGTGTAGTTCCAACACTTTAAATCGTGCAATGAATTCTTATTCTTAGACAACACTTTTAATTATATACTGAATATTCAGTAGATAGGGAACTGTTTAAATATATCAAGATAAGCATGTAATAGAGACATGTGTATGCCAAGTTTCCCCGGAAGCTCCGGGAGTCTCACAGATTTTGGTATCATTTCCCGGACGTATGGAAACTGACCCATTTTCTCCTGAAAATCATGAAATATTGACACTACCTGTATCTGGTCTAATTATTGGCTGGCTGCCAGCCCAGCGTTATTTTTTACTAAGAAAGTGACGCTGATAATCAGCGTCTTCCCCTTGACATTTTTTCCCCAAAAAAGCATTTTTCCCATCGCTAAGATGCATAATTCCTCTTTGAAGCTATTCAAAAATAGGCAATATCAGTTTTAGTAGATTTAATTCTGCCAAAATATCTATCAGATCAAGGTTTGTTTTGTAATGATTGAGCGAACCTATCAGATCAAGGTTTGTTTTGTAATGATTGAGCAAGCCTATCAGATCAAGGTTTGTTTTGTAATGATTGACAAACCTATCGGGATTTCCCAATCTCTATCCTGAGTTATCGTTGTTATCCTCATATACATCTCTGTCAACGTCTGGAAAGTAGTTCAAAAACACGTGTCTGTGTCTCCTTTAATTTCCATCTGATACACAGAATCACACTTTTTTTCTCTAAATGTACATTTGTTGTCATAATTTTACATGATTACCTTCAATTTCTGTGTTTCATTTCCATTTAAGCGGTGTAACTTTATGACCTAATTACCAAAAGTAAACAAAAACTCTTGGTCGAGAAATAGTGCGCTAGATAAATAAAATAATTTCTCTGATTTTCAAGTTAATTATAACATCTTTTGTCTCGAATGTATTGTGCAAAAGAAATTGCTTCGCGTAGTTGTAAAGTTTTTACCATTTGTGGCTTTATTTCTTGTTTTACAAGAATCTTACGTTGACAGAGATGTATGGGAGAGATAACGAACGACAACTCTGGATAGAGATTGGGGATTTCCCAGCTTTATAACGATGGCTGCCGAACCAACCTGCGATAGTAGAATGATATAAACAATGACAAGAATCAATACTCTATCCCGGCCCATGACGCATGCGTATATCGACACTTATGATGCCTGGAAGCAGGCACACGTTTCCACTTCCGGTACAATGACGCACAATTGATGAAATTAAGAAATACGATATCTGACTCAAAGCATACTGGACGGGTAAACTCCTTTTTCGTTTTAGTGATTAAAGATTCTATCACTGGGTCAATCGACGCTCGATTCACTCATGAGAATAAATCTTTGGCCGGAAAATCTAACTGATCAAGACTATGAAAGTGTGGTAGACCTGTTCAAATGTAGAAAAGACAAAGATATGGACCTGTAGATTGTTGTTTTGAATGCTATTGTCATAATCATTGATTCATGAAAACATTGGTTTTGGTTACGTGACAGTGTATTAAAATTTGATAATTTCCCCAAATTTCCCCTTTCGCGTGATTTTTCCCCTTTTGACCAGCGTCCAGGGTCTTCCCCAACCCCTAAAAAAAAACACTGCAGCCTATTCCTTTAATACACATACACAGCAGCTGATATAGGCATGTTATCGATAAATAGGCGTGTTATCGATAAAAGGTCAACTGAGGTCACCTACTGTTGGTTTCTGCTGCTTCAGAATACCTTGTGCAATTTTTGGATTTGCACTAATTGATCAGCAATTTTCGGATTAGCACTAATTGATCGCAGTCAGACATGAGAGTATTTATGGGCTGTTTACAATACTGATTGATTGTTTGCATAACAATGAAATGGGGTAGGTGTTACATCAGTTTTCCAGTGGAATAAAGATCATGATAAAATTGTAGTCAGGCCAGACAGTAGTTCAGTAGGTCAGATCAAAAGAACAATTTCACTGACCTGTACATCAGAGAAAATGATACTGGAAATAAAAATTCACTGTAAAAGTTGATAAATAAAGAAGAAAATAAAATTCTGTTGTCATAGAAATGGTCCAAGTGTGACGCAGTTGGTCTATCTAGTATCTGTGGTAAAAACATCCCATAAACTCAATTAATTGTAGTTGTAAATGTGAATACTTGAAAATCTCCCAGAATTGTGTTAAATGTCCTGGAATTCCATTACTAATCTACTGGAAAAGGGACTGCAAAACTTGGCATGTATGGTAATATTACCAAACAATTATTGAGTGATAGCAGTAAATTTGGGGTAGTTTGAGGCGACCCACGAAAACATAAGTCCAAACTGTTTACGTCTACCCATTTACTTAGTTAACTTACTTAGTTAACTTAAAATGCTCAAATGAATGTATTGGAAGGAATTTTGTTTTAAAGAACTGATGAGATTTTAATAATAATGAATTTCTAAGACGATCATTTGTAAAATATCCTGAAATAAAAACTTTGCATAAAATACGGCAATGTTTTCTTTAATAATACCATGAAAATTTGCAGCTTTTTTTTACTAAGAAAGTGACACTAATAATCCGCATCTTCTCCTCGACATTTTTTCCCCGAAGAAGCATTTTTCCCCTCACTAAGATACATAATCCCTCTTTGAAGCTATTCAGAAATAGCAAAAGTTTACAATTTTGGTTTTAGTAGATTCAATTCTGCCAAAATATCTATCAGGCCAAGGTTTATTGGCATCTTGAGGTAGAGTTTATTTGTTTTGTAATGATCAAGCAAACCGATCGGGATTCCCAACTTTCATAACAATGTCCATCAAAACAATCCGAATGAGCTTATTTCCTGCGATAGTAGAACCATATACACAGTGATGGGAACCAATACTAGATCCAGGCCCATAATGCATGCGTCTGTCCTTGCGTATGATGCCAGGAAGCAGGTGCACGTTTCCATTTCTGGTAAAAACCAATGTTTGTCCTATTCAGGGCTCTGCATTAACTTTTAAGCTAACTTGTCCTGTCGGACAAGTACTTAGAAAATTCACTTACCCTGACCAAAGTTAGACTTGTCCGGACTACATTACATAAACTTCAACTGGTACCCGTTGACTCTGATGTACAGAGACTTAGGTGCACTGCACGGAACGGGGACCAGAGTAACATTAACTGAGCCTTTACCTCTTGACTTATATTCATTTATCCGTGATGAAAAACCGATAGTAAATAAATTGGACAATTTGCGATCTTTTCGAGAGAAGCAGCCGTAAGGCAATTCCAATTGTCGTTATTAACCATGTAGTAGATAGAAGTTTGTCTAGTCATTGTTGGGGATTTATCAGACAAATGAATATAAATTATTGGTAATTATATTCAGAGTGAGGAAAATTTTGATATCTCAGCTGGTCCAGGCCAGCAGATGCTCCTCCCAGTTTCTGAAAACCGCGAACAAAAACTGAATTGAAATTTTAACCAGATACTACTATAATAGAATCACAAACATGTACTTGATTGAAATAGTTAATATCAAACAAAGTCACATTTACCATTTTTTCTAGACACAATTAAAAATATCAGTCCACAATTTTTTAAACCTTCGATGTCATCAATGATGACGTATCACACAAATGTAATAGATGACGTATTTCTTAGTCACATGACCACAAACCAAAGGAGCTATTTATTTAATGTGGGCTTCCTTTTGATGTTACTAAATTTTCTTTGATTATGTTTTCTGTTATGACTTCAAAAACAATTCACCGCCTTTGATTAAACTGACTCATGGAAACAAACTAGCTGTGTTATATTGGAATATAATTAATAGTTTGTACAACAATGATGTGAGAACTTGACTGAAATTCATACTGTGCTAAAAATAGTACACTGGTTCTTGGAAGCATGGTGTCTCGATAGTGTGACGCTGGGAACCACTGTTTTATAAATATCAACGCGTGACATGAAATTACTTTTGTTTTCATTCTTGCAACGGATAATGGTATCGAGATCGTGTAATAGTTTTATGATTTGATGCTCATTAATAGATATTTGTTAACAAAAGATTTGATGAAATGTGATTCACAGGAGAAATTTTCTACTCGCCCGATCGGGCAATTGATTTGAGTATTCACTTGTCCGAGGTCAACGTTAATTTGTCCGGGACAATCGGACAACTGTTAGTGTTGAGCCCTGCTATTGATATCTTAGACAGTATCAAACATGAGTTATTTGGGACCAAAAACTAGGTCACCATGTCAAATCACTGGAAAACCTTGTGAACACCATGTTGATCACAGTTATGATTGGATGGCCTGAATGTGGTTAGTGTTTAGTCACATCTTTCTACTTGATTTTGCATTTTATTGATAAAGTGATTTAATTAAATTTAATTTGAAGTTTACCTGTCATTTGAAATATGGAAAATAATACAATTACTAGGAATTCCAGTAGTTTTATTTAGCACATGACCCTGGTATTTACAGACGCAGATACTTTTTACTTTTAGGTCGTGTGCTTTGCAGTAATAATTTTACAACTTGCTGATTTGTAACGTTTGATTTTTAGCTCACCTGAGCACAAAGTGCTCAGAGTGAGGTATATTGATGGGTCTTTGTCTGGCGTCCGTTGTTGTGCGATGTTGGCATTCACCTTGGGAAAATTCTAGAGGTCACATTTTTGATCAAAGGGTTAGGAAAATTGGTCAGTGATTTAGTCTTGCTAATATATCAGACGAGTTCAATAAGGGGCTATGTGGGGTCCACAACTAGGTCACTGGGTCAAATAGAAGAAAAACCTTGGGAACACTTCAGAGGTCACATTTTGTATTGGATGTTCACCAAACTTCGTCAAAATGTATTTTTTAATAATATCTTGGAGTAGTTTGAACATAGGTCATCTTAGGTCAAAAGCTAGGCCACCAGGTCGAATCATTGGAAAACCTTGTTAACACTCCCAGTTTTGATTTGATCTTTATCAAACCTTGTCAGAATGTTTGTCCCAATGATATCTTGGACAAGATTGAATATGAGTTATCTGGGGTCGCAAACTTGGTCATTAGGTCAGATGGCTGGAAACTTCGTTAACACTATTGGTCCCACTTTTAATTGGATCTTCACCAAATCTTGTCAAAATGTTTATCTTAATGATATCTTGAACAAGTTCAAACATGGATAATCTGACATCAAGAACTATGTCACCAGGCCAAATCACTGCAAAACTTTGTTTATGCTCTAGTGGTTATAGTTTTGATTGGATATTCACCTAACCTGGTCAGAATGTTTGTTTTAATAATATTTTGGAATTTTTTTTACATGGGTCATTTCGGGTCAAAAACTAGGTCACTGGGCCAAATCACTGGAAAACTTTGTTAACACTAATAGTCATAGTTTTGATTTGATATTCACCAAACCTTATCAGAATGCTTGTCTTAATGTTCTTGAACTAGTTTGAACTTGGGGTCTTCTTGGGGTCAAAAAGCAGGTCATCAGTTCAAATCAGTTGCAATCTTTACTCAGGTGAGCAAAAAAGGGCTCTCTTATTTTATTTATAATGACTTTCATATGATGAAAGGAAGAGTAAAAGACATTGGCAATTACATTAATTATTTTGATTATGTTTCTTCTCTGTCTACTTGTCTACACCCTGGGGCAAATGCAATGTCTAAGTTCAAAAGAAATGCCTGGTTTCTGCAAACACCCCCCAGAAGTAAAGGGTTGATTGGTTAACAGAACCATACCTTTCTTAATTTGGATATATAATCATATGAAAATGAAAATATTTATAGCAAGAAAAAATTACCTGGACAGAATAAAAATCTTTCGTCAGAAGAAAAAAATTAGATCAATCAGGTTAGCAGAAAACATAGTATAGTATAAACCATTAGTATAGTAGTTTGTAATAATAAATATTTTTTATCTTTCAGTGTAATGTTCCTCAACCACTGAAAACTCTCAATTATCAGTCTATTAATTCCCATTCCGTGAAGCAGAAAAATATGTCAAAATCTGAGGATAAATCAGAGGTTGTCAAACCTAAGCAAAAAATAACGCTATCACAGTACAGGGAAAGAGCAAAATCTAAGAGTCCTGCCAAGGAGGATGGTCAGATTGGTGAACAACAAGATGTTTTTTGTAAAACATCAGAAATGATAGGTTTAGTTAATCCTGGAATTCGAGAGGAAAGGTCAGTAAGTACCTATGAAGTCCCTGGCAATCCTGATTTTCATGATGATAGATTGGAGAGTATCAATAGTGTTGCTGATGTTAGTGTTGATTTGGCTAATATGAGCATTGAACAAAGTGAACCCTATTTGGATGAAACTTCGGGTAAATTTGTTGTACATGGAAAAAGTAAGTGTAAACCAGTGGTGGAGCATGGTCCAACATCTATTGAAACATTTGAAGGTGAGAATAAATTGAATCTCAAGTCATCCTCTATTAGATTGGAATCATATTCTGATAAAAACAAAAATGAGAACAAAGATTTTTCAAATAAATATTCAATGCTGAATGTTCCTCTGTCTGAAAGAATTGGAAAAAAGTCTGGCAGATCTAATCAGTCCAAGGCATTTATAACTGCAAGTGAAGGTAGCACCACTTCTAAAGAGAAGATAAAAACTGCACCTGATATCATTGATCTTACTGAAAATGAGGAAAGTCCAGAATTAATCGAGAAATTTCAAGCTTTGAAAACCAGTGTTAGCTCAGCATCTGATACAGTGTTTGGAGCATCAGCTCCAATGGCTTCTTTTGAAAATTTGACTAAAAGTTCAACATCAATTCAAGCTCCAGTTCAAGATAAACCAGTTCAGAAGTGGACAGAAATTAGAGATAAGAATAGGTCCCAAGATGTTAGAACTTCTCATGAAACGATGGCCCAGTCTATAAGACTTACTATTGGACGTAGAAATGAATTAATGAAAGCACTTCGAAAACAGAAGGTTGGTACCAAAGTTTTATGTATCAGTCATTTGAATCATTGCAAGTAAAACTTCATAACAACTTATTTTACCTTTTAGTCCACCAGTTATCTGACATCTGGAAATAGTAAAAATTGTCTCAGTCCAGCACAAAATGAACATTTTGACAATCTTGCTCCAAGTTATAAATATGAGGTCATGGATTTAATCCTTATGGGTTTTTGAGATCAATGTTAATCTGTTGAAAAATTTTTTAAAAGGGGGGGTCTAGCTGATGATTAAATATTATTCAATATTAGTTTACTGGAACTTTCGCTACCTAAGAAGCGATCATGTTTCATTCAGCGTCAACCAATCGTATTGTTTGGCTGAAATATAGGAAAATTTGTTCTCTTCTTTAAACTAATCCGTTTACTGAACCCATCTCCCAATATCAACAAATATTGATACAACAAACACTGCAAAATGTCAGTTTGTTAATTTAGTCCGGAAACATGACTTAACTAGACACATAAATCGCTGTAAATGATACATTATTACCATCAAATTGCTGCGATAATGCAAAAAATGACGAAAGTAAGTTGTATTTCCTCATATCAAAAAATCTGTAAAATTTAGCTTTAACATGGCAAATTTAGGATCAAATAATATGAATAAGCACCATGCAAACATAATTGTGAGTGTTTTACTGGAAATTTCAGATTTACCCCCAAAGTCACCTGTTAATTTTCAACTGAAAAGTCGCAGAAACTGGCGACAGTTCATGTATACTTGTATAGTAATAGTAATTATTTTGTACCCTCTTTTTTTCACAACATGTGGGTCCATTACCCCAGTTTTAAAGTTGGAATGCTGAATGAATATTAAGAGGTGTCATATTGTCAGGAAATATATTCTAAATACATTCTAAACCAGTCTGAAAAACTAAATACCTGGTCCCTCACCAGGGCTCTGCCCTGAATCTGAACTTTCATTTTCTCAGTTGGCAGCCCTGATTTTAAGGTCCAATGTCAAAATTTGGTCTAAAACAGCTTGCCAGGACTATTATAATACAACTTTTTTATCTCTTAAGACTTGACAACAGACTCAACATGTAGCCCTAGGGCTTCTAGTTTTTACCTGATATTCGTATCTTGTCATTATTTTTTTTTTGACTGCTACATTTTATAGAATTTCAGGGCTTTCATATGACCCTTAAAACAGCGTTCTTGAAATCAGTGAAATAAAGCTTTTGACTGTTGAGAATTGGTACCAAAGGGTCAAATTTACAATAAAAATAGGAGGAAATATTCTGACTCTTCAAATCATCATTAGTCAAGGGTTATTTTTGACCGTCAACTTTTGACATCTAGTACAAAACGTGAAATTTGTCTATGACCTGAGACAGTTGTCATTAAGTCCTCTACTTCTTTTGATAATGAATTAGTGTTTATCTTGGTCTATTACAACTTCATAGATCTGTGAAAGAAGCTGAACTCATGAATTTTTACCATTATCTTGCTGGCACATGATGTTGTAAATGAAGTACAGTCAACTCTCGTTATGTCGATTTTTTCGGGCCCAAAAAATGTTTACCCAAATTAAATGTTTATGAACACTTCATTATGAATTTTCAGGCACTGGTTGCTACTGTGAAGATGTCATCTCTCCCTGACAAAGGTGATAAGCTCCGTTCTACAATTGAAGCTCTGACAAGAGATATTGCTGAACTAGATCATAACATAAAAAAACAAACAACTGGTAAATTATCATTTTTAAAAGAATAATCATAAAATATCATTTTGTGTTCTTGTAGTGATTAAGTAACAAAATGCAAGTAATTTTAATAAAAGCATAAAATTTATTTGCCTACTTAGCCGTGACATTATTTCCATGATATAAATTTTTAAGTTTTTCCTTACTTTTGTCTAATTTTCAAGTTTGTGACATCAATTTCTAAAAGTCACCCTTAATCCAGTAGTATGATGTTTGGATCACAATTCTAGGGGGGGGGGGGGAATTTCTCTCAAGTTGATGACTTTCATGAATGACTACTTTAGGAGGGTAGGTTTCTCTCAAGTTGATGACTTTCATGAATGACTACTTTAGGAGGGTAGGTTTCTCTCAAGTTGACGATTTTCATGAATTACTACTTTAGGGAGGGGGATTTCTCTCAAGTTGATGACTTTCATGAATGACTACTTTAGGGGGGGATTTCTCTCAAGTTGATGACTTTCATGAATTACTACTTTAGGGGGGGGGATTTCTCTCAAGTTGATGACTTTCATGAATTACTATTTTAGGGGGGGGGGATTTCTCTCAAGTTGATGACTTTCATGAATTACTACTTTAGGAGGGTGGGGATTTCTCTCAAGTTGATGACTTTCATGAATTACTACTTTAGGGGGGGGGGATTTCTCTCAAGTTGATGACTTTCATGAATTACTATTTTAGGGGGGGGATTTCTCTCAAGTTGATGACTTTCATGAATTACTACTTTAGGAGGGTGGGGATTTCTCTCAAGTTGATGACTTTCATGAATTACTACTTTAGGGGGGGGGATTTCTCTCAAGTTGATGACTTTCATGAATTACTATTTTAGGGGGGGGGATTTCTCTCAAGTTGATGACTTTCATGAATTACTATTTTAGGGGGGGGATTTCTCTCAAGTTGATGACTTTCATGAATTACTACTTTAGGAGGGTGGGGATTTCTCTCAAGTTGATGACTTTCATGAATTACTACTTTAGGGGGGGGGATTTCTCTCAAGTTGATGACTTTCATGAATTACTACTTTTGAAGTTTCTCTCAGTTGATGACTTTCATGAATTACTACTTTAGGGGATTTCTCTCAAGTTGATGACTTTCATGAATTACTACATTTTAGGGGATTTCTCTCAAGATTGATTCATGAATGACTACTTTGGGGATTTCTCTCAAGTTGATGACTTTCATGAATGACTACTTTAGGGGATTCTCTCAAGTTGATGACTTTCATGAATTACTAGTTTAGGGAGGGGGTTTCTCTCAAGTTGATGACTTTCAGTTTAGGAGGTTTCTCTAGTTTGACTAGTTTAGGAGGGTTTCTCTCAAGTTGATGACTTTCATGAATTACTATTTTAGGGGTTTCTCTCCAAGTTGTTGACTTTCATGAATTACTATTTTATTTTCTCTCAAGTTGATGACTTTCATGAATTACTATTTAGGAGGGTTTTCTCTCAAGTTGATGACTTTCATGAATTACTATTTTAGGGGGGGATTTCTCTCAAGTTGATGACTTTCATGAATTACTACTTTAGGGAGGGGGGGATTTCTCTCAAGTTGATGACTTTCATGAATTACTATTTTAGGGGGGGGGATTTCTCTCAAGTTGATGACTTTCATGAATTACTATTTTAGGGGGGGGGATTTCTCTCAAGTTGATGACTTTCATGAATGACTACTTTAGGGTGGGGATTTCTCTCAAGTTGATGACTTTCATGAATTACTATTTTAGGGGGGGGGGATTTCTCTCAAGTTGATGACTTTCATGAATCAATACTTTAGGAGGGTGGGGATTTTTCTCAAGTTGATGACTTTCATGAATTACTAGTTTAGGAGGGTGGGGGTTTCTCTCAAGTTGATGACTTTCATGAATTACTATTTTAGGAGGGTTGGGTTTCTCTCAAGTTGATGACTTTCATGAATTACTATTTTAGGAGGGTTGGGTTTCTCTCAAGTTGATGACTTTCATGAATTACTATTTTAGGAGGGTGGGGGTTTCTCTCAAGTTGGTGACTTTAATGAATTACTATTTGTTTCTTTATATCAAGAGTTAAATGAAAAAGTGAAACCAGAGACATCACAAGGCATGAAACCTCCACATGTTATGATTGTTGATAAAGATGGTACTGTCACACGACATCCACAGTCAGGTAAGCTGTGAAAGACCAGTCAGAGTGAACTGAATGATTAATACCTTGTTTGAGGCCATTGATATGGAGCTTGTAAATATGACAATATCGTTGAATGTCAGTGGTCCCTTAAAATGGTCAATGATAATTTCTTTGAAAATATATGGTTGCTTGTCATGTTTAATTAAATCAACTTAACGTAGCGTAAGTGCCTACAAACGTAAAAAATGCTAAAATGACATTTTAAGTTACTAACAATTATCAAATATCATACTATCATACATGCAACAAAAAATTGATTCGAATATGCAAAAATGGTGTTTTATCGCGATAAAAACTGCTTCCCCATATCGTCTCCACTTTATCAGCGACAGCGATCTAGGAGGCGGCGCTGTAAGGGGCTCCTTAATAAATTTGGTATCGCTTGCCTTATGTTAACGTAAGTATTTAAAATTCAACAGATTATCAATATCAGGCGGATTAAAATGGGAAATAAGGCTAAGCAAGGTGTTAGAGTGTACTCAAAAAGTGAAAATGTAGTAAGAAATCTCTTTCTCTTGGAAGTTGGTTTACGAATGCAGAAGATACCGAAATGCATAAATCTGTATCCAGTGAAGAAAACTTGACCATAGTGACATGACATGTTGTGAAAACATTGTGAAACTTTATAGCGGAAAATTATGTAATAAATGCATAACTGCAACAATTATTGGATGTGCAAGAAACGTGTGAATTCATTAACACCTCGGTCGATTGGGCTACTAGCATCTAATGTGCTTTTGATATAAAATATATGATGAAATAACTGATCCGGAACAGTGATCTTAATGAAGTGTGATATCGATATCATACTCTAACGCCTTGCTAATTATGCTTTCAATATGGGTCAATTTAGACCTTATATATGTCGCATCTCACATTCTTCTATGTTTTGGCGGGAGATATAATAAACAGCAATATGGTATGTAGACCTTTCACGCACATTTCAATAAAATGTATACGATAAAAAAAAACGATCTGTCAAAGATCGTTACACCGTTAATGTTTTGACGTACCATTTATACAAGTTTAGTTAAATTTATACATTCCATTGTCAGTTAGGTTTCGAATACAATTAAACACAAGTTATAAAACTACAGTACATTTAAATTGCCAGTTAATTAATACATGAAGGCTGAGTCAACGAAAATTATTTTTTCAATATTTCATCGATGTAATCAATAAAATAAAGTTATTTCTACATGAACTTTTATTGAGCAACTCTGCACATTTTGGTATCAAACAAACAATAGGATGAAAAGCAGTAACGTCTTATGGACATTAGATGTGCATGTTTTTTGAGAATCTTATTTTATTCTGTTATATATCCAATTACCTTTATATATTAGTATGTTTTTAAATGATTACATTAACAGACATTAAACATAAACACTTTTCTACAAATCAAACACGTGTTAAGTTCTTATTTATACACTAAATGCATGGCTACCTTTCATTTAACTTATATAGCGCTTTCCCCAGCAATCTTCAACTCGATTTCCCTATCAGCCATTTTCCCTGTTGAGAGCCTCTCGGTTGACATGAAATCTGATGTACTGTGTATTGCATCAGTACAATATGATACTATTTTGACAAATAATTAGTAATTAAACTCACACTTTAAATAGAGTCATCAAAAATGTTGGGTGGTTTCACTAATTGATCTGCTAACGATGAACAAATTTGATTGGTTATCACATTTTAATAGGCTGTATTAATTCATAGAATAATTGTTGATTACACGAGGTGATAATGATCTGACACTTTTATTGTTAATTTCTCGCTTAGAAAAAAACGCAGTGGGTGCTATTTTTGAACAAATTTGAAGATGGATTTCAAAGTGATTTTCGGTATTTTGTAGCGGAAATGCTTATCTAGGGGACTGTGTCTCAGATTTCTGATATTTATTTTTGTTTTTTATCTATGATGTATTATGTAATTGTCAGCGGGTTCATGCTACGGAATTTCTTTAAAGTCAAATATCTATTGAACGGAGGACGTTATCAAAAATCTGAGACAGGGTTCCCTGCATGATACCATGATTGTTATTTTAAGGCTTATTGTTGTAATATATCCTTATATACAGAGTAGTCATCGTTATTCAAAAATATGAAAATTGCGTGCGATATTGCTTTATAGAAGACAGACGAAGTACAATATTTGTTTCAAATCACTTGCAATGGACTCTGTATAGTGTGTTTATTAATGTATACAATTATGGTTGACTTTCTAAAACTATAAATTAGTGAAACTTGATATCACCATATAGCCACTTATGCTACATTAATAGAACTGATTTATAGAGTAAAAACGAATGGTACAAAATTGTATATGTTACTTGATAAAAAGTCTTCTGGATGCACATGGTTGCTTGAGCAAGTTGGGCTGTATTTTCAATCTGTGAGGATTAAATTTGAAATCAGTGTTTCTAAACATGACAATGTTCAGCAAATAGCTATGTCTAGTTGTGAATATATCTTGGTATAAAAATTGACCTACAGTTACAGAATTACAGTTTTGATAAAATATAATAAAAAAATGTATGTTTTCAATATTATAAGATACAATATGACATTAGCTTTATTTGGTATTTCAGAAGCTGGTAATTCACAAGTACCTAAACAACCTCAGGTTATCAAGATTTATCCTGCTGGACAATCTGACACCATGTCTGGTCAGTTAAATACTATAATACTATATATGATTAGTCGTGTATGAAGCTGCTATGTGTGTTTTACATCTTCAGATTTTACTGAGCTCAGTATTTGTGGAGAAGATCGTCCTTGTGGATAAAATACTCATAATTTTCTTTGTTTTGCTGTAATCATCTATCAGTTTACTTTAGAGGAGTGTCTATTATTGAACAATGCATATAATTGATAGTTAAAATAGTTAAATGATATAGATAAATGATAAAGATAAATGATATAGTTAAATGATAAAGATAAATGATATAGATAAATGATATAGATAAATAATTGAATGCTGGACTGACTAAAACTAACAATCTAGTGAATTAAGAAGTTATACAGAAAAAGATACAAATTGTATTTTATTGATCAATATTTGTTAAAAAGAATTTCAATTCAATCTCCAGTGCACGATTTGTGCTATAAATGAATAGGTAGTACATTTTTGATATAATCATGACTTGATTTTTGTTTTACCATTGTTGACTTGTTATCTGTTGATAGTATTGCACATTGATGTAAAGCCTGACTTGTTTGTATTACAGGTGGAAGCCATGTACCTCACAATCCTGATAACTTAAGACAGACATCATTACTTCCCCATGTAGCGCAAATACCACCACATATACTACAACAGATGTATGCAGGTATGTCCCATACTTAAAACATAGGACATTTTGTTTTTTGTGTATGTTTGTCACCAAGTACATTTTAGTTCCTCTCCTCCCAAATTTCTGGTTAGATTTATCATTAATAATTCAAATGCTTACACATTCAGCCTATATCTGCAATGATCAGGGTCACAGTGTGCATTGATAAGGGTCAAAATGTGCAATGATATGTAACATAATGTGCATTGATGAGTGTCACAGTGTGCAACACACTACACAGTGATAAGTGTCACTGTGTTCATTCATACGTGTGACAGCATGCAGTTATAATTGACACAATGTACAGTGATAATGATATGTGTCACAATATACAATGATAAGTGTCACTGTGTGCAATGATAAGTCACTGTGTACAAAGATAAGTGTCACTGTGTACAATGATAAGTCACTGTGTGCAATTATAAGTGTCACTGTTTGCAATGATATGTGTCACAGTATGCAATATTATGTGTTTACAGCATGCACACTGTGATGCTATGTGCAATGATAATGGTATGTGTCACAACATGCAATGATAAGTGTCACTGTGTGCAGTAATAAGTGTTACATTGTGTAGTGATAAAGTGTCATAATGTGCAATAAGTGACACAATATATGTCGTGATTGGTTGACTTTTTCAGCTCACCTGAGCACGAAGTAGTAGTAGTCCTGTATCATGATTTTTCAAAATTGGCCCAGCCTGGGGTCATTTGTGAATGCAAGTTGTCAATTCCTCAGGTCACTCTTGAGTGATATAGAGCCATATTGGCCCTCTTGTTTGTTCTATTCATGTCTTTAGAATTGATAATGTAGTGTGACATCTAGAAACACATTGCACTGATAAACTGCAGGCAATTATGAAGAGAATATTATGTTATTATTGTTGTCATTTATTTTTATAGCTAACCCACAAGCCATGCAGTTATATGGTGGTCGTATGACTGCTGCTCGACTCAGGGAGGTTGGAAGTGTCACAAAGGAAGCGATAGAAAAATTACACAGGTATGCATTCATTCCCTATCATGGATCTATTAAATGATACTTTACAACTTTCCACCTGTCTTCATTGAAATTGGAAGGGTATTTGATAATATCTATGTCAGTCTAATTACTCAGCTTTTTCTGTGCAACTTCAGGTATTTTAGATGTAATATTTTTGTATCTATATTACGAAATCACACTATTGATATTTTTAGACAACTTGAAACTTGCCCGAAATCAGAGGAAGAGTTAGAGGACCCTGTTGGGTTGCTGGTTTCTCTGATGGTACATCAAAGACAGGCATTGATGTGGTTAGTTTGGAGAGAAAGGCAGTCACCTTCTGGAGGAATCCTTGGTAAGTGTATTGACATACAAATCCTGAACAGATTATAAATTGTTCACAATTTTGTTCACAGTTTTACTGTATTTAGTGTTCATTCAGGTTTGTTAATTCTGTGTGTATAGTAGTTTTGCAGATTTAATTAAGTACCCTCCAATATGAATTAACTGCTTCCTGTTAACAAAAGTCATCATTGAACAAAGGCTATCTGTCAGTGCACATTTTTTATTATAATTGACCAAACAATCTTCAAAATAAAGACTTAATTGTGCTGTCATTTCATCCCTTCCTTTGATGGCCAATATTAACATGTTTGACTGTACATTGGAGCAGCGCTTTTATGCATATTGTAGAAAATCGTATGTCATTTTAAAGTTGTAACTTTTTGTTTATATACATATGCCCAGTGTTTCTTCCAGCTCTGATTTTTAGGGGGTCAGTTTTGACCCCCAAGTCAGAATTCGGGGTTATTAGAAATTTTAGAGGGTCACACCCTATAATTGAACATTGGTATCTATAAGAAAGAACCATCTTAGACTAGATGTCACAGTTTTGATTGGATCTTCACCAAACCTTGTCAAAAAGGTTGTCTTTATGATATCTTGGTTACATGGGTCTTCTGGGGTCAAGAACTATGTCACAAGGTCAAATCACTGAAATACCTTGTTAACCCTCTAGTGGTAACAGTTTTGATTGGATTATACTCAGAATGTTTGTATTAATGATATCATGAACAGCTTTGAACTTGGGTTAACTCAGGTTAAAAAACTAGGTCACCTGGTCAAATCACAGGAAAACCATAAAGTTGCAATCTTTACTCAGGTGAGCGAAAAAGGGCCATCTTGGCCCTCTTGTTCTTAGTTTTTACCCTATAAACTGTCAGTTGTAGTTGATGCATTTGGCAAATTATTATCACTCAAAGCCTCCTTTTAAATAGACAAATTATTATTTCTATCTATCTGTAAGTTTTCTGTGCCAATCTATGCTGTTTTGGAGCAGACATAGCATTTACTTGGCAGATTATGACAAAAAATAAACAAACTCATCCAGGTGCTTGTTTGCATGCAATAATTAGTGCAAAGAAGTGTCTTCCAATTGATAAAGACTAAAAGCCATATCATGGACACTATAATGCATGACTTTGAATAATCCGGCGATCAATAAAAACCTGCAGTCAGGGAAAACTCACAGACCGAATTTCATTGTATCATGATCAAAACAAGTGCACCAAAAACGTGCTCTGGAAGAAACACTGTATGCCATCAACAAATTCCAGGCTGAAATACAATCTTATTTTTGACTGGTTGTAAAATTTATTTTTCCTTATCAAATTTGATTGATTCTGTGTTTTTTCATCTTTTCAAAACAGGTTTTCATTGAAATAAATCTTTATTCTTTGTACAATGGACTTAAATTCAAATTTAAAGGCAGAATAACTTCAAGAATTGTCTAAGTCTTTGAAAAATCCCAAGATAAATCATTGTAGTGGAAACTTATAAATAAATCATATATACTTCTAAAGTCTGTCCAATTTATTCAGGATGTAATACATTCAGTGATTCGTTTGTAATTTTCTGAACATGGCATTGACTTTTTGTAAAATTTTTTCTCAGTCAAGGCTTATCAGCTAGGGTTGCTACATATACTATATTGCTAATATGCATTGATATTGATTTTTTTACAGCTGATGATATGGGTTTGGGCAAAACGTTGACTATGATCTCACTGATATTGAAACAGGCAGAATTGAAGAAAGATGGATCTGATGAAGAGAAGGAAGTCTGGTTGAATAGAGATAAACAACTAGAGAAAAGTAAGCATGATCCATCAAGATGAAAAATCTGCGTGCTGTTGCTGTAAGCGCTGTTAACCCATTGAATTCCATCAACAGAGATTGCTAAATAGAGCATTGCTTCTTCAGATCTTAAAAATCTGTCCTTCATCTGTAATAATTATGTTAAGATCTTATCCATCAGTGTGTCCAGTTTTGTCACGGGAATAAATTTTTCATTTTTGGATTGATTTCTCAAATAACTGTTTTACATTGACCCATTTGATAAATAGTTTTACCTTTGAGCTTATTTTTGTATTTATTTCAGTGGACAAGTCCATCATTAAATCATCATCCACGCTAATCATAGCACCTGCATCTTTAATACATCACTGGAGAACAGAAATTGAAAGACGTTGTAAGACTGGACTTCTCCGTGTATGTATGTACCATGGCCCTAATAGGGAGAAGAATGTCCTCAAGTAAGTTGTGTATATAAATATCGGTATTGATGTAATTTTGTTGCTTAAACACCTGGTAATACAACATTTTACTGGATAAAGCAGCCTCCATGTAAGGTCCACCATTGGGTTGTTTCCTTTAGTTCACCATATCAGCATGCACAGCAGAAGATGTGCACTAATTAATATGATTTACCATGGTCTGTGACATACTTTCTATGAAACAGCAAAATTTTTATCGCTTGTCCAGACAGTATTTATGGAATCTTTATAATAATATTGTGGTGTGGTAAGAATTGAAGCAAAAATCCACTTATTTTTTATTTACTGCAGCCTGAAATCTCCATTTGTCTAAGATTTTAGGTTGTTATTCTTAGCTTTGTACTTATTTTTTCTTGGTTGCATTTTTTTATGTTTTTTTTTTCATGTGTATGTAAACATACTTATGTAAAATCAGGGAAGCCAGCTTCATAAATTATCATTCGCCGATACTTTGTTAAGATATCATGAATTATGTCAGTATAATACAGTAATAATTTTGCCTATCATTTGCATCGCAATGATTGTAATTTCAGATAAAAAACATAAATTTTTTTATTCAATTACGACCATTGAATACTCTTTGGTTATGTGACTGATTATTATAGACTTGTTATGTGATTCTTCTTGCGCATATTGTAAAAAAAAATATTCAGATTTATTTTCACAGAATTTTGCCCCTTTTTAGCTCACCAGAATGGAAGGTTCAGCAATGAATATAATCTTTAAAATGACTTTTTCTCATGATTCTACGGATGTATTATTAACAAACTTGGTTTTTAGCATCTTCAGGTAGTGTTCTATCAGATTTGCTGAAATAAAAATGGTTGGTCCCTTTTAGGGGCCGCTAGAGCTAAAAATAGAAAAATGTTTAATCATCTTTTTCTCATGAACCAGTGGATGGATTATCACCAAACTTTTTTTTTTGTAGCATCCTTAGATGGTCCTCTCTCAAGTTTGCTCAGATAAAATTGGTTGGCCCCTTTTAGGGGCCGCTAGAGCTAAAAGTAGAAATACCTTAAAATGACTTTTTCTCATAATTGGTGGATTATTACCAAAATTGGGTTTTAGCATCTTTTGATTCTATCAGATTTGCTGAAATGAAAATGGTTGGTCCCAATTAGGGGCCACTAGAGTTAAAAATAGAAATACCTTAACATGACTTGTTTTCATGAACCAGTGGTTGGATCATCACCAAATTTGGTCTGTGGCATCCTTCAGTTATCACAAATTTTCCTTGGTAGTATCCTTTGATGGTCCTTTATAGAGTTTACTATTGTTCCCCATTATTTGCCCACAAGTGTACCTTTATTACCTTTTTAGTAACAAGTTAATTAACATTTATTCTGGTAAGCGATGCAGGGCCATTGTGGCCCTCTTGTTTCGTCTGTAGACAAAACCTTGTGTGCACTTCTTCTCCAAAATGACTAGATGGATGTTTATAAAAGTTTCCCAGTACATTAGGCTTTTGGTCTTCTTGTGCATATTTTACATAAAATTATTTGGATTATTTTGCACAGAGTTATGCCCGTTTTTTATTTGTCCATACACAAAATCTTGTGTGTGTGATTCTTTTCCTAGATGGCTTCTTGGATGCACATTAGGTCTCCTTGTGCATATTGTAAAAAAGTTATTCAGATGGAGTAATATCCCTATTTTATTCGTCTGTAGACAAAATCTTGTGTGCGCCTCTTCTCCTAAATGACTTGTTCTAAGTTATTCAACTTTAAAAAAGGGCTCACCTTCAGTGATAGTTCTAGTTTTTTTTTGTTATAATTACTTCAGTTGCGTGAAATTTACTGGAAATGGAAACGTGTGCCTGCTTCCTGGCATCATGTGCATGGATATATGCATGCATTATGGGCTTGGATCTAGTGTTGGTTGCTATTTTTTAATAGCTTCAAAGGGGATTATGTACCTTAGCGAGGGGAAAAACGTTTCTTTGGGGAAAAATGTCAAGGGGAAAACGCTGATTATCAATGTCACTTTCTTAGTAAAAAAAAAACTTGTAAAATATCACAAAAATAGCTCACAAATACACAAATCCATTTCATAAACAGTACCAATAATTATTAACTTTTGAAACATTAGTCTTTGTTCTTAAAACTTCACTCCAACAAACAAATACATGTCTGATTGTCATTTTAAGTCACCAAGATTCATTTTTTTATTGTGTAGCTTTAATAACATTTCAAAAACTAAGTACTCAATTAAGATTTGTTAATTCATTGTGTAACTTAAACAACATGTAGATAACTTAGTAATCACTGAGGCACTGGTGCATACAATATCAAACATGACAGATGATAAAGATAATTAACATTCGAAATAAGTCAATGGACCATGATTTGTGCTTGAGATAACGAGATAATGATGTTCATGATAAACATGAAAATTTATATACAACTAAGAACAAAAAGGTCTAGACTTTAAGATCTCGTCAAGATAAGTCTAGAGCTTGTGATATCGATGCTTATTACAACAAAGTTTTACTGTAATTTGAAGAATTGACAAAATTTCCATCTAATTTTATTGTAAATTCAGCAATGTCAATTTCTTGCTTCTTACACTGAGATATACTAAACAATCAGTCCATCTATGTGTTTTTTGATTTGCCAATGTTAGCATGGAAACGATTTGAGGAAAATGTATACTTACAATACCTCAAAACCAGCCTACAAGAGTCCCCTCAGTGCTTTAATTATTTCATACATATGTATTTGAGCTAGTTGATTATGCATTGTTTAATGCACACTGATGACAGAAGTGTTGATGTGCTGTAAAATATTTTGTATTTTGTTTGCTTGTTTGCTCACTGACTTGCTACCTCATTCATTCACTCATTTGTACTATATTTACTTGCAGAGAATAGTTATGGGATTATAAACCTTGTACATGTATATGAAAAAATGAGATTTATACCAATAGTTCCTAATTACAATGGTTTTATTGTATTTTTTATTCAGTTAAAACATTTGCTTTGTTCTATATGCTTCATGTACATATTACAGATTAGCTAGTTATGATGTTGTGCTCACTACCTACAATATCATCGCTAAAGAAGTAGTTGTTGATGACACTGATAAGAATGGTGAGAAACCTGTCAAAGATGATGTTGAAAATGAAGAACCAAATGCTTCTGAGGTATTAGATATGTTTTTCTAGTGGATCTCAGATGTTGAGAACATCACAGTGTTCATGATTGATATCTATGCTGTTTTTTTTTCAAGCCATTATTGTAAACTGTAATTCATTTATTTTGTCAGTGCTAGATTCCAAGTGTGAATGCTAAATTTACTATCCAGTCAGCATGTGTGTGTTTGCATGCATTGGAGAATGTTCTCCTGAAATTCCTCTATTTTAAGACCTTATCTGTATTTCTAAGAACATTCCTATACTTGGAATAAATTATTTACAGTAAAACTTTGCTATCTCATGGAATCATTGGAACTGGTGAAATGCTTGTCTTAAACTGGGTGCTCACAATAACATGGTATTTGTGTGTTGGTTGAAAACATCAGTGTATGAAGTGCATTTGTGAGTGTCTTTACTGTAACTTTATCGAATGCTTACATTATGTTAATGTCTTACATGAAGTTGTCTGTCCATGAATATTTTTGTGTTTTCAATTTGACAATATCATATTCCAAAATAGTCATAGTTACAAAATAAGAAAGTTACTCTTTTATGTCAACTACATGTGTATCGAAGAAAAACAAAAACAATCAGTATTATTCAAACATATTCATATAACCATCAATTCACAAATGCACGTTTAATCAGGGGGGATTTTCTTAACTCTCATAATACTTATGATTCACTCTTTCATAAATTAAAATCTCATATTAAGTTTTAATTATTGATCTTTGATCATTAAAATTGCCTGAAAACATGCATCGAAGGAGTCATATTTCATTGTCACAATGTGTGGAAAACAACTTACTCCATTAAAACTCCAATTTGATTTTTCATCACTTTAATGATGTGTGGAAATTTCGGCACAGAAATGTCCTTGTATTAGGCGCCACCCCCCTAGATGATAAAAGTTATTAACCCATAAAACTATGTCACTAGACCATCATTAATTTTGTGCTTGGGATATTGAGATAGTTCTGCTATTAATAGACTTGTAAAACTACAAAGAAATGAGAACAAAAATTACAGTATGTTGAAAATGCCTGGAAATAAGTTTGGTGCTCATGATATTGATGCTGGTAAAAACCAAGTTTTACCGTATTTTTGTTAGCTCACTGAGCACTAAGTGCTTATGTCAATTTTTCGTGCTCTGAGCTATAGTGATCAGTCAGTCTACTCCGACGTCCAGCGTCCACACCTGGGGGTTGTTAACACTCTAGAGGTCACACTTTTGAGTGAATCTTCATCAGACTAAGTCAGAATGTTCATTACAATAATATCTTGGACAAGTTCGAACATGGGTCATCTGGGGTCAAAAACTAGGTCAGCAGGTCAAATAAAATGAAAACCTTGTTAACACTCTAGATGTCACAGTTTTGATTGGATCTTCATCAAACTTTGTCAAAAATGTTTGTAGTAATGACAGCGTGAAATTTGTGAATATGGGTCATCTCCGGTGAAGAACTAGGTCACAAGGTCAGTGTACCAAAAGACCTTGTTAACTCTCTAGAGGTCACAGTTTTGACTGAATCTTCACTAAACCTTGACAAAATGTTTGTCTTAATGATATCTCTTTGTCAAGTTCAAACATGGGTCATCTGGGGTCATAAATTAGGTCACCAGGTCCAATCACTGGAAAACCTTGTTAACACTCCAGATGTCACAGTTTTGATTAGATCTTCATCAAACCTTGTCTGAATGTTTGTCTTAATGATATCATGAACCAGTTTGAACATAGGTCATCTGGAGTAAAAAACTAGGTCACCTTGTCAAATCACTGGAAAACCTTGTTAACAGTCTAGAGGCCACAGTTTTGTTTGAGTCTTCTCTAAGGTTTGCCTAAATGCTTGTCATAATGATATCTTGGACAAGTTTGCACAGGGGTCAGCTGGGGCCAAAGACTAGGTCACAAGGTCAAATTACGGGAAAACTAGAAATTGCTATCTTTACTCAGGTGAACAAAAAAGGGTCATAATGGCCCTCTTGTAGTTTACTTCTTTCCTTGACTGTCATTTCATGAATTTTCATTAAAAAGGTTAACATTCTTGTTTATTTGTTTTATGATACCAAAAGTCCAATAATGTTTATTCTTTTTTTGTCAAATGTGTTTAACTTGATGTTTCATATTATCTGTCTGGTATTGACTGAATTCTCTTCTAGCTACCCTGATTCAGCTTATAATTTTTAAACAGGGTGAGAAGAAACAGAAAAAGTTCATGCCAAACATTATGCGAATAGCTTGGGAACGTATTGTCCTTGATGAAGCACATAACATAAAAAATCACAAAAGTTTACAGTCACGGGCTGTGTCTAGACTTAGAGCTGGTTTCAGATGGGCTTTGACTGGTACACCTATACAAAATGATCTGCTGGATATGTACTCATTGTTAAGGTAATGTTTTTATGTTTTAAAGTAGAATTGGTGATATTAACCAAATAAAGGGAAAAATATTCATGCATATGGTGAAGTAATCATTTTGGACTTCATCATTTTTTCCTCTGTGTGTTACTCTTGTCCTAAAAAATATGATAGATCCTGAGATATGCTGATGTAGGATATCTAACTGTTTTTTGTGTGTCTCAGTGTTACATTTATACTTCAGATTTTTAAGATGTTCACCCTTTGATGAATATAAAGTATGGAAGAGACAGGTTGATACTGGTGGTTGTAAGTATGATCACTTTTGTAATTATGTTCTATAAATTCTATTTTGTTTATCATGTCATAATGCTGTGAAATCTAGTTAGTGAACATACTTGAATGAATTGTATAATACTTGGTATTGTTAAATGTAGAACACAACACAGAATGCCATAAGAAACATCATGGCTCGGGATTAGTGATATTTGGTTATGATAAATTATTATCTTCTAAATACAAAATAGCTTGAGGGGCTGTTGTGCAGTGTAGAAGATGTGGGTTTCTGTCAACACAGACTTGTATTGACTCCCTGAATACCGGAATATTCAGAAAACAGGATGATTTTCTTGGTCCCATTTTTTCTCCCATAATAATTCAATGTAAAAGATTCCCTGAAAACCAGATTTAGGGAATTCCAGAAACCGGATGATTTTCTAGCCCCTAAAATTAAAAATACTCATTATTTAATCCCAGAATATCAGATGTTGATACAAGTTTTGGGTAAACAAAGTGCGTTAGATAACGCAATTCAATTCCATTTTTGACGTTATTAATTACACTGAGCAGGTAAAATGATGGCATTGAGTGGACTCTTTCTCATACAGACTTTCTAAATCCATTTAAAATGGTGTAGTGTAAGCTAAGTGAATGGTGTAGTGTAAGCTAAGTGAAAGGTGTAGTGTAAGCTAAGTGAAGGTGTAGTGTAAGCTAAGTGAAGGTGTACAAGGTTTTGTCACTACTGTATGTATATGTTTGCTTTTATTAACTGAATGGCAAGTGAAATATTTGTAAAGACACAGACATGTCACCTGTTACTGCATGAACATAGACAGATGGTTTTATTAAGATTTTAAAAAGTAAAGTAAAATAACAATAAAAAATAAAGTAACAATATTATTCACAATACCGGAATTCCCTGAATACCAGACGATTAAGCTGGTCCGGACGGACGGGTCCAGTTTTCAGTGGTTTTACTGTATGATGACCACATCTTAATACATGTATACTAATTTTTTTCTAGAAGCAAACATTTTGATTGTTATAATTAGCAATTATCAAACAGTTTGTTAATTATTTCAATTAACTCTGTGCGTATCTATGAAACAATGACCAAGAGAAGTCCACCAGTATACAATATACAAAGTGATTGACTTTCTGATAAGTAATGTCTATGTGTATCTGAAACATAAATAAAGAGGACTGTAACATGAGTATGTTAAGTTAAATCACTCATTTTATTGCACCATTGTTCTGTTTGCAGCCCAGGGTCAAAATCGATTGAATGTCTTAGTGAAAACTTTGTTACTGAGGAGGACCAAATCACAAACTGGCAGAACTGGGGAACCATTGGTGCGTATATTCAACATTCCTTTTGTCAGATTTAAATCCCAAATTCAGATATGCTGAAAAGTTTTATTGATGTGAGAGCAGTAAATGCATTATGCTCATGTCTGTTCTTGTACAGAGCTAGAATTTACGTTTGTCACATAAATGTATATCTACAATGTTATTTCAAACTGTATTAGCTATCAAGAACTCCTTCATAATAATTACCAGAAAGGAAATGTTTCCTACCACTAACAAATGTCTTGAATAATCATAGTTGAAGGAATCGAAACTTTTTATCTGATACATATACTAGTATCTATTGATGTAGCTTCCACTATTATCAGTAATGGTCTGTGTACATTAAAGGTGTATGTGATTTTACTATCTAGGTCCCCTTACCAGAGAAATCCACTAAGACACATGTGCTGGAATTATCAGAAGAAGAGAGAAGAATATATGAGAAAGTCTTTGCACAATCCAAGTAAGTCATTGTATTTATTAAGAAGAATGCTGTTTAAATGTTTGAAAATGTAATATATGAGATTATTGCTCAATTCAGCGCTAGAGTTGAATGTTTGATCTTGAATTTGTGGTGTTAACACTTCATTATTTGACAATGATAAGCTACATGTTAGCCCAGTACCGCTCAGATATGCTTTTTGCCTATAGCGAGCAGCCCTGATACGCCTGATCTGGATTATTATGCATATTTTAATAACTAAGACAATTTTTTGTACTGCCAAAATTACTTTTAAATAATATTTATTGATATAACACAAAAGCCAATATGTGTGAAAGTTTGCAGTAAATTACATTTAAAAACTTCCTAAAGGTTACTCATTTATTCAGTATTATGCCTCATTTATATAGATATTTATATATATAATATTTGAAAATCAAAAATATATTAATGTGTTGATTCTCTTACACTGACAAGATAAAAAGGCTAAATATACCTCTTTCTCATGTTTAGTGTATTTCAGTGTGTAAGTATAGCTAAACTATATAGCTATTCTCCAGAAAAATTAAACAGTAAAATTCATTTTTTGCTCACCTGAGCACAAAGTGCTCAGAGTGAGCTATATTCCTGGGTCTATGTCTGAAGTCGTGTGTCATGCGGTATCAGCATTCGCCTTGTGAACACTCTATAGGTCACATTTTTGGTCAAAGGGTTAGGAAAATTGATCTTGTGAATACTCTGTTGGTCAAAGCTTTGATTGGATGTTCACCAAACCTTGTCAGTATGTTTTTCTTAATAATATCTTGGACAAGTTCGAATATGGGTCATCTCAGGTAAAAAACTAGGTCACCAGGTCAAATCACCTTGTGTAAAAACTTGTTAGCACTAAAGGTCATAGTTTTGATTGGATATTCACCGAACCTAGTCAGAATATTTGTCTTGATAATATCCTAAATATTTTTTGACATGGGTCATCTCGGGTCAAAAATTAGGTCACTGGGCCAGATCTCTGAAATCCTTGTTAACACTGTAGTGGTCATAGTTTTGATTGGATATTCACCAAACCTTGTCAGAATGTTTGTCTTAATGATACCTTAAAAAAGTTTGAACATGGGTCGTCTGGGGTAAAAAAAGTAGGTCATCAGGTCAAACATTTTCTGGAGCACTCATAAATTTTATGTAAACCAAATACACAAGATGCAAGTTAGACATGAAGGAAGAATGATTAGAAAAATGTATGCGAACTAATATTAACTTGCGAAGTTCAGATGACCACTAAATGTTTATACACAATATATTTATACGTATATGTTTATAAAAATAAGGCATTAAAACTCAGTATATTTTGCAGCCTTTTGATAGACATGGTAGAATCTGTTCCAAAAAACCTAAACATTTCAGAGCAAAGCTCTTTTTCGTTTTGAAATGATTTGTCTCATATTTACTGGTAGAAATTGACTCCGGACATGTTGAAATTGCTGTAGAACTCGTCCTGGGGGACGTGTGCAATTTTTAAACAAAAATATAAGGATTTATTCATAAAAAATGACCAGCGAAAAAATAAAATATTATCTGCAGTCAAACCGTTGATCTATTTCGCAACATGCTAAAATACACCCCAGACCATTTCACTCTGTACAATTACTTTTACTTTCACTCGACTGTCTAAGACCTTTGTGGAGATGCCAAAAAATACAGTATCAACTGGATTTTATATGAATCTACTCGCCATAACAAAAAATATATTCAAATACAAATTAATTCATGGTAGTGGTGAAAACTGGCCACAAAAATTTAAGAAAACAAATTTCAGTAATCCTTAAATATGACTTGAATCTAGAGATCTGGATCTACCTGACTACTTTTTGCTCTGAAGCTGTAAATTAAGCATAATAAAGAGATATGTAGTTCTTAATGTGGTACTTCACTTTTATCCATTCCCTAACTTTTTCAACCTGATTTACAGTCTAGATGAAAGTGCTTAATAAAATACGGCTGGGGGCAGGGAGAAATATAAATTGCAGGACAAGTGCATATTACGACAGGACAAATTAATATTCCATACTAGTCAACTTGCAGGATGAGTAGCTTGAAAAAAAATGTCGAGCCCGGCATCAGATTCATGACAAGTGCTTAGTGATATCCCTGTATTAGTTTTGTTTAAGGAAGAAATTAGTGCAAGAATTTGAATATTTCAAACAATAACATTAAGTTAATAACTTTAAAAATTTTGATTTCTCCATGTTATAACTTGATTATAACTGACATTTGGACTGCATTATCTGCTTTAATGTTTTGCTGTCTATCTAACACTTTATCAGGGAAAGTTTTTAATGTATGCAATCTGATGGTGCAGCTGTTTGTGATGACTGTAGCAAAGTTGCAAACATTCACTTATTAGTCTCTACCATAATTTACTGCCAAAATATCAATATTTGAAAGATCAATAATGTTTGAGTTGATGACAACCCTAGTCTCAAGTTTTTTAAAAGGGATATTTTGAAATTGCTCATTTTGATTTCATACAGTTTTACCAATTACAATACAAGAATTGTTTTATTTGTGTGTGACTTGTACCAATATTACAAGAGTTATTTTAATGATGTATTTCAGAGGTTGTAATGACTCTCTCTGAGATACATTTTTATTCAGTTTTTATCAGGCTCTGTTAAAGTACTATATGGTATTTCAGATCTGTCCTGAAGGAGTACTTAAAGCGTCATGAAGATAAAGATGGTTATACATCTAGCTCTACTAGTAACCCATTCAAAGATAAATCTCATAGTTCTTCTCAGGGTAGTTCTTACCCTGGTATAGAAGGGACTAGTAAGGGGACTGCAGCTGCTACTGGACAACATATTCTTGTCATGTTGCTAAGATTACGACAGTGTTGCTGCCATCTCAGTTTGATGAAAGATGTACGTTGTGATTATAGTATGAATGCTTGATCTCGAAATAGTTTACATTATAATTGTGTACATTATAAATATTTAAAGCAATTAGGCCACTACTTATTTATTTCTTGGTTTACAAGGAATTTTTGGAAACTTGTCTACTTTATATTGCTGACTGTTCAGTTAACTTTCCCTTAAGGATTTTAGTCCAAACTTCTGAGCACTCGCTATATTTTTCTGATTTTTGCTAAAAATCTCACAACTGATTTGAAAAGTCACAATGTGATCACAATTATTTACAGTAAAATCCCTCTATTACGAATACCTTTCGTTCTTAAGCAAAGTGGTCTTAATAGCGGAGTGGTCTTATTAGTAGAACAAGGTGTCTGAGCCTAAGATATTTTGTCAGTCATATACAGACCTTCCAACGTTCCTACGTTTTCCTGAAAACCTCTTGCTATTCCTACTTTTTGGAAAATTCATTCCACAAAAAAAATTTAAAATATTCTTGCGGTAGTTATATTTGCAGAAAATGAACAGAAGATGCCTGCCTGATTGGTTTCTTTTGTTGGAATGTGTGGCAATTTTGTCTCAACTTGCCAGGCGCAGAGCTTCTATTAGGCAGTACTAGGCAATTGCCTAGACTCGATTTCCAAAAATGATCGAAAATTGATATCTTTGACCATTTATATAACTAAAACTATGACTTTTTAGCTCACCTGAGCACATAGCGCTCGGTTAAAAACTAGGTCACCAGGTCAAATCATGGGAAAACCTTGTTAACACTCTTGGGGTCACATTTTTGATTGGATCTTCACCAAACCTTGTCAAAATGATTGTTTAAATGGTATATTGGTCAAGTTTGAACATGGGTCATCTGGGGTCAAAAACTAGGTCACCATGTCAAATTATAGAAAATCCTTGTTAACGCTCTAGGGGTCACAGTTTTGATTAGGTCTTCACCAAAACTTGTCAAAATGCTTGTCTTAATGATATCTTGATCAAGTTCAAACATGGGTCATGAGGGGTCCACAACTAGGTCACCAGGTCAAATCACTGGAATATCTTGTTAACCCTCTAGTGGCCACAGTTTTGATTGGATCTTCCTCAAACTTTGTCAGAATGTTTGTGTTACTGATATCTTGAACAGGTTTGAACACAGGTCAACTCTGGTTAAAAACTAGGTCACCAGGAAAATTCACAGGAAAACCATAGAAGTTGCGATCTTTACTCTGGTGAGTGAAAAAGGGCCATCTGGGCCCTCTTGTTTTCATTTCTTAGGGGCATAGAATATCCCAAAATAGCCATAAAATGCATCTATGACGTTCTAAAATTTCAAAATTTTCAGGGGAGGGGGGGGGGCTGTGCGCCTGCTTGCTGTACATCATATTAAATATAAGGTGAGTCTCAATAGAAACTGCCCAAGCATTCATCACTTAAACAGAGCAGCAGATAAGCTTTCTCAGTGAATTGGGTATTACTCCATCGTTTAATTGTGAATTGGGTATTTGCTAAATATGATTGGGTTTCCTGAAACATATTAGTCTATGATTTTTATATCAATTGGGAATTCAAGCTCTTACTTATCAAGTCCAAACTGTACACATTTGGTTGTTTTTGAACCGCATCGCTACAACGTTTATCCGAGACTATGAGGAACGACTGACAGACGAAAATGACTATATGCATGTATATTCATGAAAATTGGTTTCGATATGTATCATAAATATTTTAATTGGGTATTTTACTTTTGTAATTACTTTTTGATACGCATCTAAAATAGTTTCAATTGCGTATTTTGTAAATTTAATTGAGTAAATACGCAAATACGCAGCTTATCTGTTGCTCTGCTTAAATACTTGACTGTACTCTATGTGGAACAGAGAATGGTAGGATTTTGCATTACGAATGGCTTCTCTCGATAAGTTAAATACATTAGTATTTAGCTAAATAATTCTACTTTTCCTACTTTTTCATATAAAAAATTCCTATGTGTGACAAACACTTGATCAACACGTTCGTTAGTCCGACCAATTAACATCGAACAATCAAAAGCAATTAACAATGCAGTTTCTGACACTTTGTTATCATAATGTGCAGCCAACAAATAGACTATTACCGCAAATTGACACTGTACATGTCGTAAAAGTCAACCCCTGGGGTGTAAAGCGGGTAATTTCGAAGCATTGGTGGTCGTAACAGATTATAATTCAGTGTGAAATGATGAATTGGTCCAAAACAGGCGGTCGTATTGGTGGAATTGTGGGGTGATCGTATTTCCAGACAAACAACCATTGAACTTTGGAACAAAATATTCTGTTCTTTTAGAAATTGGTGGAATAGCCGGGCGGTCGTAATTGTGGGGTGGTTGTAAGTAGGGATTTTACTGTAGTCAATTTAGTAGTTACATCACCAAGGATCTTTATTATTGCTTTGCTCCTATATCTCAAAGACATTACATAATTCCCAAAAATATCACTGTGTCTTGCCACTTTTGTTTATTCATGCCTCTTGCTGAGCAACATTGTTGTTGACAGGGCCCTGATAGACTCTTCTCAGCTCATCCAAAACATTCTCTATTGGATTAAGATAAGGGATGTGGCTGGCCATGTTTACACAGCCACTGGTCCTGAAGAAGCTTTCTGGTTTTAGCTGCTGTATGGCTTGTAGCTCTATCTGATTGTAAAGTCATACCTTTGTTCAGTCTTATCAGTGGAATAAACAATAGGGGCAAAATTTCATTCTAATACCTTGGTGTGTTTAAGTTGCCATTCACAATTGGCTGGTGTTCTCAGATGTAAAGTTATTCAAGCCCAAATCATGATCAATTTACTACATGCTCATTATCCTCTACAACACAAGCATCTGAAAATTGTTCAATCTTTATTCAAAAAAGTAGTAAACATTATCAATTTAACCTCTTAGGTCAATATTATGCTAGTGATACTAAGTAATGTATCGATTGATACTAATTTGTACCTTGCGGAGCCCCTAGAGCACTGTTCCCTAGATGATTCTCACTGATAAAGAGAATACAGTGTTTATTGCAATAAAACTCAGTTCAGTTAGATTTTTTTGTTGCATAATATGAAATATAATATTTAATCTTTGTAAGTAACATAAAATATTTTTTTTAAGTTTTTTACGCACTAAGCCATTTGTGCCACTTTAAGTGCAATGCCTGAAAGCCCATTGGAGCCTTCAGGGAATATGACGATGATGAGAAAGACTGATTCTTTCAAATGGTTGCCTTTACTTTATATTGAAAGAAAGTAAATGATTCTTTATGGTTTGATACTCCTGTGGCCACCACCTACTGTCTCACTTGCAGTTTTCCACAGCAGAACATCTTTGTTGTCTGGATGCAATGCAATAATGTACTTGTCATGGCCTCTCATAGTTACTCACCTCCAGTTTCACCTTTGCTCACTTCCCATCAGCCTGATCTAGAACTGCAACCAACTAACATCAATGGTCACTGCCAGATGAAAATAAAAATGGTCATCCATAAATATGTGTTCATTACGATATGTAGTCAACTTTCATGGGTTAAGTGATGTCATGTCTGTAAAAGACCAATGGATTCAGCTCTCCTCAACACTCATTCGAGTCATTTGTATTTTATGATGTGTCAGACTTCAAGATTAGTAAAAAGTTCAAATGGCCAGAAATACATGTGCCACATGCCACTAAACATTGGTTTGAGTCTCTAGTGTATTATAAAATGGCATCAACAAATGATCATAATATTTAGAAGTTTTGCTAAGTTTATGTGTCTGACCTCTGAATGAAATATCTGCAACTGGCAAATTGTGACTTATTCGAACAAAAAAGGAATATGATACAGTGTGTATTATGTAGCATGCTTGACATGCAGACCAATGAGACATCAATTGGACATTATATTGTTAAATAACATCCTGTTTATTTCCATGGATGAATTTTCATGCGGTTTGGATTAATTTTGATAAAGATATTGCTTTAAGCATGTTAGAATGGAAATGATTAAGACTTAAAATGGTTTACTGATAGATACAGCATGGTTCAGATGCTTAGGTATTTTATCTTTTTGGCTTAAGCTCCTGGGGTTAATTTTAAAAAAAAAAAAACAGGGGTGGGTATAATTGACGATTTAGCTCACCTGAGCATGTAGTGCTTAGTGAACTATTAGGATCAGTCAATATCTGGAATCCATCATCTTAGGGGTTGTAAACACTGTAGAAGTTACAGTTTTGATTGGGTCTTCATCAAATTTCTTCATCATCAACATTCTCAGAATAATTGTCCTAATGATATCTTGGACATGCTCGAATCATGTCCAATAAAAATCAAGGTTACCAGGTCAAATTGCAGTAAAACCTTGTTAACACTCTAGAGGTCACACTTATGAGTGAATATTCATAAGACCTGGTCAGAATGTTGGTTTCAATGGTATCTTGGGCAAGTTCGAACATGCGTCCTCTTGGGTAAAAAACTAGGTCACCAGGTCAAATCACCTGAAAACTTGAGATGTTGCATCTTTACTCAAGTGAGCAAGACAAGGGCCATCATTTGTTCTTCTATTTGTTGACTTGTATGGATTTCAGTGTTGCAGGTGATTTGATTAAAACAAATTATCTAAAATAAGCTTAAGAACTGTCATCTTGTTAGCAAAACTCATTTAGGAATTTTCATGACTTTAACCAGATATAAGTTTTATATTAGTACTTGAGTACTCTCTGTGGCTGCTGCACAATGTTTGCCTGCATGAAAATTGATTGGCTGATTGTCATACATCATTTGATTATTTTGTTCAGAGAAAACTATTTATTGTCTGATTGTCATTTGATTCATATGAAGTGTCTAATTTGTGTTCAATGAATATCATATTTTTGACATTTTGTATGAATCACATTTTAATTTTTTCCACTTGAAAATTTCCAGTTTTATAAACCAGGAAATCTATAAGCAGTAGCCTTATAATGCTATTTATTAAATCACATTTATTAATTATTTGACAGAATGATCAAATTCTACACAGTTTCTAAGTGTCTAAGATTAACTAATTATAAATTACATGTATATAATTGTGCTATAGTGATCACCCTGTCCATGTGTTATCAGCAATTCTCAACCATTGGAGTCACCCTGTTTACTAAGATGTCAATTCATCAAGTCACTATGGTTAATGATATATTGTACATATTGTACAGGCAGTGGATGATGAGACACAACAGAATGAAGGACTGGAGCTCACGTTAGAAGAACAAATGATGGATTTGATGCTTTGTGAGGACAAAGAAAAAGAACCTATTGTGAAAAAATCCTCACAAATATTTGAAAAAGAAGCTCTTAGTTCAAAGGTGGTCTATCCTTATCTGTAAATGAATATTCAGTGCTTTTCTCAGAATATATTCAGTTCTTTTCTCTGAATATATTCCTTTATTTAAGTTGATAGTTTTTAACATTATTTTATAACATCTATATGGAGGCAAACATTTATAAAACTGGATTTGTTTGTAGATTTCTTTTCATAAATTTACTAATCTCTGTATGAAAATTGAAGTTAATAACAAGATTTTTCTCCTAATGTTCTGATTGATGTCCCTGTTGTGTTCTAGATGAAGGCTTTACTGGATGAATTGCGGTCATTACATTGTCCAACAAAAGTGGCAGATAAATGTAAAAGGTTGGGTACATTTTTATTCTTACAAGCACATGACTTTCTGTCATTGTTTACTTTTCTTGGAAGTTTATAATCTCAATATATTTTTAGCTCACCAGAACCGAAGGTTCAGGGTGAGTTGTTAGGATGGGCGGGTGGATGCTCCAGCGTCTGGCATCAGCAATGGTCTTCTCCTCTGAAACTACTTGTCAGATTTACTTCAAATTTGCGTTTTGACGTTCTTTCTGCAATTTGCTCATATTATGCCAGTTGGCCCCTTTTAGGGGTCACTAGAGCTAAAAATAGAAAAACCTTTATTCATCTTCTCATGAACCAATGGATGGACCATCACCAAACTTGGTCTGTAGCATCCTTTGATAGACTTTTAAAAATGGTTGGCTCCTTTTAGGGGCAGCTAGAGCTAAAAATAGAAAAAACCTTTAATCATCTTCTTCTCATGAACCAATGGATGGATCATCACCAAACTTTGTTTGTAGCATCCTTAGATGGTCAACTCTCAAGTTAGCTCATATAAATTTGGGCAGCCATTTTTAGGGGCCACTTGAGCCAAAAAATAGAAATACCTTAAATGACTTTTTCTCATGATTTTATAGATGGATTATTACCAAACTTGGTTTTCAGCATCCTTAGATTGTATTCTATCAGATTTGTTAAAATGAAATTGGTTGGCCCCTATTAGGATCCACTAGAGCTAAAAATAGAAATACCTTTAAACGTCTTCTTCTCATGAACCAATGGCTGGATCATCCCAGAACTTGGCTTGTAGCTTCCTTAGATGGTCCTCTGTCAAGTTTGCCAAAAAAGAATGGTCAGTCCCTTTTAGGGGCCACTAGAGCTAAAAATAGAAATATCTTAAAATGTCTTGTTTTCATGAACCAGTGGTTGGATCATCACCAAATTTGGTGTGTGTCATCCTTCAATCATCATGGATATTCCTTTGTAGTATCCTTTGATGGTCCTTTATAGAGTTTATTATTGTTTATTATTTGGAAATGGTTTGCAAATACACATGAAATTAAATAGCAATTTCTTGCTTCAATGCTATAATGCTAATTGTTCTGTTTCCCATCATTAAATTCACATATCAAGTTTTAAACATTAGTCCTTATAAAAGAAATTTACTGCAAACTTCCAACAAATATTTCATTATCACGATGTATGGAAAACAAAGCACTATAAAAATTCTGTTCTTTTACTGTGTAACTTGCTGTCATCAGTACATAGATATTGTTGTATTATACGCAAACATGATACAACATGACACTCCTAGAGATAATCAAGATAGTTAACACTTAAAGTCGCCATCATTACTGCTGGAGATATCTAGATGATGATGATTGTAATACTGGTAAACATGGAAAATTATACACAACTAAGAACAAAAATTGACAGGACTTTAAAAACTCCCCAAAATAAGTCAAGAGTTTGTGATATTGATGCTTGTAATAATGTAGTTTTACTATATTTTCATTTAATTTCCATTTAAATTTCATTTAATTGATTAAAATGTGCTGATACTCTTTGTTTTTAGTGTGATCGTTTCTCAATGGACAAGTATGTTGGACATAGTAGCTCTACATCTTCGTAAGATGAACATTAAATGTTCTCTTATACAGGGCAATATTCCAGCAAAGAAACGAATGGAGGCTGTGGATCAGTTTAACAATGATAAATATGGTCCTGAAGTAATGCTTGTATCATTACGTGCAGGTGGGTGTGGTCTCAATCTTGTGGGAGGAAATCATCTGTTCCTTCTGGACAGTCACTGGTTTGTATTTACATGTTATGTTAAAAATATCTTTGTTTTCCATGAAAGATAAAATGGATTATCAGCAATACAACCTCTTATTGTTCGAGTTTTATTAAAAATTGCACCATTTGAGATTAAACCCCACAAAGTAACAATCACATCTCCTAAAAAGACAATAGTACAGAAAGTACTGAAAGTTTCCATAAAGTGGACTCAAAAAAGCTTAAAACAGGCGCAATCAATGTTAGACTGGTATGGAATAGAAACACATATATGTGTTGCACCATGCAGTTTAACATTTTGTCCATCTGTTTATACCGCAAGATGGATGATGATTAAGCAATTCACTGATAAGAGCTTGAGAATAAGTGCCTGATATTATGGCAATGGGCGTTACCCTGAATGTTCAAAGATCACCGGCTGAAGATTTATGGAGGAGTTAATAGATATCAAAAAAATTATGTGAAAAACATTTTGTTTGGTGTTACTTTTAGTTGCTTTGACAACTTCATATTTATTTGATACTGTGTAAATTGTAAGGATTGTATTTTTAGTGTGAATTTTAAAACTTTATTATCTATGTTCCAGGAATCCTGCCTTAGAAGATCAAGCTTGTGACAGGATATACCGTGTTGGTCAAAAGAAAAACGTGTACATTCATAGGTATATACTGAATAAAAGTTTATGTGAGCATCAATTTAATAAAAGTTTATGTGAGCATCAATTTAATAAAAGTTTATGTGAGCATGAATGTAACAGGGATATAAATTAACAGTCGCCAGTGACTACTAAAATCGGTAATGGGCGAAAAATTTTACCTGATGATCACCCAGCCGGCAAGAAGTAGTCTGCCGATGTTTTTCCAAATGTTTTACTTTCATTTCCGATTGTTTTGCCACAAGAAATATATTGTCGTATTTCGCTGAAAATTGTGGTCTAAAAGCCATACCCGGGTATCTAGACTTTGTTTCTTCCCTTGACATGTACATTGGTCAGATTGCACTAAATTTTCAACTGCGAGCATTTCTGTTATGCTGATTTTTTAAGTTTTGTCAAAGTCGACACTGTTTACTGTGGTTTCACTAACTTTTGTTGGAAATCAAATCCCCAGGAATACAAATTTATGCGGAGATATCGGTCAAGCATTTGAAATTTATCAATATCCGAAATTTTGCTGCAGTACTACTTCTGATATGTTCCAAACTGGAAAATAACAAGCTCCAATGATCTGGTATTGTTTTAGTTCAAAAATTATGTTAACCAAAATCAGTAACAAGGTCTCAGTTTATGCTCAATGAAAATTAATAATCATTAACAAATATCGAACAGACAAAAATATGAGGATTATAATAGTGTTAAAATAATGAACATGATGTTCCTAAGAAAGGTAAAAACACAAAGGCCCCTCAAAATTGTGCTCCATCTTTGTACCATCCTCAATTTGCAAATGAAAAATGTCAAATTTGATGGGTATATTCAAGATTATCAAAGGATATCTGTTGCATGTTGTACCAGTATAACCTTTGTGGGGTCCCCTTTTGATAAGTGAGGGTCAAATACTAGTATTTTTATTCCACTAGCATGGTTATTTTATGAAGAAAATGACAGAAAACGAAAAGGCAAAATTGTTGTTTAAAAAATCATTTTAGGGAAAACCATGAAAATTGAGCCTAACGATACCACAGTACTATGTAAAAATAACAATGTGGCAGGCAGTATATGTATATCATAATTTTACTCTGGGCTAATTGATTTTAAGCTGGGCTACTTGATTACAAAAGTTACGAGCCCGGCTGACTGATTGAATTTCAGAGTTAATTTATATCCCTGATGTAATGAAAGAATATGTGAGCGTGAATATAATGAAAGAATATGTGAGCATGAATATAATGAAAGATTATGTGAGCATTAACGTAATGAATGTTTAGGTAAGCATGAATTTTGTGTCCTGTAAGTGTCCTGGTACATCAAATTTAATCCATTTTATATCCATAAAGTTTTTATGGAACATGATACACAAATAACAACAACACTGAACTCTATCTTTTACCAATTAAACTGACAATAGTTTTGTAGCAACCAATGTTACATCACAAATTTTTTTCTTGAGAATTGACTTACAGAAATATTTTTGTTACTAGGTCTTGTCATCTCCTTTACTGCACATTTTTGGTTGTGTAAAGGAAGACGAATGTAGTTTTTTCTAATAAGAAGAAACATTTTGCATTTGTTATAATTGTTGGATACCAGTGACTATAATAATTTATGATTCATTTCAAGTTATAGACATGTGACTATGTTCATTTATATGTCATTTGGTTTGCTGTATATATGTGTAAGTTGTAAGTCCCTTGTAATATGTTGAAAATCTCATTTCATGACATGGCTGCATTTGCTGTAGTTATCTTAAATCAATTCCTTATAGCTGATTTTACGACAATATGCTCATTGTTGACTATTTAGATAATCTGATTGAGATAAATCATAGGCTTAGCATTTACTTTAGGTAACTGTCGTTAGGTAACAGTTCATTTAATTGTTTACTTGTTGTTCGACAGTTCACTTAGTTGTTTACCTGTGGTTTGACAGTTCATTTAGTTGTGTACTTTCAGTTTCACAGTTCATTTTGTTGTGTACTTTCAGTTTCACAGTTCATTTAGTTGTGTACTTTCAGTTTGACAGTTCATTTAATTGTTTACCTATGATTTGACATTAGACTGAATCAGCTGGAGAAGAGTTAGTTTTGACTGACAAGAAATAATCTTATTGAGCACAGATAATGTAACAGAATTTTTTGTCCCATATATTTGTGTTGATTAGAAAGTAAATAATAAATATGCACCCATATTTTATCAGATGACATATAAGTATATGCAGGAGTTTGTACGCACAGGAATTAAATCATGAGTGCTTTTTATCTGCATGGATGGCTCATACTCCATCAACTGATAAAATATTGGTACATAATTATTATTTTTATTTTAATCACTAAAATCAATTTGCATTCACATACTTTTCACACAAAAACTACAAGAACTGTTTTCATTCAGCTCTCAGATTTTACTCCCAAAAAATGAGAGTTTAATCCTGTGTTAATCCATATGGTTGCAAGGTGACCATTAGATGGTAAAATGAAACCACCTGCTGTGTTTTAATGCAGAATATGTCTTGTTTGGTTTTATAAATGCTTATACTGAAAATACTGCTGACAGTGTTAGAGTTATCAATGGTACTTCTATTATGTATGGGAACCTGTTTAACCATGATTCTTGGTAATAACATTTTTCCGCATTCTAGAAGTAGTGAACAACTTCCCATGTGATATGTGAATTAATGAGGGGAGACAAATGATCTTGACTGTAATATCTTCAGATCAATTTACAAGAAATATTTTACCCAGGGTCTCTATTATATACCCTACATTAAATAGTTTTGTGTTGTAATATCTGATGTAAATGCTCCTAATATTGAATGGCTTGAGCTACGAAGTAGAGTAATCTTAGCCTAAAAGTAGGAGGATCTTTCAGTGATTGTCATGTGTATTGTGAGTTTCTACAATATATTCAGTTAGGAACAAATTGGTTGTTTCTGTTTAAACAGTTGAAAAATTGTAATTAAGAAGTCCAAAGTTGAAAAGTCTTAATATAGTCAATTTGATATTGTCTGATTTATCAGACAATTTAATACTGGTAGTGTTTAATGTGGTGTAACTGACATAATACTTAAAGAAATGTAAAAAGATAGTTTAAGTTATTTAACTGATTAAATATTACACTTTCATATCATGCAACGAAAAAATCTAACCAAATGTGCAAAAATAGTGTTTTATTGTGATAAACCGATTGTATTTTAACATAACCTTTAATTCACAAGAATCTGTACACCTCTCTCTATTATATCTATCGTGTTGTGTATGGTGTTGGTATGATATGATACTATTTTGACAATAATTCATAATTAAAGCTCTTAGAGACATCAAAAATGGGAGTGGTTTTAATACTTGAACCTTAAACAATAACAACTTTGATTGGCTATTTGAATTTAATGGGCTGCATTAATTGATTGAATAATGGTTGATTATATGTGAAAATAATGATCTGACACTTTTATTGTTAATTGCTGGCTTAGAAAAAAAGCAGTAGGTGTTATTTTTGAATACAGGTTGCTACTTTATTTGATGATGAATTTCAAAGCATTTTTCTGTATCTTATAGCAGAAATGCTTATCTAGAGAACTGTGTCTCAGATTTTTGATATTTGTTTTCGTTTTTAATCTATGGTGTATTACGTAATTGTCAGTGGGGTTCAGGCTACGGAGTTTCTTTTAAGTCAAATATCTAATGAATAGAGGATGTTATGAAAAATCTGAGGTATGGTTCCCTGCATGATACCATGATTGTTATTGTAAGTCTAATTTTTGCAATATATCCTTATATACAGATTAGTTATTGTCATTCAAAAATATGTAAATTACATGTGATATTGGTTTATAGATCGACCAAGGATAATATCAATTTCAAATCACTTGCAATGTACTCTGTATAATGGGTTTATTTACGTATACAATTATGATTTACTTTTTAAAACTATAAATTGATGAAACTTGATATTACCTCGTAGCCTGTTATGCCACTTTAAAATTTCATATACATGTTTGTATATATAAATGATTCAGTAACTAATGAATCATAGCTTATTACTGAGTTATTGGTATAAGGAGATATATTTGTAGCATACCTAAGAATGCATTTGATATTTATCAAATATTTGACTTAAAACAACGAATCATACTAATCGTTCAGTGAAGATAAAGTCAGGGTTGCCAGCAGACTTGAAAAATCAGGGTAGTCAGGTATTTTTTCAGGGTGAGGGAATTTTCAGGGAATTTTGATTATTGGTCAGTGAAAAATGAAAATCCTGAAGTCAGGGAAAAGTCAGGGAAAAATTATTTTGAAGGACAAAAAGAATATTTTTCTGTTGTAATGGCTATGGCAATAATATATTAACAATCCATTGCATTTATTAACAAATATATCTGCTTTGATTTTTAGCTCACCAGAACAGAAGGTTCAGGATGAGCTGTTAGGATGGGTAGGTGGATGCTCCGTCGTCTGGCGTTAACAATGGTCTTCTCAGAAATTACCTGTCGGATTTACTTCAAATTTGCTGTGCAGAAGCCTTTTGACGTTCTAACTGCAATTTGCTCATAAAAATAGAAAAAACTTTAATCATCTTCTTCTTATGAATCAATGGATGGATCATCATCAAACTTGGTCTCTAGCATCCTTATATGGATTTTTATCAGATTTGCTCAAAAAATTTGGTCGGCCCTTTTAGGGGCCGCTAGAGCTAAGAATAGAAAATCCTTAAAATGACTTTTTCTCATGTTTCTATCGATGGATTATTACAAAACTTGGTTTTTAGCATCTTTAGATAGTGTTCTATCAGATTTGCAGAAAAAATCAATTAGCCCCAATTAGGGGCTGCTAGAGCTAAAAATAGAAATACCTTTAAACGTCTTTTTTTCATGAACCATTGCATGGATCATCACCAAACTTGGTCTGTAGCATCCTTAGATGGTCCTTTCTCAAGTTTGCTTAAATGGATATGGTTGGCCCCTTTTAGGGGCCGCTAGAGCTAGAAATAGAAATACCTTAAAATAACTTTCTCATGTTTCTATGAATGGATTATTACCCAACTTGGTTTTTAGCATCTTTAGATAGTGTTCTATCAGATTTGCTCAAATAAAAATGATTGGCCCCAATTAGGGGCCACTAGAGCTAAACATAGAAATACCTTAAAATGACTTCTTTTCATGAACCAGTGGTTGGATCATCACCAAATTTGTTCTGTGGCATCCTTCAGTCATCATGAATATTCCTTTGTAGTATCCTTTGATGGTCCATTATCAAGTTTATTATTGTTCCCCATTATTTGCCCACAAGTGTACCTTTATTACCTTTTTAGTAACAAGTTAATTATATCTATTCTGGTGAGTGATGCAAGGCCATCATGGCCCTCTTGTTTTTTCTAATTCTGTAATATAAAAATTCTAACATTATAGACAAGATTACTTGAAGACAGAAAGGCTTTGCAACCCTTGCCTCCTGAGCTGATTAACATCTTTTACTTACATGCAGATGCTTGCATGTATGTGGGAATGCTTCATGTCAATGAGTTTAATATACTAAACTTCATTTTTTTCTTTACAGAAGGAATGAATGGATGCACCTGCGTAATGTTGTCGGTTGGGTTGAAAAAAAATTATTTTCAAAGTTTTGAAATAGTATATTTGTACTTGCAGATTGTCTAATTAGTGTGGGACAAAAGTAGTGATTAATAGTGTTGACTGTGATTTTTTTTGACAGTTGTTCTTGTCAATAGTGCATTATTGATGCTTCAGCTTCACTTTAGACAATGTCTTATGTTATGGCGCTGCTTGTCCGTTTGTCCATCTTTTTTCCTTGTGCGGACAACTCCTCCTACATTATTTGACCTATTTTCTTCAAATTCTTACAGGTGATAAGTATTCATGTCTAGGTGTGTGTAAAGGGGAGATAATTCACATTGCTGTTTTTTTACTGAGTTATTGGCCCTTACAATTTTTTCAGCAAATTCTTGTGCAGACAACTCCTTCTTCATTATTTGACCTATTGTCTTCAAACTCTCACAGATGATAAGTATTGATGTCTAGTTGTGTGTAAAGGGGAGGTAATCCACACTGCTGTTTTTTACTGAGTTATTGGCCCTTTTTATATTTTTACAGCAAATTCGCGGACAACTACACTTTCATATTTCAATTATAACGTGTTTATCGTAAACTTTGACAAGGTCATGAAGTGTCTCAGTTGTGCAAGAGAGAGCATAACTTATCATCATAGCATGTTATGGTGGTACTCATGTTAACACAGCCTTCAGGCATATTTTGCCCCACTCTGCAGAGCTCTTGTTGATATTGTTTTTCATTTAAGTGTTTGCTTGCTTTATGATACACTGTAACTTTAATTCTCTAGTCAAGAATACATTAATGGCCAATTAGGTCAAATTTAGTTAGATTTACATGCTTATTTTGCACTCTATGTAGTTCAATATTTCACTGAACCTAAAATTACCAAATTTTGCACATGTTTTAGCTGTTAAACCATCTACAAAATGCAATACCAATGTTGTTAAGGAATAAAAACTGATTTTATGGGTGGATTGGACAGCTGCAGGGGAGGTGGGGGCTTTTAAAGTTTGGTAATTTTGGTCAGTGAAAAACTCAATTTGGTCAGGGAACTTGTCAGGTGCTGGCAGCCCTGAAAGTGTTGCGCATTATAGATTTGACAATCAGTTTAAACAATATAAGTATACAAATTATAAGCTGTGGGCGTGGTCCAGTGGTTGGTGCGCTCGACTTGTAACCCGGATATCCTGGTTCAAATCCAGGCTGCGACAGGTCATACCCTTCTATGAAAATTTGACAAAAATTTTAATTTTCCTCCATATTTGGAGAAGTTGCCAGCTCCTTGTGGAAGGATAGGTAAGTACTGGTTAGTATACTGTCCAGGAAAACTGGTTAGGTGAACCAGTATATATATATATTTATATATATATCTATTTATGTATATATATCAGTATATAGCTGAAAAATTGTTGAAAAACGACGTGAAACCCCAGTGGCAATAAGCCACATACGAGCAAACAGAAATTATAGATATGTACTGATCACACAAAACTACTTGTGAAACATTTCTTTAATGTTTTCCTGCAATGTACATGTAGCTTATGTTCTCTTCCTTCATCCCAGTTGCCTCACAGAAATGTTGTATGGATTAATAGATACTTATGTTCTTAGATCAAGTATGATTTTAAATCCTTTATTGAATAACAATTTGCATTAAGCAGTTTTATTTGCCTCATAGAAAATTGTCACGTTTACTGTGATTATCTCACATGGTATGATCATGGAATATTGTACAAGTAGCACTCGGAATTCATCCATTTCAGCATAGAGGCACCTCATTAGATGATGTTCTCTTTATATAGGTATGCTGTCATGGTATCCATAGCTGCTACTGTTGCTGTTTTATCTATAGATCATGATTGTGGTAAAGCTTGTTTGATGAATATGACACACTGATTACTTCTCTATGATGTTTACTTTTGTTTCATCTTTGCCTTGTTAGATTTCTGTGTAAAGGCACCGTGGAAGAAAAAATATTAGATCTACAGAAGCGAAAACAAAGTCTTGCCAATAGTGTTCTCACTGGGTTAGTATGCATTATTATGGGTAATAGAAGACACAGAAATCTATACATGTACAGTCGACTCTCATTATGGCGAAGTCAGTTAAGATGAATTTTCCCTTTGTCTAAATATTATTTAAGTCCTAATTTTTTCCTTCTTAAAGTATATAAAATTCTGTTGGTTAAGACAAATTTTACTCTCAAAATTTTAAACCCCAGTGACAATAAGTCACATAAAAACAAAAACAATATGGGTGGATGGGCGGGTGGTTGGTTGTATGTATGTTTGTACAATTTAATTATGTCAGTTATGTAGAATTTCAGATTAACCTAACGAATGTTTGCCATAATGTAGCCATGTTTTGCACACGGGGCCAGACCTCAGCATTCCAGTATGTCATGGTTGCCCTTGAATAACAAAATTTTATGTCGATTTTGGTCTTGTCAGGGTTATTACTTTGACGTGCCTTGAGGAACAATTTTGTTCTTAGAATAAATGTTACTCTAAGTGGGTTAGTCTTGGATGTTTAATTAAAGACCTGATAGAAAAACTTAGGTCACAAATATATTAAGGTCTTTGATGAGATTGAGTTCATGGGCTTGACATGTTGCCAGTCAGCATCTAGTTTATTAAGTAAGTTATTTTTCATTATTATGTTTCTGTTTTAACTGTTTTACCTGTATTTATTTGTTCTGAATTATTAAAACTGGTTTATTTTTGTATCATTTCAGGAGTTCAATGTCCAAGAGCAAACTGACTTTGGCTGATCTGAGAATGTTGTTTGGTGTATGATGTAACTTGTATAATGTGTTGTAAAATGTGTCATTTGTGTAAAACAGATTGAGAACGTGATTTGTACTTCATTGAATTTCTTCCTTTTTCAAACTTTACTTAAAAGTATTCAGATTTAGTCTAGATTTGCTAAAGATGGTGTTTTTCCAGAGGAGTGTGGATTTTCCACCCTTGTTTTTGCAGTCAGAACCCCTGGCTATTATGAGAAGTGTGTGTTGAATCTATATCCGCATGTGGAATCTCTCTGCCTGTTAGGTGAATGACGCATGTATTCATGACTCCAGTATCTTTAAGATGAAAATATACAGCAAGTGATTTGTCATGTTATCACATAGTTTTTATTATATGATAATGAATAATCAGTGATAGTAATTTTCAGCCCTCCAGAAACAAAGGTTCAGGGTGAGCAGTTATGATTGGTTTGAGGATGCTCTGGCATCTTCTGTCACGTTTGTTCAAATAGATTTGGTTGGCCATTTTTAGGGGCCACCCGAGCCAAAAATAGAAATACTTAAAAATGACTTCTTTTCATGAGCAAATGGTTGGTTCATCACCAAAGTTGGTCTGTAGCATCCACTGGTCATCACCAATATTCCTTTGTGGTATCCTTTGATAGTCCTTTATCAGGTTTATTATTGTTCCCCGTTATCTGCTCAGAAGTGTACCTTTATTACCTCTTTAGTTACTTGTTAACTTATATTTATTCTATTGAGAGATTCTTATTTAGAATTAGTTTCATCATTCATCATCTTTGAAACCATCAACATTAATTTTATTAGTTTTAGCAGTAGTTAAGATACAATTAAATTCCTTTGGCCTAATGTAATACATTTGTTTTTACTGACTGCTTCACAATTGGATAGGTTGCCACAATACAATTAATAAAATAGGAAATAATTATTTTCAGCTCACCTGAGCACAGAGTGATCGCCCTGACTGTGGTTTTGTCTCGTGTGACATGTGTTGTCCACAATTGTTTTAAATGACATTTTCGCTGAATCCACTGGGCCAATTTCAGTCAAGTTTTACATAAATGATCATTTAATATTCCCCTACTAAAATTGTTCAAATTATATCCTTTGGGTATAACTGCATGACATAGAACTTAAGGTATTTGGTGTGTATCATTGTCCAGTAATCTTTTACCTCTAAAGTTTAGAGTCACTCTACTAAGATTGTTCAAAATATGCTCTTGGGATCAGTTTACCACATCAATTCGTCATGTTACCTAGGCGAGTGATATATACTATGGCCTTTTTAAAATGGTCTTAAACATATTTTTTGCTGTTAAAAAATCAGGAAGAGGTAAAACGCTATGAAAGTTTAGACTTGACATATTTTATATTAATACATGTGGACTCACCATGTATCATTGTTTTGGGGTTTTTGTTTAATATAACTTTATGTGAGTCATATACATGCTTAAATTATCATAACAATAAACTTTGATATAAAAATACATTTTTCTTTTTTATGCCCCCTTCAAAGAATTTGGTATTAACAATGGTTGTGTATTGTAGATGACCCCAAACGATTGTGTGGTCAGTTGGTCAAAGTTCAAGGTCACCATGCCCTTTGACCACTAAAAGCTTATCTGATCAATAACTAGAGCACACTTTGGCCTACAGCCCACAGAATCAGTGAGGAGGTTGTTATTGTTCTTATTTATTTCGGTAAAGATACACATATACATGGATACAAAACATGATGGCAAATGTAAAATTTACACATGAAATTAAGTCCATGACATGTAAATGTACCTGGGATGGCACAAAAAAGAGACAAACTCTTATTTCCATGGTGTTCCTCTTTGTTGATGGCATGACACAGAGAGGCATTAATATCACAGATTATTATAAAGATATATTAAGAAAAATGAATTACATGAAATTGTAATTAAAGCAGAAAAATATCTACTGCAGAACTGAGCTAAATTAAAATGTTTGACTGCACTGACTTAAATACATGTAATTAACAATAATGTCAATTTCTGATAGGATTACTACAGAACTCTAAAAGAAATGAAGTTTAAGAAGTTTCTATACCAAAACAGATATCACTTATTATAATGATAAACTGAACATCAATGTAATAATAAATTTAATGTAATTATATAAGAATTAACATAGTAAATCTAGCAGATATTTTCTTACAGCAGTTTTGAAAGCATGAGTTATGCTATGAGGTAACTTATTCCAAAGAGAACACCCTAAGTAACAGAAAGACCTTGACCCTAAACCTTTAACCTTCGGAATAATATAAGCACCCTTTTCACTTGACTTTGTGTTATATGTATATGCAGAATCCCAAGAGACAAAATGTTCCCCCATATAATCTGGGGATAAACCTTGTTTGACCTTGAATACATGGCAAAGAATAATCTGGTATACACATTTGTCAGCTGGTAGCCAGTTAAGAAACGGAAAATGTGCGACACTGGATCCATGTCAAGAACAAATCTCATTACCTTATTCTGAGTTGTCTGAAGTTTATTTCTGAGTGACTGAGTCAATCTGTGATACCACACAGAACACGCATAATCTAGGTGACATTGAAAAAGAGACATAACAAAAAGATGTTTAGTATGCTGGGTAAAGTAACCCTTTTTGCGATACAAATATTTTATCCTTGCATTAGCCTTTTACAATACAGACCAAGACATGGAATCAAAAGATAGAGTTAGATCATTGATAACACCCCATGATAGGTAATAGAAGATGCACTTTTGATATTTACACCATTGCATGAAATATCTAAATTGGAATTTGACTTTTAGTCTATGTTTAGAGGCAAATAAAACTGGCTCAGTCTTACCAAGAGCTTGTTATCAAACCAACCATAGACTGACCAGTTGTAGATCCTCTTTTAAAGCTGATTCTACGACTGATTTTAACTTACCAAAGGCAACAATACCAGAATTGTCAGCATATAAAGAAAGTTTATTTTTGACTACTGCTGACATGTCATTGATATAGATAAGGAACAAAAGAGAACCTAGAATTTTGACCCTTGTGGTACGCCACAAGTTATTGAAGCAGTTGATGAATGTTTCCCTGAAAGATCGACAAGCTGCCACCTATCTGAGATAAACGAAGAAATACCACCGCAAGATGTCTGCACCCAGACCAGCCCAACGAAGCTTCATAAGAAGGATGGAGTGGTCGACAGTGTCGAAAGCCTTTTAGAGATACAGAAGTACCATACCTATAACGTGACCTTTGTCCATCTCCATCCTAATGAAATAAGATGAATTAAACATGTATCTGTTGAGAACCCACTTCTAAAACCTGACTGAAATTTGTACAATAACTTATTAACCTTGAAGTAAGATTCCATCTGAACATAAACAACATTTCAAAAATCTTAGAGATGACATTCAAGACAGAGAGAGGACGATTGTTACCTACAAATGTCTTATCATTCTTCTTGAACACAGGGACAACTCTAGCACATTTTAGATCATCAGGAACAGAACCTTGAATGAGTGACAGATTAACAACACGAGCAAGAGGTTGAGTAATTATGGAAGAACCATCCTTAACAAAACGCGAGGGAATACCATCCAAGCCTATAACCTTATTATAACTTACTAGTAAATCAATTAAATGTTTCTGGATCTGATTCTCAGTTATTAATGAAAAAGAAAACTGTTCGGAGATACACCTAATTTTTTGGAAAATGATTTAACAAGTGATTCACCAAACTTATCGACACAAACAGGTAATTTTCCAACAAGTTTTGAAGAATCTGCAATCTTTTCTTTGTCAAAACAAATATTTCCATCAATATTAAGACAAATATTACTACTTTTAAAAGATAACCCCTTTTCGATGGCAAACCTAGATTTTTCAAAATTTTCCACAATGATTTAGAATCATTTTGGTTTTCTTCTAGAGTCTCTGTGAAATAGTTTTTCTTAACTGAATCAATGAGACATTGAGTCTTGTTTCTAAGGCATTTAGATTTATTATAGTTTACATCACTCAGATTAATAGACTGTGTAATATCTGGATGAATCCATGATTCATAACTTTGTTTAATACGAACCTGCTTGATTAGTGCAATATTGTCGATACCAGATGTAAAACAAATCTGAAATTTCCCCAAGCTTCAGACACATTGTCACATATGTTATATCTTATATATATGATAGACATTTAAACCACACCATGGGGTGTAGACAATAGCCTCTCTAATACTCTAAGACATTGTGTATTCAGTTTTGTTATAGATGCGCTTGGGTCTACATGTTTATTAAGTGTATTAAAGATATAATTAAACAATGCAGTGTTGTCTCTCTTATGGGAGTTATGACGGCATAGAAGAACACTATTCAAGTTTGCAGCCAATAAGTTGAAAATCATCCTTGTTATTGTGAGTGCCAATGACAGATTTTGTATTTTTCTCGTATAATATTTTATACAATGGTCACTAAAAGAAGTGTTTATAACTCCAGACTGAGACAGTTTATACATGTAAGTCTGACCCAAGTATTAAATCGATTGTGGTGGATGTTGAACTCATAAAGAAATGAATTGACTGAGTAAAATTAAACACTAAACTTCATCAGAGCAGTATTAAGAGCACATGCCTTTAAAGGTTTGTAAACATCTGTATTATAATCAAGTAAGATTGTTTCATATTCAGAAAAATGATTAGACGATGAACACACTGTATCTAAAATACTATAAAAGCTAGTTTGCGTCGGTGGTCTATGAATGATGTGACCTGCAGATGACCCCTATCGATTTTGTGGTCAGTTGGTCAAAGGTCACTGAGCCCACTTTTGAGTGAATCTTCATCAGACCTATTCCTCCCAGGGACAAATTCAAACATGGGTCATCTCTCAAAAGCTAGGTCATTAGGACTAATCACTGGGAATCATTGTTAACACTCTTGAGGTCAAAGTTTTAATTGAATCATCATTAAATGTTAAATCAAATGTTTATCTTAATGATATCTTGGACAAGTTAAAACATGGGTCATCAAACTAGGTCACCAGGTCAAAGCACTGGCAAACCCCGTTAACATAAGATTCAAAGTTTTGACTGGATCTTTATTAAACAAGGGCAAAATGTTTGTTTAACGATGTCTTGGGCGAGGTCGATTATAGGTTATCTGGGGTCACAAACTATGTCACCAGATTATATCTCTGGAGAATCTGCAATCTTTACTAAGGTGGGCGAAAAAGGCCATCGTGTCCCTTTTGTACATAAGCTTTATTAACAAGTTTTGGGTTATATAAATTTATTTGAGTACCCAATACACAAGCTCCAAAGGACGTCAAACCGTCCGTCCATCTAGCCATCCCATTTTCGTGTCTCGGTCGTAACTTCATAATTTCTGCGTGGATTTTGAAATAACATAGTACAAATGTTCACTAACACAAGATGATGTGTCACCATCAGAAGATGATGTGTCGAACTTGGCTCGTAGCGTCAATGTCATATTTAAGGTCATTCAATATTTATGTAGTTTTTGTGCCGCAGTCATATCTTTCCAGTTTCTGAATGGATTTTTAAATTATTTTAGTACTGATGTTCACCATCAGATGACAATGTAATGCGCGCAAGACCCTGGTCCATAGTGCCAAGGCCAAGGTCATATTCAAGGTCATTCTATATGTATGGGATTTCTTCTCTCAACTATAACTTTCCAACATCTGAATGGATTTTGAAATCATTTGGTACTGATGTTCACCATCAGAAGACAATGTGTCACGCACACAACCATGGTCTGTAGCGCCAATATCATATTTAAGGCCATTCATTAAACGTATGGGTTCTGCTGCTGTAAACTTGCATCTTGGCTATAACATCTTAAATCCTTGATGGATTTTTACATAATTTGTCTAAAACTCGTAAATCCGATTCTGACCTTACGCTAAGGTCAAGGTCATATGTTAGGTCATTCATTATGAATGGAATTTTTATTTTATTTGGTGCGTACTGTCTGTTCCAATATATCGTATATATCGTTCGCAGCCAATCTTGGTCATATGAATACCTTCTTAGTGGGAGTTTTTTATTATACGCTAAAGAGGTCGTATAATATCATGGCGCTGCTTGTCCATCTGCCTGCCCGTCTGTTCTCCTTGTGCGGACAACTCCTTCATTATTTAATCTATTTTCTTCAAACTCTCCCACATGATAACTATTGATGTCTAGTTGTGCGTCAAGGAAAGATGATGCAAATTGCTGTGTTTTTAACTAAATTATTGACCCTTATTATATACTTACAGCATATTTTTGTGCGGACAACTACTCCTTTATTATTTGACCTATTTTCTTCAAACTCTCCCATATGATAACTATTGATGTTTACTTGTGTGTAAAGGGGAGATAATTCACATTGCTGTTTATTACTGAGTTATTCTCCCTTATTATACTTTTAAAGCAAATCCTTGTGCGGTCAACTACTCCTTTGTTGTTTGACCTATTTTCTTTAAAGTCTCCAGATGATAACTTTTTATGTCTAGTAGTGTGTAAAGGAGAGATTTCCCTTTCTGTACTTGTCACTGAGTTATTTGTTTCAAATCACTTGCAATGGACTCTGTATAATGGGTGTATTAATGTATACAATTATGGTTAATTTCTAAAACTATAAATTGGTGAAACTTGATATCACAAAATAGCCACTTACGCTAAGTCGAGATTCTCATACATTTACACAACATAACATCTTGACCCATTCTTTCACCCACAAGAGCAGCGTAGGAACAGAAACTTTAATGAATGCACAGAGTCTTGAGCATGCAACATTGGGTATGTTGATTTTCGTAAAGAAATTAATTATTTAAATTGTAATATTTAACTGTAAAAATTATTTTACTGCTGTCATTTTGATACCACAATAACTAAAATTGTGCGTGCATTTTTTTAGTATTGCGTAAACGTGAAACTAATACAGTGTTATAGTAGTAAATGTTCTCTTTACCGGGGGGATGAACATTAGCCCCCTATATAGCACACTAGACATCACATAGCACACTAGAATCACATAGCACACTAGACCTCACATTGCACACCAGACATCACATAGCACTTTAGACCTCCATATGTCACACTAGGCCTCCACAAAGCACACTAGACACCAAATATAACACTAGACCTCACATAGCACACTAGCCCTCACATAGCACAGTAGACCTCACATAGCACACTAGACATCACTTAGCACACTAAACCTCACATAGCACACTAGACATCACATATCACATTAGACCCCCCCCATTTATCACACTAGACCTTACATAGCACACTAAACATCACATAGCACTCTAGACAACATATATCACACTAGACATTAAGTATAACACTAGAACTCACATAACACACTAGACCTCACATATCACTTTAGTCCCCCATATAGCATACTAGACCTCACATATCACATTAGGCCCGCATACACATGGCACTCTAGACAACATATAGCAAACTAGACATCAAGTATCACACTAGAACTCACATATCACACTTGACCTAACATATCACATTAGACCCTCATATAGCGCACTATACCTTACATATCACATTAAACCCCATATAGCACACTAGACGTCACATATCACACTAAACCCCTATATAGCACACTACTAGATCCCATGCATCACACTAGACATCACATATCACACTAGACCTCACATAGTACACTAGACCTCACATAGCACACTAATCCCCATACAGCATACTACTAGACCTATATAGCACTATGACATCACATATCACATATAGCACACTAAACCGCATATAACACACTAGACCCCATACAGCACTCTAGACCATATATAACGCACTAGACCCCATACAACACACTGGACCATATACATGTATAACACACTAGACCCCATACAGCACACTAGACTACATATAGCACACTCGACCGCATATAGCACACTAGATTGCACATTGCGCGTGAGACTGCATCATTGTCACTGATTGTTTTCAAAGCAAAGTATACATTTGTAACAAGCTATCGAAAACTGTACAATTTCTGATATTTAAACACTAATATTGAAAACAAAACTTCATATGGTATTGCTTTGTGGATTGCAGGTTTCTTTATACACACGTGAATGAATTGAATACAACAGTTCCCATGTGCATCAATTACTTTTCTTTATCATTGTCTTTGTTTCTTGGACACAATGCCAAAGTAAAACACTTATTACTTGAGAACGAGAATAGCACAGGTAATTGTTGATATACCAAACAGAGTAACAAAAATGTGGAATAACACATTATCCAATCTATCAACCACATTTGTATTTTCACACCTCCCATTCGCTGTATCATCATATATCTCTTGATTGTTTTGTACGCTTCCCAGACCGCTTGTTTCATTTTGTATTGTTTGAATGTTCATCACTTCAGTCGTTGCGATTTTTCTACGACATAATGGAAAACGTAGAAGCCAGAGAGGTACGTCTGCCTTGATTTCTGAACTGTCAGCTTTTACCATCAAAGCCGATATTGTGGTGATAAGAAAGGCGAACATAAATTGACAATTAATATAGATTTGCAGATAGGACACGTTATCTGACATCCTCGGCATCGTCTCTGCTGTAGTGTTCAAAAGTACAACAAATGTCAACAGTAGGGAGACACAATAACTCATTCGTTCTCCACTACGTGGTGGTATCTTAAAACTTAAAATGTTCATAAAAGACACCATAAGCACAGGTACGATTATATTAATGATATAAAACAATGGTCGTCTTTTAAGCACCAACTTTAATTCAAGAAATGACAACTCTGGAACTACCAGTTTTTTTCTTACGCTTGAACTTTCCAACAACCACTCTTCATTTTCTATATAGGTCACCTGAAGAATTTCTCTTTGAGAAGTAACAAAATTAAAATCAGAGTCATCAGCTGACTTTGATAAATGCACGGCGCAAGACTGTGTATCAAAAGGATATTGCGAAATATCGACTGGACAAATCGTTTTAATCGTTCCTCCAGAAGGCCACCAACTGATTCCGTTACTGTAAATATTGACTTTCATGCCGTTATTTTTGAGAATATGATACTCGTTTTTAAGCGTATTACTCATCGTTACTTCCGGAATCCAAGTATCGTCTGGAAAAAGTTCCAGTTTTAAAATATTGCCATAATCTGATGTGTTCCACTGTAGTGTCTCGTACATCCATTGAAATACAAATCCAAACGAACTTGTCATAGACTGATCCCTCTCATTTATTTCTTGAATGCTTAAAATATTCACGATTACGTAAACTTTCACCGACTGTGACTGGTTTAACACAGGCCGGAAATGAGGATTGATATTGTCTTCTAAATCTGACAATAATCTCTTTTGATCATGGAAACTGCCCGCTATACATATTCTAGCTAATCCACAATACAAGAAAACAAACATTAACTCGTTCATATTCTTTTCAGATAAAGAATGCATAAATATTCTTATCAATTTGCTAAGCTCGAAGTTTTTTCACGAATGATCGTTTTAACATTTGCTATTTCAAGTCCACAAGCATAAATGTCTTACTAAAAGGTTTAAACAAAAGGTTTAAACTAATGGAAGTTATTGGGCCAAATATCACAATATAACTTATGAATCAGCTCTGATGCTTATTTGATCCATTCAGTTTCTCAATAGCAACGCAAAGCTTTTATCTGATGTATGAACGTAGGTAAATAGATTCCTTGATTGACGTTTTGTGCAATGAATATAAAGCAAACAAAATGTTTACACTATGAAATGTGAAATTGTTGGAAATAGGAACACTTAAAACTTGCTTTTAATGGATTGATTTTCATTTCTCGGCACTCTGATGCAACAGAACAAGTGATACGCACTAAGGCATTGGTATTCAGCGCATGAAAAAAAACTACAGTACTTTAAACATTTTTGTAAGCCCTGATACACATACTTAAAGTAGCGTTAGTGCCTTATTACGAAGGAAAACGTAAAAAAGTAAACTATGATTTCAGTACATATAGTTCTGGTCCCTAAGGAAAGAAATTGCTTTTAGTTTACTGTGGTATCATTTAATTTCGCTTGCATGAATTTTTTGTTCGCGCTGTAATATAATGTTGAAACTGACTATATACATGTATTCATACGCATGCTTAGAAAGTAGTGTGCAATAGTTCTTGTTAAGAGTTTATCTTCAGCATGAAACTTGTAGTCATGAAACACACTTGTGGCTTAGTTATTTCTCATTAGAGTTATATACATAGTTGCCGACAAAGTAACATACTCACAAAAAAACAACAAAATATTACACGCGCAGGACGAATTTTCGCGTATTTCGCGCTACGTTTATTGCGCGAATTTAAGACCGCGCTAAAAAAGACCATCCAGAAAGAAGTGACAATCCGAAATTTTCATTGTCCGAATACTACGTCACTTAATTGTGTATCTTCTTCCGGCTATGTTACTACCGATTTGAGAAAAGTAAAGTTTTTTTGAGAATTAAAAGGGAAACGAGACATACCTTTAAGAAAAACGTTCATATTTTCCCACAGAGAAAGAATAAACATATTTAATGATTGGTGTTCTCGTGTAAACTGTAAATTCGATTGTAAACATTGTAAAACCATTCCTAGTGCCTCTTTATGTAGCTTTTAAATCGCTATCTACAGGATGCTAATGTGCTTTGATTTTAGTTAAATGAAATGTCTATTATCGTCAGCTAGAGTGCCCCCATTTGGGAGTTGCTGAATGTGTAGCACGTTGCACGATAATGTTCGTAATCACATTCATTTTGACCATAAACAAATACGAAAATCCTCGAAAAGCAATAGTTATTGCATTTAAGTAGTTGTATACATTATATTTCAAGTATTGAACATAGAAATGTCGAGATGCAAAGTTAAACTGAAATCTATTGTAGCTTGTTTGTCCTATTCAATCAAATCTTTAAAATACACTCCTAGTTAAAACTGCAGACCGTACTGTTTCAGAATATATTTTTACACCTTGAAGACATAAATTCGAGGAATTTTGTCATTTCGCTATAATCACGTAAATTTAAAAAAATATACAACGATAAGAATTGTTTTTGTGACAAATAAAAGAAATTTTATTTACAGTCCAGATATTACAAAAAGAGCAAGTGACTAACTAAGGTTAAGCATGTTTTTGTTAAGAAGCGCACGTTATTTGATAGGGAGACTCAGCAGACTGAACGGCTTTAGTGGTATCATGTTCAAAACAAAATTCTTAATACATGTACTGCTAGCTCTAATTCTCAAGAATTTTAGAAGTCAGTTGGTAAAATTGGCACCAGTAATTTTCAAATAAACATGATACCTGAGGAAACTGTTGTAGATGATGGCAGTATTTCATCAAATGTAGATGACTTTCTTTTGAATGGCGAAATTGTTTTAGCTCCCTTTTAAATAATGATAATCAGTTGCCAGATAGATCAGGAAATATAACTTAATGTTATGAAACTTACCTTTTCATGATAGCATTTCAATTTTAGAGGTGAAAACTTTTAAAGCGAAGTGTGGTAAAGCAATTGGTGCGGATACAATATATTCTGAAGTCTAGATAATGATGCCTGCATAAGTTTCTTGCATTCTTTGTTTAATATCTGTTTTGATAGCGGCACTGTGCGTCTGTTTGGTCTGAAAGTATCATTAAGCCTATTCCCAAGTCGTCATCGATGGATCCAAGGGATCCACTTTCATATAGGGGTACTGTACTCAATCGGTTGAGTATAAAATATATTGTACTATTTTGAAAGATAGATTAAGTAAATATTTTGAAGAAAATGATATATTGGCTGATGAACAATGTGTTTTTAGGAAAAAAAACGTAGCTACGTAGATCATATTTCAACCCTTACTAATGTAATTGATGCAAGAAAGCGTGTCAAAAAGTCTACATTCGTGGCATTTATTGATTTTAAAAAGGCTCATGATTTTTTAATAGAGATGAACTTTGCGATAGAATTTTGGATTATGCCATTGATGGTAAAATGTTCTATGTTATAATGTTATCATATTCCTCAGTGAGCTCTTGTGTTAAAGTAAATCATTTTAAAACTGGATGGTTTGACGTCGCTTCCGAGTTAAGACAAAGGTGTATTTCATCACCATTGCTGTTTAATCTATACATTGACGATTTGACAGTGTACAATAAAAGTTTTAATTTAGGGATACATATTGACAATGAGAAACTATCAATATTGCTTTTACAAAATGTCTCATCGTTTTATGGCTAAAAAGCGCGACATTATTCATAAGTCACTTTGCATTATTCAGTGTTGTATCGCATTGCTGTGATGTAACTTCGCATTGTCGCACTTTTGCTTCGCATTGTTGAGTGCCGAAGTCTGCATTTCTGCTGACCACGACACTCAACATAAATAACATAAGTGACAAAACAGTTCTAGATCTACAAAAATAACATAAGTGACAAAACAGTTCTAGATCTACATAAATAACATAATTGACAAAACAGTACCTGATCTACATAAATAACATAATTGACAAAACAGTTCTAGATCTACATAAATAACATAGGTGACAATACAGTACCTGATCTACATAAATAACATAAGTAAAAAAAACAGTTCTAGATCTACATAAATAACATAGGTGACAAAACAGTACCTGATCTACATAAATAACTTAAGTGACAAAACAGTACTTGATCTACATAAATAATGTAAATGACAAAACAGTACTAGATCTACATAAATAACATAGGTGACAATACAGTACCTGATCTACATAAATAACTTAAGTGACAAAACAGTACTTGATCTACATAAATAATGTAAATGACAAAACAGTACTAGATCTACATAAATAACATTGGTGACAATACTGTACTAGATCTAATTGAATAACATAGGTGACAAAACAGTACCTGATCTACATAAATAACATAAGTGACAAAACAGTACTAGATCTACATAAATAACATAGGTGACAATACAGTACCTGATCTACATAAATAACATCGGTGACAATACAGTACTAGATCTACATAAATAACATAAGTGACAAAACAGTACTAGATCTACATAAATAACATAGGTGACAATACAGTACCTGATCTACATAAATAACATCGGTGACAATACAGTACTAGATCTACATAAATAACATAAGTGACAAAACAGTACTAGATCTACATAAATAACATAGGTGACAATACAGTACCTGATCTACATAAATAACATAGGTGACAATACAGTACCTGATCTACATAAATAACATAGGTGGCAAAACAGTACTAGATCTACATAAATAACATAAGTGACAAAATAGTACTTGATGTACAAAAATAATTTAAGTGACAAAACAGCCCCCGTCTGTCCTATTTGTACTGTCCTTTTCATTGAATACAAAGATGTACAAGCAACAAAATTCACTGCAAATACCATTTGATAATCATATTCGAGCGAGTTAAAAAAAAGAAAAACTCTTATTCTATTCTACTAATTCTTGGTGTTTTCAACTTTAAAGGTGTCAAATGATTATATTGCTGAATATCAAGAGAGTGAAATCAGCATTGCTTCTGGATAAAATGTCTACAATTGTTTTATTTTACTTGTATTAACCCTAGGGTCTGGTCATAACGTCATTTATTTCATAGGGATACAAAAATATTGTCAATTTGTCCACAAGATGATTTACATACAACAGACATGCGACTGCATTTACATACCCTGGGAATATATTGTTATTGACAGTATTTTATTAAGTCATAATAAGGAACAAGATATCCAATGTAACTTTAAAATTGTTCAATTATACATAGGAACAGATGGTTTATTGTGAATGTAATGATTTTCAGGAATAACATGATTAGCGTAGATGGGCTACGCTTGGATGTTATCTTAAGTGTTAATCGCCACTTTGTCAACAAAATAGAATTGACTCAAAAACTATAAACACATCGATTTCCGATACATTTCCTTTGTTGTCATTGGATATGTACAGTGAATTATGAATTCGTCTGGCCGTCATTGGCAGTCCTAGTTGAATGATTCGTAATTCAACAATTTGAGTGAATTCATTAGCCATTGAAATTCTTTGATCTATCATAATCAATGAATCGCAAACCTTTCGTAATTGAATATGACTGATAAGCCAAACAGACATGAATACATCGAAGAAAGTACAAAAGCAATTTTACATTATTCGCTTGCACTAAAAGTTGCGTCTACGCCTTCGTAACATTCTTTCTTGACTTATGTCAACCTGTTGTTTATACGAGACGTAACATAACACTTATGAAAGAATGAGAACAGCGCAAACTGTTGTAGATATAACAAACAATGTAACGAAAATAACAAATAAAACGTTATCCAGACATTTAAGAACATTTTCACTTTTTCGAGAAAGATGAGTTGGTTCATCGATTTCTACATTCTTCTGATTGTTTTCTTCATTGTCCAATTCCCTTCCAACTGGTTGAATATTTGATATGTTCACATTTGTCCTTCCACAACACGATGAGAACAGTAACGCGTGAAGCCATCGTGGTAGGCTTGGCTCTGTTTCTGAATGTTGAGCCTTTACCATCAATGCGGATACTGTAGTGATAAGAAAGGCAAAAATCAATTGACAATGAATATAGATTTGCAGATACGAAACGTTATCTGACATCCTCGGCATCGTCTCTGCTGTAGTGTTCAAAAGTACAACAAATGTCAACAGTAGGGAGACACAATAACTCATTCGTTCTCCACTACGTGGTGGTATCTTAAAACTTAAAATGTTCATAAAAGACACCATAAGCACAGGTACGATTATATTAATGATATAAAACAATGGTCGTCTTTGAAAAATAAAATTCACGACTAAAATTGATAAACCAGGAACTATTTCACGTTTACTTATGACAGAATTCTCCAGAAACCATTCTTTGTTCTCTAAGTAAGTCACTTTTAACACTTCGTCACTTGAGGCAACTAGGTCTATTTCACTGTCTGCGACAGTTTTTGATAAACTTACAGCGCAAGTTTGAATGTCAAATGGATATTTCGAAATATTGATTGGGCATGTAGTTTTTATTGTCGCTCCTCTGTCCCACCACGTGAAACCGTTGCTTAACACATCAACCTTTATTCCGTTAGTTAACAATATGTAGTATTCGTTTTCCAATACGTTTGAAAGCATCACTTCCGGTACCCATGTTTCGGCAGGATGAAGTGTTAATTTTGAAGTGCCACCATATTCGGAAGAATTCCATTGAAGTGTTTCAAACTGCCATGCAAAACGAAATCCCAACGAACTTGTCATAGATTGATCTCTTTCGTTTATTTCTTGGAGGCTTAATATATTCACAGTTACGCTTACTGTCAATGTTTGTGACTGATTCAACACAGGTCGGAATCGGGGGTTGATATTATCTGCTAAATCGGAATGTAATCTCTTTTGATCAAAGAATGTTCCAGCAATAATTAAGTTGAAAAATCCACAAACCAAGAACATTACTTTATTTGAATACATATTTCTCGGGAATGAATGCCGCTCTGAGCAGATATTTACAGGTATGTAGCGTATCCTATCACATGAGCAGATATTTACAGATATGTAACGTATCCTATCACATGAGCAGATATTTACATGTATGTAGCGTATCCTATCATATGAGCAGATATTTACAGGTATGTAGCGTATCCTATCACATGAGCAGATATTTACAGGTATGTAGCGTATCCTATCACATGAGCAGATATTTACAGGTATGTAGCGTATCCTATCACATGAGCAGATATTTACAGGTATGTAGCGTATCCTATCACATGAGCAGATATTTACAGGTATGTAGCGTATCCTATCACATGAGCAGATATTTACAGGTATGTAGCGTATCCTATCACATGAGCAGATATTTACAGGTATGTAGCGTATCCTATCACATGTGGTTGTTGACTTATTTGAATTATACTTCACTTCAGCGATTACATGGCGTGTACGAATATTTAGCTGTGGTAATTATGAACAAGAATTATGAACCGAACACATATGTCCATTAGACAAAATTTGATCGTTAATGTTATCCACTAATTCACGAGTTAATAGCTGCATCGGTTTGAATCAGTGTGTAAAATGGTCGATCACAAATACGAACTGATGGAATAATTTAGAAATAATGGATCGATTTTACATTGAAGAGGCACTGCTGTCACTGTAAAATATAAATAATGAATTAAACTATTTGTCTTACATTGAACGTACCAATACGGTTTCGTTCATAAAACTCGTTAAGATTGTCATGATCCGCATTCTTAACCATTCCCGACCAAAGGTGTCGTTTCTGTTAACAACACTGTACAGTCTTAGCATGACTGATGCTACTTCTCGGCACAGATGACCAAACAAAATACATCAAATCACATTGAATATTTTTATTTTTTATGTTCATAAAATTTTTTACAGATATTAATTAGTTCACATACCAAGTGATGGGGGTAGCCTTCATTACCTAATCAAATAGTCTAGTCGTGGCAATGTTACCTAAAAATCAAAAATCAAAGTACAGCATTTTGCTGCTTGTTAAAGTAGTGTGGCAACGTCTTGGTCTCTATTTAATCATGTATTTTGAGCGGACTCAACTCAGGATTGACATCTGAACTACATGATAATATCTTTTAAACAATGGTTTAACATCAAAGGAACAATTGATAGTGAAAGGCGATAATGATTCTCTGTACTCGAGTATAACTTGGCAATCATTCTTGAACGCAATCATTCTTGAACATTTAAAATCCACTTTACGATTATACTTTAATTTAAAAAATCTCAAGGAACGAAACTAGAATTTTTTGTCTTTATGTCGATTTTGTCAGAGAAAATATCAAATATGAAAGTACAGTAACAGTACAAAAACCAGAAACACTGCACTACCGCCATACTAGGTTTTAGAAATAGCGACTTTGATTCAATAACCCCTAAATACGTTCCCATGTTAGGATTTGATAACAGCTCGCAATAAAAACCAAGCGAGAGGTCAACCAATTCTGCGTGCGTGCGTGCGTGCGAGCGTGTGTTTGTATAGCCGGCGTTATGAGGACGGACGGGTTGACGCACACCAACGTTCCGAGGACTGTTTGCATTGAGAGGACTTACACGCAAGTCCTCATAAAGTTTTTCCCTCGTATACCATCTTCATGGGGTCTACGTATGGATTTTGCAAAAATAGCAGAAGTGCTCTAAACGTCGTTCTTTTGTGAATTATTGTGCATCACTATACACATTTTACCAGCTCTCTTTGAAAGTGTGCGTAAACCTATCTATTTAAGTCCGTACAATGTCGGCTCATCGTAACACTGTGCATCAATGTCCTCACAATATCGTATAATCATGACGACGTGCATCCTTGTCCTCATAACATAGGATAAACGAATTAAAAGTGGCACAAGCCCAATTTCAATTTTCTTCAGAAATTCTTAAGTAATAAGTTGCGATTTTTGAATGTATTTCAATAAAATATGTTATGTAAGGGCTTTATACGTGCCATTTGACATTGGCATGCAGAACAGTTACTGTTGTTCGAGATTGGATGCTGTTTTTGTTCGTCAGCTAATCCTGGCGACCACAACAGCGAGCCCCAGGGACCTAGCATGTACCTATATGATATATGGTCGTGTAGTACACGGTCCTGGCCATTGTTTAAGACCATTTCCACTATCCTAGGACACCCCTAGAGGTCCTACAGAATGTCCCTGAACATCACCGAATATAGTTTTTATGGAGAAATTGCACATTTTTAGCATGTTTTCGGCCCGGTTCGAGCCCCACCGCCTAGATACACACCCATATGATAGACCATTGTGCAGGGCTAGGTTCTGGCTATCGTTTAAGACCATTTGCGAGGAGCTATTGCCACCCTATGGGTCAAAGGTTGTCTTAGAAATTCAAAACCGCCGGTTTTTATATAGAATATAGAACAAATTCAGCTTTTGTCAAAGGTTTTCGACCCGGTCTGAGCCCCTAGGACCTGGTACATATCTGTATGGTACCTGATTGTGTAGGTATAGGTCTAGGCCTAGTTATCATTTGAGACCATAATCGAGTAGCTGGGATAACCCCTGTGGTTCATGACATGCTTAAAAAAGTCCGAAAACATGGTTTTGACACTGAAAATTGACCATTTTGAATGTTTTTCAGAGGTTTTAGAGCCGGTTCGAGCCCCTACGTCCCGCTACATGTCAATATGATACACGTATGTGTAGGTGTGGGTCCTAGCTACAGTTTGAGACCCTAACCGAGTAGCTGAGACACCCCTGTGGATCATGGCATGCCTGAGAAGGTCCGCAAATATAGTTTTTGCAATGGATATTGACTATTTTGAATGTTTGTGAGAGGTTTTCGGTCCGGTTCGAGCCCCTGGGACCAGGTAGATACCTATATGATACATGGTTATGTAGGTACTGGTACTGGCTATCATTTAAGACCATAACCGAGTAGCCGAGACACCTGTGTGGGTCGTGACACGCTTAAGAAGGTCTGCAAACATAGTTTTGACACTGAAAATTGACAATTTTGAAGGTTCGTGAGAGGTTTTCGGCCCGATCCGAGCGCCTAGGACCAGGAAGACACCTATATGATACACGGTTGTGTAGGTACTGGTGCTGGCTACAGATTGAGATCCTAACCGAGTAGCTGAGACACCCCTGTGGATCATGGCATGCCTAAAAAGGTCCGTAAACATGATTTTTGCAATGAAAATTGACTATTTTGAAGGTTTGTCAAAGGTTTGCGGCCCGGTTCGAGCCCCCGGAACCAGGTAGATACCTATATGATACATGGTTGTGTAGGTATTGGTCCTGGCTACAGTTTGAGACCTATATCGAGTATCTGAGACACCCCTGGGTGGCATGGCATGCCTAAGAAGGTCCGCAAAGACTGTTTTGAGGCTGAAAATTGACTATTATAAGGTTTGTCAGAGATTTTCGGCCCGGTCCGAGCCCCTAGTACCAGGTAGATACATATATGATACATGGTTGTGTAGGTACTGATGCTGGCTATCATTTAAGACCATAGCCGAGTAGCTGAGACATCCCTGGGATCATGACATGCCTAAAATTGTTGACAAGAAGGTTCGAACTTTTAAAGCATCACTGTTTTGAACGTTTGTGAGAGGTTTTAGACACGGTTCGAGCCCCTAGGGCATGGCGCATACCGGAATTATACACGGTTGTGTTTGTGTGGGTCCTAGCTACCGTTTGGGTCCATGATCGATAAGTTGGAACATCCCCGGGGACTACAGTATGTGTAACAATGTTGACAAAGGAGGTTCGAATTTATTTGGCTAGATATACATTTTTAATGAGTTTTCGACCGAGTCCAAGACCCTGTGACCTTGCGCATACTGGTATGACACATGGACTTGTAGGTATGGGTCCTGGCTATCTTTGGAGACCACACCCGGGTATGTAGGACACTTGTAGGGGTAATGGCATGCTTAAGAAGGTATATATCATATAGTGTTAATACAGGGAAAATATGAGAAAATGGAAGTTTATCAGAGGTTTTGGACCTGGTCCGATACCCAAGCATACCAATATGATACGTGGTCGTGTGGGTAGTGGTACTAAGTATCGTTTGACACCACATCTGGGTATATGGGACATGTGTTTTGGTCACGGCATGTTTAAGAATGTCCGCAAATATGGTTTTGACAGTGAAAATTGACTATTTTGAAGCTTTGTGAGAGGTTTTCGGCCCGGTTCGAGCCCCCTATGACCAGGCACATACCTATATGATACATGGTTGTGTAGGTGTGGGTCCTGGCTACAGTTTGAAACCCTAACCGAGTAGCTGAGATACCCATGTGGGTTATGACATGCTTAAGAAGGTCCGCAAACATGGCTTTGACACTGAAAATGGACTATTTTGAATGTTTGTCAGAGGTTTTAGAGCCGGTTCGAGCCCCTCGGAACCAGAAACTGCCGGTATGATACATAGTTGTGCAGGTATAGGTCCTGGCTACGGTTTGAGACCCTAAACGAGTAGCTGAGACATCCCTCTGGGTGATGAGGTGCTTAAGAAGGTGCGCAAACATGTTTTTTTGACTATTTTGAATGTTTGTCAGAGGTTTTAGAGCCGGTTAGAGCCCCTAGGACCCGGAAACTGCCAGGATGATGCATGGCTATGTTGGTATGGGTCCTGGCTACAGTTTGAGTCCCTAACCGAGTAGCTCAAACACCCCTGTGGGTAAGTTAGAACTAGTTCACGCGAATATAGTCATTTGCAAACAAACTTAGCCTCGAAGAATGCTTGATGCACATTGACCAATAGTCAGTAAGATGCAACAAACAGAGCTTATATGGATATTGACCGGGGTTTATCAAAATATTTGCAGACTGACAAGATGTCTAAATTACTACACATAAAAATGCATCTTTATTCAACATGCGTCGTACTTTAGCTTCAATGCTTACTTTTTTTCCGAAGAACTGACATGCATGTTTTATAAAACTAATATGGCGATGAATATTGTCGTTTATTACACCCACATACCATGTTCCACGAGGATGCATCTTCAGATAACATAGCCATTTAAATTAAATTCTCGCATACTTTGATATATATATATGACGCACACCAACGTTCTAAGAACGGTTTTCAATGAGAGGACATATACGCGGGTCCTCTTAGATTTTTTTCTCGTATGCCTAAGTATACTTTTAAAGGTATGTCCCAACCGCCCGCCCTTTAGATGTATTTCAACATTGATGAGAGCCATCATCTTGTTAGCTTTGCCAATACAATCTCATACGAGAAAAATTACCGGCTCTCTTAGATTTTTTCTAGAAAGCAGGTAACCGACTCTGTAGAAAAAAATCTAGGGAGCCGTTAACCAGCTCTCTAGGCACTCTATTTTCGCGTCTTCGCATCGTAATTTTGCGTTCGCTTCGTAGTTTCGTACTCTCGACCTATCTCATGAATTGGTTGAAACTGCGAAACTATGATTACCCGAATGGAATAACGTACTATATTACGTTAACATAAATACTGTATTTAAAACCATTATGTAGAGCTGTACAGCTATATCAGTGGATCCCGGTTCGAATCCACACTCTAATAGTTTCTTTAAATATTCTTTTTATCTTTATTTATTTTAAAAACACGTATAATTTTATAATTTTAATCGGGATTCTTTATTTCAGATAAATTGTTTCACCATTTTTTCAACGTTTTTAATTATGTATATCAATAAAATTTCATAATTGAAACGGGTTGAACAAAAGGAAAATATACATTTAAATAGTACCCCACATTAAAAAGAAAAATATTTTTAAAGATAAAACCCCACATAAAATTAAGGAATAAAATGATAAACCGCTTGCATACGTATGTAACCGAACACGTGCATTAATTTTCTAATCTACTAATCAGTACGGAGTTAATTGTATCGGACTATAACACAAGACTGGTTTGATACAGTTTAAACAGTCAACATCTTGTAAAAGTATGTTACACATGTATATAGCGGTTTACTGTGATGTAGACGTTGTCGCCCCCCCCTCTGAAAACTGAAAATGTGACCATCAGTATCAGAAAATATACATGTGAAAACAGTATTATTTATGTTGAATCACCAATTTGTAGTTGTATACCAAAATACTTGCAGCACATAATTATATGGTTGGGAAAGATAATTTCAACGACATATGCTTGTGAAACATATTAAACTATTGAAAAATAGGCCCCCAAGTCTACAACTGGATAACGTGACCATTTCCCCTGCAAATACGTATGATTTTGTGATTTTTGTAGAATCGTTAAGCAGACTTCTATAATTATCACGAGTCTGGTAGCCCAAGACTAGTTAAAACGTCGATTTGAGAAAAATACTCGAAACACAGATATAATCTATATAGATTCAGGCACCGGGTCTAGATCTGAAAATAACAAAAACATCGCATACAATCATGAAATTACGGGGTTTTTTTTAAGAGAACAAAATCATATCGTAGTATTCAGATTCCATTTCCTTTCATTTCGAAAATCTCTTGTTACTATGTGCGTCATCCGGTTTCTCACATGACTACATTTATACTTAACTTTAATTTCGATAGATATTTACCTTTTATCGACATTTAAAGACTAAAATTGAAATTTGTTAGTATTTGAAACGATGTTTGCATTATAAAACAATGCAAATGAGTGGTGAGATTAACGAACAACAACTATTCATTGGTTCGAGATATAGACGACAACGATGCAGAACATGTGTCTGTTTTAGTAAGGCGCCAAGTCTCCCCCAAGTCTCTAAGAGGTAAGGTTCAACATTTTTATTTTCCATCATTATGAGGACTTCGAATTAACAATGGCGTTTCCAGCGAAAGCTGTAGGCTATATTAAAGTGCGCAATGTCTCTCAGTTCAGTTTGATAAGAGATTTTTGCGATTTAAAAGGAATATTATATGATGTCAATGTTGACTCTGTGCATGCAAATTCGTCAAAAGTGTTTTTGTTCTGTTTTGAAGATTTCAAAAATGTAGCAGATTTTGTTGCTGTAAGCCAGTTTAAAAATGCAATCGTTGTTAATATTTGAGTAAGGGACCAGTAGTGTTGAAATTAAAAGATCGTAAAGTTTAATTTTGGAAACTGGGTAAGTAATGCTTCTCTGAGAGTGTCCATCCAAAGAAGGAAAAGTTCTGCTATTTGTTTCTGCCATTATTTTGTCGGCCTACATTATATTGCTGTTTGTCTTGCAGACATATGCAACTATTTGTCCTTTATCAATAGGCCGATTAGAGTACAGTGCCCTATATATATAGAATATAGAAGGAACATGCAACATTTTTAGTGATTAAAACTTTATTTTTAGTTCTCTCTATCATCATCATGTCTTTCCTCGACTGACAGTGTTCTAGTCCCTAGTGATATTTCTTCTGATATTTTGACTGTCACTGCAAACCCACAAAGATCTAAAAATTATGTGGAAGTATCAGACTGTATCATCAGGTAGCCTTACTTATTTGGCTTTTTGGTTGGCCGATATCATAAATGAATTTGGAAGGGCCATCCTCTCAGCCTTACGCAGAACTGCATATTTATGTGCGGACAGGCGAATTATGTAAAAATACATAAGTAACTGGTAAAACTTGCTCAAATCGCAATTTGCAAGGTCACATATCAGATTTAAATCTGCTTTTAGGGCTGTCACGATTCACCGCGATACACAGAAACCGCGGAACAACACCTCACGGTTCGATCCACGGTACGAAGTTTCAAATGTACGGTATAGGTTTGGTATGTAATGTTTACAGACTTTATCCAGTATAACTCAGGGCTAAAGTAATGTAAACTGGTTCCTGTTGACTCTGGTTGTACAGAGACAACTGGTATGGCCTAAAATTTCCAGGACGCTGATTAGTCAATCTTGGTCGAAATCCCAGCAGAATTCTGCTCGAGGGATCTCGCAAGACTCTATCACTCGATGCATATTTCACTTGTTATTTAAAAAAGATCAACAGATGGAAATTGAATAACTATTTTCATAACATTGTTGTGCTTTCTTTCAAATCCACTTACTGTATGTTGTAACATACTTGAGTGAAGATAAATGTTGTTTGTTGTTGTTGCTTTTGTTATTTTAACCTATAAATTACGTTTAAAACTGTTAATCCCTAATCAACACATTTGTCGTCCATTAATGTTAATTAATTGATCATGCGATCACACATAAATCTCCCATATTACACATGCTAAGTGTCGTTGTTTGTTTTTGATGTCGGCTGTCATTACAAATCAATTTCCTGTGTATATTTCGGTGTCATAAAATCATGCTGAGGCTGTGTGACATGTTATTTACAGATTATCTGATTGTTAATTGAAATATTGAATTTTTAATGATGTAAATTGGGAGTAATTGTAGCAAATTGCAACTTGGTAATTGTAGCAAATTATGTAAATAAAAAGTGTCAATTGTCTATAATATGATAATGATTTGAATAGAATTATAAAATCAATATTAGGTATCAGAATATCAGTATAAATGATAGGAAATGAGATATGAAATTATTTGTTCTTTTATTTTTTTTTCTCAAATTCTTTCTGTTATTCTTAATATCAATTTGAAATATCATTACTTGCAGCTGGAAGTTATACTTTGTCTTGCCTTTTTCTCCATTGAATAAATTTTGATTTGGCTACAGACAAAATAGTGGTACCATAAGAGAAAGATGTTTATGAGAAAAAAAACTTTATTGATTTATTGAATTATTGCGTTCACCATTTTTATCTTTAAAGTTAACATGGTTTTATTCTGATTTATATACTTATATTTTGTTCAAATGTTTTAGTTTAATGAAAATGCAATATTAATCGTAAAATCAACTTGGACCGTATGCTCGTTCTATCAGATTCTATATTATATTGTTAAACATAATAAATGCATCTTGAAAACAAGAAAGTCAATAGTAATTTGGTATTTCATAGACTCCTTGTTAATTAATTTCGTTATCAAAACATGTGTCGATAACAATCTAAAATGTCACCTTTCAAACAGACAGCAAAGAGTTGTTATGTAATATTATGTCACAAGGCTGTCTCACTTCCAGGACCCTTATAAGATAAGGAGGGGTATTTTATGGATCATATCACAGAAAGGGGCCAATATACTTCAAACCTTATGCGACTGATACCATGATAATAATATTCAACTAGATCATAATCGAGAATTTTTATTTCAATTTTTGGAGAACAAAAAACAAAATTGACTTAATACGATATTTGATATATTTTTAAGATAAGACAAATCGCCCCACTTTAATGTGTAATAACTGTTTAAAATTACCGTAACTTAAAATAACTTGAATAATTTAATTGATATACATTATCGGTTAGCTTTTATCATAATTTTAAATTACAAATTCTAAGTAGTATCTTCAATGCGAAAGGATGAAAAATTTCTGTATGAACTTAAGATAACTGTACTTTTCTCAATGATACCATGGCTAGTCAACTACTACTGGTGAGAAATTACTTAAGTATGAAGCATTTACACTAGACAAAATTCTAACTGTCTTACTTGGTAAACAGGCTTTTAAGAAATAATGTTAAAACACAGATATATTCGATTTTGTGGCATTATGTTGCATCAGAATATTGGATGACCTAATGCTTAGACAAAATATGTTAACATATATAAGAATATGTAAATGCGCATCTACTTTCCTGATATATATATACACTAGTTCCTCCTCTCCTTGATATAAGCATATTTGTTTTGTTATGTTCTTGTTGCTATGTTTCAGGCCGGGGTGTGTTCGTGAAGGAAGATGTGAGAAAAAATCAGTTTCTCATGGAATACACAGGGGAGCTTACTATTGGTGACAGTGACAGTTTTGAAGATAATACATATAAATTCTTCTTCAAACACAAAAACAAAGACTGTTGGTAAGTTTTAAATGTAACTTTGCTTGTTCAAGTGTAACCAGGATAGAAAAATCATGTATACCCTGAACCGGACTCATACATGTCCTCTCACTTCCAAGTCTAAATGATTTCTCATGTTTGTTATGTACTTGAAAATAAGCTTATATTATACAAAAGTGTGTGAAGGCAAAACCAGTGTAATATTTACATGCAGATCATTGATATATTTGGTGATATGAGCCTTCAGATGATAAAATTTCTTAAACTGTGCAAAACAGAGAGCTGACAATTGTGTAAATATTTCTTTAAACAGACTTTTTCTATAGTGCTCCAATCTCTTAGTTTAGAAACATTTCATAATCATTCTTGGCAGTGAATTTGGATAGAGATAAAGAAAACATAATTATGACAAAAACTTCTTTTATGTTGTTGTTTTCAGCATAGATGCCTCCAAAAACCTTTGCACAGCATCCATGGTAAATGATATTGACAAAGCTAAGAAAGCCAACTGTAAGATGGTCAAAAAGGTGGACAAAGATGGCAGACCAAAGCTATGTCTTTTCGCAATTAGAGATATAGAAAGACAATCAGAGCTTCGATATGATTATGGTGCTCCGTGGAGAAACAAAGAGGTACAGTATACATATTTACGTTCCTTAAAGCTTTTGGATAATTCTTCGCCAAGAAATTACTGCATACATTTTTAGTAGTGATTGTTTCTTTGTCTAGACAGACAGGGAAAAAATTGATTGATTCTGTGCAAGATTAGATAAAGTTTACTCATCTCATAGCCACTACAGCCACAGCGCCTCCTGCTAAAAGAAGCCCACCTTACTGTAACAATGCCAAGAGAAGTTGCATGATGATAGTTTAAAGTTTATTATGCAGATTTAAAACTTGTGGTCAGATTTAGACCCACATAAATAAATTCATTGCAGCAGTAACCCCTTATACAGTATTCAGCCTAGTAACAATGCCTCTGTTATAGACTCTTGCTGGAGTTTTTTATCTGGTTCACACTTAATTTTGAGCTATCTGCCCTTGAAATATTTATATTGTTTCATTTATAATTATATACAAATCGACTTTAAAGAAATTTTGATATGCTGAAAACTTTGCATCTCTTTTACAGAAACACTAGCAGTCTTTAATGTAATACCAATGAGCAACATCATGATTTTATCCTTTATTTCTGTTAAGTGCTAGTACTTATGTTTCTATACCAACACTTTCTCTTCAAAACTCCTCTTATTTGTCTCCAGTCTAAGAAAGGAAGTTTTCTGATAATGTTTGTAGGAGGCTAAATATAGGCTCAGTGTGATAAATCTAAAGTTTCATGTCATACCTTTTTTTTCAGAATAAATCCATACCCATCCTTCATCAAGATCCATGTAATTTCCAATTGTTTATGATCTATTATTACTGTTGCCACATATAATTTCCAGTTGTGATACCAAGATCATTGCATGTGCTTTACAGAAATGTTAATATTGGCAATGACCTGTATATTGACATACATGTATTACCATGTAATGTTAGTCATTTAACATTGTTTTTCTATTTAAACTTGCACATTAGCCATAAATTGTTAATTTGTGTACATAAATGTTCATTTTAATACACGGTGTTCCTTATGTCATATCATTCCATTAACGCATCATTATAATTTGACCTTCAGATGACCTTGGTTCACTTTAAAAGACTGTTACTGTTTTTTTTGTTTATGTTTTATGTTTCAGTTTCTTTTTTGTTGGCTTCCTTTGTAATGTGCCATTATGTCTGAAAACCGATCTTTTTTTATTTTAAACTAATTTGAATAATTATACGTAACCATTAAGTATCTGATTTGATATATACTTACTGAATTTGGACCAGGATTTTCTGATTATGGAAGTAAAGAGCATGCTCTGATATTTATCCAAAATGAGCAACAAAAGCAGTAGGTATTACCATTCCTGGAACAATTGATTATCCACAATGGTTGAAACCTGGAGGGAAAGTCAGTGAGAAGTGTTGGTTATATCACACATGATGGCAATAACTACTAGCTGTATGATGTATGTAGACTTTGACACAGTATTTTGTTCAAGTCATCTGAATGTTTAGTCCTCACACTGCTGGTTTGTTGTAATTTCCAGAGATTGTGCATTTGAAATAATGATAATTTGAAGCTTTCTCTGCAAGAATGATATTTTCAACTTTTCTGTCCTCAATTTGTTAAAAGTATATTCCTCCACATCTTTGCACCTTGCTTTTTATTTTTAAAAAATGTTTTTGCAGATGTTTGTGAGAGTGGCCATCTTGATTCCCAAATCAGTATACAGGCAGTGAAGACACAGTCAGGTACATGGTTTTGAGTTTAATCTGTTGGCTGTCACTTCCCTCTGTTAATTATTTTGAATGAAATATCTATGTGCCTGCATTCATTTCACATGAGATGTGCAAGTCCTCTGAATGTTAAGTCCTCACAATGTTGGTTTGTTGTAATTTCTAGTGTTGGTGAATTTCAAAACAATGATTTTTTAAGGCTTTTTTAATTAATATGATATTTTCATGACTTTCGTCTATACATGTATTTTGTTAAATATATATTTCGTGACATCTATGCACCATGCTTGTTGTTTAAAAAGACATCTTTTTACAGATGCTTGTGCAAGTCGCCATCTTGTTGCCCCATCTAGTGTCCAGACAGAGGAGACACAGTTAGGTAAGATGTTAATGTAGTTACTATCATTCCCTCTGTTGATCATTTTTGTGTGTAATATTCATCGACCTGGGCTCATTTTCCTAGCGATGTTTGTGTTCAAGTCCTCTGAATGTTTGGTCCTCACGTTGTTGGTTTGTTGTAATTTCCAGAGATTGTGCATTTGAAAATAATGATAATTTGAAGCTTTCTCTGCAAGAATGATATTTTCAACTTTTCTGTCCTCAATTTGTTAAAAGTATATTCCTCCACATCTTTGCACCTTGCTTTTTATTTTTAAAAAATGTTTTTGCAGATGTTTGTGAGAGTGGCCATCTTGATTCCCAAATCAGTATACAGGCAGTGAAGACACAGTCAGGTACATGGTTTTGAGTTTAATCTGTTGGCTGTCACTTCCCTCTGTTAATTATTTTGAATGAAATATCCATGTGCCTGCGTTCATTTCACATGAGATGTGCAAGTCCTCTGAATGTTAAGTCCTCACATTGTTGGTTTGTTGTAATTTCTAGTGTTGGTGAATTTCAAAACAATGAATTTTTAAGGCTTTTTTAATTAATATGATATTTTCATGACTTTCGTCTATACATGTATTTTGTTAAATATATATTTCGTGACATCTATGCACCATGCTTGTTGTTTAAAAAGACATCTTTTTACAGATGCTTGTGCAAGTCGCCATCTTGTTGCCCCATCTAGTGTCCTGGCAGAGGAGACACAGTCAGGTAAGATGTTAATGTAGTTACTATCATTCCCTCTGTTGATCATTTTTATGTGTAATATTCATCGACCTGGACTCATTTTCCTTGAGATGTTTGTTTTCAAATCCTCTGAATGTTTGGTCCTCACGTTGTTTGTTTGTTGTAACTTCCAGAGATTGTGCATTTAAAAAAAACTACTGATAATTTGAAGCTTTTTCAACTGTTCAGTCCCTCATTTATATTCTCCAATAACTTTGTTCCATGAAAGTAATATAATTTAAAATATGTCTTTTACAGATGTTGAGAGTGGCCATCTTGTTTCCCTATCTAGTGTCCAGACAGAGGAGACACAGTCAGGTAAGATGTTAATGGAGTTACTATCATTTCCTCTGTTGATCATTTTTGTGTGTAATATTCATCGACCTGGACTCATTTTCCTTGAGATGTTTGTTTTCAAGTCCTCTGAATGTTTGGTCCTCACGTTGTTGGTTTGTTGTAATTTCCAGAGATTGTGCATTTGAAATAATGATAATTTGAAGCTTTCTCTACAAGAATGATATTTTCAACTTTTCTGTCCTCAATTTGTTAAAAGTATATTCCTCCACATCTTTGCACCTTGCTTTTTATTTTTAAAAAATGTTTTTGCAGATGTTTGTGAGAGTGGCCATCTTGATTCCCAAATCAGTATACAGGCAGTGAAGACACAGTCAGGTACATGGTTTTGAGTTTAATCTGTTGGCTGTCACTTCCCTCTGTTAATTATTTTGAATGAAATATCTATGTGCCTGCTTTCATTTCACATGAGATGTGCAAGTCCTCAGAATGTTTAGTCCTCACATTGTTGGTTTGTTGTAATTTCTAGTGTTGGTGAATTTCAAAACAATGAATTTTTAAGGCTTTTTTAATTAATATGATATTTTCATGACTTTCGTCTATACATGTATTTTGTTAAATATATATTTCGTGACATCTATGCACCATGCTTGTTGTTTAAAAAGACATCTTTTTACAGATGCTTGTGCAAGTCGCCATCTTGTTGCCACATCTAGTGTCCTGGCAGAGGAGACACAGTCAGGTAAGATGTTAATGTAGTTACTATCATTCCCTCTGTTGATCATTTTTATGTGTAATATTCATCGACCTGGACTCATTTTCCTTGAGATGTTTGTTTTCAAATCCTCTGAATGTTTGGTCCTCACGTTGTTTGTTTGTTGTAACTTCCAGAGATTGTGCATTTAAAAAAAACTACTGATAATTTGAAGCTTTTTCAACTGTTCAGTCCCTCATTTATATTCTCCAATAACTTTGTTCCATGAAAGTAATATAATTTAAAATATGTCTTTTACAGATGTTGAGAGTGGCCATCTTGTTTCCCTATCTAGTGTCCAGACAGAGGAGACACAGTCAGGTAAGATGTTAATGGAGTTACTATCATTTCCTCTGTTGATCATTTTTGTGTGTAATATTCATCGACCTGGACTCATTTTCCTTGAGATGTTTGTTTTCAAGTCCTCTGAATGTTTGGTCCTCACGTTGTTGGTTTGTTGTAATTTCCAGAGATTGTGCATTTGAAATAATGATAATTTGAAGCTTTCTCTACAAGAATGATATTTTCAACTTTTCTGTCCTCAATTTGTTAAAAGTATATTCCTCCACATCTTTGCACCTTGCTTTTTATTTTTAAAAAATGTTTTTGCAGATGTTTGTGAGAGTGGCCATCTTGATTCCCAAATCAGTATACAGGCAGTGAAGACACAGTCAGGTACATGGTTTTGAGTTTAATCTGTTGGCTGTCACTTCCCTCTGTTAATTATTTTGAATGAAATATCTATGTGCCTGCATTCATTTCACATGAGATGTGCAAGTCCTCTGAATGTTAAGTCCTCACAATGTTGGTTTGTTGTAATTTCTAGTGTTGGTGAATTTCAAAACAATGATTTTTTAAGGCTTTTTTAATTAATATGATATTTTCATGACTTTCGTCTATACATGTATTTTGTTAAATATATATTTCGTGACATCTATGCACCATGCTTGTTGTTTAAAAAGACATCTTTTTACAGATGCTTGTGCAAGTCGCCATCTTGTTGCCCCATCTAGTGTCCTGGCAGAGGAGACACAGTTAGGTAAGATGTTAATGTAGTTACTATCATTCCCTCTGTTGATCATTTTTGTGTGTAATATTCATCGACCTGGACTCATTTTCCTTGAGATGTTTGTGTTCAAGTCCTCTGAATGTTTGGTCCTCACGTTGTTGGTTTGTTGTAATTTCCAGAGATTGTGCATTTGAAAATAATGATAATTTGAAGCTTTCTCTGCAAGAATGATATTTTCAACTTTTCTGTCCTCAATTTGTTAAAAGTATATTCCTCCACATCTTTGCACCTTGCTTTTTATTTTTAAAAAATGTTTTTGCAGATGTTTGTGAGAGTGGCCATCTTGATTCCCAAATCAGTATACAGGCAGTGAAGACACAGTCAGGTACATGGTTTTGAGTTTAATCTGTTGGCTGTCACTTCCCTCTGTTAATTATTTTGAATGAAATATCCATGTGCCTGCGTTCATTTCACATGAGATGTGCAAGTCCTCTGAATGTTAAGTCCTCACATTGTTGGTTTTTTGTAATTTCTAGTGTTGGTGAATTTCAAAACAATGATTTTTTAAGGCTTTTTCAATTAATATGATATTTTCATGACTTTCGTCTACACATGTATTTTGGTAAATGTATATTTCGTGACATCTATGCACCATGCTTGTTGTTTAAAAAGACATCTTTTTACAGATGCTTGTGCAAGTCGCCATCTTGTTGCCCCATCTAGTGTCCAGACAGAGGAGACACAGTCAGGTAAGATGTTAATGTAGTTACTATCATTCCCTCTGTTGATCATTTTTGTGTGTAATATTCATCGACCTGGACTCATTTTCCTTGAGATGTTTGTTTTCTAGTCCTCTGAATGTTTGGTCCTCACGTTGTTGGTTTGTTGTAACTTCCAGAGATTGTGCATTTAAAAAAAACTACTGATAATTTGAAGCTTTTTCAACTGTCCAGTCCCTCATTTATATTCTCCAATATCTTTGTTCCATGAAAGTAATATAATTTATGAAATGTCTTACAGATGTTGAGAGTGGCCATCTTGTTTCCCTATCTAGTGTCCAGACAGAGGAGACACAGTCAGGTAAGATGTTAATGTAGTTACTATCATTTCCTATGTTGATCATTTTTGTGAGTAATATTCATCGGCCGGGGCTCTTTCCATGAGATATTTGTGTTCAAGTCCTCTGAATGTTTGGTCCTCACACTGTCGGTTTGTTGAAATTTCCAGAGATTGTGCATTTGAAAATAAGGAAAATGTTTAAGTTTTTTTCTAGATTTATTTTTACAACTTCAGTCTTGGTCAATAGGGCTTAAAAGTCGGTCACCTAGTCCATATTTTTATATGTTTCTAATTCAGTGCAGAAAACCCAATATAAAGTAGTAAGCTGTGGGCCAGCTGCTTTACAGCATAATGTGAGGACTTTCTAGCAAGATTCTTTTGATTTAGTACTTATAAATGTTTGGCTATCTGATTGTATCCTTCTTTTACCTTTTTGTAGATGTAATGCATTCAATGATGGACACAGATGGTGAAAGTGATGATGAGCACAGCGAGTATTTACCCTCATCTCCATCAGATAATGAGAACAGCGAGTATGTACTTTCTTCTGACAACAGTTCAATAGTTTCAGACAGTGAAATGTCTACTGCCTGTGAAATGTCTGAATTTCTTCCAAACATTGCTGACCATTTGCGGGAAGAAAGTGAACCAACTCCCAGTACTAGTAACATGGATAGAGAGGATTTGTCGTTACATGAAAACTTGAAAGTCGACTATGCAAAGGTCAATGATCTTGGAAACCGTGTCTGGGATAAGAAGCATCATTGTGTTTTCTGTTCTAACACATACGCAAAATTGCCTCGTCATTTTGAGCAGAAACATAGTGATGAATTGCAAGTTATTGAAGCATTGTCATTACCTTTGAAGTCCAAAGAAAGAAAGGCAAAATTGCGTGAATTAATGAATAAGGGAGATTTTCAACAATGGAAGGACTTATGCCATTTTGATACTTTGATTACTTGCATTTAAGTCTAAGTCTTTGCAGAATGTGACATTTCTCAGAAATTACAACAGGCAATTCATTGAAACATAACATTATGTCTTTGAGGTCACTATGTGATGTTTTGCTTGCAAGTTCACTGAAAGTACTTGAGGAAATGGATTAAAACTTTGAATTATATATTTGATGTCAATCAGCAATTATTGGGTATCTGATACAGGCAAAGATTGTATTTTGTTTGTATTTCGTTTATTACTCTTGAAATATTAAGAATTTAAATTTTATAAGCTCACCTAAGAACAACATGCTCTAGTTGAGCTATTGTGATGGGGCTTTGTCCAACGTCCATCATCAACTTTTATTTCACAATTACAAATATGTAATATTAAAGTGTATTTTTTTCAACATGTAGCAAATTAATGTTTTATCAATTAAAGTGACAGTACATATTTACATGGAGATATGTAGTCAAAATCATTGAAAATCATCTCCAGAATCATCATGCCTAGAGCCAAGATGTATTGGAAATAAGATTGTTAAGTGGACCTTTACCAAGTTAGTTCAGATCATGACTCCCGGGGTCAAAATTGCCCCTTTCTGGGGCGTATTAGTTTTATTGAAAGATACATAGTAAAAACTTCTCCAGAACCATAGGGCCTGGAGCTCAGACATTTTGCATGTAGCTTTGCCTTGTGGACTTTCACCATTTTTTCAAATTATGATCCCCTGGGGGTCAAAATGGTCCCTCCCTATAAGTATCTGTACATAGAGGTGTATAGTAAAACTTTGAAAATCTTCTCCAGAACCATAAGGCCTGAGCTTAAATATTATGCATGTAACATTGTCCATTGTCATGTGAACCTCTACAAAATTTGTGAGTGTAAGGTTGTGATCTAAGTGACTGTGTGCATTATTTTTAAATAAAGTTCTCAAATCTAGTTATTACCATTGAACCTCGGGTGAGTGATCAGTGCCATCATGGTCCTCTTAGTATCAATGAAAAAAGTATTTGTAACTCTCAGTCTAGTTCTGCCTTGTTTGGCCTAATCAAGGATCTGTCTGAGGTTAGATTATGTGTCATGCCACACACCTCAACTAACAATTCTTGTACTTAATAATGCTTCCAGGTACATAACATTTGAGGGGGGTTATAAAAGAGTAAATGATAAAGTCTTTTGATCTTAATTGTGTTTAAATGTTTAGAAAGCTTTGTTTACTTATCAAAACAATACTTTTGTTAAATTTCTGTTTATACATGTATGCATTATGTATGTGATTATTATGCCACTCTGTGGCCAATTTTTAGTAAATAAAATTTGTTCTCTTCTCCAGTATTCTCTTCATTTGTACAATCTTCAGTTTCGAGTTCATCATCAAATTAGATTCCTCTGGAAAATTACAATGTTCTTGTCACATGGGTCTTGTCATGAAAACAATTATGTTACGACATGTTTTATGAATCCAGAAAAGTCTTCAGTAAGAAAGAAACATTTGTCAGTGTGCATTCTGCAATGTCCTTCTAAAGTTGACATACATTGAATGTTTAACACTCTGTGCTGCGCAGTCCTCATGTTGATAGTAAGTGTAGACAGGTCCTCCTTACCTTCAGAAACATTGACAGAAATAGAAATGGCGATTTCATTGAAAATATTTTAAGGAACTCGAATTAAAATTAAAAACTAAAACATGATTTCCTTGGACAATGTCCAGTGGAAATGTTGACGTTGTAGCATGCATATTCGTTATGGGTCCTCCTGACGTCGGACTATGTCAACGTCCTCGAAGGGTATGTAATACACGTATGTGTGCGTGCGTGCGTGCGTGCGTAAATAGCTACATAAACACATGCAACATTAATGTTTATATTTTGTCGAACAGACGGATAGTTAAACTACATTGTATTTTAAGGGAGCAAATTCCGAATCTTTGTATTGTGTACATACTTTTTATGTATACTATAATATGACTAAGTTCTCAGTTACTTGGCTACTTAAGGTATCGTAAGTGGCTATATGGTGATATCAAGTTTTACTAATTTATAGTTTTAAAAAGTCAACCATAATTGTATACATTAATAAACCCACTATACAGAGTCTATTGCAAGTGATTTGAAACAAATATTGTACTTGGTCTGTCTTCTATAAACCAATATCGCACGTAATTTTCATATTTTTGAATAAAGATCACTACTCTGTATATAAGGATATATTACAACAATTAGTCTTAAAATAACAATCATGGTATAATGCAGGGAACCGTGTCACAGATTTTTGATAACGTCCTCCGTTCTTTAGATATTTGACTTTAAGGAAATTCCGTAGCCTGAACCCCGCTGACAATTACGTAATACGCCATAAAATAAAAACGAAAACAAATATCAAAATTCTGTGACACGGTTCCCTAGATAAGCATTTCCGCTACAAAATACCGAAAACCGCTTTGAAATCCATCTTCAAATAAGGCGGCAATCTTTGTTCAAAAATAGCACCCACTGCGTTTTTTTCTATGCGAGAAATTAACAATAAAAGTGTCAGATCATTATCACCTTGTGTAATCAACAATTATTCTATAAATTAATACAGCCTACTAAAATTTGATAACCAATCAAATTTGTTCATCGTTAGTGGATCAATTAGTGAAACCGCCCACCATTTTAGATGACTCTAAAGAGCTTAATTACGAATTATTTGTCAAAATAGTATCACATCGTACCGATGCAATACACAGTACATCAGATTTCTCGTCAACCGAGAGGCTCTCAACGGGGAAAACGGCTGATTGGGAAATCGAGTTGAATATGGCTGAGGAAACCACTATATAAATTAAATGAAAGGTAACCATGAATTTAGTGTAAAATTAAGAACTTAAGATGTGATTGATTTGTAGAAAAGTGTCTATGTTTTATAACTGTTAATGTAATCATTTAAAAACATACTAATATATAAAGGTAATTGGATACATAACAGAATAATATAAGATTCTCGAAAAACATGCGCGTCCGATGTCCATAAGGCGTTACTGTTGTTCATCTTATTGTTTGTTTGATAGCTTTTTAATATTTTACCAAAATATACAGAGTTGCTTAATAAAAGTGCACGTTGAAATAACTTTATTTTATTGATTACATCAATGAAATAGCGAAAATAATAATTTTCGTTGACCTAGTCTCCCTGTATTAATTTACTGGCGATTTAAATATATTTTAGTTTTATAACTTTAATTGTGTTTGAAACCTGACTCTGGAATATATAAATTTAATTAAACTTGCAAAAATGGTACGTCATAACATTAACGGGGTAACAATCTTTGACAGCTCGTTTTCTTATCGTGTGCGTTTTATTGCAAGGTGCGTGAAGTGTCTGCATACCATATTGCTGTTTATTATATCTCCCGCCAAAACATAAAGAAATATGTGATGCGACATATATAAGGTCTAAATTGACCCATATTGATAGTATAATTAGCAAGGCGTTAGAGTATGATATCGATATCACACTTCAATAAGACCACCGTTCCGGATCAGTTATTTCATCATATATTTCATATTAAAAGTACATTAGATGCTAGTAGTCCAATCGACCAAGGTGTTAATGAATTCACACCTTTCTTGCACATCAAATGATTGTTGCAGTTATATATTTATTACGTAATTTTCCACCATAAAGTTTCCATTTTCACAATATGTCACGTCACTATGGTCAAGTTTTTTACGGGATATAGATTTATGCAGTTCGGTATCTTTAGCATTCGTAAACCAACTTCCGCGAGAAAGAGATTTCTAACTACATTTTTCAATTTTTGAGAACACTCTAACACCTTGCTTAGCCTTACTTTTCTTATTTCCCATTTTAATCCGCTTGATGTTGATAATCTGTCGAATTTCAAATACTTATGTTAACATACGGCAAGCGATACCAAATTTAATATCGCTTGATACAAAATTGCCCTTAAGGAGCCCCTAACAACGCCGCCTCCTAGATCGTTCTCGCTGATAAAGTGGAGTCCATATGGGGGTGCAGTTTTTATCGCGATAAAACACTATTTTTGCATATTCGGATCGATTTTTTTGTTGCATGGTATGATAGTATGATATTTAATTATTGTTAATAACTTAAAATGTCATTTTCGCTTATTTTTACGTTTGTAGCCACTTACGCTACCTTAATGTATTCGCTTTTACATATACTGACTTTTATCAAATATTTGAATTAGGCGGTGTTCCTTTAAAACATGCATTTTATTTGGTTCATACGTAATATTTGCCCATTCAAATATTGGTTCCACTTGTTTGTTATTGTGATATTGACTAACCACGTGTGTACTCCCTTGGTATTCTTCGGATAGCTTTTCAATTACAGTCAATACGAACGTTCATACGTTATTGATGTTTTTGTTTTGAAATGCTATTATCTGTCTAACCTGATACAGTAACACGTCGGTTATCCGACAACCGATTACCTGAATACCCGGTATTATCCGAAATATATCCACAGTCCCGATTTTGTTCCTATATATTCTACGTACAAAGAACCCCGGTTATACGAATTGGATTTTATGAGTACCTGGTCTTATTCGAACATATTACTTCGTACTCAAAATCGGATATGCATGCATTTTCACACCTATTAACAAAGATCATTGACAACGATGTCCAACTAGCGCGTGACAAACAATGCATATCAATAATTTACGGAGCCCGTAAAGTGACATTCAACGCTTATATTTTGACTTGTAATATTCTTTTTTAATTCGTAATTACGAAATGCTATTTCGTAAATACGAAATAAAAAAGAGTGCTACAAGTTAAAATTTAAGTGTAGAATGTCACTTTAGGGGCTCCATAATAATTACCCAGACAATGCGTGTCAATATTTTCATATATTTATTTGGAGAGTGTTTGTTTAATTGTTCAAATTAATGATGGGTTAATTAATTCAATATGCATTGTCGTTGTTCATATTGTTTGGAACGATTTTACACTAATCTCTACAAATAAAAATGATATGCATTTAATGGCTAAAGTCATTCCAAAACTGGAAAACGATTTTGTGAATAAATGCAGACAGACCAAAATCACGACATTCTACAAAAGTTAATTGACTGTTGGAAGTCACGACAATGATGAGTTAGTGAATAAATAAAATGGCGCGTATTTATGACATGCGATTGTGTATTTATTTAACGATGTGTCTTTGTTTAGCATCGCATTCATGCATGTACTCTTGAGAATGTATTAAAACGTCTACATAAAAAAAAAACAATTTTTTGTATAAATATTCGTAGTACATGTATCGTATTTTCATAAATGCAAATGGTAGTTAACTCCATTGTGATTAACATACATGATTTTTCTAACCAATACATACTGAAATATATTATTAGAAACCTTGGATTATCTGAATGATTTTTTTCTGGCCCAAACAGTTCGAATAATTGAGGTTCAACTGCATTTATAGATTTAATTGTCACATTTACCGTGATCTCAATTGAGAATTTGTTTGATAAATGGGCACTATCTTAAACTAGATCATTCGCGATTTATCAGTTGTGTTTAATCAATAAGATAACAGCATGGAACGGACTACTCATTCAGGCTAGTTATGCAAAAGTTTGCCTTCCCTATACAGAAAATTCTGCCGCAAATATCTCAAGTCTGATGACAACTAACACCACATACCATACAAATGTATATGACTTAAAGTCATTAGTCGGATACTAAGAGTGTCGTCATTCGCTGGTGTATTTTAGTATGATCTGAGAATATTAACTGCATGCAGTAAAAAAGGATCCACTAATTACAGATTTCATTGGAGGGAAACTATTTACTTTTTTTAAAAAATAAACTTAAAAATGATTGTGTACTTGTAAAAGCGATAGTAAATCAAAATATTCTGTATATACTTCATTGATACATATATTTCATATAAATAATAAAATATTTAGGAGCCTCTAAATCTATATGTGAATTAATTCTCGTTTGAAATGAAATGCTCTTAAAGTCACGTAGAAGACTATTTTCCATTTTGGACCCACTACCTCTAGATCTGTACGATCCAGGACCACTTTTAGAATAAGGCATCGGGATGGGTTGCTGATTGCTAATAACATGCTGTAAAAACTGCTTTGAAGTTCTCCACTATGTCTACGCACGCAGCACTTTCGTTTAAAGTATTCCACCCCTGCACTTCCTTCATAAAAAGGATACTTTTGTAAAAACTTTACAAGATTCACTTTAAAACATTTTGTATGGTTCACAAAGTATTTAGAAAGCATGTTTTTGCTACCACCGTCACTAAAAATGAAGACTGAGTACGTGAGTCTTTTGTTTAGTAATGGAGATAAGTATTATAAGTATGTATTGTCAACTGCTGGCACCAAACCTCGATGATCTTAAATAAAGATAGCGATCTTGCTTTGTGTCTCTGGTTCTGTGGAGTTTAGTTCCTGTACCATGCCAATAACACAACAGTCTTCCCCAGAAGCGTAGTCTTTCGAGATGAATATTGAAGTATGATGTTGTATGACATGGTGAGACTTCCATGTAGATGACAGATAGAAGAATTGATAACGCAATACTATAGATGTTTTTTCATAATTGCTCTACCTCTTGCTCATATCGTTAATTTGTCATTCATTCAAGGTTCTGTTCCTGATGATCTAAAATGTACTAGAGTTGTCCATGTGTTCAAGAAAAATGATAAGTCATTTGTAGGTAACAATCGTCCTGTCTCTGTCTTGAGTGTCATCTCTAAGATTTTTGAAAGGTTGTTTATGTTCAGATGGAATCTTGTTTCAACGTTAATAAGTTATTGTACAAATTTCAGTCAGGTTTTAGAAGAGGGTTCTCAACAGATACTTGCTTAATTCATGTTACTGATTTCATTAGGATGGAGTTCGACAAAGGTCATATTATAGGTATGGTACTTCTGGGCTGGCCTTGGTGAAGACATCTTGCGGTGGTTTTCTTCGTATCTCTCAGATAGGTGGCAGCTTGTGGATGTTTCAGGGAAACATTCATCAACTGCTCCAATAACATGTCGGCGGTGGTCAAAAATAAACTTTCTTTAGATGCTGACGATTCTGGTATTGTTGTCTTTGATAAATTAAAATCAGTCGTAGAATCAGCTCTTATGGAGGATATACAACTGGTCAGTCAATGGTTGGTTGATAACAAGCTTTCACTTCATCTTGGTAAGACTGAGTCAATTTTATTTGGCTCTAAACATAGAATAAAAGTCAAATTCCAATATAGATAATTTCATGCAATGGTGTAAATATCAAAAGTGCATCTTCTATTACCTATCTCGGTGTTATCATTGATCAAACTCTATCTTTTGATTCCATGGCTTGGTCCGTATTGTAAAAGGCTAATGCAAGGATAAAATATTTGTATCGCAAAAAGGATTACCTTACCTAGCATACTAAAAAACTTCTTGTCATGTCTCTTTTTCAATGCCACCTATTGACAAACGTGTATTCCAGATTATTCTTTGCCATGTATTCAAGGTCAAACATGGTTTATCCCCAGATTATATGGGGAACATTTTGTCTCACGGGAATCTGCACACACATATAAAACAAGTGTAAAGGGTGCTTATATTATTCCAAAGGTTAAAGGTTTTGGGTCAAGGTCTTTCTGTTACTTAGGGTGTTCTCTTTGGAATAAGTTACCTCATAGCATAACTCATGCTTTCAAAACTGCTGTAAGAAAATATCTGCTAGATTTACTATGTTAATTCTTATATTATTACATTAAATTTATTATTACATTGATGTTCAGTTTATCATTATAATAAGTGATATCTCTGTTTTGGTATAGAAACTTCTTAAACTTCATTTCTTTTATAGTTCTATAGTAATCCTATCAGAAATTGACATTATTGTTAATATATGTATTTAAGTCAGTACAATCAAACATTTTAATTTAGCTCAGTTCTGCAGTAGATATTTTTCTGCTTTAATTACAATTTCCTGTAATTCATTTTTCTAAATATATCTTTATAATAATCTGTGATATTAATGCCTCTCTGTGTCATGCCATCAACAAAGAGGAACACCATGGAAATAAGAGTTTGTCTCTTTTTTGTGTCATCCCAAGTACATTTACATGTCACTTAATTTACTGTGTGTAAATTTTACATTTGCCATCATGTTTTGTATCCATGTATATGTGTATTGTTACCAAAATAAAAAAAATAATATACCGGTAATATAACAATAATGATAATAATAATAATAATAATAATAGATAATATGATTCCTAGAAACAAAAGAACACTTATAAAAACCCACCTTCCCAAAATACTACCTTCCCCTCAACCCAAAACCCGCCCAACACATAGGACCATTAAAAATAGGAACATTAATGGTCCTAATACTGTACCATATGGTACTCTGGAGTAGACTCTTAAACTGTCAAGTACTTTTTTGTTTCATACGATTCTTACTAAGTATCTTTTTAGCTAACTGTCTGTAATTTCGTGCGAGGTGTCAATCACCTTTCTTGAAGATATGACTCGCATTAATATTTCTCCAATTAAATGATTTGCCGTTAGTGTCTATAGATTATTATCTATTGAATGTGACAAGGCCAAAATAGTCATGTTTACGGATACTCGACTGACAAATTTGTTTGCGATGATGCTAAATTTTACTTTTTCCTGTGTCTAGCCTTGAGTGAACTGGAATCCTTTCCATGTTGCAGTCCATCAAAATCTCTGTACAGATTGGGATATGCAGTATATTGCCAGGGGACATAAATCTGAAAATGGAACCGCATATAAATACTATTGCATCCGATGTACACTAGCTGATCGCCCGCATTTAAGTTTTATAGTGCCGCAATAGTCACATCGAGCGTCTTTCGACACAGACGACATTTTGTTGCTGCTGCTGGGTTTCCATGATATCTATGCGTTAGTCTTTTTGTGTTAAAGGCGTATTTCTATCATTTTGCTGAGGGAGCTAAATAAGGTAGGCTTCTGATTCTTCTTTAATGCATGCATGCGTTTCATAATTCGAAAGAACGACATAATAGTTCGTATAAAACCTAAGTTTTATTGATCATTGTGTGTTGACAGAAAATGAGAAATTGGAAGAAGGTGAACGGTGAAAGGCTATTTTAATGCTTTTCTTAGATTCGGAATGGACGTGCAATGCAGATTTTTTGCCATTTAATGTGACTGAAGTATATTGTAGTATGGTGCGTTTCCAACATTCGATATTTACCTTTTGGCTCTATTCAGTCTCATCTGAGATCATTTCAGTTTTCTTTTCCTTGTATGTTCGAGTAACAGGTTTTCGTGGTATAACAAGTTTTCAAATTTATTTATGTATGCATTGTTTCTTTTTGTGCATGTCAGTTGTTCCGTAAAATTTGTTAGCTCGACAATTTTTGCCAATAATATGCCATGAACAGGTTGTTATAAACTAATTTTGTTACTTTTTTGTGACAGCATAATTCAGATACTTTAAATTGTTCAATGAATTCATATTCAATGTAGCACTTTTCAATGTGTACTGAATATTCAGTTGATAGGCGGTGCCACCTACTGGTTCCTTGCCTAGGGGACTGTTTCAAACATATCAACATGAGCATGTAATAAGCAGTGTTCCCACTCACTTCTGAAATTGGGGGTGAGCTTACCCTTTAGGTCTGAAGTCTGGGGGTAAGAGAAGTATTTTGGGGGGTATGAACATTTTTTAAAACAATATATGTATTCGCATACATCGTAATGTGTGTTTCCAGAAATTCGGCGATTCGTCCCTAAACATATTCATACGCGTACAATCTCGCACCAGATCAAATGTGTTGAGTGATTTCCTATTTTATTGCGGGATTTATGCAAGATTTTACGTGAATGGGAACACTGAATAAAACAAAAAAATCATTGAGCAGGGATAAAAATTACCAGTCACCCAGTCACCAGAGATGACTGAAATCAGTAATAGTAGTCTATACGAAAGGATTCAACTTAGGCAATACCAAGGAAGTGTTCCATTTCATTAAAGCTAAGCTTTATTAGACCTCAGTAAACTGTTGCACTCCTCACCATCATTGATTTCAACACAAGTCAGATTCTATTAAGTATGAACTTAATGCCCCTCCCTGGGATTAGTGTGGGGGTGATTTTACACACAATGGAATCTTTTAATTCCAATATGTATCATACCACACATAAATTCCAGGATTACTAGCTGTTGGCTTGAAGAATCTCAACTGTACCAGTTCCTCATCATCATCAATCTCGAGTACCTATAAAGTACAATGTTTAAATATTTTTAGATATTTGGCGCATGAAAAATCAATTATTATCTTACTAAATAAGATGCGTCTTTCTTTTTGGTTTTTAACTGGATCACACTGCTACTTGCTGCCACTGGTGGTACTTCAGTGTTTCATTTTCACTATAGTGTAACATATTTTTGGTCCAAGCAGTCTTTTAAATAATAATGTATGACAACAATAACAAAAAAATGATGAACTGTACTATGATATAATTTTCCTCAGGCTTCCTTGCTTCTGATTGAAATAAATGATTTGTATACTTATAAACATAAATACTATATAAACTCTTGATTATAAATGATCAGTGGATAATGTAATAATCAATATACAATAATCACAGGTTTGATGGTCTAATGACTAATTTAAATCACTTCGCACTATACCTACATATAACAATCCCACCTGTGTCAATTTAATGCCCATTAATGCTTTTGGCTGACAATTCTGAGTATACTCTGCAACTTAGTCAGTCCCGAGGTATTAACTGCTTTAAAGGGTATATACTTTGGATGGCCAAATCACTCAGGTCTGAGTATACACTGCATTTTAGAAAGTGTTCAACCACCCAAATTGAATGACAACTTGAACAATATCCAATTCTGAGTAATGCTGCATCTTAGGATATTGTCCTTATTGCCATATAAACTCTATGAGTTAAGCAGCTGCTACATTATTATTTTACATCTTAACACTACGGAGGCTCCTCACAGACTCACCAAAATTATACAATTACCCGCTTTATATACTCAGTGCTGAATGTAACAATCAATGTGATTGGCTATGATTAACAAAGTCTTTGATTGGCTAATGTCTAACAAATTGGCTAATTGTCTAACGAATCTTAGATGTGAACTATCGCTGTCATCATCGATTAATTAAAGGATCTAAGCTTTTTTCGTTTTGCAATAGCTCTCAATTAACGGTGAATATAGTTCCTTGATCTTATGGGTTCTGCTGTTCGAACACTTGCAATCTACATACTTTCTTTCAGCTATTTTTTTTCAAATGGACATAGTGTTAATTCTGACAGTTCTCTTTTGTACAGTTTTTAAGGTGTTCAAACCTTTCTCTATAGCTGCTTTGTTGAGAGCATTTAATTTTTGTTCAATATTGTAGTGTTTTGTACAGTCGCAGACCCTTCGACATGTTTCATCTAAACATTTGAAGTTTCTTGGGATCCATCTATAGAATGTTTTAAACTTTTGGTGAAGCTTGGATTCTCTGCTTTTTTTAAATCTTCTATACATTTCTACTTTTGAACATAGCAAATGCCTTTTGGCAATGGGAATTTTATTGATGAGAATAGTATCTTTCTTGTTTGGCATAACCCTAGAGTTTTCTTCTAGAAATTCATAAGGCAGTAACTCGAACTCGGTCAGTCTGGCATTTAGTGTAGACGATAAACAACAAGGACAAACCTGAATATTCGAAGTTGTGTAGCAACAAAAGATTGAGAAATCATGCATTTGAGCATTCGCTGACTTTTAATTAAACTTAAAAAAACAAAGTAGCTTTTTATATTTTTGTTAAAACTTAGAAATTTTCTAATAGTGACAAAACAATTTAAGTTTATTATCATTAACATTTTTTCTTGAAGACAATAGCTTCATGTCGTTGTTTGCTTTTTATCAAGACCAAGCATGTCAGACAGCTTAGCCACATTCTTTTGGTATATATGTGGAATCATGCTTGTTTAATTTAATACAAATTGTCACTTGAAAAATATTTTTTGACTTTTTTGCTACATTTCTAAATTCCTTGACTGGATTGGATAAGCCGGCATTAAGCCTTAGCACTATTTAACCCTATTTTATGATAGTATGTTAAGAGCTACTGTAGGAAACAGCTATAAGCGAGTGATCAGTAGTTTAACTCATATTATGGAGCTTTACACACGCTCATTGATATATGTCATCAATATTTGCTTATCGATATATCGATACAAAATTTCTTATCGATAACAACACTAATCAACACCTTAAATAGTGATGAGATGTGCTGTTTTAAAGTGAGTGTTGTCAGCTGGGGGCTCATTTCTTTTGTCTTCTCCAATCATTGTATCCACTGCAACAAAAGAAATCTGAAATAGCAATACAAAGACAAATGTGCACAAATCTCTTTAAATCATTTTGCTGTGTTTAAAAGAATAATTGTGGCAAATGTGATGATGTTTTATATAAATCTTCATAGTAATAGTCCAGAAAAACTGGTTAAGTGAACTGGCTGCTATATATAACTAAAAAATTGTTGAAGATGGCGTAAAGTCCAGTGAAACAAACATAATTCTTTACCTGCCATCAATTTGTTACTAAGGTTAAAAAATGTACATAATTTTTTTATTAAATTTACTTAGTCAAAAGTATTTAAAGTGGTCAAAAAGTCAAAATAAGTCTAGTGCAATATTTCTGCGGTGTCAAATATTGGCGCTGCTCATAAATTGGTGGAAATGCTATCAATCCACCAAAAATAAAACTGCTGCATTACAACCAGCAGATACCACATTAGACCTTTGAAATACACCCTCATTAGAACTGAAAGTGGATTGAACAAAGGTTTTTTACGAACTTACTTAGTAAGGCCATGATTGTTGTGTATTGATATTTCCGAATGATTTCTGACCAATATATTTGTTCACTGTAAATACATGTTACTATAATACTATGACTATTTGTTATTGAACTTTCATAGATTAGTCAGGTGTCTGTATAAATCTTTACTCTATAAAAACATTAACTATCATGCATAGTGACAATTTTAGTTTCCTCTAACATCATCAGATCCAAATAACAAACAACTAACTGTATTAGTTAATAAAGTATATTTGTAAGTAGCACTTGGGCAATGCTTACGACGATCAACTGTTTACATAAAACACATACATAATACACTTCTAATATATATCCATACATATTACTTTCTAAACTCGGCATAGTTCAGTTCAATTAAGAATTCCTTAAATGTGTTTAAATATAGATTTATGTCTGGTAAGCATAGGTGCCCAAAGCTGAATTAATTCGTATGCACGAGAAATCGAACATTTATTTAACAACTAATCTCAATTTATTGGTCTTAACAACTTTTATTAGCCAATCAAGATACTGGTTTATCAAGTAACGTAGCTACCAACTTACTGTGGATTAAACAACATATACTATCTATCTTATCCAATCAGAGGAAATTATTTGTTTGTCATAAGTTGTCTACCTTTTTTTATAATTAATAACTGCGATGTTTTAAAATGGCGGTGTTTTGAATTGGTGCAATTGACCATAACCGCCAATATAACCAAAATAAAAACCCTACCAAGAATAACAGTTACAGTATTTCCTGTTGACAAAATTAATGTATCTTGACAAATAAAAACATTTCTACATTCAATTTTCTTTCTGAAATTATAACTTTTGTACATTAAATTGTAAAGATGTACGTCAAAATAAAATCATTTAACCTCTTTGGAACAACTAGCTCATTATTTAGCTGGTCCATCTACATACCACGGGGCTTTTACCATATTTCTCAAACATTTAACACATTGAATGCATTCAACTTATTGGTTTCTTCTTGTTGTTTTGTTTCTGTCCTTTTAATATCGAAGTTAACATATTTTAAAGATGAATCAAATTGTATTGTATTTCTGATTGGTCCTTTTCTGTCTGGATAATTTATTTTCGGACACTTGAAGTTTAGCTGATAATGAAATTGGAATACTGCCACTCTTCCCAATACACCCATCTTTCCAACTTGCTTGACAAATCATTCAATACATCTCATGAACATTCTGGATCATAGCTGTAGATCCTTTTATTTATAAGATTTTTTTGACCCAATATTTATGTTGAAACAAAACATCACATTGTCTTTTTGTGGGTAATGTTTACCTGCAGGTTCAGCCACGGCCGTGGTCCAGTGGTTAGTGCGCTGACTTCCAGCCCAGAGATCTGGGTTCGAATCCCGGTCGCAGCAGGTCATACCCTTCCATGAAAATTTGACAAAAATGTCGATTTTCCTCCATATGTGGAGAAGTTGCCGGCTCCTTTTGGAAGGGTAAGTTAGTACTGGTTAGTATACAGTCCAGGAAAACTGGTTAGGTGAACCGGTCGCCATATATAACGGAAAAATTGTTAAAAAACGGCGTTAAACCCCAATACAACCAACCAACCTGCAGATTCCATTGCGGATTTAATCCTTCTTGGGACCTTTTTAGCTCACCTGAGCACGTAGTACTCGGTGAGCTATAGCGATCAGTCAGTCTAGTCCGTTGTCCGTCGTCCACACCTAGGGGGTTGTTAATGCTCTAGTGGTCACACTTTTGAGCGAATCTTCATCAGACGTGGTCAGATTGTTCGTCTTAATGATATCTTGGACAAGTTTGAACATGGGGTCAAAAACTAGGTCACCAGGTCAAATAGAATGGAAATTTTGTTAACATTCTAAAATTAAGAGATTTGATTGGATCTTCATGAAACTTTGTCAGAATGTTTGTATTAATGATCTTGTAAAATTGTGCGAATATTGGTAATCTCCAGTCAAAAACTAGGCCACTAGGTCAATACACCAGAAAACCTTGTTAATGCTCTAGAGGTTGCAATTTTGATTGAATCTTCATCAAACTTTGTCAGAATGTTTGGTTTTATAATATCTTGGACAAGTTGGAACATGGGTCATCTGGGGTAAAAAACTAGGTGACTTGGTCAAATCGCACGAAAACTGTAGAAGTTGCAATCTTTACTCAGGTGAGCCATCTTTGCCCTCTTGATTCTGGTAGCCTAGACATTATATAAATATGCAACCAATGGATTCATCATAACTTATATTACAAAGAAAACTAGCCTAGTTCATAAAAGCACTGTTCACAAAATCAAACTCTTAAGTAAAATCAGAATTTAACCTGAGTTACACATATGTCATTATTACATTAACAGAATTAAAGAATATGTCTGATAACATATGTCTATGAGCTTGAGTCTTGTACTCAAAGCATATCTGAATTCAGTTCATCTCTGACATAAGTACAACTAGAGAGTCAATAAACACTGCACGATTTCGCAAAAGCTTTAGCAAGAAAACATTTTCACAAAACTTAAGTCTGCGAATGAAACCAATAGTCCAAGCCTTAGGCTTGAAAAATGGCCAGGACTATAAAATCTCCTTTACATGCAGACCAATCTATAAATTATGGGAAAACATGTAACTGTACAAAAATAAATCATTAGCAGAGGCATGTGAGAATATAGCAGTCATGTGACCAAGAAATGCATCATTCATTTCTTGCGTTACGTCATTAGCGATGAATTTCATTTCAAAAAGTTACACTCAGCTGAAATACATGCCAGAATGATGTCACAAATTGTAGAATATGTCAATATCGCTCTTAGCTAACAATAATAAGTGTGACATGAGTGTACAGGTTGTACTGATTCAGGAAATGTAAAAAACGGGATGAAAACAATATTGATACCCGTTTAATATATCGCTTTTGATGTCTATTAGCGAAGAAAGCCGAGAAACAGTACTTGTGTGACGTCAGTGGTTTGAACATTTATTCCTTTATTTTGTGGTTACAGTGAAGTGATGGAGCTTTTGTAAAAAGTTCTCAGTTAATTCTTCTTCATCATTATCTAAGTCTGACTCTGGCGCGTAATACAAGTTGTCGGAAAGACTACTGTCATCAGATAGCAAGTCCGAAAGTTAACGCTAATGGCATGTTAGCGGAAATGGAAGACAAGTTGTGTGCTCTTATGAAAAAGCAGCGTTTTGATTGGTTAAAATTCTAATATTATTTTCCCAAACGTCATTGTGCGTGAATATTTATAGTAACATGGAAAAGCCCAAGTTTACGATTTCCCGAAACTCTTTGTCCAATCGGACTACACTCATGACGGAAGTTTATAGTCCGGGCCAGATTTTTATAGCCTCGGGTTCGGACTATGCACATTTTTCGCCGACTGTTTTTAGTATAAAAAAAGAGTTCATTTCCCTGGTGAGAATTGAAGAGTTCATGAAAAGAATGTGAACAGCAAATGGGTTATAAATGAACTGATATATGCATGAAAAGTTGTGAAATTAAGAATAGCTTATGTTCATGAAATCTATAGGCATCTTGTCATGAAAAATTCATGCTAATGTTCTGAATAAATGAATTTCCTGAAGAATTCATGTTTTTTTGTTAATTTTTATTAAATTTTAATGCCACATTTGCTGTTCATATTCTTTCCTACAATTCAAGAATAAATATTTATGTAATTTCATGAAGAAGCATTTAGTACATGTCTTGAATACTTCATGAAGAAAGCCTACGTGTAAAACTCTTTCAGCATATTTCCACTTAGACTTTAAAAATGTTTACTAAACAAACCATAAAAAATCCCCATGTATACTGGCTTCCCACATGAAATTTCAAGAACAACAGTTAAAAGTTCAAAAAGTGTTGTGAACATCTATCTTTGAACTGTTGAACCCATTAATATTGTAACAGTGTTGTATATATAATATATGTGCTTATAGTAGTTTGTATGCCTGTCTGCCTGATGAGCTCAGTTGGAAAAGCAGCTGACTTGCAAGCAGAAGGTTGCGAGTTCGAGTCCCGCATCGGGAACTTTATTTTCTACCTCCTATTACATTGGTGCCATGACCATTTTCTGTCGTGTTTGCTGATTCAATGTATATTTCATATTTACATATTTCTTTATTTTGGTTATAAGGAAAGAGGAATAGAAAGTGTTATTATAGTCCTTTATCAAAGTAAACATTTGTATTTGAGATGAGCAATTATAATATTATCTAAACATAAAAAGTAGGATAAAGTTATATGTAGTAATATTATAAAAAAAAATTATAAGGGTTAAAATGTAAATAAGAAGTTACATATATTAGGGTAATTGACCTAATGTTAAACTATCAAGTAGATTGATGTAATATAAATAGGTATTATAAACATTTGTTAGAGGTGAGTAATAATAAAATTCAATTTAAATGTGATTGTAATATGCATTAATATTAACAGGGATATATTGTTAGATAGCGTGGAAATATAAATAGGCATCACAAGTAAAAGTGATACCTTGATGTATTGATAAACACTATAACTATCAAGTAAACCTTTATAAAACGCTAAGTTGTGTTAAGTATTCATTACATGTAAAGTGAGACACACAGTTAGCTAAAGCGACGGGTAATCTGTCACCACGTGATTCACTTTTAGTGGACACTTCAGTCATACGTAATCTGACTACTGTAGATGAAACACTCAATACACGTGTATTGAGCCCACATATCATGTCTTCGCCAATGCCACCGGAGCATACAATTAAAACTGAACGTCAGGAAAACAGTAACCCATTTATATTTGATGATGCAAGGTACTTAAAGTTACCTCCAGTTTCACATCTAACCCCACCCAACATAAGGCATGAGTTTAATTCACATAAAGTAACTTTCGATACACATAATGCTGAGTTTCATCCACACTTAACGCAAAGGCAACAAGTATCCATTTATAAATACTACACATTTCAGTGATGGTTTACATAGAGTGCCTCGTGGTTACTGCAGGCAATATGATAACCGAGAAATGTTAGATAACGGTTTATTACGCACTGATTATGGTTCTACCAATATGCCATATATGGATATAAGGCATCATGGACACCTTGGTACGTCTACCCCATATAGACAAAACCCTTGTTATTTAAAAGATAGAGGCTATGATAGAGTACTACATGATTATGACTGTGCGCGACATGCTGATGTTCGCACACCTGGTACTAAAAAATATACGAATCCGATAACGGTCAACACCTGTCAGTCTCCGATGATCCCTTATGATACTTTACTTCATGAATTGAACAATTATGGTCATTTTCATTACAGAAATATCAAACCGGATAAGTTTGACTGCAGTTCAAGTGAGTGGAATGATTACATTACACACTTTGAACAAGTGGCTAGTTGGAATAAATGGGATAATAACCAAAAAACTTGTATGTTGTCTTAAGGGGTGAAGCTCAAAGGATGTTGACAACCTTATAACTGCATGATTATATAGAGTTGAAACGTGCGTTGACTCAAAGATTTAGCCCTCATGAGCGAGAATTGGCTTTTAGGTGTGAGTTCAGAAATAGAAAACGTAATAAGGATGAACCTGTTACAATATACATAAATATAAACTAATAAAAACATACTAAGTGGATAAATGATGTATAAATTATGTATTAAAAATATTTACATAACAATTATGGATAGTATATAATAGAACATTTTGCATCATACAATGACAACAGGAAAAATCTTCCATACTAATAAAAGCAAAATCAAAATGTAACACAAAAAAACATTGCCTACAAATTGAAACCAGCAGCTCATCAAAGATTGTTTAAAAAAGATCAAATAAATCACTTCCAACAAACAAGAAATATTTCTGGTCAGTTTATTATTTGTATCACACTTCAGTATGTCAGTAGTTTAGGAAAGACACTAGCTGCTGTATATAGTCAGCAACTTCACCAGGAGCATTCTCATTCCCAGTTTAGTTAAGAAGTTCATTCATGGTGAGCTCTTCATGTGCTCATTTATTCCTTTTGTGTCATGGTGTATTCCAACAACCTCCCGCTTGTTACTGTCTGACTGGTTCTTTTTCATTTTCTATATTGTTCAGAAAATTTGAAACTCTTAGGGCCACTGTTACCATCTATGAATGTTTCAGTTTTAAGGACATTGCTCAATTGAAATTGACACACATGTTCAAGTGAATTTTCACTTAAGGACTGGATATACAGTTACAATATTTATAAGGAATTCTTACCAAATAGTACATTAGTAACATTTTGATGGTAGCTATTACTGTGCTTTAATGTTCCTTATTAACTGCAACGTACAAGGGCCGTGACCCTAGTCCAGTGGTTAGTGCGCATGACTTCTAACCCAGGGAACCGGGTTCAAATCCCAGTCTCAGCAGGTCATATACCCTTCTATGAAAAATTTACAAAAATGTTGATTTTCCTCCATATGTGAATAAAGTGCTGGCTCCTTGTGCAAGGGTAAGTTAGCACTGGCTAGTATACAGTCCAGGAAAGCTGGTTAGGCGAACTGGCCGCCATATATAACCAATAAATTGCAGAAGAAAGGGTAAACCTAGTGACAATGTCACAATATAACATACAATATATAATTGTTATTTGCTTAGATGAGAGTAAAAGCAGTTTATTATCAACAGTGCTAATGAGTATGAATGCAACACAAAATTAATGTCATCTGTATTCGTGATTATTAATACAGTTTTACAAGTTGGCAATGTTGCATTGTATAGTGAAAATTGTACAGTGTAAACATTGAAATCAAGAAATATTAATGAAAGTAATACGCAAAAGTCTCATTCAAAAGTGAAAAATGAATTTATAATGGAAAATCACTGGACTCACTGAAATTCCATTGATCACAATGTTGTTATTTTCTTTTCAAACATAGCTTGAACAAACTTTTCTTTTCATGAGATGAATTCTTTACTTATAAGAACAATAACATGCTTAAATTCACCTATGCAGACCTAAATGTCTTCAATTAGCATGAGAAAACACAAATTCTAAACTTGTGCACAATGCATACCCAATTGTGTTTTTGATTTAATCTGCATCATCCAGACATTTTCCTGTATGTTCAGTTCCCTATCAAGCCCCAACATTTGAATAGGCAGCCTAAATCATCTAATTATTGAATAATCATGAAAACTAGTCTTATTCATTCCCAGAATGTTTCAAGGCAGTACATAATAAAGTAATTTGTCAGCAGCAATTTCATCATCAAGCATTTTCGTACCACACAACAGAGTAAACATATGTTTTCTTAGCAAGTTTTAGCTGTTGATTCAGTGTGTTTTTTCCTACCTTTACAATACGTTAATCATATTAAATTAGAATATGTGTGCATTGATTAATACAAGTATCCTTTGATTTATATCAGTTATCAAATAAAAGTTGTACTAGTTTGTCAAATAATGTGGTCTTCAAATAGGTAGAGTTGCAAATGATCGAAATTGACCATATTATGACAACAAGTGTAGAAATTTAAGTACAATATGTTCTGTTCAATTATAAATTATGACCTAAGTGCTGAATTTTTATACATAATAATAAAAAGGTGAGACCATGTTCAACCATGGAACATAACTGATTTCTGACCACAGTCTGTTTCTTTAGACCATGGGCAACCATGATTCATCTGTAGTGGTCATGGTCTAAAGGAACAGACCATGGTCAGAAATCTAAATTCATGTTGAAGATATCCTGACCATGGTCTGTTACACAAAAGCATGGTGAACCATGGTCAGTCATGTGTATTTTGGTCTATTCCATGGCCAAACCAAGTTTGACTATGCTGAACGATGGTTGACCGTGGCTGATGATGACCACTTTTTGCAGGGAAATTATTGTGCCTTATGATACAAAGGGAGAAAAATGCAATTATAAGAAACTTATAAGTCAACCAGAGTTGTTTAACTTGTATCTGTGTTATAAATATATTGTTATAAATCTAACAGAAGAGAAGTGTTAAGATAAAAAATAACTTGTTATTTGTATGGTCATTTTGGTGTGGCATTTGGCTTATGTACAAACACAGATTGAATGTCCAATGTTTGACAGATATTACTTACTAATTTCTTTCTAATTTCTTTAGAAAATTTTATTTTCTGCATTTGTAATAAAGTTGTTGATGTTATAGATGCTTTAATCAAACTTAGTTTAAGTTTCAAAAAATCATTTAACCGTGGAAGACTAGTGATTAATTGGTGTATAGAGCATTGAAAATCCTTGATCAAGACTGTTCTGACTGACAATTTAAGAAAGGACTGGATTGTAACCTGTCAATGTCAGTAAATATTTATCTGTGCATTTGGATAAATGTCTAAGTTATACTTATGGTAAATAAAATATGTATAATAAGTAAATACAAAGAATGACATTTGTATCACTAGTAGACAGGTGTGCCTTTTTTAGAGATTCCTTGTCCATGTACAGGGCTGATGTGACTTTTTATAAATGTTTGATGTTGGTGTTTCAAAGAACATAAATTTGTTGAAGGCTTTATATAGAAATTGATGCTAAGTAGAATGTACATTTTAGTTTTAAATCATATTCTTGTATAGAGCAATATAACATGAAATAAAGTTTATTTATATTAAGTTTTTCCAATATATATATCTAAACAAACAAAATATAAAATAAGTGGTGAATAACATTTAAACATTTTTGTTTATATAGAACACGAAAAATAAAGGGTATGACATAAGAATGAAAATGTAATTTCTGTGAATATATAATTTCATATCTGTATGAAGTCTGAAAAATAGAAAACAATGACAAAAACAAATAGAATAAAAATAGTCCCCACACATTTATCAGTATTGTAACTTTGTTTGATAAACCCAATTTATGCCATATGAAATAATCTACTCGCATTAATTTGCATCTTCAGATAGAATTATAAAATCAAAATAATTATATAAAAATGAGTATGTACTGTCATATAAATGGTCCCAGTGACAATTTGATAAGAAAAAGTTGTGGGGAATAGTAAAATACCAAATAATAATGCTTTATGTTAAGAATAACTATAAAAATAATTGATTTCTCTTGTTAAAGGCTAATGTCGAATATTCTACTAGTTTAGTTGGCATTTTTTCCCATTTCAAATAAGTTTTTATGCTTTCACATAAAGTTCATAGGCATAGACATATTTGAATAACATAATTCTGGCCTTAAAATTTTCCTATACCTTAGTAATCAATAAGACTACCTTAATGGACAGATTCAATGTAAAGGATTTAATTTTAAAGGCACACACATGCACGCATGCATGCACACACACATGCATACTCACACGTTGTAGTGTAACTTGGTGTTGGTTTGTAGTTATCATTACAAAATGTAAAAGTTCAATTCTCATGTACTCTGGAAACCATATTATGTGTGTGATTATTTTACAGTTCTCTCACCAAATTGATCATGTAGAGATAAGTGGTTTCTGGGCTTGTAAAATCAATCCAATACAATGTTAGACCTCATTCATATCAAACCAAATTGGAATTCAATCATACTGAACAAATAATTGTAGTTCCATTTTCCCCTAGAAATCATTGATTAAATCTTACATGAAATAAGTTTTGTACTATTGAGGAATCCACAATATACATGACAGTGTATGCTTTATCTACATTTCCTTTGTGTAATCTGCATCCTTGTCCATACTGAAATTTCCTTTGTGTATTGAATGAAAGAAAAGAAACTGTTCTGTAAATGTTTCATGATCAGATATATTTAGCTGTAATTATCAATTTTTTTGCAGCTGTTAATTTTATAAAAATTGTGATTTGTAACATACAGTTGAATTTCAAATCTAAATGTTATGAAAGTTAAAATTTTAAATCATTGGTCAGTCCCAATGAATATCCTTCTGTTTTCATCCACATCAATATAATTTTTGAGATAATTGCATGAACAGATCACTGTGCTCTACAAAATATGAAAATATAAACACACCAAGTGAGATGTACAAAATTATGCAATAAAAACCAAATTAAACACATGTCAATACTATAATAAAAAGATGCAGCGTTTCATTCTAGTGGTCAATTCATACCAAATATCCTGTTACATTGTTTTAAATAATAAAACAAAAGAATACAGACATCAAAAGATGTTGAACAATTTTCTGTTGTTATTGATAAGAAATTTTGTATCGATATATCAACTAGCAAATATCAACGATATATCGATGTATCGATAAGAGTGCGTAATACTCCATAATATGAGTTAAACAACTGATGAATAGCTTATAGCTGTTTCCTACAGCTCTTATAATACTATCATAAAATAAGGTTAAATAGTGCTTAGGCTTAATACCAGCTTATCCAATCCAATCAAGGAATTTAGAAATGTGCCACATAGCAAGTAGAAATTAAACATGTTGTACAAACCACTTAGTACTGATATGAGCATCAAACATCTCAACTCAACATTTTGACTCAACCAAATACTGACTTAATTACTAATTTCAGAGTGGGCTTTTGGGTCACCCAAAACATGGACTAACTAGTTGAATAAAAATGACCACAATAACACAAAGTACAGCAAAGGACAAAAGAAACAGAAAGTATCATTAAAAAGCTTTCAAACAATTACCCAATTGGTTACACTATAGTAAGGTGCATAAGTTCAAAATAACCATGCACTGTTTTCACACCTACTATTAAATCAATAGTAGACTCCAGAGGTCACACTTATGAGTGAATCTTTATAAGACCTGGTCAGAATGTTGGTTTCAATGGTATCTTGGACAAGTTCGAACATGGGTTATCTTGCGTTAAAAACTAGGTCACCAAGTCAAATCAAATGAAAATTTTGTTAACACTCAAGAGGTCACAGTTCTGATTGGATCTTCATGAAACTTCGTCAGAATGTTTGTATTAATAATCTTTTGAAATTGTGTGAATATGGGTCATCTCTGGTCAATTTGTTGAAATGATATCTTGAACAAGTTCGAACATGGATTATCTGGGGTCACAAACTAGGTCACCTGGTCAAATCACTGGAAAACCTTGTGAACATTCTAAAGGTCAAAGTTTTGATTGGATCTTTGTTAAACTGTGTCAAAATGTTTGTTTTAATGATGTTATTGATAGGTTCAAACATGGATCATCTGGGGTCACAAACTAGGTCAATAGGTCAAATCTTCTGAAAACTCTGTTAACCCTGTAGAAATCACAGTTTTGATTGGATCTTCCCCAAACTTTGTCAGAATGTTTGTATTAATGATGTCATGAACAGGTTTGAACTTGGGTCATCTCCTGCCAAACCTAGGTTACCTGGTCAAATCAAAATTGAACAGCATTGCTGATGGAATATTATTCATTGACTCCCTTTTAAAAAACAGTTGTTTGAAAGTGGAATGTTTGGTCTGTACTCTTCTTCTTTCAAAAAATGGATGTCATTTTGATTTCTGTCATGTTTCTTAGGAGATTGTTCATATGATAACCCCGGGGTCCTACCCTTGGGAGTCTGTTGTTTTACATAGATTATGTAGGGAAAATTTTTGAAACTCTTCATGGCCAAATCTGCTTGGCCTTGAACTATGGCCTAGATATTTGGTCTGTTGCTTTGTCTTGAGGTCTTCTACAGAAAATGTTCAAAATTATGCCCCTGGGGTCAAAACTGATCCTGGCCAGGAAGTCTCTGGTGTTACATAGACTTATTTAGAAAAAAAAAAACTTTTAAAAATCTTCTTTGCTAGAAGTAAATTGCTTAGAGCTTAGGTATTTATTGTATAATATTGTGAACTATTTTAGAGGGAAAACCTTTCAAAGTTTCGCTGGGGCCAAAACTGAGCCTGTACCTAGTGTCACTTGTGTTATAAAAGAGTTATCTTAATTGGTTCTGCTATCAGAGTGATTTGTTTACCAAGTTGTCAATTTATCATGTTGATCAGATTAGAGATATTAAGGGCCATCACAGCCGGCTTGTTTAAAAAATCTTCTTTGCCAAATCTGCAGTGCTGAGATATATTGTGTGTAGCATAGTCTAGTTGTCCTCTATCTAAATTGATCAAATCATGCTCCTGGGTTCCAAATTGGTTCATCAGGTCACTCAGGTGAATGATAAAATGTCTTATGGCCCTCTTCTTATTACAGTATACATAATTTTCATTTTGACACATCATTTAGATAGTATAATTTGAAAAGAAAAAAATGATTTGGTTAAAAAAAATGCAGTGTAAACCACCCAATTCCTGTTGAAAATCTTATAATATACTTGTCTTATAAGTCATGAGTCAGTTTAGAATGCATAATTATGACTGTACTATGAATTGATTACAGACTGTGTATGTGTTGTTCTTGAAATTGATTTTAATATTCTTCAAGCAAAATTAGCTTTGATTTTCAAAAATATTTTTGCATGTGTTTTATAGTTATAGAATATAAATATATAGTTTTCTTTTTTTACTGGAATTCACGACAATGTTTGTACTAATTTACTGGTACCATAACAGAACTACTGTTCAGATACTTCTTGTTAAGTAAGAATGAGTACATCTGTTCTCTGTAAAAACTGGTGCAAAACTCTCCCATTTTCTTTTCTAATTACAATAATTTAACACAGCACCAATCACCATTAATTGTCTCAAGCTGATTCTGTACTATGTTATTGATCTTAACTTCTCAGGAGTTCTCTAAATGGGTTTCTGTATGTCTTAAGCATTCTAATTATCTCTAGTGAATTGCTTTCTCTGTAGATTTTTTTTGTTTTTGGTCCTGTGTCCTTTTACATTTGAATGCCTAAGCGTTAGCTGTCCATTCTTTACTCTTAATGTTTTCATTTATGTAAGAGACCTATTTAATACATCAATAGAACTATTGAACTATTCTGAATGATATCCCAGACAGCATTGACGGTTTCTTGTTTAAAATGAATATAAGGAACTAATTTGTTCAAATACCTCAGATTGATAATAGGTCTAAATTTTCCATCTGGTTTTATCACCACAAACAAGGTTGAAATAAACTGATTATACTCAGGGTGAGATTTTCTTATGGCACCTTTGTCTAAAAGACATTGAACTTCCTGATCAAGGGCCAGTTTTATTTCATTGCCAAAGGTATTTCTTGAGGTATTTTTGACTGAAAAGGCTATAAATAAAATCTATTTTGTAACCAGAAATAAGTCCTAGAGTCTATTGATCACTAGCCAAATTTTCCCAAAATGATATGTAGTGTTTTAAAAAACCAACTTCACTAACCTTTTCTACATATGGGCCCTGGTGCCAGCCTGACTGTTTTGGGGCGAAGCCATACTTGTAGCAGCACCTTGTGTATAAGACCTACATTTGACTGTTTTCCTCTATACACCCAAGGGTAGTAGCTATTACCTCTAGAATGATAGGGTGTGTAACATTGGTTACCATATAGACGTCTGTAAGAATGACCTCTAAACTTGTTTTTGAAAACTGAGGATAATTTTCCTTCCCGAATGTAATCGGGCACATTGTTTTATTTCTTTAATTAAATCATCACCGAAGCTTTTACTAGCTATTGGCATTGACAGTTGACAAGTCTGGTATTTCTTTTCAGTCAAAGTCTAAGATTATATCTCCTTCTAATAGAAAGATAATATTGGGCTTGGCCCATCAGATTAAGTGAGTCAGATATCATAGTCCTAGCTTTACTGTTGCTTCTGAAAGCTTTAGGTCATACCAAATCGTATCTATGTTTAGTGTCCGCGGACTGGAAGGTTTTGATCACCTGAGTCAAATAAAAAAAACATATCGTAATATTGAATATTTGGTCATTTGAAATATCTTTATTGGACTATTTCATGCTGGAACGATTTGCTTTGTATCAATATGCCTCCCAGTCGTCAAAATCAATCTATATTATGCTTTTGTTTTGATGTAAGAAATGAAATATATTTATTTTCAACTTTTGATAGAAGCTAATATCTTGCGGCAATTAAGTAGGAAATTTGTGTTTTTTCTGGAGGCACTTGTATGTTTTTTTTCCGGATAGCTATATAGGTTTTTGAACCTCGATGTTATGCTAAACATAGATGCAATTTGGTATGGCCTAATCTAACACTTCTGGGAGCTTTATAATAGAAGCCATATTTGAGGCAAACATGTTCTGAATATCTTTGAGAGACTGATCAGAGGCATGAGGTCAAGAACTTTCCAAATCTTTTGGTTCACTAAGGGGGGGGAGGCATTTTTTGTCACATTTTTTCTGGAAAATTATATTTCTTCATAATATCACAATTTTTAGTGCATGCCATATTAATGAGCTTGGTCAAATTGTCAGAAATGGCAAATCCTACATGTCTGAATACTCAGATAAATTTGAACCCGAGGTTTTATCAGGAAACAAAGCCTCTATCAGGTCATTGTCAATATATCTTTCTTTTCTAGAATAAGATTCTTCATTGTCTGACAATTCATAAGGATCAAATTTGGTCTACCTAGAAAAAATAATTGTTCATATTCATCTACACTGGGATAATATTGTTCATGATAAGGTGCCATGACACCAAGCACTGTCCTTAGCTTTTCTATATCAAGCTGTGACAATTTTTTTAAGTCCAAAGACAAAAGGTTATCTTCATTAGACGGTCAAGGTTCGTTTGTATCCAATGTCGGGGCCGTGGTCCAGTGGTTAGTGCGCTGGGCATGTAACCCGGAAATCTGGGTTCAAATCCAATAGCAGCAGGTCATACCCTTCTATGAAAATTTGACAAAAATGTTGATTTTCCTCCATATGTGGAGAAGTTGCCGGCTCCTTGTGGAAGGGTAAGTTAGTACTGGTTAGTATACAGTTCAGGAAAACTGGTTAGGTGAACTGGTCACCGTATATAACGGAAAAATTGTTGAAAAACGGCATTAAACTCCAGTGATAATGAGTCACATAAAAACGAAAAAACAAGATCATTCATATCCTAAATTGTTTTGTCCAAAGACTTGAAACTGTTAGGATTGGTGGGTGGATGCTCTGGCGTCTAATGTCAACAATGGTCTTCTCCTCTGAAACTAACAGTCAGATTTACTTCAAATTTGCTATGTAGAAGCCTTTTGATGTTCTAACTGCAATTTGCTCATATTATACCAGTTGACCCATTTTAGGGGTCACCAGAGCTAAAAATAGAAAAACCTTTAAACTTCTTATGAACCAATGGATGGATCGTCACCAAACTTGGAATGTAGCATTCTTACATAGTCTTTTATTAGATTTGCTCAAATACAAATGGTTAGCCCCTTTACTTACATTTATTCTAGTGAGTGATGCCATCAAGACCCTCTTGTTTAGACCTGAATCTCTCTTGATTCAAATTCCTAAAGTTATCCAGACACATATGGCCATATTGTTTATACCAAATAATAGAGATATATAGAATCTTCTTCACATGCATGTATATCACTATCATGCTCTTGTTGCACTAACCTGTATTCAGTCAAAGTTATTAGAAGTTTCTTTAGTATAATGTATCAATGACTAGTGATTACTAGTAAAAGACCATAACCACTTGCAGTATTATCGGTTAATTTTTTTGACTTCTCAGGACTGCCTTGTGACAAAAGTTATAGTCCTCAAAGAATTTTGATAGTCCGAGCTTGTTTGAATGGTATCTTAGAATATCTGTTGAATTACTTAAGGACATCTATCCTACATAAATCATTATCCTGGTATTCGTCTTGAACGTCTAGAATATGCTATTTAATATCATTTTTAACAATTAGCCGTTTAAGTCAATTCTTTCTTCAGCACCAAACTTACTTTCCCAGATACAAAACCCAATATTGATATATTTTCTTCCTATTACACACTGGTTAAGCAAAACGAAATGACCCCGGATTTTCGCAGTAGCACCAGCTATTGTAACGCGCAGACTCCTGCAAAAACAGGACTGACATAAACAAAACACACATGTGAGATATTAAATGATATATTCTGATAATAGATGTATTTATTTAGCATATGACCATCAGAGAGGTTCAGATTATGAATATTTTGTTCAAAATGTTAAATTCAAATGATTTTACGCGCAATTTTCGGTTCAACTGTCGTTATGGTTCAAACTTTTACAATATCAATTTAATGTGACATTCAAATCCATTACGGAATTCAGAAATACTATAGACATTCCGTAAAACAATTGATTGTTTCAAATTTATCAGTTAATGTGGTAAAAATGGTAAAATTTTATACTCATGTGTGTGTTTTTGTTTATGTCAGTTCTGTTTTTGCAGGAGTGTGCGCATTATGAGGTATGTTCGAAAAAAATTGCTTATTGCTATCTGGAGACTTCAAATGTCAAGTTAGCCCAAAAGTGCTCATTTCATGCCCTTGAAGTACTCCTCGTGGCTAGAAATGCAAAGTTTCAGCCAATCTATCCACTTCCTGAAAGCGTCACTGTACGCTGATTTGGGAACAGTGATAAGGTACTGATGAATGGCATATCCAAGTGCCTGTTGGGACTTGTATATCCGCCCAGCAAGAAACGATTTCAATTTCGGAAACAAAAAGAAATCACATGGGGCAAGGTCTGGGGAATATGGAGGTGAGGCAAAGCAGTTACTTTTTCTTTCTTCAAAAACGCCGTAACTATCGCGGAGGTATGAGCAGGGGCATTGTCATGTAGGAGACAGATATATTTAAAACCAGTGGCAGGGCGGCGTTTCTGATAATACTTTTTCAGTTTCGTCAGTACTTTGCCCTTTTTCACCCGCACTTTTATTGTGACTCCTACACCAGTGAAGAAAATTGCATACAAAACCTTTTTTACACTCAAAGACTGTTTTGCAATTATTGGGCATTAAGCTGTGTTTAATGGCCCAGATCTTATTGCTAACCTTTTGGATGGGCTCAAAATAATGGACCCAAGTTTCATCACCTGTTACGACATTGGCAAACTGCTTTTTGTCATATTTTGGAAACATTTGAAGCAGCTTTTTGGCCGCTTTAACCCATTTCCTCTTTTGCTCATTAGTCAACAAATGTGGCACCCATCTAGCAGAAATCTTTCTGACTTTCAAATGCTTCTTCAAAATAAAGTGAAGCGTTGATAGTGATATGCCTACCTTTCGTGCAATATCACAAACTGTAAATCTGGCATCTCCTTCAATGATTTTTTATTTTGGAAACAATTTCTTTACGAGATGCAGATTTTGACCTAATTGATTTCGGTGCATTTTTTGTGGATTCTACACCTGACTCAAATTTCTTTTTCCACCGCCTGACTGTGTCATAAGACACACAAGAAGGTCCATAAGCAGTAGAAAGTTCAGTCATCAGCTGCTTCAAAGAACAACCAAGTTTTGAGCGATCTTTGATGTAAGCCCGTATTTCATCTTTCTTTTCTATGCTTCTACCAACCATTTTAACTACAGTGGTGAATGACTGTGTGTATTCAAATGGCAAATTTTATGTCTTACACTTAGTCTTACATGCACATTTATACACGGTTGTGTAGATATTGAATAACCATATACAGGTATATATTGGTTTTTATCGTGCCTCACGTGGATATCGAGATAGAGGACAATAAGCAATTCATAGCTGGTGCTACTGCATAAATCCAGAGTCATTTTGTTTTGCCTAACCAGTGTGATTAATGTTAACAGATTTACCAGGCTTTGCACCTTCGACATACCGTAGAAAATTCTTAATTTCCGATAAATATTTATTGATTCCATTCTATAATCAGTGGTTGCTTCAAGCTCAGTGTCCAACAAATTTATTTAGCATGTGGTAGCCCAGTTGGCGTTTAACCTGGGTGTACACGTTGTACTGATTCAGGAACAAAAAAATGCAACCAAAAGATATTGGTACCCATATAATATATCACTTTCGATGTCTATTAGCAAAGAAACAGTACTTGTGTGACGTCAGCGGTTTGAACGTTTGTTCATTTATTTGTGGTTACAGTGAAGCGACGGAGCTTTTCTAAAAAGTTTTCAGTTAATTCTTCTTCACCATCATCTAAGTCAGACTCTAGTGCGTAATCTGAGTAGTCTGAAAGACAACTGTCATCGGATACCAAGTCCGTGACGCTAATGGCATGTTAGAGGAAACGGAAGTTGTGTGCACTTGCTAAAAAGCAGCGTTCTGATTGGTTAAAATTCTGATATGATTTTCCCAAACGTCATTGCGCGTGAATATTTATAGTAACATGGAAAAACCCATATTTACGATTTCTCAAAACTCCATAGTCCGATCAGACTACACTCATGATGGAAGTTTATAGTCTGGGCCAGATTTTTATAGCCTCGGGCTCTGACTATATGCATTTTTCGCAGACTGCAATTGACTACAAGGACTATCAATAATGATTTATGCTCTAAAAAATTTACATGCAGCTTAATGTGGTCAAGTTACAGCTTGCATTTGCTATAAATATCGAATTTATCTCTTAAATAATAAAGAAGTATGGTCTTTATTCATCATTTACCTTTATTCAAAATGTTTCGTTGGTCTGTAACATGTCAATGAATAAGTGCATATTTAGAGTACAGTCAATCCAGTGTTTGCAGCCACGTCTGAATAAAGACCACCCTATGAATAAAGGCTATCTTTGAAAAACCATCGCTGATTATTTAGAAAGAACCAACCTCCAAATAAAGGCCACCTGTCCATAAAGGCCACATTTTGTCTTTCCCAAGGATGACCTTTGTTCACAGGTTTGACTGTATTTGTTTTTTAAATGTGATCTCTGTTTACAGATGATCAATTGCTCTGGATCTACCCTGCAAAATCCTCAAAACAAATAAATTATATTCATTGTGGTACATTAATTTTGTGAACACAAACTTTATTAGCTAAGCATAGACATTTATATTATTGTTAAAAATCTGAAAAACTTAAATTTATAAACACAAACTTTATAGTAAATTATGAATAAAAGCTAAATATCTTCTCTTAATTTGGTAGTCTTAGTTCACTGGATTGACTTTACCATCAGTATGTACAGTCGACTCTCATTATCTCCATATCGTCGGGACCGTCAGAATTAAGTCGAGATATCAGTTTGTCAAGATATCAGTAGTTGGGGTATTTTTGTTGTTTTCCTAAAATTCAGCAGTATGATCATTCGTTTGTTTCTCTTGTGGCTAATATCCTCGCTGGTTGATTAAAAACGACTAACATTGAACATGGTATAAATATATTTCGGTATTTTGCTCCATGTGAGTTGTATTCATTATTTTTGGTCGTAAATACCTTATTGTTCCGGGATAGAACACTTAATGAAAAGAGGAGTTACTCTGCAGTGCTTGAACACCAGAAAAATTACACTTCGTGAGAACTGCAAATGGTTAAAAACAACTAAAACTGAAAACATGACACATAGTCAATTTGATATTTTTATTTCAATATACATTTTAAAACGTAAAACAAGCACAATATTACAACTTTATATAGATAAATACTCAGACAGTGACAATTCAGAAGCCATAGCCGTTCTCTTTCTATTAGAGATATTAATATCAAAGAATGAAAATCAGAACTCTATTTATACATCTGGTAAAATTGCTCAATTTTTGACACGAATTAAATGACATTTTAATTGCATAAACACTTTTGTTTATTCGTCTTGGGTATGTAAACAAACAAATGTTGAGTAATTAATGACACTCGTTTATTGCGTCAGTTTGCGACACCAATTAGTAGAGAGTGATTTTCGGCACGTGGTGTTATTCACACCTCCCGCGGTCGCCACTGATAATTTCTTGAGTCGAGATAAACTTTGAAATCATATAGCAAATTAGAAGCTTGGGACTTAGATTTTCAAGTCGACATACCGGAATTGTCGTGATAAAAAGATCGACTTAAACACCCATTCTTATTATAGATAAAGAAGGAATAATTTTGGGACCTAACAAATCTTGTGAGGAGTCTAGATAACAAGAGTCGACTGTATTATGTATGACCATTTATAATTTCTGTCATCAAATGTCTGTTTTTGTATTGCTCTTGCTGGTGAATCTCTTGCTTTCTGAAGTTAAGAATCATCATAAATTGCTTCATGCTGGTATGTGTTATTGATGACTTTATTTTCCATGGAAGATATGGTAATCACTTGACCATAATACATTTATTACAGTAGTCATATTTTCTTGGTGTGCATTATTTCTTTGATGCCAGAATTATTAGTCAATGCCAAATGAAGCCAGTTCAATGGGCAAGCAGGAAATTACACTTCGTGGACATGAATAGAAGATAATTGAGGAGACTATTTTATATAGATCAGTTTGTGATGTAATTTTATGAATACTGCATAGATTGAGTAATCAGAATTCTACTACTTCTTATTTGTCTCTGTATGGATGAAAATGGTGTTGGAAAGCACTGATAATCATCATTATGTGTTAGTTCTCCATATGAGAAGTTGACTGACTGACTAGAATTCATCATTTAATGCCAGATATTAAAATAATTAACAATCAAATTTACCATCTGTGATGCAAAACAGACATCATCATAATTTCTTCTCAATTGTTCAATATGTTTGATGACCAGTAGTTTCAACAAAATTTTGAAAGAATAAAATGTTTGTTTCAGGAATTGAAAATAAATGTTGATTGTCTACGTTTTTCATAATATGCAAGTTCTGGTACTTATATTATTTTCATTGTCAGCTCCTAATTTATAGTTATCAGTCAGTCTACTATGTCGTCTGGCAGTGTTCCCACTAGTTTTATTTTCTTGGGGTACATGTACCCCCATGGTAAAAAAAATGGGGGTACACTGTCCAAATATGGGGGTACAAATTAGAAAGTATAGTAATTATAAGCATATTTTATTCTCCATACCAAAACAGCATGTTTATTTCATATTTTAACTAAAAAATATTATGCATATAACTTTAAAGTTTACACACATAAAATGTACACTTTGTCAAATTAAAAAGACCTGCCATACTCTTTTCCTGAAAGCTCTACATTCAGATAATTCTACCACCTAATTTTACTGATTCATTTTAATGGCTGCTCTATGTATAACTTCAACTACAACTTGCTCAAAATGTTATATAGGTTGACATGTTACCGTTCGTGTCAATTATTTCACACCTTTGTCCCCCACCGGAGACAACTCAAGTAACTGTAGAAACACAAGATAGTCGATTGAAATTGCTCATTAAATGCATGTTACAGAAGACGCACCCCCAACTTTTTATATATTCCTTGGGGAAAGAATGTCATTTGGAGATAATGACACTGAGGATTTTGTTGCAGACAGGCCCGATTTAAATCCAAAGTCATTCAGAGTTTGTTTTTTTGCTCGCCATTTTTGCAGGCAGTGCATAGTATGTCACGCTCTCTTGAGAAGAAAAAAATATGACTGTTACTATATTTGTCTCCATTTTTACATCACTCATTGATAAAAAAATTGATTTAATAACCGGTCAACAGTTTTACTACATGTGTATGTCTGGGCCAATCAAATACGCTGTTATATGTTTGTGCGAAAACTCGTAATGAACGCATGGTCACTCGATACATCACACTATCGATATGTCACAGAATCTATAGTCTGTTTCAGAAGAAGTAGTTTCGATTGATTATTATCGTACGTGCACGTATGTACATGTTTATGTGAATGCGAACAATGGTCTGGTATCTGTCGTCTGTCGTCCACACCTGGGGGTTGTTAACACTCTAGTGGTCACACTTTTGAGCAAATCTTCATCAGTCCTGGTCAGAATGTTGGTCTCAACCATATCTTGGACAAATTTGAACATGGGTCATCTGAGGGTCAAAAACTATGTCACCAAGACAAAACACTCTTGGGTAACAGTTTTGATTGGAGGTTCACCAAACTTTTATCTCAACACAGTTATGGCAAATTGTATATCAAATGATACATTCTGATAAGGGATGTGTTTATTTAGCATATGTTCATCAGAGAGGCTCAGATTAAGAATATTCTGTTGATTTCAAACAATTTTATGTGCAATTTATAGTTCAACTGTCAACTTTATTTCTAATAAACCTTTACAATAACAATTTAATGTGACATTCAAGTCCATAACAGAATTCAGGAATACTATGGACCATTGATTGTTTCAAATTTACCGATTAATATGGTAAAAATGGCAAATTATTATACTCTTGTGTGTTTTTGTTTATGTCAACCATGTTTTTGCAGGAGTAAGTGCGTTACTATAGCTGGTGCTACTGCATTAATCAAGAGTCATTTCGTTTTGCCTAACCATAGTGACCAAAGCTTGTCAAAATGGTTGTCTTAATGATATCTTGGTTAGATTTGAACATGGATCATCTGGGGTTACAAACTAGGTCAACAGGTTAAATCTCCTGAAAACTTGGTAAACCTTCTAGATGTCACAGTTTTGATTGGATCTTCCTCAAACTTTGTCAGAATGTTTGTATTGATTTCATGAACAGGTTTGAACATGGGTCAACTCAAGTTAAAAACTAGATCACCAGGTCAAATTACAGGAAAACCATACATGTTGCAGTCTTTACTCAGGTGAGCAAAAAAGGGCCATCTTGGCCCTCTTGTTATATAACTACTTGCACTATAAATGGTTTGTGTCATATCCATTCAATTTGAGTAAATCTAAAGTTTTTCTTTGGTTCAAAGAGAGATAAATATGTCAAAAAGGCTTACGCAGTGCATGCAGGATGCAAAAAGGTAAAATTATAGTGACACAATATCCAAAAAGAAGTAGTGACATTCAAATTTATTTGTTTAACTCATATAGGACTTCAACAGTCATCAAAACCTTATCAAAGTTATTTGAAGTCTTTTTAATATGAAAAAAAGAAGGAATGTTGCTAGGGTGGATACAAATACATGACTTTCCCTGTCAATGCAATTTCAATAGGGTGCATTTTGATATAAATCAATTGTTATGCATTAATACATATATTTAATACCTTCAGAGAGTCTGATATTGATAATTTACATTGAATATATTGATGACCATGCAGTGCTCTCTGTCTGTAACTTCCAATAGTTTTGCTTGTTGACCATTCTTATCCAAACTTTTCATGGTTTATGGTACACATTTATTTACCTTCCAGACAATTTGTTAACAAAACTTAAATAATTTATGCTAAATCTATTAGTCTACAGTTGTAGAACTGTATTTATAATTATATTTAGACAAGGATGATGTTACTCATTGATCTTTGTTATCCAATTTTTGTGAAATTAATTAACTTTTTGTTTCATGATTTATTTTATGGTCTCATTGTTTCTTTTATATAGAATAGGTAAATTTATACAGCTAAGTCCATAGAAAATACTTGATGACAGTTCACATCAGCTGAAACTTGTTCAGACTTACTAAATAGAAGAAAATAATTGAACAAATGAAAGAACAAAGAACACACACAATCTTGAATGAACAAACACATGCATGCATGCAGAGGCACCAGTTTTTTTTGGGGGGGGGGGGGTGAGCTCTTTAGTCTGCAGCTACAGCTCTAGCCTAACCATCTCTAATACATCAGCTGTGTTGTTGTAGGTAAGTCTTGCATATCAAAGGACAGGCAATGTACCCTAAAATTGTTTACAACAACCATTGTTAATACCCTAGTTAGGTAAGGATTAGAGTTCCCAGCTGTCACACTATAGAGGGCGTACACTGTGCCTGCCCATTTGTCTGGCTGCAACCCATTTTTCCTGATGACAGGATCCTGATGGTTGAGTAGGGTTAGGGTGTGACTGTTAAGACTCTGTCCCTGCAAAACACCTCATTGGCCATTATTTGGGCTAGGAAGGTCAGCCCTGATCAAATGACTGGTCATACCTAGCCCTAGAGCATTTTCATTTCATCAGACCATCGCCATGTGTTGTCTTTGTTGTGTAGGCTTCTCTTTATAAAAAATGACCTAGAAGGTGATGGCTGATGGGCTAAGGTGAAATGTTTAGTCTTTTATTGACACTATTGACACTTGTGATCTCCTAAAGATAGTTTAAGCTTGGAAAACTTACATATATCCAGTGTGATCTTTTCCAAGTACATTTACAGTACAGCATGACCTGGTGATGCCAACACAGCTCATGCCTCTTGTTGGATTCTGTGGCAGATGGAAAGCATTTATGATGAACATTACTAAACCATTATAGCACCTCTATAAAAAGTCAAGCAAACTCTCCCTGACTCAGACTTGGAAACAAATAACATTTACTTCTCATAATTTTTTGAGATTCATTGTCATTTCAGCAATGAATCTAGATAAACCCATCACAAACCTATTTCCTTTGGCCATCATAAATGACTTAATTCTATTATTGGTGCTCAAAATCTGTGAAAAAAAACAACAAAATATGAAACATTGCTTGTGATTCAGCACTTTTTCTGAGCAATGTTGCTGTGTTTGCACTTGAAGCACTCAGAACTTCTGCAAGGGAGAAATCTGTTGTAAAGATTTCAACTTTGAATCCTTAGGCAAGATTGAAACAAATCTGAAGGTGCCAGCTGTTTTTGATGTAAGACTTATCAGTAAATTACCACAAATGGCAACTAAGTTGGCTTGAATGTAATTATTAATTCTTACTTTTTATGCCCCAGAAAGTATGCATATGGCATTTGCACTGTCAGTCAGTCCATCCTTCTGTCCCATTTTCATGTCTCAGCCATAACTTTCCAATTTCTTAATAGATTTTGAAATTACTTGGTACTGATGTTCACCATCAGAAGATGTGTCACTCACAAGACCCTGGCCCATAGCATCAAGGTCATATTCAAGGTCATACATTATGTATAGAATTACCATTTCTCAGCCATAACTTTACAATTTGTAAATAAATTTTGAAATAATTTGGTACTAATGTTCACCATCAGAAGACAATGTGCCAAATGCAAAACCATGGTCTGTAGCACCAAGGTCATATTTAAAGTCATTCATTATGTATGGTTTCTGATGCTGTAAATTTGCTTCTTGGCTATGACATTTTAAATTCTTGATTGATTTTTGAATGATTTGTCTAAAACTCTTAAATCTGACTCTGACCTTAAACTTTAAACACTAAGGTCAGTGTCATGTTATAGGTCATTCATTATTAATGGAATTTTCGTTGTATTTAATGTATACTGTCTGTTCCAATATATTGTTCACAGCCAGTCTTGGTTGTATGAATGCTTTCTTAGTGGGTTATGAGATAAGTGTCAAGGAAACTGATGCTAAAAATGTGTTGCAACTTTAGGGGCATATGTCACATTCAGTGACAGTTCTTGTTTGACACCAAATCTTCCATTCACTGTCAAAATTGGTTTTCATTCCATCAAGGTTTTGTGCCTTACCTGCTGCTCTGTTTTTGATGCCAGCAGTAAAGCCATCAGGTGCACAAATGTAACGATAACTCAGTACGTGCCAAATGCTCTCATGATGGATCAGACCATAATTATTTTTCTTCAAAATTTTGTTTGGCAAAAACAATTTTCCCATTTTTTGGTGAAAACTGTTCATCTATCAAAAAAACATACATTGCCTTTGTAGTTAAACCTTTTGGCCTTAGTTTCCATTTTAGTTGGTCATATTTGACAAAGAAATAAAGAACTGACATGAAATTTAAGATTTTGAATCAAGCAGTTTGTTGATAAACTTTACTCGCTGTACTACCAAAATATGCTGTCATAGTCATGTGGTATGGGCAAATCAGGCTGACTAATCAAGAATTTTGAATCCTTGGAAGTTGCTTTATTTAAATACTTATTCCTTACAGAGACATGATGGATAATTTATAGTAGGTTTATCAAATTGCTAATATACATGCAAATTTGTTTGAGTATACAGATGAGCAATACTTACCCATTATAGTCCTCCTGCAATATTGTCTGGTTTTGCAAATATTTTAATAACACCATACATTTTCCAGATGAACTGGCTTGAAATCTAGAGCTGTTACAGCATAGTGACTGAAGGTCTGCTAGCATTTAATTGTCTGTTCTCTCTATATTGTAGACTGGATCAACTTGATTCTTGTGTGAGAAATAGTTTCCTGGAGTCTGGAGTGTTACTGTTCAGGTAGGTGTTGAAATATTGTATAGTTACTTGTATGTCTTTGGTTTGTTTGCTTAATTGTTTTATGATGCATGTTTTGTCACTGCATAATTTGTCAAATTGTTATGAAATTAATAAAAGACATGTTACATATTATTAAAGATAACTGGGGCATGCTTCACCAGGTATCAAAGTTATTGTCTTGAAATGTAGATTTCAATACTTTAAAATGTATTTTGATGTCTTAATTTAAATTTACTTGTTTATATTTTTTATAAAATATTGTCCTTAAATCAAATAGTTGTAAAACTAACATGTGGTATTAAAATGTGACAGCTTCTTAAAAATTGATAACTTTTGTGGACTACTGGATTGGATTTATCACCTCTTTGTTTGTATGGCTTGGATAATAAGTTAGGTATGTCTTACTTCATTTTGTCTGATTACATATCAATTGTACACTTTATAAATAGGTACATAAAAAGATATTTTAATCCAATATTGAGTAAAACTATGTATGTTTGTGAAACCACCTGTTAAAGTGTCCAAGTATTTTAAATTGTTTCAGTTTTCCTAATCTGTTAATTAAGTTTGCTATTTTAGAAATAAGCCACACCTCCTACAAAAAGGCCCTGTGAATAAGGGATGTTTAGTTTTTGTTAAAAAAGAAAGAAAGATACATAGTTTGAATTAAATTGAATTATCTTTGTGATGCATAATATTATGTTTGTTTTGTCTTTGTGACACTTATATATTTTACTTTAGGATACTGCATTGTGACATTCAATTAACTTTTTGTGTTTATGTTAAAATATCATAATTACACTTTGTGATCTTATTTTGAACTTTGCGTGAATTGTGTATGTAGGAACTGTTAAACTGTTGTTGTTAATTAAATCAATCATATGGAAGATACGTAGAACTTTGTGTTAAATCCACAACATTAACAACAACGATCATCAGCGACAGCTGGATATAAGCATCATTACATTCTATATATTAGCAGCTACACCACACTACTGCCACCTGAATCACACTAAGATTTATAGGATATTTACACCCATATTGTTGGATCATAATACTTGCACTAATATTCAGCATACTTTTTATTAGCATATCATTAATTTGTAAAAACTGTAAGAAACCAAACCCTTGCTAGAAAATGAGTCCTTAAGGACAAATGCAGTAGACAAATGTGCATAAGCTAATTGTTAGAAATAAAACATAAAAGGATGCAGAATGTAATTTTATTTGATAATGTTGCTCTCTTGATGTCTGCGACATCAATAGGATTGAGATTCCTTGAAGATTTTACATTAATTGTTCGGACATGGCTTAAGATAGAATAAGATTTTAAGATTTCTTTGATTTTGTCAATGACTATGAAGTTTCAAACTTATTTAAATGGTATTGGTAAATGCCAAGTAGTTTAAATGATGCTAGTTAATTTTTAATCCTAAATTGTCGACCCTTTAAATACCTATGGAGTTATTAGATTGATGTGTGAAATTGTACTGTTCATATGGATAAGTTGTTAAAAGGGTAATGAATTAATCAGTAAGCAGCTTAAAAGGGTGCTGATTAAATTTGTAAGTTAAAAGGTTGCTGATTAAAAATATTAGTTGTTACCAAGGTGCAGATTAAATGGTAAAAGTTGTTATAAGGGTGTTTAAGATGATGTTTAAACATTATGTCATGAAACTAAAAATGGATTGACTGGAGAAAAACATTCATTAAAATTCAGCCTTCTGAATATGTACAAGTTTTATAGATTCATAATTATGTCACCTGTCATATGTTAAAGTCACCTGTCCATGCAATATAATATATATATTAGGACAAACATATGTTTGAGTAACTGGTTGTTTGGAAGATTTATTGTTTAACAGATTTTTCAAATAATTGATTATTGACATCTCTATTTAAAAGGGAGGTTGGTTAACTGAATATAGTGTTTAAAGGTACTTGTTAAAATGAATATGGTGTTCAAAAGGTACATGTTTAAAAACCAATGTTATTTTAACAACAAGTCAAGTCAAGTTTATTGGCATATCCAGCAATAATAAATTGCTATTTTAACAACACTAGTTGAATGAGTAAGTTTTGAAAAGGGTGCTGATTAAATGAATAAGTTGTTTAATACATACTGATTAAATGAATAAGTTGTTAAAAACATACTGATTAAATGAATAAGTTGTTTAAACGTGTTTGTTCAATGTATTCATTGTTTTAAGGGTGCTGATTTAATGAATATGTTGTTGAATAGTTACATGTTCAAAGTTAAAGCAGTTTTAGTAGAGTATTTTCTGTCTACTGATTTAACAATATTCCTATAAATCCAGACTTATTAAAAGCTTTATGAAGGTCATTGCTTTCATTTGATTTGTATTGTTTGGAGCTGTCAGCATTGGAAGAAATCAAAGAAATAATTGAGCTGGCAAGTGACTTGCAATTTCCTCCTGGGCATTTAAATGCATATGAAAGAATGAGTTAATTGTGCAAGAAGCTGGAGAGATGGAAAGGAAATATTTGAAATTGCATGGGTTTTATTGACTGAGTATGTCTGAAACAGTTGATGCATTGAATTGTACACATTGACAGATAGCCCACTTTATTACAGGACATTTTGTCATCAATAATGCAGAGTGTGAAGTCACTATATGCATAAAGTAGTGAATGTCATCCAATTATGATGATTTATTGATCACTTCAGATACAAATTGTTGCTATTATTGCAGTAATAGTGTGCTTCTAGTCTGACTGTTTTCTGGGATAAATAGGAAGTGGTCTCCTAATTGTAAGCCCATTTCTCCAGCATTAGGATAATTTGAGTTGAATTGGTTTTCTCATCCAATATGCAGCATGGTATGGTAATTCCTAATAAAATTATGCCATTGGTATGCTACAATTTAGTGTCTTATATCATGAAGGAAGTACAATTTGATAAAATTGATATTTTGATGTATGTGTAACAAAATCTTTGTATCCACTGAGAAAGCGACTAATGTTTACTAAGTTTTTCCTTTAACAATTTTATGGACTGAAAAGTTTGTAACTTATTTTATAGATATCTGTGCTTCAATTTTTTCATGCAATTACCTTCAGTTATAAATATTTTGGGCTTTGATTGAAATAATCAGATCTTATTGTGTCATGCTATTACTGTTTTTTAAAGCAATTTGTCAGTCATTTTCACAAGTTTTTTCTTTCTGGTGACTTAATGAATACTAATGTCTTATGGTTAAGTTGATAGTGATTGCTTTTTTAGATATTTAAATTTTACTAAGTGAAACAATTATTCACTACGGTAGCTTCTAATTGGATATGTGGAAATTCATTTTTGTTTTACAATTTTTTGCTGTCTCTGGCTTATTATTAGACTTATAATTGTATTATTTATGATCTTTGAAATGATATGAAATAATCAACTTAATAATTAATGAGCACAAATAGGCTAGTAATTAAAGTTTGGTTTATCTGCTATAATTGAATTTACGTTGGTCCATGACATTTTAGGTCAGCAATTTCATTAGCTCACCCGAGCACATAGTGCTCATTGAGCTATAGTGATCAGTCAGTCTATTCCGGCGTCTGGCATCCACACCTGGGGGTTGTTAACACTCTAGTGGTCACACTTTTGAGCAAATCTTCATCAGACCTGGTCATATTGTTCGTCTCCATGATATCTTGGACAAGTTTTTACATGGGTCATCTGGGGTCAAAAACTAGGTCACCAGGTCAAATAGAATGGAAATTTTGTTAACACTCTGGAAGTCACAGATTTGATTAGATATTCATGAAACTTTGTCAGAATGTTTGTATTAATGATCTTGTACAATTTTGCAAATATGAGTCATCTCTGGTCCAAAACTAGGTCACTGGGTCATCACCTCAGAAAACCTTGTTAATGCTCTAAAGGTCACAATTTTTATTAAATCTTCATCAAACTTTGTCAGAATGTTTGGTTTAATATCATCTTGGACAAGTTCAAACATGGATCATCTGAGTTAAAAAAACTAGGTCACCAGGTCAAATCATTTGAAAACCTTGTTAACCCTCTAGAGGTCAAAGTTTTAATTTAAGGTTCACCAAACCTTATCAAAATGCTTTTCTTATTGATATCTTGGTTAGGTTCAAACATGGGTCATCTGTGTCAAAAATTAGGTCACCAGGTCAAATCATTGAAAAACCTTTTAAGCCCTCTCGTAGCCACAGTTTTGATTGGATCTTTGTTAAACTGTGTTAAAATGTTTGATTTCATGATGTTTTGTTTGAATATGGATCATCTGGGGTCGCAAACTCCGTCAAAAGGTCAAATCTCCTGAAAACTTTGTAAACTTTCTATATGTCACAATTTTGATTGGATCTTCCTCAAACTTTGTCAGAATGTTTGTATTAATGATATCATGAACAGGTTTGAACATGGGTCAACTCAAACAAAAAACAGGTCAGGTCACAGGAAAACCATTGATGTTGCAATCTTTACTCAGGTGAGCAAAAAAGGGACATCTTGGCCCTCTTGTTCCCTGACACAGGTTTCTTGTGTCCCTGACGCGATATTCAGCCAAGGGACTTGCATTGAGAGTGACCACCGCATCCTCGGGACCCCTTCCGACTTGGAATTTTAAATAGCATTTTCTGTGTGGGACCCCCAAAAATCCCAAGGGACCACTAAAATGTTAGAGATGGGAGTCCCAGGGACCTTCAGGTGAAGAATCTTAGGGAAAACCATGAATTAATATGTGCAAAATTTGTGGTATTTTGTCTGACCCATGTGGTTGCTTATGATTTATTTACTGTTGCAGGTTTATATAATTTATAGAGTAGGATAAGGCTTGCTTGATTCTCATAGCAAAAATGCCCAAAGTGTAACAGCTTCATTATCCTGCTATAAGATCAAATATCATTCTCCCAACCCACCAAAAAGATATGAAAAGTAAATTGCTGAATTAATTTTATCATCTGTGTTAAAATATTCACACTAGTCTGTGGTTAAAATGATAAATCTCAACGTTTTTTGGTGGCCATTTATTCTGTAGACCAGAGTATGAGATTTACCTGTGGAGCCAGACAACATAAACCACAAATATTATATATGTAATTTGTGATGATGATGATCTCTGCTGTAAAGTGTTCATCATAAATTGGGGTACAAACATGTCTGCTGTAGTGGAATTGCAAAAATAGTGCAAGTCATCCTTCAGTTGAATTATCAGAGTGAGCTATATAGATGGGTTTGTGTTCGACGCCCTTCATCATGCATCAACACTCTAGAAGTCAAATTTTGGTCAGAGGGTCATGAGAATTGGTCAGTAGCTTAGTCTTGATGATATCTAGGACAAGTTTGAAAAGGGCTATGTATGGTGAACAACTGGGTCAATGGATCAAATGGAAGAAAAACTTTGTGAACACTCTTAAGGCCACATTTTTCATCAAAGGGTCTTGAAAATTGGTCAGTGGCTTTGTCTTGATGACATGTCAGACAAGTTTGGCTATGTGGGGTCAAAAACTAGGTTACCAGGTCAAATGAAGGAAAAACCTTGTGAACACTCTAGAAATCACAGTTTTGATTGGATCTTCATCAAACCTTGTCAGAATGTTTGCATTAATGATATATTGGACAAGTTTGAACATAGGTCATCTTGGGTCCCAAAGTAGGTCAGCAGGCCAAATAACAGGACAACCTTATTAACACTCTAATTGAATCTTCATTAAACTTTTACAGAATGCTTGTCTTAATAATATCTTGATCTAGTTTGAACATGACTTGTCTGGGGTCAAAAACTAGGTCACCAGGTCAAATCACTGGAAAACCTTGTTGACACTCTAGAGGTCACAGTTTTAATTAAATCTTCACTAAATCTTGTCAGAATGTTTGTCTTAATGCTATCTTGGACAAGTTCGAATATGGGTCATCTGAGGTCCCAAACTAGGTCTCCAGATCAAGTTTTGATTGGAGCTTTGCCAAACCTTGTTTAAGTTTTTATGCTGTCAATTACCATGTCATCATGATACAAATAATGGCTTCTATTAACTACAAAACTATACAATGAAATATCACTAGATGATACCACAGTCACACAACTTGAGTTGTTGTAAAACTAGCAGTCTGTACTCTCAAGTGTCAAGTGATAGCAACACAGACATGTGATACTCTTGTGCTTAATTAACCTTACATATAGCCAAGTGTTTTGGACAATGTTTCCTAAAAGCATCACATCTTTACACCCATTGATTTATATAACCATTGCTGATATCACAGCAAAAACTTATGGATTATGTTGTTGCAGAATGAACCTATTACATCACTGAAGTTACCTCTGTTATACTGTACAGACATTTATTGGTACATATATTACCGACATGGTAAGTTTCATTCATTTCTTCATAACTAGTTCACATCCTTGAAAATAAACCAGAGCATGCTTGTGGTAATTTCTAACTTCATCAGCCTCAATTTACACTTACTGAACTGTCATTGCCTAGTGGTATCATATTTCAATCCTTGTTACAATGCTTGTCACTCAGAGAATCTCAGTATCACATGAAATTCTACAGAAATGTCCTGTTTTTACTTTAATCCATTGATATTGAGAGATTGTGTTTCCCTAAGCTTATTACTCAGAGTCAATACACCAGTCTATTGGGAATCAAATCTAGCTGGCTGTTATATCCTTGATGCTGTCTGATGCAATGATTTCAGTTTATTTCCATTGTGTGATTGTTTTTAGTTGATGAACCTGAACCTTTATTTAATATTGAAGCCAACCACTGATAGTTTCAATTTCCTAACATTGAGTTCCATGTAAACAGAAAATTTCAACTGTAAGTTGAAAATCTCATCCTTTGCTTTTTGATTACTGCATGGTAGAATTGATGTATGAGACACTGGAGATTTTTTGTTACTTAAACTTAAGATTATGCTTTATTTAGAGGGCTTGACTTTGAATACTTTTTAGCTCATCAGAACTAAAGTTTCAGGGTAAGCTGTTAGGATGGAAGGGGGATGCTCAGGCATCCCGTGTATGTTGTCCAGCATCAACAATGGCCTTCTCCTCCAAAACTACTGGTCAGATTTACTTCAAATTTGCTGAGTAGAATTCTCTTGATGATTTAACTTCAATTTGCTCATATTATACCAGTAGACCCTTTTTAGTTGTCACCAGAGCTAAAAAAAAGATATACTTTTAAATATCTTCTTATGAACCAATGGATGGATAACTAAACTTGGTTTGTAGCATCCTTAGAAAGTCCTCTGTCCATTTTAGGAGCTGCCAGGGCTAAAAATAGAAATATGTTAAAACAACTTTTTCCCATGAATCAATGGATGTTTTATTATTAAACTTGGTTTGAAATATCCTTAGATGGTCCTCTATGAAGTGTGTTCAGATAAAAATGGTTGGCTTGTTTTAGGGGCTCCAAGAGTTAAAAGTAGAAAAAAAACCTTTAAACATCATCTTCATATGAACCAGTAAATGGATCATCACAAAACTTGGGTTTTTAGCATTCTTAGATAGTCCTCTGTCAAGTTTGCTCAAACAAATTTTGTTGGCCCTTTATAGGGGCTGCCGGAGCTAAAAAATAGAAATATGGTCTGTAGCATCATTAATACTCCTTTGATATCCTTTGATAGTCCTTTATCAGGTTATTATTGTTCTCTTTTATCTGCTAAGAAGTGTACCTTTATTACCTTTTTAGTAACAAGTTAACTTACATTTATTCTGGTGAGCGATGCAGGGCTATCATAGCCTTCTTGTTTGTAGTTTTTAGCTCACCTGAAACGTAGTCCTCAGTGAGCTATAGAGATCAGTCTGTACACTCCGGCTTCCAGCTTCTGTTTGTCATCTGCCTTCCACACCTGAGGGTTGTTAATACTCTGGAGGTCACACATTTGAGTGAATCTTCCTCAGACCTTGTCAGAATGTTTGTCTTAATGATATCTTGGAGAAGTTCGAACATGGGTCACAAACCAGGTCACCAGGTCAAATCCCTTGCTAACACTCTAGAAATCACAGTTTTGATTGGATCTTCCCCAAACTTTGGGAATGGTTGTCAGATCTCAGAATGTTTGTATTAATGATATTGTGATAGGTTTGATTATGGGTCAACTCGGGTCAAAACTAAGTCACCAAGTCAAACCGCAGGAAAACTGAAGAAGTTGCAATCTTTACTCAGGTGAGTGAAAAAGGGCTATCATGGCCCTCTTGTTCCTTAATTGTTAGATTTGTTAGATACAGTAGATGGCCACGACAGTCGTCCAGTAGTTAGTGCACTGGACTTGTAACCTGGGTTTAGGTCATACTCTTCAATGAAAATATTGCAATTTTAGAAGTTGCCAGCTCCTTATGGGAGGGTAGTTAGTACTAGCTGATTTGAATACAGTCCAGGAAAACTGGTTAGTTGAACTGGCCACTGTAAATAACTGAAAAAATAGTTGAAAAATGGCATAAAGCCCATTGAAAAAAGATACAGTAGGTACGATTGGTAAAATTGTAGTGGATGATTAATTCAAATAATTATTGCTTGAAATAGGTCGACCAACTAAATATTCGGATACCTAAAATGAAAGACTACTGCTACCACAATCAATTTGTTAGGCCCATTTCCATCATCGATTAACACCTTAAGGTCGATTTCTGCATTTTGTTTTATTCAAGGAAAAGTGATCATTTTTTCATATTTTATAGAAAAAGTATAACAAACCCAAAAATGGAAAGAAAAACAGGGGTCACCGAACTCGTTTTCGAGATAACAGCTCATACTTTGTGTAGGTGTGCAGCTGTTTTTTAAGATTTGCTGTGTACAAAGAGCTTATCGTTAAACACATACTATCACTGTTATATCATGATAAAATCATGCTCAAACATACTGTTTTTACATGTAAGTATTCATTTGGCATATATTGTGTTAATTTAACACAATTCATACCATAAATGATTTAATTCTGTCATACTATGTTTTTATTTTCAACTGCATGCATGAAAAAATGGGTTGCAATTTCGACAAAAAAATATTATTTTTCATCTTTTATTCCCCCTTATCCGATATTCTTCCAACAAAACTTCCTAATTTTGATATATATCTTAGAACAATGTCTAATAAACATATTTCAGTGATAAAAACATGAGGTTACCGAGCTAATTTCAGTCTCAACTCTGAAATTCAAGTATATTGTCAAAAATAGTCGACAAATATGATTAATATCAAAAATATGCATACCAAGTTAATAAAGATTTTGCCTATTTTCCAATAAAACTTTCTAATTTAGATATATATATCGTAGAACAATGTCTAATAAACACATTTCAGAGATAAAAACGTGGGGTTACTGAGCTAATTTTACTGCCAACTTCTAAATTCTGTTGCATCGTCAACAAATATTTGCCAATTTCAGTTAAATTTTGTAATGTGTATATGAAGTTAATAAAGTGTAGTTTTCTGTTTATCATCCAATAAACTTTTTAGTTTTGATATATATCTTAGAACAATTTTGTACCACATATTTCTGCTTCTGCTTTAAGAAAACATTTGAGTCTTTGAGGTAATGTTAGCTCAGAGTCCTAATATCAGGTATATCATCAACCAATATTTGCAATAAATGATGAACCTCCATTACAGTCATATGAAGTAATTCAATTATGAACTGTACATGAAGTGTTTCTCATAAATTAGTCACTATTAAAAAATAGAGCACGCATTATAGGTTGCGTTTTTAGCGCGCTCGCGGATACGTTAGTTGTCCGAAAACTATGCAAGTGTTTCTTCCGTGAAGAGCTTTATTGTCTCCCTTATGTGCAGAAATGTTGCGCGTTACGAACTACCGAAATCGTCTTTAAATATAAATGCTCTTAAAACAAACACAATCAAATTGACATCAAGCCACATTTGGTTTATTCAAACTTACTGGTGCCAATAAAGTTACTTTAGGACTATCAATGTGTTTAGACAATGATCCATCCAAAATATTGGGGTTATTTATAATGTAAACATTCAGTTTTGTCTTGCCATTAGTATCTGTATTACAGTGGACTCTCATTGGCTGGAACCCAGTAAATTCAAACACCCCAGAAATCTGGAACTCATTCTACAGACCCAGTTGTTTTTTATATATGTTCTACATAGTTTGACTTTTCATGGTTAGAACCACTTAAACTCAAATGCTTGAACTAAAAATCAGGTTCTGAGGTCAATGTTTACTCTGTTATTCACACCTCTCAGTTGAACAATACATTTTGACAACTTGAGAGTAATTTGCTGTCAAAAATTCGCTTGGTGTGACACAGCACGTGAAACTGACACACGTGTGATGACAACATTACAAACTTATGATAATTAACAGTAGTTTTGTTTTGTTTGCAGTCTTGTTATTGTGTTAATTGTTACTATTAATTCTTAAATGAATATATGTTTGCTGTGATATTAAATGAGTGATTACTTTGAAATTATTTGTAAAATGAACAAAGAATAATGAGTACAAAATGTCTACATGAATGTCTTTTAATATCAGGCCTGCAAAGTCATTTGTTTTGTATGTTTTCTTGTCTTTAGTAATAATCTTTTGCATGTATGTACATTATACGATCATTACTAACAACACAAATGCATTACATTATACAAAATATACAAGGCAAACAACTATTTCATTGAGGAAACTCCGGATAGCTGGAACTCCCGATAACTGGAACTGATTTCGTCAGTCTCCTTTGAGTTTGAGCTAATGAGAGTCCACTGTACTTGAATAGTTGGATGCATGTATGTATTTCTGATTATCATCTTTAAGAATGAAGACAATGTGTCCATTCTTTCAAAAACTGTCCTTAATACTGGGGGTCCATAGTTATGAGGTGATAACTCTTGTAACCTTGTAGAAGCCATCCTGGAAATTAAGTTTTCTTTACTTTGATGTTGCTCATAACTTATCACTTAATTTAATGTGATAAAACAATGTTCATACAAATTGGTATTTAAAAGATGTAAAAATTGATAGTTGTGAAAACAAATTGATTTGATACTAATTACATAGAATAAACAAAACATTTTTGTGTGTCTTAAGCATCTACATTTTGACTGATCATAAAAGAAAATTTGACATGATGGAATTTTATAGTGCAAAATGAATTTTATTATTTGATAATGACTATTTTTTTCATTCTTACCGCAATTTGTGTGAGAGAAAAATTCAGTGAGATACTTCAAAATTTTGTGAGATTTTTTTCCGAAGCTGAAAATACCCATTTTTACAGACTTAATATGTTGTAAGTACAAAGATGTATCTCTGTGTATTTCTTTGTTAGAAACTAGAGCCCCACAGAGTGGCGCCAATGCTCATCTGTTTTACATCTGTCTGTTTAATAAGTAATTTTGATTAAAATTATATGTTAAAGAAGAGGCATAACTCCAAAAATATAGCTTTCAGAATAATGCCCCTTGTCTTTCAAATGTGTCCTGTTATGATAATCAAGTATTCCAAGTGTCATGTTGATATCTATAAAAGTGTTTGAGTAATGGGCTACATTAAAGTCCCCCCCCCCTCCCAACAAGGAACTTACAGCTATCATAATAGCTTGACAATTTTCTTCAAAACAAACAAGCTAAAAACCACACATTGTCAATAAGACAGTGACAATAAACAGGAACTTAATTACGACTAGAGAGTATGGTCAGAGATTAATTCTTTTTGAAAAGAATTCTGGATTTCTTTTAGGACAGCATTGTAGTTCAGGCAGTGAATTCAAGGCCTTCAGTTGAAAAGCGCATGATTGCTGTGAAGAGGAAAAGCTTGTAATCAGTTGAGAAAGTTCCTCAGTGATTAAGAATAGATTAGTGGTTCTCTGCACTCTCTGGATAATACATGTACGCCTTTCATAAACCAAATTGATAAAAGCACAGAAAAGTGTTTTAAAACACCAAAAAGAACATTTGTCGAAAAAATTGAGTTGCGATTTTTTTCTCATTGAGAGTTTTTTTTATGTGATTTCAATAAAAAGAACACAAGATTATCATGCTCCAAAATGATCCCTGCAGTTTTATGCCTTGTTACATGTATACCAATCCTACAGTTTATATACTGAACTAATGTATTCTGAGTACTGACATGTTAGTAATGAGATAGCAATCATAGGTGTAAAAAATTGTTAAAATTCAATTTTGTTTAACAGTAATCATAGCTGAAAGACTCTTTAATGTAGTTTATGTATGTACTTTCAGTTCTTCAAATGCATGATATTAACACTGTTTCAAAGCCTTTATGTGATTTAAATTTCATTAGTCGACCTTGTCACTCTATGATAATCTGGATGTGTATTCTGATTACTGCTTGTCTTGTATCTAATTTTCATGTAATTTATTATCAAAAATGTTGGGAAGCATTAAAAGTTGATAGCTTTAAAATAATTGGATGAATTTTCTGTTCGATTAGCTATCTGAATAATTGATAAGAAATTGTGTTGTATATTGCCTTAGGTTTTAAATTTCAAAATTCAATTTGCAACCACCAGGAATAGAATAAATGTATGTGGTGAATTCTCATTGGCTGGAGCCCAGTAAATTCAAACACCCCAGAAAATGGAACTTATTCTCTGATCCCAATTGTTTTTGCTATGTTCGATATAGTTCAACTCTACATGACTAGAACTACATAAATTCAAATGCTCGAACTATAAATCAGGTCCTGAGGTCAATATTTACTCTGTTACTCACACCTCTTGGTTGAACACTACACTTTCACAACTTGTGAGTAATCTGCTGGCAAAATTCACTTGATGTGTCATGGTGCATGAAAATGACATGCATGTTACAAACTTACGACAAGTAACAACTGTTTGGTTTTGTTTGCAACTTTAATTGTATATTGTTAATTACTATGTTGGTCAACAAATTCATGTTGCAGTAATTACTTTGAATTTATTTGTGAAATAAACAAATAATAATGTGTACAAAATGTCTTGATAAATTATAAGCCTGCCAGGTTGTTTGTTTTGTATGTTTTCTTTTCTTAAATGATACTCTATTGCATGTATATGATCATTACAAACAACACAAAAACATTACACAATACAAAATATACAAGGGAAACAACTCTATTTCAAGGGGTAAACTCTTGATAGCTGAAACTCCGGATAATTGGAACTGATTTCACCAGTCCTGTCAAGCTGGAGCCAATGAGAGTCCACTGTACTTATTTATTATGTTCTACTACTAAGTGGAATTCATGTTTTAGACTTATAGTACTTAATTGTGTCTTATACTTTTGTAAATTTGTTGTTTTATTGGCTGGTACTGTATGTTAAGAAAGTAAAGCAAATCTCATGCAAACCCTAAATACTGTGCTCAGGTTTGATTAATGTCCTCGCCAAAAGTTTTAACACTAAATCAACTGATACATATTGGTTGTTTTATCCATCTTTTATTAGCTCACCAGAACTGAAGGTTTAGGGTGGTCTGTTAGGATAGGTAAATGGATACTCCAGTGTCTGGCATCAACAATGGTCTTCTCCTCTGAAACTAACAGTCAGATTTACTTCAAATTTGCTGTGGAGAATTCTTTCGATGTTCTAATTGCAATTTGCTAATATTATACCAGTTGCCTCCATATAGGGGTCACCAGAGTTACAAATAGAAATACATTGAAATGACTTTTTCTCATGATCTTATTGATGGATTATTACAAAACTTGGTTTTTAGCATATTTAAGCAGTGTTCTATTAGATTTGCTCAAATAAAAATGGTTGGCCTCTATTAAGGGCCGCTAAAGCTAAAAATAGAAATGCCTTAAAACATCTTCTTCTCATGAACCTGTAGATGGATCATCATTTGATAGCCTTCTGCCAAATTTGCTCAAATAAATTTGGTTGGCCCCTTTTAGGGGCCGCTAGAGCTAAGAATAGAAATACCTTAAAATGACTTTTTCTCATGTTTCTATGGATGGATTATTACCAAACTTGGTTTTTAGCATCTTTCAATAGTGTTCTATCAGATTTGCGAAAAGAAAAATGGTTGGCCCCTATTAGGGACCGCTAGAGCTAAAAATAGAAATACCTTTAAACGTCTTCTTTTCACGAACCAATGGATGGATCATCACCAAAATTGGTCTCTAGCATCCTTAGATGGTCCTTTCTCAAGTTTGCCCAAATGAATATGGTTGGTCCCTTTTAGGGGCCGCTAGAGCTAAGAATAGAAATACCTTAAAATGACTTTTTCTCATGATGGATGGATTATTACCAAACTTGGTTTTTATCATCTTTCAATAGTGTTCTATCAGATTTGCGAAAAGAAAAGTGGTTGGCCCCTAATAGGGACCGCTAGAGCTAAAAATAGAAATACCTTTAAACGTCTTCTTTTCACGAACCAATGGATGGATCATCACCAAAATTGGTCTCTAGCATCCTTAGATGGTCCTTTCTCAAGTTTGCCCAAATGAATATGGTCGGTCCCTTTTAGGGGCCACTAGAGCTAAAAATAGAAATACCTCAAAATGACTTTTTCTCTTGATTTTTTATAAATGGATTGTTACCAAACTTGGTTTTAAGCATCTTTAGATAGTGTTCTATCAGAGTTGCTGAAATAAAAATGGTTGGCCCTAATTAGGGGCCACTAGAGCTAAACATAGAAATACCGTAAAATGACTTCTTTTCATGAACCAGTGGTTGGATCATCACCAAATTTGGTCTGTGGCATCCTTCAGTCATCACCAATATTCTTTTGTAGTATCCTTTGATGGTCCTTTATTGAGTTTGTTATTGTTTCCCATTGTTTGCCCACAAGTGTACCTTTATTACCTTTTTTAGTAACAAGTTAATTAATATTTGTTCTGGTGAGCGATGCAGGGCCATCATGGCCCTCTTGTTTTATGCCTAGAGTAACATTTCTCAAAATCAATTATTGTCATTTCTTTCAATGTCAAACAGGTTGTAAAATGTAAAAATAAAGGTGGTCTTTATCAGTATTTAATACAAAATTTCAAATTGGAATCAAACAGAATTGTGACCATATTTTGATAATAAAGTACCTATAATTAGTGAGGGTATAGTCAGTATAAAACAAGCCATGGTCCAGTGGTTAGTGCACTGGACTTGTAACCTGGAGATCCGGGATCGAATCCCGGTTAGTGCAGGTCATCCCCTTCTATGAAAATTTGACAAAAATGTTGATTTTCCTCCACATGTGGAGAAGTTGCCAGCTCCTTGTGGAAGTGTAAGTTAGTACTGGTTAGTATACAGTCCAGGAAAACTGGTTAGGTGAACCAGTCACTCTATGTAACTGAAAAATTGTTGAAAAACGGAGTTAAACTCCGATGACAATAAGTCACATAAAAACAAACAAAACAAAATTTCTTAGAAATCAGTCAGGTAACTTGTTTATAAATAGGAATGAACTTGCTTTTCACCCTTTAAATAGTACTTATAATTACTTTTCTTAACATGGGCATTCTTTGTGCTTATGGTTGTTGCTGTTTTTAAGACTTCTGTTGAACAAACTTACTGTATTAAATGCTAACTTAGCATTATAGTCAATTGAGTAAGGATGGAATGTTCAGCTTTCCTTTAGATGGTACATTCTATAGACAACATAATCATAAGTAATGTCAGCAGGTCTCATGAGATCTGTTGATTCAGGCATTTACCCTATGAACCAAGGCAAAAACTTGGTTTGAATGATCAAATTAAGAATTTTCTCAAGGAACTTGTGTTATCTTCAACCTAGTTTATACTTCTCCTATTTGTCGTACTGAAGTCATTTATCAGTGGCATTGTGTGTAGCAACTTTTACAAATAGAAGAAATAATACCCAAAAGGATTCCTGGCTGGGAATATTTTACATGGTAGATGTCACTATTTACAAGTCATCCCATTATTTGATGGTTAGTAGCCATCCTATGTGCAGTATAATTACTTTCCTGTCAGGAATGACATTAGCATGTCTGTTTCAAAATTCTTACTTATTTTCCATATTTTGAATTGTTTTTAACTAGGCAGTTTGTTTAAGATCAGGTGCTACAAATTTGTAACTTACTTTTTTCATATGCAAAACACAATTAGTTTGATCACATTACATAAGGAAAACTATATTTAATCTTGCAGCTTTTTTAAGGATCTTTTAAAGATAACTAGAATTTCAGCTGAGAGCATGCAAAGAAATAAGTTAATTTATTCTTTGTTGGATATAACTTTGTTGTGTATATGCTGGGCACAGAATCTATAGTTGTATTAATTATCCTAGTGTTATGTATCTTGACATTATAATTGAACTCTCAGATATAAATCATCATCAGTTCAGTCTTAATGCTTTGAAAATAAGCTTCCTTGCTGTTACATGTTTACATAATTTAGCTTTGACTGAAAAGAAAATTATGTATGCTTTTTCTAGATTATTATTTTTGTTGTCAAAATGTGTCTACACTGCACCATTAAACTGTCATTATAAATACCTTCATAATTTCAACAGAATTTTCTTTTAGTTTAAAGGGCAAACAAAAATCCTCTTAATCTTGCTACATTTCATGTAAAATTAAAGGCATACTGGTATATGAAAATCCCCAAAAATGTATAAATTAAATTTCTGTCGAAAATTCTATCATTAATGGCAATTAATGTTAAGGCAAAAATGTCCATTAAATCAGTTTAATGGCATGTAATTGAAACTAGTTTTGTACTTTAAACATGTAAATATTATGCCCCATATCAATATATTTAATTGCCATATTATTTACACTTGCTTTGGATATTAATTAGGTCATTCTTAGCGCTTAACAACAGATAGATACCGTGGTCAAACAATTTTACCAACTTCAAAGTTAATTTGATGCTGTAAGAGTTATATCATTTAGATGCTAAATGGTACCATATTTTATGAACTTGAAATCATTTTTAAATGAACTAAGCACCTTTCAAGGATTGAAGCGACCTTAAAGAAAAAGAATCATGTAGTTCATGAATCTGTTACATTCACTTACGACAGCAAGCTGATATAATAGATACAATAGATGTTTGTTTGAAGTGGTATCACATATATAAAACACTTAGTTTTGTTCTGTTACTGAAAACTTCAGAAAGCCAAACTTTGCTACTGGTCCCATGAGTGTTAGGTATATGGAAATTACACTGTGAAGAGATATTATGTCTGTCTCCTAACTTTGTCATTATGAAATACAATGTATATCTCCATGGTGAAGGTCATGGTCACTGTGGCACTTTGAACTTTGTGCATATTTTCTATATGATTCAGTGGTATTAAATCATAACTTCGGCCCATACTGTCAAATACTGGGCAAGAGCACAATCAAGGGGAAATAACCCTGTGAACTCCATCTTTGGGACTGGTCACTTCACAAAGAACAATTTAAAAAAAAATGCCCCCCTCCCATTGGGGCCCTTACTCAACTCTTAGTGGAGGGATTCGGTCTCAAAGACATACAGGTAGCAGATTTCAGGCCAGTAATTGAACATCCATGGTTAATGTCCCCACCTCATGTAGACTTATCACTCTCCTTAAAAAACTTAAAAACAGACCTTCCACACCTAAGTAAAATTCATGTTAACTTGCATATTGACCAATTTTACAATAACTATTTAAGTAAATGGTTCTAAATGCCCAAATTCTGGCAAAGTTGCAGCAGCTTTTTATATACCTTCAAGAAACTTTTCTGCTGTTGATAGACTCTCTGATTATCTTTCAATCTATTCAGCAGAAAGGATAGCCCTAATTAATGCAATGAGCTGGGCCTTTCCTCATAAACAAAAAAAATCAGTTATTTATTTGGACTCACTTTTGGCACTGCAATCAATTAAAACTTATCACAGTAAATCCAGACCAGACCTTTTAGAACAAATTATCATCCGAAATTATTCCATCCAACAAGCCGGTCTGGATATTATTCTAGTTTGGTACCCAGCTCATAAAGGTGTTGAAGGAAACATGGCGGCGGACAAAGCAGACCCTATTTGCGCCCTGTGTAGCGTATTGAACACAACCAGTCACTATCTGCTACACTGTGGGGTTCACTTCATTCCCAGACTAGAGCTCAAAGCTGCCCTCATAAACTTAGGCTTGGTTTTTAATCTTGAGAGGCTTGGTTTTTAATCTTGAGAATATTCTCAATCCAAGCGGGGCAGTAAAAAGCTTCGTCTTCAAAGCCTTGGAAAAATACATAAAATCTTGTCAGATTACAAATAAAATCTAAGGCCCCAGGTCCAGACATGTGTGCTCAAGTAGCCCAACTGTTGTGATTCCTATATTAAAAATAAAGTATTTTAATAAATATTCTTTTTAGATTTCATGTGACCTTTATTGACACATGAATTATCTTAAGCACAATCTCATTTATTTTAATATAACACCAACTATTTTAATGAATAATCCTTTTTTAACTTCATGATACCTTCATTAATACATAGATTAACTACAAAAATTGGTATCACATGTTTCAGTAAGAATAAAAATACATTTATAAATAAATGATCCTTTTTTTGTTTTATTTATTTTTTTCATGTTTTATTTTTAATTTTATGTTATCCTTATTGTAACATGAAATTTCTTATATAATGCTACTAATTAATTATACTCTGTACAATCAGTTGGGCTGCAAAACATCTCTCTTAATAATAAAATTTATTTTTTCTAGCATTGTCTTTATGACAATAATATATATAAATATAAATCTCTTATTATAAATGCACACTATTTTTAAATAAGAATAAATATATTTATTGCAGAGGTAAAATTATACCTCATAGTAGCCAAAGATTATGATCACTCTTAAATTACATGGTACCTTTTATTATTCAATCTATATAAAGGTGAAGACCTCTATGAAATAATGTCATATTTTTCTTTTTCTCTTTTTTATAAACAAGTACAAAGTATATGAATTAATTTGATGAGATTTAATAACAATAAAAGAAAATAAATACCTTTTTCCTACAATCTAGCACACTTATGTCTGGACTGGGAAAGGGAACTCTGGCCCACCCATTACAGGAGTACTGAAATGTACAACAAATAGCCCCAGTTAAAACCCTACCAGTTAAGTTGGGGTCTGGGTGTGACCAGGTAGCTCAATTAACAGTCATGGGACAACAAACAGGACTGAGCCCAGATTGAGCTTCTAGGCCACCCTCTGGATCACAATATTCAATGACAGGCCCTTTTTACTAAAATCCCCAAAAACTGATTGGATTGATCAAAGTGCGAAGGTCACTATCAGACCATCAGTACATTTTAATTTAAAAACTTCAAACTCTATAAACACTAATGATATATCACTTTACAAATAGTGCATGCCACCAAAGTACTGTGCAGACTATAATGCCGACAGTCTTTGGAATCATGGCATGCACTATCAACACAGAATTTTCCATTAAATCCGTATGAAAACTGGAGCACATTTGTTATAAGTTGCCTTTGACTGATCCACCAACATCACTGATCAAAAACTGGTCTCAATATTATAGGGTATATAGAGAACTACTATTTTAAGTACAGTTTCATCCCACTGTGTAGAAAATATTTTAACTATAAATTAACATGTACATTAAAGTTTGAACAGTTATCAATTTTTGTCCTCTTTTACTTACTTATTTTTATGGACCTAAAAAGTTAGCCATTTTTTGTTTGCTCACCGGGAAGACATTATTTTTTGTTCTTCACTATTTTAACTATTGTTTTAATTACTACTCAGAGGGTGAACAAATTTTTTAATGACTACCAATCCTGAATTATTCATATTTTTTTTAAGATACATTTAATTAAATAATTATAATTTAGGTCCTGGTGGGTATTTTTGAAATCATCATACTTTCCAGTATGCATCGAAGACTTCATCAAACTTATATAAAAAAACCAAATGATTTTGGTCTCTAGATGAAGCTCATGCTATATCAGAATCACTCAAGAGTGTGCATCCTCTTTTATATGTTATAAAAGAGAATGCAAACCACGTATTTTCTATGGTATCCAAATGGGCAAACTTTTTATCTATGTAATTATAATAAATCCAGTTATATGAATGTCAGGATGGTAGTCTATGTCCAATAGTAGCAATAATAGAATAAAACGAGTCATTTTTTAATAAAATCCTAAAAATAGCTATATTAAAAAAAAACAAAAATAGCTATAAATCCCATTCCCAGAATTTATATCAGAATAATTAAAACAAAATAACACAGATTCCTCCCTTCCTTTTTATCTATCAAGTTATAAAATACAATAGTTAATTATAAGTTATATTAATAAAACAGTAAAACAGAATAGTTTTACCAAAATAAGTTAAGACTATCACAACAAATTAATAATACAAAATAGTTATGCAACAATATAGGTCCTGCCTTTTTTCTGTAAAAAAGTAATAAAATAAAACAGTATATTATGATAGTTATTATATACTAAGTTAGAAAATAAACACATGTACAAACGTTCACTAAAATAGCCTACCCCTACTAGATTGTTTTAATTTTTTTTTATAAAAACAGGCTATAATTATATTATATCATAGTTTATTGTTAAAGATAGTGAATGCTCGCCCATACAGGAATAACCCGGAGGCGAGGGTAAACAAACTCAAAACTAAGGGTCACCAAACCATGTCAAAATGCTTGTCTTAATGATATCTTGGACAAGTTTGAACATGGGTCATCTGGGGTAAAAAACTAGGTCAAATCACTGGAAAACCTTGTCAACCCTCTAGAGGTCACAGTTCTGATTGGATCTTCACCAAACCTTGTCAAAATACTTGTCTTAATGATACCTTGGTTAGGTTCGAACATGGGTCTTCTGGGGTCAGAAACTAGGTCACTAGGTCAAATCACTGAAAAACCTTGTTAAATATCTAGTGGCAACTGTTTTGATTGGATTATCCTGAAACTTTGTCAGAACGTTTGTATTAATAATATCATGAACAGGTTTGAACATGGATCATCTCGGGTTAAAAACTAGGTCTTTAGGTCAAATCACAGGAAAACCATATATGTTTCAATCTTTACTCTGGTGAGCGAAAAAGTTGTTGTTTAATTATCTCCATTTCATGTTGAAATTATGCTTGTTTAGTGCATATCTTAAAAACTGTAGAATGAATTGATATGATTCTTTATACATGGATAGGACATGCAGTGACAAAGAGCCATAGCTCTATCTTGTCCCATTTTCTCATTTTTCTATTGAAATTATATTTGTCTAGAGCAAATGCATGAAGTATTGAAGGTATTGAGATGAAACTTTGAATACATTGATTGTTGTAAATGAGAGGAACAGTACTGACCAAGAATAAGAACTACTGCTCATCTATGTTTTAATTATCTCCCCTTTTGTGTTTACATGTGTATTATTCTTGTCTAGAGCATACCTCATGAACTATTGAAGTTTCACACATGAATAGAGGCTATTGATAAGTGCAGTACCCAAGAGTCGTAATTCTTTCATGTCCCTTTATTAATTACCTCCCTTGTCCAATTGGAATAATACTTCTCCTGAACATAACTCATGAAGTATTGAAATGTCAAGTTGGTACTTCATACATTGAGACAGACCAATTACAGGAAGTGCTGTGACCAAGAACTATAATCTATCTTATCCGATTTTTGTTAACTTCCCTTATTTTTTACATGCATACCATAAAAGCTATTGAAGGAATTGACTTGATTCTTCACACTTTTAAATTTAACTTTCGCTTCTGACAGTACTCTCAGTGCTTTTATTACTTCAGTCTGTTATCATGACTTGAGAAGGTGCCATGTAAGAGAAAAATGTATGAATCTATGAATCAGTACAATTTATTTTCTGTAGTTAGTTTTAGAATTAATGTAATTAATGTACAGTAAAACCCCCATTTTTCTACAACTGATTATCCGAAAACCTGGTTTAATCTGAAAAGAAATTTCAGTCCCAATTTTTTCCATATATATTTCATTGTAAAATAACCCCGATTATTCGAATCGTCTAATCTGAATACCATGGATTATCCGAAATGATAATCAGGTCCCCAAACTCATTTGAATGCGTACTTTCACACCTTTAATCCGAAATCGTCAATTAACTCCGATCGACTGGACATGTCCACTGAAGGATTTCTTTAACGTGTCAGAAGGTGCGAACAACAATTTATAAAACCCCACTGACCAAAGTATTTTTGTTTGATTTATTTTTTGCAATTGTGGGAACATAATTATCCTATTATGATGCGAATTTGTTTAGATGATTCTCCACTAATTTTTGCTTTATTAATAAAATGCTGTAATAATATTTTGATTTGACTTTAATATGCAATTAACAGTAAAAATGTGTCCACTTTATTTTTTGGAGTTTGTTAAATTGTCACTGAATGCTAAAAACAAACAATACTTAGGATCTCCCATAATTGTTACATGCTTAAGACAACAACGATAGGAGTGATGATGGTTCGTGTTTGTGACTTTGTAATGGAATTTTGTTTCAAACTTTGACTTTATTTCAGTGTTCGTTATTATTATAACAATATTATCGTGTAATTCATTAAATGATCAAATTTTATAAATTTACATAATTTATTTTTGAGTGTTCTCCCTTTATTTTCATATAAAACAGTCTAGATTTCCATTACCCCGGATAATTTGAAACCCTGGATTATCCGAAATATTTTTTCGGTCCCGCCGATTTCGGATAATCGAGGTTCTATAATATTTCCTAGCCCTGGTAAATTTCTGTCCTTACATTAGGAATGTTCTTGATTTGTTTTAGAACAAGAATTTTTCTTGATCAGTAATTGATAGCTGTTAAAAACATTTTTTTGTACAGTTGCAGAAATTAATTTTTTGGCTGATCTTACAAATTTTGTTGGAGAATTGGTAGTGATTTTTTGTATGCACAATTAGGTCAGTATTTTGTATGAAAAGCAGCGATCTTTTTGATTGACATTGAGTTCAGGAGACTTTTCATGGCTAGGACTGAGCATTTCTTTCTGATTTGTCTCAATTGTACTGTAATTCTTGCCTTTAGATAGCTATTGCTTAAAAGCTGTATTACAATGATTGCATGTGATTAAGGGCATTAATCAAGTCTCATGCAAGAGCCTTTGGCAGTCAGTAATTGTGAGAACTATTTAGTGACTTTTGAATGAACACAGATTTGTAGAATCTTTAAATGTAATTCTCTACCATTGAAGGAGTTACTCAAAGTTAAACTAGACCATTTATTGGCCAAATATTCCTAGATATATCTGTGTGTTTTAGAAGATGTGACACTGCAGATATTGTATGCTCTATGGTGCTTGGTTAGATAAGTTCATTTTAATTGGTTATTTTCCATAGCATAGTTGACTCTCAGTCTTGCAATTTTCACCCAACTTTACTTTTTGTGTAACAAAAAACTATTTCTTAGAAACAGATATACCATATATTCCCTTATAAATGCCCCCGGGGAGTTACATTTTCGAAAGAGGGGGTGTTTAATTGAGAACAAAAAAATAAAATTTGAAATAAGTTGCCAAATATGTATTAATAAATTTCAACCACAGACTAACCTTTGAAAATTGTCCAAATGTCAGTTTCTTTAAGCTTTTTTACCTTACAATTACACTCTTTACACTGGTCTTATAAGTGGGGTATGTTTGGCAATGACTGCTGACTCTCATCTCTTTGAAGTTGCCGCTACGATCTAGGTTGAAGTGACGTCACGTCTAGCGGCTTAAGTCCTTTGATATTGGTAGAAAGCTGTCATGTGTACTGGATTTAAATGTGTTTTTGCTCATTCCTTGGATTTAAGAAGTGTTTTCTACTAATTTCTATTGTTCATCTCCGATTAAAATATCCTGTCATGGTAAGTCACTTTTGTTTTCTCTTGTCCAAAAAGGAAAGGGGGGTGTTTATTAGGGAAGGGGCATTTATAAGGGAATATATATGGTATGTATAATATGGCATTCTGACCAGTGTCCGAGACCTTCTCTCTATTTAGTTGTGCATTTTAGATAAATAACCATAAAATCAAGGAGGCTTTTAGCTAGCTTTGAAAAAAAAAATCTGTACCTGTACCTTTACAAAAAGATTTTCCCTATAAACGATGTATGATATGCGTTATGTAATTATTACAATCAGACAGTGTAAATATCCAGCCAATTCTTATTTATATAACCATCCATTAAAACTTCTTTTTGGCCTGGAAGGAAATACATTTAGTATTCTCAAGAAAAATCAAATTACAAAGACAAAGAAAAGTATCAGTACCATTGTCATTTGTTTGGTAGTTGTAATGATATTAAAACTGACTGAATGTTCAGTTGATTTTCCTCATTAAGATACTAACTGACAAATGTCATAAAAGAGCGGTGGACTCATTGGTTCCTACTTGCTTTGAATAGTAAATTAATTTTGGTTAAGCCAAACTAATTGAGTTTGTTTACCCTCGCCTCCAGGTTATTCCTATATGGGTATGCATTCACTATATTTAACAATAAACTATTGTATAATATATAGCCTATTTTTATACAAACAATTTTTAACACAATCTAGTAAGGGTAGGCTGTTTTAGTGAACATTTGTATGTGTGTCTATTTTATTGACTTATTATGTTAAAACTGTTATAATGTACTATTTTATTATATTACTGTTTTAAAGAAAAAAAGGGGATCTATATTGTTGTTGTATAACTATTTTATTTTATTTATTTGTTGTAATAATCTTAACTTACTTGGTAAAACTGTTCTGTTTCGCTGTTTTATTAATATAACTTGTAATTAGCTGTTGTATTTTATTACATGCTTAATAAAAAGGAAGGGGTCTGTATCATTTTGTTTTAACTATTCCAATTTAAATTTTGAGATTGGTATTTATAGCTATTTTTTCTATCATAGGTATTTTTAGAATTTTATTAAGAAATAACTTGTTCTTTCTGATATTGATACTATTGGACATTAACTACCAGCCTGATATTCGTATAACATGGATATATTATAATTAAAGAGATAAAAAGTTTTTGCCCTATTGGATACCATAGTAAATAAGTACTTTGCGATATGTGGTTTGCATTCTCTTTTACAACATATATAAGAGGATGCAAACTCTTGAGTGATTCTGATGTAACATGTGCTTTATCTAGAAATCAGAATTACTTTTTTTGCGGCCAGCCGCATTTACCGGTATATTAGTTTGATGAAGTCTTTGATACATACCAGAAAGTATGATGGTTTCAAAAATAACCCCAGGACCTAAATTGTGATTATTTAATGAAATGTATCTTGGAAAAAATTGTGAATAATTCAGGACTGGTAGATATAAAAAATATTGTTCACCCCTTGTGTAGTAATTAAAACAATAGGTAAAATAGAAAAGGATGAAAAATAATGTCTTTACTGTGAACAAACAAAAACCTTTCAAGGCCATTAAATTAACTAGGTTAAAAGGGGACAAAAATGTGATAACTATTAAAATTATAATATACAGACTGATTTACAGCTAAATACTTCTACACAGAGGGATGAAACTTGTTTTAAAATGAGAATAGTCCTTTATTTATCCTTTAATACTAAGACCAGTTTTTGATCAGTGATGTTGGTGGATCAGGCAAAGGCAACTTATAACAAATGCGCCCCAGTTTTTATACGGATTTAAGGGAAAATTCTGTGTCGATAGTGCATGCCATGATTCCAAAGACTATGGGCGTTATGGTCTGCACAGTACAATGGTGGCATGCACTATTTATATAGTGATATATTATTGTCTGGTTAAGTGGAGTTCTTATCAACCTATGTAGTCTGAATGGTCTGAAGATGTTGTTAGCACCACATTTTTCACAAAAGATGTTTATTTGTTACACTGATTTGGTGTGAAAATTACATTGTTTGACTAAGAGGACAGTGAAATACAGTGCAAAATAAAATACAGTAAAACCTTGTTATCTTTAGGAGTCAGAATAGACTTTATGCTTCAGATTAGCTAGATGCTTATAATATCAGAGTATTTGATTGTTGGTGGAAAGTTTTGTGTTGTGTGCCTGAAGGAGTGTATTTATATAATATTACAAAATGCTTTTGTAAAATGTGCTCTATGAAGTCATAAATATTTAAGCTGATTGATTAAATGAAGTTTTCTGTTTATGAATATATTCATGTTCTAAATTGTTCAATATCACGTCGGAAAATCGTGTTACTTTTATGCAGTAAAATGTCTCTGTTATACAATGTGAAAGTTACTTTATTAATGACATAATTACATTCACAAAAGACGAATCATCAAAAAAATGGTTCGTAAATGCACATGAGATTTATTAGTTTGGTATTTACTGCATTAAGATGATTCCTATGGTTCTGTTTCTCATATTTAAATTCACATGATAAGATTCAAACATATGTCTTTGATAATAGAAATTGACTGCAAACTTGCAACAATTGATTAATATTTCATTGTCTTGACTTATGAAAAACAAAGTACTCTATGAAAATTCAGTTCTTTGGTGCAAACATGATACAACATGACTCTCCTGGAGATAGTTAAAGTTAAATCATGGGACCATCATTTATGCTTGACATATCAAGATAGCGATGCTCATAATAAACATGGAAAATTATTATTAGCTCACCTGAGCACCGTTGTCTGTCGTCCACACCTGGGGGTTGTTAATGCTCTAGTGGTCACACTTTTGAGCTAATCTTCATCAGACCTGGTCAGAATGTTCGTCTCAATGATATCTTGGACAAGTTCAAACATGGGTCATCTGGGGTCAAAAACTAGGTCACCAGGTCAATTAGAATGAAAATTTTCTTTACACTCTGAAAATCACAGATTTGATTGGATCCTCATGAAACATTGTCCGAATGTTTGTATTAATAATCTTGTATAATTGTGTGAATATGAGTCATCTCTGGTCAAAAACTAGGTGATTAGGTCAATGCACCAGAAAACCTTGTTAATGCTATAGAGGTTGCAATTTTGATAGAATCTCCATCAAACTTTGTCAGAACGATTGTTTTAATAATATCTTGGACAGGTTCGAACATGGGTCATCTGTGGTCAAAAAGTAGGTCATCAGGTCAAATCATTGGAAAACCTTGTTAATGCTCTAGGGGTCACAGTTTTGATTGGATCTTCACCTTGTCAAAATGATTGTATTAATGTTATCTTGATTAAGTTAGCTCACCTGAGCACCGTTGACTGTCGTCCACACTTGGGGGTTGTTATTGCTCTAGTGGTCACACTTTTGAGCTAATCGTCATCAGACCTGGTCACAATGTTCATCTCAATGATATCTTGGACAAGTTGGGTCAGCTGGGGTCAAAAACTCGATCACCAGGTCAAATCATAGAAACTCTTGTTAACATTCTAGCAGGGCTGCCAATTTTCTGTGGATCCGAGAAATCCCGTGGATTTAATTCTCCTGGGGCCGTTTTTGATATCGATGTAAATCCGTTGAGAAATTTTGAGGGGGGGGTAGAGGGTGGGGGGGCTACTGACATGAGACGACAACGATAAAATATCATTCAATATTACTTCACTGTAACTTCCACTTGACTGATATTATATGTGAAAATCAAATGGCTGCGTGTCCAGTTAAGGATGTAGTCATCTGTGTGATTGATCATTCATGTACAGCTAAATGATAAATCTTTTTCAACTACACCATATATGTGAAAATGCATATCATCAGTCATGAACTGGCAGCATTATGATCCACAAAAAACGTAATCACGTGAAAATACGAATATGCATGCAATTTTTAATGAACTCTGCATGGGTCCAAATTTAACTTCCTTTAATTACAGGTGTATAAAATTATTTAAAACGATTGGCGACTCTTTCTAAAACTATTTCAACAATATAAACAATGCAACAACGCTTGCATTGCATAGTTCCTGGTGTAGAGCGGTTCATTGGAAGATTTCTGCCCTGAACTTAGAAGATGTAGTCTGCAAAAACAGTCAATGCAGCGGTCATTTTTATCAAAGAAAAGAAAAGGTATGTTATAAGGAAATGCATACAAATTCTTTATCATATCGGTGTAGGATAGTGTCTATTATTGCCAATTACACTCTTGTAGTTGCACGAATCCCGAACTTGTTTGAATTCCAACATTTGTTATCTTCTTTGAACAATCCATTTACTGGTCCCATCTCCCAATATCAACAAATATTGATACACTGCAAAGTGTCAGTTTGTTAATTTAGTTCAGAAATATGACTTAGCTAGACACAAAATTCGCTGTAAACCATTGCATTGATAGCCACAATAGTGCATGAAATGACAAAATAAGTTGCATTTCCTCGTGTCTAAAAATCATTCAAAGTTAGCTTTAATAAAGCAAATTTTGGATTATTTAATACAAATAAGCACCATGAGAACGTAACTGTGAGTATTTTATTGGAAATTTCTTAATCACTCCCACAATTCGTATATACTTGAATAGTAAAATTCGTTATGTATCCAAGTTTTCCACCCATGTACTCATATTTTTCACAACATGTGGGTACATGTACCCAGGTTTAAAAAATCATTGGAAATGCTGACTTTAATGAACATTAAGAGGTGTCATATTGTCAGGAAATTCATTCTAAACCAGTCTGAAAAGCTGAAATACCAGGAGCTTCATGGGGCTTTGTCCCCTAGGCCCCCACCAGGGCTCTGCCCTGGACCTGCACCTGAACCTGGACCTTTCATTTTCTCTGTTGGCAGCCTTGTCTAGGGGTCACAGTTCTGATTGGATCTTCACTAAACCTTGTCAAAATGCTTGTCTAAATGATATCTTGGTTATGTTCGAACATGGGTCATCTGGGGTCAAAAAGTAGGTTACCAGGTTAAATCATAGAAAAACGTTGTTGACACTCTAAGTGTCACAGTTTTGATTGGAGGTTCACCAAACCTTTCAAAATGCTAGTCTTAATGATATCTTGGTTATGTTTGAACATGAGCCATCTGGGGTCAAAATCTAGGTCACCAGGTTAAATCACTGGAAAACCTTGTTAACTTTCTAGAGGTTGCAGTAATGATTGGATCTTCACCAAACCTTGTCAAAAAGGTTGTCTTAATGATATCTTGGTTAGGATTGAACATGGGTCTTCTTTGGTGAAAAACTAGGTCACCAGGTTAAATCACTGGAATACCTTGTTAACCCTCTAATAGCAACAGTTTTGATAGGATCATCCTCAAACTTTGTCAGAATGTTTGTATTAATAATATCATGAGCAGCTCTGAACATGGGTCAACTCAGGTTGAAAACTAGGTCACTAGGTCAAATCACAGGAAATCCATAGAAGCGAAAAAGGGCCATCTTGGTCCTCTTGTATTTATATAACTAATAACAAGAATGAACTGCACTTTAGAAACTCCCTGAGATAAGTCAGGTGCTAATGATAGCAGTACTCATAATAATGAAGCTTTAATGTAATAAGTTTGAGAGTTTGAGGCTTGACTGTTCATACCACCTTTGCAAAATGCAGTTCATGATTTAGTAAGCATTTCAAGCCAATCGGAAACTGTTCATGAACAAGTCTTGATTATTTCTTGGATATGGTTCATGAACTGGTCTTAAAATGTGTTCATGATCACTTAATTAATGGATGTCGAACATTTTAAAATTACATATGCTTTAGATCTGCCCTTGTAAAATGCAGTACATGATTCCTTGAGCATTTCAAACCAATCAGGAATTGTTCATGGACAACTCTTGATGAGCTTTTTCTATCGTTTTTTTGTCTGTTGACCACACTGTTACCACACTGACATCTTCAGGAAGATCATTATCTGATGATTGCTAAATAATTAAGTCATCGGTATTGACTTATAAAAATTTCATGAACTATTCATGGACATTGAGTTTAAGAATAGCCCTTGAACTACACATAAAAAGTTTTGCTTGACTAGAAGAACATTTCCAAAATGTTCATGATTGCAAAATGAGACTAATCTATCAAAGAATTCTGAATTATTCATGGACAACAAGTATAATAATAGGTCATGAACTTTTAATAAAATAGTGTATTTGACTTGTTCATGAACTGTTGATGAATATTTGGGAAGATTTCAAGTAAAGATTATTTTTTATCAAATGTTCATGATCACAATTCTTCTACAGTGCATGAACTACTATTTTCAAGAACCATTCAAGAATTTGGCTCTTTTAGCAATCATGTTTTTACAAAGGATTTTTTATGAATTATGCATGTGAACTATCCATGGACAGATCATGAATAATTCATGAACTGTAATGATTTATTTCACATAAGCAATTATAGTCAAATTATTTGAATCATTTAGAGAGTACAATTAGGACTTACAGTGAATTCTACTCTGTTGAGTGTTGTGAGCTGAACAAATTCCAGCCAAGGAGAATCTGTTGTAATTCATGAAATATGCATTGACACGCTAAATATGTATGTTACAGTGAATATTGTGCTTGAAGGTAATCAGGCAATTTAGCACTTTGTGGAATTTAGTTTGGTATATTGGCTACAATCTATTGATAGATAAAAAAGTAACTCTGAATTTGGTTATTTGGTTGCTTTGTAATTTCTCAATTTTACAACATTTATTGCAGATCATATTACTTTTCCATAAAATACTATTCTTCATTCTTTTGGCTATCCGTAGTGGATAGCTGTTATGGTTGTTACGTTACACTTAACATGGATTGTTGCAAATAATCAAATATTCTTTATATTTCTACAAAATTTTAATATCCATTGGGATATATGATATCCTGACAGTTGTATTTTGTTGAAATCTTTCTTTAGCAAAGTGCAGGAGACACAAATAACATTTATCCTGTGTGCCATCATGTTTTTTTAAGTGCCCGTGGTGAGCTATTATGATTGTTCTGTATATTGTGTGTCATGTATCATGAACGATTGTCTCAAAATCTTTGAAAAACTTTGTTAACCCTCTAGAGGTCACAGTTTTGTTTGGATCTTAATTAAGGTATGCCAGAATGTTTGTTTTAATGATGTCTTGGACAAGTCCAAACGTAGATCATCTGGGGTCACAAACTAAGTCACCAGGTCAAATATCTGAAAAACCATGTTAACCTTGTTAAAAAAAGGATTTGAATTTTAGGTACAAGAAAAACTGTTGTGAAAAAATTTGTAAATGGTTAGAGTTTAAAGAGTACAAAAATCATGACTGGTATAGACATTGGTATTATTTGTTAATTACCAGAGGACACTCAGGTGCCTTATAGATATTGTGATTCCAAAACTGGAAGTAGCATCTGTCACTTAATGAATCCATCAATAAATGTCACTTTAAAGGAACTGTTTCAGCTGCAGCAATTACTCTGATGAGAATTTGTAGCTGTTTTTTTTCCTCTCAGAATCAACGTACTTTAAGCAGTAGACATGTTTCAGTACTCAAGACTAAAATGGATCTAGTTTTAATGTCCTTGAATGTTGTCTGCTTAGATGTGAAAATGGCGCTGCTTTGCCAGTATATTGATTGAAGTTTTAATTATATTTATTTTTGCACCTTAATTGCTTAAAAATTGATCATGTGGTTAATAAAATGCCTGCAATTATAATTACGATACTTGGAGGCCAAGATATTCTTCATTTCATGCTAGTCCTGGTTTTTGCCATGTAGTGCTCAGTGAGTTATAGTAGTGATCAGTCAGTCCACTCCAGAGTCTGTTGTCCACACCTGGGGATTGTTAATAATCTGGAAGTCGCAATTTTGATTGAATCAAACTTAAAAAATTTGTTTTGGTAATATCTTGGACAAGTTTGAACTTGGATCATCTGTGGTCAAAAACTAAGTCACCAGGTCAAATCATTGAAAAACCTTGTTTACCCTCTAAAGGTCACAGTTTTGATTGAATATTCACCAAAACTTATCAAATTGCTTGTCTTTATGGTATCTTTCGAACATGGGTCTTCTAGGGTGAAAAACTAGGTCACCAAGTCAAATCATTGAAAAACTTTGTTAGCACTCTAGTTTTGATTGGATCTTCACCACACCTTCTCAAAATGCTTGTCTTAATGATATCTTGAAAAAACTTGAACATGAGTCATATGGGGTCAAAAACTAGATCACCAGGTCAAATCACTGGAAACCTTGTTAACTCTTTAGAGGTCACAGTTTTGATTGGATCTTCATCAAACCTTGTAGGAATGTTTGTCTTAATCATTGGTATCTTTTGCAAGTTTGAACATGGGTCATCTAGGGTGAAAAACTAGGTCACCAGGACAAATCATAGAAAAACCTTGTTAACCCTCTAGAGGTCACAGTTTCATTTGAATCCTTACCAACCCTTGTCAAAATGCTTGTCTTAATGATATATTGGAAAATTTGTTTTTTATGTGACATAATGTCATTGGGGTTTAACACTGTTTTTCAACAATTTTTCAGTTATATATGGTGACCGTTTCACCTAACCAGTTTTCCTGGACTGTGTACTAACCAGTGCTAACTTACCCTTCCACAAGGAGCCAGCAACTTCTTCACATATGGAGGAAAATCAACATTTTTGTAAAATTTTCATAGAAGGGTATGACCTGTCCTGACCGGGATTCGAACCTGGATCTCCAGGTTACAAGTCAAGCACAGTTGAGCATAAATGGCCCTCATGGCCCTCTTGTTATTTATCTGTAGACAAACTCTTGTGTGTCTCTTCTTCTAAATGGCTTGTCCTAAGTTATTAAGCTTTTAAAAGAGGGCTCTGGGGGATATTTTATTACCTTCAGTGATAGTTCTAGTTTTTGTATCTTTTCTTGAATGTTTGCTGCCATTTTGCTGGTATATGTGTAGATTCATAACTGTATCATATCTGTCTGGGATGCTAGTCTTCTGAATTCTACTTTTTTATGGGCTTAAAAGTATTTATGCTGCCTAGGTCTGGCCATAAATCTGCTAAGAAGCTAAAGATTGAAAAACTTTGGCCTGGTATAACTAGGTGATTTACATCTTTGCTACATCTTTGATAGATCCAATGTATACCACTGATGCAATTGTAAAATTGAATTGTAATAGTAATCATTTAAGTACATTAAGGCCAACTTCTTTAATACTGAGCATCATATAAACTGACAATTACAAACTACTTTGTACTCACATAGCTCATTTATCTTTTAATATTAAATTGTCTGATATGCAAGATAGATAGACAAACTTGTACAGAAATATGAAACAATTGATAAAACAAGAATAATATTCAGTAATATTCAGACCGATTATCCAAATACGATAATCGGATACTATCAATTAGCGGCGTGAAAACGTCTGCCGATTTCGATAATCGATTGCAGTTTTTCATAATCGATTATCAGTCTATCTCATTTAGGCGCCGTAAACTAACTACAGGTGGCGCAAACTAAACATGCATTCAAGGGAAATCATTTGCATTGCTTTAAAAAAAGATGGCGGAATTGTTGACCAAGACGAAAAAACAAATATTTGAGCATCCCGGGATGAAGGCAAAGTCTCGGATTTGGAAGTTCTTTGGTTCCTACAAGATAAATGAAAATCTCCCCAAGTCAAAAGCAAACCTTGCAATGAACACAGCCATTTGTTGGCTGTGCGAGTTTAAAAACACCGGTGAGAATTAATTTGTTTGTCAAGTTGTGCAAGAATCAAACACTAGTGGTCTACTTATGTTACACTACAACACTAGAACCGATTATATAATCGGAAAATCGCATCAGATGTACCAACTGATTCCAACTGATAATCAATTATGATTTTGAGCTGATGTTGCAACACTAGCTGGTATTATTCGAAATGTTTCCACAGTTGCGATATTGTCCCTATATATTTTAAGTAAAAAGAACCCATTGTTATAAGAATTGGATTTTAAGAATAACTGGTATTTAGCGAGCGTTTGCTCAATTGTCCATACTAATGATGGATTAATTGTAATTAAATATGCATTGTGGTCAAAGTTATCCGTATTGTTTGTAATGATTTATAGTAATCACTACAATTCAAATCAGCTTTATTTAGAAGCTGTAAGCGTTGTGATTATTTCTTAATTTTTAGTGTAAAATGTCAGACAGAATAGTAAAGATTGATCACCTGACAAAATGGGTTAAACAGGCAAATTTCATTTCTTTCTTCAAAATTTACTGTTGAATAAGTCTATTCTGTTTCTCATTAGTAAGTGAAGTGAATTGACGTCCAGTTGTCAAGTCCCTGGTTATCTGATATTTGTATATTTGCTAGTAACAATTTAACTACATGTTTGTATCATTGTTTCATTTATGTACTCTTGTGAATAAATTTATATTTATATATATTCAATCACATTACATCATGTTTGCAAGCAAGTAAAATGGAAGTTAACTCCCTTGTAATGAACAGACCTAGTACACACCATCATTTTCTAACCAGTACATTATACTGAAATGGATTATTCAAAACGATGGATTATCAGAATGATTTTTTTGGACCCAAGCATATTTGAATAATCAGGGTTTAACTATATATACAGTTGACTTTTGTTACAGGACTGCCAATTTTTGGCAGTATTCCGTGGATTTAATTCTCCTGGGACGGTTTTTGAGATCGATGTAAATCCGTTGAGAAGAGAGGGGGGTCCTACCGAGGCGAGATGACAACGATAAAATATTACCGGGTATTCAATATTACTCTAGCGGAACTTCCGCTAACTAATCAGCAAGCACATTTCATTCAGCACCAACATATCTTATCAGTTAGCTGAAATATGTGAGAATCAAATGGCTACATGTCCAGTTTAGAATGTAGTCATCTGTGTGATTGATCATTCATGTACAGCCAAATGATAAATCTCTATCATCAGTCATGAACTGGCAGCATTCCCATTCATGCAAAAAACGTGCTCAATCACGTAAAAATACAAATATATGCGTAATATTTTTCTGACCCCTGCTTGCATGCACCCAAATTTAACATCCTATAATCACAGATGTATAAATTATTAAATAAGGTCGGCGACTCTTTCTAAAACGATTTCAACAATGTAAACAGCGCGCAGACACTTGCATTGCATAGTTCCCGGTGAAGAGTGGTGCATTTGAAGATTTCTGCCCAGAACTTAGAAAATGTTGTCTGCATAAACACAGCCATTGCTGCGGGCATTTTTGTAAATGAAAAGAAATGGTATATTATTAGGAAATGCCCACAAATCTTTATCATGTTGGTGTAGGATAGTGTCTTTTATCGCTGATTACATTCTTGTAGTTGCATGAATCCTGAACTTGCTTTGAATTCCAATGCTTGTCATATCTTCCTTGAACCAATCCGTTTACAGGTACTGTCTCCCAATCTCAACAAATATTGATACAGTGAATACTGTGAAGTGTCTGTATGTTAATATAGTCCCAAAATATGACTAGACACAGAATTCGCCGTGAATTATGCGTTAATATCCGCGATAGTGTAATGAAATGACGAAAATAAGTTGCATTTCCTCATGTCAAAAAATCATTAAAAATTAGCTTAAATTTAGCAAATTTTGGATCACCTAATATAAATAAGCACCATGAGATCGTAATTGTATTTTATTGGAAATTTCGCATTCACTCCTGAAGGTGCCTGTTAATTTTCGTTTGAAAGGTCGCGGAAACTGATGACAATTCATATATACTTGTGTAGTAAAAAATCACATTTTTCACAACATGTGGGTACATTTACCCAGGTTTAAAAAATCATTGGAAATGCTGAATTTAATGAATATTAAGAGGTGTCATATTGTCAGAAAATTCATTCTAAACAGTCTGAAAAGCTGAAATTCCAGGAGCTTCAGGGGGCTTTGCTCCCTGGTCCCCCTATCAGGGTTCTGCCCCGGACCTGCAAGGGGACTTATGCAGCCCCCTTCAGGGTTTGACATTAACCTTTTTGACAGGTAGACCAGTCAGGCCAGTTGCTGAAGGACTGTACTTGCCATGACCAATATTTCACTAGCCCTGACCAATTTTGTAGATAAGTAGGATCATGATTTTTTTCTTTGTTCATTCTCTCTCCTACCACTGTTGCTAACATGTAGGACAGTTGTCAGTCACTGGCTAAGGTAGGTGCCTAGTACTGGTTATCAGTATAGGTCACGGAGACCTAAGCCTGTCCAGGTAAAGCTAGTAGGTTGACTGACTGCCACGATATGACTGAAATACTGTTCCAAGTGGCGTAAAACACCATTAAACCAAACCAACCAAACCAATAAAATTGTGATGAAACAAAGTCTTCTTGGACTGACTTTTAAGAGTACAAGAGAGTTAAAAGAGATTTTGACAAAGTAAGACAAACTCTGTTACACAAGTGAATATCACTTTTTCATCTAGCATAATACACCAAAACATGAGATATTTATACTGGCTAGAATCTTTGTAAAACTATGCAAAAGACATAGTCATGTATTTTTCACATTGCAGCCATATCCTTAATTATTCAATTTCTTCAAAGTCTGGGCATCTTGCCCTCTGTCCCCCTTGCCACCACATGGCAAGAGCTCATTGAGCATTGTATTCATCCAGTTCTGGTCCTTGGATGGAGATTGCCATAAGGTAATTCAGCATTTCAATGCTTAGCCTAGCTGTCCAGTCTGATTTATTTCTCGCCACAAGCATAATTATGTTCTTGAAATTCTCTTTCAAGTTTAGGTTTGTGAATAGTCTGCTATAGAAGTCATGTGTATTTGTCTGTCTTGGCTGTCTTTTCATTTGCACTTTCAAAGCTGGCTGTTCATCCTGTGTGTGGAATATCACATCCCATTCTATTTAATGCCAGTGTATAGTACTCACACATGGAATTGATTTCACCCTCCCATACATTGCTCTTTCAGCTTCACTTTCAGGCAGATTTACAGGATAGAATACTTGCATGTCCTTCATAAGATGATCAGAATCCATGTCACCAATCCTCTTGGTAATGTGATCAATGACCAGCTGAACAAGACCCTTGTGATGTTTAAATTGTTCTTCAGTAAGTGTTGGTTCACTGAGTTTAACTCCTTTGAACTTTCTCTCACCATCAACAATATCCAAAAAATTCTGACGATTTTCACCAGGTCTGAGTTTCAGTGCCACTAACTTTAAGCATGCTGTTTTCAATGCCTCTGAAGCTTCAGGTAAGCCACAACTATCCTTCTGGAATTGCAATGAAAGTTCATTCAGGATGAATAGCACAGCTTTCAGGAAGTGCATATAGTGGAGTAGATTAATGGTTGTCAAAATGGTTGACAAATATAGAATATTTCTGTAAAAGCACAAGCAGACATTTACTAAGATGAGGCATCCATCTTCTGCCCTCTAGATTGACTGGTTTCACCATCTTTTCATCCATGGCTTCTGCTAACATTTGTAGTTCTCTTACAGCCTTTGCACTATAGTGATAGTGTTTGTGTAAATTCAACAGAACTGACTTCAAATCAGCAAAATACTTTTGCATCCCTGTCTTTCATTGCATCTAGTGCTCCCAGTTCAAGCCTATGATTGACACAGTGTATAGCAACAAGATGTGAAACCTGATCCTTCAACAGTTTAGCCACGCTGTGTGGTTTTCCATAATTAACACTTGCTCCATCCGACCCTGTTGCAATGGATTCATCATGAGCATGTTCAGCACTGTTTATTTTTACAAATACATTCTTTGGAACACCTGCATCAACTGCACGGGCATACACAATTTCATTTCCAGATACTGGAACATCTGTAGTGCCGTCAAATATGATGGACAACACCTTTGCATTTTTCAACAGGTCAAAAGTACTTTTTTGGATGTCATTGTAAATGTAGTCTGTAAACCGACGACACGCTTGATCAGAATGATAGCTATTTGGTAGATCAACACCATTCTTTAACTGGAGATCCAACAGAATGGGATACAAAGTGAATGGGAATTCTTTCTTAGTTACAAAGTATGCTGTGTTGAAACAGGCCTCAAGTTTGAGCCTCTGCGACTCATTCAAGTTTCTAACTGCTATGTCCAAAGGACCAATAACTGCTGATGCCAACACTCCACTGTATGATGATGATGATAACGCTGTATCAATTTCACCAGTATCTTTCCATTTGAGTAGAAAGTGCCTGACTCTCTTCTTTTTCTCATATTTCTTCTTAGTTTGCTCTTGACCTTTTGACTTTTTCTTTTCTTTGGTGGTTTTCATAGTAAACCCAAAATTGAGAAGAGATTTCTTAGACATTTTTTACTGTACAGCCCACTATGATCATTGTAAACAAACAAATCGTTGCGAATCCGGGTCATTTCGGCTCAGTTACCGGTTCAGCCCAGTCATGTTCGGCCCACTTTTAAATTCTAATAAGATACAGATCTATGGATTTTGAAAAACCTTGAAATCAATAGTTTTGGCATAATTATATCCTCAAATTGAATAAAATGCATGAACAACTGAACCAGCAACAGGCTTTCATCACATTAAGCACGCTTAATGAGCGTAGGTCAAACAGGACCGGGTCAAAGAGCCGTCACTGTTGGCATTGTTATGAAATATGAAAACACTTTCGTATTCAACGAGTCTGTAAAATCGTTTAATTCATACCATAACATGATTTCCACAGTCAAATATCTTTATCAACCTTTATTCATTTTCTTTGTCTGTTTTCTCATGTATAGAACAAACTGATTACTGGTCATAAAATTGTTTCTTATGCAATTCGGGAACCAGCTTGGGGATTTTCCAATGACTAAGCAAGTGCCGAGATGTGCTGTATTTCTTTGGATACGAGAATGAAAGTGTTTGCTGACGTAATATAGTGCTAGATGATTTTATTTCATTTTATGGCGAATCAAAAGTATTTTTCCATTTTGGATCCGATTCAACACGACCAGTCTGTCTACCATCCTGGGCATTTTACTAGACCGGACCGACCTTCAGATAGACAAGGTCAATCAGACGTGCCTTAATGTTGAACCCTGCCCTTGACCTCCAGTGAATTTTGTTCTTTTTTATTTTCTCTATTGGCAGCCCTGTTGTTACGGTGAAGTCAGTTAAGACGAATATTTGGTAATGTCAAAGTATTTTTTAAGTCATGATTTTTTCCTTCCCAAAATATGTAAAACTCTGCCGATTAAGACGAATTGCTCTTGAATTTTTTCATTATGTCAACTTATTTTGAAGTCGGAATGAATGATTTCGCACCTGATTTGCATTGATCATAATGAAGTCAGACGATACCACTTGTCACAAATGTTTTTCACACCTTGACGACCGTACAACTTGTTGCAGTTAATTTTTAATCAATAACAATAGGGAAATTGATATTGTTCACACTTTAATGTAAACATGTCATTCAAACAAGAAATTCTTATAACACACACCAATTGTCATGAACTAGTGATTCTAACGATGATAACTTACTCAATATTCGTCTGACGTTTATATTGAATTTTCATTAAGACGTAGTATTTTTCAGTCTCGAAAAAATCAACTTTATGAGAGTTGACTGTATATTGGCCTGAACAGTGTTTGCGAGTGTCTATCATCTTAATATTTAAAAAGCATCAATTTAATTCTGTCCTCCTTTATTAAAGTATAAATATGCTGATTGTCACTAATAAGAGGTATTGCCTGGAAAAATGATGTTGCTTTATAATGTGATATTTACTGCAATATTTCAGTTTGTATATATTGTAAACATTTATTATTCATGAGTTAAACTAATGACAGTCTTCACACTTAGATTTATTCTTCCTGTAAATGTTTTATATGTGTTTTATGTCATTATAAAAGTAAGTAATTTTAATCTAAAACTTCAGGTCCTGGTTACAATTGTACCAAAAACAAACATGGCATAAAACATACAATGTGCCTGGTGGGAATTTAAAAGAATGTGTGTTATTGACTAACATTATTTGTTTATAATTTTGTTGAACTATGCATATCGACCAATTACCAGTATTTTTAATTCATATTGTGATATCATATCTCTTTTGAAATATACTGAGACAATCGATATGCCCAATATATTCTACACCCCTATATTTTTAGCTCACCTGAGAACGTAGTGCTCGGTGAGCTTTAGTGATCAGTCAGTCTACTCCGGCGTCCGGCGTCCCCACCTGGGTGTTGTTAATGCTCTAGTGGTCACACTTTTGAGTGAAACTTAATCAGACCTGGTCAGAATGTTCGTCTCAATAATATCTTGGACAAGTTCGAACATAGGTCATCTGGGGTCAAGAACTAGGTCACCAGGTCAAATAGAATGGAAAATTTGTGAACACTCTAGATATCACAGATTTGATTGGATCTTCATGAAACTTTGTCAGAATGTTTTTATTAATGATTTTGTAAAATTAGACGAATATGGGTCATCTCCTAGTTAAATACTAGGTCACTGGGTCAGCACACAAGAAAACCTTGTTAATGCTCTAGAGGTTGCAATTTTAATTCAATCTTCATCAAACTTGACATGGGTCATCTGGGTTCAAAAATTAGGTCACCTGGTCAAATCATAGAAAAACCTTGTTAGCACTCTAGGAGTCATAGTTCTGATTGTAGGTTCACCAATTCTAGTCAAAATGCTTGTCCTAATGATATCATGGACAGGTTCGAATATGGGTCATCTGGGGTCAAAAACTAGGTCACCAGATCAAATCTTTGGAAAACCTTGTTAACCCTCTATAGGCCACAGTTTTGATTGGATCTTTGTTTTACTGTGTCAGAATGATTGTATTAATGATATCATGAACTGGTTTGAACATGGGTCAATTCAGGTTAAAAACTAGGTTTCCGGGTCAAATTGCAGGAAAACCATAAAAGTTTCAATCTTTACTCAGGTGAGTGAAAAAGGGTCATCTTGGCCCTCTTGTTTTCTATATTGTATGAGTAATATCTGTTGTTGATTAAATGGCTAGAGGTTTACGGCTACTAGAATTTAGAATTAAGTCATGATAGATTGTCTAGCTGCTTTTCTTTGGTGATTGTTATTTATGGTTTGTTTTTCAGATTTCTGTGAGAATCAGTGCCTGGCTGAGGTTATCCTGTGAATGAGATAACTTCATTATACATATCTGTGTGCTACAGAGACCTTTTTGAGGTATGCTTTATCAGATAGCCAGAAAAAATTAGATTTTATAGTAAATGGTAATTGTGGCATCATATTTGATGAGTCAGCAGTTTTAATATAAGTGACTACAGGAAATAGTCTGTAATGTAAATGGTGTAAACAAGAATGTTCTATTGTAGTTTTTGTTGTTCAGAATGAACAATAATGTATGTGGTTTTCAACAATCTGAGGGAATTCTTGCGGATAAGATACACCCAAATTTGATGAAATCCGGGTCCACAATCCAAACTGACATTGATTTATTAGGTGCCATGCATACAAGATTTAGTGCTTTAATATGTGCCTTCGTGTATACTTGCATAAACGTGAATTACAACTTGCTCAAAATGTTATACAAGTTGACATGTTACCATTTGTGTCAATTATTTCACACCTTCATTGCCCCCCACCGGAGACATATATATAATATATAAAATCACTCATTAAATACATGTTACAGAAATATTTTTATTGAAATCATAATGAACAAAAAATAAATTTTATAACAACATACAAATTATTTGGCAAACATTAACCAACTTAATAAATAAATCAAGTACAGCTCTACAGCAGTGGGATTCTTTTTTGTTGAATTTACTTTATTTACCCTATCTATATTATATTTATTGATTTAATCTAAATTAAATATACATGTCTGCAATGTTAATGACACTTAGACAGGCTGCAATGCCAATAACAGCTATGGATCAAGAACGTTTTGAAACTGTACATACATTCGGATGATACATTTCTGTCTACGGTCAATATCTCTCAGTCAAATACTGTACTCTTCAATGGCAATTTGCATTCTAGTCAAAATTGTAATCAAGTAATCGTAATCATGTAATGCAGCCATAAAGATGTGCAAAACATCAAAATCAACAGAAAGGCTCTTAAATATAGTTGAACTGCTTCTGATAATCCCAATGTACGTGATTCCAATTTTACACAGCAGAAGGTCGGTAAAAAATAGTTTCATTCACAAACTAAGTAGAGATCGGTGATAACAATTTGTTACTAAAAATATGCCAATCGGTGGCTAACAGAATATGTCGGACAAACGATATCGCCAACTTGATTGAAAATCATTGAGGACAATCAGGAAAATTTAAAAATGAACAAAGACAGTCGACTGGGGCTACTCGACAAATGTTGTTACAGTCTGTGTAACAATGACTCATGGTATGCAGACTGGGAAAATATGAAGAATGTGTGGTTGATTTCCCTTAACCAAAATGTCAACAACAAAAATGTCAATTCTGGATACGAGCACGCAGATGAGAGGATTTCTTGATGGATAATGCACACAAATGGACTTATATTTGCTCCAAACATTTTGTTGGAGGCAATGGGCCAACCTCAGACCATCCTGATCCGATGGTTATGTTACATTTACTCCATTACAAGTAAGTTTATTTACAAACTTGCCTGATATGCCCCGAGGTCATTTTCTCTATCATCATAAATTCAATTATATGACCGATGTAATTTTGATTTGAGCTAGTTTCAAACCACTTCGCATGTATTTTTAAAACAATTATGAGGAACTTTGATCAATCTTTCTGCAAATGTTATTTAATGTGCTGATCCTAAACAGATCCAATCAAAAATATCAACACACACCTAGGTTGTTCAAGTTTTCCCCTGGATATTTTCTTAGTTTTATACCATACAGAGTAAGCATAACAATTTCTATGATACAGATGTTTTGCATTGGTACCTTTATGGTTTTTGGAAAACGCCAATGTCATTGCATGTCAGTTAATGTGTCAATAACTGCCATTAATATTTGTAAGTACTAAAATGCATACTTTATCATACAACATTTGCTCTGTAATGTTGTATCTTACTGCTGAAATTTAAAATTGGAAAGATATTTATAGTTTGCTCATCATCAGAACTTATATGATCTTATTTGATATCCTCTGAAATATAGACAAATAGATTTGCTTATAATGTTTTCAGACTTTCATGATTAATTTCAGTTTCAGAGAGAGAAGTTTTTGCTCAAAAGGAAGGCACCCACACCAAGAGCAGAACCAGTATCAAAAAAGACTACTGTCTCTTCAAGATGTTCCCCGATATGAGTTATTTGATGTTACTGATGCTACTCTTTCTCTCCAGAACACAGACATTGGTTCATCAGATTCTTTACCCATAAATGTAATATTTTTTATTCCTGTCAAAAGTTTCATGATTTAAATTTGCATGTTTGGTTTATTTTCATACTCATTATTGCATTGGATCTAATAATTTTTCCTTGTGTTCAATTTTTATGTCTACTTTATAGACGGGGGTAAAAATGTATTAATTAGTGATTTAAATTTTGAAATAATCATATTCACTTATGTAATTTTATTAGCTCACCAGAACCGAAGGTTCAGGGTGAGCTGTTAGGATGGTTAGGTGGATGCTCCGGCGTCAACAATGGTCTTCTCCTCAGAAACTACTAGTTGGATTTACTTCAAATTTGCTGTGCAGAAGCCTTTTGACGTTCTAAATGCAATTTGCTCATATTGTACAGGTTGACCCCTTTTAGGGGTCACTAGAGCTAAAAATAGAAAAACCTTTAAACATCTTCTTCTCATGAACCAATGGATGGATCATCACCAAACTTGGTCTGTAGCATCCTTATATGGACTTTTATCAAATTTACTCAAATAAAAATGGTTGGCACCTTGTAGGGGCCGCTAGAGCTAAAAATAGAAATATCTTTAAACGTCTTCTTCTCATGAACTAATGGATGGATGATCATCAAACTTGGTCTGTAGCATCATTAGAGGGTCCTCTCTCAAGTTTACTCAAATAAATATGGTCAGCCCCTTTTAGGGGCCACTAGAGCTAAAAATAGAAATTCCTTAAAATGACTTTTTCTCATGTTTCTATGGATGGATTTTTACCAAACTTGGTTTTTAGCATCTTTAGATAGTGTTCTATCAGATTTGCTCAAATAAAAATGGTTTGCCCCAATTAGGGGCCGCTAGAGCTAAACATAGAAATACCTTAAAAGGACTTCTTTTCATGAACCAGTGGTTGGATCATCACCAAATTTGTTCTGTGGCATCCTTCAGTTATCACGAATATTCTTTTGTAGTATCCTTTGATGGTCCTTTATCAAGTTCATTATTGTTCCCCATTATTTGCCCACAAGTGTACCTTTATTACCTTTTTAGTAACAAGTTAATTAATATTTATTTTGGTGAGCGATGCAGGTCCATCATGGCCCTCTTGTTATGTATTAGGATCTTAATAAAATTGTTTCTGTTTCAGGACAATCCTTTTCCAATCCAAATTGAGCCAGATACTGTGATTGCTGTTTCAATTCAGGACAATCCAACACAATCGGACCCAGATAATGAGATTGACAAATCTCATAACAAACACACACAGACAAACTTCATCTGCCATCATGTATTAGCTTCAAAATGCTCTCATGATTTTGTTAGTTTTTATAAACAGTACCCTTAAATAAAAAAATACATTTGCATTTTGTGTCACTCTTGATATGGGTATAAACATTTGTCAAGTGTTTCAGTTTAATAGAGAGCGCCATGGTATCTCTCCTATTCTTAGAGTCTCAAATGGCTGTAGTGACTCCTGTCAAAGATGGGGGATATAAATAAGAACCATAACTCTACTTTGACTCATTTTTAATTATCTCAGTATTAATGGTATTTATGCTGAAATTATGTTTGTCTAGTGCACATCTCAAAAACTATTGAAGGTATTGATATGATTCTTCACACATAGGCAGGATGTGCAGTGACAAAGAACCATGACTCTATTTTGTCCCATTTTCTCCCTTTTTCTATTGAAATTATACTTGTCTGGAGCAAATCCATGAAGTATTGAAGGTATTGAGATGAAACTTAATACATTGAGATAAATGAGAGGAACAGTACTGACTAAGAATCACAACTTTTTACACTTATATACACTACACTTATCCATTTATAAATTATCTCCCTTTTGTATTTATATATTTATTGTCTAGAGCATATTTCATAAACTGTTTCACACATTAATAGAGGCTATTGATAGGTGCAGTAACCAAGAGCCATAATTCTTCCTTTTCCTTGATTAATTACCTCCCTTTCCTAATAAGGTAATACTTCTGAACATACTAGTAACTCACAAAGTATCGAAAGGTTGAGTTGGTAATTCATGCATTGACAAAGATCAATTAGAGGAAGTGCCGTGACCAATAACAATAATCTATCAATCTGAGCCAATTTTTGGTTAACTTCTCTTATTCTTTTACATGCATAACATAAAAGCTATTGAAGGAATTTACTTGATTCTTCACACTTTTAACTTTCACTTCTGACAGTACTCTCAGTGCTTTAATTAAAATATTGTGTTTATTTCTTTGGGATTTATGTTAATAAGCAAAAATATAAATTTCTTGAACAAGCTGAATCGTTAAAGACAATATATTTAGCTGCCATGGACAATCGCTAGCTCATTAATTTTTCAACTGTTAATCATGTGATAATACTGCAAAAATTTTCCAAAAGAAGACACCATTGCCCTCATCCTACGAGGAAATACAACTTCTGATTTCTTTGTATTTCAAACATCTGAACTTTCAGAGCTTTGATTACAGATATTTAGTGTATTGCTTTGTCTTGCAGTCCTCCAACGAGATTGTTTTGATGATGCTGTACGGAAAACTCTTGAAAATCTTTCAATGAAAACTGTGTGGTCTGGAGCTTAGATACTTAGTGTGCTGCAATTTTCTTGTGCTCCTCAACAAAGTATGTCAGAATTATGCCACTTGGGTCAAAATTGACTTTGCTCTGGTGGGTCATTTGTTTTTATAATAATTTTACTTATACCGGGAAAACCTCTAAAAAATTGTCTTGACCCAAAGTACATGGCCTAGAGCTTAAATATTTGGAACATAGGATAGTCTAGTAGAACTCCATTAAGATTTTACAAATGATGCACCGTGGTCAAAATTGGGCCCACCCAGAGAGCCACTTGTTTTTTAAGACTTATATGGAGAAAACTTGAAAATTTTCTTGGTCAAAACCACATTACCTAGAGCTTAGTTATTTTGTGTGTGACATTGTCTACTAGTCTGGTTTGAATATTGTTCAAATTATGCCCTTGAGGCAAACTTCAGAATATATTTTGGCCAATACTGCCTGGTCTAAGAGCTTAGATATTATTTGTGTGGCATTATCTTATGGTCATCTATAGGGTCTGTTCAAATTATGCCCCTTGGGTCAAAATTGATTTTGCCCCAGTGTTACTTTTTTACATGGATTATTTATAAAAATCTTCTTGCCATAAGCACCCGGTATAGTGCATAGATTTTTAGTATGAAGCATTTCATAGTTGTCCTCTCCTAGGATTGATCAAATTATGCTCCTTAATTGGTTCTGCCCTCGTTTACCATGTTGTCAATTCATCAGATCATTCAGGTGGGGGATATATGACTATGATGACCTTCTTATTGTAATAAAACATTTAAATTTTTCAAAAGTAGTTATCTGTTGCAGTTCACAATGTACTGTTCATCCTTGTTCATAGGATCAAGGTCCTTTGTTTGAACAAGGACAGATTATTCCTGCTGCTAAGTGTTTCTAATGCAAGAAATACAACTTCCCAGGTTCATTATCGATATTTTTCCCAATTATAATACTTTATATTTATGTGTAATTGAAAATAACCCACATTAACAAAGGAAGTATGGATAATGATTTTTCTGCATTTTACTGTAGAAATTATATTTCCCAGTAAAAAATTAGTATTCTCCTGTGTTTGAGTCCAAAATTTGGAACCTGATGTAAGACAACATTAAAGAAAACCAGAGATCTTGTCATTCAATGTAATTTGAATAAGAAGTCTGCTGGACATCTGTAGAAAGATAATTTACATAGTAAAACATATCTTTGAAAATAATATCAATTTGCATAATACTGATGATTCAAGTCTGTCTTGTTGGCTCTTGCATTAAGATATCTTCTATATTTTCCTCTCAACTTGATCAGAAGGGGCTAAAGTCATTTGAATCCTTTTTGTCCATCTAATCTAGAGTATGTTTCTATGATAGACTTTAATTGTTAAATGGCACAAAATTTGCTTAGAAGAATCCTCTGTGTTAAGCATTCAAGTTTTGCAATTGAATACACTGACCCCTCTGGTTTGATGTTCAGAATTTATTGGTCTGTATAACAAGATGTGCCTGTCAATTTTCCCTTTGCAGTCCAGACAGATGCCAGGATATTTCCTAAAAGACTATGATGTGTTTAAATACACCATCAACCAATTGGTAATTTATACCAGTGGTATGATTAAACTGTGTATGCTGAGTCTTGCTGTCTTCGCATTGCATTTTAAGAGGAAATCACGGGATTTAAAATATTGTCCAATTTTTGGAAGATTCTTGTTTCCATGGAGTTCCGTATTCAGAGGTTTTATTGTATTAACAGCATCTGGTTTAATTTTAATTATAATGACAATTACATCATATACTGTTGTCTTATCTTATTTTCAAATGATATTTAGTTTTCATCTAACAACAAGAATAGATGATGTCATGTCAGATTTAACCAGTTGAATGAATACTGATTATTCTGCATCAGCAACAGTAAGCTTAATGAGATGAAGTAAGTAAAGTTCTGTTAAAACTTTTACTTTATCATGCTTAACAGCAAGACTGAACATACACAGTTCAATCATAAAAGGGCCACCATTGCCCTCTTGTTTAAACTTCCTTTTTAAATATTAAATTCATCAAATAGATGGTGTTCTGTCTAGTTTGCTCAAATAGGGGCCACTAGAGCTAAAAATAGAAATACCTTTAAATACCTTCTTCTCATGAACCAATGGATTTATCATCACTAAAGTTGTTTTGTAGCATCCTTAGATGGTCCTCTTTCAAGTTTACTCTAAAAATAGGAATACCTTAAAATGTCTTCTTCTTATGAATGGATGGATCATCACCAGACTTAGACAGTCTTCCATCAGGTTTGCTCAAATAAAAATGGTTGGCCCTTTTAAGGGGCCACTAGGGCTAAAAATAGACATACTTTTCAACATCTTCTCTTGTTGGTTTGTATCGTCCGTAGATTGTCCTCTGACAAGTTTGCTCAAAGAAATTTGTTCAGGTGTTTTTAGGGTCCGCCAGAGCTAAAAATAGAAATACCTTAAGATGACTTTTTCATGAACCAATGGTTGGATCATCACCACATTTTGTCTGTAGCATCCTTTGGTCATCACCAATGTTCCATTTTACTATCCTTTGATGGTCCTTTATCAAGTTTATTATTGCTCTCCTTTATCTCCCAGGAGGTTACCATTATTTTTTTATTTTAGTAACACGTTAACTTATATTTATTGTGTTAAGCGATGCAAGGCCATCATGGTCCTCTTGTCTGATATTGTCAAATGTCATAAATTGGTATATTGTCACCTAGAACTATGTATAGTTTCACACAAAAATAACAAAGATGTCATTGTCCTATGTTTACTATTTAGCAGTTATGCATGTAATCTTCAAAGGTGTGAAAAACACTTAGAGGTAAATAATAAACATTCATCTCGAGTTTATGATGTTTTGTTTAGGTGGTATGTATTTCAACATTTGATTTGATTGCAAAAATTTTGGCATTTAGTTTGATAGTGCAAAAATAATTCCAAACATTAATTAATTTGATTATCCGTTTACAAAAAAATACAATGAAACAACAACACTCTTGCATAAAAAGCAAACACATGAATTTATCATTACAATAAAGAGGCTGAATATTGTTTTGTCTGAATCAAATAGGATTATTCTATGGGGAATATATAAAATAAGACAATTTAACAGGTAGGACTGATGTAATTTTTTTGGAAAACATCACTGTCTGAGTGTGACGTGATGGTATTGTCCAAGCATGACATTACACCTATTTGCAACATACACTTACACTATGTAGCATCACATGTAGCATGATATTTTATATGAGTGTGTTAATATATTATATGAGTGTGTTGATATTTTATATGCGTGTGCTAATGTTTTATATGAGTGTGTTGATATTTTATATGAGTATGTTAATATTTTATATGAGTGTGTTGCTTCTGTGTACTAGTGACTGAAGTATTTCGGTTTCCTACCAGAGATTGTTGCTGGATCATTGCATTCATTTGCATATCAACTTCATTAATATGCATATATGTGTACTAGCTGTAATTGGAGAAGTGCTATGTATGGTAATTTTGTTTCAGTATTCAGTAAAGTTGTATCGTATGATTGATTACCATAAAACTTGTCAAACTCCATCAATCTTTTGCTCTACTATTTTATTGCATCAATAGGATTTGTTCAACAGCATAGGGTTTCACAATGTCCCCATATTTTCACCTTTTTTCGTCTTTTGAGGAAATAAAATATGAATGAGTGACATTGATCCTGGGAATTTATCTGCTTTACATTGTAGGTAGGATGGGAAAATTTTAAGTTGATTTTATCTTCATGAGATGGCATGTTCGCTTAATTCTAATATAATTGTTATAATCATGACATCATTAATGAACAGAACAATGACCAATAGGACATTTCTGTATAAATAATGATTTTTTGTGATCAGTCATTTGCACACTAATCACTAAATATATATGTATATATATATACTTATAATTTTTCATGGTCTCTGTTGGAAGACTTCATATGGCAATATTAAAAAAAATACGAGGGTTTCAGATCAGTTATGGACATGTATAGATTGAAATAATTCCACTGTTTTATTATTATTACAAAACAATTGGGCATAAAAATCTAAATAAATGTGTTAATTTACTTAAAGTATGAAATCTACCGGGTTAGCCTCAAAAAAGCTTATTGATAGCTAAATAATCAGAGTAATCGATTATTATATGCATATCCAAATTGTTGTAACTAAAAGGAAACAAGTTGTTGATAACAGACGCAGCGTTCAATACAAAACCTTTCTTACTGATGATCCTTGGTCTATTTTTCGGGAATTGGAATTGAATATCAATTTATGAAGAATCTTTAAATCAGGTGAGTTGAATATTACTTCTTATGACTAATGATTTGTGAGCTTACGATGCATTATTTAAAAACTGTTAATCCCAAATCAACACATTTGTCTTCCACTGTCAATTAATTGATCGCGCGATCCCACATAGATTTCCCATGTTACACATGCTAAGTGTTGGTGTTTGTTTTTGAAGTTGGCTGTTATAACAAATCAATTTTCTGTGCATATTTTGGTGTCATAAAATCATGCTGGGTCTGTGTTACGTGTTATTTACTGTTTATCTCAGATAAACTGCAATTTATACCATTAAAAGTTCAATCAACAATCAGATTCTGATTGTTAATTGAACTTTTAATGATGTAAATTGGAGTAATTGTAGCAAATTGGAGCTTAGTGATTGTTTTAGGTGGCGTGAATTAAATAAACAAAAAGCATCAGTTGTCTATAATTTAATAATAATTTGAATAGAATTATAAAATCAGTATTAGATGTCAGAATATAAATGTATAAATGATCAGAAATGAGATATGAAATTATTTGTTTTTTTTCACAAATTCGTTCTGTTTGGTTTAGTCTTAACATTATTTGGAAATATCATTACTCCAGCTAAAAATCATATTTCATCTTGCTTATTTCTCCATTAAATAAATTTCAATTTGAATACAGACGAAAGAGTGGTACCACAAGAAAGAAAAAATTATAAAAAGAATGTGAATCACCTTAAATTTTACAAAGCCTATAAATTATACTCATGCAGTGACTGTCCAATTTCTGCCCAAATCAGCGTACAGTGACGAATTCAGGAAGGGGATACATCAGCAGAAACTTTGCATTTCTAGCCACTTGGATAATATTCGATTATTCTAACATTCAATTATTAATACAAAAAAAAATAAATTTGTGCATAATGCTTACTAAAGATAAAAGTTACTGTATTTTAGAATAATAATCTTCGAGCATTTATCTTTCAGGGTCATACAGTTCAAAGTTAAATATACAAATGAGTCATATCTTCTATTTCTTTAAAATTACCAACAATGAAGAGCATAAATATTAACAACACATTGGGCCCATTAGTAACTTTTAAAACAAGACATGGATTTAACACACTTTTACCAAATATTTACAAAAGAGAAACATATGAGGGATGTTCGAAAAGAATTGCTTATTTTTATCTGGAGACTTCAAATGTCAAGTTAGCCCAAAAGTGCTCATTTCATGCCCTCAAAGTACAAATGATCGAATATTATCCAAGTGGCTTCTAAGAAATTTAAGCTAAAGATTAGAGAGTAAACATAAATGCTTTTCAGTATCCTACTGCAACTATTAACAACCTGAAATAATATTTAATTTCTTCAATGAAATTTCCATGATATTTGTTTATTATAACCAAATAATTTTGCTTAATCGCTTGCATGTTTTACTGTTGTAAATATATTGTAAATACGTGTAAGATTTATGTTTTGTTATAAAAGTGAACTATAGGCCCACCACGGTCGGGTGAGTGTAGGACAAAATCCCCTCCGGACAAAATCCCCTCTGGTCAAATTTGTGTAGGTGGACGAAATCCCTTTCATGGATTTTTGAAGGCAGACAAATCCCCTTTAATAAAGACAAACACCTATTCCACCTATGCAATACCCTGTCCCATGTAATGAAACTGAACCATTTCATAAAATTTTCATGAATATTCTTGTTTGAAAGAGCAGCTAGAATTGAAATTTATTATTATTATTTTTTTAAAAGAACAAAGATTGAAGGGTTTGGAAATCACAAGTTGTTATTTATTATGTGTAATTTAATAAGTCTTTGTGATAATTAAATAAATAAGTGTTGATTGTAAATTGCTTTGTTTTTTTAACACTTGCATTTTTTTTTATAATTGAGGCATCATTTACTCAAACTGCAAACTGCAGAATGTCTTAATATATAAGATGTCGCTATAATAAAATTGTCTGTCAGTCCGTCCATCCATCTGTGCATTTTGAACTATGTAAAAAATGTCAGAAAAACAGTGGAATTTGAGAATATTCCATTATACAGCAATTGTACTGCTCAGTTGTTCCTAGGAGCAAGGAAGACGTACACACTTGTTTATATGATGATTTCCATGTAGTCTTCTAATTCATTCATAAAAATGCTGTTTTTCAACAATTTTTCAGTTACATAAGGTGACCAGTACACCTAACCAGTTTTCCTGAACTGTATACTAACTACTAATTTACACTTCCACAAGGAGATGGCAGCTTCTTTACATATGGAGGAAAATTGTCACCTTGGGATATAGGTATTTTTCCTGTCCGGTCTGTATTTCTGCTCACTTTGTCTCAAACATAGAATCTGTTGCCATTGTGACAATATTTGTATGTCTGTATATCCTTCCCAATGCAAACTGTAAGATTGTGAAACCAGAAATACTTCATCCACTAAATACTTTCTTATCCAATCGAGGACTATGTGTTGCATTGCAATATTCTGTCTTAACATGAAGTTGCTCTATTGATATGTGTTTTATTTGTTATTTTCTTTGTGTTTGATTGCCTTAACATATTTCTCAATAGCATATTTAATTTTTTAAACCCACATTTTACAAACTAGTAATGACACATGAAAAATGAGGTGGACAGAAACATCAGATTGCCATGTGGAATGTAAATTTCTTGTTCTGTGCTCACTGATTTAAAAAATAAAGAAAAAGAAGCCAAATAAATGTGTCATGATAAAATGTTGGATTACTCCATTATGGAAGTATCATCAGTACAGATATTTTTTGTAAATGCCAATTACAATTCCAAAATGTTAAGTTGTGGTGAAATGATGAATAATACCAGTATACGAGGAAAATTCTTTTAGAACTGCATTATACTAGCTTGTGTGATTTGAATGAAGTCTTTGTTTTAATATAAGTCATCCTGTCAGACTCTTTTGTTAAAGTATGCCCTGATCGCCCATAAAAGAAATAACCAAACAAATCTAAATTAATTTATGCAACTTTTTATTATATTGTATAACACTGCTCTATCACTATATACTTAATATTATAAATTGCTATTTCATGCTTATTCAACGCAATTTTTACTTGTCCAAGATGTTAAGTGACTTAAATCACAGACTTTCATAATACCTAATCCAGGTTTGCTTTGTCAAATTGGTCAATCTAATATTTGAAAATTTTGTTGGTTGATCAGTTTATAGTTACCGAATGGTGAACATATCATTTATGATGTGTGTGTGTGCGTGCATGCTATTCCCTCGTTTTGTTCTCAGCTTGTAATACATGAAGTTTAGTGTCCAATGTCATTGCCAATTATTTAAAGTCTATGATTTGTGTCCTTACAGGGTACTTAACGTCATGTGAGTGATAGTTGTTTTAGAGAGATGTTTTACTGTTGTAGTTGTGACCTGATGTTTTAGGTTTTGCCATATGTTGGGAATTTTCTTTTTTTGGAAGATTTATTCTTAAATCTGTACTCAATATATCATGAAATGCTTTCTTCTCTTGTTTTATACCTTAGAGTGAAATCTGTATTTGCATCATGTTTGCTCTCTTTGTTTTCTTTAACCATTTGATATAAAAAGATATGATTGTCTACTCATGCTACAGTTAAAGCCTGTTGGAATCAATTTCCTGTTAAACTGTAGTAAATAAAATCCCTAGGTGACAAGCCTATTTGAATATATTGTGTTTTATAAACAAGGAATTCCTGTAAATTGGAAATAAAATCCTGAGTTTCTCAGATTTAGTGGAATGTTTTGCTGATCATAGAACATTATCTTAGAGGTATATTCTACTATAAATCTAGTTCTTACCCATCATCATAATACAGCACAATTCAATTTATTTGATTTTGTTTTTGTCCCCCAGTGTTAAGGAAGACAAAATAAGATGCAATTTCATAGTCGCCTTGAGATAACAGTTGGTCTTGTCAACGTTGGAATTACTTTCAAAAGCTGATTATCTGTTTTATCACATGAAATTCAGAAAGAAAATTGAGTTAAATGTATCTGGGAAACTGCTGGAGTGTTTAATTTGGATAGAAGTGTCACTTGAATATTGTGAAAATGTTATGAATATTGGCAGGATAGTGGTAGGATGGCTGTTTCCTTTATTTTTCTGTCTTGCTGACCACTATTTTCATCAGTGAACAAGTTGGCTGTTGTGAAGTATCTGTGAAGAAATAAAAACTGTTACAGTGGTCCCTCAATGACTAATTATAGACAATTGAAAATAGCAATCATTAGTAAGATTCCACTTATTCATGAAATGCTATGAAGCGTTATGTATCATTTTGATACATTTGTTTATACTTTTCATCTTGTTTTCAAAATTTGAATGATGTATTTTCTTAAATAGTTCTTCATAGTTCATTCACATTAAAAAGAAATGTTGGTAATTATGTAAATTCACACTTCCTTGAACAATCAATTTTCTTCTGTAGTTCTGAGTGGCTGTTCGACTGCATTTTTCATACATTAATCTAAATCAATTAGGTTACTGTAACAGCCAAATTTGGATGACACATAAATCGAAGCTGTGTCACTTATTTTACTCATTGGACTACCACCAATGATTTTGGATGATCATGAATAAAATCCAAGAAGCTCTTCCCAATTACATTAGTTAATGTATTTATGTATGGTTATGGCACATAACACATGTATGCTGTTGCTACTTTAGTATAGGTTCAACAAGTGGTTGTCCAAGTGGGTTTTTATGATATGATGATGTTGAAAGAAAAACAATCCAAAAGTGAAACAGTATACAGTAGTGACCATGTTGATTTGAGTTAGGAGCATTGAACTTAGTAGTTGTTATTGGTCACTTAGGTCAGCATATGTCTTTGGCATTTAGTGACATTTTATTGTTTGTGTGAATCTGTGTGGTATCTGTATTGATAATGTCCACTTTACATTTGAAAATAGCTCTTCAAGAAAAAATGTATTTGCGATTGTTCAAAATTGTTGCATTGAATTTATTTTTGGAAAAAATAAGTTGCATCATGTTGGGTCTCCTGTCACACCTGGTACTACATGTTGTGAGTTGAACTTACATTTATGCAGGTCATCGTTTACAACAGATTTGCTAATAACCTTTTTTTTAGCTCACCTGAGCACATAATGGGTCATCTGGGTCAAAAACTAGGTCACCAGGTCAAAGCACTGGAAAACCTTGTTAACGCTCTAGAGGTCACAGTTTTGATTTAATCTTCACCAAGCCTTGTCTGAATGTTTGTTTGTCTTAATCATATCTATCACAAATACAAACATTGGTCATCTGGGGTCACAAATTAGGTCACCAGTCCAAATCACTTGAAAACCTTGTTAACACTCTTGAGGTCACAGTTTTGATTAGATCTTCACAAATCTTTGTCAGAATGTTTGTATTAATGAAATTGTGAACAGGCTTGAACATAGGTCAATACAGGTCAAAAACTAAGTCACTAGGTTAAATCACAGGAAACCTTGGAATTTGCAATCTTTACTCAGGTGAGTGAAAGAGGGCCATCATGGCCCTCTTGTTGTTGTATTGTTTAGTATTCACTATGAATGATAAAACCATAATACAGTATAAACCATTGAAAACTGTATCCCTTCCAGACATGGCCGAAAGTCCAGTTCTGAAATTTACCCATAGTTAACTGTTTGGTATGTGTAATATTCTGTTCTCAGTAGTATTGATATGTATTTCTGTAAGAGTATTCAACCAAGCAAAGAGGGTGGTTCAGACATTAGTTCAAAGTGGTCCAATGATCATAAGACATTTACATAGCAAAAGCAGACATAGAATGATTGGAAAATAAAATAAATATTTCAACATTTTCAATATAGACAATTTTTATTGGTTATTTCCAGTGATCCAGTCATAATATTCATAGTTAAACAGTTAAAATGTGCTAATACTTAATATTGCAATTGCTCTTTCAAGTACAATTTGTTCTAACTGATGTTTGTTGTTATTTTAATATGTTTTTCATTGGTTTGTCATCATTGAATAATTCTATTTTAATGCTTACCTGTACAGTAATGGTTCAAAAGATGACTATCATATAAAAACTGCATAATTACACTCATTATTGATTCTACCTGATTGTTCAAGACAAACTCAACTATAGCACTATAGTTTTTTCAAACATTTACTAATGACTCGTGCAACCACTAATCAGTAAACAGAGAAAAACAACATTTGTCAGTCTGAGTATACAACTTGATAATACACAAAAACTTTGACACTTTATTCCAAAATATGTGAGTCTGGTATTTAAGAGTGAAAAATAGCTTAATATCCATCAGCAGATGAGAAAATTGTCTGGTTTCTGGAATTTTGAGGTTTTGATATTCAGAGAATTTTTGCATTGATCATAGAAGAGAAAAAATCAGACTTGAAAAATCATCTGATTTTCAGAGAATGGATTATATGAGATGCATACCAAGGGTAAAAGTGATTGTCATTACTTGATTAGAAGCTTGACAGACTATAAAAACTTTTTCAAACCAGCCATACATAATGACAGTGTGCACTTCAGGCTTTCATATCAAGGGAGATTAGCAACTTGAGGTAGGGTGTATGTTCCCTTGGATAGCAGTATGACTGCATGGAATCCCAACTTAACATTTACTTGAGGTAGACCTCATTTGTTTTGGTAGGAGTCCATTATGTCTTATTACTCTCATGTTCATATGGGACTTCATGTCAAAAAATATTTCTCATCATCAAGTAGAAATATCTAAGTAAAACAAACTAGACCAGACATGGTAAATTCCTTTTGGTAGCACCTTTAAACCATTCAAACACAAGTTTGTTGATATTCTCATTGCCAGCCACCTGTGTTTCTTTCCCCTGACACCTTGTTTTTGATGTCATTAAGCTCCTCTTTCTTTTTTCAAAATGTTCTGGTTTTCTTCAACCACCATTTCATCAGCAGTTTTAAGTGTGCTCTTTACCTTAGCTAACTCTATCACACAAACCCTTTCATCCAGCTTTAATACTTTGTGTTTTGCTCGTGCAAAAATCCAAGCATTTGTTCAACCAGCTACATTAAGAAATTCGTCAATTGGAAAAATGCCACTTTGGCTATGAGATTGGAGCAGAACAAACACTATGAGCTTTAAAAAAGGCAACATCATAACTGTTTTAATGGATCAAGTGATAGAACTTGAAGTAACTGCAATGTAAAGTTGTGAAAGTAACCTCTTAAAAGGAAATCTGCATCCTTTTTTACTGTTCAAGTTCTTTTTATCTATTTGGTTGAAGTATTCACAATACATATTCTCTTATGTTCAAAGACCTGCCAGGCTTGGACTTGTATCTAGTGAAAAAAAATATGAACCTTTCCTTAAGTTTTTCAATGTCAGAAGCTTAAAAGACTGTGTTATACTTGCTTGTATATGGGTCAACATTGTTAATTTCAGTATCAGTAATTTTAGAGACAAATTTTCATCTTGAATAAGAGATTTTAAATATGTAATATCTTTTCCTACATCCTAAGCTTCAGTATACATAACTTTTGATGGATGCATATTATTCATTCCAGTACAAAGTCTTTTAACCATTGTCATTCAACAATAAAACTTTGAAAACAGTTCAAACACTTGATATTAAACACTCTTTGCAATGTTCACAATGTGAAAAACCAGAGATGTATAACACTGTTAAAAATCTAAACCTTGCATCAATACAACTTGAACTGAATCACAGGGAGCTAGCACATTGAAGGGATGGTGTATAATGGTGTATTAGGCTTAAAATGGTCACATGGACCAAAACACCTATATTACATATATACATATACAAGGGTTACAACTTCCGAAATGACAGCTTCTGTACCAAGTTTGTTTAACTCTACATAACTTTTCAAGAAATCGCTCAAAATTCTAATAATTGTTGTCTACATATAGCTAATACATTATACTACACATAACCGATAAACATTTGGTCCAATTCAAAATGATGAAGAGGTCACAGTTTTGATTGGATATTCATTTAAATGTGTCAAAATGTAATGATGTCGAGGACCAGTTTGAACATAGGTGATCTGTGGTCACAAGCTAGGTCAATGGAAAACCTTGTTAACACTCTAGAAGTCACAGTTTTGATTGGATCTTCCCCAAACTTTGTCAAAATGATTGTATTAATGATATTGTGAACATGTTTGAACATGGGTCAACTCTAGGTCAAATTAGGTCACCTGGTCAAATCACAGGAAAACTCTAGAAATTGCAATCTTTACTTAAGTGAGCGAAAAAGGGCCAACATGACCCTTTTATATTGTGAAAACACTGTATTCCTTTCTATACGTCGGAAGGGTTGTATTATATTATGGCGCTGCTTGCCTGTTCATCTGTCCGTCTGTTTTCCTTGTGCGGACAACTCCTCCTTCATTACTTGACCTATTTTCTTCAAATTCTCACAGATGATAACTATTGATGTCTAGTTGTGTGTAAAGGGGAGATAATTCACATTGCTGTTTTTTACTGAGTTATTGGCCCTTATTATATTTTTTCTCATATATTGTATGTATACATATACAAGTATTACAACTTCTGAAATGACAGTTTCTGCACCAAGTTCTACACATAACCAATAAGCATTTTGTCCAATTCAAAACAATGAAGCAGATGTTTCATCTTTTTCCTCACCACATATGACCTCACAACACCAAATCAGTCAGAATTACTCTACTAAATGCCCCTTAAAACAACAGATACAGGAATGACAATGAATACTAACCATAAATATTACTAAGATACACTGATCCGGTGCAAAATAATAATCCGGGACTGCTCTACTCATGTAAAATTAACATAATCGTCGACTCCATTGTAGATTTCCACCTCGTGATGCCATTATGATTCTGCGAGCTTTCAAATAAATTACAGGGCAAAGGTCACTGCACCATAATATTTGATGTTTCAATCAATACAATGATTTTGGTGAATTGGCATAATCTATGGCATATTACATAATTGTTGGCAGGTTTAGGCTACAAAATTTTTTTTGTCAAATATCTAATGAACAAAGAACGTTATCAAAAATCTGAGGCGCTGTTCCGTGCATGATACTAAGATTGTTATATTTTTTTCAAATCACCTGCAATGGATCTGTATAGTAGGTTTATTAGCTTACCTGAGCACGTAGTGCTCAGTGAGCTATAGTCATCAGTCAGTCTACTCCGGTGTCCAGCGTCCACACCTGGGGGTTGTTAATGATCTAGTGGTCACACTTCTGAGGGAATCTTCATCAGACCTGGTCAGAATGTTCGTCTCAAAAACTTTGTTAATGCTGTAGGGGTCGCAGTTTTAAAAATAGAAATACCTTAAAACGACTTTTTCTCATGTTTCTATCGATGGATTATTACTAAACTTGGTTTTTAGCATCTTTAGATAGTGTCCTATCAGATTTGCAAAAAAAATTGGTTGGCCTCGATTAGGGGCCGCTAGAGCTAAACATAGAAATACCTTAAAATGACTTCTTTTCATGAACCAGTGGTTGGATCATCACCAAATTTGGTCTGTGGCATCCTTCAGTCATCACAAAATATTCTTTTGTAGTATCCTTTGATGGTCCTTTATCAAGTTTATTATTGTTCCCCATTATTTGCCCACAAGTGTACCTTTATTGCCTTTTTAGTAACAAGTTAATTAATATTTGTTCTGGTGAGCGATGCAGGGCCATCATGGCCCTCTTGTTTTATTTATGCGTATAATTTTGTTTTACTTTTTAATACTATAAACAGATGAAACTTGATATCACCAATTAACCAGTTATGCTACTTTAAAATCACTATTCTTTGGCCATGTTGTTAAAATTTTCTTCGGCATTGATATGCTTTTTACTACATACACATCTTAATAATAATAACTCTCCAGAAGTTAGGGATAATGTCTTCTCTGAGTGAAGTATAATAACTAATATTTAGATGTTCCAGAAATGGCTTATTGTTTTTAATTTTGTACAAACAACCATCTTTTTTTTTGTATGCTGTGGTATCATTTATTTTCATTGGGCTCAGTTTTCGTGGTTTTTACCAAAATGGCTATTTCGTAGGGATCTAAATTCGTGGATTTTGATTTTTTGAAAGAATTTTTTGCCTTTTTGTTTTTTATCATTTTCTTTAGAAATAACCTCACTGGTGGAGTAAAATACAGGTAATTGGCCACATGTGTCAAAAGGGGACCCCCATAAAATGTTTAAAAAGATGGTTGACGCACATCTCAGCATTTATATTCGTGGGGATTTGATTCTGTGGATCAGCCAACCCACGAAATCCACAGAATTAAATCCCCTATGAAAATTAGTGAAACCACAGTATATAACAATGTTGTTTTATTTGATTGATATGCTTTTTGTATGCCTTATCCAATGAAAATGGTGCTTGCCAGATAAAAGTTTATCTCATGGTCACGGGTTCTGTAGAATCCTACAGATTAAAAATAAAACTTTCTTCACTTGTCTTTATTCATGTTTTTAAGTTATTTTGATTATTGTGTTAATTTGATTGGACATATATTGATATCAAGTCTAAAAACCCTTTTTAGTGGTTGTTTAATTTGATAAAATATTTATAAAATTAATTTTTAATTCCATTCATTTGAATTATATGTCCAGAAATTATTGGAATATGAGGTTCAATTAACTTAATTTAGAGAATATTTTCCTATTTTAAAAATAAATGTGAGATAAATTGAATTCCTAGTGGCATTAAATGATAATAGCAATTGTTTTTCTTATGCTTTAGTTTACCTCTGCCGGTCTACTACTAAGTGCTTTTATTGATGTCTCATTGATTTATTAACTTTTTATAAGTAACCAGAATGGATTTTGTCCTACAGTATGTTTATTTTTAGAAGGTTTGCTTGCATAAAGTAACTTATGCTTAGTTTTCTTTCATAATACAAACTCATTAGATTGTGAGGAAAACTAGCATATCACCATACATTCTAACATGGACATTTAACTATTGTAGATTGCACCTATTGTCTGAATATTGAAGCAGAAATTGAGTTAATTACATCCCTTTGGGTTCTTGTAACATTCAGATGTCCATTACTATTGATGTGTTAGCTCTATCAGTCTATATTTGAGAATGTTAATCAATGATAGTAAATATTGGTATTCACGTCCATGGTCCGGAATCAGTTGTGTTAACTAGGTAAATTCTCTATTCCCAATAATCAAAGGATTGGGTTGGCAATAGCTGCTTATGCTTGCCTCTAGTTTTATATCACATTTTATGTATTTGAGTCAGTGAGTGTAAGGAGGAAAATCTTGCTTTTAATTTTTAAGTTAGTTAAACTTTGGTTCTGGATATTTTACAGTCATTATAATTAGGGTGAGGATGATTTTAAGTTTGTGAATAACTGATTAGTTCCAATTTTCTTATGAAATTTACTGATCTTTTTTTAAAAAGGCATGTTGATGAGTATGTATGTGACTTCATTTTGGTAACTGTCTAGACTTACACGTTTTTCCCTTTCTTTGAGTAAAATTTGAAAAGTGGTTTTGTGATAGAAAATATTTAATATTTATGTAACTTGGAACAGTAAGTAATTTCTTTTTATCCACCAGGAAATGTAAGTAACTACTGTTTATCTGCCAGGATCAGTAAGTAATTACTATTTATATATCAAGAACTGTCAGTAATTACTATTTATATAAAAAGAATAGTAAGTAACTTCTATTTATCCACCAGGAACTGTAAGTAATTACCATTTATTCACCAGATCAGTAAGTAATTATTCTTGTGATATAAATGGATTTTGTCCCTATGATATTGTTTTTTACTTTTACTTTTAAATGTGATACATACAAACTACATTTAGGTTAAAATTGTGCTTCTCTGATGTTTATTACTACTATATGGCATTGGAGGACAAAGTGCAAGTTGTGTCAGTTTCATAGTTGAACAAAATAATAGCTGCACACATTTTCAATAATAAAACGCATTAGGTTATGTTCCGGACGGCTTTTATGTTCAATTATGAAAATCTTGGATGTCATGAGAATTATGCATTTTTGCACATTTGGGAAATTTCCTACACAATGAAATAGCTTGCCCTGGTAACAATTCAATGTTGTTACGTTCAAACTTTTTTTATAAATTTTACAAGAAGGGCTGTGGGATATAGGAATGGAAGGCGTTTGTGTGTTTGTGCATTCCAATTTTGTCTGGAGCATAACACAAAACTATATGAGGTATCACCATAAAACTTCATAGGTAGATAGATCATCATGAGGGGAAGCGCAGTGCACAAGAATTATAACTCCACACTTTCTGATTTTGGAGTGATTGCCCTTTGTTATGTTTCATACATAAATTTTGTCCAGTTCATAACACAAAGTGATTGGAGATAAGTTATATGAATTATTGCCATTTGTTTGAAATTCATTGTCTGGGGCATAAGAGTGATTTGGTTTTAGAGTCATTTTTTTTAAATAAAAAGTATTTCAAAACTTTACCCTGAACCCAAAATATCAATGATCCTGGTTTATTTTAGTGCTCACATTGTTGCATATCACATTTTGTCATGTTCCGTGACCATTTGAAGTGGCATGACTGGCTTAATATGTAAAGGAAAACATCAAAAATGTTTTAAGTTATTTACTAAGATTATTTATTATACTTCCATATTATGCAACAAAAAAATCTAACCTAAGGTGCAAAAACAGCATTTTATTGCAATAAACACTTTACCCCTTAATAGACTTCACTTTATCAGCAAGAATCATGTGGAGAATGGTTTAGGGGCTCCGTAAGGTACAAATTGGTATCATTTGATACATTACTTAGTATCGCTAGCATAATACTGACCTAAGAGATAAAATTGATAATGTTTGCTGAAATTTATCCATTCCAGCATCATTTATGAGATTGCTTTCTTATTTGAGGATGAATTTCAAATCAGGTTTTGGTGTCCTGTAGTGGAATTGCTTATCTTGGGAACCGTGTCTCAGAATTTTGATATTTGTTTTCATTTTTAATCTATGGCATTTCACGTAATCATCAGTGTTGTTCAGGCTAGGGAATTTCTTTTAAGTCAAATATCTAATGAACGGAGGATATTATCAAAAATCTGAGGCACGTTTCCCTGCATGATACCATATATATCCTTACACACAGATTTGTTATCGTCATTCAAAAATATGTAAATTACATGCGATATTGGTTTATAGAAGACCAACCAAGTATAGTATTTGTTTTAAATCACTTGCAATGGACTCTGTATAACGGGTTTATTTATGTACACAATTATGGTTAACTTTTTAAAACTATAAATATGTGAAACTTGATACTAACAAATAGCCAGTCACACCACATTAATCATGTAATTATGGAAAAAGGCTCATTGGTTGATACAATTTCAAAACTTTGACGTATCGCATACCTTTGTCTCTGTCTGACTGTATGAGAGAGCTTGTGTTTTTAGCTCACGAGAACTGAAGGTTCAGGGAAAGCAGTTATATTAAATGGGTAGGTGGATACTTCGGCATCCATCATATGGTGTCAACAATGGTCTTCTCCTCCGAAACTGCCAGTCAGATTTACTTCAAATTTGCTTTGTAGAATCCTTTTTACCGTCTAACTTGCTCATATTATACAAATTGACCCTGTTAGGGGTCACTAGAGCTAAAAATAGAAAAAAACTTTAATCATCTTCTTCTTATGAATCAAATGATGGATAATCACCGAACTTGGTCTGTAGCATTCTTAGATAGTGTTCTATCAGATTTGCCGAAATAAAAATAGTTGGCTCCTAATAGGAACACCTTTAAACATCTTCTTCTCATGAACCAATTGATGGATCATCCCTACTCTTGGTTTGTAGCATCCTTATAGTTGGTCAAATTTGTTCAAATAAATTTGGTCAACCACTTTTAGGGCCACCAGAGCTAAAAATTAAAATTGCTTAAAACAACTTCTTTTCATGAACCAATGGTTGGATCATAACTGAATTTGGTCTGTAGCATCCTCCAGTCATCATGAATATTCCTTTGTAGTATTCTTTGATGGTCCTTTGTCATCAAGTTTATTATTGTTCCCCTGTATCTGCCCATATGTGTACCTTTATCACCTTTTTAGTAACAAGTTAACTTACAATCATTCTGGTGAGCAATGCAGGGCCATCGTGGCCCTCTTGATTTGGATGCAGTTCATTTGTTTTATTGAATCAGTGCCCTCAATCCAGTTTTGGGGAAGGAGAATTTCAGCATATGGTGGAATTTTCTGTTTGTTTTTCAGGTAAAAAGTCAAATAGAACACTACTCAAATATCAGTATTGTTTTTTCTTTATTAATAATTCAAATACTTAACACATATGTAATCTATTACTAAAAATCTACCATTCTGTCTTTTATTTGTCTAAAATGAGCTATAGCTTTGTCCAGCCCGCCACTTGAAAGTTCATGTGTTCCACTATGAATTATGCCAAAATGTGATCCAGTGTCTGCTGTTTAAAGCTTGACCTAATAGGGGTACGAACACTATTCATTAGTGAAAATACTTTTTTCTATGGTAACTTGTAGAAGACAGTTCATAGACAATATGTCTCTGGTGGGGGACAATGAAGGTATGAAATAATTGACATGAACAATAACATGTCAACTTGTATAACATTTTGAGCAAGTTGTAATTCACATGTTTATGTAAGTATATATGAAGGTACATATTATAGCACTAAATCTTGTATGCGTGGCACCTAATAAATCAATATTAGACAGTTCGGATTTCGGACCCTGATTTCGTCAAATTTGGGTACGTCTTACAAGAATACGTTTTTCTCCTTAGATTTTTTAAAAATATGGGGGTACGTCTTATACACAACTGCGTTTTATACAGTAATTGAAGGCCTAGTGAATACAGACTACTGATTGATAAGACTTCGTATCATAGGACATGCTTGTTTTCTTTGGTGAAGGTCACCCCGGTGTAAGCATAAGAATAGCCGCTGTGTAGACACAACTAAATTCTGTGAACAACACGTCGCGCACTGGAAGCAAAACACAGATCGATATTTTCCTGTCAAAAGAGGAAACATTTTTTTTTCATAATTTTTTTTGTTTGTTCAAAGGGAGAATTTTAACTGTTTTGGGGGAAAAAAGATACTATTTTGGTGGTGGACTGAGGCCAAAATAAAGCCAATGCTTAACATAAAAGCAAATTCGTATGGCCTAATGGTAGAAAGCCACTGATTCTGTTTTAAATGATGCATAGCTGGCAATCAGAAATATTCTCTATGTATGTACTTCCACTTTGGGCGGTGCATTTAGCTGTGACTGCTTCTTGTTTCATTTTTTTTAAACTATATGCATGTGTGCAGTGTATAATAATGTATGCCTATTTTCTAATGCTTGCATAACATACTGGAAGTCTGATTGTATGAATAAGGAACCTGCCAGGTGCTTCTCAATTACTTTCCTTATATTATTCCAGCAGTATATTATCTTAGCAGTATTCCATGCTTAATTTTCCTTAACATTTATTGCCGATAGGGACATTGCAGTTTACAGATTTCTTGATCAGGTTGTTTCAAGTTATTTTTTAATGATTTTGGGTATATTTAAACGAGTATTACTTAAGCATTAATGGGGAGTTCCAATTTACCTTTTTCACATATAAGTGAGGGATGTTCATTTATGAATATTTGGTAAATTGCTTTAGATACCTGGGGTCACTTGTTTTACATGAATCTATATAGTGAAAACATATCAAATCTTCATGGCCAAAACCACATAGTCTAGAGCTTAAGATATTTTGTATGTGTGTGGTGCGCTGTCTAGTAGTATTCTATCAAATTTTTAAATTATGCCCATTGACGCAGCCTGAGGGTTACTTATTTTTTATAAGTTAATGTTAAAACTTTAAAAAAATGGCCCTGCCTTGGGGTCTCTTGTTTTACATACACTTATAAAGGAAATTCTTTAAAAGAATCTTACAAAAACTGCAAAATATCTTGAGTTGAATATTTGATACATAACATTGTCTTGTTGTGCTCTACTATGATTATTCAAATTATACCCCTGGGGTTGAAATTGTTTCAGCACTAAAAGTCACTTGTCTACCAGCTTGTCAATTCATTTGGTAACTAATGTGAGCAATCATAGGACCATCATGGTCCTCGTGTTTCATTAAAATACATCATTTTTGTCCATAAAAGATCACATAATCCTTATGTAACTGGGAAGTTTGTAAATTTCTGTTATGTTATTTTCTGTAGTGCTTTCATGCCCATGACCCAAAATGTTTCTTAATGACCCTTGAAGTTGTATACAAGGGGTCACAAAGACCTTCAGAGTTCCAAGCTGGCAGAAACACTGGTATTCAAAAGCAATATCAATGACTCAGTGGACAAAGCATACTGATATAAATTAGTTATTGTTAGCTCACCTGAGCATGTGCTCAGTAAGCTATAGTGATCAGTCAGTCTACTCCGGCGTCCAGCTTCCACACCTGGGGGTTGTTAACACTCTAGTGGTCACACTTTCGAGTGAATCAGATCTTGTCAGAATGTTCGTCTCAATGAAAGCTTGGAAAAATTCGAACATGGGTCATCTGGAGTCAAAAACTAGGTCTCTAGGTTAAATTACATGGAAATTTTGTTAACACTCTAGAGGTCACAGTTTTGATTGGATTTTAATGAAACTTCATCAGAATGTTTGTATTATTGATCTTGTAAAATTGTGTGTGAGTCATCTCCGGTCAAAAAACTATGTCACTGGGTCGATAATATCTTCTAAAAGTTTGAACATTGGTCATCTGGGTCAAAAACTAAGTCACCAGGTCAGATTACTGGAAAACCTTGTTAACCCTGTAGAGGTCACAGTTTTGATGGGATTTTCACCAAACCTTTTTAAAATGATTGTTTTAATGATATCTTTGTTTAAATGATCTTTTGGTAAAGTTTGAACATGGGTCATCTGGGGTCAAAAACTTGGTCACCAGGTCAAATCATAGAAAACCTTGTAACCACTCTATGGGTCACAGTTTTGATTGGAGGTTCGCCAAACCTTGTCAAAATGCTTGTCTTAATGATATCTTGGACAAGTTTGAACATGGATCATCTGGGGTCAAAAACTAGGTCACCAGGTCAAATCATTGAAAAACCTTGTTAATCCTCTAGTGGCCTCAGTTTTTGATTGGATCTTTGTTAAACTGTGTTAAAATGTTTGTTTTCATGATGTTTTGGACAGGTTCGAACATTGATCATATGGGTCACAAACTAGGTCAAAAGGTCAAATCTCCTGAAAACTCTGTCAGAATGTTAGTATTAATGATGCCATGAACAGGTTTGAACATGGGTCGACTCTGGCTAAAAAATTAGGTCACCAGGTCGAATCAGTGGAAAACCGTTGATGTTGCAATCTTTACTCAGGTGAGTGAAAAAGGGGCCATCCTAGCCCTCTTGTTAGCCCTTCGGTTCTGGTGAGCTATTAGGATGGGTAGGTGGTCTGGCGTCAACAATGGTCTTCTCCTTAGAAACTACCTGTCGGATTTACTTCAAATTTGCTTTGTAGAATCCTTTTGACCTTCTAACTTGCTCATATTATACAAATTGACCCTGTTAGGGGCAACTAGAGCTAAAAATAGAAATGCCTTAAAACAACTTTTTCTCTTGATCCACCAACTATGGATGGATTTTACCAATCTTGGTTTTAGCATCTTTAGATAGTGTTCTATCAGATTTGTGGAAATAAAAATGGTTGGCCCCTATTAGGGGCCGCCAGAGCTAAAAATAGAAATACCTTTAAACGTCTTCTTCTCATGAACCAATGGATGGATGATCACCAAAAACTTGGTCTGTAGCATTGTTAGATGGTTATCTCTCAAGTTTGCTCAAATAAAATTTGTCGGCATCTATTGGGGGCCACTAGAGCTAATAATAGAAATACCTTAAAATGACGTTTTCTCATGATTCTATGGATGGATTATTACCAAAATTGGTTCTTAGCATCTTTAGATAGTGTTCTATCAGATTTACTGAAGTAAAAATGGTTGGCCCCAATTAGGGGCTGTTTGAGCTAAAAAAGGAATACCTTAAAATGACTTGTTTTCATGAACCAGCGGTTGGATCATTACCAAATTCGGTAAGTGGCATCCTTAAGTGATCATGAATATTCTTTTGTAGTATCCTTTGATGGTCCTTTATTGGGTTTATTATTGTTCCCCATTATTTGCCTACAAGTGTACCTTTATTATCTTTTTAGTAACAAATTAATTAACATTTATTCTGGTGAGCAATGCAGGGCCATTGTGGCCCTCTTGTTTATAGTAAGTGTATGTATTGATAATCCTGTTTTTAGTTTTCCAGAACTGAAGGTTCAGTGTGAGCTATTTGTATGGGAAAGAGGATACTCCAGTGTCTGGCATCACCAACGGCCTTCTCCTTTGAAAGTAGTGGTCATATTTCTGTCAAATTTACTGTGTAACATTCTTGTGACCATCTGACTAATTTGCTCATATTATACTGGTTAACCCCCTTTTAGGGATCTCTAGAGCTAAAAATCAAATAATCTGTAAGCATTTTCTTCTCATGAACTGATTGATGGATCATCACCAAATTTGGTCTTAAACATTCTTAAATAACCTTCTATCAGATTTGTTCAAATAAAAATTGTTGGCCCCTTAAAGGGACCACTAGAGCTTAAAATATAAATACCTTTAAACATCTTCTCATGAACCATTGGATGGATAATTACTACTCTTAGTTTGTAGCATCCTTAAATGGTCCTCTATCCAGTTGGCTCAAATAAATTTGGTCGTCTGCCAGAGCTAAAGATAGAATACCTTAAAATTGCTTTTCTTCATGAATCAATGGATGGATTATTGCTGAACTTGGCCTTTAGCTAGATACTGTTTTGGTTTGCTCAAGTAAATGTGGTTGGCCCCTTTTAGGGCCGCCAGACCTGAAAATAGAAATACCTTAAAACAACTTCCTTTCAGCAAGGAACTAAAAATACCTTAAAACAACTTCCTTTCAACAAGGAACTAAAAATAGAAATAGTTTGAATCAATGGATGGATCATTACTAAACTTGGTTTGTAGCATCTGTATGTGGTCCTCTATATAAAGTTTGCTCAATTAATGTGGTCTGCGTCATTTAGGTGCTGCCAGAGCTAAAAATAGAACCTTAAAATGACTTCTCATGAATTAATGTATGGATCATCACTAAACTTAATTTTTAGCATCTCTAGATTGTCCACTATCAAATTCGTTAAAATGAATTTGACTAGGTTCTATTAGGAGCCTTTAGAGCTAGAAATAGAAATAAGTTCAAAAGAACTCCTTCACTAAATTTAGTCTTTAGCTTCCTCAGGTCATCACTGATATTCCATTGTTCAATTCAGTTAAATTCAGTTCCTGTAGTATCCTTTGATGGTCTGTTTAAAGTTTATTGTTCCCCTTTATCTGCCTTTATTAGCATTTGAGTAACAAGTTAACTTACATTTATTCTGGGGAATGGTGCAGAGTCATCATGGCCCACATGTCTTAACCAAACAAGCACTAAAATATGCGAGTACAAACTTTTGTAATGTTAATGAGATAAGAAAAATATAAATATTTGTGAAGTTTTAAATGTCACAAAGATACAACTGCAAATATTGAGCAAAACTAAATTAATACATACATTCTGCATACTTGTCATGCACAATTGACATCTGATTTAGCTTGCATGATGAAGATTGAGTCCTTAACTAGGTCAACAAACACTTACAAAAATGAGTCTTTCTAATGGCTTGATATAGGTCTATGAGATGCATGATAACACTAAAACATTAAATATCAGTCATATATTTCATATCTGTAAGTTAACAAATGAAAGTCATCTTAGAACAGAGATATTATGCTATAACTTGGATTTCTGTAAACATGCTCTGATAATGTCAGAAACCTTACATTACCAAATCCCTTGATACAGTTTACAACTGCTCTGATAAGATACACTTTACATTACCAAATCCCTTGGTACAGTTTACAACTGCTCTGATAAGATACACTTTACATTACCAAATCCCTTGATACAGTTTACAACTGCTCTGATAAGATACACTTTACATTACCAAATCCCTTGATACAGTTTACAACTGCTCTGATAAGATACACTGTAATGTAAATGACACCACACGTATAACATGTAAAGTTAATATGAAACATTACGAAAATTAGACAAAACTCTTTATTCCTTAGAATAAAACAATAGTTTCTAATCTAGTAAGAACATTTTATCTTCAAATTAATGTGCTACAAAATTTAATAGTGTGGTTCCTAAGGCTGTTTTGCACACATTGGGACTTCACTGAGTTTTAGTCAATACCACAATAACAGCACAAAGGATCCTGCGTCATGCAGTCATTAAATGCAGGGGACATTATAGAAAATTTCATCGAAATACTTCTAAAGAGTGATGAAAATAAATAAAGTTGAACCTTTACATTCAGAGCTCCTTAATGAATAGAATACAACACAAATAAATCCAACATGAAATACAGCTGCTCCTGGCAGGTGTCATATATCTTAATATGCCATGAAAATCACATCAGGGGTAGTAATGAAATGTCAAACTTAAACTGACCCTCTTAGAATAAAAAGGACTATTGATAAAATTGACTAGAAAAGTGAAATGTAACACTAATTCTTAAGTTTTATGCAATATCAAGTCTGATAGAATACCAATTCTGTAAATCCTTACCGATTAAGTTGAATAATGTATTAAATACAGTGTTACATCCTCTTTGCATTAAGTATCTTATTTAAAGTACAGAATTAAGTGTAATACTAATAATTTGCTGTAACTCTATCCTAATTAGTGTTTATTGATGCAGAATTGATGCAGACTTGGGATACTATTGAAAAAAAATGCGAATGAGTTATTTTGGTCAGTGGATTTTTCTGGGGATATTTTTTAAAAAAAATCCATAAGATTGTCAAACTGCCCAAGTAAGTTCTGTTTTTTTTAATAATTTTTTTATTATGAAAATTCTGAATGGAGACTACTTCCACAGGTTGAAAGGAATTGCAATGAAGCATACAAGAATGCCATTCATTGTTGAGATGCCAGACTTAATTTTAGTTCACCTCACTCTAGGTTTTCAAGGCTCTCGAATTAAGTACAAAATAAAATTCACAGCTTGATAATCTGGCAAAATATTTGATGTCCCACATGCTATTCATGAACTATAAGGGCCCAAAAAGTTCAAGGCTGCATAAAAGTGAACCTGTCTTAATGCAAATATTTGGAATACTAAAGTTTATAGTCTTTGTTAAACATGGTTTACATGTTGGGATGATTTGAGAATTTGTTGATCACAGTTGTTAATGGTCGATGATAGTCAACTAATGGTAAATAATCAAATACAGCTTTTGACCTCAATCAGTCTGATGACCCTCTTTTTTGTCATGGTTGAATTTGGTTCACCATGCTCCTGTCTATGTTTGTTTATAACTTTGATTGTTGACAATGATAAAACATGGTACATCATCAAAAACTGATGACCATGTTAGACGATGACATTCCAATAGATTTGTCGGATAAATGAACAGTCAAATTATTACTATCAGCTGTAACATTAATAAAACTGGTGATAAAACTACCTATTAACTGCTATTTTTGCATCTATGTATGGTCACTACTTTTATTTTTTGGATTACAAGAAATTTTACCTAAAATATCCACTGGATGGTGGGTAAAAAAAACATGATGGTCGATAACAATGATTTATTCATTCCTTGTAACAATGGTATGAATGTCATAATTCATGACCCATTTTTAGCTCACCAGAACCAGAGGTTCAGGGTGAGCTGTTAGGATGGGTGGGTTGATGCTTTGGCTTCCGTCGTCTGACGTCAACAATGGTCTGCTCCTCAGAAACTACCAGTCGGTTTTACTTGCTGTGTAGAGGCCTTTTGACGTTCTAACTGCAATCTGCTCATATTATACCAGTTGGCTCCTTTTAGGGCTCACTAGAGCTAAAAATAGAAAAAGCTTTAATCATCTTCTTTTCATGAACCAATGGATGGATCATCACCAAACTTGGTCTGTAGCATCCTTAGATAGACTTATATCAGATTTGCTCAAGTAAAAATGGTTGGCCCCTATTAGGGGCCGCCAAAGCTAAAAATAGAAAAACCTTAATCATCTTCTTCTCATGAACCAATGGATGGATCATCACCAAACTTGGTTTGTAGCATCCTTAGATTGTCCTCTCTCAAGTTTGCTCAAATAAATTTGGTCGGCCCCTTTTAGGGGCTGCTAGAGTTAAAAATATAAATACCTTAAAATGACTTTTTCTCATGATGCTAAGGATGGATTATTACCAAACTTTGTTTTTAGCATCTTTAGATAGTGTTCTATCAGATTTGTGGAAAATAAAAATGGTTGGCCTCGATTAGGGCCGCTAGAGCTAAAAATAGAAATACCTTTAAACGTCTTCTTTTCATGAAGCAGTGATTGGATCATCTCCAAATTTGGTCTTTGGCATCCTTCAGTCATCACGAATATTCCTTTGTAGTATCCTTTGATGGTCCTTTATTGAGTTTATTATTGTTCCCCATTATTTGCCCGCAAGTGTACCTTCATTACCTTTTTAGTTACTAGTTAATTAACATTTATTCTGGTGAGCGATGCAGGGCCATTGTTGCCCTCTTGTTTAAATGTCAATATCCTTTTTAATTATGTACATTTGCTAAGACAAAAGAGCATCTTCAGAAGCCCAAAGTTAGCTTATGTTCGGTGCCCCCTTGCTATCTTCCATGGTAAATGTCGTTTATGAAGAAAACATATTTTTTTACCTTAATTGCCTGTTGCTATGGAACAAAATGCGTGTGAATTTGTGAATTATGACATAGGTTTCTAAAAAACTTTGTTGCACCCAGACATACATGGTACATAACATGGGCAATGTGAACACTACTGCTTATACACCATGTATTATACAACTGTATGTAATGAACAGGTGATTTTTGGGCAATGTGAACACTACTGCTTATACACCAAACTGTATGTAATGAACAGTGATTTTTGTTTAAAATGGCAAAGTCTGCCTACAAGCTGAGAAAGCTGTTTGATTTAAAATGTAAGAATATTATTAAGGACTAATATCCCTAACAACCTGACCTTAACATACAAACCATTTCTTATAAATAGTTCTTAACAGTGGCTTTTTTCTTAATTTTATCACCAAGCATACATGATTGTGCAAACTTAAACAACCCAGTTTTTTTTTCTGATTTGGGGGGAAGGGGTCTGGCCTTTCTATAGGGCAAAAATTAAGCATGAAATAGCACACTTTGAGGGCCTAAACATGATGAGAGCCCCGAAAACTGGACCTCAAATAGGTGACCCCCTTTTTTTGTGCTTTTACGATTGCTTGAAGACTGGTACCACAAGTTACACTCTTAGATTGTGAGTCGCTCTACACGACGTATTAAATGTAGACCCAGTCTAAAAGTTATGTTTCATACTTAGTAGTAGTGTTGTTTTTTTTTCGTTTCGCACCAAAAATGGTAAAGTAGGAAAAATTGAATGAAAAAACACAGAAATCGTAATTTTATTTTCAGTCAGTCTACTTTGGTGTCTGGCATCTGTTGTCTGTCGTCCATACCTGGGGGTTGTTTACACTCTAGAGGTCACTCTTTTGTGTGAATCTTCAACAGATCTGGTCAGAATGTTTACCTCAATGCTATCTTGGACAAGTTCGAACATGGGTCATCTGGGATCAAAAACTAGGTCAACAGGTCAAATCAGATGAGCATTTTTAATACTCTAGAGGTCTTAGTTTTGATTGGATCTTCATCAAATTTGTCAGAATGTTTGTAATAATGATATCATGAACACGTTTGAACATGGATCAACTAGAGTCACAAACTAAGTCACAAGGTCAAATCACAGGAAAACCTTAGTGGTTGCAATCTTTACTCAGGTGAGCGAAAAAGGGCCATCTTGGCCCTCTTGTTCAATTATCTCCATTTTATGTTGAAATTATGATTGTCCAGAGCATATCTTAAAAACTATTGAAGGAATATGATTCTTTATACATGGGTAGGACATGCAGTGACAAAGAACCATAGCTCATTATTTATAGTTCATGATATCAAATGCTTAATAAATGTTTTATTTATAGTTCATTCTAGTTAATAAATTATTAAATTTATTACACTTTCTTTCCATTAGTGAAAAAATTCCCAAAAGTTCCTTTTAGTATATAGTATATAGTATAAAAATGATTAATGACTATGTATGAATATTTATTACCGTTTTGTTTTCATTGAAATAACATCATACCTCCTGTGATATTTGTACTCTATAACATTGTAACGGGACTTTCCTCCTTATTTTTATCAACTTTCTTGATTTTCCAATTAAGGATAGTTCATTTTGTTCCAGATGTACCCTAATAACCATACTATTATGGATTTTTTTTCAGTGTGTGGAGTTATGATTTTGAACGCATTAGATATAATTTGAAGGATATTTGAAGCATTTATGAAGGGACCTCTGTGGTCTATTGGTTATGGTTTCTGACTGGTCATCACTATTCCCTTACTACTGTGAGTTCAATTACTAACTGAGACCAGACAAATTTACTTGTAAAGAAGCTGTGCAGCTAGGTTATGGAAGGTCTGTAGTTCTGCCTAGGTTTATGCCTTTGGTCTCCACCATTAAAGCTGGAAAAGTTGACAAATGATCTTGGTTGTTGGTGCTGCATTAAAACCTAAAATAATGCATGTTGAGCTCCAAGTTTTGGAAAGCAAAGCTTTCCTGTAGGCATCAGTTCGTTCAATACATTATATCTGCATTACCATACTGTTCACTTAGTGGGTAAATCTGCCTCAGACCTACAGGTGGGAACAATTAAACACACACTCTTGGACACTTGTGTTATTGTTCCTAGTTTATTTTACCACTCCTAGCTAACCAAATCGAGAGCGTACATATTAAAATTTTATTTCCAGGACAATATTGATTATTTTTAGTGCAGTTGCGTCATTTCCGTTTTTAAACTTTCTTAATGGAACAGAACAGTTATGATTTATTTACTCTAATAAAAAATTAAAATTTAGGGTTTTATATGCAAGTTTAATGGATTATTTCTGGATGAATTTTTTACCAGTGTTCCAAGTAAGATATGAAGTTGTTACAATTGTTCAGATGAATTAACAATTTGAATAAAGCATTTAATAGGTTAAAAGTGAACAAATGTAACATGCCAAATTACAGATGTTGCTGGATTTGATGTAAGAGTTGAAGATAAATTTGGTTTGTAAAAAAGTAATCTTTTCATTTGAATTGTATTTTAACATTGACAAGTTTACCTTTGTGATTTATCTTAATGGCTGTTTTTCTGTCACATTTTCCATCACTAATTTGAGAAATCAGCAGCTCATTGTCTCTGGTGTCAACTTTGTTTCATTTCAGAAAAATTTGCTGCTTTGTTACTTGCCGACTTGTCCAAATCGTAGAGTGTAACTATCTTTCTGATTGCAAATAATTAAACAAAACTGTATCGGGCCATTTATATTTATATCACCTGTTGTTTTTGGGACTTGCCTGGTTAATTAGTTTGCATAAATATCTGCAAAAAAAACAAGGCAACCCAATTACACTTAACAGAAAACTGTAGAAAATTGCAAAAAGTGAAAAGGAAACCAACGTTTCCTAACATCAGGCTGGTTCTGTGTTCTGACCTTCCCACCTTCAAAAGAATCATAAACTACTGAATTCTAACTGCAGTAAGGGATAAAATCCAGAATGGTTTTGGACTAAGGCCTGAATAAAACCAAGGGTTATTATGGACCAAGAATAGCCAGACTCTCTTATGTATGGGAGTGAGTAAAGGCTGGCCCTTAGCACCACAATAAAGAAAACAGTAATTGATTTAACGTTCCTAGCGTCATGTTATAATTTGACTACTGATTTTCAAAATTCATGTATCAAATTAAAGTTGAAACCCCTAGCCTTCTGTACATGTAAAAATATCAGATGTACACTGAACAAAAAAAGAAACTTCCATTTTGTATACATGATATGCACTGATGATATGTGTTAAAAAGTTGTCCTGTAATATCATTAATTAGGTAGTATCAGCCTTGACTTTGGCTGTCCAGGATTCATTGATGTAGTACTCATAATTGTATACCTAAAATAATTCTCAGATGAGTCCTGATTTTTGTTACCACATGGTGATTATAAGGTACCTTCCACTGTAAGTGAAATGAATGCTTTGCTGACTGTTGTGTTGTTGAACAAGACTGTTTTGAGGGTGGGGGTTCTGTCATGGTCTGGGCTGCCATTTCCTGTGGTTATTGTTCACCATTAGTCATGGTTGATGGCACTTTAAATGCCCAACGTTTCTGCGATGACATTCTCATGCCTCACATCATCTCTTTTCAAAAACAATACCAACATATTGATACTTCTTGCTAGAGAGACACACAACTTCTCAGGTAAAATACTACTGATTTTATTGAGGACTGGCTGGCTAGAAGTCCAGATCTGAACCCATTGGAGCAGGTCTAAGATATTATAGATGGAAGTGTTAGGTGTTGTCCCAAACCACCTGTGAACTTCAATGAACATGTCATGTCAAATATGCTCTTCTAGATTTAATCAGTCAAGGGGCACAACAAACTTTTTGAAAGTTATAGGGGTGCTCCCATCAATTGATTAGTGACATGAAAATCATTACCTGTATTCATAATTCTAAATTTCACTATGTTGATTAAATCTATGAAATTTAATGTTGTTAGTGCCTTTTGCAAAACAAAAGTGCCAAAATAATATTGGATGATATGCTAAGAAACAGTGCAGACATGTTTAATTGGTCATCCTATAGTTACTCTAATTTTCCTTACATGTAACAGATAAAATCAAAACATCATTAAAATCAAACTATAATTCCTTGAATCTTGTACTATTTTGATTAAATCATGAATTTATACCTATCATAGGTATCAAAACAGCTTGCATGAAGTATGGAAACAAGGTTATCTATGATCTTATCTGCTGTGAGAGATATTATGTTCATAATTTTAAAGTTCATGAAAGCATTTTAATGTAGAATAATAAGTACTATCAATATATATATTGTAATATACATCATTTAAATTGATTCCATATAAGGTAGGTCTAAATTACAGTGTTTAACTCTCGATTCTTCAACCTGATTTTAGCAAAGAAATTCAATACTGGTTCATCAACCTGGTCACATAATTAAGTCATGAAGCATCTAAGGTTTTGCATGCATGTTATTTAATACACAAAACAATAAAGCAAAAAGTATTTTGCAAACTTTGGCTCATAGAAATACTATTGCAAAAAAAAACAAACACTGGAATATTGCACAATATTTCCTGTCATGGGAAATTTCCATCAGTAAGATACCAGAACGTTTTGATTCATATTTATAGAAAACAGTTTATAGATTATAAAATGAGTAGTCCACCCTGATACTTAATGGCATTTCACTTTAAAATTTTATCCCTGGGCATCCACTGATAAACCAGTGGTAATCAGAGGTTACACTGTATATATACTATATATATTAGAATCAAAGCACTCTAGTATATATACAGTGTAACCTCTGATTACCACTGTCTGGAGTGGGTCAAAAGTCTGGTTTCAGAGACTTCCGGTATTCAGAGAGGTTTCAAATAATGTAGCAATATTTCAGACTTTTTATAAACAATGCAAAGAGCGGGGTGGGCCAAGATAGTGTTGTAGTATGGTATTCGTAGTGTTTTACGTAGAATTATATAGAGAGAAAATTGGGACTTTTTTAATCATCCGATTTACAGAGAGTTCTGGTATTTAGAGAGTCTGGTATTCAGAGGTTACACTGTATATATGTATAGAGATATATACTTCCACTTTTACACATTGACCTCATTTAGATATTACTCTATCATTGAACGTCTCATGTAGAAAGTCTAATGCAGTATTTGATTTGGGTGCGTGCCATTAATAGCATCATACTGCATGAAGAGCATGAAATATAGTAATATCCGGATGATATCCGGTGGTGAAAGATTGCAAAATATCTTGACCCACAGTCCTGACTTCAATCCATGCAACTTCTTTCTTTTGGGATATTTGAAGTCAAAAGGTCTATAGTCCTAAGCCACAGAACAAATAAATGCTGTTGAAAAACATCAAATGCGAGGTAAAGAAGATCTGTCAACAATGACATAATCGTGTAGTAAAGTGATAGAAAATTTCATTATGCATGTACAACAAGGGAAGAGGATGAAAGGCTGTCGCCTTGAAAATGTCATAAATTACTAAAACGATGTTAAGGATGAAAAAGGCACTCATATTTTCAAATATGTATTTAAGTGCATATTCTAAAAAAAGTATTTTTACTTTTTGTATCTTAACACGAAAAAAACCCTCAAATCTTTGATCTACATATCTATACATGTACAATTCTTTCATCTGAAATTTAAAAGGACATTAGACTTGTAAGAAAGTGTTACCTTTCTTTCCGGACACCCTGTACACCTTGTACCTGATTATACATTGTACTTGTATGTTTCATGCTTGGACCAATTTGAAGCCGACTTGTCAGACAAATTTACTTAAATTTGAATGATGCTGTCATTCAAGCTGACTTGAAAAATTGGGTATGGCTGAAGGAAAGTCTAAATTGAATGCACTTTTGGTTCAGTGAATGTTATTAATGTCGTCTTTATACAACCTGCATCTGAACTTCAACAGATGCCATAGATTCTGTCATCGTTCAATATCAGATGTTGTATGAAACCTTTGTTACAATAAGGCATAGAATTACTGTGTGGATTATATTAATGTTATTTATTCAACCTTACATGTGTAACATACATCATTTTAACACTAGTTACCACAGATCTGGAGTATGTTCCATCCTTTTAAGTATGCACGGACACTGTTAACTACAGTAAAACCTTGGTTATTCAACTACTGACTATCTGAGTACCCGGTATCATCTGAAATATTTCCACGGTCCCAATTTTGTCCCTATATGTTTCAGATAAAAAGAACCAAGGTTATACAAATTGGATTTTACAAATACCTGATGTTATACGAATACATTATTTGGTCCATATAATCCTGTATGCACATAGTTTCACACTGATTATTCAAGATTGTCAATTGACAATGACCTTTTGAGAATCTATTGGCCTGTGACAAAAAACGCGGAACATTTATTTATATACATAAGGTGTCAACAGTTTCGTATGTTAATTGATTTGTTTGGCGAGCGTTTGCTTAATCATCCATATTAATGATGAGTTAATTGTAATAAAATATGCATCGTAGTTAAAGTTGTTTGCGCTGTTTTTTAGCGGTTTTTATTCTAATCACTACAAATATTTAGTGTGATCTGTATATAATGATATGCATTTCAATGCCTAAGTCATTCCAAATGGATGAATGAATTCAAACACTATTACACATGTTTGCATACAAGTAAAATATTCATTCATTCATTCATTCATTTCTAAAACTGTTAGTTTACATGCAGTGAAACATAAAAGTAACTTGGCATAATATTTACTTTTGACAAGACTGATGTGAAATCATGACTGTGTTTATAATATTGAAGTTTCTACAGATGCTTGTACATTCTTAGAAATAAGTTGTAATATTTTAAGAATGCTGTTAAATAACTTTTTATTGCATTAGAATACAGACAAATATTTTATTGTAGAATAGTAGATAAATGTACAAAAGATGCTCAAAATATGATGTCACCAGATGAAAAAATTGTCTACAGGGATTAGATATAGTAAATGAACATTTTTAATTAGTTGGAATTACTAAGATTTGCGCTCAAGGTATCAAGATAACAATGTTGACTATATCAATTTAATCATCAAGATATAGAATAATCATATTCTTGTTTAACTTTTTGAACTTGCATATACTGATATAGGATACATCAGCATATGTTATGTTTTGCAGAGGTTAATTATCCACATTCATGTGTATGTGATAATACTCTCATAATGAACCATTTCCCATTACATGTAGCCATGTCTTCTTACTTCTAGCATTACAATAATTAATGTATTGATCCTTATTCAGGAGCGTCTGTTACTGTATTGGAAAAAAGGTGTGTTACTGTCTGTAACCCTGGGTCCCAGGGGGCTGTTCCAATAAATGATCCTTTAATATTGTATGGAATGTTAGCAACAACAATATACCATTATGTTAATGGATTTTGTTGCCATTTTTTGTGGTATTTTCTGTTGTAAAGATGGATTTACATGCAGTGTTAAATTAAGGTGAGTTATTTTGTATGTTGTTGTTTCTTCTGAAAGAAAATATGCTTTCAGTTTGTTTTCAAGATTCTTCAGATGTCCTGCATTTTATGAAATGTTCAATCAAGTTGTTGGTATGTTCTGGTATTAGGATGAAAAGTTCAATGATTGAGAATATTTGTTTGTTTGGAAAGAAGTATCCATTTGGCAAAGAACAGATGTATTGAAATATGATTTGCATTGAAAATTGGCAGTTTTCAGGTCTAGTTTTGATGCATGTTCCTTCATTATATCTTCAACAATATGATGGCTGTATGATATCAAAACATCTGATTTGGGAGTTGAATGTTGCTTCAGAATGCTGAAGTTTTAATATATACAGTTCTGGTAGGTTCTCAGAATTTTATACTTCTTTTTTTTGAGTGCCATGTTTTATTTTCAAAATAATAAGGAATGCACAGTTGATTTATTCCATTCTGCAATTTCATCAGTTAAGTTTCAGTTTGCCTTGATTCTGAATACAGAAACTGGATTTTTGGGTATGGATTATACATGATTATCAACTTTGTACTAAATAGCTTTTTATGGAGTTATTATAAACCAACAAACAAATGTTTTTTGTCAAGCCCACTTGTGGTTAGCTCAACATATTTGTCAAAATGGCGGTTTCGTGCATGTGCTTCCCTGCGCCTGTGCTAGTGTTGGTGTGTCAATCCTTCTGAATGTCCGGACCGTAACTTCTCTATGCATCAATGAATTTTAAAATGACTTGCCCCTATCGTTCACCATGATCAGATGGTGTGTCATGCGCAAGTCCCAGATCCATATCTCAAAGGTCAAGGTCATGCTTAGGGGTTTAATGGGCAAAAATTGGCATGTTTTACCTTGTCCAGACTGTAACTTCTTTCAGCATTGATATGTTTTAAAACAACATGGCATAAATGTTCTCCTAGATGAGAAGGTGTGTCATGCTTAAAACCAAGGTCCATATCCTTAATGTCAAGGTCACACTTAGGCTTTAAAGGGCCATAATTGGCAGGTTTTAGTATGTCTTACTTTGTCTGGACCATATCTTCGTCATGTGCCAGTAGATTTTAAAATTACTTGACACAATTGCTCACCATTATCAAGTGGTGCATCATGTGCAAGACCCAGGTTCATATGTCAAAAGATCAAGGTCACACTTTGGTTTATGTCCGGCATTCAACACATCTCTCTTTTTCTTATGACCCTTGGTGGACCCATTCAAAATGTCAAAGTCATTCATGAAAAAAGCAATGGACAACCTTTTCAGGATGATAATAAGTGCCTTAGCGGGATCGACATGTTGCCATTTGGCGACTTCTAGCTAGAATTTTTATATCTCTTTTTAGAATTGAAGCATTTTTATATGTACAGTCAAACCTGTGTTTGCAACCACCTCTGAATAAAGTCCGTTTTTAAAAACTGTCATGCATTAGTTAGAACAAACTGACCTCCAAATAAAGGCCACCTGTCAATAAAGGCTACATTTTGTTTTTCCCATGAGTGGCCTTTGTTCACAGGTTTGTCTATATTCATAAATATATCATACACTTACATAGGATGTATGTTGACTAAATTCTGAATTTTCATGCTCTTAAAGAATAAAGTACTAGTACCCATAGTCTTAGTAAGCATTTATTTCTGCTGTCTACCATAAGTCCACTGTCTACCATTATTGAAATCTTGGCCGTTTATGAAATAAAGATGAAACTGAATTATTAATAAAAAAAATATATTTTTTCTGAAGTAATTTGAAGGTAACAACATCCATCTTTTGATAACAAAATCTGATGCTTGTATAATGACCTGTATCTTTGGGTATTTGTTCAATTTTACTTTTTTGGAATTTGTAATTTGTTGTTGTTAACGATAACCAAGTTCTTTTTTTTCTCAGTTGCTTTTTTTACATTGTATTTGGTTTTATACTGAGAGCAGACCTGTGCACTGAAAAATTATACAACCATTCATGTCAGTTATGCATGCTAATTTTCCAGAATTGTCCCTGTTTTAGCTTGCCTTTTGATTTTAATGGATGTGTGCCATATATAAATGCTCATTCAGTTTTTAATGTTCACCAAAAAGTTTCCATTTTTGTATTTCTGCAATGAATGAAAAAAATGATGATGCCTTACTCTGTAAATTTGTAGGATAAATTTTTATGTCCTTCAGGTCAAACAATTTTCCTACAGTTATTTAGTTACCTGACTACAGTATTTCGCCTGTGTCAGACATAGTGCTGCCTCCCTATCTGCATGGTCGGGTTTTGGATCTGGAATTCAGGCTTTCAAAGCAAACACTGCAGTAACTTATTTTTTCAAATTCTTCAACAAATAAGTAAACTTAGGTGTTTCTAGGTGTTTCTCAAGTTCCATGTTTTGACATTGCATCTTGGTGCTCCATTCATTGTATTCATTCCGTTTGGTCACGTCCTGGATCCTGTATATTTTGTGTTATGTCCTTGCCAAATGTTCTTCTCTGAATAATCTTTTTGAATCAGCAGAAAACATGATATTTTGTACATAAAAATACTGAAAGCTATTTTTTTAAAAATGTTATTTCAGCATGTTGTATTTCGAAAGTTCCTTTTATTTCAGGGCTGTTTATTTGGTTTCCCTGTTGCACTTGGCCTGTAATAATATGTTTATTTTCACAAATTGATTTGATGGACATTAAATCATCAAAATTTTCTCCTTTGTTGTGTTTTTTGTTCAGGAAAGACATATTTATACCATAGTCTTGTATTAATCACTCAAAACTTGAAATTGCATTGTTTAAGCTGTCATTTTATTTCTGTTTGTCATGAAAACCTCCTTGAAAACAGAGCTTCATTTAATTTAACTTGAGACAACATGACAAAATATTGCCTGAGACTCAGTCTGTGATGATTGTTGGCCACCTACAACTGTAACTGCTATTTCCTCATATCATTAGATTAGCTTTGTTTTAGCTTTCTATGTTGCGGTATCATACTCTGTCTCCAAGTTAATATAGCTCTGTAGTTTTATGAACTAGTTGTATTCCTCTTTTGATGCTTCTAGGACATGTATAGAATGTTTGTTTAATCTGTGTCTTTTTATACAAGTTAATATTATCTTTAATTTATTATCAGATAAATGAATAATAAATTTTCATGTTTCAAAAGCAAATTTAACATTACTATATGAGCTGATATACAAAAGATTTAGACAGAAGATTTAGCTTTCAAGAAACATTCCTGACATTTTTCTTGTTTTTTTTTCTCTGTGTTCATGTCATATAAAAATTCTGTGAATTTATTTTTCATTTTCTTATGTTGATCAGTCAGTCTACTCCAGTGTCCATCATAGGTTGTCCGTCGTCCACACCTGGGGGTTGTTAACACTCTAGAGGTCACACTTTCGGGTGAATCTTTATCAGACCTTGTCAGAATGTTTGTCTTAATGGTATCTAGGACAAGATCAAACATGGGTCATCTAGAGTCAAAAACTAGGTCAACAGGTCAAATCAAACGAAAACCTTAACACTCTAGAGGTCTTAGTTTTGATTGGACCCTCATCAAACTTTGTCAGAATGTTTGTATTAATGGTATCTTTAAATTGTATGAATATAGATCATCTCTGGTCAAAAACTAGTACACCAGGTCAATGCACCAGAATACCTTGTTAACACTCTTGGATCTTCATTAAACTGTGTCAAAATGTTTGTTTTAACGATGTCTTTGATGGAGAACATGGGTCATCTGGGGTCACACACTAGGTCACTCAGTCAAATCTCCTGAAAACTTTGTTAAAATCTTCAGATGTCACAGTTATGATTGGATTTTCATTAACCTTTGTCAAAATGTTTGTTGGAACAGGTTTGAGCATGGGTCAACTTGGGTTAAAAACTAGGTCACCAGGTTCAATCATAGGAAAGCATAGACATTGTGATGTTTACTCAGGTGAGCAAAAAAGAGCCATCATGGCTGTCTTGTTTATTCAGCTCGGGGCTGGCTCATTTTATACTTGAAGATTTTAAGGTATCCTCCTGTCAGGTTTGCCCATGAAATGTCTTTAAGTCTGATGTACTGTGAGCACATTTTACATGAATATTTTGTAATATTATGTAAGTGTGCTTGTACAGGCACACAACACAAAACTTGTTCAACCAACAAACAAATGCCTCGTTATTACAAGCACCAGGTTTATGTCAAGTATTTCATCTGTTCCAATGACTCCTCCAGATAATGAGGTTTTACTGTATTACATTTTCTATGAATTAAATGTAAATAACATCCTGACTTCCGAAAGGCAAGTGGTATGTGTTATTGACTTTGTCTTGCAACTCAATGTTAAACAGTAAGATCAATTATCTTTCCTGCCTTGTGAAAGGTCTTGTCTTCTGGTTATTAAACCATTTGACCTTCTGGCTAGATTGATTGTATCTATATTGATTGCTTAATTCCCAAGATCTGTTCCCATGTATAAGTTCTGATCCAAGTATTCATTGATGTATAGATGGATATTCATTTATATCAATTGCAGTTCTTTAGTTTCAAGTCATCAGAATACCTCTAGCCCCAGCACAGATCTAAAATTTGATGAAGGCAAGTTAAAAATTGTTTTAGCTTGCATAAAACAAGTAACAAAACTTCACTAGACCAGTTTTATACATCTACTACCAAGATTTACTTCTCATTATGTGATGTTATTAAATCCATTTGAAGTTTCACTGTCAATTAACTAACTAGAATAATTACTGTAAGTCTTAATATAGGAATAATGGGAGGACAAACTTATGTATGTATGTACCAGTAAAGTCTTATGTTTGCTCTACCTGTTTGCTCAGTATTGTTTTTTGTATCATTACTGTATTTTGCTGCACTAAATTATTTTTTAACCTTTTAAATCAATGATAGAGTGACTTGATGTGCTGACTATCCAAAAATGGTGAGGAATGTAGTGACAGACTGGAAAATAATGAATGCATTTGTCTGGTAACCTTTCTACTTCATGTGTTAATGTCTGCCTTTTGACATAATGAATATGTAAAGTTTAGAAAAATATAACAATAGAAATCAATGAAATTTTGTGTTGTGAATATAAATACAAATTATACTATTGAGATAAAAATGCTCTTGGGTTACAAACTGGTTCTTAGTAATTGGTTTCTTCTCTGCAGATTGCATGTAGAATCAGATAAAGAAGACAATTATTTAACTAATGAGTATAATATTCACAGTCAAGTTTGTCACACAAAAAACATGTACCACTAACATGTGTGTGAGCATAGGTGCTACTTGTTGAAGGGATAGTGTATAATGATGTATAAAGGCCTAAAATGGCCAAACAGATCAGAAACACATTTATCATATGTGCATATATACAAGGGTTTTTACTTGGAAATGACAGTTTCAGCATCAAGTTTGATTAATGCTTCATAACATTTTTATAAAATTCACTCAATTTCTAATAACAGGATAGCTGATACAGTACACTACACATAACCAATTAGAAGTTTGTCAAATTCAAAATAATGAAGCAGAAATTTCATCTTTCCTGTCTGTAACACCAGTTATTAGAAATTGAGTGATTTTTACTACAAAAACTTATGAAGCGTTAAACAAATGTTGTGCTGGAATTGTCATCTCAGAAGTCTTAACCTTTGTATTAATGTCAATACATGATAAATATGTTTTTGGTCCATGTAGTCATTTTAATACTTATCAACATGTTAGCCCCTCATGCATGTAAATGTATGTACAATGTGTGTGCGCGCGTGCATGTGTTTTGGTAGTACTATCATAGCAACGTAGATTTTAAGTTGCCAAAGAAGTGACAATTAAGGGTGCCATTTACAAGGTTTTTAGTGTTACAGTTAGATTTTGACAATTAGTGTTAGTTATTGTCTGTTAATTTCCCCCTAACAGTAAAACCCGATTTTTCGTCGACAATTATCCAAAAACTTGGTGTAATCCGAAAAGAAATTTTGGTCTCGATTTTTTCATTGTAAAATAACCCCAATTATCCGAATAGTCTAATCCGAATACCATGTCTTATCTGAAGTGATTATCAGGTCCCCAAAATCATTTGAATGCATATTTTCACACCTGTAATCGGAAATCGACAATTAACTCCGATCGACCAGACTAGTTCACTGAAGGATTTCTTTAATGTGTCAGTAGGTGCAAACAACAATTTAATATAAAGCCCTACTTAACAAAGTATTGTTCATTTGATTTATTGTTTGCAATTTTGGGAACATAATTATCCAATTATGAATCAAATTCGGTTAGATTCTCTTCTAATTTTGGCTTTATTAATAAAAATAATAAAAAGATATTATAATTTGATTTTAATATGCTATTAACATTAAAAGTGTCCACTTTATGTTTCGGAGTTCGTTAAATTGTCACTAAGTCCTAAAAACAAACAATACATAGGATCTCCCATAATTGTTACATGCTTAGGACGACAACGGTTAAGTGATGCTAGTTCGTATTTGTGATTATGTAATGGAATTTTGTTTCAGACTTTGACTTTATTTCAGTGTTTGTTTTTATTATTACAATATTCTCACAACGTGTATACATTGTATTTCATTAAATGATCAAATTTTATAAATGTACATGTTCGTCATAATTTATTTTGGAGTGTTCTCCCTTTATTTTCATATAAAACAGTCTAGCCCGGATTATCTGAAACCCCAGATTATCAGAAATAATTTTTTTGGATAATCTAGGTTCTACTGTAGTAATATCTACCTGCGTGGGTGTGACTGCATGTAGTTGTATGCATGTGAATGTGCATTTGTGTGTTTATGTGCATCTGATTGCACCTAGTTCTTAACCTGAATCTGTTGCATGACAGTGATGTTGCATGTTTCTTGTATGTGATAAAATTGTTCACGACCGACAAGCTTCATTTGTAAATTTTCCTTGGAACGCTTTTAGTTGGACTGTAAACTTGCAGAAACATTAGGTTGTATTATTGTTCTTTTAAGCTGAAACTTGCAGAAATGCTTGTCATTTAGTACTCTATTGTATTCCAATGTATGAAGAGAGAATTTCCATATTAGTGAATCCGATGTTGAGTTCTTCACCATTTAATCTAGCTAAAGACGTCATTCTTTCACTTGACGAGATTCAGTTGAATTAAAAATGAAATCTGGATAACTATGGTAAACAGTAGTGATGATATAACACTACCTTCTTTAAGCTTTGTAGACTTTATCAAGATAGTACTATTGTATTTGTACAAAATAAATATTGACTATTAAAATGATGCCGATAATGGTTTATGCATACATTCATCTGTTTAATATTGGGGTTGAATGATTGAGAATGTTTCATTTGTCAACCTGAGGTTAATGTTTGAGGTTGTCTTTGAACAAACAGAAATTGGCTTTATATCAGGTATGTAGCAGTGTCTCTACATGCTCCCAGTCAGGTTCCAGATGGAGCATTGTGGTGTATTGTACCATTCATGGATCAACATTGCACCAAGGTCTTGGACAATTACTAACTGTAACTTATTCCAGACATTGTCAATTTGATTAAGATCTATAGACCTGGCTGCTCATTCCTCTCCCTGTCCGGGTACTCATGGACCATAGGGTCAACATAAGTATAGGCATTACCATCCATCAAAATGAACCCATTGCCCACTGCCACTGCGTACAACCTTACATGGACATCTAAAATGTCTTCAATGTAGCACTGGCCAATGAGGGTACTGTGGTCAAGGACACAGAGGTTGGTGTGTCCATCCCAGCTACCTCAGATCATCACTGAGCCTCCACCATAACGGTCGTATTCAGCAATGTTAGCAAGGTGGAAACACTCTCCTTGTGGTCTTCATACCCCAGTTCACTTGACCTTGTAGTCTGGGCAATGCTTAAGCTTAACAATTAACAGGACAGTCAACAATCCTCCCTGGTTGAGCCATTATGTAGTCCAAGTCACCCATTTGTATTGCACCCAGTGTTGATTATGAGGTTATGGAATACAAATACATTATCTTCTGGATGAAAGATCAGCTATATGTAGCCTCTTACAGTTGGTCTGTGGTGAAACATTGACCCCATGGGCTTTTTGGATGTCCAAAAAGCAATCTTCAGCTGCTGAAATGGCCTTTTCTGCCTCTTCTATGCCTTTTGACTAGTGTACCAAACTGCTGGAACCTTGCCATACCTCTGGTGATAACTGTATGGTGAACATTAAGGGTTTCACCTCTGGTGATGAATAGCCCCTTGCTCCACCATACTGACAGCTTGCCACATTCTAGCTTCAGATAGATGCCTTCTAACATTTCATTTTGCCATATACAACTGTAGAACAATAAGGCTGTGTTTTGAAAGTAAAAAGGATTGTTCTGTACATGTTATGAATATGTGCTCATTATTCCCCAAAATTAGTAAAATAAGAGGGTACATGCTTCCATGGCTACCACACAAAGTCTGCTTGTCAATGCAGCCTGTGTTAACATACACTCTGACATAATAGTCACATAAAACATTGCTTAAGTCTTTTATACACCTCATGTAATAAAATATTGCAGTCAATCTTGTATTAAGCGACCGCTCAAGTGAAAGACAAAAAGTGGTCTCTTAATAAAATGGTCTCTTAATACAAAACCTGAAGTCACAGATAATTTAACTGTGACATATTTAGATAAAAGTTGTATTGTTTTATTCCCTTCATGCTATTGAATAATGATTATGTATACAGCAATAAATGAAATAAATTGCATTGTACCAGTTAAAATATATATATATATATAAATCAACTCATATTGGTTAGTAACCTTAAATTGACAATTTAGTTTAAAACAGACCTCAATGTTGGCGCATGTGATGTCATCTCCATGTGTCATTCAACTGTGTGCATAAACAGGCACAATTTATTCACGATTTACAAAATAGACATAAATTTCATGGTTGATGATGTATCACATGAATTTGATGACGTGTTTCTTGGTCACATGACTACTATATTCCCTTGCTCCCCTACGCATGATTTATATTTAGAAACAACTCACAGATTTAACAGTCCGTTCGGACTAAACTCTCTGGAAAAGCTACCTTCGTGAAAGGTTGTTTTTGTTAAAATATGTGCCCGAGAAATTACAAAATATGTTTTGAACGCAAATAACTTTATAGTAGTGATTGAATTTAATTTGATAATGTGGAACGATTTAGAATAAACAGCTGGTTATATTAGGTCAGGGTTTATTTACAGTGTTTATTCATAAAGGCAGAGCATGGTTTTGTTTTGGATGAAATGGTTGGATGATACACAATTGTACATCATTTACACAGTCAGAGACCGTGTACTGTTCTTAATATTTTTCACACGTTTGACTCGGGTTAATTTTGGACACCTGTGTTTGCATATTACATTCTATAGGAATTAACAATTTGACGTGTGACACATTCGCTTAATGAAAAGATCAGTCTCTTTTTCTGACGAATTAGCGGTCACTGGTCGCATTGAGCAAAGGTCGCTTAATACATCAAAAACATAGTGAAAAAAACGCTTGTGAGGATCTTGAAGTGGTCACTTAAGGAAAAGGTCACTTAATACATGTGGTCGAATGAGCAAGATTGACTGTATATTTTTGATGCTACAAAAACTTTAATATTTTTAAATACTTTTGAAATAGTATATGTACCATATACATATAGTTTTTTTTTTCAATGAATCGTTATTTAGTGTGTTCAAAGACATTTCTCCCTCTTTATCATTAACAGATTATGTAGAACATACAGTCAGTATGATGAAGTGTTTGTCAGATACTGATATTTATTAGTTCCTTTTGTTGGATTGCTTTCCAATTGGGGAGGACAAACAAACCAATAATAGTCATTGTAAATAGTGAAAAGCTTCATGGTTTGAGATTGTTGTTTTCTAGATAATACTGTTGTCAGAGATTGTTGTTTTCTAGATAATACTGTTGTCAGAGATTGTTGTTTTCTAGATAATACTGTTGTCAGAGATTGTTGTTTTCTAGATTATTCTGTTGTCAGTGTGTTATTCTGTCATAAACAGTGCTAAAATTTTCCGTCTGTTTGTGGTCAGGTTTTTAACCAGGTTTTCTGAAGGAAATTATCTGTCCACATTTTTTTCTATGCACCTCCTCTTAAATTTCTTAAGGGATTTTGACCAAATTTTCATGTAACTATAATGTTCACCAAGTACCCCAGCACATATTTCTGGGTTTTTGTGATTTGATTATTTTTTTGCTGAAATTATTGACATGACCCTCGATTTTTTGCACTTGTAATATTCTGTGTACAACTCTTCTTACATTTTTCAAGGGAATTTCAACCAAACGTTCACAGAACTATTGTCACGAAGTACCCTAGTATATGTTGCTGGGTTTGGTGATTCAGTCATTTTTGGTGGAATTATGGACTTTGTGTATTTTGCACACATGTAATCTATAGAAAAATACTCTTATGTGCACAACTCCCACATTTCTCAGAAGATTTTTATCAAACTTTCTTAGAACTATTGTCATCAACTGACCCAGCACATATTGTATAGGTTTTATGATTTGATTATTTTTGGCAGGATTGTTGGGTAAAGCATCTGGAGAATGAAAACCTAGTTTTGTTACAATTCCTGTCACTTGTTGTCATTTACCTACTTCCAGTTAAGTACAACTGGCCAGTTAATGTAATAAGTTTTCCCAGATTATTATGTAAATTGACCATCTACCCTTGCTGAATTCTCCAGTCAGGATTTTAATGATCTTATCTCCATTATTATAAAGATCTTTAAAGTTCTTATTTGTAATACTCCCATTATAAATATAACCTAGCCCAGTATCTTAATCATTGTCTAGCCTTAGACTTACAGAAAAGACTTTAACATACATAAATATGTTGACACAATTGCTTGATTTGCAACAATCACAAATAGAAAAATGTCATTGTTTTCAGATATTGCTTCCACTAACTTGTATATTAATTTCTGAGGCATTTCTATGAGGCAAGACCTGACAAAGAAAAATCAATGCAAAATAATTCTGATATCTTATGTATAATGTTTCAAATTTGTCATGCATAATTTGATTACTGGTGATGAAACCACTACAGGTGTATTATGTGGAACATTATCGCATCCACTGAAGGGATCTGAATGTCGGGATCAAACAGGTCCACACTCAATCTATTTCGTTACTGTAACTGTCTGAATTTTCATCTTTCAATTATCTTTATGCTCATCTTACTTTTATCTTACTGTCTCAAATATTAGTAAAACATCTATTTTAGGTGAAACATAAGTCTAGATACTAAGCTTCACTGGAACCAAAGAACTCCTTGGTGACTGTTTGTGATAAATGTTTGAATTTATTCAATCCAATTTATTCTTCTTTAGTTTTTTTCATAATATTATTAGGCCATTATTGGAGATTAGATTATAAACATGTTATTGCTTAGAATCTGTTAGGACAGCATAATTTGAATTCTTTTTCTTTTATCTGATTCCCTCAAGTATATGGAAAATTTTCATTTTAGGAACAGACAAGCTATACATGTATTTATATTTTATTCTTCAGGGAAATATTTCACTATAGAGTAAATGAAAGTGAAGTTATATTTCTATGTTTCAAAGTTGTCAATGCCTTCTTTCATGTGATGAATTATCAAGTATTGTATGCTAACCTATGTTTCAAAGCATTTCTTAGTAAATTATGACACATTTTACACTCTTTGATTATATAATTAAGATTATTATATTCATACTTTGTATGGTTCTTACTGAAATCTTAAATAAATTGACAACAATATGAAATGAACTGCAATTCAATAGCTCACTCTTGCAGAATAATGTATTGATTTTCAGTCATAGACTGTGGAACTAATCAATTTGTGTCCATCATGAAAAAAAATGAATATTTTATATCATATTGATTTATTTTTCATAATAATGTGCAATGCTGAAATCAATAGGTGATAGAGATTGTGACCAAATTAATTATCCCAGCAGATTGTTGCAACTAAATGCTTTAATTCTGCATTATCTGCAGTGACAGTATGAACAAAAAATGTATTTTTGCATACCAGTTAATTAATTAATAAGTAATGGTGATACATGAAATAATGAAACTTGTGATGACTGCCAGGAATTTCATTTTCTTGTATAAATATGTCTTGCTTATCTGTTGTCAATCTTTGCATTATGTTCATATTGTAAACTTACTTGATGATTGTGCTTATGTTTAATTAATTAATTTGTATCTATATTTGGTAAATACATGTCAAAGTAAAAAAGCGTGGAGTTAGAGTATTTTTTTACCTTAAAAATTATATACTTGCATTACCTGATCTATAATTTGTCATATAAATAGAGGTATAGTTAAAACTAACATTTGCTTTTTGATCAATTATTCTGCAGTTTATTTGAACTATTTTTAGCTTGTCTCATGTTAAACATCTGATATTGAGTACTTTATATGTTTATATTTGTAAGTTTAATTATCTCTGATTATTTATTCTTTTTTAAGTTACTGTTTGTAATGCAAATACTTTAGAGAAATACTTGATCAATGGAAAATAACCCATTTTAAATGGTGAACACTTTTATGTCTAAAATCTACATTGAAATTGGCTTAATTGGAAATTCTCGCAACATATTAATTGCCACTGAAGTAGTGCTAACCCTTTCAATGCAAGATGCTTAATAGGAGGTTAATGGATTCATGTGGAAAACAAAGGAAAATTACAGATATTTAATGGTTATCTGACTATTACTGTCTATTAGTGTGATATTCCATCATTCTTATGACATGTGGTGTCCTTGCATTCAATGTTTTTCCACTGTTGGATTATTTAATTCTAACAAAGTACTGTTAGATTGTCTGTAACCATGGAAATGCTTTGATCTATTTATCCTCAGAAAATATTGATTTAGTTTTAGATATTTGTGAATTATATAACAAGAGTATTAACACCTTGTTAGACTTAGGTGATTATATATTAATAATCATAATGTAAGCCTGAAGTGGTCTCATGTTTGTAGCTATGTGCATTATTTATTGCTGAATATACATGAGTTTGATAGATATACAGTAGATATACTGCACAGACAAACCTGTGTTCATGGATCACATTTACTGATATACACTGAATTTTGTTTGAAATAAGGTCACCTGTGCATATAGGCCAATTTTTCTCTCTTTGGTCATCTTTTCTGTATTTATCTTAGGGAGTTCTGTCACTGAATCTTAGTTATCATTGTCAACAAATATGGGTGTATAAATAATACATATAGTGTTACACTTGATAATCTGTTGTATGTTACATCTCTTAAACTAATCATAGGGACAATATTTTAAATAGGTTGAATATAAGCGTAGAAATAATAAGTGGTCTGCATCACAATCGATCAATTTTGCTCCTCAAAACAAATAAGTGAAACCTCAGTTAAAGAACATAATATAACTTGCCATATGATGCGTGACTTTAGAATGTGGCAACCAAATGAATGAAAGAACTGTGAAAGAAGTTGTATTATAAATGCTCAGTAGAACCCTGCAAACGGATTGCCCCATTTTTCAGGACTCCCCGTTTCTAGGGACACTTTTGAAAAGAACAAATTGTTTCCTTCTTTGTTTAATGTCCCTATTGTCCAATAATAGGATCACCCCACTACTCAATTCTCAGGACATTTTTCAGAGTACCAAATATATCATTACTCTTTGTTTAACGCCCATAATCAGACCATGGTAATCTAATTCACAACTTGATACCATTGTCAAATTCTTCTGACAGGGACTGTAATCAGCATGATTAGATGCTTGTTTTATACTTAAGTGACAATGATCTTTGATAATTGAGGGATCATAAATTAGTGCATTAACACATCAATTACTTGTACATTCAGTCTTTTATTCAAAAATAAGATGTTCTTTGTTATGAGCGCATTGTATAAAAATATTTTTAATGAGTAATACTTTTTGTATTTTGTCTGAAAATGTCAATTATGTTGGAATTTATTTGAAGATGACATACAACCTTTTAGCTTTGAAAGTGTTAAGGAAGGGTATCAAAATTGTGTGAAATTGTGTGATTGAAGAATCACATATTGTTTGTAATGTTGTCCTTTACCTCGTATCTTTCATGAATCAAGTTTCTTATTGGTATCAAAGCTTTCATTTTAACCACCATGGATTATCTGAGTAGTAATGAACATGGTTTAAAAGACAAAATAAAGCTAATCAATGAGAGCAAATGTAAAAGTCAACGAGAACTCACAAAGTTATTTAATGTACAGTAAAACCCCAATTTTTCATCAACGGATTATCTGAAAACCTGGTGTAATCTGAAAAGAAATTTCGGTCCCAATTTTTTCCCTATATATTTCATTGTAAAATAACCCCTATTATCCGAATCGTCTAATCTGAATACCATGGCTTATCCGAAGTGATAATCAGGTCCTCAAATTGGTTTGTATGCATATTTTCACACATGTAATCCGAAATCGACAATTAACATCCGATCGACCAGACTTGTCCACTGAAGGATTTCTTTAACGTGTCAAAGGGTGTGAACAACAATTTATAAAACCCTACTTAACAAAGTATTGTTCGTTTGATTTATTGTTTGCAATTTCGGGAAGATAATTATCCTAATTATGATGCGAATTCGGTTGGATGACTTACCTCTAATTTTTGTTTTATTAATAAATTGCTTTAATAGAAGAAGTTTAATGATATCATAATTTGACTTTAATATGCAATTAACATTAAAAGTGTTCTCTGTATTTTTTGTAGTTTATAAATTGTCACGAAATGCTAAAAACAAACAAGACATAGGATTTCCCATAATTGTTACATACTTTGGACGACAAAGATATGAGTAATGTTGGTATTGTTTGTAACTATGTAATGGAATTTTGTTTCCGACTTTGACTTTATTTCAGTGTTCCTTTTTATTGAAAACGTATGCTTACAATATTCTTATAACATGTGTAACACTCTAGAATTCCATTACCCCAGATTATTTGAAACCTCTGATTATCCGAAAGTAATTTTTTGGTCCCGCCCATTTCAGATAATCGAGGTTCTACTGTATTTTATTTAATTGTTTAAATGTGTAACCTCTAGAACACAATAAATAATGCATGTTTCAATATATATATATGCACAGGCATGCAAACAACAGCAGATACACAAATATCATCTAGATGGTCAACCCCTTAGTTAGAACTACCCCAGTAATGGGGGCACTTTCCAAAAGTACTAATGGTGGTCCTTTTAGCTGGTTGCTACCATACTTCTTATCCAAACAAATGAAATCTTGGAAAAAAAACATTGTTAATTTATGGTCTGTAGTGGAGCAGACCAAATGCTGATTGATTTTGATACTGTATCAGGTAAATCAATGAGAGGACTGGAACATCAGAAGCGCTGGCACATAATCTCATAAAAGTCTCATGATTGTCGTCAGGATACTTTGATGACTTTTATTGAATATAAAATTCTCTGTCATAATGGAGATGGAGCATTACTTCATACAAATGGTTTCCATATAAATTTTATTATGATGAATGCTTGTGATCAGTTCAAGTGGATTGATTAGGAAAGAAAAGAAACATTATAAAATTTCTGTAGTTCCTGTGTATGTTTAAAACATCGTTAGGGGAACTATTATCATGTAAGGATTTACAATGAAATCTTTCTGATAACTTTGAACAAATGCAATCATTTTTGTTAAACTGTATCTGTGATGGTTGTAAATAGACTATTTGAATTGTCTGGGAATTTTAATCTTGCTGACATTCTTTGTGAAATAATGAAATGAAACATAAATATCCAAGAAATGTTCAATATTTGGAATTTTTATTCAGTTTTGAAGTAAGGGAAGATATTTTATTGGTTGTGAAATTCAGCTTTTCAACTCTCTCGGGCACAAAGTGTTCATAGTGAGCTATAGTGTTCACCCTGTCTGTTGTCATATGACCTGTGTCATGTGATACATGTTGTCAACAATTGTTTCAAATGAATTCCCTGTAACCACTGAGCTAATTTCAAACAAACTTCACAGGAATGATCCTTTAATGGTCCTCTACCGAGATTTTGCAAATGTATCCCCTTGGGTCAAAATTTGCCCTGCTTAGTAGTTGCTTGTTGTACATTATATGACATAGGGAAAGCCCTTAAACATTTTTCAGGCAAAAACTGCATGTTCTAGAGCCAAAAGTATGCCCATGAGTTGATATTGGCTCTGCCCTGGGAGTCACTTATTTCTCATAGGTTATATAGGGAAAACCTTTAAAAATCTTCTTGGTCAGAAACACACAGCCTAGAGCATGGATATTTGGGGTGTGGCATTTTCTTGTGGTCTTCAACATAGATTGTTCAAATTACTCCTATGGTTGAAATTAGCCCCACCCGGGTCACTTGTTATACAAAGACTTACATAGGGAAACCTATAACAATCTTCTTGCCAGAAGCACATGACCTAGAGCTTAGATATTTAGTGCGTAATATTGTCGTGTGGGCCTCTATGAAGTCTGTTCAAATTCAGTTGATCAGGGTCACTTGTTTTACATAGATTATATAGGGAAAACATTTAAATATCTTCTTGATCCAAAGCACATGGCCCAGAGTTTCATGTATAGTGTGAAATATTGTCTGGTGGTACACTAATTTTGAGCAAATTATTCACCTGTGTCAAAATTGGGTCTGCTGTTAGAGACACTTGTTTACCTATTTGCCAATTTATCAGGTTATTCAGGTGAGCAATTTATAGGGCCATCATGACCCTCTTGTTTATTATTCAGCTTGGAAAATATTATTGTGTAGTTGTTATTGATCATGTCTGATATTCGAAGCAAGTGTGCCATGTTAAGCTAATTATAAATATACTCTGTAGGTTAGACAACACTTAAAATATGGGTGTTGCTTGATATCATTAAAATTTTACCATTCGTCTTTTACATCACTTGTATTTCTTCTCTTTTAGGATGTTGATAAGAAGATAAAGGGAAATAACTGAGTTGTGTTTTGTGATATAAGGGTGATTACTTGTATATCGATGTCATAGAATCTGATAGTACTTGTTTTACGTGATACCTGTGTGAGGATTTAGTGCCATATTCTAGTCATGGCGTCATTTATTGCCAAACAGATGGTTGGAAACCAACTTAAATCAGTTAAAGGTAAAGTTACTTGTTTTGCTTTGATAATAGTACCACCATTACATGATACAAGTGTTTGCCTTTACATTTCTTAATAAAAAGTATTGTAGTTGAAACATGTGTTTAGTGTCAAAAGTGAAACTAGCTATAACATTTTTTACCATGACATTATAACTATCTTTGACTTCATTTTTGGTTACTGCTATTGTATAAGAATCAAGCAGAATTGATAAAATCAAGTTGTCTGTAACCTCTGGATAAGATAAATGATAAAATCAAGCTGTCTGTAACCTCTGGATAAGATAAATGATAAAATCAAGCTGTCTGTAACCTCTGGATAAGATAAATGATAAAATCAAGCTGTCTGTAACCTCTGGATAAGATAAATGATAAAATCAAGCTGTCTGTAACCTCTGGATAAGATAAATGATAAAATCTAGTTGTCTGTAGCCTCTGGATAAGATAAATGATAAAATCTAGTTATCTGTAACCTCTGGATAAGATAAATGATAAAATCTAGTTGTCCGTAACCTCTGGATAAGACCAATGATACATTCTAGTAGTCTTTAACCTCTGGATAAGATAAATGATAAAATCTAGTTGTCTGTAACCTCTGGATAAGACCAATGATAAAATCTAGTTGTCTGTAACCTCTGGATAAGACCAATGATAAAATCTAGTTGTCTGTAACCTCTGGATAAGACCAATGATAAAATCTAGTTGTCTGTAACCTCTGGATAAGATAAATGATAAAATCAAGTTGTCTGTAACCTCTGGATAAGATAAATGATAAAATCTAGTTGTCTGTAACCTCTGGATAAGATAAATGATAAAATCTAGTTGTCTGTAACCTCTGGATAAGATAAATGATAAAATCTAGTTGTCTGTAACCTCTGGATAAGACCAATGATACAATCTAATAGTTTTTAACCTCTGGATAAGATAAATGATAAAGTCTAGTTGTCTGTAACCTCTGGATAAGATAAATGATCACAATGACTCCCTTCTTGGTTCAATGTGAGTAAAATCATTACAAGCACAAATCTTTCTGATTATTTTTTTTATATCAATGAGTCTATGTCTAGCGTCCGCCATCATGATTCATGTGGCATCGGCATTCACCTTGTGAACACTCTTCTATCAAAGGGTTATGAAAATTGGTCAGTGGCTCAGTCTTGATGATATCTCAGACGAGTTCATAAAAGGGATATGTGGGGTCAAAAACTAGGTCACCATGTGAAATCACTGGAAAACATTGTGAACTCTCTATTGGTCACCGTTTTGATTGGATGATCACCAAAACCCAGTCAGAATGTCTGTGCTAATATGGACAAGATTGAACATGAGTCATCTGGGGTCAAAAAAATGGGTCACCAAGTCAAATTGCTGGAATACCTTGTTAACACTTTGGAGGTCACAGTTTGGATTGAATCTTCATTAAACTTTGTTAGAATGTTTATTTGAATGATATCATGAACAAGTTTGAACATGGGTCATATGGGGTCGCAAACTAGATCAACAGGTCAAATTACTGGAAAACCTTTATAGCACTTTAAAGGTCACAGTTTTGATGGCATCTTCATCAAACCTTCTTAGAATGTTTATCCTAATGATATCTTGGACATGATTGAACATGGGTCGTCTAGTGTCAAAAACTGGGACACCTGGTCAAATCAAATGAAAACCTTGTTAACATTCTAGTGGTCATAGTTTTGATTGGATATTCACTAAACCCTGTCAGCATGTTTATCTTATCTAATGATATCTTGAACAAGTTTGAAAATGGGTCATCTGGGTCTAAAAAGTAGGTCATCAGGTCAAAACAGTGGCAATCTTTACTCAGGTGAGTGAAAAAGGCCACTTGTTTATTATAATCTGTTTTTGCTAAGTCTGACTATTGATATTTTTCACTTTGCTCAGTGTTTAATGTCAGGTGTGTACATGTATAATTTTTGTTCATGAATTGTAATTTTCAAAGATTTATTTGTTTCTTGTATGTCTCATGATATATGCTTCTAATTAGAAATTGCATTTATCTTATGATCTGTAGTACTAATTAGAAATTGCATGACACAATGCCGTGGCATGCTCAATTTAATGTTTCCAGAAGATAATTCCTGCTATAATTGCATCTAGTCACATGAAATTTATGTCTCCTGCTCTGATCATATAAGTTTATGCAATGAGTAAGCTTCCTTGGATACAATTTTCCTGGTCTAATTGCTCACTTTATAACAAATTATTTCCCAGAGCATGTGGGTGTACTAAGATGCTTTTTGTCAAATGGGTATGATATATTGTGATCTGTATTACAGATCAGGTCTATGTATCATGTCCAACCTGGTGTTCTATGTTTTGTGTGCTATTCTTTCTCTATTTTAGTCATGTCATATCATCCAATCAAAATCCCCTGTGTGTTGCGTTTATAGTTTTGACTGCCTTATTTGTGCAGTAAAACAAATCTCGAAAGAAATTATTTTATGGCTATCTTGGCTGCTCGCCAATAAAGGCTTGATCAAGAATGATTATTTTCTGTCTACTGTGGGAAATTTTCTTTGAGTTATGTAAAACCTTCCACAATTATATTCCTATAATATAAAACATTTCACCAGTTTTGTGTCTACTTATTCCAATGTTTGGATTGCAGGATATTGGAACAGTTAGAATTCCATTTATCATTGTTGAAATCTTACATATTTTAATACTACTCACACGTACTTCGCAAACATCACAAGATTGAATAATGAGCGAATTGTCTTTATTCTAATTCCATGATTATGGCCTATAATTTGTTACTGTAGAAACAATAGTCTTACAGATTTACATTATTGTTCAAATTTATTGCTGGAGTAATGGTCAACACTAAAATACGAATGCATTTGAACTTGAACTGTGGTTGAAAAACTTGTGATGCAAATTTATACTGTGATGAAGTTGGTAATACATATTATTTAGAAATATGCAATGAGGTGTAACTGAACTTTAATTTTGTAATCTTCTATCTTGAAACCAGATAAATAACAAGTCACTTCTGCTCACTAAAATTGAAGGTTCAGGATGAACTGTTAGGATGGGTAGGGGGATGCTCCAGCATCCAGCATCAACAATGGTCTTCTCCTTTAAAGCTACTCGTCAAATTTACTTCAAATTTGCTGTGTAGAATTCTTTTGATGTTCTAACTTCAGTTTAGTCATATTATACTAGTTGGCCCCTTTTAGGGGTCACCAGAGTTAAAATAGAATAATATTTAAACATCTTCTCATGAGCCAGTGGATAGATCATCATCATCAAACTTGGTCAGTAGCATTTCTTGTATAGCCTCCCATTAAATTTGCTCAATAAAAGTGAACATGGTCAGCCCCTTAGAAATAGATTTAAATGTTTTCTTCTCATGAACCAATGGATGGATCATCACTAAACTTGGTTTGTAGCATCCTTAGATGTTCCTCTGTCAAGTTTGCTCAATTAAATTTTTTGTACATTAAAAAGACTTTTTTTCACATGATTCAATAGATGGATTATTTCCACACTTGGTTTTTAGCATCCTTAGATATGTTCTATCAGATTTGCTCAAATAAATATGGTCAGCCCCTTTCAGGAGCCGCTATGGCTAAATATGGCAGTATCTTAAAATGACATTTTGTCATGATTCAATGGATGGATTATCCTTAGATGGTCTTCTGTCTCGTTTTTTTTTCAAATAAAAATGGTCGACCTCTTTTATGAGCCACTAGAGCTAAAAATAGAAATACCTGTAAACATTTTCTTCTTTTGAACCAATGGATGTATCATCATTAAAGTTGGTTTATAGAATCTTACACGGTCCTCTTTCAAGTTTGCTTCAATAAATAATGCTGCCAGAGCTAACTATTGAAATACCTTCAAACGACTTGTTCTCATGAATCAATGGATGCATTATCACCAAACATGGTTTTTTGCATCTTTGGATAGTGTTCTATAAGATTTGCTCTATCAAAAATGGTTGGCTGTTTTAATGTAGCGTGACCGGCAAATTGGTAATATCAAGTTTCACACATTTATAGTTTTAAAAAGTTAAACATAATCGTATACATAAATAAACCCACTATACAGAGTCTATTGCAAGTGATTTGAAACAAATATTATACTTGGTCGGTCTTCTTTAAACCAATATCACATGTAATTTTCATATTTTTGAATAACGACCTCTACTCTGTATATAAGGATGTATTACAGCAATTAGCCTTTAAATAACAATCATGGTATCATGCAGGGAACCGTGGCTCAGATTTTTGGTAATGTCCTCTGTTCATTAGATATTTGATTTAAAAGAAATTCCGTAGCCTGAACCCTGCTGACAATTACGTAATAGATTAAAAATGATAACAAATATCAAAATTCTAAGACAAAGTTCCCTAGATAAGCATTGCTGCTTCAAAATACTGAAAACTGCTTTGAAATTCATCTTCAAATAAGGTGGCTATTTTTATTAAAAAATAACACCTGCTGCATTTTGTTTTTAAGCGAGAAATTAACAATAAAAGTGTCAGATCATTATCTTCACATGTGATCAATGCTTATTAAATTAAATAATGCAACCCATTCAATTTTGATAGCCAATCAATGTTGTTAATCGTTTATGGTTCAATTATTGAAACCACTCCTATTACTTTACCTCACCATAACCAAAGGCTCAGGGTGAGTTGTTAGGATGGGTGGGCAGATGTTCTGTTGTCCGTTGTCTGGCATCAACAATGGTCTTCTCTGAAATTAGTCAGATTTACTTCAAATTTGCTGTGTAGAAGCCTTTTGATGATCTAACTGCAATTTGCTCATATTGTGTTAGTTGACCCCTTTTAGGGTTCCCCAGAGCTAAAAATAGAAAAACCTTTAAACATCTTCTTCTCGTGAACCAATGGATGTATCATCCATAAACTTGATTTGTAGCCTCCTTAGATGGTGCTCTGTCAAGTTTGCTAAAAAAATGTGTTCAGTCCCTTTTAAGGGCAGCTAGAGCTAAAAATAGAAATAGCTTATAATGACTTCTTTTCATGAACCTTTAATTGGATCATCACCAAAATTTGGTCTGTAGCGTCCTTCAGTCATCACGAATATTCCTTTGTAGTATACTTTTATGGTCCTTTATCAAGTTTATTATTGTTCCAAATTGTCTGCCCAGATGTGTACCTTTATTACCCTTTTTAGTAACAAATTAATTTACAAATTTATTCTGATGAGCAATGCAGGGCCATCATGGCCCTCTTGTTCAAGTATCAATTGTTTGTTTCCAGAATCTTCCCCCCAAAATCTTGAAATCCAGTATGTTAATTGTTTAAATCTTTACAGATGCTTTTAAGTACTTAGTTATCAGATTGTTATTATATTGACATTGCCTAGCTTAATGAGATTATTTAAACTGAAATATCACTCAACCTGTTATTTTAAATGTTATAATTTAGCCATTATTGACAGTATGTCTTATTACGAAACTATTACAACATAAATAGTTGTGTACCATTGGCATGGATTTAGTGAGATAAAATACTGTATAAGCTTACATATTTCTTAGAAATCCACTTTGGTACTATGAAATTATTATCTTAACAGCAGGATCAGTCTAAGACTTGGCAGACACTTGGGATTTATTGTATATCATGTATTTATTCCCCTGATTGGAAGGACATTTTGTCAACCATCATATAAGCACAAGTATAAGGCAATATTGTGCAGTATATATCCACAAACAGAAATTAAGTTTGCATACTTTAAGCTTAAACTTTCTCTTTTAAGTAATTTTAATTTGATTAACCCTTTAATTGTACAGTTTGTTTTGTCACTGTTAGAACTCAAAGGGAACACACTAATCACTTCATATTTTAAGTTACAATCTGTTGTTGACTCTTTCAATTAAATTAAGCCTTGTTTTGTTATGATTATTGTTTAGTTCCTGTTATCACTTTTCAGATAAATTCCAAGGTGGGTAAAATATGAACTGATGCTCATTGATAGTTGCCCCACTTTTTATGCTATCTGATTATTCTTTTCTGACCATTTTTCTACTTTCTAATATCACAATACAGCAGTTGCTTGACTCAGATCTAATTTTGTGCTGGTTTCTATTTTTGTTTTAATTTGATATTTTGATGAAAATAATGTCCTGTTCTTACTTATGTTCACCAGCATTTGGCAGATACTTGGCCATAAACTTATATTTGTTTTAGCTTACTGGCTTAGTGTCTCAATATTAGCATTGAACCCTAACTAACAATTTTCACTTTCTTTTAAAACAATGTCAGTGAATTTTGACTAACATACTTTAGTATTTATTTTTAAGTTTTTCAACATTCAGATGTTAGTGTGAATTAGGATATCATTGTGATGAACATAATTGATTTTAATAATGTGTTTAGAGAAATAATAAATGTAAATCTATCATTTTACAGTCACTGCAGTGTTAAAATGTAATTATATTATTAGTGATCATAACTGCATTTATTTTGGTTATTGTAAGTAGATTAAGGCTGTTCTTTTCCCAGAACAGAATCATTAATTAAATAAGCTTTACATGAGCTTGCATTCTGCCCTGTTTCCATGGTAGACACAGGTTGGGCATAGAAAGTTAGATAAAATTTTAGTGTACATTTCTTGTTCTGTTCAGTTTGGCATATTAGTTATTTGTTTTACTGATGTTTCACATGAATAAGTGCCTAAATGCCAAATATTCTATTTTCAAGTTTTCTCTTTACAATATCAGTATGGAGTGTTACATGTCACAAGGAAGCAAATATTTGAACATGCAAGTTTTACATCTGTATGATGTATTGATAAAAAAATAAAACAGACTCCATTAATATTGTGCAGAGTACATGTTACAATACTTTATATGCATCAAAAACGCCAGAAATTTAACAGAATTCCATTATCAGTCAGATAAGAGCGTCTTATGGCATTTGGTGCATATAAAGCGTTCTCTCTCTCATTTCTGTGTTTGGGATAAATTATTCGGTTTTCGATGGTTGAATTTTTTCAGTTTGAATTTTACAATGTTTAGACCTGTGCTGACTATATATGTATGTTTTTAATTGAAGTTTGGAGACATGTTTAGGTTAACTGGATCAAATACAAAATAAAATACCATATTTAGATGATTGGATATTATAAGAATAAATACAGTCAATCTTGTATTAAGCGACCGCTCAAGGGAAAGACAAAAAGTGGTCTCTTAATAAAATGGTCTCTTAATACAAAACCTGAAGTCGCAGATAATTTAACTGTGACATATTTAGATAAAAGTTGTATTGTTTTATTCCCTTCATGTATATGTATGCTATTTTTTCTGCTGGACCTTTTATTTGTGAATATGTATCAAATATGTCACAGATAATAGCAATAATAATCATGCAATGAAAAACTGCAGATTGATTAATATCAAGAATTTTTCATGTCATACTTTTTAACGTGGATCACATATTATGTGATACCCATCCAGCTTTGTATACAGCAATAAATGAAATAAATTGCATCATACCTGTTAAAATATTTGATTTATCAACTCATATTTGATTGGCAATCTTAAAATGATAATTTGGTTTGAACAGACCTCAATATTGGCATCTGTGACGTCATCCCCACGTGTCATTCAAATGTGTGCATAAACAGGCACAATTTGTTCACGACTTACAAAATAGACATGAAATTCATAGCTGATGATGTATCACATGTATGATGCATTTTTTGGTCACACGACTACTATATTCCCTTGCTCCCCTACGCATGATTTATATTTAGAAACGACTCACAGATTTAACAGTCTGTTCAGACTACACTATGCTACTTTCATGGAGGATGTTTTATGTTAAAATATATACCCGAGAAATTACTAAAAAAATTTTGAACGCAAAAACTTCACAGTAGTGATTAAATTTGATTTTATAATGTGGAATGATTTAGAATAAACAGCTGGTTATATTAGGTCAAAGTTTATTATAGTGATTAAATTTGATTTTATAATGTGGAATGATTTAGAATAAACAGCTGGTTATATTAGGTCAAAGTTTATTTACTGCATTTATGCATAAAGGTGGAGTATGGTCTTGTTTTGGATGATTTGATTGGATGATACACAATTGTACATCATTTACACAGTCAATTAGCGACCGTGTACTGTTCTTAATATTTTCCACATGTTTGACTCAGGTTAATTTTGGACACTTGTGTTGCATATTACATTTGACAGTGGCTTTATGAAAGATCAGTTGCATTATGCCAACGAATTAGCAGTCGCTGGTCGCGTTGAGCATATGTCACTTAATAAATACATTAAAAACATACTGAAAAAAAACATTTTGAAGTGGTCACTTAAGGAAAAGGTCACTTAATACTAGTGGTCGCATGAGCAAGATTGACTGTACAGATAAGGGAATGGTTTTACAAAATGAAGTAACAATGCACAAATTATTTCCTGAAGTGATTGCTGGCAGATTATCTTATTTTTCTACTAACAATGTTTCTCTGTTCATACCTTAGGATTCTAACAATTAAGGCTGTCATGTTTACACAATTTTGTATATGTTATTTTTACTTGGATCATTGTTTTAAGAAGAAATTACCAGAATGAATCAGAGCTCAAGGTTCAGGGTGACCTGTTAGGATGGGTGGATGTATGCTCCGGTATCCGTCGTCTGTCGTTTGGCATCAACAACGGTCTTCTCCTCAAAAACTACCAGTCAGATTTACTTCAAATTGCTGTATAGAAGCCTTTTGATGTTCTAACTGCAATTTGCACATATTATCTCAGTTGACCCCTTTTAGGGGTCACTAGAGCTACCAGTCAGATTTACTTCAAATTGCTGTATAGAAGCCTTTTGATGTTCTAACTGCAATTTGCACATATTATCTCAGTTGACCCCTTTTAGGGGTCACTAGAGCTAAAAATAGAAAAACATTTAATCATCTTCTCATGAACCAATTGATTGATCATCACCAAACTTAGTCTGCAGCTTTCTTAGATCTTAGTCTTCAATTAGATTTGCTAAAAAAATTGGTTGGCCCCTTTTAGGGACCACTAGAGCTAATAATAGGAATAGATTAAAACATCTTCATCTCATGAACCAATGGATGGATCATCCCTTAACTTGGTTTGTAGCATCCTTAGGTACTCCTCTCTCAAGTTTGCTCAAATAAATTTGGTCGGCTAAAAATAGACATACTTTAAAATGACTTTTTCTCATGATTCTTTGGATGGATTATTGCCAAACTTGGTTTTTAGATAGTGTTCTATTAGATTTGCTGAAATAAAAATGGTTGGCCCCTATTATGGGCCACTAGAGCTAAAATAGAAATACCTTTAAATGTCTTCTTCTCATGAATCAATGGCTGGATCATCCCTAAACTTTGCTTTTAGCCTCCTTAGATGGTCCCCTGTCAATTTGCTCAAATAATTTTGGTGGGCTCCTTTTAGGGGCACTATGGCTAAAAATGCCAATACCTTAGAATGATGTTTTGTCATGATTCAATGAAAGGATTACTACCAAACTAATAGCATCCTTAGATGGTCTTCTATCTCATTCTTTTCAAATAAAAATGGTTGGCCTCTTTTAAGAGTCACTAGAGTTAAAAATAGAAATACCTTTAAACGTCTTCTTTTTGAACCAATGGCTGGATCATCCCTAAACTAGATGGTCATCTATCAGGTACACTCAAATAAAAATGATGGCCCGTTTTAGGGGCCACTAGAGCTAAAAGTAGAAATACCTTTAAATGTCTTCTTCGCATGAACCAATGGATGTATCATCACTATACTTGGTTTGTTGCATCCTTTGATGGTCCTCTTTCAAGTTTGCTTGAATAAATTGTTTGGCCCCGTTTAGGGGCCACCAGACTAAAAATAGAAATACCTATAGGTATATGACTTCTTTTAATGATTGGATCTCCAAATTTAGTCTGTGGCATCCTTGAGTCATCACGAATATTCCTTTGTAGTGTCCTTTGATGGTCCTTTATCAAGTTTATTATTGTTCCCCATTATTTGCCCATAAGTGTACCTTTATTACCTTTTTAGTAACAAGTTAATGTACATTTATTCTGGTGAGCGATGCAGGGCCATCGTGGCCCTCTTATTAAATTTCATTAACATTTATTGACTTGAACCAAAATAGTATTGTTTACATGTGTAAACTTGACAGCCGTGGTAACAATGCCCTTATATATGTACTCAGCAACTTGTTACTCAGTTACTTTTATTCTGATAAGTAGAATATTTTCCTCAGAAGTATAGATTTAAGCTCTTCTTTGAAATGTGATCTTGTGTTATTGTAAATAGTATGCATAGCATATTTCTCCTAAAAACACTGCTCTTTTTATGAAACACATCTATGCCTATGCGAAATGAATTATTTATGATTTGTTCATGGATAATTCATATCCACAGTTCATGAAAAAGCTATGATTGCTAAACGGTTCTTGAAGATAGCAGTTTATAAACTGTACAAGAATTGGGATCATGAACTTTCAAGAATAAACTTTGCCTGAAATCTTCACCAATGTTTATCACCATCTCATGAACTAGTCAAACACACCATTTTACAATTACAAATGTTGCTGCAAAGACAGCAGATAGGAAGCTCCACACAAATCAATGGTGTATTGTTAAGTTGGAAACGATTTTTTGTCTTTCTGGTGCCAACACATATTTTAGTGTTACTATTTGACTGTAAAGCAATTTTTTATATCAAATAGAAGCAAAGACTTTTCGTTTATTTATTATATTGTAAACAATATGAATTGGTTGAAATTTGTTGATGATAAATATATTTTTGAGTGCCTTAAACTTGCACAGGGAATAGTTTATTTTACACATTTTGATTTGGATTTCTACTGTCAATTGTTAATCATAATGAATCATTTAAATAAAGGCACTACAAAATCAATGAACTATGATGCTGTTTGAAGTTCCGTGAGTAAAACAATATTAATGAGATACAATTAATCAGATTACGCTTTTTTGTTGTACCTGTGCCATTAAATTGGATTGTTCACAAGTTTGCTAGAGTTATCTTTGCATGTACCAGTCTTTATTTTTCCTGAATTAGACCAGCTTAAATTAATGAAACATCACTTGAGTGACTTGACAAGGTCCAGAAAGCCCCCTAACCAAAAAGGCCCAAACAAAAAGGCCCTTACCAGAAAAGCTTCTAAATAATATTTAAGTGAGTTATATGTATTTGCTTTAATTAATTTGGTTCTAAGTGTGAAATTGATCTCTTGATGTTTCCCTATGAAAATGTGTGTATAAATGCCTGTATATGTGCAATCATTTCAATAAATAAGCATGAACATCCACAGTAATTTGTGCTTTTCCTTCTTCAGAGGTAATTTAGTAGTGTACATACTCACCTCTGCTTTTGTGTGGAGGTAATTGTCAAAGAAATATATCATATTACATATACATAAATACTTAAAACATATTATTTTAAACAACTTATCACAACAAACTATCACATTTAATTCCCCCAAACAAACAAGACTTACATGGAAGTTTATGTTTGTTTTGAATTCTGTGTAGTTATATAACAACTGGAGGGATCAAATGAGATGTGCATGAGTGGAACGATGTTGTTATATGACTACATGGAATTCCAAACAAACATCAACTTCTAGGTAAGTCTAGTTTGTTTGGGGGAATTCTATTATGTCATACAACTTCCGTTCTCAAATGAGACTTTAACACCAAAAGACATAGCTTTTTGTGCTACGAGAAACTATTAAAAATAGAAACATATATCGCCTGGAATTTTATTACCTTCTCAACATAGATTTATTGTAGCACAGCTGACTGAAGATCTTCAGAATTTTCTACCGGCTTGTTATAAAACTGTGCAAATGTTCTTTCAGAAAACCACCCAGCTACTTTTAATATTTCTTTTAATGGAACACCACTTTGTCTACACTTCGAGGTCACAGCACTACAAGCACTATGTGTCTTAAACTTGTTTATATCAATCCCAGCTTTAGTCATCATTAAATTTACCCATCTAGCAATGGTAGTAGGTCCTATAGAATTATCTGGTTTAATGTAACTTAAAAACAAATTTCTATTTTCACCATGTAATGTCCTAGTATGTGTCAAATATTCTTCATATATTCTTAATAAACACATAAATTCCTACCTGGAATGTACTTCTTAAACAACCCACTATAATACAAGTCAAAAAAGGAATCTTCTTGTTTCATTCGGTCTAAAGTTAATAAACTTACTGAATGTGAACGACTTGCTTGAGTCAGCACAACAAGTGTTGCGAGTTTGCAACATAACATTTTAAGAGTCAGTGATGTCACTGGTGATGGTGTCTTCAGGTAACGCAGAAGTATGGCTACATCCCAAGTTTCTGTATACTTTATTTTTGTGGGATGTAGATTGAAAACTCCTGTCATATATCTCACAACTCACAACTAAAGGGTGTGATCCAATAGAATATCTTTATTGTGAATTACACAAATTTGATAAAGCACTACGGGCAGAATTCAGTGTTTCATAACTGTAGTTTTGATTGTAAAGATGGGTCAAAAATTCAATAACTAATTCAATAGATGTTTGAAAAATATTACTTTTCCTTTGGCAACAGAATAGAATCCATTTTTTGAAGTAACACTGATATTGCCATTTAGTGGATTTCGCCAGGAAACCATGAGTATTTCTACAGATTCATCCGATAAAGCTTGGCTTTTGAAGGAATTCCTGATATTTGACAAACCATCAAGTGCATCATGTTCACAAGAGTATGTACTTGGTTGGATCCTGGAATCCTCGGAGCATGTTTCTTCACTTTCAGGATCAGTGGATCCTCCACTAGCATTTCCATGACTGGGGTATACCAGTTCTGTGTGACCCAAACAGGCGCCGCCAGGATAACATCTGCAGCATCCGCCCAAACTTTTGGAAAAAGATGGCCCAACAAACTGAAAGGAGGAAATGCATATATTAGCATTTTTGACCAATCAAATGAGAAAGCATCATTTAACTCTGCCTCGAGAAACATATCTTTCAATTTGCTTGTTTAATCTAGAGGTAAACAGATCAATTTTTGGTATTCCAAGCCTATTGATTATCTCATTAAATACAGTCTCATTCAACATCCATTCAGTATTGTCTTTAAATTCCCTTGAACTTCTGTCTGCAGTATGAGCAACTCCTGGAACATGGGTAGCTGACAGCCAAATATTTTTCTGACAACACCAGAGTCAGATTTCGTTTGCTAGCAAAGTTGAATGCTTCATTTTGCCACCCATGTTCCTGATGTATGCTACTGCACATGTATTATCTGATCTAATTTGAACATGGCAGTTTTCACAAGATTTACCAAATGATTTCAAAGCAAGATACTTTGCAAGTAATTCGAGGTAATTTATATGATTTTGGGACTCTTGGTCTCTCCAATGACCTCCAATTTCAGCTTGCTCACATACAGCTCCCCAGCCATCATTAGAAGCGTCACATGTTATGACTAGACTGGGATTATCATGAAAAATGTTTCTTTTCTGATGAGCAAGATTGTCTATCCACCATTGGAGTTAATTTTTGATGTCTTCAGAGATACTCATAGAAGATTCATAATTTCCTTTACATTGATGTAAAGCTAAGATCTTTTCTCTCTCAATATCTCTATAATGAAGAAGAGCAAATTCTACAGCTGAGACAGAAGAGACCATGAGCTCCAAAACCCTAGCAACCTCTCTGATTTTTGCAAAAGACTTGTTTTTCAACTCCACACATGCTTGGATAATGCTTGCAACTACGCACAAAGTGACAGTCATAGTAACAGAATTTATTATGTTTCCAAGAAATAGTATACATTGAGATGGTACCAAAACTGATTGTTTTTCATTAATAATGAAGCCAACATCTATCATAAGTCTGATTGTATCTGATGCATTTCTTTCACAATCAAATATAGAGTCTGCTATAAGAAGAGAGTCATCAGTATACCCAGATATTGTGTGTCCAAGCATGCGTAATGATACATAAACAGGTTTAAGTGAGCATGTGAAAAAATTTGGCGCACATGAAATCCCATTTAGGGGTGCTTCATTCTGGTAGATCTTGTTTCTGGAAGCAAAATGTAGTTTAAATTTGTGCTCCGGAGCCATAGGCACTGAATAATATGCATGCCTTAAATCAACTGATGCAAAATGACAATTTTCAGTAACAAGTTTAACAATGGATTCAAAATTATCCAATTTAAAATGATGGTACTCAATATACTCATTCAATTCTTTTAAATTTAAAATCATTTCATGTTCACCATCTTTTTTAGGTACAGTGGAAATTGGAGAAATGGACTCATTTGGGTCATGATCAGCCTCAGTTATCACTTCCATTTCTAATAATTTTTGTATTTCTTGACCAATATGATTATGAACACTTTCTTCAAAAGAAAATTTGTTTGTTTGACAAAATGTCTTTACTGGGTTGCAATTGTCAGACTGTCTTGTCGTTTTTTATACACTACCATCACCTCTACCAAGGCATTGGCCACGGGCTCTTTGTCTATAAGGATAAGGATGACGGAAATCTCTTCCTCTACCAAGTCCATGTGACTGACCAATTCTTCCAATCTTGTTCAGATCATTTATATCCTTAACATTTTTATTAACGTCATTGTCATCACCATACAGAAAATCTGTATAGGGTAAAGATGGTGACGCAAGGTAATGATACTTAGGATCTAAACTAGATTTATGTAATTCTTTTCTCCTAATATTTATATTCTTGTTTCCCTGACCCAACAGAGCAATAGCATCAGTAGACAGATCAATTGCTTTCCTACAAACTGGATCCTTAAGATTGGCCAACGCTCAACGCTCTTAGTCATATTAGAAGCTGCTTTAACCAAAATTTCTTGCATCCCTTGTAATTTGTTATCGTCATATTGAACTGATGCTTTAAGCAGGTGCCAGATGCCCTGGTTTACTCTGGTTTTCACTAAAGCGTCACAGTTTTCAGGCCTATGTAAATCTTTTAACAGTTTGTTAACCTTGTCTTCTGACTAACCATTTCTGAATGAATTATTCACAAACTGAGCCAAATCAGTATGTACACTTTTGTCAACAATGTCACTAAGTTGAAATCTCTCCATAAGATTTTGGAAAACATTTTCCTTACCACTGATTTGAATCGTCAAGTTGTATCTGAAACTCCGTATCAAAAGACTGCCCTTCATCTGAATCATAAGGTTGTTCCAAGGCACAGTCATCATAAAAGTCATCATCTTCATAGTAAGAATTCTCTAGTTTCTCAATCCTTTCATATTGGCTCTTGACATTCTTATTAAGATCCTGGAGGATTAGCAATACTTCCTTTGTTAAGCCATCTTTAGAGTGAGGATTTGATGAAGACGAAGTCTGAGAATGACTTTGACCCGTTGTACATGGATGTGCTTACCTGCTAGAACCTAATCTTGTGGTAATAACAGGCACAAAAATGGTCTGTAAGGACATGGAATGAGCAAAAGATACAAACTTGGAGGCTGAATCCACCTTGCTTGTCCCTTTTTAGCTCACCAGAACCGAAGGTTCAGGGTGAGCTGTAAGGATGGGTAGGTGGATGCTGCGGCATCCGTTGTCTGGCGTCAACAATGGTCTTCTCCTCAGAAACTACCAGTTAGATTTCTTCAAATTTGCTGTGCAGAAGCCTTTTGACGTTCTAACTGCAATTTGCTCATATTGTACCAGGGTCACTAGAGCTAAAAATATAAAAACCTTTAATCATCTTTTTCTCATGAACCAATTGATGGATCATCACCAAACATGGTCTGTAGCATCCTTATATGGTCCTTTCTCAAGTTTGCTCAAATAAATATGATTGGCCCCTTTTAGGGGCGGCTAGAGCTAAAAATAGAAATACCTTAAAATGACTTTTTCTCATGTTTCTTTTAATGGATTATTACCAAACTTGGTTTGTAGCATCCTTTATCAGTTCTATCAGATTTGCTCAAATAAAAATGATTGGCCCCATTAGGGGCCGCTGGAAATATCTTAAAATGACTTTTTTTCATGAACCAGTGGTTGGATCATCACCAGATTTGGTTTGTGGCATCCTTTAGTCATCACAAATATTCTTTTGTAGTATCCTTTGATGGTCCTTTATTAAGTTTATTATTCTTTTGTAGCTTCGAATATGGGTCATCTGGGGTCAAAAACTAGGTCACCAGGTCAAATCATAGAAAAACCTTGTTAACACTCTAGGGGTCACAGTTCTGATTGGAGGTTCACCAATCCTAGTCAAGATGCTTGTCTTAATGATAACTTCGAATATGGGTCATCTGGGTTCAAAAACTAAGTCACCAGGTCAAATCATACTGGGGTCAAACTTCAAATTGTTAATGCCCTCTGGGTCAGGTCAATAGTTTTGGAAAACCTTGTTAGCCATCTGTAGGTCACAGTTTTGATTGGATGTTCACCAAACCTTGTCAAAGTGATCGTCTTAATGATATCTTGGTTAAGTTTGATCAAGGGTCATCTTGGATAAAAACTAGGTCACCAGGTCAAATAACTGGAAAACTTTGTTAACCTTCTTGAGGTTGCAGTTTTGATTGGACGTGTGTTTAACTGTGTCAGAATGTTTGTATTAATGATATCATGAACAGGTTTGAACATGGTTCAACTCAGGTAAAAAAACTAGGTCACCAGGTCAAATCACAGGAAAAGCATAGAAGTTGCAATTTTTACTCAGGTGAGCAATAAAGGGCCATCTTGACCCTCTTGTTTTTTCAACCTATTCATTTTACAATAATTGTGGAGAAGGTTAATTGTCTATAACCATGCTAAATGAATGTGTCTTAGGTTTTACTTCCTTCTTAACCAGCACTACCTGTGAGACCCGAAGATTTGGATCTTGCAGTTCAGGACATTTTAACTAACAATCTCTAATAAGAGATCCAGTGTTCTACTACTACACCATAATAGCATGATTGATATTACATAAATATTTTATTACATAAATAAACTTGGTTTTAAGCATCTTTAGATAGTGTTCCATCAGATTTGCTCAAATAAATTTGGTTAGCCCCTTTTAGGGGCCACTAGAGCTAAAAATAGAAATACCTTAAAATGCCTCTTTCTCGTGATTCTATGGATGGATTATTGCCAAACATGGTTTTTAGCATTTCTAGATAGTGTTCTATCAGATTTGCGGAAATAAAAATGGTTGGTCCCTATTAGGAGCCGCTAGAGCTAAAAATAGAAATACCTTAAAATGACTTGTTTTCATGAACCAGTGGTTGGATCATTACCAAATTTGGTCCGTGGCATCCTTCACTCATCATGAATATTCCTTTATAGTATCCTTTGATGGTCCTTTATCAAGTTTATTAATGTTCCCCATTATTTGCCCTCAAGTCTACCTTTATTACCTTTTTAGTAACAAGTTAATTAACATTTATTCTGGTGAGTGATGCAGGGCCTTCATGGCCCTCTTGTACGTTTTCTGAAAGCTGAGATCTTCATCTTTTATTTGATATATGATTTATTGTTGAGGAATGAAAAAAAAGTAAAACCCAAGGGTCATGAAATCAATTACTTTTTTCTTATGTACAGAGCTTGGGCTGTGAATACTTTGCCAATCAAGCATAGTGTGTATGAGCAATGCCGGGACCAATATATGACGCTAATATAATGAAAATGCCGTTGATCGAAAGTCCATGGACGAAAAAAAATCACTAACAAATGGCTCTGCGCCTGTTGGCGGAAGCAATGAACAGTTCATGACCTGTTTATAAACACATTGTCCATGAATTATTCATGAATATTTGTTATGTGTATTGTCTCATTTAGCAATCATGATTTTTTAAAATGTTCTTCAAGTGTTCATGAACTAGTCAAGCAAAACTTTTTGTGTATGGTTCAAGGGCTGTTCTAGAACTCGATGTCCTAGAATAGTTTATGAAATTTTTGTATGTCAATATAGATGACACAATAATTTAGCAATCATCAGATAGTGATCTTTCTGAAAATGTCAGTGTGGTACCCCTGCTAAAATGTGACCCTAGTCAACCACAGGTCAATCATAGGTCAACATATGGTTGTGTGACCTATGGTCATCATATTAACAGATGGAACATTGCTGATCATTGTTTCCATCATGGTCATACCTTGGTCACTCAAACGTGTTAACCATGGTGAACCATGTTTGACCACAGGTCAGCTGTTGCTTTGGAGTATGAAAAAGAGTTCATATGCTCATGTCCCATTTGCTGTTCATATTCTTTTCTTGAACAATTGATGAATAAATATTCAGGTAATTTTTTATAGAAGCATTTAGTACAGGTTTTGAATATTTCATGATGGAAGCTTAAAATGTTAAGCGCTTTCAACGTATTTCCTCTTAGATTTAAAAAATGTTTACTAAACAAACCATGAAAAATAACCATACATTCCTAATAAAAATTTCAAGAATATTCAATAGTTAAAAGTTCAAAAATTCTTTTTAATGTGAACATCTAATCTTTGGACTGTTGACATTAATATTCATAAATATAAACTAATGATGTATGAATCATGTATATTAAAAAATATTTACATTACAGTTACGGGTAGTATGTAATAAAACATGTTACTTAATACAAAGACGACTAGAAAGATCTTCCATACTAGTTATAGCAAAGCAAGTCTTCATAATTTATTGTCTTCATAAAGAAGGCATCAAAACAAAATTGTTGTGAACAAAAATAGACTTAACATTGGACAAATTGCTTGGAGAATTATAATACTAAGTATTCATTGATGTGCACAAATTTCACATACATGTATTTAGAAATAAATAAAAAAACTCATTTAAAACACAATGCTACATTAAAATAGGTTATTTATATTGACAAAATACATGAAACAAGTTCTTTATCATAATCGCTATCAAGTAGGCTGAAATTGATTTGCTATCATCAAGAAAAAAAAACAACAAAAAAACATTGCCTACAAATTGAAACCAGCAGCTCATCAAATATTGTTTAAAAAAGATCAAATGAATCACTTCCAACAAACAAGAAATATTTCTGGTAGTTTATTATTTGTATCACACTTCCAGAATATGTCAGTAGGAAAGACACTAGCTGCTGGATATAGTCAGCAACTTCACCAGGAGCATTCTCATTCCCAGTTTAGTTAAGAAGTTCATTCATGTTGAGCACTTCATGTGCTCATTTATTCCTTTTGTGTCATGGTGTATTCCAACAACCTCCCACTTGTTACTGTCTGACTAGTTCTTTTCCATTTTCTATATTGTTCAGAAAATTTGAAACTCTTAGGACACTGTTACTGTCTATGAACATTTCAGTTCTATGAACATTTTACCATTGAAACAGACAAATGTATTCAAGTGAATTTTTACTTAGGGACTCTTAATTCAGTTAGAAAATTTATAAGGCATTGTTATCAAGTATTACGGTAGTTACATTTTGATGGTAGCTATTACTATGCTTTAATGTTATATATCAGCTGCAACATACAAGGGTCACAACTATACTCTAGTGGTTATTACCCTGGACTTGTTACCTGGTACATGGCAGGTCATACACTTCAGTGAAAATTTGACAAAAATGTTGATTTTCCTCCATATGTGGAGAAGCTGTTGGCTCCTTGTGGAAGGGTAAGTTAGTAATGGCTAGTATACAGTCCAGGAAAACTAGTTAGGAGAACCAGCTGCCATATATTACTGAAAAATTTTTCCAGGCTCAACCATGGTCAAACCATGTTTGACTATGCTGAATGATGGTTGATCACAGCTGACCATGGCCACATTTCACACAAAAAGCGATCAACAAAGCTCATGAATCAAGAGTTATTCATGAACAGTTCCTGATTGGTTTGATTGACTGAAATATCAAGAAATCATGCCCTGCATTTTGCAAGGGCAGATCTAGGGCCATTCATGAATTTTAAAATGTTCCACATCCATTCATTAAGTGATCATGAACACATTTTAAGGCCAGTTCATGTATAAAAGTCCATGAACCATATCCATGAAATAATCAAGAGTTATTCATGAACAGTTCCTGATTGACTTGAAATGCTCATTAAATCATGAACTGCATTTTGCAAAGGCTGGTATATCTACAGGTATGTGATTTTATGCCTGTTGATCAGTCGCTAACATCAGCTAACAATGACTGTTTAAAGCAATGTTATGAAATGTTATGAAACAGTCTTTCATTATAGATATAATACTCTCTAAAATTGCTCAAATTTTCTGAGAAAGATTCTAGTTTTGAGCTCTTGACTTTCCAATGTGCTTTGTTCTTAATGTTGTTGTCTGATGATTCAGCAGGCTGCTCACTGTATGTGCCTCTTGTAAAAACAATCTTCCAATTAAAGTTGCTGGTTTAAATACTGCTGCATTTGTAGTATATGGAAATAAACAGCTGAAATGATTGAATTTGGCATTTTACTGTTTGAGCCATGCTAAATGAGTTCTTTAGACAATAAATTTAGTGATAGAATCTGTCTTCCTGTGTAATTGATTAATATCATTGGAAATAGATCTGTAGTTCTGTATTTACTAGACAATGTCATTGGGTTATTATTCCAACCACATATCTCAGAATTCAATTAGCTTGAGGTTTAGAATGATGAATGGGAACTGAAAGATATTTGTGCTCCCCAGAAGCAAATTAGCAAATATATTTGTATAGCTTGTCATTTCAAAGTATTGGTTAGTGGTGTTTTAGTAAAAGCAATAAAAAAGTTAAAGTCGTTATGGAGAAATTTTACATCTAATTGTCTCTTTGGTTGTGTGATTGTGTTTTGGCCTTGGAAAGTTTCACATTGCTATTAAATGATAAATATATTGATTTATTTGTACAGGTTTTTGTTTATATTTCATGGTCTTTATAATTATGTCCATGCATCTGTCTGTACAATCATATTTTCTGTATAGTATTGAACAAAATAACCTGCAATATACTTTGGCTCCGGTATAAAAGACAAGGTAACTGTTAGCGGTCTATATTAGTATGTCACATCTTGTGTGGTTTCATTCATGAATCATCATAAGATATTAATTGACTTAATGAAATGTATTCACTACAACTCCTTACTTGAGAGACATTTGTTCTCAATTGTGTTTTAAAGATCAAGATTCTTGTCTCTTGTCCACACTGAGTCGTTGATATTTCTCTAGCTTAGAAATGATAGATTTAAATGTTAACCAGAAAATTAGAGACTCTATTTCGAGCTATGCTAAAGATTCAGTTAAACTTATTGTTATTGCTCAGTCAAAGGAACACTGTGGTCTGTTAAAGATACTCAAAAGATAAGTTTTACTCATAAGTTTCCTCCTTAATCAACCTTAGTGCTTGTACATTATGTGAAATTTTTAGAGTCTTATTGTTCATACTATAAACCTCGAATGTTGTTATAGTTGTTATAGTTTCTCTGACTGCACTCACATTTATGTATATATTATATATAATATATATATATATATATAGGCTTATCAAACAAAATTGATATTTGACATTTTGAAGTACACAAATTGGTTGTTTTGAATTGATGTAAGAAAAAGTGGGTTAAAGAGAATTTGATTTTAATGTAATTATTTCCATTGAACTTGTAGGTGCTCTTGGAGATGATGAGAAGAAAGAAGATGGTGGTGGTGCTGATGATGGTGAGGATCCAGAAGTTGCTGAAGCTCGCAGAGAAGCAGAAGAAAAAAGGAAAGAAAAGCATCGTAAAATGGAAGCTGAAAGAGAAGAAATGAGACAGTCTATAAGAGATAAGGTATGGAGGGAAAATTGGTATATTCACATCCGTGACATGACTTTGAGAAGACAGAATTGATAGTTGAGGGTGAAGTTTTGCAATTGTCTGCATAATTTTTGAATAAATTTTAGATAATGTGCAGCCAGGACCTTGGTTCAGTGGTTACTATGCTTGACTTGAAACCCAGCGATCCGGGTTCAAATCCCTGTCACAGCTGGTCATACCCTTCTATGAAAATTTGACAAAAATGTTGATTTTCGTCCATATATGGAGAAGTTGTATGCTCCTTGTGGAAGGGTAAGTTAGAACTATTTAGTATACAGTCCAGGAAAACTTGTTAGGTGAACCGGCCGCTGTATACATCTAAAAATTGTTGAAAAATGGCGTTTAACCCAGTGACAATGTCACATAAAGATAAACAAAAAATAATGTGCTTGAATATTAAAACTGAATTCATGATAAAAGAGTTAATCCTTTGGCACTAGATTGTTATTTGTACATTTACTTTACTAGTTATACTAGTCATAATGCTGCTGGGATGAAGGGACAAATTTTGTAAGCTTGTGAAGTTTAACTCTGGAACTTTTGATTTTATTTTGTTAACCAAAAATGTGGTCTATTAGAGTATTAATCTCAGTGGTCTGCAGATATGATGATAGTCAGAATTGCTGCTCAAGCCAGTTACAGTCAAGGTAGAAATGACATAACTAAAAATCTTAACTACTGCTTTTAGATGTGTGCTGAAATACTTTTTACATAGTTATCAAGTTAGATATATACCATGCTGAGGTTGAACATAAACAAGGAAAATGTTTTATCTCTCCTGAACATGTTTTATCATGTTTATCAAAATGCAGAGCTGAGGAAAGGGAAGTTAGTATTCAGATCCACATCTAATTTGTACACCCCATGTGGTTTGGTTCTGGAATTTCTTGTCCTCAAGTTGACTTGTATTGATTCAGTAATATGGTAATAAAGCCTGTCTTAAATCAGAGTTTGGAAAATTATTTTTCTGCCAGATTTGTTGAAATTTGTTGTCTTGCATTTGTTAGCTATTGGTTTAATTCCTTAGAGAAATTTAGAAAACATTATTTTTTGATGAGTTTATTTGCTTGTCGGATACAATAAATGTGTTCCATCTTGAGATAATTTCACATGCAAGTGAGAGTTTTAATACAGCAAGACAAAAGCAGTTTCTCCGAAAACATGCAAACTGAATCATGTAACCCCTATTTCTTATAATTAAACTTTGGGAATAGAGTTCCGCTACATTTTAAAGAAATTGGTTGAAAAACTTTCACAATACTGGCATGTTTAATTGCAGTTTGTATCGTTACAATACATGTGTTGTGTGCTTCTGTAGCCTTGAATATCTGTGTATCATGCAATCTTTATCAGAAATAATTAATCTCTCTGTCTTGCAGAAAATATGCAAAACATATCTACAAGCATCCTGATTCAAATTCTTGGAAACTTATTGACAACAATCAACTTTTCTTCACTTGCCATGTTTCATATCCTGGACTGTAAAGTCACTTGCTATGGAACATGATAATATCATGTGGAAAAACAATGTTTATAGGTTTTGGCTCAAATCTATGTTCAAAGAAGCAACATTCTGAATGCTTTGACTCATGTTGTAAATATACCAGAAAAACTTTTTGAACAATATTGTGTTGCATGTAATTTTATTATCTTATGTTTCAGTATGGATTGAAGAAAAAAGTTCCAGAAGAGGAGGGTATGATGCAACAGCAAGAAGAGGCAGGAAGAATCGGTCGTAAAAAGAAAACTCCCGCAGAGCTCGCAGCAGAAGCTAATGCTGATAGCGATGATGAAGATCAACTAAGTAAATTTTCATCACTGTGTTGTTGTATGAGTTTTGTATAGTATTTATTGAGACAAAAGTGTATTGCATGAACAATGACTAATATGCCGTTCTTGTTTTAGATCTGATATAATTTTACTGGTCAGTCAGACTATTCAAGATTTGTATTTTTGCACCAGGGTAGACCTAAATCTTACAGTTAGAAAAGAATAAGTGTCAGAATAATAGTTGTTTTTTTTCAATTATCACTTTTTACATGGAGTGATTGAAATTATTTGGCTTTTTAAAAGTGGCATTGCATATATGTTTACTTTGCCATAGACACATGAAACAAAGATCTGAAAGCTAAAATTTTGAAACAGAAAAATTGTGATGTTCAGTTTTCTTATTACGAGATTCAGTCTTCTACTTATATTGTATTGATTCAAGTTTTTTTATTCCTGACATTTCATCAATAATTCTTTTGATGTAGAGATGTATGGTGTGCTCAGTATTTTGTAGTTCTCTCAGCTGGTCAATAACACTGTCTGATAAATTCATAGTGCCCTGTATGCTGCCATACTTCCGTCATTTGTAAATGCTTTCAAAAGTATCTGTAATCTATACAAGCTGCTGCATACAAAATTATTTATCACTGCCAACAATCTATCTGGTACGTCCTCTTGTGAATTGTTGCCAAAATAATGAAAGAATGGAAAAAGGTTTGTATAGTTATATGTTCCAGTCTGATTAAAATCATTTCCTTAGAAGTGCTGAGCTAATTTTCTTCAGCCACATTTTTGTAATTGATTTAAATCATCATATTTTATTGTAAACAACCTATTGGAATATAAATTTTCCCATTTACAGTGATTGGGAAAGACATTTTCTTAATGGGACAATGGCCCTTTCGGATGCCGAAAAATCAATGTGACATTTCGAAAACTAATGTGACATTTTCATGTAACGATTACTGAGTTACAATTAAAACAGTTTTCATTACTATTTATAAGAGTCTATCTGCTAGGTGCTTGCTTGCATAAAGAAAAAACAAGCATAAAGCGTCAGATGACACAGAGCAGCAGTATTTACTTTGTACCCACTTCATTTTGTATACAAAAAGATCGAAAAAATCGGAATGCACCACAGGCACATCAGGCGCCAAAGACTATGTGACATTTTGAATTTTAATGTGACTATGGTGCATTGCACATCCCTTTCCCAATCACTGATTTAATGAAACACAAAAAGTAGATTTGAATAAGATGCTTACTGTATGTTTGTCCGAAAAATCCAGGTTTGCCAAACTCATGTTCTGAAAGACTGTATTCACATATCATTGAATGGAATTTTTCAAATACAATTTTTATTCTTTACGGTTTCTGATGATACTCCTTTTGATGTTCCTAAAAGACTTTTAATGAAATCCTTATTTTCTTATTTGTCCATATTTACAGCAATTACATTGTTCACCTATCTATGGTTTCCCTGCCATGAACAGTTATGCTAGCAGGCCTATTTTGTATAAAATATTACTAGATTTGTTATTTAGATAGTCATGCATTTTTACTTATATTTTTCTTTTATGGTTCTTATACTCATGAAATGTCCATTTCTAGAATCTCAGTCAGCTTATGCCTATGTTTAAAATTTTATTTTTAAGTTTATTTTTTTCCAAGAAGTAGGAGTAAATGACTCCATGTTTTTCCTTCATCTCTTGTCAATGCCTTGGTTTTTCAGTTTTTTATTGTGAGATGAACATAATTGAAAAAATATGCATGATTGCATTTCTGTGTGTCTTGGCTTAAACTTCCAGGTTCAGGTTTTACCACCATTAATCCAGTTATTTAGGTGAGATAGGTATTAAATAGGTATAGATGCTATTTCATTTTTAAAAAAAAAACTCTATAAAAAATGTGTTGATTGGAAATTTTATGCTCCAATTAAGTTGATTAAATCCTTAATTATTTGGAGGCAAGGTTTTGGTCTTTTGTTGATAGCTAAGTTAGCTCTGTAAAACAGACCACAGGACTAAAAATTTACATATAATCTCATGCTTGTTAATGGTCATTGATTAATGACTTCTCCATATATGTTAGTAATGCTTACTATTGCGAGAATAATTTAAGTTTTGTTAATGAAAGACTGGTGCTTAACAAAAAAAGTATTTGAATATGTAAATAACTATTGTTTGTTTGAAAAAAAACTTTTTTCATTCTGCAACTGACACCTGTATCTTCACTATGTTCTCTTCCTTCTCATGTTTTCCATTTCATTCAAGTTGTTTATAAAACATCTCCTTGTTTTCAGTAATTTACCATGCTTTTTACATAGGTCTCATCATATCAAAGCTCAATATAAAAGATGATAATGGTGTTCATGTTTCCTTTTCTTATATGTATGCAAGATATACATTTATGAGACGTGACATCCAATTTATATGTTCAGACAATTATGTCATAGTTTCTTTATCATTTCTACATTTGATGTTCCATTTGCTCAAGTTTGGCAAATACCAAACTTGAAGAACAACAATACTTTATTTCTAAATCTTTTTAATTTACAGCTGAGGTGATTGATGTTCCTAATGTTTCTCTGTTATTATTTTGTTGATCAATTTCTTTAGTTTTGTGAAATTCTAAGTTTCATGTAAAGTATTCAATGGTGACTGTGTGTGCTGTAAACATTATCCTTAAGTATGGTATTGATCTTATATTGAACTTGTCTTGAACTTTCATCTCTATAGCAATTATCTTATCTTGATTAAGTATCAAAATAGAAGTTGATTACCAGTTTGCCTGAATACTGCAGAAATTTATTTCTAAATTTTAGTCACATTGTTTGTATAGTTACAAGGTTTATGCTGAACAGTCACTCTAAGAAATATGTGTGTATCTCTGGATTCTCTGTGATAGTGTGTTGCTGCTTTTTCTCTTATAGTTCACCTGTATTGTATTAAAATGTTGGCATCAAGAGACCATGCCTTGGTTTAAATCATGAGTACAAAGAAAATCAGTTTGACACTCCAAACTTTGGCGATGTTTTAGATCTTAAATACAGACAAACTTATTCTATCAGCATTGATTTGTCTCCACATTGCTTTAAAATATTCTGTTATCTGTCATGTGTTTAATGATTCAATATTGTCATTAAATATTGTACTTTGTTTTGAGCATCACTTAACCTGTGGCTTTCAAAAGATTCATACCTTTTAGGAAGACACAGATTAATTTAATAAAGAGAACAATTTCATCTTTGAGGGATGAAGAATGGTTAAAGCCAACAGTTATCCAATTGACATATGAGATATTGTTTACAAATAGGAAACCAGTATATATAAATTTGTTTATGTCAACTATAAAAATTACATTTTTTACATTTCTGTGTGAATTGTAAATTATTACTTTGTCAGTTACCATGGCAACTATAAAAGCAATGATGTTAATGAAAGTCTTAATTAAGTCTTCATAACAGAGTATCAACTTATATGTGTCCAATTATGACACCATGTGTGGTCCTTAATCATCTGGTTATGATACATAAGCTTTTTTAAGTTGTCAATATTGATGGCAGAATATGAATGCCTTAAGTGCAGTATTTTGTTGCGTGAAAAGTGTAAGTTAAAAATAATTACGATGAATGCATATGGATTTTAACTATCTCTTCTGATAAGTGTTAATATAAAAAAAGGTATTGATTCTTTTTCAAAGCTGTAAAATAGATAAGCGTGGAGCTAGATTAAAGCAAACTGTGCTAGTCCTAATTAATGTTCAGTAAATCTGTTTAATTTTCCAGATTACAGGGCCAGCAAAATATTCATCCAAGTTGTCCAAGTCATACATTTTTAGGTCCGGGCAAGTAAGCCTTTTCATTTCTGTTGTCTATGGACAAGTGAAATTCAGCAGCTATGGTCAGATTTCTGGCAGAAATCCAACATTTTCCTTACCAATAAAACGGATGTTCGCAAAAGCGGAATTAGAAACAGAATTCGTTTTATTGCTAATAGTCAGCTGTAAAACTAATATGCAGTCCTATTTTATTCTCTGTAAAACTAATATGCAGTCCTATTTTATTCTCTGTAAAACTAATATGCAGTCCTATTTTATTCTCTGTATGTCGGTCATCTTGCAAATTGGGTAAAAATTTAGAGCAAACCATTGTTTTTTCCAGTGCAATTGTAGACTAAGTTTTTTTTAGATATTTCGCTCGATGCACCTAAATTGTCCATCACTTTATATCTGAGAAGCAAACACAGTAGCTTCTCTTTTATTTATATACCAACAGTAAGAATGAAAAAAAAAAACGCAGACAAGTAAATTTTCTAATTTACTTGTCAGTGGACAAGTAAACTTTTATGAGATTTTGCTGGCCCTTGATTAACATATTTTCCTTACATTTAAGATTATTCAAAAGTTTAAGTGCATAATAAGCAATGAAAATTACATTTTATAATACCCTTTACTGGAATGCAATCTCCACATTTGGTAAAATAATCAGCTGAGCAAATGTGCATGTATGCTGATTCAGATTTTATTCTGAAAATGGCAATCTGAGATGAAATAAAAAATCAAATCCAATATCATACTGAGAGATTCAATTTAGGCAATGTCCCGTTTGGAGAGATTTTTTGTTGAGGAACTGATGCGGGATAATCAGTGAAGAAATAGATTTCTTGCCGTCCTGGGATTTCTTAATATGTTAGCGGGTTGGTTTTGATTACAGAGCCTTGTGGTTTGTTGGTGATATTACAGAAAGCTTATGGATGTGTAAGCCGGATTTACAATGAATTTGACTGATCACAGATTAATTTAACTGATTAAAGTTATGCAAAATACTTTTTCATCAAATTACTAATTTTTGCTCATTGCACAAACTACTGTCATTTATAAAGTTCTCTCTATCATCCTAGTTATTTTGGGTTTTTTTACAAATAACTTGAATTCTTTATTGTAGTTTTGCATTGATATTCTTTTTCAAGGATGAACGATATATATAATCTACATTACCCATGTTGTGTATTTTTGATGATTTGTTTTAATACAGCTACTCATATAATTGATTTATTATGTTTGTATTAAGATCTTCTTTGAGACACTTTTAGACTGGCCTTAATGTCATACTGGGGCTGCTGGCTGATGTACATCTATTACATCTAATGAACATAGATAAGATACAATCTACGTCTGGTTGTGTTATGTTCAGATAATGTAATGTTGTGATTTAAATTATTAATGACATTGCTTGTTTTGCCTCATGAGATAGATTCGATCAGATTTCAATATCATTCTCAAATTCCTCGTGAAAGTTTATGTTATGTTTCCTGGTATACTAGATGTCAGGAATGAACTTTGTTTTGCCTTATGTATTATATTTACACAATTATCTACACCAGTGTCACTTGGGAAATAGTTATACATACATGCATCCCCAGTTTGATGATGATCAATAAATTCTTAGAAATTTTTCTCTGGATTCTGTGAATGTACATAATTATATCATAGAAGAAAATGATCAGTGTTTTGTTGAACAAACCAGCTTACCATCAATAAATGAAATAGTATTTTACATAGTATTTTTGAATCAATGTCCCAGATATGCGTGAATGGTGTAGTATACATGTATACCATTCACGCATATCTAGGACATACTATTGATCTATATATATTAGATGGCTAACAATGAGATTGCTAAATCTGTATCAAATGATAAATCTGGTCATTCAATATTTTCATAACCTTATCTGAATGTCTTTGTTGCTCTTTGATATAGGAGGTGAAAAAGTAGACATCTGTTGCTAGGAGACATTCCTTTCTGTATTATCAATTTCTTCATGGCTTATAAAATTGTTGGATTGTTCAGAAATATTAATGTACCTCCGTGAAGCTAAATATGATAAATACCATTCCTCTTCAAGAATATTCATACTACATACAGTTCGTTAAACTCACACATGTTTATATATATATATGGTGCTTATACGTTTTAAAAAATAATACCATAACTTGACAGTATCACTTTGTTAATCCAGGGTGTGTGCACTTATTTGAATATTAATAGTACTAAAAGTTGTATTGTCGGACTAAGGGACATGCACTGTTATTTATTTGACAGGAAGTGGCTATGTTATTTTTGCCCATTATTTATCATATTGGTTTACTTTGTATTTCTCCTGTTATAGGAATCTGCTCTATTTATGTAGTATTGATTTATAAGCTCTTTTCTTATTTATATGCTTGTCAAACATAAGATGGATATCTGTGGAATAAAATTAAACTTAGCCACAATATGAAGTATTGCTGTCACATACTGTACAATATATTACATCTTCCTTATTGAGATTGAATGTGGTAAATATTTCACAGTAGACATTTTCATGTTGACTGGAGACATGTTATCTGTAATATTTCTTGAACACTTGTGTGGTATCATTATATGGAGAGACCATTTCAAGGTTTTTATGAATACAGTGTGTAATACCTTATAAGTACTAATTGGATATCATATATTGATAAACTGAAAAGTATTTTCTTAGATATTCCTCAGAATTGTGATTTTTTTCTTAGTGCTCATTCATTATGCAGATTAATTGCTGTAAGAATCCAGGCTCTTTCTTAGAAATGTCAGCTATTTGATGAGACTGGAGAAACACAAATTGAAAAAATACATAAAGAATTATCTTTGGAAAAATGTGGATTGATCATCAGACACATAAGTATCAAAATATACTTGAATGTGTTTTTCGTACTAACATATTTGAATGTTCTTTTCTTACCAACATGTTTGACCCAAATTGGAACATATGCTTTACAAAATTGTCCTTGAATGAAAAATTAAAGCTTTTACCATGAAAACCTATATTCATTATTAATGGTGATCTGTTCATTGTTTGTGAATGTTCAACTGCTGATACATCAGAATATAATCCTCCTGCACTTATCTAGGGAGGACAGTTGTACAAAAAATTAATTCTGCTGAGAAATTGAAGCACACTTGTAATAACTGGTCGGCTTATTACCAAAATATTGTTGTTAACCTCATTCCCTGAATGTACAGTTGAATTATTTTATTATCGATCATTTACAAACTAGAATGTTTCTAGGAAATATTGGCAGGTGTGCTTGGTCAATTGATCTACTGACTTTGTCTTGACACAGCTAGTATGTGGTAAATCTTTGGTAGCTGTATGAGTGGTCAGTGATATGATATATTTGTGTGAAGTTAATTATTTGTGATGACATCATGCGATGGTGATTTAAGAAAGTCCATATGAAATTCATTATTATTTTAGATTCAGACTTTGTAAATTGGACTCGTTTGTTTACTCATAACCAGTGTCATAGCTTGTCTTACTTTAATAATTTCAAGTGACTATTTTATTGAAATTGATAATTATAAAACAATGCAAAAAATGCATAAAATGTCAGATTTGCTGGAGAGAGTGGGATATGAGGTATGAGATTTCCGGCAGTGAGTATCAGTAACTTACTAATAGTCACGTTACTGTCCTGGCTTCGAATTCAGCTCTATACAAGGTCTATAATTTTGTAGTTATAAGATCAAGGATTCAATATATGATCAGTGTGTGTTGAAAAATATAATCTTTCTCCGAATCCATAGCCATTTGTCTAAAGTTAGTCTCATAAAATGTTGAGATGTGAGTAAATATGTGTGATGTTAGACTCATATAATTGTCTACCGAAATTGCTTCAGAACTCAAGTTATCTTCTTTCTTACATTTTATATACTTCTATTTTAATGTTTCCTTGATTGTCTGTCTTGTTAAACCTTTGGTTGTTTGCTCAAGGTGTCCAAGTTTTGGCATTTGGAACAATTTAAGATAAAAAACTACAAATTCTAGAGATAAGAGTTTATGTCCATCTATTAAGACATTTTTGATATTGTCCTGCGCAAAATGTGGTTTCTGTTTCAAGAAGATATTTTGATTTATTTGAGAATGAATAACAATTTGATTTTTAGAATCTCATTTTACTGATTGTGAATTTTACTGACATAAATTTAATTTCTACAGACATTAATGTTGGACCGAATCCCTTGGTATTAAGAAGTTCTCCTTATTGGGATAAAAAATGTCACACATTAGAAATTATTGATTTGGTTAAAATGCTGATTATATTTCAACTTCATCTCTTTTATTAAATAATTTACAATTGCTGAAAAGAAATGATTACATTAATTTTTGAAGATTCATATGTTTTATTTCTAATTCAGTGTATTGGATTACATGTTTTAACCCTTTGAATATACTGGACACTTTGAGATGTATATTTAGCATGTATATTTACTACCTTGCTATTTGTGTGATATCTATTATAACATTACCAGTGCTATTTTATCACAGGATCATCATTGTTATATTTAGAATTATGGATTTCCTGCTTATAGCTCTTATGACAAAGACATTTATTAACATATGTATGGATGAGTATACACATTTAATGCATTGCTTGTAATATACAAACCTATAATTGATCAACTTATTTTATTGTCCAAATAATAGTTCCTTGCATTCCAAATAATAAAAAAGTAGTTGAAGTGACTCATAACATTAGGATTAAAATTGGTGTTAAGATGACTTTTTGTATGACGAGGACTGCATATTGAAGTAAAAGTATTCACTGCTACAAGGGAGAGTGCATGTTGTACATGTCTGTCTATAAAGCTGACAAGCATCTATTTTTCTACAACATTGAAACCTTAAAGGGACACAATTCTAGATTGACGTGAGAAAGTCAGTAAAATGCAAAACATTAGTTTATACATTGTTTTTGTTATTAATGTATAAGTATGAAAAGCGAAAGTGGCTGAACTCAAAATGCATTACAGAATACTTCTTGCTGCTAAGTTTATTTTATGTATTGTAGTCTACTTATCTTAACACTAGTGTTTCTGTTACGTATAAAAAGCCAAAAAAATGTTGGGATCTTAACACACAGATCATAACAGAGGACTGTTTATAATTATAGCACACCAGTTTACTAGGTGAAGATAATAATTGATTACAAAAATATGCATCCACTCTCATCAGAAATGCTTGCTCTGCTTAACTGGCTCCCTATAGAAGATGTTTTATGTATTCATTGGCACCTTTATTAATTTCCAAATGACAGAGAATTGTGTTCTTTAAGTATTTTAACTTCTTATTTAGGATATTGTTTGTATTTTTGGGAATTTACTTTCAAAGTCTTTTTTTTCAAGGACCAACAGACACAACTATTTATATTACAATTCTACATATAATCATATGGATTTTATTTTTTTCTCTGAGAAAACCTCATTACATTATTACAAAATTTAAATACTTATAGACTTAATGAAAATTTTTATGCAAATTCATTGCCTGTATTTGGTTTCATTTTTTTGTAGAGGCAAGTATTAGAATTGCAGTTTTGATATGGTATATACATAGATATCACACAAATGCTTTCCTGTATGTGTTTTCCAGACTAACCCTTTTATACCTTTTCCTCTTTCAGAGCTCCCGGGCAATTTAGGCGAGATTACTAGCAAAGTTTCGGAGCTACCGTCTAAGTTGGCCCAGGGTGTGGGTGGGGTGACGGAGAAATGTGTTCTCCAATAAACGCATATGCCTCACCCTCTGGGGCGGCAACATTCCATCCTGTAAGTTGCCACTGCATTTGAGTGACCTACATTGATCTTGTCCAACGTTTTGTATAGTTCATTAAACAAATCTATGTTTTGTAGTTGCCATCCTTGTTGATATTGACTAAATCATTCTATTAATTCTTGATCTGTAACTCAAAGCTCATACTTCAACAATTTGTTTCTGAAATTTGGTCTAATTTTCTTTATTTTATCCATTATTGATATTTCAGGTGTAAAATTAATCAGAGCACACTTTCTTAACAACTCATTTACATGCATACATGAAACTTTAAGATTTGCCTTCACCTTTACATACCATCAAACCAACTGAATGTGGACAAGATACAAGGCAGGTCACCATGCTTATGTCTGCAGTGTTCTATGTCTGTAGTAAACCTTAGAGTTTGCATGTACATTCATATTTTCATTTCTCACCATATTTTGAGTGATTTGTACACTTACATATTAAATTTTTCACCAATATTGTAGTGCATTCAAAGTCATCTTTAGCTGAATTCTTGCTAACTTTGTTGATAAAAATGCTAAAATTGCTACTTACTTTCATAAATGATGTTTGGTTGATGATTATGATAATAACTATTTTTTCTTGTTTTTGACTTTCTTAGGATGACTTGTTTCATTTAATTTGCTGTGAGGATGTTGTTTTTTGGTTTCTTGACTTTCTGACATATTTTCACCATGATTAACAAAAACATCCTTCCTACTTTACTAATAGAGCAATTTGCTTGAAATGCAGTTTCTTAATAACACTTATTAGCAATTTTGACTATATAAGACCATCAGCAAACATAATTTCCTACAGATGTGCCACTTTTTATTCTTTGAAAATTGTTAGGTGTCTGCCTCAATACTGATATGGCTTTGGTTTTACTCCTATTCATAAAATTAACTTGGTGTTTTCATGGGTCCCTTAAGCTGAAGACATTATTTTAGTTCTATTCTTGATTCAGTATGTCTGATCTAGGTATTAGGGAAATTGTTTTTTAATGATGTTAGTTTATTTAATTGTGAGAGAACTACCACTGCAGTAGTTAGGCTATTTAAGGAAAACAGAGCATTTAAGCGCTAGGGGAAAGGGGGCATGCTGGAATCAGCCAATTAACACAGAATCATTCAAATTACAGATATTTTAGATTCACAGATAATTGCATGCTTCACACTGTGTTGTTTGTTTTACTTTGTTTTGCTTTTTGTTGATAATTTATGTCTGTTGTGTGTAGCTATTTATGTTTTACAAACCCTGTAGCTTTCCAGTCTATTTATATTACTACTCAATTATTCAGTCAATATGTTCTATAAACAATACAGTTCATTTCTTTTCCTGAAAGGTTTTCATATCAATTTTCTTTGTTATACAAGTGTTATGAGTGTATTTGACTCTGTGACATGAGCGGTGCCTCTGTGGTTTTTTTCATAGATACAACAGAACACTTTAAATGATTAGCTGCTGTTTTTTTTTCAAGCAAATTAAAGATTTCATGTCAACCTTTGCAACCTACTATATGGGCTGGGATGTTATTTTCTTTTTTAATTATTCTGTAGAAATATTTCATGTTCTGTACTCTCAATCTTTCACATACTTAAAAGTATTTGTTGTTTACTGATATATGTGCAATATTTGAATCTTTGTATTGTATGATAGAATTAAATGCTGCAACATTTGTATCTCAAATGAAGTTTTTGATGATTTTTTCCAAACTGCTGTTTGCTTACTCAACACTTAAGTCATCATCAGCTCTGTATACCACTGCTCATCTTTATTTCCACCATTGTTGATTGCATTTAAAGACTCTCAATTTTTTTAAGTATTACCATTGATCAACCTCTTTAGGGCATCAATTGTCAACATTGAAAGACCAGTCTACTCTATGTTTGAGCTAATTAAGGCTTTCATGCTGAAGTAACTTGACAGCATCTGTAAAACATCAGGATATTGCTGAAAGGAGCGTAATTAAGTGACCCACACTTTTATTGCTATAATTACTCAAATGGTCCCAAGTCGGATTTCAAATCAATATTTATCATAACAAGTTTCATTAAAAAAATGACTATAGTTTCCAAGTAAGACAGCACAATACACTTCTTTTATTAAGTTCTGAAAAAATCTGTTCTACAAAACTGTATGTTTCTTCTAAGTAAAATGTATTTAATCTTTGTAGTTTGAGTGAAATTTTTATCATTCAGTCCTGTGGAATTATTACACTTATGTTGAATGTTGTTTCTCATTCAATGTTTCAAGGCTAGTTTGGTGGATTTTACAACAATTTGCTAGTCTCTGTAGCAATTTGTTATAAAGTTGTCTTGGATCGCATTTTATTTTATATTTGCTTTTTTGGTCCACCAATTTCTGTTCATCAATATTTGTTCGACTTATTCTGACTTATTCTTCTAATTTGCTGTTGTGTGTGTCATACTTTATTTGTTCTGAATGTGACAGTTTAAAGATTAAACATTAGTGCCAATAACTTTGACTTTTAATGAAATATATATGTTCAAGTATAAACCAGTATTTCAAATTTGATTTAAATGACAAATTTAAAGAAATTTCATAATTCAAAGAACAGGCACCTCTCCCTTATTATTGAGGAAATGCTTCCTGCTTGGGCTTTGTTCCAAAATTATAGAAATTTTGTGATAATGAAGGTAGATAGATTTTTCCATTCCTTGCTTAATGGTTATTGGTTGTGTGCTGCCACTCTAGTTAATGAGTGAAATCATTTTCTTTGTATGAAAATTGCACTACGTTTCCATTTCAGGATCTGATCAATCAAAACACGCAACTTTCTTGAGGTTCAATATTTTCCTCTCAGGAACAAGGCAGAAATGTACTTAGTACATAAAAAAATTATGCAATTATTTTACTTCAAATTTCTAACTATAATAGATTATATTGTGTTGTTTTTTTGAATTTGCTTAAGAGCTTTTTTGTAAACTTCAATATGTTTTGATATTTCAAGTACAGGGTGATATTGTGTATTACATAAGAGAATTTAGTTATCTGTGCTAATTATCTTCTGACACAATTTCTTGCTAGGTTTATAAGTTTAATGAGGAAAATTACTGAGGTAACCATGCTTTAGCAGATGAAAGATTTTTGAACCTATAAGCATAGCATTTTACTCATATCTGAAGAGAAAAGCCGCCATTTTTGTCGAAAATCATATTCAGTCACCTTGGTTTGTAACACAATGTGAATTAGGATTTTGTGCAGCACAATGAGAAAGCACATTAGTGTTTTAAATACCGGTTGACCCCTGTATTTGTTTCCTTCAACCTTAGCCACAACAAGCTTTACTGGTTCCCACAATGTAGGAGTTGCCCCTCTTGAACACACCCCTCACACCTGCATCATCATTGAACACTCAGTATTGATCATATTATATGTAGTATGTCAATATTCATCATACATATATCATGCATTAGAATTAAGTTAATGATACTCATTTGTTGGTTTGTCCCATGTTTGTTCATAGATTGTCTAGATTGTTCATCATTGTCTAAGATAATTACCAATACTAGCTATACTAGAAACACTCTTTTGTTGTCTGCATTTAAGGCTCTCTCCCTTGCCTTTCAGTATTCTAGCAAAATTCATTTGATTTCAAAATTCAAACAACATGCCCTGGATTCTAAATGTTCAAACTACATTCACTGGCTTCTACTGTTCAAACTACATTCCGTGGATTCTAATGTTCAAACTACATTCCCCAGATTTTAATACTGAAACTACATTCCTTGGATTCTAACATTCAAACTACATTCCCTGGCTTCTAATGTTCAAACTACATTCCATGCATTGTAATGTTCTAACTACATTCCCTGGTTTCCAATATTCAAACAATATTTCTTGGATTCTAATGTGCAAACAACCTTTGCTAGATTCTAATATTCGAACAAAATTCCCAGTCTTCTAATGTTTAAACAACATTCCCTGGGCTTATATTTGTCATTGTATATTCAAAGCATATGCGATTATTGTGATAAATATCTTGGTCTTTTTAAACTGTTGTTTTTCCCATGTAATTGAGCATTTTAAGACAAAGGAGATTTTCTACCAGTCTACAGTATGGTTTAATTTCTGTAATGGTATTATTGCTTGTTACCATGGTAACTGATGATACAGATTGGAAAAGCTTTTTCATAAATAAGGTCGACACCAATTAATGCTATAGCTTTGTTGTGCAAATTGGAATTGGAATTTAATAAAGCTATGTAAATATTTATAATTCTGTACTGTGTGTTTCAAGAGAATAATTGCATTTTAGAACTATTGAAGCTACACATTCAGTGCATTTAGATTTCTGCAATGTTTGTATTATAATTACTAGATAACTGTACAGTATTGTACTTGGTACATCATGTAAAGGAGCTTATAGCATTCCCCAACAACTCACATGCTTCCTTCTCACAGTGAAGTTTTTTGGATGGAACCAGTACAAAATAGCAAGACCCAGTCCAATAATGTGATAAATGTCTCCCATCCATTGTCATATAAATATGCTAAGGGAAGGGACTGGTATAGAAATACTCAGTATGTTTTATTCAACTTACATTGTATGAAAGCTATCCCTTCACATTAATGGTATATAGTATAATATGAATATATATATAAAAGTCTTAGGAAGACTGTTTGCAGAAACACCAGGGTTTCTTTCTTGAAAAACAGTATTTTACTGTTGAGATTTGATATGAATATCATATTATTTTTTTATTTAAAATGGTTTTTTGTTTGTCATAGATTAAGAAGACATACCCAGTAAAATAGATATACAATTATCATGATAGTTTTCACATAGCCTGACCAGAAATTTTTTTCATATGTGTTGTCTCTTGGTGTTTGAATTAATTATACTTATGTAAATATAGTTTTAGGATTTTGTATTATATATTGTTTTTGTGAGTAGCAGTTTTATGACCATTTATCTACAGTGCTGACTTCTGGTGGTGTTAATAGAACATGAACTTCAGAACAATAACAGTGAATATCCTCAGTAGTTTTATCATTTTGATATCATTCAGGGGTGGGTAATTTTACTTTAATCACTTTTAGAGGAGATAATATATATATTTCTTAATGTCAATGTATGACTGCATTGATTATTTACATTTTATTTTCAAAATCATTCTTACATAGTGACAACATTGAGTTGTAGTAGAGTCATTTATCCAAAAAATTCTGCCTTTTAATATGCTAATATTTTAATGATTTGCCTTTTAAGTAAAAGTAATCTCATTACATGATGCTGAGGAAATAGTAATAAAATCTTTAGGAATGACTTCACTCAGTTCTAATGATAAAATGTCATAAGACTACATGTGTACTATATGTATATTTTGTCCAAAATTGTATTTATTTATTTGATTGTCCGAATTATTTTACTGTACATGCATGGATTTGTAATGTGTAGTATATAATGTAGTTTTCCATTGTAATAAATGTGTACATGTAAACAAGTTTTATCTTCAAGTGACTTTTGTTTAAAAGTTTATTGTAACAAGTAAACTTACTGACATGTTAATTGATGTATCATTGTGACCATCCTTGTGACTGACTCACTACACTGTTCTACTGAATTTCTCAGTGATATTAGTGTTGTTAATTTTATCAATAAAGACAGTTTAAAACCAAAACATGTCAGATAATTCATTTACAACAAAAACAACAAATGTATGTCAAATAAACATTATCTTATGGATAGACTGAGTTGGAAGTATATGTTTAATACTTATTCTAAATTTTGAAAAAATGAGAAATGGTGACATTAAAAGCCTAGATATGAGTGAAATACATTGTATATCAATACAAGTGTTGCTAAATTCAGTTCCTTGAACTTGAGCAATAAAATTCATGGTTATCACTTTCAAATTTACTCTTTGGGTCCAATTGTGAATTTTTTTTCTCATATGAATGTAACAAGAAAGATGTTGAATTTATTATTCATCTTTATTTCATATTCTTTCTTATTTTTGTGAATTGTTCAATTTTTCATGTATTCAAAATACCCAATATCAACTGTTTGCTGTGTGTAGAAGTATATGTGCAGTATACACATGCTGACAATACACTTCTCTTGATAAAGCTATTCTGGACTAGGGATAATGCTGAGGACATACTGACACTTTGCACTTTAGTCAATATTTTATTCCAGCTGTAAGGAATCTATTATTTATACAGACTTCTGGTTCTAGAGAATAAATCAGTTTTGATAAAAGTATGTGTTGAGTCATTTTACCAGGCTTTCAATAAATAAAATGGAGCAAAAAGACAAAGACAGATTTCCAATAACAATATAATGTCACATTCCTTGTATATTTTATTTAATATTTGATCTTAAAGTATTTTGTTTCTTTCTATTTTGTTCTCAAACATTATAGTGCATTTATTATTAACCTTTTGTACTGATATTTTTCATATCAATTTCTTTATGTTTTGCTCATCCGGTTTGAATCTTTTCGCAACTTTTGTGCAATATATATTTTGTTTGTGATAATTACATTTGTTATTTTCATTAGAAGTACATTGCCAAGATTTTATTGAATAATCCAAATCTATTTTCTGTTTAAAAAAAAAACACGCCTTATTGAAACTCTACCCTTTCATTTATGTTCCACTGTAGACACTTATAGGACTGGAGTGTGCATTTGTATGTGATTAAATTGTGGTTGTTTTAAACAGTTGTTTTTCATTTTCTGTATATGTATGTTTAATTGTTGATAGATATGCTTGTTATGAATATTAATAGCTTTTGGGTAGAGTATTATTGTATTTCTGTTTTCTCATTTATCAGTTCTTAGTGTAAGCAAGTGCTCATATGATGCACTAAATTGTCGTCACCATTTCTATTTTAGTTTATTTATAATTTGACATATCATACACAATTGCCATAGGGATTTCTGTGTCATCTTGATTGCAATATTTTTGTGTCAGGTGTTTACATCGGCTATTCATATATCAGGATTGTTTTGATTTTGTTTGTGTCTTTCCATTGATTGGAAATAAATTTGTGTGGATAAAAATGGTAATCTATGATAAGAACAATGAAAATTATGATCATTTTCTTAAATAAGTGTGTATCTTCAAGGTAACTCTTTTATATTTTGTTGATTTTCTTTTGAAAAGCATAGGCATACTTGATTCTAGGACTGTACTTAATTATCATTGAAATAAATTATTTACCAATTAATCCCATATGACACTAATTAGTTGTTCAACAATTAAAACATAATTCCATTTTCATGTTGACAATACAACACTTTTGGTAATTATTGTGCATTGCATATATTGTATAAATATACTAGTAAATGAATAAATGTTTACTTATTAGCGGTTCTGTAATGAAATGTGTGTGTCAATTAACGCCTATTAACTTACTAAGGGATTTGATTCCAGTGAAAGTCTGGTGCAAGATGTCAGGTTGAATTTCTAGTTTTGTTCAGTTGGAATGAGAACTCAGATTTTTTTTTGCCCTAAAGCCTCTTTCTAATTATAAATAACTAGAATTCTGTATGTTAATCAAAATATTATGTTACAACAATGAAGGAACCAAACAAATTTTGAACTATTACTGCGTTCATTGTTACTGTGCTGTTTTTAAACCATATGAGCATCCTGGCAGATTTTCTGAGAAATGATATGACTTCTTGCAAAAATCTGTGACTCTAAATATTTCGGTGAAATTAGGAATAACATCCCTTTAGAGGTCTTATAAGTGTCTGCAGATAAAAAACACTCAGCCTTTTGTTTGATGTAGCATTTTTGTTTTTCAAAACATGGTGTGATTTTGACAATATGTTCTACATAATGTTACTTTGTTGATGCATTATTTGACCTGTTCACACACTTCATTGTTGATTTTATCAACAATTTGATTCAAATTATCTTCGTATTTTCCTATTTTTGAAAACAAAATGTTGAATTAAAGTAAGACTTTTAAGATATCCAGTTAACTTCATAGATAGATAGATAGTATTTGTTCATTTGTTTGTTTGTTATGTATAAGTTTGTATGATTGTGGTGGAGTGCTGAAGTCACATCATTAAATATGTTGTTGATATTTGTTTACAATAAGTTGATTTTTTTTATTTGAGGAATAAATCATTCACTTGAAGTCTTAGTTTTTGTGTCATTTATAAAAACCGGTCCTTACCTTTGTATGTAACCATGATGTACACTATATGTTCTTCCAGGTTTTTCATACAAACTCACGCACCCAATTAATTCATCAGAAACATTTGACATGCAAATTTTACTTCAGATGCAGTACTTGACTTTCTAATATTATTTGGGGAGACAGAGGGTACTGGACCCTATCTTAACATATATACTGTTGAAGCACACATGGCATACTTACACAATCATTGAAGTAAACCCCTGTACATGTTTGAATGTATAAATTTACTCTTACAGTATGTAGAAATTGTTGTATTCCAACCAATCAATATTTTGATTCTCTGGTAAAGTAATTATGCTCCATTACAATTTTTGGTATACTAAAACACATTAAGTCTTCAGGTTGTTTGGTTTGTGATATACAATAGTTTCACCAGCAGAATACAACAAAATATATGTGTGAATGTCTGAAGTTGTTTCATGAGGGTAGTGCAGACAGACAGGACACTAGAGGATTGAAGTCTGTTTTATCTGGCATTCTTACTAACAAATTTGCATATAAACCAGACATAATCATGTTTGTGGCTACAACTCTAAGATCATGTTGTGTTTGAACTCTGATATATGAAAAGTATGTATGAATAATAATTAGTCTTTCTTGAAAATTGCACAGACATGCTAACAGGTTATTTAAATTAATTTCAGTAGTAAAATTAAACATTGATTATAACAATGGAAACAGTTTTATTGAGGAACTTGTTTTAGTTAAACATGCCTATTCTAAATCTACTGTGAAACAGGCACTTATATGCTTCCATACAAATCTCCCTAAATAACTGCCAGTTTATTTAAACCACAGTTACAGGACTTCGAAGAAGTGATGGATTCTCATTTGACAAAATCAAGTAACATTGTTTCAATCCTAAGGATGACACATTAGCTTGATATCGTAATATTGGTCTGTTCCAAACATCACACTATAAAATAAGAAATGAAGTGCACACATCTTTGTCTTTCCATATCATAAGTTTGAGTTTGGATAAAACTATTGTACTGAATTGTTCATATAATATAGAGAACTTGATAATAACACTTGTCTGTTACTGGTCACAGTCTTCTACACTGTAAATTATTATGTGCACAAAAAGAACTGTCAGATTTTAAGACAGTGACAATGAACAACCTTCCAACATCTATCGTCAAAGAGAAACAACTGTGATTTCTTAATACATTTGTCACAACATACTTTTTGCCCCTCTTAATTATACATTAATTTTGCATAGTGCTGTTTAAGGAATTGGCTCCAATTATTGATGTGAAATCCCCAAAACAAACAAGACTTACCTGTAAGTTGATGTTTAGTTGACATTCTATCTAGTCATATAACTACTTAAGGGATCAAATGAGATGTGCATGTGACCGAGAAGTACTTGTCAGTATTTAAAGCAGAGTACTGCAAGGAAAATTTTTCCCTTCAAAGGGGTCAAATATAGTACTCTAAATATCTGCAGAATTTTCAATAACAAAAACAACTGAATAAACGGCGGACAAGGGGGGGGGGACATTTGATCCCTTCTATAGTTATATAGTTATAAGACTTGATAGAATCTCAACCAAACATCAACTTACAGGTAAGTCTTGTTCGTTTGGGGGATTCTATTACGTCATACTATTTCAGTTATCAAATGAGACTTCAAAGCATAATAAAAATATTCCTTGCCCAAACAATAACGTAAACAAAAGTAGTTACTCACTGTGAAGCCTACTGAAAAACAGCATTTTGGAAATTTTGTCCCTCAGGCTCTTGAGGTTTGTCATAAAAAACAGAAAAATGTCACATCTGGTGCCCAACCAGCTACCTTCAAAATCTCGGAGACAGGAATACCCGCTTGTTTAGCTTTTGAAGAAACAGCTGCTCTTGTACTATGAGAATTGAATTTTGTAATGTCAATATCACTGTTTTTCATTACTGTCTTTATCCAGCAACTTACAGAAGTTGAACAAACATGACGTTAAGGTTTAACATAACTAATTATCAAAAACTTCTCTTCACCACGTAGAGATTCAGTCCGTTTTAAATATTCACAAAGCGTACTATATATGCAAATATTGCCATCTGGCACATATTTAACAAATGTAACAGTAGGATTCCTTCTATCCCTTCTGGATTGTTTAACAAACCACTATAATAATATCTTCTCTCCTATCATATTTTCAATAGACAAAAATGTTAAAAGATTGTGAGCGACCTGCCCGAGTCAATGCACACAACATTACAAGTTTTAATGTCAAATAATTTAAACTCAAATCTCCCACTGGTGACAATGTATTTAGATAACTCAAAACCTTCGAAACATCCCAAGTTTCCACACATTTAGGTATAGTAGGTCTTAAATTAAAACCTCCAGCTAGAAATCTGACAAGTGGATGACAACCAACAACAAAACCGTCCTGTTTTACACATAAACTTGATAACGCACTTCTTGCGGTATTTAATGTATCATAACTGAGACCAGAGTTAAATAATTCAGTAAGGAATTCCTTGACATATTCTATAGGGGCTTGAAATGTATAAATTTTCTTCTTATCACGGAACAAGATCCATCTGTTAATATATGTGGAATACTGCTTTTGCGTAGACTTAGGCTAAGATGACATGATGATGTTGATAGATTTCTCCGGTAATTTTCTGACTTCGTAAGATTCCCTGATATGCGACATGGCATCAAATGTAGTTGTATAGAAGAATTAGCATTTTCAAAATGCTTGGAATCGCCGTTTAGCCAAGTATAAGAGCTAAGAATAGAATATTGAATAAAGATTTCCTGAATAAAGAATTCATTCCTGGTTTTATTTCTTATTGAGAGTTTGCAACACATTCTATGTTTACGACGATATTAACCTGGTTCCCGTTGACAAGAGATAACGTTCCTTAGGTGCACTGCAACATGGAACGGGGACCAGTTAGCGACGATATGAAGCGCCCCAACAGAGCATTTGTAAAACACATAACTAAAATATCGAAGTATCGCATGCAGAGGAAACAAAGAATACCATGATGAATTAAACTAGCATTCATCAAGTGAAATCCTACTTTTGTTGAAGAAGTCTCGTTTCTGTGTAATAAAGCTGATGTTTTTGAGTGAAATATTCGAAATGTTGTTTACCCCGCAGGATCCTACAAACTGGTTTCGAGCTTCATATATACACAAGAGGGCCACGATGGCCCTGCATCGCTCACCAGAATAAATGTTAATTAACTTGTTACTAAAAAGGTAATAAAGACACACTTGTGAGCAAATAATGGGGAACAATAATAAACTCGATAAAGGACCATCAAATGATACCACAAAGGAATATTCGTGATGACTGAAGGATGCCACGGACCAAATTTGGTAATGATCCAACCACTGGCTCATGAAAAGAAGTCATTTTAAGGTATTTCTATTTTTAGCTCTAGTGGCCCCTAATTGGGGCCAACCATTTTTATTTCAGCAAATCTAATAGAACACTATCTAAAGATGCTAAACACCAAGTTTGGTATTAATCCATCATAGAATCATGAGAAAAAGTTGTTTTAAGGTATTTCTATTATCAGCTCTATTGGTCAAAATTTATTTGAGCAAACTTGAGAGAGGACCATCTAAAGATGCTACAAACCATGTTTGGTGATGATCCATCCATTGGTTCATGAGAAGACGTTCAAAGGTGTTTCTATTTTTAACTCTAGTGACCCTAAAAGGGGCCAACCATTTTTATTTGAGCAAATCTGATAAAAGTCTATCTAAGGATGCTAAAGACCAAGTTTGGTGATGATCCATCCGTTAGTTCATGAGATGATTAAAGTTTTTTTTCTATTTTTAGCTCTAGTGACCCCTAATAGGGGCCAACTGGTATAATATTAGCAAATTGCAGTTAGAACGTCAAAAGGCTTCTGCACAGCAAATTTGAAGTAAATCCGACCGGTAGTTTCTGAGGAGAAGAACATTGTTGACGCCAGACGACGGACGCCGGAGCATCCACCTACCTATCCTAATAGCTGACCCTGAACCTTCAGTTCCGGTGAGCTAAAAATTGGAGAGATAAACTCGTTTAGATGGTGTTCAACAACCTCAATCACTCCAAATTCTAACAAGTTTTCAATTTCTTTAACTATGACTAGTTCCTCATTTTTACTGAATTTATTCCTAAAACATGTAGAACTTACAGGATTTTGACCATTCTCAAATTCAATATGGCAATGTTGAACAATATCCAAAACATGTTTATCGGAAGTAATCTCTTTCAAATTTTCAACAGATTCTTTAATCTACCGGCATGAAAAGTACTAACCTCAACTGCTTCTTCTGTGATTTGGCGTGTTTTTTTTTGTCCGATTACTGTCTCACTGCGTGTAACAGTTACCGGGAATCTTTCACGACCTCGAATACTACGTTGATATGAACCACTCCTGGAACGGCGACCGCGATTTCTCATAGGACCACCACCACGGCTGTTTTACCAATACGGTTCATAGTATTGAATTCACGTACATTATTGTTTACATCATTATCGTCCCCATACTGCAGAGTGCAGAGTGCAAGGAGGAGCTAAATAATGATAAATTTTAATCCAGGTCAGCCTAATGTAATTCTCTGTGTTTTAGGTTCATCATCTTGCATGCATGACCAAGAAGAGCAATAGCGGTGGTACCTAACTCAAGGTACATTTTCTCGCTAGAAATCAATTTTACGATATTGACCGAAGAATCTGTTGAATAGCTAATAATTTAGAATCATCTGCCTGGGTCCAGGTTTTCAGTAAACGCCTAATACCTTGATTGATTCTAATTTTTACCAATGAATAACAGTTCTCAGGACGATGTACATGTATGTCCTTAGTCAATTCATCATATTTTTCATCAGAAAGTCCATTTTTGAAAGAATTGTACACCAAAGAGGCTAAATCAGGGTGAATGCTAACATAAACAGGTTCCGACTGATTGAACTTATCTGACAACAGGTTAAAGACAGAAATAGACTGGTCTTCAATCTGACTCATAGTCATAATAGTTAGACTCATAATCTACTGGGGCTGAAGATTGTTTAATCTGAGACATCATTTCATCCAATCTAGCGTCTTGTTTATTAAGACGCTCACCCTGAGCGACAACATTTTTATTAAAAATACATAGTATTTCAAGAACTTCATTGTTTGAAATGTCATTCTAAGGTAAGTCTTTCCCAACAGACTTCTCGGGCTGAGTAAACGACTGGGACGAAGAACAAGGTTCATCTTGCATCCCTTTACTACCAGCAGAACTAGTTTTCTTACCAGAAACGGCGTAGCCGCTGGAGTTTTGGAAATTTGTTGCAAATACTGCATTTGAACTTCTTTTTCAGCCATTTTAACGCAACAGCACGTGAAACAAACGTTTTGCGACAGATACCGTAATTCGGCACCGACAAGTCGGTCTCGTAACCTAAATGTCGTAAAATATAAACACCTCTGCGAACAGAGAAATTTAAACAAAACCCGAAAATTTCGATAAATTATTTTGCCGAGACAAATAAGAAAATAACTACCTAAATAGCTATTTTTTCAGTCAATAGTATTCCTAAAATACTATTAACCTGCAAACACTAAATACAATTCGTACAGTCGAGTTGTAAATTCAGGTGAAAAACCAATACAGGTCTTCATTATACAACTGCGCACTGACCAATACTTCATGGTCACATGCACATCTCATTTGATACCTGAAATAGTATGACGTAATAGAATCAAAGGTTGTAGTAAATGAACACACTATCCAATCTAACTTTAAACAAACGTCTTGTATTGTAATCAAACCAAAATGTAGTCACTGTGTATAAACTATTCAACTTTAATTTGAAATCACATTAAGTTGAACAATTAAAGATATTTTGTGTCGACAACGATCTGTGGACATGATATATGCCTTCATTTCCAATTTTGTAATTTGTAATTGAGTAAACGGTCCAAACTACCAGTAAAAGGGTGAACCTATTTTTTTACGTTCAAGTTGGTATAGTTTGTACCTATCAAACACATTATAAGAAAAAAACACTGATCCCGCTACTAATGTAACGTAATTAGTGGTCATATTGCAACCGACGCACACGCGCACACAACCTCACACACATATATAATATGTGTGTATAAATATAAATATATATACTGAACAAAAAAAGAAATCAATAGGTCCAATGCTCTACATATGTTCGGGCAAATGATTGTGTAAAAACACAATCACATGTATTACTAAATTGACCGCATTACAAAAATGTTAAACTCTATTTTCGCGTGTACACACGGATTAATATAATCCGTGTTTATAAATTAAAACTTCAGTCTGATTTTATAGACTTTGTTGTCAATAAGAAAAAGATGCCGAAAAAGAGAATCTTATTAAGTTTTCTTTCTTTTTGATATGCTTAGAATTGCACCAAATTCACGTGAACGTGCCATCGGAATGCTCAATATACGCAAGTAGACCTAATGCTTAATGTACTGGTAAAGTTTTATAAAAATCCAACTAGCCGTTTTGGAGAAGAAGTGCACACAAGATTTTGTTTATAGACAAATAAAAAAGGGGAGTAACACCGCGAAAATCTGAATAATTATTTTATAATATGGGCAAGTAGACCTAATGCCTAATCTGTTGGTAAAGTTTTATGAAAATCCAACCAGTCGTTTCGGAGAAAAAGTGCATTCAAGATTTTGTCTACAGACAGACGGACGGACGGACGTTCTCTCGAAGCAGGCAGGCAGGCATAGGCAAGTTATGGTCCAGACAGTCGGACAGACTAACGCACGGACGCACATACACGGAACCGCCATTTGACAACTATGTCGAGCTCACTGCAAGCTCCTGAATTGAAACAGCAATCATAGTATGTGGCTCAAGTTGGATTGGAAGTGGCTTGTCCTGGAACAGAAACATTTCATTAAGATTCTTATACACAATAACATTAAATAAGTAAAGATAATTATTCCACATTCGAAATCACTAATCAATAGATGTTTATCCCCTGCCTATAAAGTAGAAATGGAAATTGTATACTAGGAAAAATTATTAGATCCAATGTCATAATGCGTATGAGACTAAACCGAACATGCAAATTTAAATCCTAAACTTTTGAAAGGAATAAAAAATATTACATTAATTGGTAAAGAATCTGATGAACCAATGTCTGTGTTCTGGAGAGAAAGAAGCTCATTAGTAATATCAGATAACTCATGTTGGGGAACATCTTGCAGAGACTGTAGTGTTTGTGAGGCTTCAAACAGTTGCTTTTTTGATACTGATTGTGCTCGTGGTGTGGGTGCATTCTCTCTGAAATTGAAATTAATCATAAAAGTCTGAAAACATTATTAGCAAATCCATCAGTCTATATCTCAGAGGATATCATACGAGATATTGTAAGATTTGATGATATGCAAACTATAAATGTCTTTCCAATTTTAAAATTCAAATACTTTATGATAAATTGTGCATCATAGTTCTTAAACTTTTTACAAATATCAAAGGCAGCCATTGCCATATTAGCTGACATGATGTTTTCCAGTATTAAGGTATTAATGTAGAAAATTTTTAACATAGAAATTGTTATGCTTAATCAATCCGGTACAAACCTAAGAGAAATATCAAATGGAAGACTTGATCGAACAACCTAGATGTCGTGTTGACATGTTTGATAGGATCCGTTTCTGATAGGCATATTAAATAAAATTTGCAGAAAGATTGATCAAAGTCCCTCATTATTGTTTTAAAATTACACGTGATGCGGTGTGAAACTAGCTCAAATCGAAATTACATCGGTCATATTGAATTTATTATGTTTGATATAGAAAATGACCTCAGGACGTATCAGTCGAGTTTGTAAATAAACTTACTTCTAATGGAGTAAATCGGATCAGGATGGTCTGAGGTTGGCCCATTGCCTCCAATAAATGTATAAATGTTTGGAATAAATATTAGTCCATTTGCGTACATTTTCCGTCGTGAAACCCTCTCGTCCGCACGCTTGTATCCAACGTAGGCAAGTGTGAGGTGCTTAGGGTTACCCGAAAAGAGAACCCTGTGACCTTCCCATACACCCTTCATGAAAAAAACGCTAAAATCAGCAGAAACTGCTATATACCTTGGGGTAACTATTTCAAAAGACCTAAACTGGACCCACCATATAAAAACACCACCTACAAGGCAAAAACCTTACGATGTATCCAAAGAAACATCAAAACCCAAAACAGGCAAGTCAAAATTTCGGCATATATAATTTATGTAAGACTGCAACTAGAATACAATAATATGGCACCCTTGGCAGAAACATCTAACCTATAAAGTTGAAAGAGTTCAAAGAGCTGCAGCTAGATACGTTTGCAATAATTTTGATTTCCAAAGTAGTGTCACACAAATGTTACATAATCTTGGCTAGTCCTTCCTTGAAAGCCACAGACTCCATTCCTCTCTTATACTTCTCCAAAATCCAGAACAACCTTGTTCATGTTGATCATAACCACCTCATCCCAACTAAATATTTGAACTTCGTGATCCCCCAGTCCCGTACCCAGTATCACCTTAGCTCCTATTTCCCAAAAACTATAGGGCATTGGAATAGTCTCCCAAACCAGGTCAAATCCATTCCAAACCTAAATATCTTCGAGGAAAGACTGGAGACGGCTCCTTTCAAGCTCCCTAGATGTTTTTTAATCTTACCTTGCACTTACCTTACTTTAATCTGTAAACTTTTATCTTTTAACTGAGCACTTAATGCTTTTTAACAGTTTTCCTGACATGCGTCTCCCAGTTATAATCAGTATTGATTGATCGGGAGTATCGTGTAGATGTAGATGTAGACATTTTTCTTGATGACGTTTGGGTTAAGATAAGGAATCCACCGCACGTTCTTCATATTTTCCCGGTCCTCGTACCGTGAATCATTGTTACACAGACCGTAACATTTGTCTAGCAGCCCCAGTTAATTTTCTTTGTTTATTTTCGAAAGTTTCTTAATTGTCCTCCATGATTTTTAATCAAACTGGCGACAGCGTTTGTCCGACTTATTCTGCAACCACCGATTGTCATATCAGCCGTGCTATTTTTAGTAACAAATTGTTATCGCCGATCGCTGGTATAGTTTATGAATGAAACTATTAATGACCGAGCTTCTGCTGCGTAAAATATTGGTAGTACGTAAATTGAGATAACCAGAAGTAGTACAGCAATATTTATGCGCCATACTGTCGATTTTGATGTTTTGCATATTTTTACGGGAGTGTTACTCAATTATAATTACACGATTACGATTATGCATAGCCATCTGATTTTGACTTGAATGCAAATTGCCATTGAAGTGTAATATTAAAAATACATAATCTTTTAAGATTTTTGGCTTCAATCTACTTCTGAAACGATTCCACATTCTGAAATGCAATTTCCAGCTATTAATTTCAATGTCTTAACATGGATCGTCGTCATCATCATCATCATCATCATCATCATCATCATTTGTCTGCATGGCTTCACCACCTGCATCATTTGTTAGCACATATAAGCTTTTGCTAACAGCATGATGTCAACTTCGATTAAGTTCTAGATTTACAAACTGAGAATTGCACTAATACCTTTTGACTCGCCTGAAACGTGTTGAATGGTAGCTTATCATCGTGATATCGTTTCTGTTTTCTCATCGATTGACTTATATTTTGTCTGACTATAGCATGTGCTGATTCTAGTCTTTCTTGAAGTTCCCAAACCCATAGGTTCAAAATAATAACTTTCATGGCCGTTGTCATTTCAAACATTAAATCAAAAGAGTCACCAAGACTAATAACTCTTGACGTGTGACGCAGTACTTTAGTTCACTCTTGGTTAATGGTCGTCTGGCAAATGCAACGACACATTCTTCTCTTTTTTGGAACAAAACTGCTTCGATAGCAAAACTGCAAACATCTGTATAATTATAATATAAACGGCTGTGTGAAGTCCGGATGAGCAAGTACTATAGTATTCATTAGCTTTCCCTTTAACCATTTAAACGTTTGTGTACTCTCTTCATTCCAAAAGAAATTAGTATTTTTTTCTCGGCAAGTTTATGAAGTGGTTTCGCGATCTTTGAGAAATTTACAATAAATTTCCTGTAACAGCTACATAAACCCCCAAAATGATCTAAGATCTTTGACCGTTGTCGGTATTGGTCAATTCTTGATACATTCAGTCTTCTTAGGATCTGTTTTAATGTCATCAGGTGTGACCGAGAAACTCGACCTCCTGTTCGAATAAATGATATCTTCCTGGCTTTAATTTGAAAATTCATATAGGATTCGTAGCCCCGCCAGTGCTGTTTCCATAAGACGTTCAAAAGTGGCAGGAGCGTTACACAAACCAAATGGCATTACAAGTAACTAATAGAGACCAGGTCGTGTATTGAAAGCTGTCTAACACGATATTTTGCTTCTATCTCAACTTGCCAAATCCCAGAATTAAGATCGAGTCACGAAAACCATTTTGGACCTGCGAACTGGTCAAGTGTTTCGTCAATTCTTGGTAAGGATGTGCGTTTTTTGTTGTAACCTCATTAAGCCGTCTACAGTCTACACAAAATCATCGGTATGTTCCGTCCTTCTTCTTTACCAAGACTACACCACTAGCACATGGACTTGTTGGTGGTTGTATTACTTCTTTCTCAAGCATTTCAGTTTCTTGTTTGTCAACCTCTTTAGTCATACATTCTGGTACCTACGTAGCGGCTGTTTAATTGATCTTGCTTCTCCAGTCAGTATCTAATGTTGAATAATTCCATTTCGAGCTAGGCCACCATCTGTAGTTATGAATACATGAGAATATTTAACCAGTATTTTTTCTACTACTTTTGCTTGTATTTTATCCAACCCATCTACTGCTTCATGTATATGTTCTGGAAGTTTCTGCGTATTTACTGATCGTGTTTTCATACTCTCAACGAGTTCATCTGGACTAAATTAAGCTATGTTCGTCCCAAGGTACAACACCTTACAGTCATCAGTAAGATTCATTATCCGTATAGGTATTAATTCTGCCAACGCCTTTGCAATAATTCCCTTTCCTCAACTTAGAAATTTGTTTCTGCCAAATATAACTCCTCTTTCATGGGCCTATGAACTTTCTCCATTTGTATTGTCAGCATTTGTTTCATCCTATGCCAGCATTGGTGCTTCAGATGGCCTCTTTTTCCAAATGTCACATTTTACTACCCCTCTTGGGTCGTATTTTTTGTGCATTGTTCCTCTTTGTTTCACCGACTTGAGTCAATATCTTGTCCGTCCTTTATCACCGATTCAATTCTGTTGTTATGATATGGTCCTTGGTTTTGTTTCTGAAGTTGATAGACTCTTTATATCTTCAACCGTTTGTTTCAGCTCTCTAAGTTCAGTTCAGGGTCTTGTGATTTGAAATTTGCTGTAGACAGATAATTCATAGTGCTAAATTTATGATTTCCCGTTTTCTCTACTTTATTGAAAGTTCCTAACTTAACAGAGTTTGACTGCATCATTCATTTAAGGTGATCGGTCTGGCTTGTTTTATACCACTGTTGTTTTAAAGAGGATCAAATTATTCTTTGGCCAACATTACCTCGAAATCTGCTGGAGCGGAAGGATAGTTGGTTAGTTGACGTATGACCTGGCCCATATCAGACAAACTTTCAGTTGCTTCCTATCTCCTATCTATCATTTGAGTTCTATACAGTTATGTTTGATAAGGAGGAGCAAATCTGTCTAGCAGTGGTTAGGACAACTCACTGTTAGTTTACCAAAAACAACCCGTGCTTGCCCTTTCAATGAAACTGCAAGATACAAGCCTTTCTGTGTATCTAACTATTGCTTTATTTCAGAACAGGCTTCGAAATGCGCTTTGTAGTCGATCCACGATCCTGAACTATCAAAAGTAGCTGACTTTATTTGAAATTGATGTGGTGGTGTTTGGTCAGACACTCCAATTAACTTTCTATCATTGCAAGCAGCATTTTTCCGTTTTGTCACAAATTCATCGCAATCATTCTTCTGTTAATGTCCTGTTATTTGGTATATCACTAATGAATCAGCCTGCATACCGCTAGCTAGAGTGTTTATCTCATGTTTTATTGACATTGAACTTATTTGGTTCTCTAACTTTATTTCAAGCTGCATTCTCAAACTTTCGTTTTCTATCTCTATACATTTTATCATACCTGGGTCTTTTATGCTGATATTTCCTTTGGCCATGTCGATTTAGCAAATACACAATAAGATTAAATATATATTATGAATGTGGGCAAGTAATTGTCCAATTACTTTTGTATGCCACCGCTGTCACCAAAGTCTGTAACGTGTATCGAGCGGGTTGAAATTTTCGCCATCAACAACTGTTATGTATAATTTTCCTCTGGCCCTTCTTTTTTACAGAAGTCAGTGCATAATGTTGTCGAACAATCTTTATATTGCATTCTGTAGCAAAAACGATGTATGTACCTTTAATATGCACTGAGATACAGTATTTCAGAAATGAGACATAAGGGCTTGCATTACCGACTGTAAGCTTGTTATTCCGACTACACCTACAATTTTTTTTAAAAAATATCAACAATCCTGCTGAAAAATGCAAAAGTTTATTAACAGTCAGTCAAAAGAGGCAATTCAGATCATTCGAGATATCGATATCAGTAACTTGTTTGTTGATTTATTGACAATATTATTTTTGTTTCCTAGCGTTTAATTCTAGCTCAACAACAGTACTTGCATTCGAAAGGTAGACCTTCAACATTTAGATAACCACCTGCTATGCAATCAATGTGGAACCGACGGAAACAACGGGTACATTCCATAAAATCCGTGTCATAGGGCTGCTCTCTGGCCTGTCCCTGTTCTTCTTTGCCCTCTCTTCATCTTCTTCAATTTTCATTTTCTCATCTATTAATTTCCTGTACTCTGAACCTGTCATAGCTTTTTCTCAGAACTATTGACTTGGTAGATCGACTGAATTTTGGTGATGGTATACTCAGATGTTTTGAAAACGGTGATGCCGTATTTTCACAAGCATCTTTACCTTCTGTGACCTCCACCTCGGTTTGGTTCTACATTTCCACATTTGTCTTCTCCCTTTGACTCTCAACGTGACTTGATTTTGTTTCGGTGTCTAGCTGTCCACTAGTGTCTTCCTTTTCATGTTTTCTGTTTCTTTATACTCTCTTGATAGCGTCTTATTTTTCATTTTGAACTATTTTCTGTTTCTGTTTCAGCTTGTGGTGTGGACGACTGCTTGTCCGTTATAAAAAAATTGTTTGGCTCCAACTTAACCGACTTTGTGACCACAGTTAGGTCCAAAGGGAACAGGCCAGTTTCTGGGAAGCCTTTGACAGCAGCATCGATTGTTGTGCTTCTCTCTTAAGCTGTTTTAAACACCCTTTCTAATTCTGCTTATTTACATACTCTCCAATGTGATCTACTTCCCTGTCTCTTATTCTCGTCTCCATGATTTCTTAGAACTAATAATTGATCTCAAATCAAGGGGTTGAAGTAAATGAGAAGCGTGCTCCAGAAGGCAGTACATCTCGATGCTGTTTTCGAGGCAGATATTAGATACCTCCATGGTGACATGCGTGACCATCTAATAAATAAGCACTGGCTTTTTCATTTGCCGGTTATTAATAGTGGGAATGGAGCCAAGTACAAAAAAAACACTTTGGAATCAATCCAGCGGCTATCCAATCTTCTTAAGGCGGCTTCTTCAAAGCCTTCCAGAGGATTGTAGCTGAAACATTGTCCAGGAAATATCAGCATAAGTGGAATGTAATGACCAGTAGCACTACAAGCTGTCATAAATGGGATTTGTGACTTATCAGTTTCAATAATGATAAACAACTTGGGCTCCTTTCATGCCTATCACTTGACTACCTTTCATTACACAAACTTACCCCGGTCTCATCAGCACTGTATATGCATGATGGATATTTTAAAAGATTATTCTTAATATAAGAAGGAAAATCGTCAAGCCAATTATAGATTTTATTTGCAGAGATGATGGCACTCTTTCCCAAACTTGATGCTTGTCCGCAGGGAAAGATGGGGATGGTGTTTAAAAATGGGTGAACCACTTTTTCCGGGCCTATTATCCTTACAAAGTGTACAGCGTTCGTCGTCGTCCAGGATTTTTCTTAACAGTGCTAACAAGTTCTTTCCTCGTCCTAACACAGCTTATACGGGCCATATGAATGGCCCAGTCCGAAATTTGTTTGTTTCTCTTCTGCATGACCTAGTACAGTCTTCAGTACCCCATACTGTTTAGTGGTTTTATTCAAGGTGTTGCTCGGAATTATATAGGTTGTCGCCAGTAGTTTTGCAGTCAGCATCTCATCCGTTCTTCAGGCTCCAGGAATAAGGTTGTCATCTTGGTCCAGTTGAGTTTGTTCTAGGCCGGGAGACCTCATCCGCATTGTATTGTGCGGGCACACACACGATTCAACTATGGTTGCAACAAATTCCGGTGTTTGCTTCATGGTTGTGAGAAGCATTGTGAATCTGGCCGCCAGGATGACAAATGCATTTTCAACCACACTTCCCCCTCTAGATGGCCGGTAATTGGTTATCAGTTTCTCCATTTCCAGGCCGCCTCTCCCATAGGGCTACATCATATAGGTCCTTAACCAAAAAGCATTGTCACCAAGTATGACATACGGCATATCAGGGTTCGAATCCCGGTCACGGCAAGTCATACCCTTCTATGAAAATTTGACAAAATGTTGATTTTCCTCCATATGTGCAGAAGTTGCTGGCTCCTTGTGGAAAGGTAAGTTAGTATTGGTTAGAATACAGTCCAGGAAAACTGGTTAGGTGAACCGGTCGCCGTACATAACTTATTAAACCATTAAACCCCAGTGACAATTTGTCGGATCTCCATGTTACAAGTCACCACTGGACCTTGTAATTTTAGCAATTATAAACATGTATATAGTTTAATGAGTGGGTTTTTGCACTCACAACAGATTTGCAGATGAAAGGATATCAGTATAGCAAGTGTACAGAGTCAGGAGAACTTAAGGCTTTTTTGTGTGTTGTGCGTGCGTTCCTGGTCCCTAACTGAAATCACAGATTTAGACACTTAAGATGTAGGTAAAAAATGCTTAACATGTTATTAAACTATTAGTCTAAGTTGACTAGATCAGGTTTTTCCTGATTAAACAAGAATTTTAACAAAGAAAGTGTTTATTGAAAACTATATGATATTTCTCATGCTTAATAATTTGTTTTGGGTATGGTGCATTTGACAACAAGATTCAAAAATTAATAAATTTTCTTAAATGTTGTAGTTATTTGAAAGTCGAATGTTCACACTACTATATTAGAAATCCTGTTTGAAAAAAACAAAACTTTACATATGTAACATTACATAATTATTTAAACATTTAAAATATCAGACATGTAATGGGAAAATACAATTTAGTGTAATATCATGCAATATTTCATTAGCAAAAATAAGCATCACAGTAATATTATCTGTTCTTTGACTTATTACAATGCACCATTTTTATTGAAAAAAAACCTGCGAAAGTATTTGTAATAAATCTGTTCTGTTCTGTTCATTTAAGAATGTTAGCCCATAACAAGAAAACATTGATAAAATGACAAATCCATTTGATCCTTGTGAATGTTTTATGCTGTGTATAATACTTCTTTTATCATTGAACAGGTACACTAAAATTGTCAGTCTGAATATAATTTCACTGGTATGGAACAGTGATTTTCTAAGAGCTGATTAGTGGTTGGTATTGAATGATTTTGCATGGACACCTCATACTGATTTTATACAAATTAAGAACAATTTAACTTATGTAGATTGGTACAGCACTGAATGATTTGTTTGAAATCAAAATTAAAGATTATTAACTTTATTTGATTTTAAATCCATGAATGAGAAAGTCAGTGATTTGTTTTATTGTTGGATTATTGACCCAGTTTTAAAGGATGATAGTGTGATTTGGAGTGAGAAACTTGCATAAACTTCACAAAAAACTGTGAGTATGCAATAAAATACAAATTTAACAACCTCAAAGAGCCTTATTAGACAGTTATATGATAGTTTATCATTTTGTAGCATTCACTTGGACAAAACTTCAACAAAAGTAGTAACAAGTGAGTTTGTGAAAATGAAATATACTGTCGACTTATTTCTACAACCCCATAACTCAATTTTTGGCAATATTGAGATTTTCGTATCAGTTTTTTTGTCTCTATGAGCTCTTTACAATGATCATACTTACCTGCTTGTAGATCTATCCTAAATATGGTTAATCCCAATTCCACAAACCCGTGACTAGCTTTAGGTTATTTCAGTTCAAAACTTCAAGTGTGATTTTCTCAAAATGGAAAAAAATGACATATGGGTTTGTGGAAATATCCCGGCGATATGTTTACATCTGTTGACCTGATGCTTGATTGAGTGCTAGTCTTCAACCTAACATGTTTCACATTGTACAATGTTGTAACTAGTTAAAGTCCAATGGTATTTTTTTAATTGGTATAGAAAATTATTTTGTTTAAGAAATGAACCGAGTCATTAGTGTGATGTATTCAATCATTAGTGTGATGTATTCAACAATTAGTATGTTGTATTCAGTTATTAGTGTAATGCATTCAATCATTAGTGTGTTGTATTCAATCATTAGTGTGATGTATTCAATCATTAGCACATTGTATTCAGTCATTAGTGTGATATATTCCGTCATTAGCATGTTTGATTCAATCATTAGTGTGATGTATTCAGTCATTAGTGTAAATGTATTAAATTGTTAGTGTTTTATTTGATTTCAGCATGTCATCTTTTTAAATATTTTTTATTTCTTACTTTAATTGAAAATTGAATGAACATATCCAATTCTAAATGATAGCTGATACTCAAACCTCAGTGTTGAATGTCAGCTTTGTAGATCTACACTTGTATGCTTCAGGATGGAGATTTTAGCTTACCTCTTGGTGCTGAATAGTCATGTTCTTTATCTTGTAGTTTTAAGTGTCAATCTCATATGTTAAAAACTTTAATATCTCTTTCATAAAATAAAAGTTTACTCTAAATAGATGACAAAGACTATAAATCACACTGTAAAGGTTGTACATGTACTTCTAAAACAGACACTGATGAGGACATGAATGAAGTTATGGGTTGTACTGTATAAGAATTGGTAATAATTAATGAAGAAATAAGATAAGTGAATTTGATTTAATGAGACATTCTAGTTTTTTTTTATTTTCACTGGATTTAACACCATTTTTCAACAATTTTTCAGTTACATATGGCATCTGGTTTGCCCAATCAGTTTTCCAGGACTGTATACCAACCAGTCCTAAGTTACCCTTCCACAAGCAGCTGGCAACTTCTACACATATGGGGGAAAATCAACATTTTTGTTAAATTTTCATAAAAAGTGAATGACCAGGATTTGAACCCGGATCACTGCGTTACAAATCCAGACATTTCAGTTCTGAGATTACAGTACTGGTTATGAGTTCAGTTTATAAAGTTTAAGCATTATCATAGCATACATGTATACATATCTACTTGTAGATTAGTTACAAGAGACATGAAAATGCATCCACCAGTCTGGATTTTGTTTTGTTGTCTGTTGTGGACCAAGCTGGAACCAGTCACTCTATTCATTAATGGTGAGTTTGTTTACAATATAACTGAACCCTTTTATCACTTATTTCAGATATTTATGTTGTTGTAAATAAATCTTGATGGCAGATTTTGTGTAGTAATCTGGCAAGTTTGTCTGGGTCATCTTGATAATAAGCTTGATAATCAGGTGAGTATATCAGGGTCATGTTGATGGTAATCAGGTGAGTATATCAGGGTTATGTTGATTGTAATCAGGTGAGTATATCAGGGTTATGTTGATGGTAATCAGGTGAGTATATCAGGGTTATGTTGATTGTAATCAGGTGAGTATATCAGGGTCATGTTGATGGTAATCAGGTGAGTATATCAGGGTTATGTTGATTGTAATCAGGTGAGTATATCAGGGTCATGTTGATGGTAATCAGGTGAGTATATCAGGGTCATGTTGATGGTAATCAGGTGAGTATATCAGGGTCATGTTGATGGTAATCAGGTGAGTATATCAGGGTTATGTTGATGGTAATCAGGTGAGTATATCAGGGTCATGTTGATTGTAATCAGGTGAGTATATCAGGGTTATGTTGATGGTAATCAGGTGAGTATATCAGGGTCATGTTGATTGTAATCAGGTGAGTATATCAGGGTCATGTTGATTGTAATCAGGTGAGTATATCAGGGTCATGTTGATTGTAATCAGGTGAGTATATCAGGGTCATGTTGATGGTAATCAGGTGAGTATATCAGGGTCATGTTGATGGTAATCAGGTGAGTATATCAGGGTCATGTTGATGGTAATCAGGTGAGTATATCAGGGTTATGTTGATGGTAATCAGGTGAGTATATCAGGGTTATGTTGATGGTAATCAGGTGAGTATATCAGGCTTATGTTGATGGTAATCAGGTGAGTATATCAGGGTCATGTTGATGGTAATCAGGTGAGTATATCAGGCTTATGTTGGTGGTAATCAGGTGAGTGTATCAGGGTCATGTTGGGGGTAATCAGGTGAGTATATCAGGTATGTATCTTGATTGTCATGCTGCTTACACAAATGTTATCTTCAAACAGTTGGACAGATAAAAAGATATAAACTTGTCTGAGAAAACAGTGTAGTTTATGTTCGTAGTTGCTCTATGGTTTCTAGGATTTGGATTTTGTTTTAATTTTTAGTGGATAGCATAGATTTAACAAGTTAACATTTATGATATATTTGAAATTGTTCTGCTTAACAAAATTTATTTATGTTTCATTTCAAAGACGCTAATTACTCTGACATCACTTGTACCAGTCAAAATGAAGCTGGTGTTGATCCAAGCTCGATAACTCGCAACGGACCTGACAACAACATTGGTAAGAAATCATCTATACATAGAATATGATTTATACATGCATGTCTGCTTTCAACATTATTAACAACCTGATCAACTTCAGCAGCTGGATCTTCAACTACCAACTACATGTATATTCTCTGTACAATAGTTCATGTGACTATTGCCCTAAGTTCACAAATTTAAGACTTGTCATGTATAATCAGTTTTCATAATGTATTATCATCAGCTTTCCTGATTCAATGGTATATTGCTGAAAATATAAACAATTCTGACATTAAATTCATATGAATCAATCAGACCTTACAATATGTTCATGTAATTAAGAAATAGAAGCAAATGTCTGGATTGGTGTAATGGTAATTGGAGCATATGGTTTTAAGTTGAAAAAAGATTTGCTTAAATCAGGCAATGCTAAGAAATTCAATCCATAAATATCATTAGGAGCTGTAAGTGTATGTATAAAAGTTATGTAGCAATAGACTTAACTTGGCACATAGATCCAAATAAAATACTGAAATTTTTTGATGTTTTCAAAATTTTTGGGAAGACAAACAATTGACAAGTGTAAGAATGCGTATAAAATATATGTATTATGCCATGCAAATTGGGATGTTTTTGTGTTGAATTTTTGTGATATTTTGTAGTGTTTTTTGTTAATAGGAAATTAATTATAAATGTCAATCCCTTGAAATGTGCGAAGTTAAAATTTGTAGAAATTTACCTTAAGTAAATCCAAAATTCAAAACTTCATTTCTGTTTATACTTTCCTCATGGGTGCATCCATTCTGTTTTGTATAACTACTACATATTGGTCAGTCTGAAACTTGCTCATCCAATTATTGAATGTTTTATTTTCAATAGGTCATGTGACCATAAAATTTATCTATTTAAATTTATGATTATTCTATTTTGTTCTATATAAATTGATAGTCATACTATTTTGTTCTATTTAAATTTATGATTATTCTATTTTGTTCTATATGAATTTATAGTCATTCTGTTTTGTTCTATATACATTTATAGTCATTCTGTTTTGTTCTATATACATTTATAGTCATTCTATTTTGTTCTATATAAATTTATGGTTATTCTATTTTGTTCTATATGAATTTATAGTCATTCTGTTTTGTTCTATATAAATTGATAGTCATTCTATTTTGTTCTATATAAATTTATGGTTATTCTATTTTGTTCTATATGAATTTATAGTCATTCTGTTTTGTTCTATATAAATTGATAGTCATTCTATTTTGTTCTATATAAATTTATGGTTATTCTATTTTGTTCTATTTAAATTTATGGTTATTCTATTTTGTTCTATATAAATTTATGGTTATTCTATTTTGTTCTATATAAATTTATGGTTATTCTATTTTGTTCTATATAAATTTATGGTTATTCTATTTTGTTCTATTTAAATTTATAGTTATTCTATTTTGTTCTATATAAATTTATGGTTATTCTATTTTGTTCTATATAAATTTATGGTTATTCTATTTTGTTCTATATAAATTTATGGTTATTCTATTTTGTTCTATATAAATTTATAGTCATTCTATTTTGTTCTATATAAATTTATAGTTATTCTATTTTGTTCTATATAAATTTATAGTTATTCTATTTTGTTCTATATAAATTTATAGTTATTCTATTTTGTTCTATATAAATTTATAGTTATTCTATTTTGTTCTATATAAATTTATAGTTATTCTATTTTGTTCTATATAAATTTATGGTTATTCTATTTTGTTCTATATAAATTTATAGTTATTCTATTTTGTTCTATATAAATTTATAGTTATTCTATTTTGTTCTATATAAATTTATGGTTATTCTATTTTGTTCTATATAAATTTATAGTTATTCTATTTTGTTCTATATAAATTTATGGTTATTCTATTTTGTTCTATATAAATTTATAGTTATTCTATTTTGTTCTATATAAATTTATAGTTATTCTATTTTGTTCTATATAAATTTATAGTTATTCTATTTTGTTCTATATAAATTTATGGTTATTCTATTTTGTTCTATATAAATTTATAGTTATTCTATTTTGTTCTATATAAATTTATAGTTATTCTATTTTGTTCTATATAAATTTATGTTATTCTATTTTGTTCTATATAAATTTATAGTTATTCTATTTTGTTCTATATAAATTTATAGTTATTCTATTTTGTTCTATATAAATTTATAGTTATTCTATTTTGTTCTATATAAATTTATAGTTATTCTATTTTGTTCTATATAAATTTATAGTTATTCTATTTTGTTCTATATAAATTTATAGTTATTCTATTTTGTTCTATATAAATTTACAATCATTCAGACTAACAAATAAGGGAGTTACTGTTGTTTGTCATTCATGTTGCAAGGAAAATTTATATGAAAAATTGGCTGAGACATCCTACAAAGTAATAAATGTCCAAGCTGTTTGTAGTTTTGAAGGTGATTGACTAATTACGTTTTTTATCAGTCCTTTGTGTTACGAAACGGGTTTTATTGAGTAAGAAAAGTCATTATGTTTCTAACATGACTCTTAATGAAACAACCCAAAGTTCTTAGTACCACTACATGTTAACTGTTCTGAATCTAAGCTCTGACTCTACACAGAATCTGCTCAGAATGAATATACAAGTAATAATATATCTCTCAAAATCTCATCACGTGGCATACACATCATGTATTTTACATATTTGGTCATCTGATCGGGGCTACCCGTCTATCTGTATTATTTGTAATAAAAGAAAATTCTGCTGACTATAGTATCTGCCTGTAAATATGCAGGACTGATTAAGAGGCATAAATAATCCTCTGCTGACCACTGTGTAAAAGAGATAGTATCAGCCTGTAAACATGTGGAATTAATTAAGAAGCAGAAGTAACCCTCTACATATACAAAATATCTTCATTTATAAATCTGTAAGATTCATATAATTTTGTTACATTTGTTAAGTAAAATACTTGTGAAAATGTTCTCCCCTTGGTGACTACGCGGAAAGAAAAATGAGAGAGATGCAAATAGCTATTGAGTCATTTCATTATGCTCAAAGATACTAAAATTTATGAAAAAATACTGCTACTATGGATCAAAGACCATATAACAGTACAATTCAATGTACCTCAGGATGGATTCCAGAAACACATTAACTTCTTCATAATGTCATTCATGCTGTGTGAATGTGTCTGAACGTGAACAGAAAGCAAAAATATTTGCCTGCTTTCTAGACGCAAAACTGACCTTTGACAGAGCTTGGGTCACTTCAATTTTTGTGAAATTACACAAGACAAATATTGACAATAGCATATATAAAGCAATTGTTTCCCTGTTTAGTAAGTGCTACAGCTGCGTAAGATCCAATGGTTATAAATCAGACTGCTTCCCAGGTCTACAAGGCACCAGACAAGCATAATGTCTTAGTCCATTCCTGTACCTTGTATTCATCAATGACCTGATGAACAAAATCGAAAGAAGCGGGTACAGTTACAAATTGAACAATATTGTATGTGGTTGCCCAACATCAGGGGACGACATGGTTGTTTTACCAAATACAAAGCATGGTCTAGACAAATTGATAGATTTGTGCTACATCAAGTCAGCCCAGGAACGATACATGTATAATCCAACCAAACACCCTGGTTTTTAATGACTCACATATTCGCCCTGCCAGTGCTTGAAGTATAGGAACGTAAGCAATCAGAGAAACCAATAGTTATACACATTTAGGCATGCAGTGTAATACAACCTTGGCCATTAACTTCTATTGTTTGGTCAACTATGCTGACTCGATACTAAATTTGAAATAAAAGTCGTATTCCTGACTCGGATAACTTCATTCTTCTCGTCACCAAAGAACTGGACAGGTTTTATACCAGATATAAACAGTATCCTAGGACAGTACGGCATCAGCAGTCACTTCCACCAGTACACAGAAACAGCAACATTCACATCGTCATCATCTTGGAAAAGTATTGTTCATGGGTCGGTGTCAGCATTTGTTGAAAACGAGTGGCTGAATCGGCCTCAATTCTTCGTATAAGCTATGCAATTTTTGGATATTGTGCAGGATTTACAGTCACCTACTTCTACATTGTACGACAGATATGATACTAATGTGCAGATACTTTGGTTGTAAATATACTGCCAAATGCAATCATTGTCTCACCTACACCGAAGACTTGAGCAAACACACCATTTTGTTTTGCGATAAGATTGAATTGTTTTACTACATTTATGGTTTTTACTGTAAAGATTAAACATTACATACCTTTAATAAGTTTACACTATAAAGATCAAAAACTTAAAATGCTTTTTTAATGGGCTTAGACTATACGGACCAAAACCTAAGTATGTGCTTTTAATGGGCTTACACTATATGGATCAAAACCTTAGTATGTGCTTTTAATGGTTTACACTAAATGGATCAAAACCTAAGTATGTGCTTTTAATGGGCTTGCACTATACGGATCAAAACCTAAGTATGTGCTTTTAATGGTTACACTAAACGGATCAAAACCTTAGTATGTGCTTTTAATGGGCTTACCCTATACGGATCAAAAACTTGATATCTATTTTTAATGAGCTTACAATATACAGATAAAAATCTTAATTAGTACTTTTCATGAGCTTACATAACATTTAACATTTAATATTTTTGTGTAAAATATGCAATCCTTAATTCATTTGGTTACGTATGTTACAATGTTTTCGTGTAATGGTCTGTTTAATTTTAATGCCAGTTGAACAAAAGTTTTACCGATTTGATTTTTCTTTATAGATCACTCGTACATGTGTGAAAACTTCAAGTACATGTTTAAATGTTGTGGAAAAATAAGCCAATGGAAATTTTATGCAGCTAAGACTGGGACTTTACAACTACAGGTTTGGAGAAGAACTGCAGATCAAGTATATGAAATGATTGGAGAAAACTATTGTCAGATTACAAGTAATTGTTGAAGCATGTTAATAGTTTCATGTTGTTGTTGTTGTATATTTACTGAAATTTATTTGATTCTTCAATTCTTTCATTTACAATTTTGGCTTAGTCATTCATTATTTGGCTCTGATTCCATGAACAAACCATGAAATATGATAAAAGCATTCACCATTAATTAAATTATGGAACAAACTTGTTCAAAATGAATTTGAATTCATAAAGTCATTGTTAACTTTTCTAGCAGGAAATCTTCATTTCTGGATCTAACTCCATTATCTGGTGTTGTTAAAATTTTGGGCAGGGCGCTGGTCACAGGTATGATTAAAATTGATTGAAAGATTTTGATTGAAATACACCAAACAAAAAAAAAGAAACTTCCAGTTCCTGTACATGATAAATGTTGTGCTAAAAAGTCATCATATAGGAAAATTAATTAGGTACTCATAGTCATTTTTATAGGGGAAAAATTAAGCATGAAATAGCTGATTTGGGGGAAAACATTAGTACGTAATTGGTGATTTTGGGGGAAAAATATTAACCGTTATAAATATGATGGTACATTGCATGACTTTTCTAAGTTATACAAATGTAAACATGTGGAAATATTATCTTTGATTTTCTATATATAATATAGATTTCTATAATCTATGAGATGACTACAATAATTCACATATTCACACTTAAGTTAGACATTACATTTATTAGCTAATAACGACACTGTTAATCACTAGCCAATTGCATTGATTATTGCATGTAGTGCTGAGTATATAAAGCTTCTAATTTTGGTCATTCTGTGGGGAGTCTCCAAAGCGTTGATACATGAAATATGAATGTAGCTGGCTAATTCACTTTTCGAGTTTAAATGACAATAAGGACAATATCCTAAGTTGCAGCATGCTCAGATTTTGAGTGGTTGAACACTTTCTAAACTGCAAACTCAGACCTGGGAGTAATTTAGCCATTCCAAGTTTATATCCTTTTGAAGCATTTAATGTCTCAGGGCTAAGTTGCAGTGTATACTGCGTTTAATGTCTCAGGGCTAAGTTGCAGTGTATACTGTGTTTAATGTCTCAGGGCTAAGTTGCAGTGTATACTGCGTTTAATGTCTCAGGGCTAAGTTGCAGTGTATACTGCGTTTAATGTCTCAGGGCTAAGTTGCAGTGTATACTGCGTTTAATGTCTCAGGGCTAAGTTGCAGTGTATACTGTGTTTAATGTCTCAGGGCTAGCTAAGTTGCAGTGTATACTGCGTTTAATGTCTCAGGGCTAAGTTGCAGTGTATACTGCGTTTAATGTCTCAGGGCTAGCTAAGTTGCAGTGTATACTGCGTTTAATGTCTCAGGGCTAGCTAAGTTGCAGTGTATACTGCGTTTAATGTCTCAGGGCTAAGTTGCAGTGTATACTGTGTTTAATGTCTCAGTGCTAGCTAAGTTGTAGTGTATACTGCATTTAATGTCTCAGGGCTAGCTAAGTTGTAGTGTATACTGCGTTTAATGTCTCAGTGCTAGCTAAGTTGCAGTGTATACTGCGTTTAATGTCTCAGGGCTAGCTAAGTTGTAGCTCTCTGTAGCACCTTTGCCATTCATGAATCATGTTCTTTGAATAAGTTACTATTCTACATTAATGTACAACATAGGGTATGCATTTACCGTAGGCAAAATGAACTCTCAACCAACTATTGTGTTGTTGAAGGAGATCATTTTGGGGGTATGGGTTCTGTCATGGTCTGGGCTGCCATTTCCTGTGGTTATTGTTCACCATTAATCATGGTTGATGGCAATTTAAATGCCCAACGTTACCTCAATGACATTCTCACACCTCACATCATTCATCTTTTCCATTACACCTACATATTGATATTTCAATGTGACAATGCCACAAGCCATACTGCTAGAGATACAATGCATCTTCTCAGGTTGAATTATATTTATTTCATTGATGATTGCCTGCTAAAAGTCCAGACCTGAACTTAATCAAACATGTCTCAGATAATCTTGACAAACATGTAGGGCGTCATCCCGACCCACCTGCAATCTTCAATTAATTCCATCAAGCACTAATTCAGGAATGGAACAAAATTCCACAAGCAGAAATAGAAACACTGTCATGTTATTGTTTGTTTACACCAACCTGTATTCATTAAAGTTAACCTGTATTCATTAAAGTTAACCTGTATTCATGAAAGTTAACCCGTATTCATTTAAGTTAACCTGTAATTCATTAAAGTTAACCTGTATTCATTAAAGTTATTGAAGTTTCTTTTTTGTTCTGTATATAAGTGTAGTTGAATGTAGTTTGTTGATACTGGTAATATATACTGTCACCTTTATAATATAAGTTAAACATGTATTAGATGCATATTGTAATACACAAATGACTATTATACTTTCAGCTACTAATGCAGTAACTACATGTGATGTTGCTGATGTAGAGAAGATAATGGTAAGGCAAGGTGATTTTATAGGCTGGTGAGTTGATACATCATAAAATCATATTTTCCATTACTGATTCATGTTTGATTTCCGATACATGTTTGATATGATACATGTTTGATATGACACATGTTTGATTTGATACATGTTTCATATGATACATGTTTGATATGATACATGTTTGATATGACACATGTTTGATTTGATACATGTTTCATATGATACATGTTTGATATGCTACATGTTTCATATGATACATGTTTCATATAATACATGTTTGGTATGATACATGTTTGATATGATACATGTTTGATATGATACATGTTTGATATGATACATGTTTGATTTGATACATGTTTGATATGATACATGTTTGATATGATACATGTTTGATATGATACATGTTTGATATGACACATGTTTGATTTGATACATGTTTGATATGATACATGTTTCATATGATACATGTTTGATATGACACATGTTTGATTTGATACATGTTTGATATGATACATGTTTGATATGCTACATGTTTCATATGATACATGTTTCATATAATACATGTTTGGTATGATACATGTTTGATATGATACATGTTTGATATGATACATGTTTGATATGATACATGTTTGATTTGATACATGTTTGATATGATACATGTTTGATATGATACATGTTTGATATGATACATGTTTGATATGACACATGTTTGATTTGATACATGTTTCATATGATACATGTTTCATATGATACATGTTTGATATGACACATGTTTGATTTGATACATGTTTGGTATGATACATGTTTGATATGATACATGTTTGATATGATACATGTTTCATATGATACATGTTTGATTTGATACATGTTTCATATGATACATGTTTCATATGATACATGTTTGATCTCTGATACATGTTTGATCTCTGATACATGTTTAATCTCTGATACATGTTTGATATGATACATGTTTGATATGATACATGTTTGATATGATGCATGTTTGATTTGATACATGTTTGATTTGATCCATGTTTGATATGATACATGTTTGATATGATGCATGTTTCATATGATACATGTTTGATATGATACATGTTTGATATGATACATGTTTGATATGATGCATGTTTGATATGATGCATGTTTGATATGATACATGTTTGATATGATGCATGTTTCATATGATACATGTTTGATATGATACATGTTTGATATGATACATGTTTGATATGATACATGTTTGATATGATGCATGTTTGATATGATGCATGTTTGATATGATGCATGTTTGATATGATACATGTTTGATATGATGCATGTTTGATTTGATACATGTTTCATATGATACATGTTTGATTTGATACATGTTTCATATGATACATGTTTGATATGATGCATGTTTGATATGATGCATGTTTGATATGATACATGTTTGATATTCCAATATTTCGTCTATTTCAACTTGATGGGGACCATATAGTGATTAACTTGTCCATCCATGTATGCTAAATTTTACTGTTATGTCTATTACTTTGATACTTGTACCATTCCCAATCCACCTGTAGTACCCAACTTGAATTTGACCTTGGCCAGATTAGGACTATGATGTTTTAATTGGTTATTTCTTGGTAAACTAGATTTTACTGTTTCATCTAGCACAAACACTGCTTACTAGATTGGTTTGATACATATACAGTTGTTACCATATACTATTAGAAATCCACCCATATCACCCTCAAATTGACCTTGAGCTTAATTGAATGTACAAATTGTAAATGGGTCATTTCTCTGTCAACTATATTATATTATAGATTATATATTATTTGTCTGACATCAATGGCTGTTTCTTGTTAACTACATTTTGCTGTTTGGTCTAACATCAACACCACTTACCTGTACTGATTTTGGTTGTTGATTTTTGTTCAGTTATGGGACTTTTTTATTTTTTGTATGTGAAATATATAAGTCAGTTATGTATATTTGAAACTTCTACTTTTACATAATGACCTCATATCAAGCTAACTACTGGGGACATATGCATTTATTGAATGCAGTGTCTTGTTTTGGCTCCTTTATCATTAATTGTCTGTATGAACCCTGAACTTGTTTTCTTTATTTCTCCACTAACTAACCTCAGAAAAAACACTTCTGGCACATTTTGTTTTCAAATTTTCTTAAGAGTAGTGACTACCAACTATTGACATAATCTTAAAACCCAGATGAACATGTTAATGGAACTAATGCTGTAACATATTGTAAAGGACTGCTTATCTTTACTTGTAATGTAGTGTAATGAAGTTTTTAAATGTTAATGTTTTTAACATATAAGGTATTGTGATGGAATGTTTAAACTTTCCATGTAAGGTAATGTTTTAACTTTACACATAAAGTATTGTTAGTGAATGTTTAAACTTTATGTATAAGGTATTGTAATGGAATGTTTCAACTTAACATATAAAGCTTTGTAACGTAATGTTTGACCTTTACATATAAGGTATTGTAATAGAATGTTTAAACTTTACATATGAAATGGAATGTCTAAACTTTACATGTATGGTATTGTTAGGAAACATTTAAAGTTTATTTACTCTGTATTTACTACGTAACTCTCATTATTTCATATTTACTCTGTATTTACTATGTAACTCTCATTATTTCATACTTACTCTGTATTTACTATGTAAGTCTCACTATTTCATATTTACTCTGTATTTACTATGTAAGTCTCATTATTTCATATTTACTCTGTATTTACTATGTAACTCTCATTATTTCATATTTACTCTGTATTTACTATGTAACTCTCATTATTTCATATTTACTCTGTATTTACTATGTAAGTCTCATTATTTCATATTTACTCTGTATTTACTATGTAAGTCTCATTATTTCATATTTACTCTGTATTTACTATGTAACTCTCATTATTTCAGGCATAATAAAGGTAATGAAACTTTATATTATGAGTCAGCTGGTCAGACTGACAGTACAAAAGAAAATTTATTTCGTCGTAGGAATATCGGTGATCCCTACGCAGGTGATACATATGATTGGAGTAATGTTGAAGCCTATAATGATAGATTATATGCAATACAAGCAGTGTACGAAGCATGTAAGTGTATAGTTAATATTTAATTACAAAATTGATGAACACCAGAAAGCACAGGTTCACAAAACATCTACTCTCACAAATCCTTTGTGTTGAAAACTAGTCACAATGTAATCCAAGGTTTTGTTGGTTTGTTTTGAATAATCATTATCATTGTTATTATTATTATCATTGATATTGTTGTTGTTCTTATTTATTATTATCATTATTATTATTATAATCATCATGAATATTGTTGTTGTTGTTATTATTATTATTATCATGAATATTGTTGTTGTTATTATTATTATTATTATTATTATTATCATGAATATTGTTGTTGTTATTATTATTATTATTATTATCATCATCATCATCATGAATATTGTTGTTGTTATTATTATTATTATCATTGTTGTTGTTGTTGTTATTATTATTATTATCATCATGAATATTGTTGTTGTTGTTGTTACTACTACTATTATTTTTATTGTTGTTGTTGTTGTTGTTATCTTTATCATTTTTATTGATGATATTTAGATTTAATGTTTATGTAACACATTTTCATTACAGCTTCAAGGCCTACACTTCGAGTTACAGACTTAGAAGTACCAGACTACATTAGTAGTGGTGACACTGTTGGTAGGTTTACATATTCTGATGATGATTATATGGACAATCGATCCCTGGTGGTTGTGTCCTATCGGACATCAGCACACTTCTCTGCTCACTTACCCTCAGGTAATATTTTATCCATTTAAGATCATTTTTGGTTAAATCATCTGCTTTAAAGAGAATTTTTTACAATTTTGCTATTACAGGCCTGTTATTACTGCCAGACAACCAAGATCAATGAAGAGAGTGTTAGGTCTAATGGACATGCTGTTTTAGTGAAAGTAGATCACTTGCCAACATATAAATGTGGACTTTGCTGATAATTACACTTGTGGTAACATGGATCAATTACAAAAACTATGCTAATCAGTTTGTGTAACATTTTACCCATTGTTGTGTATTTTAAAGTTTAGAATGGGTCATTGAGGCAAAAGAACTATATATTTTGTACACTTATACAGGTATAATGGGGCCTATAAATGGCTGTACATAGAAAATACTTGATCAAAAAGATACTAAGTGTTAACCATAAGATAAGTATTGAAAAAAATTATTGAAATGTGTACAGTACCTTCTGCGCTCTCTGGGACTTTGTGAAATTTGTTTAGATATGTTCTGTATATTTACACTTTAAGTCTAGATGTAAATATGTTAGTGTTTAATACAATATGTTAGTGTTTAATTTATTGAAAAGAAAGAAAATATAAAAGTTTGATATTGTCAACTGCATTGATTAACAGATGAAATCTGACATTCTTCTGTTTTTCATGCATCGTTGGGTACTATTTACATAATATTCTAGAATATGTTTGTTCAAATGTTTTAAATTTTTTACATTCATTTTTACATCATTTTATGTTTACATTATCTTATGCTTACAATAACTTATGCTTACAATATCTTATGTTTACATTATCTTATGTTTACAATATCTTATGCTTACAATATCTTATGTTTACATTAACTTATGTTTACATTATCTTATGATTACGTTATCTTATTAAGTGACTTATCATTTTGATGTGCACTACTTGACCATTAGTTGTCGATGTGCCATAAAACACCATGAAACATTAGATTGTCCTTTAGTAATTTTTGATTGATAACATACGTTCTGCTTCTGAGTATAATGTCGAATTTGATAGTATCATATACTGAAGACTTTAACTATGCACTTTTTACAGGTACAAAACTGTGTCAGATTGCATTTTGTCTTGAAACTATAATATTAAGTGTTAACAACTGTTTGTTTCCTGAATTAAAAGTGTTTGTTAACAGTGTTGAAGTGAATAAATTAAAAAAATTCACATGTTGATTTTGTCATAGTTCTGAAAATCAGAATGTGATTTTAACTGGATTTAAGTGCCCCATATAGAGAAATTGGCATGTGGAAAATGTACTGGAAAATACTCTTTATGGAGTATGTTATTTTTTTGTTATTTACAGGTAGCCATGATAGTCATTGACATTTATTGTCTGTGGACTGTCTTGTGTTGGGTTTAAATTTCTCTGTTTGAATACAAAAATGTAATTTTGATGAGTAAGTGTATTTATAATATATTTAAAGGATATGTGACGGCAACTAATCAATATCGACCACGAGATGCTGAACTTGCATATCAAGTGTATGATTTGTGCTACGAGGACCAAAGAACAATACAAACTATCACTGTTAAACGTACTGTAAGTTATACATGCATTGCATTATCTGTCGTATGGAAAACTTTTTTTTACATTTTGTCTGGTGAGGCTACTTAAAATCATAGGCTAATTTTCCTATTATAACAACATGCTCACTCAATCTTTTCCATTAAGATTGCTATACTTGCAAGCAACTAAGATATTTTCTGAGTAGGAAATTCACTCAATTTAGAATTTTCCTGAGTCGTTCATGTGTTGGTAGTGTTAACTTGGCTATAAACTCAAAATGGACTCATAGGTATAGGCAGGAATGAAATGTTTATATGCAGTAAGAGGCACAAAGTGCCAATGGGGGAGGGTGTGGGAGGCTTTTACATCTTAGGTCATGGAATTTTTCTGTATGTGTACTGTGTGTAATAGACACTACACCCTTGGATTATCAAACTGTCAATATCTCATGTACAGGTTACAGGCCTGAATCTCATTTGGTTCTTAAAATATGACTAGATTTATGAATTCATACATGTATATTAATGTAAGTGGAAGTCAGTGCAATGTTCATTTATTGGCAAAAGTAATCTTACAGGACTTTGCATTAAGATCAATTTCTGTGTATACCTACTTGTATTTCCCGTATATACCTACATGTATTTTCTGTATACGCCTACATGTATTTTCTGTTTATACCTACATGTATTTTCTATTTATACCTACATGTATTTTCTGTATACGCCTACATGTATTTTCTGTATATACCTACATGTATTTTCTGTATATACCTACATGTATTTTCTGTATATACCTACATGTATTTTCTGTATATACCTACATGTATTTTCTGTATATACCTACATGTATTTTCTGTATATACCTACATGTATTTTCTGTTTATACCTACATGTATTTTCTGTTTATACCTACATGTATTTTCTGTATACGCCTACATGTATTTTCTGTATATACCTACATGTATTTTCTGTATATACCTACATGTATTTTCTGTATATACCTACATGTATTTTCTGTATATACCTACATGTATTTTCTGTATATACCTACATGTATTTTCTGTATATGCCTACATGTGTTCTCTGTGTACACCTACTTGTATTTTTTGTGTATATTTGTGTATGTTTTTGATGGACTAAAAAGTCTGTCCACAGAAAATACTAAAAATGACTTCTTTTCGAGAAAAAATGGTAAAATGAAGGAGTTAATTGGATGTATCCACATTCTTTACCTGAAAATCACAATTATACTTGAATATTAGACTCTAGTCTTGGTTTTATCAAGTATCACATGAGAGTTGTTTTCAAATTAATATTGTTTTCATCACAATCCATTGATATTAAATAAGTGGTACATTGTATTTTATTAATCATTTTGAATATAGGTAAGAAAAGCATTCCTAGAAAACAGAACATCTCACCTCCCCAAAACACTACCTTCTCCAAAATCCCCCAATCCAAAACTATCAAATTCTGTTTTGCTTGTCTGTTATTATAAAACTGTAATTTATGATTGTTACATGATCGTTTTATTTTTTCTCTTGTATTTGTTCAGAGTCTAAAGTTTGATAACCTTGATGCCACATTCACTGTAGCTGAATCATACAGCAGTCAGACACATCTATATAATATAACATGTACAGATCCTGTGGACCAGTGGTACTGTTATTCTGACTGGAGTACAAGTTATCCATTGATGCTTAAGGCATTGACAAATGAATGTAAGTTGTGTGACAGCTGTGTCAAAGTGACACTGGACTCATCTCTCATTTATCTTACATATACACTTGTGTGTGTAGTTTGCTTTATTCTGCTCAGGTATGTTCATCAGCTAGCACCGTGTGCTGTTTTCCTGCAGTTGTTTTCATTTACAGTCCAGATAAGTTTACATTAAAAAGCATGCTGGTGATTGTGATGTAATTATGGATTTTACATGATAAAAGTGATCACCAGTTACCAGTGAGTGTCAATTAAGTACCCTAAAAACTTCTGTTTCTTGTTGAAATTAAAATCCTTTAATAAATTTATATACTTGAACTTGTTATCATGTTTTAATTATTCATCTTGAGCTATTAGGATAGCACAGATCATCATGGTGTGATATTAAAACTAAACTGTTGTTATTTAATGCATTATAACTTTCAAATAAAACTTTCGTGACCATTTTCTTTTTTGTATTGATAGCTTATTTTACTGTTCATTTTACCTTTAAGCACAGATTCCATGATTCTTTGTGCTTCATTTTCCAGCTCCTGTTTTATTGTTTGAATCTTTTCCACATGTAGGCAAGCAGCCAAACACTATCACTTCCAAAATTCTGATAAAATTGCATCAAGTGTGAACTGTCCGTTTAGCTAATTGTCTTAAACATATGATGAGTGATTTCAAACTTAATCTGACAGTATGCAATTTTATGAACTCCGTGCTGACCAGAAGTCCTCTATATATTGTTTTAGTTTGTTTAACTTCTATACTATTACTGACGTAATTATTTCAGCCTATGGCTTTTACCTGACAGAGGATGCCACACTAGATTCAGCAACATCTCCATTATCACTTATAGTATATTGTATGGAGAACTTGGTGGAGAACTCTGCTGTAACTTATACAGGAACCATACAGCTGTACATCACTGATAATCAACCTCCTACAATCACAAATCTGGATGGTTTGTACATTGTCCTATTCTTGACTTTAGTTAAACATTAATTGTTTGCTGTTTTAATCTATTCATAAAAACTGAAGAAGTACCATTTCATTATAGGAAGTAGTTAAGGACCATTTTTATACAGACTGTTCAGTTGTTTTGTTTCCAATACAGGCATATACATGTATATCTTATTTTAGCCTCCAAATAGAGGTAAATGAACCTAATTTTTATTCTGCTAAATATGGTAATTCATAGACAGATGGTATTTGTATTGCATAAATCAGTGTTTAAATGCACTCTGACATAGTGGAGCATTGGGTTCATGTAATCTGTATCTATTTTCCCTTGAACTTGCACTTTTCTTTCATTGTTATGAATATGGTGAAGTTATTATGAAGTAATTATTCAGGTCCCATGAAACCAGTACTATAGCTTCTGATTATGACCTCCTCTTATCATAATCAACCATCAATACAGAGAGTTCTCAAAAACAACAAATCAAACATGTTACACTAGATTTCTTAATGTATTTTGAATTGTTCAAAATATGAAGGACTATATCTCTAAAACTTGTTAATATGAAATTTTTCCACAATAACCGGCCTGGGGTGTGAAATATTAAATTCTACAGCTTACTACAAGTTACTGTTTGAAGAATGAATTTTAGACATTGGATGCAATTTGAACAATTACTGTCCACTCTCGTTAAGGTGAAGTCGGTTAATACAAATTTTCCGTTATGTCAAAGTATTTTTAAGTTCCGATTTTTTCCATCTTAATGTATGTAACATTCTGTCAGTTAAGAGGAATTTTGCTCTCGAAATTTTTCATTATGTCAGACTAATTTTGAAGTTCGAATGAACGATTTCGCACTTAATTTGTGTTGTTTATTATGAAGTCAGACAATATTATGCACTCTCCCAAATGTTTTTTACACTTTGCTGACCGTACAACTTGTTGGATTTAACTTCTAGTCAATAACAAGAATGTAACAATAGCAGACAAAACGTTTGGATTTGTAAAACTTGTCATAAGGAGTGATATTTGTAGTTTAGTGTATTTTATATATACCTCATCATACATGAAGTAAATATCATTTATTTTTTTAGATTTACTTGTAAATAAAAACATGAATTATCTTGAATAAGTAATTCTTACAACACACACCAATTATCATGAACTGGTGATATAATGATGGCCAAAATCACAAATGCAACATTCGTCCGACGTATGTTGAATTTTCGATAAGACGAAGTATTTTTTGGGTCTGAAAAATTTGACATGACGAGTGTCATGTATAGCCTGTGTTAAAATATTTTTGGTGAATTGCCATATCACCATTCTCTCAAATAAGGCTGGAGGAGTTAGTTGTGGGATATGTAGTATAAACAATTAATACTTTATTGTATTAGCTGCTGTTGAAGTGGATGCAGAGACGGCTATTATTGGTGATTCTATATACAACGTAACAGCTACTGATGGTGAGGGTGATATTGTTACATTTTCTATGACGTGTGATACGGGTGGTTCAACTAATACAGACACATTTAGGATGCTTGCAAGTGAGTTCTTTTTTTGTTTATATCATGGTACAAAAATAGTTTTATACAAGCAAAACTAACTCAGCCAGGCAAACTAAATACAGAAATTTGTTTGACTTGCTTATTTATATTGTTATTCCAAACTACTGGAAACATTTGATATTAATCAACATACTAATTCTCTTAAACAATTTTAGATTTAAGATTGTTGTCAGCATGTTTAGACAACATAGAGTAGTGAGGTACATAGGATTGTCTATCACTAATTTTGATTATTATTGAATTATCAGTTTTTATTAGTGCTCATGGTGAGCTATAGTGATCATCTGGTATGTTGTTTGTTGTCTGTTTTGTGTTGTGAGTGTCGTCAACAAATGACATCTTCTCTAAAACTACTGTTCAAATAATGCCTAGGAGAAAATTGGCCCAAACCCAGGGTTCACTTGTTTTTCTTAAATTTATGCAGGGAAAATCTTTGAAAACCTTCTTGGCTTAGATCTTAGATGTTTAGTGTGTTACATTGTCTGGTAGTACTCTACAAAGACTTATAAATCATTTGTTGGCACAGACTTAAAAGATCTTTGACAAAAAAATGCATTGTCTAGAGTTTGAATATTTAGAGCGTAGCATTGACTGCTGTTCTCTACTTGGATTGTTCAAATAATGCTCCTGGGGTCTAAATTACTACTACCTTAGAGTCTCTTGAGTTGTTAATTTGTCTGGGTACACAGGTGAGCAATATAGGGCTATCAGGGTCCTCTTGTTTTATATACATTTTTCTGTGTATGTTGTACTCTGGAACTACAGTGCTTTGTCAAAAGAGTTTCTTGTAAATTGTTATAGTATATGGTACACATGTTAGAATTTAATGTTACTTTTTGTGTCTTGCCTGTGGAATAAAAGAAATCATTGCATGTATTAAGTCATTTGAACACTTCAGCAATTGTCAGTCACTTGTTACTTACATGTTTTTATGTCACAATAACAAATTCAAATATTTCTTCCTTACAAATTGTGTTGTTTTTTTTTGTTTCAAAAATGTCATTAAAGCATGTTTATGAAACTGACCCTTATGTGTAATTTCAATTATTTTAGATGGAAATGTGGTGTTGAAAAAATACCTTATTGTTTCATCAAACCATCAATTTGATTGTGAAGTGACTGCCACAGACACTGATGGAAAGATTGATGTTGGTAATCTTCACATTTCTATAAGTAAGTTAATTATTTCAGCCAAAATATCATTAAAAATATCATTGTTTCCTGCAGAAAAGCACATGTAGATGAATGCAGTTTTATCATTATACTATGATATTGACGGGAGATAAGTCTATAAAACCAAATATTAAAGAATAAAGTGCTATTGTTGTACTATCATCTTGAAAGGTGACAAATCTAGATTCATATCAGAAAATAAAAATAATGAAAACACACAAAACTTATTGTATTGGGTTATTTTCAGTCATGAACACTTTTTCATGTTATAAGAGGACAAATACAATGATATTTATCCTGTCTCAAGTTGGCTTAATTATCTCCACTTTTGATTGCTTGATAATCTCATTAGCGATACTTGCCACTGATTAACAAATGCCACCTTAGTGATATTATGGTAATTAGTAGATAATATAGACAACAATTATAATTAAGTGCTGAAGCTTGACACATTTCAAAAGTGACTCAAGCTGATTCATACTAATTTTGAACATAACAATACAAATGTGAAAACTTGTATTATATTGACTATGATATTAAATTTTGGTTGGTGGCTGGACATTCTAGCTCACCTGAGCACGTAGTGATCTATAGTGATCAGTCTGTCAATTCTGGCGTCCCCCTTTTGTTGTCTGTCATCTGTCATCCACACCCAGGGGTTGTTGACACTCTAAATATCACACTGTTGAGTGTTTATCTCAATGATATCTTGGACAAATCGAACATGGGCCATTTGGGGTAAAAAAACTAGGTCAACAAGTCGAATCAAATGAAAACCCTGTTAACACTCTTGAGGTAACAGTTTTGATAGGATCTCCATCAAACTTTGTGTTTTAAAATGTTTTTAACAATGATATCTTAAAAGGGCTTGAATATGGGTCGTCACCAGTCAAAATTAGGTCACAAGGTCAATGCACCAGAAAACCTTGTTAAACACGCTAGAGGTCACAATTTTGATTGAATCTTCATCAAACTTTGTCAGAATGTTTGTTTTATTGATATCATGAACATGTTTGAACATGGGTCAACTCAGGTTAAAAACTAGGTCACCAGGTCAAATCACAGGAAAACCATAGATGTTGCTATCTTTAGTCAGGTGAGTGAAAAACGGCCATCTTGGCCCTCTTGTTTAAATATTAACTTTCGAGAGTATTACCTAGAAATGTCAGCATGCTTTACTATCAAACCCTATTTCAAAAATGACCTACCCGTAATCATACAAAATATGAGATATTTTCTGAAATTACAAAGGTTTGTAAATAATGGACTGCTGATATCTTGATAACAAAATACTTATATATTAAACTACATCATCTATATTAACCAACAGAAATCAGAACAATAAGCAAACTTAATTCCTGCAAGCACTAAAACTTGTTAAATATGAAAAACAATTAGTTCTTCATATTTTTACATTTACCATAAATATATTTATGGAACAAAAACATGCATTGAAATGAATCAGAATAAAAGCAATTAAGTTAAAAATTCTCAATGTGAATAAAATCAAAGAACCAAGTTTCTGTAAGCTTTCTTTGATTCACTGCTGAACTTCCAAGCTTGTTCATGAACAAATGTCTACTGTTTTTTTATTTGGCCTTGTAAAGAAAAAATATTGTACCATACATGTAATAACACCAAACTAAATATGATGAGATCACTCGGTTCAGTTGGTAACCTACAATAGCTGCCCAATATATTACAATAAGTAATTGTAAATGTTCATTCTGTCTTGAATTCAAGATCCATCCTGTTTACAAGACTGTCCCTATCTTGTCCAGAGTTTCATTCAAAGTTGGTTCTTCTTGATACTACAAGCAGTAATGGTGGATAGTGTCTTTATCTTTAGAGTTTTGTCTGCCAGCTTCCATGTTTTGTATTTAATGACACCAAGTTCCTCACGCAATCAGTATACAGTACCATATATTTCACAGAGTAAATAAGGCCATTCTGTTTTAGAAGTGTCTGTGAGCGCAGGCCTAGGTTTTGTGCTCTGTCATCCAAAAAAGCACCATTTTATTCAAGTTCACAGTTTCTTTATTGGATTCTACAGCTTCCAAGATTATTAGCTATAGTTTGCAAATCATGTTTTAAGTAGATTTTTATTTTAAATTGTGGTCTTTTTAATTCTTAAACTGTTCTTTATAGTTCTAGTGTAGGATACATTGACGCGCAAAATCAGAATCAGAAGTGTTAGATTTCAATGTTCTGAGTTCAAACTAGTCAGTTGACTCTTGTTCTTTTTAATATGTTTTATACGATGTTTCTGTTGAAGTACAGAAAATGTATTTGTTTTTTCAAAATGAGTTTGTGTATTTTTTGAATAGGTAGCTAGGTTATGCACTGTAAGGTTGATGCTTAACAAAATAAAAAACAGAATGGTCTATTCTGATCAAAAGATCAATCTATATATATGATCTTGCTGAGGAGCTGTAGAAGGAAGTGATTATCTAGCTATATGCTTTACCGCTATGCTCCAAACTTAAAAATGGGACTGTCAGTATGTTCTGATCATACAACTAAGAGTGGTATTATGTCCTGTGGCCCATCAGTGTGTGTGTTCTATATAGAAAACTAGTACAAGTATTGCCACATTGTCCATGTTCAAGAAAACTCTTCCACTCAGTATAAGAAAATAGACAATTATTGTATTTATTCTTTTATCAGATGTAGACGATCCTCCACAGATACTCAATATGCCTCCACAAACTCTACAAGTAGAAGAAAATCTTGCTATTGGAACCTCATTGTATACGTTCGAGTATGGTGATATGGACACAGGGTCCTTGGATACAAAATCATGGTCTCTGTCATTCAGTGATGTCGATCATACTCGTCACTTTAGTATTGATCCTAACTGTGAGTTCTGATTTATTTTATGTTTGATGCAGAAATTTTGAAACTGATGCAAATACAGATAAACTTCATTTGGTGATTGCTTCAAAGTTAAGACCATCTCATTGTAACTGTAACACTGCATTTTTATAAATTGTGTTGTTGATATGTTGTAATGCAAGTATATTTTCCATAGTGCTAATAAAATGTGCTTTCCTGCCAAAATTATCTGGCAGAGCCATATGAATGTCTACTTGTTATTTAAATCTGCTTGATAATCTAGTAATTCTAAATGTGGTTATTGTGTAATATTGTGTGTTTTTATCATGTAATATTGTGTGTGGATATTATATAATACTGTGTGTGTTTATCATATAGCTCTGTGTATCATATAATAATGTGTATGGTTATCATAGAATACTGTGTGCGTTTATCATATAGCTCTGTGTTGTTATCATAAGATAATGTGGGTGGTTATCATATAACGATGTGTAGTTATCATAGAATAATGTGTGTGTTTATCATATAGCTCTGTGTAGTTATCATAGAATAACGTGTGTTATTATCATATAGCTCTGTGTAGTTATCATATGATAATGTGTGTGTTTATCATATAGCTCTGTATAGTTATCATATAACAGTGTGTGTGTTTATCATATAGCTCTGTGTAGTTATCATAGAATAATGTGTGTTATTATCATATAGTTCTGTGTGTTTATCATCAATAGTGTTTGTTGTTATCATATAACTGTGTGTAGTTATCATATAATAATGTTTGTGTTTATCACATAATAATGTGTGTGTTTATCATATAATTTTGTGTGGTTCTCATGTAATACTCAGTGTAGATATCATGTAATACTCTGTGTAGATATCATGTAATACTCAGTGTAGATATCATGTAATACTCTTTGTAGACATTATGTAATACTCAGTGTAGATATCATGTTATACTCAGTGTAGATATCATGTAATACTCAGTGTAGATATCATGTAATACTCAGTGTAGATATCATGTAATACTCCTTGTAGACACCATGTAATTCTCAGTGTAGTCATTTATCATTTCATTTTTTGTTCTTCATATATGTGCTGTATCTAGTTTGTTATGCAGATATGCTTGTATATAGTTTTGGAATGTATGTTGTTAGTTCTGTTTTTGTCAAAGTATCATTGTACGCTTGTGTTATGTTGAAGCTGGAGTGCTGTCAACTGCATACTCAGAGCTCAATTTCGAGGCTGCAGGAGTTGCTGGTACCACATTTACATTGACCATCACAGTTGGTGATATCAAGAGTACTGTTAGTGAATCACTGTCTTATGTTGTTGTCAACCAGAATGAAGCTCCCTGGTTTGAGTTGGACTATTATACATTAGATGTTTATGAAGGACCGGTAAAACATTTTGCTTACATAATCTGTGACGTTGATGTGCTGTTCTGAATGATTTTAAGTATTTGCAAATAAAAATACAATGTTTTCGCCGAAGAACATTACATTTCAATGCTGAGGTTCATTTCACTTACTTTATCATTAGTTTGTCTGACATTTAACTACATTTACCCATTAGATTTTTTTTCAAACAGATTGAAACTTTGATGCAAATGTTAAAAATTCCAAATATTTCTAACAGCTTGACATGATTTGATTTAACTCATGATGAATATATTCTGGATTAGAACATCTGGATGCTTACTGTTCTACTCTCATCATGCTTGTTCATACAAACCACTACACACAGCTTTTACCATTTTCATATGTACTCGACATATTTTAATAAAAATGGGGGTAGGTAATTTGATATTAATTGAAGATTCATTTGTATGATATAGGATGGCACAGTTATTACTGATGGTTCTATTTTCGTTACAACATTGCATGATGAAGATATGGGCGTTGCCTCTAATGGTGAACATCATCGATACTCACTTGATTGTGACAATAGTACTAACACGCAAAGGTATGTAACAATAAGAGTGGAAGTATACATGGGAAGTAACCCATGATAGAAAAACATTGGTCACATGTATCATTATTGTATTAATATATATACTGTTTGTGTATGAATGCTTTTATCATATGTGTATGAATATGTTTATCAATTGTGTATAGATATGTTTATCAATTGTATATGAATATGTTTATAAACTGTGTATAGATATGCTTATAAATCATGTATAAATATGTTTATCTGTTGTGTATAAATATGTTTATCAGTTGTGTATAAATTTATGTGTATCGATTATGCATTCATATGTTAATCAATTATATATCATTCGACAAAGGTGGACATTAGCTCGCACATGTTTGACAAGGGTTGACAATGTTGGACTATTGTCACTATTGTCTTTGATTGGTTTTTGAATGTATAGGAAAGCGTTACAATGCTGAGTTTCTTTCTGCCATGAATGGGTAAACCGTGCATGTATAATTAAGTATTCTTTGTTCACATGTGTTGAGAACAAACTTTTAAAACCTGTGTTCATTAAAGACTATGAGAAGTGGTGACCATAACAAAAATCACAGTAATTTTTCCAAAACAATTATCGCCATATAATTATTCATTATCACTTGGTCAAGAAGTAACCTTTCATAGTCTTAACTAATTAAAAACTTTCACAGCATTTATAGTTTTATAGTGAATGCAGTAACATAAGTCTTTGATAATCACTTATAACTCAGTCAAATTGACATGAATGATTGAAATCACTGTGATCTATTTAGATATTATTTATCTCTTTGTTTGCTTACTTATTTATGTATTATCATATTCTTACTTTTATAATCATAGATGTAAATGTATGGTTTCCATAAATTCCATAAGTTTGTTTTTGAATCATTTAATTTCAAATATTATTCTCTCAATTACCAACAGTGTTTTCAAATTTTTACAGTCATATTTTAGAGGTACAAAAATTTTGCTTCTCTTGGTCAAATGATAAATGAAGAAAACTTTATGACTTCTTGCATCAGAAATTGATATACCATTGTGTACATATACTCAAACATAGTATCATCTGTTTGGGAAAGTAAGCATCTTCCCTTAGTCACCACCAGTTGTTTGTGTTCTCTATGTGAACGACTTATTTGATCATGACTGTTTGAATCTGAATTGAAATACCTGGATTATACACTGAGTTTTGATACTAGTCATAAAACACACTGTTGTCATTAATAATTCATTAGGAAACTGTTAAAGTGACCAATCAGAATGCAGGGTTTTAATAGTGACCAATCAGGAGCCAGGTTAAAGTTACCAATCAAGACGCAGGGTTTTAAAAGTGACCAATCAGGACCCAACAAGGATTGAAATCAGCGCTTTGAGTACTGTGGCTAATTGGTTATTTATATATACATATGTTTCATTCTAGAATCTCTCTTTTGGGACCAGTTTTGGGACTGTTTTTGATATTAGGTTATACCCTCAGGTTCAGACTTATGAATTTTATACACATCAGTAATGGTTTACATGATATGATCAAGTGCTAATGTATTTGTTTTGTTTCCAAAGGTTCTACATTGATGAAAACTCAGCAGAAATTACATACGCTGGAGCTTTTGACCTAGATACCACTGGAACTCCTAATGAGATATCATGTACAGTTACTGTGAGTGATAGATATGGGCTCTCAGATATGGCACAGTTATACATCTTTGTGAAAAATGCTGACGAATCTGTACCAGCATTCACTCACTCATCATTTACATTCTATCTTGCATCTAACACACCTATTGGAACTTTTGTTGGGAACCTTAGGGCTGTGGACTATGATTCTAGTGATGACTTCAACAATGAGATTATATATTCCTTGGACCAAGCAGCATTTGGTCAGGATTTACTAGCTGTCAGTAACAATGGTGGCCTGTATGTAATGGATTCCTTGGCATCTCAGTCTGGAACTATTGGTCCAATTGTAGCGCAAGCATATAACTCTGGGTCTGGCACTACTGGTATTGCACAAATCATTGTGGTCATTCCTGCAACAACAACTGTCACTACCACAACAACAGATAGAACTAAAGGTAACGAAATGTTCCATGTTTAGAGATTATATAAGTCAAATTGGAGAGTAGTCTTAAAATTGTTGTCACTAATTGGCTGTTTAAAAGATCACTGGTAACTCTGCCTTCTAAGATTTATCCCCATACTTTACATATCTTTTGTAACCTTTACCTGCAGAGAGATTTCATGATAAATCTCTAAATGATTCTGAACATGACTATTTGTTACATTTGACATCATTACAGTATACAGGTCATTATACTGATGTATTCAAGTTTGAATTACAGTATACAGGTCATTATACTGATGTATTCAAGTTTGAATTACAGTATACAGGTCATTATACTGATGTATTCAAGTTTGAATTACTCTTAAGATTTAGATATGGTATCTTCAAACGTTTGGTTGTTGCAGAACAATCAAATTTTTATTTTGTTCAGATGTTATGGTAAATTGGTAACCATTCTATTTCTGACTTGTTGTCTGAAGAATGAGATCAACAAACTTACATGACATTAGGTCCTGCATATTAAATGATCAGTTTTCCCTTGTAGATATATTTGTCAAACTCCATTTACCCAAAATCAATTCATTACCAGCACTCAAATCATGTTTAGTTCATGTTTAAGTTCAAGTATTAATTGACATTCAAAAATATTATGTGTCAAATCTTAAGTATGTGTTAAATATTGTTCTGTCATCCACATATCCCATAATCTCTTTGTTTCGAAATGACAGGTTGAGAACTCATTGATATATTTTCTACAGTACTATTGTGATTCTGTATGAAAACTTTCAGATTTTTATGAGGACCAGTGGACTTACTTCTGGCTAATGGGAGTATTTGGGGGTATAGCATTATTCATTGTGATACTGTCTCTGGTATGTTTCCGTATATGTCGATTGACTAGGATTGGACCTTATTGCTATCAGTGTTGTATGAAGGGCATATGTTGTCGACCACCACCGTATGTATGACACACAGTCAGTTCGATCTTGTTCTATATTGTTGTATAAAATTGCAGTAATTGCCTTTTAATTAATTCTTCTAAAAATATTTTACATATACAATGTACATGTATATACTCTTTATCAACAAATACTCTCTGTCTTTGCTCATAACAAGAACAATTGCACAAATACAGTGAGACAAATAAAACAGAAGATGCACAGATACATGCATGAAGCATGGAGAACAAATATACATCAGCACAGAACTAAACTTGTATGAATGGTGCTTACTGTACATTAAATAAATACAATGAATTTAAGACTTTGTTCAAACATGTACATTATGAAAAGATTTCTCATCAAATTTAGAAATCAATTTTATAAAGAAATGCATGAGAAACTATATAAAACATGTTGCTATCAGACATTATGTGTTATAAAGAGCTTTTCTTCTACCCTGAAAATCATTATGTAAAAAACTGATTACTTTTATAAAGCACTTTTTGTTCTTCAGAATGAACAAAAATGTCAGTAGTTTTCAACAATCGTTTGGGAAATTTTTACTACATACCGAAGAGCTTCCTGTAACCTTTCAACTGAGAAAATATTGCAAAAATATTTTTAATATTACACTTCAATGGCAATTTGCATTCAAGTCAAAATCAGATGGCTATACAAAATGGTAATCAAGTAATACAGTTAAAAAAATATGCAAAACATCGAAATCGACAGAATGGCTCATAGAATTAGCTGAACTACTTCTTGTGATATATAATACCATTTTACGCAGAATAAGTTCGGTCAAAAATATTTCATTCACCTGCAGGAGAGATTGGCGATAACAATTTGTTATACTAAAAATAGCACTGCTGATATGCCAGTTGACGGCTAGCAAGATAGGGCAGACAAATGCTTCATTATTATTGTCTAGAGCATATCTCACTATTGAAGTTTCATACATGAATAGAGGCTGTTGATAATTGCAGTAACCATGAACCATAATTCTCCCTGGTCCCTTTATTTATTACCTCCTTTGTCCTATAGAAGAAATACTGCTCCCAAACATACTAGTAACTCTCAAGGCTTTAATTAAAATGTTGACATCTTTGAGACTTACTCAAATCTTACTCTTATGTTAATAATCAAAAATTACAATATCTTAAACATGCTGAATTGATTTGAAATAAGTATGGATTCAGTTAAAGACAATATATTTGACTGGAGTTGGTAATCACTGGCTCATTATTTCTGCAACTGTTATTAACAATCATATAATCATAATTTTCCTGAAGGAGATGCCATTACCCTTACCCAACAAGGAAATACAAGTTCTGATTACTTTGAACTTCTGAACAACATCAGTGCTTTCAGAGCTTTGATTATATTTTGAAGTTGTTGAATGATGAGCAGAGTGATTTATCTGGCCACTCAAATTATTTATAAATTTCAAAGATTTTATTCAGAACAAGCAAGTTATTAAATTATTGTTTAAACATGTCAAATGACATGTCCAAGAGTTAGTCCGTGGAATAAATAGCTAAATATTACGTAACAGTCGTTTAATTATTCTAATGTTATGCATCAATCATGTTTATGTAGAGCTCAACCTCGTGGCTTTGGTGACAAAGGATATGATTTAGCAAGTTTTGGTCACAGACATTTCTATGCAGATGAGGATGCAGATATAGATGGATGGCTGAAGACTGGATCCAAAAACGGTACAAAGAAAAATAAAAAGTCTTCTAAGGTATGAAATGTAATTTTTATGGATAATTTATTTCCTTTAAAGAAATCATTGTAATTTGAGTCACTTTATAAACTATTTACTTATGACAAAAAGATCTTGTTTGATGTGAGATGTGAAGGTTGTGTTTTTATCATGACTTGATACACTTTTTGAGTAATAACTCAATTAACAGCTAAGTAGTGAATATGGTATCCATCATCTAACCTTGTACAGGTATAAATGGTATTAATGAATGCATATGATGCCATTTACCTGTGGGAAATGTGATTCTTTTTATGCTCCTCCTCTTCAGTAGTGATTTAAGCATCCATTGGTCCATCTGGATTTTGTGTATGATCTGTGTTTGGTCAATCATGGATGGATTTTAAAATGACAAGGCATACATTTTCTGCAGGTCATCATGATATGTTGCATACAAGAACTATTACACTATCTTCCATATTTTTTATTATTTCCCTCTATTTATTTTGTCTGGATTTGTCTCCAGTCGGGAACTTTGTCATTCATGGATGGATTTTGTATAGACAAGGCACATGAAGAGCAAGTCATGACAATGTGTTGCATGCAAGAACCATAACTGTATCTCCCCTTCTTTTTTAGCTCACCTGAGCACATAGAACTCAGAGTGAGTTATTATGAGGGGTCTCTGTCCAGTTTTGTTCTGTGTGCAGTGTGCAACGTCGGCATTCACTTTGTGAGCACTCCTGAGGTCACATTTTGGGTCAGTAGGGTTTGAAAATTAGTCAGTGGCTTAGTCTTGACGACATCATATAAATGCTTGAAAAAGGGCTATGTGAGGTCAAAAACTAGGTCACTAGGTAAAATCACTGGAAAACCTTATTAACATTCTTATGGTCATAGTTTTGATTGGATAATTACCAAACCTTGTCAGAATGTTTGTTTTAATAATATCTTGAACGAGTCTGAACATGGGTCATCTGGGGTCAAAAAAGTACGTGATCAGGTCAGTTGCAATCTTTCCTCAAGTTTTTTATTATTGTTTGAATTAATGCCCTTCATTAAATTTTCTGTATAGTAAGGAATTTATCTAAATTGTATCCTTTTATAGAGAACATAGAAACTGAGTGCAATATACAAACATATTAATTCTTTGTTACTTATTTTTAAATTGTCTCCTGTTATTAAATTTTATCATACATTCCTGGTCTGTAACTTTATTAACCATTGATGGATTTTTATATGTTTATATCATAGAGTTCTTGGAGACAATTCTTGTTCCTGTGATGTCTTTGTTCTCATATGTTCAATAATAGAACATGGTCTGCTTGTCATGTGATCAAAGATGTTACAAGATCTAAGATGTCACATTGTACCTGTAGTCTCTAAGACCAACATTTTTGGAAAAGTAGTTCATGATACAAGAAAAGTTAGAAACTCTCCCTAATTGATGGATTTTATGACAGGGAGCAGTGTCTGATGAGCATGCACGATATGGTACACCAAATTTTGGATATGATACAAGTGGGGACCAGAGATCTGAACCTGTCTATGAAATGTTCCGTATTCCTTCAACAAGCACTGTGCCAAAAGCTGCCAATTATCTGAGTCCATACACATCCACTAGACTGTTACCAAGGTTTGTAATGTAGATGGTTTCTTCATATCAAACAATCACTAACTTGATATTGCAGTATCTTTCATAGCTTGTAACTACAAGAACACCTCTCTTAAAGCTATATTAAGACTACCTCATAGTATGGTATTGTATTTACCACATATCTGTGCTCCTCCTGTCTACTTGTGTTTAAATATATATGTAAAGTAAACAATTTGGTCAGCTTGTAGGATTTTGTTCTAGGAGCTGAAGTTAGTCGTTTATACTTTGTTTTGTTGTTACTTTATTTTGTATTAACAGATGTCATATTTCTACTGTACACTTTTTCAGCTCCAGCAAAGGGAAAGATAAGAAGCCTCTGATTTCCAATCGGTAATAAGGTTTTTAGTGTGTCAGTTAACAGATGTAGACAGGTTTTTACACATCAATATCTACTCAAGATTCCATATTTCACTGAACTACTTATCATAGAATGCAGAATAAAACAACTTGACATTATGTTTGCGTAGGAAATAACAAGTGTTTATCTGAATGACATGAAAACTTTCACTAAATCTCTAAAAATTACTGCGGGTACATTTTCGTATCACAATTGGTGATGGTTTATTATTAAAGACTTTGTTTTACCAAGTTCATCATTAGTGGAAGAGTCCTGTACAAAATAAAAGTGTGTTATATGTATTATATGTGGTATACTTCTACTTCACTGTAACATTTTATACCTTTTTCATCCTGATCGGAAGTAAGCTAAAAAAATTAATGAGCCAATTCTGTGAAACATGTTTATCTAAGTATTATGTAGCCTTGTTTTCCATTCAAAATGATTTTATAGAATATCTTGATATTATTTTCACATATACTCTAGGAATGTCATATATTGATCTAATTGTATGTAATATGTTGATTTTACTGTATGTGATATGTTGATTTTACTGTGTGTGATATGTTAATTTTACTGTGTGTGATATGTTGATTTTACTGTATGTAATATGTTGATTTTACTGTATGTGTTTTCATATGTTTATTTTATAGATCTAATTTATAGACTAAATGACTGTACATTGACAATCAGAATGAATTCATGTAAATCTTTGTATATAGAAAATTCATCTAATTGAAAATAAAATGTATGTCTGTATTATCATTTATCACACCATTTGGTGAAAGTAAGGCTGCATTTATGTTGATACTGATGTGCTGTTGATGTGGTTGAATCAATTACAAGTTGAATTGACAGTCTTTGTCTTTGAAACTGTTATCACTATTTGCATGCTTCATTTCAGCCCATTTAGGAGAATGCTCATGGATATATTGTTTTGTTTACAAGTTTGTATTTGTCCTGCAACTCAAATCACCCGGGAATAAATCTTGCTAGTTTTCAAGAATTTTGCCTTAGATTTCATTATATTAGTCATGTTCAAATGAATCTATTTATTGATGTTATTATCTTTATCAGTTGATATTAGTTGTAAAATGTCAAATTAATGCTGATACTTATACTGATTAATACTTGTCACGTCTGATTCATCACATTCTGTATTTGACCAATCATGTATCAGTCACATTCTATATCTGACCATTAATGAATTGAAGTTTTACACATGTTAATCAAATATAAGGTATCCATCCATTTTATATTTAAAAAGTGGTTGATTTAAATTTGAAAATAAAAAATTCAACATAAATTTCATGTAAAGTTTTAAATAATACAAATATAGAACAAATTTTCCATTTAATTAGAATTCTGAATCATTAACAAATATTAATACACACATTTTGGCAGTACATTCACAAGGAGAACACAAGATTCCTTAATCAATAACAATGACAAAAACATGAATTTGCGCCATTTAAACATGCATCAATAATATGAGAGAAAACAATGCACTGTTTTGACTCAGTCTGAGATGTAATTATTATCAAACAAATTTTCTACCCTTTTCTTCTCAACAACATGAGAAACTAAGATTTTTTGACTAAATGATATGCATTTAATATAAAAGATATGATCATGATTGAGTATTTTCCCAAACTTCATGATTAACATAAACAACAAGCATCATCATAAAACAACAATCTGCACCATATCACCTTAGTAACAAACATTCTTTTATATTGATCAATAATGAAACATGGATTTTTTATTACACAACATGCTGTATACAAGTACTAATGTAAGATCAAGCATGTTTAATAAATAACATGGTGTTTATTCTAAACCAGTATGGCATGTACAACTATTAATCTCATCTTCCTTATCATTATGTTAAAAGCAGAGACAAAGTATTCTAATTGAATTACATTAAAGCAGCAAATTGTATCTATAACTTCAGACTTCAACAGGAGTATAATAAATACATTCTTATAAATATGCTCCAAAATGACTCAGAACTTGGAAAATATCTCAGGAGAGGTAATTGTAATTCCATTCATGAATAGAAATCAAAAGATATTCCAGTGTAAAGGTAAAATAGCTGAAGCCTACATATTCTAACCAACATATTTATATAAATTCAGACTGCACATACATGTATGCGTAAATACATTGTATATCTCAAATAAAAACTAAAATAATTTAAATAATTTGTCTGGACTAGAATGGAGGATGTAAAACACTAGTAAAATTGTTCCACTAACAAGTGATCAATTAAATATCAATGATTTACTGGTATTTTATATGATGACAAAAAAAGAAACATAAAATTACTATATGTACCACAAAATCATACACAAGATGGAAAAAGTCACACTCACATGAATGCAAGCATACAGTAGAATTACCAAAAATGAATGAATCTCATATGGTTGAATATTGGGAGTTATTCTGTTATGTGCTAAGTCATGTAATGCAATATTTCCATGTGGATTGTATTATGATGCACAATAATTACCATAAACTGGTGTTCAAATGATTTTATTGTATTGAAATGATTAAAATGTCTTCATATCAGAAATAGAGAAGTGTAAATCGTTTTATCCAATTAATTGCACAGAAAATACTTTCTTTAAACATCTACCGGTTTTCACTCGGTACAACTCACTAAGTCATAACCCAGTGATATAGTAGTTTATCCTCTTAATGCCTCTAACATCTGTATGCATAAATCAAGTGAATCACGAACATCATATCTACCATGTAGTTCAAGCATGGTCACATTGCCAATAGTATAGAAGTCTATGATACGGAGATCTTTGAAGGATTTTACTGCTAACTTCAGGGTCTCCAAAGCTGCACTCTCACCTGAAATAATTGAACACATATTTATTTATAATTAAAATATTATTGTTGGAAAAAATCATACAAACATTTTAGCTTTTACATCCCTTTCAAAACAAGTTTTATGAAAATCCAACCAGCCGTTTTGGACAAGCGCACACAAGATTCCATCTACAGACGGACAGACAGAGGGACGGCACCAGTATACCCCCACAACTTTGTTGTGCAGGGGGTATAAAAATGTGAATTTTTTGTGTTACTGGATACTTTAAATTCACTACATTGGATGAAATGCTAGGTCTACAACCCTGCAATAATACATTATAAAAATTTATATACAGAAAACTTTTTAAGGTCAGTCTTGGCTTTTATGACTGGCATAAAACAGAACTTTACAATTCATACTAACCATAACTAGCGACACCATCTGTGACTCTGGTCTTGGCATGACTGTGTAACTGCTTCATAAAATCTGATTCTGAAATAAATGTCTGAAGTATTAGCTCATGTAATACTATGATCTTTGGAGAAAATGTTACATTTCATTAATTAATATACAAACACATGGATATTTATGTATCATAATTAAATATCCAACTACAGTAAACTCTACTTACGACCACCCCACTAGTACGACTGATTTTTAAGAGAACTGAATATTTTGTTCTAATGTTAAATTGTCATTTGTCCAGAAATACGACGACCAGAAATACGACGACCAGAAATACGACGACCAGAAATACAACCATCCCGCTATTCCATTATTATGACCACTTGTTTTGGACCAATTTATCATTTCACACTAAATTATAATCCGCTACAACAACCACCAAAGTTTTACTTTGAAATTAACTACTGTGAACCCCAGGTGTTGACTTTTAGACATGTACAGTGATGATTTGCGGTAATAGTCTAATTGTCGGCTGCACGTTAGGAAAACAAAGTGTCAAAAACTGTGTTACAAAGGTGTTGATCAAGTGTTTGTCACACATTTCTCCCTGTAGTGGAAATTTGCAATGAACATATTTATTTTTGCTTAGTTTTTCTGAAGTTTGGTTGTTAGAAATTTATAATGTATTCGCCATAATTTGCTGATATTGAATGAAACAATGAGTATTAATTTGAGTAATACTAAAAACATGAACACACAAACAATATAATATGCCTGTAGGCCATATATGACTGACAAACTACTTAAGCTCGGACACCTTGTTCCACTAATAAGACCACCCTGCCATTAAGGAGCAAGCATATTCTCAACATATGGAGGAAAATCAATGTCAAATTTTCATAGAAGGGTATGAACTGCCGCAACTGGCATTTGAGCCCAAATCACATATCCAGTGTACTAACCACGGGACCATGATTATGGCTTCATCAGTGTAGTGTCTGATACAACGTCAGGGTCTGATACATTATCAGCATCTAATACATTATTAGTGTCTAATACATTATCAGTGTCTGATACATTATCAGTGACCTATATTATCAGTTAGAAACATTACCAGTGTCTGATACAATATCAGTGTCTGACACATTATTAGAGTCTGATACATTATTGGTGTTTGATACATTATCTGTGTTTGGTACATTATTGGTGTTTGATACATTATCTGTGTTTGGTACATTATCAGTGTCTGATACAACTTCAGTGTCAGATACATTATCAGTGTTTGATACATTGTCAGAGTCTGATACATTATCAGTGTCGGATACATTTAAGTGTTTGATATATCATCAGTGTTTGATACACATTATCAGTGTTTGATACATTATCAGTGCTTGGTAGTGTTTGATACATTGTCAGAGTCTGATACATTATCAGTGTCGGATACATTATAAGTGTTTGATACATCATCAGTGTTTGATACACCATCAGTGTTTGATACATTATCAGTGTCTGATACATAATCAGTGTTTGATACATTGTTACTGTCTGATAAATATTAGTGTCTAATACATTATCAGTGTTTATTATACATTATCAGTGTCTGATACAATATCAGTGTCTGACACATTATCAGTATCTGATATATTATCAGTGTTTGGTATATTATCAGTGTCTGATACATAATCAGTGTTAGATACATTGTTAGTGTCTGATAAATTATTAGTGTCTAATACATTATCAGTGTTTATTATACATTATCAGTGTCTGATACAATATCAGTGTCTGACACATTATCAGTATCTGATATATTATCAGTGTTTGGTATATTATCAGTGTCTGATACATAATCAGTGTTAGATACATTGTTAGTGTCTGATAAATTATTAGTGTCTAATACATTATCAGTGTTTGGTACATTATCAGTGTCTGACACAGTTTCTGATACAACGTCAGTGTCTGATACATTATTAGTGTTTGTTACATCGTCAGTGTCTAATACATTTTCAGTGTCAAACAATATCTGTATCTTAAATTAAGCAGGTTAAGAGTTTTTTAATTCATACCAGTAAAAGATAATTACATTGTGTTGCTAACTTTCATAATTTACTGGTATTTTAAAGATCTATATTTCTATATACTGAAATTCATATTCTACATGTTTTTAGTTGATTGTTGTAAACAAAATTAAGAAATGCAGTCATGACACAGAGGTTTGTTTAGTATAATTAATCATTAGCTCAGGCATATTTCATTTAAGATAAATAAAAATCAAAACTAATAACCAAGGCAATGACACATGCAGTTCAAGTAGTCAGTATCTATATATGTATCCATACCTGGTATATCTGAAGAACTTTCCAGAGACTTAATATTGTGTGCAGTGAGGAGATAAGCTTCAAAGAATGGAGCTAATATAGAGTTGAAGAAAATTAACTTGTCCTTGCACCCTTCTTGTTCCAAGTTGATCTAGAATGAGATATATTACAGGATGAGATTTATACAAGATGAGATTTATTACAAGATGAGATTTATTCAGGATGAGATTTATTACAAGATGAGATTTATTCAGGATGAGATTTATTACAAGATGAGATTTATACAGGATGATACAGGATGAGATTTATACAGGATGAGATTTATACAGAATGAGATTTGTACAGAATGAGATTTATACAGGATGAGATTTATTATAAGATGAGATTTGTACAGGACGAGATTTATACTGGATGAGATTTATACAGAATGAGATTTGTACAGAATGAGATTTATTACAAGATGAGATTTATACAGAATGAGATTTATACAGAATGAGATTTGTACAGGACGAGATTTATACAATTTAATCAAAATAAAAAAAAACCACAGATATTGGACAGAAAATAAAATGTTCAAATCAATTAAATTATAAACATTTAATCATAAATCCATGTATTGCAGACGTAACCTGGTGAAAAGCATACCCTAATTAACTGTTCCATGTGGTTAAAATCATCTTCATCCTCACCGTCTGCCCATGACAGGCTGGCAGATAACCTTGCTGCCCATTTACGATCTTCGATACTTTCATATCCTTCATATTCCTGAAATGACATAAAATTCAACATATTATTCATTATTACCCATGTTTTAGATAATTGATATAATACTCAATTTCGCCATTACATTTGTAAACCATGGTTATGCATGAACATATACAGGGCACTCATTTGACCCTAAAAATGGCATTTTGACTCTTGAAATTAGTAAAATAAAATTTCTGACTAGAAAATTTGTATCAAAGGCTCAACTTTACTGCATTATTATGAAATCCAGTTAACAAGCCAAGGATCAATTTTGACCCTCACGTGTTGCCGTCCATTGTTGTGAGTACCCTGTTATATGCATTAATGACACGTCTATAAATCATCAACACGTTATCATGATGTTTGTATGACAAACTTTAGCATCATCTAGTTTTAAGGACCTCTGACTATGAAGACGTTGTAAAAACATAATCAGGGTGCAAACATTTTCTAAAGTAGTAAATGCTCACAGCACAGTGGACATACAAGGCAAAATGAATGTTGTAATCAAAAACAGGCTGTTTAACACACTAACATCTGTTTTAGAATATCAATTTTAATGGCAGATACAGGGCATATTGAAGGGGGCTAATTAGGCATCAAATATTTTCTAGAACTGTTAGTATATGTCATGAAGGTATCATCAGACACACAAGTTAAAATACCTGTTGATTGGCATCTTGAACTTTAAGTATCTCAGAGGTGATTAACTGATCTAATGTATCAGCAAGTAACTCTTCTAGCTTACAACATGGCTGAAACAACAAAATAACACCATAATCCTGCTGATTAAACAAACACACTTGATAATGATTGCAAAAAGTGACAGATTAAGTGTGCATATAATTGTTTTCAGACAGAAAATGTCTCTATACAGGGATACTTTCATAGTTCCTAGCTCATTTAGTTCAATTTGTACAGAATTTCATTTTTATTTTGATGACAAAACATCCCTGTATCTCACAAAATGTGGATAAGTATTTTTGCAGTAAAAATTACAACACAAAATCACTATTTAATTAGATTCTATTAAAGAAAATCTTCATAATTACCGGAACTGGAATAAATTCATGTTTCAACAAGGTAGACAACTGCAGGGCAGTTTCAATTATTTCCTCCCGAGACATTAGAATTATCTCCCTTGGTAAAGTAGCTTCAAGAGATACCAGACTAACATCACTGAGAAATATCACGGCATTCACTGAAAAAATGATAAAAAACAGTGTAATGTGAACACAATATTCAATTCAGACAATCAAGACTAAATGGCCAGTGACTCAGAGTGCATTAAAAACAAATAAAAGTTAGCACAGACAATATTATAGAAATAACCTAAACAAGAGGACCACAATGACCCTTCATCGCTCACCAGAATAAATGTTAATTAACTTGTTATTAAAAAGGTAATAAAGATACACTTGTTGGCAAATAATGGGGAACAATAATAAACTCAATAAAGGACCATCAAAGGATATTGCAAAAGAATATTTGTGATGACTGAAGAATGCCACAGACCAAATTTGGTGATGATCCATCCATTGGTTCATGAGAAGAAGACGTTTAAAGGTATTTCTATTTTTAGCTCTAGCGGCCCCTAATAGGGGCCAACCATTTTTTCCCCGCAAATCTGATAGAACACTATCTAAAGATGCTAAAAACCAAGTTTGGTAATAATCCACCCATAGAATCATGAGAAAAAGTCATCTACAGGTATTTCTATTTTTAGCTCTAGTCGCCCCTAAAAGGGGCCGACCATATTTATTTGAGCATCTAAGGATGCTACAAACCAAGTTTGGCAATGATCCATCCATTGGTTCATGAGAAGAAGACGATTAAAGGTTTTTCTACTTTTAGCTCTGGCAATCCCTAAAAGGGGCCAACCATGTTTATTTGAGCAAATCTGATAACAGTCTATCTAAGGATGCTACAGACCAAGTTTGGTGATGATCCATCCATTGGTTCATGAGAAGATGATTAAAGTTTTTTTCTATTTTTAGCTCTAGTGACCCCTAAAAAGGGCCAACTGGTATAATATGACATCATACATGCAAGCTACACATGGACTGATCATATTATAATCCATCATATAGGAAAAACTTGATGGTTTCTAGTTTGATAAATATGTTTTAATGGAACATTTATTATCTTTATTTGTCCAGAAAGTCCAACACAGTGTTATTTATAGCTAAACATGTCAGACAGTTCTACAGGTTATTATAAAATGTAAGCAAACCTAGCTGATCAACATTCCTGGCAAGTTTTTGAAATATTAAATATTCTGTATGAGTTAAATTTTTATCTATTAAAAGAAAACATTTCCAAGATCTGTTAGATTTATGTAAAATGTGCATGAAGAAAAACTGTTAGACAATTACCTATAAGACTCTCCAGCAAGAAGACAGATATCACATGGTTACTATAGTAACTAAGTTCAAAAACTTCAGGAATTCCAACACATGGTTTAATTTCATCTTTCAGCTTTTCTTCACCAGACCTGAAAATGCAATGAATTTGTACTGCTACAGCTACAGTATCACAAAATACTATTTGGATGAAGGAGCTTATAGCACCAGTACAACTGTTATAACTGAAGATGTTATAGATAATCATACACAAAATAAATGATCATGATTTTATATAAATGATGGGATGATCATTACCTTTTACTAACCTGATTTTTTAATTTTTATTCTGACACAATACATACAGTTACGACCACCCTGAAATTACAACTGCCCCACTATCATGACTGATTTTTTAAAGAACTGAATATTTCGTTCTAGAATTCAATGATCATTTGTCAGGAAATACAAACACCCTGCTATTCCACCAATACAACCACCTGTCTTAGATCCCTTCATCATTTCACACTAACTTATAATCCACTACAACGACCACTAAAGTTCAGCTTTGAAATTACCCGCTGTGCACCCCAAGTGTTGACTTTTACAACAAGTACATCGTCGATTTGTGGTAATAGTCTAATTGTCGGCTAGGAAAACAAAGTGTCAAAAACTGAGTTGTTGATTGCTTTTGCTTGTCATTAATGTCAATGTTAATTAATATCCAAGACTATTAGCAACATTAGAATTTCACTTTTAATTTATACTCACTTATGTTGAATCATTTCAGGTCCAAGAAGTGACAATCCGTAACTAACAACATCATGAGCACTTGAGGAAGGTAAAAATCCAACATCTCTCTTACGAACAAGTACCTCTTCTCTTAACCAACAAAAATCTTCAATAAGTTTATTCAGAGTTGTTCCCTAAAATTTTAGCAAATAGTGCAAAGGTAGCAAGTGCTTAATAGTGCAGACATAAAATAGCTTAAGTTAACAATGATTCTAGAAAAATGGAATAATTTTTTTATGAGATATCTCACAGGACTTTTCTTTTTAAAGCAAATTTTAAGCCCGTCATTGGGCAGACTTTAAATATATGTTACAGTGGACTCTCATTGGCTGGAACCCGGTAAATTCGAACACTCCGGAAAACTGGAACTCATTCTCCGGTCCCAATTGTTTTTACTATATGTTCTATATAGTTCGACTCCGCATGGCTGGAACCACACAAATTCGAACGCTCGAACCAATAATCAGGTCCCGTGGTCAATATTTACTCTGTTATTCACACCTCTCGGTCGAACAATGCATTTTCACAACTTGAGAGTAATTTGCTGTCAAAAATTCTCTCGATATGACACGGTGCGTGAAACTGACACACGTGTGAAGATAACATTACAAACTTAATGTTGTTTATTATCCTGATGTAGTTTACTGTAAATATGATACATGAATATTATTATGAATAAAATATATAAATATAATACATATACGTTTGTTTTGTATGTTTTTTGGTCTTAAATAATAATCTATTACATGTATGTACATGTAAGTGTATGATCATTACAAACAACACGAACACATTACGCAATACAATATATACAAGGGAAACAACTCTATTTTATGGAGTAAACTCCGGATGGCTGGAACTCCGGATAACTGGAACTGATTTTGTCAGTCCCGTCGAGTTCGAGCCAATGAGAGTCCACTGTATTACATTATACCAGAATATTAGAATCAGAAAAAAGTGTCGTAATCCTGAGGTTAAAATAGATCACTGCTAATTCTTGCATAACAAGTTCTACTCTGGGTTTTCATAGTGAAGGGGTCTCTTCATACAGGTGGTCTTGAGTTAAATTTGGCAGTTTAAAGCAAGTAACTTGGCTGTAAACAGATTGGTATAAAAACTCATAGTGTGACAATAGTTTCACCACAGTAACACTAACAATATCATATTTGTACCTGTCTGTGTTTTGTCAGTAAAAGGAATGCCAGCAAGTGAGTGCTCATCAAAGCCGAGGTTTGTACACAAGCTGTGAACAATAAACAATAATCAAATATTTATAATAGATAAATTGGAACCAATTAAATGACTTAAATGATCATCAAAGAATGAAAACTACGAAGTTGTCCATACAAAATAAAAAAAAAAATGTTTACATGATTTTACATACAACCCAACTTGCTCAAGTGACCTTGTGTATTCAGTGGACTTTTTATCAAGTGGTACATAAAATTTCATCCCATTCAATTTTGCTCCATATTTCAGTTCTATTAAGCTGACTCCATTCAACACAATCAAGAGCCACATATTTTGGGTAAAATTCATCTTTAAGTCAGCATTTAATTGACCATTGATGTTCAACAAAATTTATATTAACCCTTTTAACTGAATGGCAAGTTTTAATATAATTCAATTTAAAAATCTTTTTCTAATTAACTCAGGACTACAATTGATCAAGGTATGAATTAACTACATTTAAGTAAAATAGGATTATGCCCAAATTAACTTGTGCGATTCATAATTCATTAATCAACACAAGTTTATAGAACAGATTTAAGTATAACGTAGCATATGGTCACAACTACGATCAGGCTAACTGTTGATAACAGACCTTGTATTCCACTTTTGAACTATGATAGCAAATAAATGAAGATGTTAGAATATACTTTCAAAAAAATGCATTTTATGTTTACATCTGTCATGAGAAAGAGCAACTTTTACAAAATCAGAAATCACAATAACCAACTTGCTAAAAGTCTGAAACTGATTTCAAATATATATAAATATGCTTGAGTAAATGAATTCTGGGGTATCATTCATTTTCATTGGGCTCAGTTTTTGTAGTTTTGAGTAAAATGGTTATTTCTTGGAGCTTAGATACAAGGATTTTGAGTTTTGAAAATAAACCGTCTTCACGTATTCTGTCACTTTCTTCAATAAAATAACCTCCTTAGTGAAGTAAAACTAGTGGTAATTGACTCTCATATGTTAAAGGAAACCCTATCAAAAGTTGTACAATATATGACAGATACACATGAATAATATACTAGAATATACATATCAAATTTGACACCTGACTTTCACATTAACTCCTTTCTTATTACATTATGTTTGTTATTTTAACACTATTTAAGCATGGTCCTTCTATTTGATATAATTTGCAAATGATTATCAATTATTACTGAACAAAAACTGAGACTTGTATCATTTTACTGCTTTTAGAAGACATACTTTCTGATTGATGTTTACTTAAACATTAACAGTTCATGGGAGCCTGTTGTTTCTCAATTTCAATTTGTGGGGATTTGATTTCATGGATGAGCTGACCTATGTATTCCATGTCACTAAATTATCAATGAAAATTAGTGTTACCACAGTAAACACAGCCTTAAAGGAAATCCATTAAATGACAACAAATCATATACCATGTAGAACATGTAGACCAAGTTTGTTCACCAACTGTCTCTGTTCCTCCTTCACAACATCTGTTCCATATAATGAACTCAGACTACTTATACGTAACAATTCAGCTGATGGTGACCCAGGGTTACTGAACTCCTCAGTAGAAGATTCAGGACTGGATACTGGTGTTAACACCTGAACCCCTAGCAGGCATTCCTGAAATATAGCAAGAAACAAATTTAAAGCATCAAAATCTATACAATGAATGACCTTAAATATGACTTTGACCTTGGCATTACAGACCATGGACTTGCATGCAACACATCATCTTCTATATATATGTCCCATGTTCGACCTTAACCAGGATATCATTAGGGCAAGCATTTTGACAAGGTTTAGTGAAGATCCAATCAATACTGTGACCCCTAGAGTGTTAACAAGGTTTTTCTAGGATTTGACCTGGTGACCTAGTTTTTGACCCCAGATAACCCATGTTCAAATTTGTCCAAGATATTATTAAAACAAACGTTCTGACAAAGTTTGATGAAGATTCAATCAAAATTGCAACCTCTAGAGCATTAACAAGGTTGTCTAATGCGTTGAGCTAGTGACCTAGTTTTTTGACCGGAGCTGACCCATATTCGCAAAATTTTACAAAATCATTAATAAAAACATACTGACAAAGTTTCATGAAGATCCAATCAAATCTGTGATTGTTAGAGTGTTAACAAAATTTATATTCTATTTGACCTGGTGACCTAGTTTTTGACCCCAGATGACCCATGTTCAAACTTGTCCAAGATATCATTGAGACGAACATTCTGACCAGGTCTGCTGAAGATTTGCTTAAAAGTGTGACCACTAGAGCATTAACAAACCCCAGGTGTGGACGACGGACACCAGAATAGACTGACTGATGACTATAGCTCACTGAGCACGACGTGCTAAGGTGAGCTAAAAAGCTCAACAAATGTTATCAGAAACGACGCCCTGTGTCAGGATTTAGGCATGTTTATCTACTACATGATAATGCAGTCTGAGAAAGTAAACATCTTGCCACACCCACAATTCACTCCAGATCAAGCCCCATACGTCTTTTTCCTTTTTCCAAAACTTAAAAAATTCTTATCTGGTCATCGATACAAAATTAATCCTGACAGGCCCTTAGCTCAGCTATCAGTCAGTGTCTCAGAGGTATACCTAAATCAGCATACCGGGCGCAGAAATGGATTCAGAGATTGAAATTATGTATTTCAAACCGCTGAGAATACTTTGAAGGATGTAATGTTCAATGCACTATTTGAGTCGAATGCTTTTGAAATATTGTACAATACACATTACATATCGAACAACACTTGTATGCCGCCCTTTGGTGACATAAAAAAATGTAAGCAGGAAACTAAATTTCTGTAATTTTGAACCTGTATATTCTACCTTCATAGAGAAAGGTTGACCAAAGTCAACTCTAACACTTCCATAGAAGCTTCTCATGACTGTCCATATACCACATACAGCACCAAAAAATGACTCTTTCTTCTTTGATACACCCTACAACCATATTTCAGATGAATAACATGAAATTCCCCATAAAATTTTCATAAAAAACAATATACAATAAATATCAACTCATCTTGTTATTCCTGAGAAAGTTTGATGCAACTCCCATTATTGTAACAAGTACTTTTTACACCAAATTTTGGAAAACTCAATATGTCTCATAGCTTTGGTATTCATCTTGATAATGACTTTATTCAACTCACAGAACATAGATAAATCATGTTTATGAAATAAAATAATAGTAAAATAGTATAATCAACACAAAGAAACAATACAGCACATTAAAACTATACCATTTGCTCATTTTTGAAGTTACCATCAAGTAATTTCTCGTAACTGATACTGACTGGAATAATAAACAAATCTTCAACCATACCTGAAACATAAATTACAACCAACAAATAAAATCATGTAACATCAAATAACGAATTACTGTAAGAGAATACACAAGAGTTAGTAGACTGAATATTATATATACAAGAGTTAGTAGACTGAATATATATATACAAGAGTAGGTAGACTGAATATTATATATACAAGAGTAAATAGACTGAATATTATATATACAAGAGTAAATAGACTGAATATTATATATACAAGAACTAGTAGACTGAATATCATATATACAAGAGTAAGTAGACTGAATATAATATATATATAAGAGTTAGTAGACTGAATATTATATATACAAGGACAAGTAGACCGAATATTATATATATTAGAGTTAGTAGACTGAATATTATATATATATATAAGAGTTAGTAGACTGAATATTATATATACAAGGACTAGTAGACTGAATATTATACATGTTAGAGTTAGTAGACTGAATATCATATATACAAGGACCAGCAGACTGAATATCATATATACAAGGACTAGTAGTCTGAATATTATAAATCAATCTGAAGATACATACCACTTGAGACAGAATCTAAAACAACAGACAATAATCCACCTTTAGGCTGTAATGCTTTGCCAGTTCTACTACGGCCTCCTTCAACAAAGAATTCCATATTTTCACCTTCCATCAACAACTGTTCCATGTACTGAAAGGAGATATATAAATTATCTATACATTTTGAAACTGTGTTACACAATTTACAATTAGGATCATATATCATGTATTTTGTCCAGTATATATACATGTAGTAAAATGGTATCAAAAAGACTTACTGTGTGCAGTACAGTCCTGTAAATATTATCTTTACGTCCACTGGAGTGGTCTAACTTTCTACGAATAAAGTATCCACCAAGACCTCTCATTAAAAAACTGAAATAACAAAATAATACATGCTACTGCACATTTTGGAAGGATTTAAGCAATTAAAAATCAAGCACTAAAATACGAATTTCACAGGCAACCAAATTCTATGAAAACAAAACAAGTATCAGAATTTAAAATAAATCAATCAATAAAGGAAAAACTAAAGCAGAAGCTGACTTCATTGTAATTAAATTCTACACACTAAAAGTGGATTAATATAAATTTGAAATGTATATCACACATAAATTTAGGCAGAAAATAGGTCCTACCTGAACACTGGTATGTTGAGATTGTCACCGGCAGCTATATTAGGACTTTTAATCTGATAATTCCACATTATAAATGTTAGAAGTATATAATCTAGATGACTTTTATGAAGAGGAAGAAACAACAGTGGAATACCTCTCTGTAATAAGACAAAGAAATATAAAAATACATTAAGAGAGAAGTTCATATCACAAGAGTTCTTCATAATAATAGCTAACTAGGAGCAATCACAACCAAGTCAAAATCCAGAAAAACCTAAATGTGAGAAACCTGCAGAAACTACTACTTCAGAGTAGAATTATATTCAAGATATACTGTGGTATCATTTATTTTTATTGGGCTCAATTTTTCGTGGTTTTTACTAAAATGGCTATTTTCGGATTTTGATTATTTGAAAAAAAAGCCCTTTCGTTCTATATCATTTTCTTCATGAAGTAACATTACTAGTGAAGTAAAAATATGGGACCCTATCAAAAGTTATACAACATGCGACAGATATCCGTTGATAATCTTGAATACACATGTCAAATTTGATATCTTTCATATGCAGATTGGTGATGGTGCAAAGATGGAGCAAAATTGTAAAGGAGCCTTTCGTATTCACACCTTTCCTAGGTACGTTGTCTCCATTATTTAACAATTTTTCAGCATGGTCCTCATATTTCTGTCTGTCCGATATGGTATGATTATTAAATATCACTGAACAAAAACTGTGACCTGTTTCGTAACTAATTCTGGTAAACATACGTTTCCAACTGATGATTTCTAAAACAATAACAGATCGTTGGAGCTTGTTATTTTCCAGTTTTGGTTGACGGATATCTCCGCATTTATATATGTTGGGATTTAATTTCGTGAATCAGCCGACCCACGAAATTAAATCCATAATGAAAATTAGTGAAACCACAGTATACATGCCACCAGCAGTAGTAACGGATCTATGATAGTAAAAATGTGATAAGAAAGTTTTAAACCATCCCAAGTCAACTAAAACAAATATCCATAATAAAAAATTGTCCCAATAGTGGACATGCCAAAACAAACATCACCAAAGAAGAAATAGTTGACACACAAAACCTTATGTGGGCTATTAATTCCTTCATTCACAAATGACTGATTTCAAGTAACTGCAGCTCAATATCCATAACAAAAATTTTGAAACATTTCAGGATAACTTAAATTTAGATATGCACACAAAATGACAAGATTCAATTACCTTTGATGCAGTTTTCACCATGCTTATCTGTCCCTTGTGTACGTGTATTCCTCCAAGTAATAAACTGAGGAAATGGTGTAGAAACCATCCAGTGAATCTGTAACATATTCAAACACTGCATTTATCAAGTGAAAACTATGGCTTTTATTTTTATTTGGAAAAGAAATGTTTGTCAAGTTGATGCAATACTATATTTATCAGCAGCCTCCAAGGTCGAGTATTAATGGTCTATGATTAGAAATCACAAGCCCCTCATCATTGTAAGTTCAAATCCCACCCTGGATAAGATACATTTCACATGTAAGGAAGCTGTAGAATATAAACTTACTTTGTCATCACATTTGAAATCTTGGATTTCATGTTGTTAAGTATATCACTCGCCCTCTTCTCTAACTTAGCTTGATCTTGTTGAACTAAAGCACAGAAATATATAAATCAATACAGGAGTATTGCATGCTTCAAACAGTAAGCAACATATAGAGACACTGCCATGAGGATTGTGTTTTTACATTGTGTAATCAATTAACATAAAGATCTATCAAGTATCCAGTACTCATTCTAACTGAATAACAGTGAAGACATAGTAAGACCTAAACATTGATAAAAAATCAGAAATCAAATCTAGAACTATCAGATGAAGAGTACCTAGGTTCTACCAGCGTCCCCAATAAGAAACAAATGTACATAAATCAAATAAAGATGTAAAAGTATAAAATTTGAAAAATAAGAGCATCTGTATGTGTTGCTTGCATTTGAAATTTACAGACAGTATGCCACTATTATAAATGTTGTTGGTGGTGGTGGTGATTTACAGTCTGCAAATTAAAAAACTCCTGTTGTTAATATCAATCATAATTCAAAACTTGAGAAGTCAATTTTAATCAACGTTATGATGTGTTTATACATAAACTGAGATGTAGTACATTTTTTTTACTAACTGTGCCAACTAGTGTTACAAATAGATACAAAAATCTGCAATAAACATTTGACAATGTCATCTCCCTCTGTCTGCAAATTAGCAAATACAACACAACTGTCCATTTTGGACATGTGAAAATCAAAATCTAGTGGATCTGCAAAGAACAACGCTGTAAATCAACCAAAAACATCCATGAAATCAGCTGAAGCAAATAGTCACAGCCTTAATTTGTAGTCAAAGCCAACTACTGTAACACAGTCAAGTAAGAAATTCCACAGCACTTAGTTGTCCCCATTTTGCTGGTCACACTTTGATAATGAAACAGGCATGACATACAGAAAAGTGGTATTAAAATGAAAAAATATTGTAACTCAGAATGGTGTTTTTTGTTAATTTTATAATACAATACAGAAAAATACATGATACCATTAGTTCCCCCAACGTTTTAGCAAACCCCCAAATTCCATCAATTGACCTACCTAGAAAGTATGGTGGGAACACAGTCTACCCTTAGACCCATAGGGGGCTAGCACATTAAAGGGATGGTGTATAATGCTTGTGTATTAGGTAATCAGTGTATTTTAATAATATTTACAGTAAGCATGTGTTGTCATTACTATGCTTAGACCATGATGACTACATGATATATCTATAGTTATCAAGACAACTGGGATGTACACCTGAATTTGGTTGTTCACATTTAGGGTGACTTCTTCCAGATTTGCAAAAGTAACATGAAGACATTATGGGCAGATCCCTCTAGATCACCAGTATCAAGACACTGAGCTTTAAAAGAAAAGTTACTGAAGAAAATATTCATAAAATGTATCAAAGAAAAAAAAAATATTAATTTCTCACCTTCTTCAGCAAGAAGTTCCGCTTGTATAGCATCCTTCACTCTGAATTATTAAATACAGCAGATATGGTACAATAACAATGAAGCTATAAGGATTCTATTTTTCTCAGGATCACAACATTGTTTTATACCTTTGCTGAGTACATTTCAAGATCAGCAAACTATTTTTATAATAATAAATTTACCAAAAACCACTTTTCTGGAAATTATGAGAATGAAGTACAGCTAAATTAGAACTAAATTATAGCAGATATGTACTTTGATATAAATTATAGCAGATATCTATGCTATACATTACAGCAGATATTTATCAGCTTCCCTAGAGAGAGAAGGTTTAACATTTATTCTAACAGACATTTTAGCAAGAACTCATTTTCAGTAAACAGGCAACCAGATTTTCACTACAGTGAGAAATTTACTGTTCAGACACTGATTCCAGATTCTACCATACATTAACACCAAACTTTAAGACCTGATTTGTTATTTAAAATTTATCATTTAAGAGGATTTTGTTGAATATGAATAATTATGTTGATGACACAAGATTTACCTCTGACTTGTTAACACTGCCATACTGAGCTCTGGATACTTATGCTGTGTTCTAGTACGCCATGAGTACACAAGTGTCGCAAACTGACGAGACATTGCCCCACTTCCTCTGTAAAATATGCAACATACAGTCATGCAGAACAGGTCAATAATAATTAGGACACCACAAGGTAATGTATTTTCTTAAGAACAAAAAACAATCTGGATAAAGGAAAATATTGACTAAAGTCATAACAAGATCAAATTGTATACTTTTCAACTAAGGAAACCAATTCACAGTTACTGAATGGCAATTTCAAAAGATAACTTTTTATAATCAATCGATAATTTCTGAGTTTGATCCTAATTCAATAAAGAAAATGTATTTACAACAATAAAAAGTATAAAATACCTGAGTTCATGGCGTACATCCAATATATTTCGCATTCCCTCAGTACTAGTAGTTGGTGTTATCAGATCTTTCTGAAATCAAATTTTTATACAATTTACTAACAGATTTATATTTGGCAATGCATATAATTCAATATGTATGCTCTTCACCCTTGCATGAAGAGGTGCAATTCTTCATTACTATGTCTCCTTTGGAATTTGACAGAATCAAATATACATTTAAACATTATTTATAGAATTAGAGAGTATTTAACTTGCGAGAATATTAATGTTGTAAAACTTAGTAAACCAATTATCATTTTGAATTTTCATTGACTTTATTGATGAAATAATTTTGATTCAACCTGAACTTATATTCAAACAAATCTGCACAACTTAGGTAAAATAGTGAAAACTGTAATAGTGCAGGAAGTTGGTAACTTTTAATGGACTGTACCTTAAGAGATAATTTTAATCTATCAATAAAAGATACGGCCATACAACTTACCTGACTATTTGGCATACAAGAACAACATTGTCCCATAAAAGGTCGCCTCTGGAAACTATAATGTTCTGGTAATACAGATGGTGAAGTCTTGAACTGGGCTATAGTTGCATTCTGTATCTGGAATAATAAACAATGAAAAGATAAACAAAATATTTAGAATTCATTTTTATTAAAAGATTGATAACACTGGCTACCACCAGATCTCATTCCCTTATAAGAAAGTTCAGCTGTGTTTAGCTCTTAACTTTTTAAAATCTTAATAACTTTTATACAACATGTCTAGACACACTGTTTATTTTTGCTTCCAAACAAATATAATAAAGGAGTGTCAAAAATAAGAAGCAGCAAAAATAAACAATATACATGTGGATAAAAACTACATAAGCCAAGTAAAAATAAACAATATACATGTGGATAAAAACTACATAAAACAAGTAAAAATAAACAATATACATGTGGATAAAAACTACATAAGCCAAGTAAAAATAAACAATATACATGTGGATAAAAACTACATAAGCCAAGTAAAAATAAACAATATACATGTGGATAAAAACTACATAAAACAAGTAAAAATAAACAATATACATGTGGATAAAAACTACATAAGCCAAGTAAAAATAAACAGTATACATGTGGATAAAAACTACATAAAACAAGTAAAAACGACAGCCATCACGATTTATAAAATTCAATCTCTTATTACATACTTTTTCAACTGGTAGAACTGCAAGTCTGGGAGTACGTTCTCGTGGTCGTCGACGTTGGACAGACTGTACATTATTGCCAAATTTTTCTCGCCATTTCTGTTTTCCAACATGTTCCTGGGGCTGTCTAACATCACCAGTCTGAGTGGGTCCACGGTTCTCCCATTTAGCGTAGACATGGTCAAGATTCAGAGCCGCAGACACAGGCATTTTTTGTTATTACTGAAATTACATACATAAAACAATTATTGTACATCACATTAAGACAATTACTAGATTATTCTATTCTTCAGGAAAGAAAAAAAAACAAAGCCACCAATAAATTTTAGACATTCAACTACCTAAACTTCTGAATAACAAATGCATTAAGTTTTAAATAAATGATATATAAGTAAGGGTGTGCAATATATCAGAAATATTGAATAATATCACTGTATATTTCAGACAATATGATGTAGTGATATGATTTTCAATATGTGGAAGAAAACGTAAACAAATAATTGTGAATTGTCAGTAAATAACACGTATTGTTCTATAATTTCCTGCCAGGCACACTGAATACATGTTTATTTATGTTACAATTGTGTCCTGAACTTTAAGTTTTACTTTAAAATCACTCACTGTTATGAAGATATAAGACACATATAAAAATTTAGAGGAAGAATAAAATTAATACATGTAACGAAATTTAATCATTAATGATTGTTTACAATACGTTGAAATATCAAAGTAAATATCTCAATATGATGCAATATCATTTTTCAGAGCAATATCCACCTCTAAACGTAAGTAATGAAAAGTTTAAAACATTATCAAAATTTTTTAAATTCAAGTAAAACAAAACTAAATTACAGCCTTAAATCCAATGTATTGTTGAGAGAAACACTAAATGATGTTGAGACACAGATCTACAATCAGACCACATAATTGTACTTTGATTTATACAGCAATGAATAAAGATCAACAAACGCACTTTGTATGTACAACGACCACTTGTAAAGGTACATACGCTGAAATTCATCACTGAGGTGTCAAAATTATAGTTAGTACAAGAGGGCTGTAACTTATGGTCAGTTGTAAGATAACTCGATATTTAACTAGACACAGATCTCATCCTCTATAACATAGTGACTGAGTACAGTACAGCTGGACAAAATGCAGAAAATACCACGTCAAACATGAGTTTGCAGCTACCTCCAAATAAAGGCCACCATTGGGTATTCAGAGCAAACTGACCTCTGAATAAAGGCCACATTTTCTCTTTTGTTTTGTGTCCTCATACATATGGTGCATCATGCCAGCAGGACTGAAGCATTAGGTCATTTACTATGATAGAGACAAACTAGGTACTTGACCCAAATAACAATAGTGATTTTGATGTCAATATGTGTCTCATCATCACTTGTCAGATAGCCAGCAGTATCAGTGGAATACTGACTATGTTTGATAAGACATGACCAGGGCCTCCTTAAAAATTCATCTCACTAAGAATGTTTGTCTAAAAAATAACCTTATCTTCATTATTCATATCAAATACAAGGTCAGTTAGTTCAATTGCAGATAAATCTTATTTTTACTGGATATACAGGCAACATGGTGAATATATATCTATCAAATTTGACTAAGGTCTAAAACTAGATGATAAGTTAATTGCATATAATATGTGTTCACACAATGCCTATCTTAAGCAATGTTTATTTTCTTCAAAACGTGGCTTATATACAGCTCGCCACTGAATAATGTAGACTGTAATTGTCTTGAAATAATCAAGTTATTGCACAGTCAATCCTTAATATGTACTTTTCTAAACAATTTAATCAACATGGACTTACAATTCAAATAATTTGCTTTTTTACTTTCTGCGGTAAAACACTAAAATAAAAAAATGTCAGTAAACCAAGATATAAGACATTTTGTGCGTTCATCCAAACTCAAAGACACGTTTACAAACACATGCTTAATTAAAGGTGTTACTTATAACGAGCTAGTCAACTCTATAGGGTACAAACAGCAGGCATGCAAGGTGCATCCCATATGATCAACCAATAAGATTCACTTATACATATCTGCTGATGGTGACCTTCTTCAAGGTTCATATATAGTGATAGGAAGTAATTTTATTAAAGTATGTAACTTAATGATACGGGTTAGATAAAAATACACCTTAAATACTCACATAATTACACAATCTATAACAATTTAACCATGAATATAACATTCACATAACTTGTGAACTATACTTATTAAGTATGTGATAACACAAAGTCACTGCTATAAAAATTATTTTTCCAAAAATAAGGTTTCTTAAAAGATAACAAAATAAAATATAGTTATTACATGTATATTATGCATTTTTACAATTACTAGTTTTTTGTTCCATACATGTTTACCAGTAAATATGCTTCATAAATACAAACAATCAATGGTATTGCCTTTTGTACAACAGTACTTTCTACATTCATATCTTTACAGTTTTGCAGCAAATACAAGGCCATTGTTCATTTATTTTTCATTTCTAAAACCCACCAACCCATTTCTCAGCAAAACAAAAAAAAATTGGAAATCCAGAAATTGCAAAATTCAGAAACATCATTTTTTCACCTAAAATTTAGCAGTGTGTGACCTTAAACAGATTGGATGATTAAAACAACACCCTTGCCACTGACTATTCATCATGTTTTCGCCTTTTCTCAGGTGATAATTATTGTCTTTTTATCTTTTCTTGGGCGTAAAGACTATGTTTTATAGTGAAACAGTGCTCCCTTCAAAGAGCAACACTTGTTGGAGTCGCAAGTATTGTTGGTTGGTGAGTTGTTGTTCGGAGGCATTGATTTGTTCACAACAGGCGTTTTTTATTATGTGTATGTGTGCCTTGTACTGTGGTTTCTTGGAGGGAATTGGTCTTTGGAGGTGACATTACTGGAGGGAGCACTGTATAAATCAGCCACAATAGAAAAGCCCTAGTTGCAAAAATTAAAATAATTTATTTTCGAAAAAATTGCATGGGGAACTTTAATTTTTTAATCAAACATAATTTATGCGTTATAATTTAGCAAGTTTTAACCTAGATATTTTATTGATGCACGCCCTATTTATTTCGAAAATTAAATGGGTGATAACATTATGAGTAAAATGTAGCTTGCAATAAATTTGGGGAAAATGTCATTTCATTTTTTATTTTATTTTCCCCTCCTCCAACCCAACACTTGACATAAAAATGTTTGAGAAACAAAAAAATGAAAAAAAGGGCCCAAGCAAACCTGACAACAACATATTATTGCACTTACATATGTGTTGTAGTTAAAGCTGGTATTAATCAGAGTACTGTAATAATTCATACTTAAGATCACACCAGTAAAACTTTGGCTTGTGAGTGAACACTGAACACGCATGCACGCACACGCTGATGTTAACTGTGGCAGTATCTGATATTTACTATCTGCCAGTGTGGTAAACAAACTGATAACAACAAATCATGACCACCAGACATGACAGTGACAGTAGCATGATGTTTGCAGCCATAGTAATAAAATAATCACAGTCACTAAGATATCGTGTAGTAAGAAATAAGAACTGTAAATTAATATTTTGCAACTGATTATTTATGTCCATATCTCACTTTTGATAAGCATGTTGTAATAAGAAATATAAATTCAATTATCAGTAAATAAATGAAATAGTTACAATTAGCAAAAAATTACTTGCTTTGAACGGCATTCATGAGTTAGAAACTGATAGTATAGGTCCTACTGAAACTGAAATGTATTGTGGTCTGAGGTCTTCTTGACCTTACAGACTAACTGGCATTACTCATGTGAGAGACATATCTAATAATCTCTCATTGTCTAACGGTTTATTAAGTCTTTGAATCATTCAAAACATACAACTGAGAAGGATCTTTCAAGCAGCTAAGATAATAAGAAGTATTTAGGGAATACCTATAAAATAAACTGTTCATGTACACAGTGTATACCCAATAGATTCCAATAAAGATGAATCCATGATGACATAAATATATATACTGGCTGTCATAAGAAAGTAATCATCATAAAAATTCTTCTATTTTGGCCTCATATACTGACCTTGAAATTTTAATGCTATACAGCCATTTTATTGTCAATAATGGACAACAATAAACAATATCATGAAATGTTTCAGCAATTTCCAGAATTAAATTCATCTTGATTACTTGCGCTTTGTCTATTTTATACCAACATCACTTACTGGCTACTTGTTATGACTGTCAGTATATGTAAGAAAAATTCTTATAAAATTGCATTTATGCTAGTTATCCACTTTATCCAGTTTGTACGTAATATATGGTCAAAACAACTAACATTATCTGACAATTAATGATGACAACTTCCCTCTGAAGTCATTTGCAATGTGCCACAGGCAAATTTTACATTGTGAACAACATAAATCAATATTTGTCTAATTAAAGTTCATAAACATGTGAATATGATTGTACTATAGCAATAGAGAAAGCACACATTATGTTCAGTTAGCGAGATAGAAAAGTTTTAGTGTTTACATCGAGTAGCTGTAAACATTCTTATTCTTTATCATTGAACAGAAAAACAACACCCAGTTAGTATTGTAGAATTCTATTAAGAATTATACAATGCTCTATAATACTGCTGTACATTGAAATACCTACCTCAGTAACAATTGCAGATCAGTAATATTAAAATCATAACCGTTGAATAAAGATGTCTTTATCAAAGTTAATTTTATATCAATGGAATTTTATGAGCTTTAACAGCAAATAAGGTAACAGAAACTTCACAAAGACACACAACAATCAAAAGCAACAGCAGCAGTTCTTCCCTACTGACCAAAAAACTAAACTAGACAAATGGACTAGCTCAATATTTAGTCCCTTTTATTTTGTCCCAAATGTGGTTTCAAAAATTGAAGTTTTAGTGCATTTGAGTATGAACATAATATTCAAAGGGACAGATATTGACTTAGGTTTAATGCTGTCTAACTATAACTGTAGCTTTAATTTACTGTATGGCTTGTATATTTTATGAAAGCATCTCTCAATTATTTATTTCACAAAAACAAATAATTTTATAAATGCAAAATACAAACTCAAATATCAAGCCATCAGTGATATAGAAGTTAAAACAATATTTTCTATACTAGCTATTTTCAATACTACACTTGTCATAAAAATAATTAGTGTAATGAATTGCTTGCATTTGTCAATGAATATATTCACAATTCCTGTAGTAATGTGCAAGGTCTCCAAACTTGACAAATATTAAAATAATCAGAAAATTACATTCTTTTCATGAATGGTTTATAAATGTAGAACAACAACAACAAAACTATGCACCTCATCTAATTCTATAACATGCCCATGACTGAGGATAGTCAACACATGTTGTAATAACTTAAATTTTATTACTCACTAAACATGCAAGTTTATGCAGTAAATGTCCACTTCACTTATAAATCTCCATATTTTAAGCATTTTACTAAAAAGCACTGATCAGTAGTACATAACATTTATTGTGCTCAATTTAGGACAACATGATGCATGCCTGAATTTCTGTATGTACTACACAACTATAATTATATCACATATGATTAATTGCACATATCTCAATGAAGCCAATGGGAAAGAATTTCAACCAAGAAACTGTTGACAGACAAAAAATTGGCAGTATCATGATGCAAACATGGAATGACAGCATGCACATGACATGCACTTTACATGCATGCATATCATGCACTTGGTTACTGTATGTTGTAAATGACAAATACAGGTTACTTCACTTCCTCACTTGGGTTTAATATCATTTTAACTTTAACCGTGAACAATTTTTAATTCATCTAGAAATTTATATTTATCAAAAAGCTTTAAAAAGGCATTAAAATGTGCGATTGCATCACATGTTTATATTCCGTCGAACTATCCGAATAATACTCAAGTTGCAAAACATTCAATTAGTAGAAAAATATGACAATTAAAACAACAAATGTCATTTTATTTACTGAAAGATGTTTATATATTTATACGTCATACTACCTACTTCACTGACTAATCCATTTTCTTATTAACAGAGCCAAGAAACACAACGTCCCTGAGATGTCCGCCGGTCGTAGGATAAATTTTCGTAATGCCGTTAAGTGTGGCAAGAAATGTAAGGGAGACAAATCCATCGCTGTCCGTATCCTAAACTTGTAGTCCCCCGTGACGCTGTATTTGGCATACCGCAACATTGAACGAAGACTAATTTAAGTCTGTTCACCATGAGTAAATGTGCATGGACTGTGTCAATTGATTTACTTTTCATTTTGGTTACACAATTTCCATTTGTTTAGATGTCAAATATCGGTCCTAATAAAATGCAGCTAACATAGGCGGATCCAGGGAGGGGGCGGACCCGGCGTACGCCCCCTAAAATTGTCCAAGCAAAGGTTTTTCCATCATGAAATATGATATTTACATGAATGTGTGTATATATATATATATATATATATATATATATATATATATATATATATATATATATATATATATATATATATATATAAATGTCAAAAAAATTTCAAATGTGCAATAAGTTGCGAGTACAGTAACACAATGACATAACATACAATTCGCTCTGGACCTGGACCCCAACCTACTTGTTCAGTTTCCGGCCCCCTAACTAAAAATCCTAGATCCGCCTATTGCTAAATACTTGTAACAAAAGTAATATGTTATATTTGAGCACTATAGCTTATATAGACGAGCTATCAGTCATTTCAAAGTTATTGTGCATGTTGCATGTTCGTGTTAAATAAATACTGGTTTGTAGTTGAAAAATAAAACAATATTTTCCTTTAAAATGACAAAGAATTTTAAGTATCTTTTAAACATGACTGTTAAAAATTATACATAATGTCAAATATGTAATTCAGAATATGTTCATATAACAGAGGTAATAAAGCTCGGAATAAAAGTTCACATGAAGGCAATACTTCTTTCCCTTTTGTTTTGACATATTCACAAGTTTGACCGCATATAAAACATCCATACAAGCTGATGATCACATGTAATTTTTGGCCAATAACAAGACATGAATTTTAATGTAAAGATAGTCTTAGCCTTATTATGAAACCAGATGCCGAGATTACCATTGTGTGATAAATCAGCATGTTCTGTATTTAGCATTTTTCAGGTTTGCGGCAAAGATTTTTTATTATAGATGTGTATTTCCTTTTTTATATGTTTTTGACGACATAATGACAAAGTTTTGATCATGGCCTCTTATTTATAATAATTTGACATATATATTTGTACAGCTACATTTATGCATGGCATTAAATCATTTAAAACACTTTATAGTTTATTAGAAGATTAATTAATTGTAATTATTCACCGACTTTCAACTTTTTCTCTTCAACTGTAACAAGTTCTGTTTCAGCCATCAAGTTACATTGTTGTAATACAACCAGGTCATATACACTGAACAATATAAGAAACATCTGATTTGTACATGTTGTGATTGCAGGGTTACAGAAATTATTGTGTATTGAAAGTAGATATGTCATATTAGCCATGCCCCATGTTATCAGGACTCACGATTTTAACAATGAAGCTTGCATTGTTGACAATGTGAAACTTGATTTTGGGGCGCATGCATTGCTTGCATTACTTGTCTCACATTACTTGTCTCACAGACAACGTTGTCAAGTGAACGAAAAACTTCATCGTTTGGAAAGAAGTTTATTTTTTTACATTGTAACATTTTAGTTTACCAAGAATACATAATAACCTACGCAAACAGGAGATTGGTATGCTTGAGGCTTGCATGTCGGCAGAAGATGTGGCAATGAATGTTGGGAGTTCTAGTCGAGATACGAAATCTTCGTGCATGATTTCGAACGACAGGACAAACCAACCACTTTACTTGTCGTGTATATCCCTGTGTTAAAGCGCATACTTCATGAACACTGCTACTGTAGACCTTGGCTTCATAATAAACGGACATTGTCATTGGACAAACTGTTCGTTACAACTACTAATTTTATTCAGGTAAATGACATATCAGAACATTTATAGTAGAAAAACAAATAATAAAATAGTTTTTACAACACTTTTTTGTTGGCTGGCTTTATAAGAGAGTCAGAACATAAACAACACCTAGAAAAAAAAAACACAAAAAAGCAAGACATGTTTTCAATTATTTCCATCATGATCCTTAAATTCCTGAAACAAGAAAATATATTCCCAAAATTTTGTCTAAAATCAACCTGCAATACAAATGTAATAGTAATATCTATCTAATCATTTATATCACAAGCTGTTACACCATATAACAATATCATATAAGGTAACAGTGAAATAAGATTAATTTGTTATAAAAATCAATTTCACACACAGCAAATGCGTTAATTTAATAATATATTTACCATTAGACACGATCACTTTTTTGTTGGCTGGCTTTATAAGAGAGTCAGAACTATACATAAGACCAATAAACCACTGGTACAGCTGGGTGCAAAACATTTACTAATAAGCCTACACTCTTCATATAAATTGTGTGATTAATTGCTGATAAATTGTGTAAATGGCGTTAAACATCTATGGGAAGACAATTTAAAACTTTGACCAGATCTTACTTATTCAGATACATAACGCATATACATGTACTTGATTTGAAGGCAGCAATGTCATTTTTTGTGTCTCAAATTTGGACATACTAATCAATCAATCTATCTGCGTTTTTTTCTGTTGGTCAATGTAACCATTAAATAGATTTGAGGAAAATGTTTAACACTTCAGAAAGAACGTGCAATAGTGCAAAGCCAGCCAACAACAACCCTCTCAGTGCATTGATTTTCTGATGAATCCAGATGTTGTTTGTCATGGTGATGGCAAGGTGCGCGTCTACGCAGGAGAAGTGAACGCTATACTGACTGTTGTTTTCTTGAACGAGATCATTTCGGGGATGTGGATTATAATGATATTATCATGGTTTGGGCAGACATTGTCCCTGTCGGTGATGCACTCAAAGGTAGGCATATTCATGCATATTCATACTAAGTGTTAGTTGTGTTTTGACCGCTAACTCACTTAGATGTTCCACCATTTTTAACCCAAATTTAAATTGAAAACGTGTTCATTCATTCGCCATTTTGGAGTGTGAATATTTTCTGTTTAAGATCAGTTTCTACATTTACTTTGTATTTTTATTGTACATTTTTATTGTAGATATATTTTACTTACCTTTTCGTTAAAAAATATTTACGTATTTACATTAATTAAAGAGTCGAAGAAAAAATCGGCGTTGTTTTGTGCTTTAGAGTCAGGAAGTATCAACATTAGTATTAAAATCACTCGATATAGACACAACAAACATGAGCGTCATGATGATCCTATTTATTGCTTGCCTGAATAACCTGATGAATTGACAACATCATAAACAAAAAATGACTCTAAGAACCAATTTTGACATAGAACCATAATTTGATCAATATCAGTAAAGGAATATGTTACACAACAGTACCTTATAACTTGTAGCTGTTGTCACCTTACAGAGTGACAGATTCATTTGGATGTCTGATTCATAACCAAAGAGGTGTCAAAGACGTTACTCCGTGTGTAAGATATCAATTTCAATTTAAGAATGTTTGAAAAGTTGACCCGATGAATCATTCAATTCGATGATTAAATGTCGTCACTGTAGCTCCACGTGTCTTGAATGTAATTGAAATACACGTCGGTCTGCAATGTGATGTTCTTGCTTCCTAGGACTTTGGGTGATGATATCAAAAAGTTAACAATCACTTATCATTCGGAGTCACCTTAAGATTTTATCTGGAAACTAACAACTTTAAATTCAACGTATGATTCACAATAATTGATTTATACTTCACAGGACGTATGTCATCTATTACTGAACTACACACAATTAACACTGCTTTCATTACCAGATTCTTTTAACGGTTAACATCACACCAATCGTTTGATTTGCGTTAATTTGATGCAACAATTAAACATATCAAAACATAACCCTTTTTATGTCTAACTTCAAATGATAATGCCGAATCCAGCAAAAATTGCAATGCTTGCAGCACTAAAACAAAATCATGCTTATGTTTGAACTGGCAAACTTGAACATACCCTGAAATTCAAATAAAATTCCAAGACATATTCTTATTGACTAATAAACATAGATGGAAATACATGTACATGATGGATGTACTAATTAATGAACAAAATCTGTCATTAATTTAAGATACATGTTTAGAATAACACCCAAAATAAGTAACAATGATAAAAAACTGCAGAAAGAAGCAATTCATTAAATTAGATCTGAGACCATTATGCATAAGAGATTGTCAATGATAATGGCTTCAGATTGGATTAATCAAATACATGTACATGTATATACTTTATCACTCATTTCATGTTCTATGGCAAGTCGTTATTAGAAGAGTGGTGAGTCGTTATGTGGCAAGTTGTTATTATACCTAGTTGAGAACCAATAGACAATATTGCACTTTAAATGATCACACACTTCTAACCAAGATTTTTGAAAGTTTTCTCTAAATATGTAACACAAGTGGTCCCTGGGTTGGGGCCAATTTTGACCCCAGGGAAATATTTTGAACATTCTCTGTAGAGGACCACAAGACAATGCAACAAACCAAATATCCAAGTTCTAGGACATATTATAAGATTCGGTGGAAAAGATTTCAGAAGTGTGTATATTGGTCACAGGTAAAACAAGTAATTTGAAGAATATCAGTAGAGGACCACATGACAATTTAAAGCAAAAAAGTTCTAGGCCATGTGCTTTCTGTCAAGAAAATTTTAAAGGTTTTCCCTCCTTGAACAAGTGACCCTGGGGCGGACCAATCTTGACCCTAGAGGCATCATTTATAAAATCTTAATATAGGATCATCAAAGGATCATTTCTGTGAAGTTTGATTGAGCACTTCAAGCTCAGGTGAGCTAAAAATTGATTGAAGGAATGAGAGATTACTACTGTCAGTACACACTGATACTAAAAATATCCAAAAAAATCACATATTTGTAGACAAACTTTGCAAGATCACAAAGATGGAAACAGAATGAGAACTTTAAAGATGTCTTGTTTCAGAGTTATAATGGTTTAAAAGTTCATAAGGTCTTCATGATACAGCATTCAAAGAGGTTTTGGGGAAAATCAAGAAATATCAGATGTTTATATTCCTGTTTCTTTTCTCTTCATGTGTAATTAAAACTTGTTTACAATATACATGTACATATTTGTACCTGAACAGTGCGCTTCAGTGCATATGTTTATCAAGACAATGATATCAATTATTGTAAATAATGCCAAACACTTAAGTGGAGTTCAGAAGTGTACAGAAAAATCAATGCAGATATAATCAGATAGTGGATGGAATTCTCAGATCTTTATTACCAGATACAAACTGGATGAAGAGCAGTATCCCATTCTTTCCAACTTGCTAGAAAATTTACATGTGAGTTATAATGTCTATCTGAACATCTCTTTTTCCAGAAAATGCTCTTTTCTACTTATGTTAGTGTTCAATATCAATAGTAAATCAAAATGTTGGATTTTTTTTTTTCGTGAAGATATTTCATATCAAATTCAAATATACATGAATCATGTACAATCATATGGTTTTCTCACTGTAAGAAGGTAGTTTATACCTGATGTCTAGGTATATAATTACAGTAAATGAAGTAACAGATACATGTATTATTACATATATTATATTTACATACTATCCAAAATGCATATTTTTGTTAGACTGAATAAAATGGCCTTTGATCTTATTTCGGGTCATATCACCAAGACAAACATCAGAACCACTTAAAGGTCACAGTCTGGTACTCTCTGAGATTCCTACATACAGGTAAAAACTGTGGAGATTATTGTAAAAAACAGTTGATCTTTGATGAAACTTATCAAAAAGTATCAAATTACCTCATACACTCAAACTTATAAAAGACATTCCTAAGATGAAAATGCAGAATAAGTTAAGACTTAAGTAGTTCAGAGGACAAAGTGAATTTAAGACAGTTGGCATAAAGGTTAAAATGTATGAGTGGCAGACACCGAGCTAAAAATGAAAGTTCACATTATCGTCTCATTGTTTAGCTGACCAACTAAAGACAAACAAGTATATCCAGATGCCTAAACTATATACAATACATTAAAAAATATAGCTTGTTTGTGACGTAGGAAATCACACAATGGAATTACAAATATAACAATCTTAATACTGAATAACACATGCACACTTAACAGGGGCATAGGCAGCAATACACATTTATGTATGTACATAATATCAATCTGAAAATATAAATATACCCCAAAATGGCATCTAAGTCTAAAGTTAAGGGGTTATACCTTAATTAGATCTAAAATAATGGTGTTTCGAAATAAAAATGTACGGTTCATATAAATCGTATTCAGTGCCCTAATCCATCAAAATACACAAAGCTTACCATTTTAGTTCTAATTAAAGCAAGAGGGGTTAACACCCACATCCTCCCCCTTGTATGTGTAATATTCATTCAAAGCTGGCTACACCCCTGCTTACAGTGCTAAACTTTAAGGTCAACTCTATCAAACAACTTTGCAATGCTGTATGCAGTATTAATAAAACCAATAGATGACATATTGGCTATAATAGCAACCACAACACCATTAGGAGGTTTATCATCATTCACTTGTACATCTTGTTTAAAGGACCCATGGTTTTTATGTACATCATTTCTAGGAAGAATCAACAGCACGCTGCTGGCCCCTACGGCCCCTCCTGTATGTGATACATAGAATCTCTGATCTTGACAACACGGCTTAGGGTTTTTGATGGAGTGAACACCCCAACCCAAGCCATAACTGTTATTAGGAATTCCCTCAAAGTTTTCTGTTTTCTTCACAGGAGTCCACATCATCTTCACAGTTTCTGATTTCAAATATCCCTGCTCATATTTAAAACCATTACTGTTGCCCCTACTTCTGACATTGTCTGCTTGATAACTGTAGAGCATAGCATTTCCAAATTTTACCACATCTAGTACATTGGAGACAAGTCCTCCTCCAGCCCACTTGTATGACAGATCCACATATGGGGCATTTATAAGCCGTCCCTTTTCATCCTTGATGTAATGCCTGTAAGAGTAATATTTCATAAATAAGTTGAATGATTACAAATAAATAGTGAATGACCAATGAATGGTCTGAGGATATACTAGTAGCTTAATATTTTAATTTATTTATTTTATTATGACACTTTGAGCAAGGAAATAGAATTAGGTCATAGTTAGCATACTAACAGGAAATGGCCATTATAAAGAATCAAACATGATTTGTTTTAATAGTTCAAAATATGAATACAAATTAATTAACAAGAAATAATAACTGCAAGAGGAATGGTTATTGTACTTATTATTATACTTACAGTCACCCATTTGCTGGGTCTATGGTTTAATAACCACTTATTGGTTATATCATTAGCAATAACAAAGAATCTATCAATTAGCCAATCAATTATCTGATCATTTGTTCATAAAGTAAATGCAAAACACAATTCATACAAATACTGCATTTATAACTAACCAATTTCTTAATTTAAGTATATACAAGTCTCAAATATTTTACAGACAACAACAATTACTGAACAATAATTCAAACTCAGTAATTACTGATTCATTAAATGGTTACAAATTGATACAAGATTAGCAACTAAAATCATAAATCTTTAAGGATATATAAGGTAATTACCTTCCACGGTTGGGAATCAGTTGACTTTGATACTCAGGATAAGTGTTATTCATTCCTAACTCCTTCAGGACCTTTTTAAGATAGGTAACATAATCTTTTTGCCCTGCAGCCACTTTTTCTACTACAGCACTTATTAATGTCCATCCATGTGTTGTGTAATAAAACTTTGAGCCTGATAAAATACAACCATCAAATATTTCAAGATGCAAGAAAAAGACATTTCAGCCTTTAATTCTCCATATAAAATATTTTTCTGCATTTCAATGTCATACTGAACATTCAAGTAAAATGAACAATATATGTCATACATCTGAATAGGTAAGATCAGACATAGCAGTAAATACAACAAGATGTACCAAGATTAACAGCTGAATTTAGTTAATTAATCAATAAATTGATCAATTAACATTTACATGTATCTGGTATCTTCAACACAATCTCTTCAATCCTTTACAATAAATTAATACTGCTAGACCTGATTTGGTGATATTTAACCAATAGGGTATTTTACCTGGGGCATGAACTAGTGGATCATCTTTGAATAATTCTAAACCATCAAACACTGACTTGTAATTTTTCATGATGAGGAATTCTTTAGGCATAGCAGGTTTACTCGTGGAATTTTGGTCATTGGAACCCTGTAAGGTGATGTGAAATAATCATCAAGATTTGAGAAAAATAGTAGCATTTTCTTTCTTGAAAGGCGGTAATTATACAAATATGAGACAATCTTCCAAATATTGTAATTATCAGCAATTGTTGGCACCTCTCCATAAATTTCTTCACATGACGTGCCACTAGTCACTCAACTTTGATCACTAAAATTTGAATGAAAACATTAACAATAAACCGAAACTTGAATAATTTTTGTTTACTTACTGTCTTTTGAAAGTAAGCTTTATCATAATTACGGATTCCACTCAAATGACATAGTAACTGTCTGGTTGTAATTGTAACCTGAAAATAAGAAAATATTAGTAAATAATTACTTATCAAAAATCAGGAAAATATCACTGAAAGTAATATGTCAACTAAAACTAAACGTGGCTTTGTTTGTTCCGATGTAGAATAAATTTTTTATCAATTTTTTGGACCGATTATTGATCAATTTTCAACGTTAAAAATTGACCCTTACCATTAAATAATACCCCGATGATGCATGAAAATTTGACCTTCATTAAAAACTTATCAGCCTTTGTAGGGTTACTTTTCACATGCTATGGGTAAAAATATCCAGCTTTTCTTCTATATTAGTATTCAATGTAATTTCAAATGTCATTAACATGTGTCCAGGAAGTTTTTTTTAAAAAAAGGTGGTGTTACTTTACAATAAAGTTATTTTATTTGAACAGTCGATGAGTGTCTAGGAGATAATGTTTTTGATTGGAAATATCTAAAACAGGTTTAATTATGGCACCTTTTCAATGCGACATTGATTTAAAGATCTCAATGTCTGTTTCCAAAGCGTGTGGCGGGAATCTTAAAAACCTCACTACTTTTGAATTCCAAATAAGAGTTATTGGGAGTCCAATTTTGGCACTTCTCCATAAATTTCTTCACATGATGCGCCACATTAATTTACATAGAAACACTATTAAAATCAGCTACAAATGAAATTGGATGCCAACACCCTGTCATTGTATGGTATTAAGCATATTTAAGAGGATGGCTGGAACATCCTTAGTTGGGCCAGAAAGTACGCCTTTACTACGCCCCAAACATCAAATCCTGAATCTGCCCCAGTTGTGTATCGACTGTTGTGTACCTTATGATTTTAGAAATTTCATGGGTTGTTCACTTTTCTGTAATTCATATTTAATTGATGGCCTACTGGTAAAAATCAATCAAAACTTAATCAATATAATTGCAACGTTCATTTCTCATGTTGCATTGATAAACCACAGTTCTGTGCATTGGCATTGGATGCACCACATCAAGACTGACGTCATCACATGCACGCGCACTCATTTGCATGATTTGTGGAAGCTGGGTTTTTAATTTTCTATGTTTTTTCTACCAAAAAGTAACAACATTTTGATGTTGTGTTGTCGCTGTTCTTATCACCTTTTTATCCTCCCAAGTTTTCTCTGGAAATTCTGGAACATACTGTTGAACTGGAGCATCAAGGTCAAGTGCCCCTGTTTCCACCTGCTTGGCAACTGTAACCATGGCAATGGGTTTACTGATACTAGCAATACGTAAAACTGTCTCTGCTGTACATGGAATGAGGTTTTCCACATCAGAATATCCAAACCCTGGGTAAACAAAAATCCTGTTCTTTAAGACAATCAAATCAGAAAATAAATTGACAATTATCATCACATATTGTAATTCTACATCAGTTTTCAACAAACTTCTTTGTGGATAGCATAACTGAACTAGTTGGGGATTTGAATTGGAAAGACATAGTTCAAAATTCAAATAAGACTGACTGAGGTTTGTTTGTACATGTCCAAAAATAAAAGGTGACCTAATTAAATGAATTTTGTTAAAATAAAAGGTGACCTAATTAAATGAATTTTGTTTTGTACTATTTAGTATTCTGAATTCATTTTATTATCAAGGTTTGTCCAACCATTTAAGTTAACAAATGTAGTTTATTGTGAATCTGTAAATATATATATATATATCTCGATCATATCATGTTTGTATTATCTAATTATGATCAGTTTTTAAAGAATTAAACAAATAAAAACAATGTTTGTTATATCTTCATGAACCAATACATGCAGAAAGCTGAGATTGTGTAACCCAAATACCTTGAGCCCAAACAGTTTTTCCATCCACAGATACAGCAACTGAGATACCAGGACTACCAGTCTGAACCTGTATCAATGATAATGTGGGTACATATATACAAGAACTGACATACCAGGACTGTCAGTCTCAACCTGTATCAATGATAATGTGGGTACATATATACAATAACAGACATACCAGGACTGTCACTCTCAACCTGTATCAATGATAATGTGGGTACATATATACAATAACAGACATACCAGGACTACCAGTCTCAACCTGTATCAATGATAATGTGGGTACATATATACTATAACAGACATACCAGGACTGTCAGTCTCAACCTGTATCAATGATAATGTGGGTACCACTGTCAGCCTAAACCTGTACTAATGTTATAATATAGAAGAAATTGCTAATGGTTTTACTACACTTAAGTTTCAACTGATGGAAGTGAAAGAAATTGTCAAAATATGAAGTTAATGTGATGTTACAGAGTAGAAAATTATACAGGGACAGAGTTATAGTTAAAGCCAATGTGTAGGTAACATTCATCTGTTTGAAACGTTTTTTACTGCAAAGTCTGTGATTTGTGAGAGCTGTTTGCTTCATGTTAGCAGTTTACTTCTATAACAAAACTGGGAAAATCAATGAGGCTCTCACAAAATGAAAGGTAAAGCAATCTGGCTCAATGTAAGTTACCTATCTGTAAATAAGTTACCTTTAATTGTTAATGAGCCACGGCCGTGGTCCAGTGGTTAGTGCGCTGGACTTTGAACCAGGAGAACCTGGTTCGAATCCCGGCCGTGGCAGGTCATACCGTTCCATGTAAATTTGACAAAAATGTCGATTTTCCTCCACATGTGGAGAAGTTGCCGGCTCCTTGTGGAAGGGTAAGTTAGTACTGGTTAGTATACAGTCCAAACTGGTTTGGTAAACCGGTCGCTGTATATAACTGAAAAATTGTTGAAAAACGGCGTTAAACCCAGTGAAACAAACAAGAAACAAAATTTAATTGTTAATGCTACACTTTTTACCCTTAGGCAATAACTAAATGTTGCTTTGTATCTAAACAAATGGTAAATAAATAATAACTTATTCAGAATTAAACAAGAATGTATTCAGAATATTTAAAATTTGCCTGCAAGTATTTTCTACAGTGATAACTGAGAAATGATACCTTCTTTCTGTTCAGAATTGCTCTGGATTGACGAACAGCCTCTGAGTACGATAATTTTCCATCAATAATAAAATCCTCAAGTTCTAGGGCATCATTTTTCTTCAGTTGTATTTCTTCATATTCTTCATCAGCAGTGATCAAATTTAACTTTGACTGAAAAATGTATCTACAGAATTGTAATAAATATATACTATGCTGAAAGAATTAAAAAGTAGTTAAAAACACTGTTCATATATAAAGCGGAAGTAATGCTACATGTGGGGATACTTAAAGTTGTCTCTATCAGGGGCATACACAGGCTACATTAAAGTGAATTCAAGAATTAGATACGTCCTGAAAGTAGCTAGTTTAACCCCATCTCAGACAAGAATTTTATTGATTTTAAGTTCTTATTAAAGCCATTTTACCATCCTATATAATTTATGCCACATATCATTAATTCTTATTCTATTATTTTTTGAAAAAATTATGTAGACTCAGCCGCATACTTGTGTAAATGCAGGTATGCGCCTGTCTGTTAACAATAGATCTTCAATACAGGTGTAACTGTCTTCATTGTCTTTTTTTAAATTATGACATGCTTAAAGCTGTTATTACTGAAACTGAGATAAAACTACACGAATAAACATACATAATTACATTTGTATATCTATAAGTTCTTGTCTATTGATTGTGTCATTCAACAGCAACTTTGTAGCCTTTTGTTTATGTTAACAATCCGATAATATCATTAGATGAACTCACACATCCTAACTGCTGAAGTTAACAAAACATTCTAAAATAAATTGTGAGTGTGCACTAAACATATATATATATAATACCTTGATTACTATTCCTCCAACCAGAGCTGCAACAACGAAAAATGCAACTTTGTACCGGTTAGGTTCAGAGCACCATCTGTAGCACCACCCAGATATCCCATCTTTTCTAGAATATAGTGTTCGATGAGCAAGGCATAATGGAATGCTGTGTTTTATCTTTCTGATGCATAGTATCTGGTCACTAGTAGTCATATATCTCCAGTTAGAGTATGGCAGGTTATGCATATATGAAATCTTGTATGACTTAGAAGAAAGATCAGCAATTTTCCTACAGGTAAGTAGGCAGTAGTTATGCTTCATCCAAAACATGATGCTAAATATCAGTAAGAGACCTGTAAACATATTCAAGACTTAATTAATAAAAACTGCGAACAATAAATAAATATATGTATACATATGTATATATTGGTCCTACATAAAAATTATTGTCCTAGCACCACTTCCATGGCAGTTGCAAGTTTAAGCCAAATTTTGTAGAACTATTACTTTACAAATTGCAGCTTACAATGAATATTTGTGCAGTGAAGTAACTAAAACAAACTTCACATACTTCAGATCAGTGTAGCTATCAAATGATCAATCGGTAACAGTAATGTGATTAATACCACACAGACCTGTTAGCATTTTTTCCAGCATATGGGTAATATGGCAGTACAATTAGGAATGAAATAAACAAACTTAAAGTAATCATATTTTTTAGATGATACTGTATAAGTATACATTTTACAGAAAAAAACTAGTATGTTAACTACATCCATTTGCTGTGTTTGAAGTTGATTAATCTGTAAATGGAAATAACGTTATACATACATATATGGCTTCATTTCCTAAAAAGTTTGATCAGCATTAGATAATACCTGGGATAGTGTGCATAGGTCCTAGGTAGTACAAAGAACAAGTCAAATGTACGGAGGACATTACAAATAACAGCACTCATTCTATGCAAATATAACATAAACATTCATACACATTATTTAACGCAATAAATATGAATAAGTGTCCTTATTGTAAATATTGTGTAGTGGATTTTCTTTAAAAGGCCACATTCTATTTTTTGAAGCCGAAACTTCACCGTTAGAAACGATGCCTGAGACAATCTAAGCGTTTGCAGTACGGGATAGAGTGGAATTTAGTGGTAACCCTTTTCGTACCAAAACATTTTCACCCTCGTCGTTTTCGCACTAGTTTGAAAATAACCTAAAAATTCTATTGTTCAGTATTACGCGTTTACTACTATTTGGTAATAAAAATACGTTGTCAATGGCATCAAAATTTATGCTACTACAACCAGGCAATCCATAACGACAGGAAACAAGAATTAAATTTAACTAAGCGAATAGAGAAGACAATGAAATCTGTCCGTACCGAACAAGGGAAACCTGATACAGACTTGTAACTGCCAAAGTTTTAGTGAAGTTACAAGTCTGTATCAGGTTTCCCTGGTTACATGATCTGTCCACTTACATCGGGAACTATCTACAATACAGAATTACTTCCAGACAATTCCGTACAATGTTTATCAGCATTTTCTTAAGTATCGTACGTTGGAGGAAGAAATTGTCTACGGAAGAATCAAAGTACTCCAAGTACTTTAGTGAGAGGCGCGAAAAAGAAACTTTGAGCAAACACAGTACAAGCCAGGATATCTTTATAGCTTATATATTTTAAATATGTATACATTTTAAAGACATTTTAAGGGGTGAATCAATGTGGTGCTGAAGTTTAAAAGATAAATCGTTAAAAATGTATATATAGCTATTAGGAATGATTTAATTCTATCTTATTGTTTTATACACATTCAACTAATAGTTTCTATAAACAGTGTTTTCATTAGTAATCATCAAACAGTATAACTGTTTTACTATACATTGAACCAAAAAAGAAAAAAAAAATTTCGCAAAGTAGGTCTTAAACTTGTAAGGTAAAACACTTGATGTATAAAAATGTGTATATTATGTAATAGTTAACACTGATGTCCTAGTTTGGAAACCGGTCAGATAATCACCTTATGTCGAACGATATCATGTGATATCATGCGGTATCCATTTCCACGTGCACGCACGGGATGGACATATCTGGTTTACATGTGTAATTTTTTCTCAATGCAAATTATTGCACTTGACGACTACAGTGATAAAAATACCTAAACAACCTTATATCGACACAATTTGGGAAAAATTTCGATACCTCGAATTGCGAAACATTTAAGAGAGAGAGTCGTTGGGATGCTGGAGGCAGGAGCTTCAACGGAAGAGGTTGCTGCGCAAGTTGGATCATCTGTGCAGTCAGTTAGAAGTCTTAGACGGCAGTTTGTGCAGACCGGAAGCACGGAAGATCGTCCACGTAGCGGTAGACCACGCGTGACCACGCCGGCGAAAGACCGCTATATTTTAAACCAGCATTTACGAAATCGTTTTTTAACTGCGACAGTTACAGTGTCTGTCATCCCAGGTACTCATAACCCCAGGATTTCAGCTCAAACAGTACGAAATCGTTGGGCTGAGAACAATTTACGTCAGAACAGTATTAATTAACGGATCGTCATCGCCGTGACAGGCTTCAATGTACACATCAACTGGACAAGGCAAGATTGTAAATGAACTTTGATGAATTGATTTTGAGCTATCGTGCAATAACAAATACGAACAAAAACTGTTAATAAACACCTATGTAGAAGCAGTCCCATTAAAGTCTCGCGATAGTTTCTTTTTTGGTTCAGTATATACCCGGTCTTCGCATTGTTTGGTATAAACATTAACCAATAATCACTGTGTCAAGTGTATCAGGAATCTCATGCTATCTAAAAAAATCATATTTCCATTTGCTCATGTTTCCTGAGACATAATCTATTTTGGCGGGCATATTTAGTATATAAGACAGCGATGCCTTTACATATTTACCTTTCTAATTAGACTTTAATAGGTAACATATACCTTCTTGTCTCTTAGACTGGTCACTTCACTTTGAAATTATTCATTTTATTTTTGATTTGGACTAACTTTAAATAAATTAGCACCATTAGGCAAATAAAACAATTAAAACAGTGTATAATAATTATGTAATAGAGACATTAAAATATGTAAATTTAAAACAGTGTGTTGGTATCTTTTAAATATGATAATTATGTAATTAAACTAAAATTATTATGTAATAATAGAACTTGGGTAAACAAATTTCATCTCCTGTTACACATACATATGTACTCACGGAATAGAAGAGACTTATCAATAATAGATACGTTTGTAAACATTATCTAAACATATTAAACCATACAGTCTTGTAGGTTAACAAATTGCATTTTTCTGTCTTTTCTTACGTATTATTGCTGTTTTAAAATATACAACTACAAGTTGGCAATCCACAAGGACATAAGTGAAGGGGTATTAAATTATGCAAAAATTTTCTTATGATTGTCCATGGATTGATTTTTCAAAAACGATGCCTAAATAACTCGTACCAATCCTAAGTTTTGTAAATTGTTTACAACAACACATAAACTGAGCAAACTGCTCGCAAGAGTCCATAAATGTCTCGTAACAATTTGTTCACAGCTTCCGTTCACATTCACGTCACAATTGCAGCAAGCTAGCCAGCCAGTATCACTCCCATTGAATGCACCATCATAACTCACAGCGGCTCACAGACCTAGGCCAACAACGTCCACCACAGACCTAGGCCAACGACGTCCACCACAGAGGCACACAGACCTAGGCCAACAACGTCCACCACAGAGGCACACAGACCTAGGCCAACAACGTCCACCACAGAGGCAGACCCAGCAGCACCAGCTGGCTACTAACTACTAAAAGTGCTAATTATACTGATGATTGTCGTATTTCAAAAGTAACCAAACTTGATTAATTTCAGTAGCACTAATTTTGAGCAAAAGCTTATACGTGTACATGTAAATGTACATATAAAAGACGCTCAGATTTCAGCATATTTTACTGTAAAATGTTGACCAAACTTATTTCAAAAATGTTAAACACAAAATCGTAATAAATATGAGTTTTCTAAATTATGGTCGTTTGAAAAAATTTCGGTCATGCGTAATCGATATTTTTACAACAAAATACTTCTTTTGAACTGCATGTTTATCATCTATTCGAAATGAAATCAGCAAACATATTTTACATTTTGAACACAGATTAAAATACGTTAAAATCAGATGTAACGAATTAAAAAATATAATGGTGGAGAAAATTAAAGCCCCAAATAAGACCTTTCTTTTTATTTTGTTACGCGTCAACCTCATTTTTCCAAACCTTGTTACCTATTCAAAAACACACAAACTCATTTTGAAAAAAAAATCAATTTTCTTGACTTTAACAGCAACATCATATTAAAGATATTAAAAAGAAAAAACAGCCAACTGACTGGTTTAAACTCAGAACTCAGAAATCTAAACAAAACAAGAGGGGCATGGTGGCCCTGCATCGCTCACCAGAATAAATACTAATTAACTTGTTACTAAAAAGGTAATAAAGGTACACTTGTGGGCAAATAATGGGGTACAATAATAAATTTGATAAAGGACCATCTAAGGATACTACAGAAGTATATTCGTGATGACTGAAGGATGCCACAGACCAACTTTGGTGATGATCCAACCACTGGTTCATGAAAAGAAGTCATTTAAGGTATTTCTATGTTTAGCTCTAGCGGCCCCTAATTGGGGCTAACCATTTTTATTTGAGCAAAGCTGATAGAACACTATCTAAAGATGCTGAAAACCAAGTTTGGTAATAATCCATCCATAGAAACATGAGAAAAAGTCATTTTAAGGTATTTCTAATTTTAGCTCTAGCGGCCCCTAAAAGGGGCCAACGATATTTATTTGAGCAAACTTGAGAAAGGACCATCTATAGATGCCACAGACCAAGTTTGGTGATGATCCATCCATTGGTTCATGAGAAGAAGACGATTAAAGGTTTTTCTATTTTCAGCTTTAGCACAGCAAATTTGAAGTAAATCCGACTGGTAGTTTCTGAGGAGAAGACCATTGTTGACGCCAGACGACGGACGCCGGAGCATCCACCTACCCATCCTAACAGCTCACCCTGAACCTTCGGTTCTGGTGAGCTAATAATAAAACAGAGTAGCCTAAAGGTTTCTGCACTTAAATGATAATTGTTATTTTTCATATCATATCCAGTTTTCGAATCATAGGATTCTGTTTTGTTGTAAATATCCAATAGGTATCTGTCCATTTTACTTGCGCCTTTAGTTATTGATGCACGTTAACTTCTAAGATGAGAGCTGTTCTGATGTTTTTAGATGTGCCCATTTAGAAACAAATCTGTTATACGATATACACAATAATTATTCAGCTTCAATTAGGGAGCTTATAGAGAAAAATAATTAAATAAACAAATAAACAAACTGTCTATGTACAAATTAAAACATTGTTGTGGTCTAAAACGTTTCATATACTTTATTAATGATACCAAGTTCCTAAAATGATTGACACCATGTATATATAAGTAACTCTATCTTATATTTATTAAGATAAATGATACATGGACATATACAAATACCTTTATTAAAAATAAACATAAGGACAAACAAAATACATGTACATTCATTAACAAACATGGATATACATAGCATGAACATATAATACGTACACATAAAACGTTGCAAAACATAGTTACATGATTGTAAACTTAATTTCAGAGAAGGTGTATACGTTAATAATAATGGATTAATTTCCATGGCAAAATATTAGATTTGTACAATTTGTCTTTTACATAAGAAAGCTTTATAAACATGCATTTTCATCTTATTATATTTTCATCATTACTGGTAATCATTTCTATAAATTAAAACATGCACGGTTTTGCCCAAAAATATTTGCTGATACATGTATATTGTTTTCTTAGATTTTAGTTTGTGGCAGATATTCGATAATAAAATTAAACTCATCTTCTAATTTCATAAATTTACTTAAATTGGTTCTTATGTACGTATCAGTCATCCAGAAACCGTGCTTACTCGAACTTACGATCAAACTTCATGAGTTCACAAGTGTTTCAAATATGCAAACGCTACCACAGACGAACATAACCGATCTACAGATAGCGAGACTTAACGGAGATATAAAGGGGACCGACAATCATAGTGAAGTTCAGAATGCAAATCAATCATGGTCAGTGGAAAACGTGTTAATTCCAGAGGCAAAGGAAGCAATGAACAATACATTGTTAAATGGCAATACATGCACACTTATTATCAGCGCGAAATTAACAGCATGATTAAAACCAGCGATTTTATACTGACTTCTTTATGTTTATATCCTGAATTTGTAGTGTAATGATACCTATGTAAATAAATACTAACAATAAATGTGTAACTGACTTTAAACCTAACACTGCGTCACTCTGCAACGTGTTAGACGTCTGCCTAAATCTGCGTAATGAAGCGAAAAATATGTCCATAATTGTCATTCGTTATCCCTTACATTCAACGTCTGAAAAGTGGTTTAAACATGTGACTGAGTCTCCTTCAGTTTGCGTTCGATACCCAGACGTATGCTTTTGTTTTTTTCTTAATGTGCATTTATTGTCGTAAGTTTTCACGATTTCCCGGCTTCTGCATTTTGTTTCCATCAGGACAATTTGACTTTGTAACCTAATCTCCGGAAATAAAAAAAACCACAAAAGTTGTAAATTCTGTGACTTTATTTCTTGTTTCACGCGAATCTTGTAAAAGCTGAGGCGTTGACAGACATGCAGGGACAACGAACGATAATTCTGGATTGAGATCTTGTCAAAGGTAAAACGAAAGAATAACGCACACTAAAAAAAACAGAGCTGATATCTGATTGGCTAATGGATAAATTACTGGTTAAAATTGCTGATTAATTTTAATAAAACTAGTGATTAACTGTTTCTATATGGTAAGGTAAGGATAAAAAGCACCGTTGTATATATGGCTGAATAGAACCGAATTATTGGAAAAAGAATGTTTATGCAGTAGCGTACATTTGTATTATGATGTCATCAGCAACATCGGACAGGTTTAAGCAAAAATATAAAATGGGACGTCTGTCAGAATGACCACTTTGGACAGGGTTTATTTATTCTTCCCTCGCGATTCTGAAAACTTATTCATTTCAAGATGGCAGTTATATAATTTATTATAGAACGTACATGTAGAAGGGATACTGGAGGTCAAGGTCGTCTGGATGAGCTGCCTTGACTACTTAAATGTATTTACATTTTATGTTATATCATTCGAAACAACAAAATAATTAGATTCACTAGCACTAGAATCAAGGGTACAAGAATAAATATTATTTTGATACTACTCAAAGTTCTGTATTTGTAACACATTTTATGCCACTAACATCTGGTAGTATTTTTGTGTTGAGTTTTATGAAATAGTAGTAGCGATTTTTATTTACAGTAAATTGATTATAAAAGTTAATCCCATGAAACATAGGACGCCAAAGTTGTACATATTATTGTTGTATCTTTTTTCAGAGTATGTTTGCTTTATCATATGTCAATCTATTGTTCCGTTACATGCTGGTATAATTTTAACCTGGCTGAGACATCCTTTCTAGTGTTAGGTGTTCAAGCCATCCGTACTTTTTATCGTTCAGATAATCTAACTTGTAACAAGCGTATTTCTGTATGTTTAGGCCATTCCTTTATTAAGTAAAATACCTGTAAAAATGTAGTTTTTAGGACGTATGATAAGTAATTAATTAGATATGTTATTTTAAACAAATAAGTCACACGTTCTACAGAAAGGCCCTATAAATATCAGGTAGCTTAGTTTTAAAATATAATAATATAATCTATGATATAAAATAAAAAGTTAATAGAGTCAGGAAATTTTCTTTGTGACACACAGAAGTACGTTTTGTCTTAGTGACATTAATACACTGAACCAAAAAAGAAAATTTCGCAAAGTAGGTCTTAAACTTATAAAGCTGAACACATAATGTAGAAAAATATGTACATGTAGTAATTAACACTGACATCCTAGTTTTGGAAACCGGTCAGACAATTAATCTTTTTTAACTGCGACAGTTACAGTGTCTGTCTCTCCAGGTACACATAACCCCAGGACTTCCACTCAAACAGTACGAAATCGTTTGGCTGAGAACTATTTGTGTGCCCGTCGTCCCTACGTCAGAACAGTATTAACGGATCGTCATTGCTGTGACAGGCTTCAATGGGCTGATAGGCACATCAACTGGACAAGGCAAGACTGGCAGACGCTTCTTTTTTTCAGATGAATCCAGGTTTGCATTGTCCAATAGTGATGGTCGGATCAGGGTCTACCGACGTAGGAATGAACGTTACGCTGACTGTTACGTTCTTCAGCGGGACCGTTTTGGTGGTGGGGGCTTCCGTGATGGTCTTGGCCGGAATTGGGCATGGGTATCGTACCCAATAAGTGGTCAATGGAGACAATTTAAACGCTCAAAAGTATAGAGACCATGTCCTTGCCCCCACACGTTGTTCCTCTCTTACAAAATCACGGCGTTATTTCTGTGTTTCTGCAAGACAACGCCTGACCTCACGTCGCCCGTGACAATATCAAGTTCTTGTGAAACAACAATATTGATTTCATAGACGACTGGCACTCAAAAAGCCCGGATCTAAATCCCATCAAGCACCTTTGAGATAATTTTGACACACGCGTACGGCAACGTCAAAATCCCCTGGTAATATCAATGAGTTCAGTGGAGCTTTGCTAGAAGTGTAGAATGATATACCACAAGCTCAAATTAATAATTTCATCCACTCAATGCGTCGTCGCTGCCAAGCTGTTAGCATATTCGTTACTAAAGCAAAAAAATTTAATCGACACCTGCCTTGAATGGAATTGAAAAATCCAATGAAATTGATAATTTTCGGACTGTAAATGAACTTTGATGAATTGATTTTGAATTATTGTGCAATAACAAATACGAACAAAAACTACTGTTAATATACACATACGTGGAAACAGCCCCATTAAAGTTTCGAGAAAGCTTCTTTTTTGGTTCAAACTTGGTGAACTGGAAATCAGATCCGTTGTTACCGAGAAATAAATATTATTGAAGAAACATGGAACATCGGGTTCAATCATTCAGAAGCATCAGAATTGAGCAACCTTTACAAGTCACTAATAGGCGACTACACCACACCGACGCTACTAAATATCTTTAGATTTTAATACATAAATGGCTTTGTTTAATTAAGATTGAAATGTTCTCTTGCTATAGTACCGATCTGACGTCGGTCTGTCTTCCCGGTAGAAGTTACTGGCAGTGTCTCTAACACAAGATGATATTTTGGTTTCATACTGATCCCTAAAACATTTGGACCATCAATGAATATCTGATCGCAGAACGTTTTGATGGACTCCTCATTTATAGGATAACCAGTTTTAGGCACCACGCATGCGCAGACGACTTCGCCAAGCCGTTCATCAGGTACTCCAATCGCAACAGCATGTGAAATGTTTGGCATTTTTCTCAATCTACTTTCGAACACCCATGGGAAATATTTGTTTGTACCGGTGGAAATTACTTCTTTCGCTCTACCTTCTAATACAAAATTGCCATCACTGCGCATGCGTCCAATATCACCCGTATGGAACCATCCATGGGTGTCAACCACATCTAAAGAGGGTGGAGAAACGGCCAAATATCCGGAAAATCTCCAGGTGTTTCTGGCACATATTTCTCCTTGTACATCTACAGGAACAGTTCGTCCAGATTGGTCGACTATTTTCATTTCAACTCCTTGGAGAGGTTTACCTTCAATAACAGATGATACTTATCAAAGTCAGCAAATAATGTAATTTTTAGGCGAATTGATTCTATTACTAGACTGAATAAACTTATGTATTGTAGAATTAATTTGTCATGCAATGCATTGTATTCTTTTTAAAATCGGTGTGCGTATGTTCTTCTGTATGACATCGTATCACAAGAATCAAAATTTCACGCCAGTAAAATCTAGGTAAGTGTCATTTTAACAATATTGTATTCTGATCACTCACAATCTGATATTAACAGCTATCTTCTCCAACAATGCAACAGCTTACAAATGTATTTTTAAGGACTTGTCCTAAAACTGGATCTAGGTATCTACGGTTGAACCTGATACTGTAAAACTTCGATACCTAAATCATTGCCAACTTGTACGCTGTACTAGTATCGAAGAAATATGAAAAACCCGTCCGAAATGAGAGGTCATTATAACGAGTTATGACTGTACATTGGATAATATATGACTTACCAATTATACCATCCACAAAATCTGTGATATCACCAGACGTAAATTGTGAACATCCACCAATTTCTGTAGTGCCATAAAATGAGCAAATTCTTTGACTGAATTTGCCGATAACCTTCGAAATGGTTTCCTTTGAAAGTCTTTCACCACCCCATATCTGACAGACGGCATTTTTGATTTTTTTGAATAAATCTGGTCTTGGAAGCAAATCAAAAATTATGTAACCAGGTAGAAAAATCACATCGCATTGTTCTTTCTCAATGACGTCACAAATAAATTCAACGTTTCCTCCAGATGATGATACGCTTTGATGAAGACTGATTCTTGTTGAACCTTCCGTGAGATATGTGCGAGGGTACCCAAAAATCCAGCTAAAAGTTCGTTCATTGAAAAATCTACTTTTATTTGTGATTCCAAACGCTTTGTTCGCTTGCTTCGTCCAGTTAAACAGACTGTAATGCGTTAACGGGACAATTTTTGGTTTACCAGTCGAACCAGAGGTGCAAAAATAAAGCAATGTGTCTTCGGGTTGGACGTTAGGTAGGGTAATATTTTCCGGGGGTGTGCTTTTACTCAATGTTTCATAGGATATAACAGAAGCTGTTTTAATTTTAGCGATTCCATTGATAATCGTATACTTCAAAGTTGGTATCGCTGGATATGTATCGTTTTCTCCCATTAAAAATCTTTTTAACGTTTCCTCGCTAAATTCCATGTCATCTAAATCGTAAAACAACATAACACCCTGGAGTTGATTCATTGTAGCTATAACATCAATGAAATCTTTTACGTTAGTAGACATAAAGAATGGAATGCCTCCGGCAATTACCGCCGCCATATTGCATATCAACATCTCTAGCGACGTCTGCATCAGAAATCCAACATGGTTACCCTTTTGAAGCCCGAGAGACGAGAGAGATTTCGCTAATTTGGTGCTTTTGTCCAGTAGTTCCTGCCTAGTGACAGTCAGTCTGTCACGCTTTGAATTATAGAAAACAAACGCTTCACGATTCGGGTCTTCGTGAGCTAGATCCCGCAATCTGTCTGGAAGTGTCTGATATATGTATCCCTCAGACATCGGAGTCGCGCTGTAACTCAGTTTAGGGTAAACTGCGGCCATCTCTATCGTATTCTATAGTTCATGTAAGTTTAAAACGCATTCGTTATTTATTCTGGTCATCATATGATAGACGTACTCAGACATAATATAAATACAATGTAGTCTTTAAACTTATCAGTCATCCCATCTCTAGCTAGAAAAGAAATGAAAGCGTTTTATGTCAGAATTACAAAAGTCATTATCAAAAGTAACCAAGTATATTTGTTGAACTTTCTTCACAAGATATAAAAATAGGCGAAGGACAATGCTGCATCATAATCTCGTTCATACATGTTGATGGGAAATTCAGTAATAGCGATAAAACGAACTTCTAGTATCCGTAAACACTAAACTTAGTTTAGGAATCACTAACTAATACGTTCTAAAAGTTAACAAATTCAACATATGTCTATTGTGTGTGATGTTACAAAATATGTTTAAAATGTTAAATACATACCTATGTTTTCCTCAGATAGTGATCATAGAACTATGTACACAATATACTGGAACGGCGCGAGTACAAACCGATATTAAATGATTCCTGAATGAGTTTAACACTGTTACGAAATTATTCCACAATCAAATGGAAAAGTTTATAAGTGAAATGTGTCTATTATCTATTTAATAAAACATCAACATGTCACACTAGATAGGTAATCTTAGATAACCCACTTTATGTGACATTAGGCGCGTAGAGCTAGAATGTGTAAACATGTGTGTACAGTACCTTGACATATAACTGTGTTATCTTCACGGAGGATCTGTTTACAAAAGGCTGACAGTCAAACTGTGACTGAACATCTTCGTACAACGACTAAAGTGTACAAAAATGACACTTCACGCAAATTCATTAATAAAATTGTACAAGATTAACTGTCTACAGTGTTACGTTTTTTTCTCTATTTTTTTCGGGTTTATCTCTTTTTTTTCAACAGTATTTCAGTAGCAAGAAGTGTTCCAGTCGTCTGCACAAGAACTGACCCTCTACTCCGCAAGTTACTATCAACTCGAAACAACAATGGCGATTAAATTGTCAAATCGAAGAAGAGAACACCTTAAGTACGGCATTTGATATAAATGTTTTAGTACGTCGTATACATGTGTTATGTACTCGTACGTGTGTAACATAACAATACAATGCCACAAACAGATGATCATTGACCCATGAATATAATCCGTCTATGTCATGGGTGGATCCAGGATTTTTCCCAGGAGTAGGGGTTCAACCTGGATTTTTTGAAATAAATTTCACTGGATTTTTTTAGAAATTTTAGAATATCTAGGTGTCTGGACCTTCCAGACCCCCAGCTAGATTCGCTCATGGTAAAAGGTTCATACACCCGAATTCTTCAAAGATACTCCGATGGGACAAACTTTCTTTACCAGAATGCATAATGTAATTTAGGCTTGTTGCCATGTTTTGTCTGTTAGTTATATCTAGCTGCTTGTGTGAAGTACTTGTTTGAGATATAACGTCGCTCTAATTCCAGAATGTTGTGAGTCGTATTTTGACTATTTCGAGAAAATCGAGTTCAAAGTTTTGAAAGCTTATAACTTCATCCTTACTGACATGTCAGGATATTTTTGAGTTATAACATATGGAGTATGAAGATATTTTACTATTTCTATGTAATACATATATTTTTTTTCAATAACCTAGTATAGTCATTGCAAGATTAAGAGATAATTGTATCAGTTTTTTTTTCTTGTAACCATTCTATGTCCTTGACAAAGAGACCGTTACGAAACGGTTCATATGTAACAAATAGACAGAAAACACAAAACCACAAATTAATACGTTTTTAGTTTGTAATTGTAATACATTTGTACTTAAACAATAACAAACGCGTTTTGAAAACATTGTAATTACATCAGCATTTTTAACAAACAGGAAAACATTTTGTAATTAATTAATTCATAAATGAACGAATTTTGCATCATTACCATTCAGGTAAATTAAATACTTAACCCTCGAGGAGATTTATGCTACAATCACCCCACTGACTAACTTGACTCATTTTCAGAAACTACTTCCTTGCAGAAACAGAAAAAGCTCAACAGTTTTTAACTTGAAAAAAAAACCAGTAATGTGCAAATGACATTTTTGCTTTGACTTGAATATCCTGCATTAGTGAACGGTGTGACACTAGAGTCGGAATTCATGTCAATGTTTTCCTGCAAAAATCCAGATATGTTGGATTAAAGTCACATCTTCATTTATAACGAAGCTACTTGCCCCAGTGTCATTATTAAAATCAGTTGTTACATACTGATAATAATTGCCTGTTTCATAGTCTCATAGTAATCTAGTTCTGACAACATAGCAACTGCCTCACTTAAACTAAATCTGTCCTTATTCATTTTTTACATACTTACGGTCGTGTCCAGGAAGCGGCCAAGGATATGTTCTTTGAATAAATTCCACTTGATTAAATATTAAATATGGAAAAAAACAAGACTCCCTTCAGTGTATTTAAGAATACCTCTGCATCACTCAGTATCTAAAGTTATTCCAGCAACATCCAGAAAAACAAAGGTTTACTGTATGTAGATGGAAGACAGATACAGCTAATTAAGCTTTGCACAATCCTTCAATACATGCAAATCTTCACTTACGTCACTGCACAATTTCCAACCCCGGTGTATGAAATAAGAATCCTTACCTTGACACTGGTGCAGCACTTAAATTCAAATGCCCAAACTGACTTCTATGTAAGAATTTTGTAAAAAACATAGTCAATATCAGGAATAGTGCAGATATATCTGGAGTATGGAAGAAAAAGTTTACAAAAACACTTTGAATGATTTAAAACAGTCCCCAAGTCATTTTTTAAAAATTCGACCGCATGGTTAAGTTCCACATTATCTAGAGACTTGATACTGTTTTGAATATTTTGTTGAATTTCTTGCGAGGGTGATTTACTTTCAGCAAAAGTTCTTCCAGTTCGCTATAAGAAAGGATTAGAACAATCAGCTCCGTTGGTGGTTCAGTTAAATTGGTCCTATGAAAACATAGAGTATCAATACCATGAAAGAAGTACCTTTAACTTAAGTTACTAAATCTCACACTGAATATATTCACATTAATAAGGTTTCGTAAAGACCAGGAATAATAAATAGTTGATATTGTAAATACACTGAAAGCTGGAATCAACTAATTGGAAAGAGAACAAGTTTATCCGAATGTTTTCATATCCGAATGATGTCAGCATCTATGTTTGTCTCAATTCCACATTTCAGTCAAGAACAGCTTTCATTTAATTCAAAATATGGAGCAGTGAAGCAAATTATTCATATTTCATAAAATCTTTTAATGTTAAACACTTACACACTAAAACCCAAAATCAACTTCCAAGAAACGCTTCTTCACATTCTGATTAGTTCACCATCTAGTCAAGACAGCATCACATCACCATAATTTTGGAAAGCTATTGGCCATCAGGTTACGACACTAAGAACCTAATTTTGATTGCACTTTTGGACATACAACATTCTGATCTCCTTTGAAAAGGCAAAAATTTTGATACACTCCTATTTTTCAAAAAATGTAGTTACAACACTCTGGAATTAGAGCGACGATAAGTCGCAAGGTATTCCCAAAAGGTTATTGCTATAGTTTAAAAAACCAACCGGAGTAGATTGATAGTAGGCAGTGAAGACGGACAAAACATATTTTCGAAGATCGAATATCACACAAACATCAATTATAGACTGCAGAAAAGTTACGAAAAATGTAAAATGTTTGGGCATTTTTTTTGCAGAACCCGTTTTTTACGGGTGTAAACAAGGGGAATCCGGACAAACTGGTTTCCGCTTACGCCAACAAAAGTCGCCGGACTTAAAAAGATGGTTATCATTACTGAAGCTTGGCAAGGTAAAAATGATTTAATGGTCACACACGTCTCAGGTTCGTAAAGTCCAAAGACTTACTCAGAACTTCCTTTCTATAGGAATCCGATCAAAAAAATACATGTGTAGTGTGTTACCTGATTATATTCAGTTAAAAGAACTGACCAGTGCATGGTTAGCAATGTTCAACCAACAATGTTACTTATAGAGAAGTATACAGGTAAGATTGACGCACGAGACTAATATCTTTTTTTGTTACATGTGCTTATTCATTAAGTGTTTCTTCATTACGTCTTACGCACGAAATAATCAGCAAAAATTAATGACACTTATAATAATTAGTTTCGTATGCAAAATTAAAACACTTGCTCTTGTATGATGTTCTGGCTACGTACTACTCAGGTGACTTTTATCCGGATACAATATTTCAATAAGTGTATAATTACATAAATGTGCTTGTATATGGGTATTTGTTTCCCTTAAGCGTTTGCGTAAGGCATGGTCTATAGTCCTAATTGTTCCTGAGCTCTAATGCTAACTGTTCGTCTGTCTATTTTGCCTGATCTTGTCAGCGGCACTTCCTTCATGATCACATAATACCGCGGCTTCGAGCTGACTCCCACTGCAGTAGACACGTCAACGAACGTCTCGTCACAAAACTTCTTCAGGTCCTCCACGGTTAGCGTAACATTCGGTTTCGGAAGTACGCACGCACAGACAACTTGATACAATCTTGGATCCGGAACACCAACAGCAAACACTTGATCTACACCTGGTATTTTGCTCAGACTGTTTTCAATACTCCAGGGGAAGAATTTGACAGTTCCCGAAGATATCCATTCCTTTATTCGTCCATGCACGATGACGTTACCATCCTTTCGTAGGTGTCCGATATCTCTCGTATGGAACCAGTTATGAGGATCAACAGCCTCACGAAATTGCTCTCCCGAGTTTTGATAAGATACGAATCTCCACACACTTCGTACGCATATTTCTCCCTGTTCACCGACCGGTACGACAGCACCAGAGTTATCAATTAACTTAACTTCCATACCTTCCATGGGTTTGCCTGAAGAAAAACGGTTAATTTCATTGACGAGAGATACTTTCAAAATTGTAAACGGATCCCGGGAAATGCTACATTAAAAATATTCCACCTTTCCTGACAGAATACCGATGCGGAATACCAACAATCATCATGGCTCACACGAGTGTACCCACGCAACATTACATAAAAATCAGGACAACGTCAAAACAGCACAAAATCAAATGCACGCATGGCTCACATGAGGTCGTATTTGTATAACATGCATACGTATTTGAATTGTTCATCGTCCAGTTCTTGTGATCAACAATTATGATTGTTGTCATACTTAAACGTTTTACATTTTTTCCAGGAGACTCACTAACTAAGGGACTTTTCTACGTACATTGGTACATGTATTTAATTTATGCTTGTTAGATTCAATACATCAATTACTTATTCGTAGCCGCGAATACCTAAACTGCGTATGCTACTGTAAGTGTAAATGGACGACATTGTTATTGTTAATTTGCTGACATGAATGATTAAACACGTACGATATGCTAATTTTGTACTGGTGTTACCATGCGATGATTCCGTGTCCATTAGTACTTCAGTATAAGAAGAGAATTCTCGTAATACTAAAATTCTCCTGTGGTTTACAGAAATAACACATTTGAATATGAAATATGAGTAAAATGCCAAGACCGTACAATAAACCCTCGCAAAGCGACCATCTCGGTATTAAGACCTTATCACAACCTTCGTTTAAAACTTGGAATGGACTATGATATTTTATCTATATTCCAATTTGATAATGAGACTTTTTCTGTATTAAGTTATCCTAAATATAAAAAATGAACTGACCGATAATTCCGTCCTCGAATTTTCCACATTCATTGGTGTATGCGATGGCACCTCCACTTTCAGTAGTACCGTAATATCCAGCGAACGTTTTGCAGTATTTCCCATACAAAGCATTAAAAAACACAGACTTCGTTCTCTCTCCTCCCATAAATATCGTTTCTACATTCTTGAATTTTTGAACAAGGTCTGGAAATTTGAGGACGTCAGTTGCTATATAGCCCGGCAGATACACAACATCACAGTTTTCTAGCGCTATGATGTCACACAAAAAATCAACATTAGCCCCAGCTATTGATATCCGCGTGTCCACAAAAATTCGAGTGGTTCCTTCGGTGAAATACGTACGAGGATAACCTAGTACCCAGCTGAATGTACGATCACAGAACATTCTGCTGTTGTTAGACACCTTAAGTACTTTGTTAGATGGTCTGGTCCAATTCATTATTCCAAAATGTGTGTATGTGACATTTTTCGGTTGACCAGTCGAACCAGACGTACAAAAATGTGCCAAGTGGTCCTCTGGTTGCAAACATGGAAACTGAACCTCGTTCTCTATTATTTCATCTATAAATGATTTGAGTGACTTACGACTATCACATGAGCTAGTTCTGGGAATTGTGTTGCTGTATAATATTAGATTCAAGCTTGGAACTTTCTCAGAAGTTTGAGATTTCTCTGACCATATATTTTCAAGCATCGTCCAGTTGTCATCATTTCCAGTTGTATCAATTACCAGAAGTTCTCCTTTCAGGCTATTAATCATATCTATAAGGTCACTACCGTCTCTCATATTTGGAGAGGTATAAAATGGAACCCCACCAGCTATAGTCACGCCAAATACTGCAATAAGCAATTCCATTGAGTTATTCATACAAAACGCTACCGTTTCTTTCTTTACTCCACATTTAACGAAATGTTTTGCCACATTGGTTGACTGATCAAGCAACTGTTTTCGAGAGAGGCATTCCCTTTCCTTCTTAAGGTTATAAAACACAAATGCATCCCTGTCCGGATCTTCTGACGCTAGAAAATGCAGCCTTTCTGGAAGTGTTGCGTAAATATATGGCTCAGAATTAGGGGTGTAAAGATATCTCATGGAAGCGTCGGTCAACATGTTCATCCTATCTTTATATAACACTGAAAAAAGAGAATTAAATACAGTTAGAGTTACTGTCAGCAGACTACATGATACAATGTACTGCACTTCACATGGAATTTTAAATCGCAACACATGTCTAAATCAATAACGTTTATTGTTGTACATAAATACCAAGTATTGTCAAGTCTTTGCGGTTAAATCGTAGATCACAATAATGACACAGACGAACTTGAATGGAAAAATGTCAGACACGATATTATTATTATCTCATAACTAACCTAAATGGACTTGCTTTATACGAAGTATTTATAATCTATTTCGGCACAATACCAAATATCCATGATTCAAGTACGTAGAGTTTATAAAATGTTCAGTTCGTTCCATTAACACTACGATGAATGTGAAAAAATCGTGTTTATATTGAGTATCAACTTTGGTTATACTAAATGTATCAAATAATCTAAAAATGTTTTTTTCACGCTTCACATAAGCCTGAAATTTTAGCATAGACAATATATCAATTGTCCCTACAAACACTCAATCATGAACAATTTTTACCACGCGCACGTTTTTATTTTCCAGCAAATTTTTGTCACAATCCGCAAGTCGCCATTCACCTTTTGTCTTAGTTTATAGGAAGCCCTAATACAAATACTGAAACATATGAGTATGTATTTAAAGCACATGTTGAAGATGTGAACATAATTTTAAACAGCTACAATTACCGGTCTATTATCTAATTGTGTTATATACTTCACATATCATAGTTGATTTCAAGGTGCGTACAAAAACTTCTCAATATTGATTATTATAGGTGCAGATTATCAATAAATGTACAGCATCCTACTTACAGAAATTTCTCAACGAAATGGAGAAAATCAATCAAGTTTAATAAATCAATGGGTGCATAAAACTAGACGTACAATAGACGTACAGTCAACATAGACTAGACATACACCACCTACTACAGTTGTACAGTCAACATAGACTAGACAAACACCACCTACTATAGACGTACAGTCAACATAGACTAGACATACACCATCTACTACAGTTGCACAGTCAACATAGACTAGACATACACCAACAACTACAGTTGTACAGTCAACATAGGCTAGACATACACCAACAACTACAGTTGTACAGTCAACAAAGACTAGACATACACCACCTACTATAGACGTAAAGTCAACATAGACTAGACATACACCAACAACTACAGTTGTACAGTCAACATAGACTAGACATACACCACCTACTATAGACGTACAGACAACATAGACTAGATATACACCAACAACTACAGTTGCACAGTCAACATAGACTAGACATACACCAACAACTACAGTTGTACAGACAACATAGACTAGACATACACCACAAACTAATTTTCTTAGATTGTTTCCATGAAATATGTAGTTCACTTTTTATTATTGTGTTCTTATGATTTCTAGTTCTATTTCAGGGACTTGTTTGGTAATAAGCACTATTGAACAATATAATTGTTACCAGTGTTACATACTGTTATACCTCAATAATGATTTCACAAAATTATCCAAATTTTTATTGGAAAAGGGGATGAATGACTGATGTAATAACAAGTTCATGAAAGCAGCTGTTTAAAATTTGTATCCATTTTGGAGCATCTGTATAATAAATAGAACAGTTGAATTATCATAGACATGTAGACATACATTTATTCAACTGGAATCTGTCAGACATGATGGTCATACAACAACATTTACAAGCTGTTAAAGTAAGATAATGGGTATAATTTAGATGGTAACCATAGGCTGTTAACACAGCCAGGCTTCAGAATCTCGCTCAAGAAAGGTTAGGCCAGTGACTCAAGAGAGTAAGCTTAGGGAGTCAGTGAGGCCATGTTTTTATTTGTAATTATAATTCTTAAAACTTAATTAAATGTGGAAAAAGAACCCATGAGTTAGTGTAATACTGTAGTGGTAACTATACGGCATCATTTGGACAGTTACTATCAACTATTATAATGTTCAATTACTGTTGTACAGTATTTATGTATAAACATGATACCCAGAGATAGCTGTATAACCTTAAAATCTTTCTGTCATTGTACGTGAGTATTTGAACAATGGCTGTCTTCATAGTTTTGTTCTGAATGCTAACTTCGTGATAAAGTTTGTATCAGCTGTGCACACATGCATACAAATACTTCATAAGACTTTATTATTACAGCAACTATAACATAAATACTCTTTTGTACACATTGTACAATATGGTATTAAACGTGGACAGTCCACTGGTAATTATTGAATCTACCTGTAAGCATACAACTGTAACCTTGAAAATATTAATTCAATGCAGTTTAAACATTATTAAAAAATTTTATGACATGCGTTTTTTTTAACCTGGGCTCGAAATCACATATCATATGTAGAGTCCCTGCTGTAATTCATGAAAATAAATGTTTCCCATACATTCATAGGAGCTTAATGTAGTGAAAGTACCTAAATACGTAAAAAAGACGTAAAAAGCATTTTAAGTTTTAAAAATTATTGAATATCATGCACCAAAAATTCAAACCGAATGTGCAAAAATAGCATTTTATAACAACAAAAACTGTACCCCTTATTGATATCAATGTGAACAATCTAGGATTTTTTCCTTAATGAATCAAAACAAATGGGAGTAAGAGGAGATGATGTTACCTTAAAGACAGTCCCTGTAGAGGATTTGACCAAACAGTCCTAAGTCAATGACAAAATAACCTGTAAGGCCAGGTGATAATGTGAGGATTTCGGATGTAGTAATCAACGTACTTAATAGCCAAACAACACTAAAGACAACAAATTTTTCAACTGTGGAGGTATGTTCTTTGTTAATTAATCCCAGCTCAAACTTTTGTTAACCGCTTTATATTATTTAAGCTATTTTAGTAGAATCCACAACATTACTCATATATAAACATATACATGTACATGTAGTGAACCAGTATGTCTATAGACTATTCTGAGAAATACTGTTGCGAACTGACATCCGAGTATATTGACATTAATTTTTTGTGCATAATTGACTTAGGTCTTTATATTATGTCGGTATAGAGAGACATAAATTTGTCACCATAGTGAAGAAGACACATGATACACTTTGCTTTCTTACTTTGCCAATTGAATATTTATGAAGGCATGTTGTGAGAATTGCATTGATTAAAGATATATGTATTTTAATGGACATTAAATTCTTAAACAACTTTTTTCAATGACATGTTTACATTAAATGTATGGAAAGATTACCATAGAAAGTTTTTATTGGAGACAACTTTGTTGACAAATAGATGATAAATTGAAGATGGTGATAGAATGTTAGTTCTATATTCTGTAAATTACCCAAATGTAGGTGTTTATGTATGACATTAATATATAATAATGCTGGCTAGTATTTGTGTCTAAGTTTTTAACCAATAATTTGATTAAATGATTTCAAATTTTCAGAAGTGTGATGCTCCTATTGAGAAGAAGGTTGTTGAAGTATAGGTAATTGGTGTGAGGGAGCTTAAGATTCACAGTTTTTTGAAAAAATTTAATTTTCACCCATTTGAATGTTCCTTTATCAATTCTGATGGCAGCATTAAAAGACATACTTCTTACATGGAAATGACAACATCTTTTGGACCTATTCAACTACAAGTGACAATCAGTGATGCAGAAACAATGGTAATCTGTCTTATGGGATAAATGCATAACTGTCATTGTCATTTTAGGTGCTTTTGAGGTTACCAGAGCATACTGTGCTTCAGGTGAGCTATTGTGACCATCAAATGTACATATGTCCATTCTTTCTTTTATTTAATACCTTGTTTTGTGTCGTAAAAATTTAATTGCAATTTCCTTATGTGAGCTGCTTCCAAAAAAATTTTAAAAAAAACACCATGCAGAACATTGGTTGCCGAGAAACCAAATGGAAAATCTTAAACTATCTTCTTGTCAAAAATAACTGGTCTAACCTTGATAAAATTTCTCAGAAATCATTCTTAGATGTAGTCGAAATAATTTTGTTTTGAAAAATGACCCCTTTAGTTGTGAGATCAAATCTCACTATAATACAACATACAGAACACTTTAGAACGCGGTTCAAATCTTGCAGGGCAAGTTGTCTTCTGTCTCTTTTAGTTAGTGATGTTACAGCATTCTTTGCAAGACTTTTGAATTAATTGTGCTGTTTGTTTAATCATTGAATACTGACAACTGTTTCCTTATTTCCACACATGTTCACAACATAATTCACAACTTTTGGTTTAAAAGATGTTGTGCATATCTATTTTTCCAATGGCCTAAGTTAATATTTTGGAAATAGTATTGCCTAATTATCGTTATTTCTTTGATAATTACCTATTTTCATTTTTGCAGCCTTATTTGTTTAGTTTTTGTTTAGTTAACACAGAATGTAAATAAGATTTCTTTCTAAGAAAAAGATTTTCTCTTTGTGTTTTACTAGTTTGTTCAAATATTTGATCTCATGAATGTAGTCTCTGATTTATAACATATGTCAAGTAAAAGGTGAAAATATTTAAGATTTATAAAATTGTATGTGACTTGCTTAAGTTATCAACAGCTTAAAAATGATATTGTTTCATTAGATGTCTGTGTATCTAGATGATTATACTTGGAATACTTTCCTTGTATAATTCTTGTTACTTTTTATTACTGTTTTATTTGTGTAACATAGGTTGCTCATGTTTATGATATTTTATTGATGTTGATATAACAATTATTTAATTCATAAGTACATGACTTCTAGTCAGGCGGCTATTTTATTTTCATTTCATTTTTTATTCATCAAACTGTTTAGCTCACCTGAGCAATGCTTGATTATTTCTTGTCAGGCAATGATCTTATTTTCATTTCAATTTTTTATTCATCAAACTGTTTAGCTCACCTGAGCAATGCTTGATTATTTATTCTTTTGTTTCTGTGATTTTTTGTCATTTTGAAACATTTTACAATCCAAACTTCTGATGTTCTAAAATTTGTATTGATAATTGGTTGGGAATATATCAGTGATACATCAGTATTGGCTCTATCAAAGGCAGCTGTAAACTTATTGAAACTTCATATTGGGTTGATGGGTACCAAATGGTTCCAGTTATACTGTTGTAGAAGGTCTTATGATAGAAAACTAAGTCTCTGCTGTCAAAGTTTTGATACATTGAGCACACTGTCCAATAGACAACCCTTTTCATACATCATTTAATCTTGTAGAAATTACCGTAATACTTATACATGTACAAGAAATTACCGTAATACTTATACATGTACAAGAAATTACCGTAATACTTATACATGTACAAGAAATTACAACCATTTTTGTTTTCATTTAATGTCTCCTTTTAGTCCACAATGTTATTTTGGATTTTAGTTCCAAGCAATAGAATCTTATGTCTCATTGTTTTAACTACTTTAAGATGAATATGCACATAAACATTATACATGTATATAAAGCTCAGGACCATTTAATTTTAGATTATTTATGACATTTGTTTATAGTTTGACCTTGTTTATATTTTTATTAAATATTAATAATTTTTTTTTTACAAATTTGTCTTCTTCTCTGTTTTGTCATTAACTGGAAAACGTGCAGATCTCTCTCAAATGGAAGAACTTGGGCACTGCCTTCTATTCACAACCGCATCTTTAAAACAAGATGGAATTATGATTACTCCTAAAATATGACTTATGCCCTTGAACTTAAATGATTTAAATACAGAAAAATATTTGTCCAAAGTAGTTCTCAAGAAAAGAAATATGGATTTAACCAAACTTCAAATTAATATGTACTAGTATTACTATACTGCTGTATACTGCATGACTGCTGTGGGTTCAAATCCTGCCAAGGACTTTAGAAGCTTTCATGTGAAGAAGCTATCCAGCAGAAGGATGATGTATCTACTCGGGTACCCGCTTGTGCCTAAATGATGCACTGAGGGACACCTTGAGGCTTCCTCCGCCAGTAAAGCTGGAAAGTCACCGTATAACCTTTACAGTTAATATAGTATACCACATAGGTAGTGTTTCAATAAGGCCTAGTAGTTTCGGAGTTATTGACCCAGAATAGAAAGAAAAGAATGAGCTATATTGATGGGTCTTTGTCCGGTGTCATGCAGTGCACATCGTGATTGATGTAGCATCGGTATTGACCTTGTGAACACTCTAGAGGTCAGATGTTTTGTCAAAGGGTTCTGAAAATTGGTCGGTGGCTTAGTCTTGATGATATCTCGGATGAGTTCGAAAAAGGGCTATGAGGGGTCGACAACTAGGTCACTGGGTCAAATGGAAGAAAAACCTAGTTTTGATTGGATATTCACCAAACCTGGTCAGAATGTTTTTTTAATAATACATGTATCTTGAACAAGTTTGAACATGGGTCATCTGGGGTCAAAAAAGTAGGTTATCAGGTCATATCAGTGAGAATAAGGGCCATCTTGGCCCTCTTGATTTGATCAAAATATTTTTTGTGCAATATGTATTGTTATTCCATAATTTTATCCCAGAATGAGTTGGTTTCATTGAAAATTTAAACTTTTTTTACATTTTGAATGCAAAAGTCAATCGCCTTACATGAAAACAAGTTGCATATAGCCATGAATACAAAATCTGGAAGATTTGATCCTGATGTTTCTGTGAACATAAGGCCTGTATTATCCTCATTAAGAATAAAAAATTGAAGGTCAAGTATATATTGTCTTGACACAATGTAAACCTTTAGGCAAATTAACCACAATTACCAAGGAAAAACTACACATTTTAACTGTTTTTCTGAAAGAAACACATGTACTTCTATAACCAATGCAACAAAGTCACTACATACAGTATGAAATTACAAGCTATTGTGTCACAGGACTCATAAGTAACTGTGATCCAGTGATCTTATATTAATTTTACATATATTTGTATGTAATAATGAGGTTAACCATTTATTATCGATATATCAGTAAAACTGTAATTAACCTTCATAAAAATAACTTCTCAAACAAACAAACAAACAAACAAACAAACAAACAAACAAACAAACAAACAAACAAACAAACAAACAAGCAAGCAAGCAAGCAAACAAACACAAATATTCATAACCACATAATAATTAAATAGGATAAATAACTCTTTAATCCATTCTTCCAAATTTATATGTGTTCAACCCAATATCCCACAATCCAACTTAATACTTATGGTCCACTAACCAACTAATTTGTCATGTGATGGTCAATTGAAATTCACATCTGCCCAGTCCGTGCCACCACTCGAACATGTTGTCTGTAAGAATAAAGTTTTAACTTTGTCTTTTCAGGTTAGTGGTTAATTTTCACTTTTATTGCTTTTTATTTATACATCTAGAAATACAGAATAATATTTATTAATCAGTATGTTAATTAAGTAATAATTTGTTGTTAATTGGACTAATTGCAAATTGAACACGTGGTCGTTAATTGAACATGATTGTTATGACAAATGTTTTAGTTATGTTAAATGTTATATGCATGTATCAATTTAATTGAAATACACATCTGCTTAGACCGTGCCATGACTCGGACACGCTGTCTGTAAAAATGAAGTTTTAACTTGTCTTTCCAGTTATTTTTCCATTGGTTAATGCAACACTCATTGTTACAGAACCACGCCCGAAAATCCGAAAGAGCAGTCTGTGACAATTGCACATTTTGGAGAACCAAATAAATTCATGGCTTCAGCGCTTTGAATGCATGATGATGAATTTGCAATTTCTTAAAATTGAAAAGGACAGCTTTCCGGGCGAAATCTGATATGGGCTCATCAACAACTGAGTTATATATTCATTATTATTAGATAACCGCGATTCATGCCTGATAGTTTATATAACTTATACAACAAAAAGGGGAGAAAGCTACGCTATCTGGTACGAATAATTTGTGTACGACAGACGCGTATTTCAAATTTCAATTCTCTCAGAATAATATACAGCAAAGCAAGCATTTAATTATTGATATGATTTAGAGCAAATACCTTAGTCGATCTTCTGGGTAAAAATCAGCCGTACTGACTGCGATTTCCTAGTGTAATCCTATTGTAAATATACTTAATATGATATCCAGTTTCGTTTTAGTAAACAAAGTACTGAGCAGTGTGCATAGACTATGACGGAATATCTAATCTCGATGAATAGCAATTATCAAATTGGAGCGCATAATCCAATGCAGGTATGTCGTCTCTTTAATTAAGCGACCACTGACAAGCGCGTATCTGCCTACAAGCAAGTACGCAGCTGAGTCCACATCATTTTATATAATATAATTCTAATAATAGTAATAATAAAAGGCAAAAAATATGTAGTATGAATTATAAATGGATGGTAAAATGGCTTTTATAAGAAATTAAAATCAATCAAAATCTAGACTGAAATGGGGTTTACAAGCTTCTCGAAACAAATACTGTTAGAATATAATTGTCAGGCAAGTTAGAATTTCTGTCTGACCAAATGAAAATTTGTCTGACCGAATATATTATGAATAAGTGATAAATGCTGTAAATCGTGCATGACTGCCGGATATCTGGTCCGGTATTCGCCGAAAGTTATTGGGCCTGACATGTCCGAGGGTCCGATAACTTTCGGGAAGCATGGGTTAAACTGGATACTTCGGCAGAACGTATTTTCCAGTGAATCCACATAAGTTAAGTCTGGGTACGCGCCTGTTTGAAGTGCATGAAATAGGCTCTTACATGTATAAATAGATCTATCAACCAATAAATCAAAACATACATATTGTTATAATATTAATTATAAGTGAACAATGTGCCAACTTATAAGAGTCATTATATATTTTCGCAATATTTTCTGTCCCAGAATAATACATGCATCTCGAAGCAGCTATTACATATGGCATTGAAGCCGGCTTTGTGTGAAAATATTTGACTCATTTTACATACTGATTCCAACTTTTGCATCTCGCAAACGATAAAATGTTACAGTGTGATATTTTTTTATTTCGGCCATTCAATACCTTATAACAACATGTAATGGTTAAAATATCATAATCATCAGTTAATTTTCTAAGAACTAATTACTAGTAAACATGCTTTATCGTTTCAAATCCTGCAAAAGTCACCATACTTGACTATTTACGTGAATGTTTAATCAACACTTTACACAGATGACTTTTATAAGAGTTTTATCTGTCAGTTTCGTTTTTGTCCATTGAAGGCTGGTCGGTTTGACGTTAACATGTATTAAGATATATTGAAAATATAGTTTTGCAGGTAAATAATTAATTATATTATTATATGATATTTAGAGTTGATTAAATAAATGGTTACTGTAACTTGTGATTTGAAGCTACTTGTACTTGCAACAACCTAAAGTTGTTTGTACGATTACATGCTAACAGTTCGGAATCCAAGTTCCGAATCTTACACAGAATGAATATCCTAACAATAAGAAATACATCTCTCAAAATCTCATCACGTGACATACACCCCATGCATTCTACATATTTGGTCATCTGATTAGGGCTACCTATCTGTCTGTTATTATTAATAATGGAAAATTCTGCTGACCACAGTATCTGCCTGTAAACATGCAGGATTAATTAAGAGGCAGAAATAATCCTCTGCTGACGACTGTGTATAAGAGATAGTATCTGCCTATAAACGTGGGATTAATTAAGAAGCAGAAGTAACCCTTTACATATACAAAATATCTTCATTTATAAATCTGTAAAATTCCTATAATTTTGTTACAATTGTGCTAATTTCTATAAAATAACCGCCTCATTTTATTTTCCTTTCTGTTTTACCATATCATAAATCAGTGTATCAAACATCGTTTTTGCTTGATTTTTTTTTGTTATACCAGAACTAAAATACGAGTTCAATTACTGGCAAACCGTGTCGCTTTGTTGTTTGTCAGATGCAACTGCAACGGTGAAGAAGACGACTGGGGTCGTACTGTTCCCTGATATTCTGTCGTGAGTATCTGCTCTCAGCCCCCTTTGATGCACCTGCAAGTTTACGCATCAGTGCCAGCTTCCTTCCCTTCTGCTTGGCTTGGGTGTGGTTTCCACGTTTGCTTCTTACCAAAGATGACTCCCAAGTATGTGGCTTCATTTGCTTCACTCAGAGGAGGGTTTCTCATCCTGATGATACCAGTCTTCTGTGTTGATGACAAGATGGATAGCGTTCTTGAAAGATTTGGTCTTCGGTGGAACGGAATTGTCTGAAGCTGGCTTGCTATGTTACTAGTAGGTTGTTTGTCTCCAGGCACCACTTCAATTTTCTCCATGGTCTTTCCTAGACAACTGGTGAGGCTATTTGGACGATAGCTCACAGCCGTCTTTGGAACGTCATTACTTCAGGATTGGTATCATCATGGCTTCTTTCCAAATCCGTGTCCAGTTGTGGTCGAAGATTTCCAGGAGTTTGCACTTTGCTGTATCGCGTAAGTGAGACAGCATTTCATCAGGTCCTAGAGATTTCTTTGTTTTCACTTGCCTTAACTAGCGCGGTCTGTAGATCATGCAACGTCAGATTCCGACTCATTCTGTCTGACGTACGCTGGTTGTCTCCCTCTCTCTGTGTTCTTTTCGGGTTTCTCTTTGTTGGACTCTGTTCTTAGGGAAGTCACTTACATCTTTGTAATTTTGTGCAAATCGATTTTATACAGGTTTACAGTTCGTCTCACGTTGTCTTCATCATTCAGCTGTTTCATCAGTTTCCACAACTTTTGGCCGCCCCGCTCAAAATTTAGAGAGACTGTTTTATTCCTCCGGTTCATATCATTGACAACTTGGTTAATGTCTATTCCTTTAACACTGATATATTTAAGGGTCCGTCAGTTAGATCTTGGTAAAATGCCCACTTAGCCTTCTTGAACTTCCATCTGATGATGTAAGAAGAAGAAGAAGAAGAAGAGGATATAAGAAGAAGATGAAATGGGATCCATTGTTAAATAGAGCGATGGTCACTACCACCAAGTTGTTCACCAACTTCTCTCTTCGCATAACCTTGTATGTCATCAGTACAGAAAGCAAGGTCAGTGGTAGATGTGGCTTCTGGAGTAAAATGTGGGATGATCTTCAGGTTGGTTCATAAGGATAAGTTTGTTATCATCTTGTCAGGCCTCCACTTCCTTTCCTCATTTGTCCATGTGGTCATATGCCAACAACAATGAGTCTAGACTCATCCCCTGGAATGTTAAGGGGAGAGAACCTGGTATTCAGAGTTATCCATATACGTCCTAGTCTGGACAGCATTAATGTTGTTTAAACTAATGTCAAAAAGCCTCCTATGCTTCTACCTTTTCTGTCACAGCGGAAAAACTGATATCCGCCTTGAAGGATTTAGCTGGTCTTAGGCGAGTTTCTTGAGTACAATACAAGTAGATGTTGATGCCTTCCTCATGTAGGATAAACTATAGTTCTTTCTGTTTGTTAAAAACTCCATCTGCATTCCATTGCATCACCTTGAAAGGTTTCTGCTGGTTTGTTCTCCTCCTTGACTAGTTGTAGTCAGTCATTTTCCTCCGATTCACCCTGATCTACTCTTGGACCGGGAGGAGCCTCCGGTAGCTATGGATGGACACTGTTGAGTTTGACGCTACTACTTGGTGCTATGGTTAGTTAAGAGAGTGCCAATGACCCAGTATCTCTTGGTTTTCTATCGGGGTTACCCTACCCTTAGTTCATGGATAAATATCCTACCCTGGGAACACAAGGGCTGTTTGACCCATAGCTGGGGCCTGTTCATGGACACCATGGCATTTCCACATGCTGGTGGGATTTAGGTGCCGCATGTCTATGTTATTAAAATGGTAATGTACAATTATTGTTGTTTCTTTGAAAGTTACCTAGGCATTTTAATTTATTTTACGACATATTTTGAATACTTTGTATAAGTTTTTGCCCTCGTTGAAAAAAAAAGAAAAAATAATTTCTGATGATTTTGTATTGCGATCTATATTTTTCTCTATTAAATAAGATTGTTACTTTGTTTTTGCATCTTTTTACCGTGAGTTATCATCGAACTAAGTCTTCTTTTTTTCATTAAATTTTGAAAAAATGACTTTTCCATCGACTTCTGTACAAATTTAAAGGACCTTTAATTTACAGAATTATTTTTTTAAATCTCGCGGTAAATCACTTTCTATCATACAAACCTATAAAAATGAGAAAGGTTTCAAAAATACATACATGTCCAGAAAGACAATTAAGACATTAATTAAGACATTAAGGTATAAAACCTTACATATAGAGGTTGTAAAGCTGTATTGTATGGATGAATTTGCGTTATGATGTGCAACGCATTTCATATTTTGAATAAAATGTTTGAGAAATCAACAAATTTCATTATTAACCCAATACTTTTTTCTATAAAATAACACAAAATGTCTGAATGGATGCATAATAAAGCAAAGAAATATTTCGTTTTCATTTTAATAGACCTGAACAAATGGCGAACAAAATTCTTACAAAATGTGACTTAATTCTAAATACATGTAGCGTAAAAACTGTTATATAGAAATAATATTTTTACTAGGTACAACTGATTCTCATTATGTCAAACTGGCTTATATAAAAATTTCGGCAGTGTCAAACTGGCTTATATAAAAATTTCGGCAATGTCAAACTGGCTTATATAAAAATTTCGGCAATGTCAAACTGGCTTATATAAAAATTTCGGCAATATCAAACTGGCTTATATAAAAATTTCGGCAATGTCAAACTGGCTTATGTAAAAATTTCGGCAATGTCAAACTGGCTTATATAAAAATTTCGGCAATGTCAAACTGTTTCTAGTGGTTCCGATGTTTTGTTCTATTCTCTACATCATACCGAGATTGCCTCAAATTCACTTATCTCCATATTTCGTTAATGTCAAGCTATAATTTTGTCCCCGTTACTCTAAATAGCATGTAGTTTGAATTATTTATCTCGAAGTTGGAACTGATCTGCGAGCAATGAATGCTTTCGCATCTATCTTGACATTTTGCTAACTGAACTAAACGCTCTGTGACATCTACAATCGTCTTGCAAACAGTAACCGTAAGTTAGAGTATCATGATAATCATAACGTATTTCGTCTTACATTGTATACGGAAAGCGTATCCATCCGAAAAAACGTAAAGCTAAATGAGTCGTGTTTTCGCATTCATTACAAATATCATTATGCGTGAAAATTATACATGCCTATTTATATTCTTGTCATACATACCACCTTATCTATTCTATCTTGTGAAAAGCATCTGTAGTTCGTACATTAACTGTTATTATTATAATTAGATAAATCTGTATAGTTTGTACATTAACTGTTATTATTATAATTAGATAAATCTGTAGTGGTCCGTAGCTGTCCGTATCGTGTCCTGTGTCAATCTTGGTAGTACATGTACTAGTATGTACGTGACAATTTTTCAGCCAATTGCTGCAGCTCTATCATTCTGCATCCTGTTCTCCAGCAATCCTGAAATTACATAATTAGATAACCTGAAATTACAGCATTCACCTTAACAAATAATTCATAATGTTTTATACTGTGACACGATAATAGAACAAATTTGAAAAGATGCAGAATGATAGCGTTTATATCAAATTCAAATGTCTCACCTCTCAGCTATACATACACTACAGCTACAAGAACACTAAACCACTTTTGAATGATATTTATTGAGAATTTGAAAAAGAATGTGAAATTCCATTGTGAAACAATTCCGCAGTTTTGTTCAATTTCTCCATTTTTCAATTTCGCCATTTTGTTTGCATTAAAGCGACTGGATTTGTTGTCAGATTACCGACAATATGTAAGCATGTTCCATCTAAACATAAATATTTGCTCTGATTTTCTGATTTATGACATCTTTGTCTTAAAAGTATTGTACAGAAGAAATCATTTCACTACATTGTAAAAATGTACCTTTCATTGCTTTATTTTTGTTGTACAAGAATCTCTAAGACAATGATAGGGAACGACAACTCTAGATAGAAATTGATGACTCTACTGCGCTAAGAGAATATCTGTCAACGCTTGGATAAACGTCTATAGTCAAACCTGTGAACAAAGGCCACCCTAGGAAAAGACAAATATGGCGTTTACCGACATATGACCTTAATTCGGAGGTTAGTTTGTTCTAAATGATCAATGACGGTGACGGCTTTTATTCACTTGGTGGCCTTTTTCGGAGATGGCTGCAAACACAGTGTTTGACTGTATTTGTAAATAAGCGTACACATCGACCATACTTTAAATACTAAGTAAGTTTGTCGGACAGCATTTATTTAAGGTTGTATCAATTTTCTGATGTAAGCATACTTTTATATTGTTTCCAACTCAAGAATTATGCGTTGAATAATACTTCTAATATAATTCTAGTTTGAATTTCTGTCCTGTTCGTTTTCATGAGAATTAGTCGCATGTCATTTATAAACTAATGTTTATATTCCACAGTCACAAAAATGGAATACGGCCGAATACAACCAACTGAGTCCGGCTTTTCCCGGTCCGGGTTTTATTGAATCTTATATCATTATTGCAAGGACCATCATGCATTAGCAGTCATGATTAGTTGATTTTTCTGTTTCAATGACACTAATTAGATGAATTGTATGCTAAATCAGAACCTTTTTCGTTGATGAAGGAGTGACGACGAAGAATAAATCTCGTTTGATTAAATGTTGTTTTTTGCACTTTTCCCGTTTTGCCCGATCAGATTTTACGCAGATTTTCATGCTAATGTCCTGTTGTAACGAAATAGCTTCCTTTACTTTGGATATTCCATTTACATAAATTGATTTGAACAATGAGGATCTGGCCGACCATTTTCAACAGATCATAACCAATTGTTTGCAAGTTTAGGCAACCAATGAAAGTGAGTCCATCAGTCCAGTAGAGTATAAAGAGGGAAAAACTGACTCGGCATGAGTCGAGAAATGATCTAAGATAAAAGACGGGGAGACGCTTGGACTTCGTGTTGGCATCTTCTAACATCAGTCTATCCAATAGTGCTGAGACCACTGGAAAGTAGAAAAAACTACTCTTACAGGACCAGAACTGGCTCGCAGTTCTGTTTCTCAGATAGATTTAAAAATAGCGCAGTAAAAGAATATCGTAATAAACTAAGTTTATTAAATACCGTCAGGTAGAGGGTCATATTATATGTATATACATAAAATAGGTGAGCTGAATATCTCATAACAGTAATTGCCTATATGCTTAATCAATGATTGCCTATATGCTTAATCAATGATTAGAGTTTAATGAAAAAAATGAGTTAATTATTCAACGTTTATAATCTCTGTCAGTCGCGATTAAGCTCTGCTATTTTATATTAATTATTTAAAATATTGTACGTCAAGATTAATTTTCTGAAAATATATAGAACACTAACTTATTTTCATATTATTTGCACGTAATCAAAGCACGTGGCCAAAGTAGGTCAGAGGAAAATTATAAATAAACACGGTACATTTGTTCAAATTTAAAAATAGAACTAATTATTGGTTGCAGATCGTTTCAGGGCAGCACCGTAGGAATTTCATTAGTAATGTTAATATTTATATAAGCCGTGGAAATATGACTGGACTTGAGGTGGATATCACTTGTCTTCATGGGCAGGTCTATATCATAGCATGTTGCATTTTCGACAACAAAAATATTGATTGAAATTAATTAAAAATTTCACGCCGTTTGTCCGGAAACATTGTATTGACTAAATATTTGACTGTTCTTATTGTAAGTATAGTTCTCACTTGTTGATCTAATTTAATGTCAAATTAGTGGATAACTATGGTCAAACGTGAACTTAATTTTTAACCCATTCAGGAATATTGAGGATACAGCGCGGAAAGAAAAGACAAAACAGGTAATTATGTTAATAATATACTACATACTGATGTTTTAACATAAAACTAACCGCTCATGAGATTCTTGTGTTTGTACTACAGTAGGACATGGTTAACATGGACATACTAGTATGGGAGAATTCGATATAGAAGTACTTTCATCCATTTCAAACGAAAATCTGCTCTCATATAATAAAACGTGTTATGAGAGACATATTAATTACGACATGTTAAAATTCAGTATGTATTATTTAATAAACGCTTTGTGCAATCAATGATAAAATGCAAATACACCACTTTAAATAATTCATGCACACTGACTGTTTGCAAGTATTTAAATCTATCTTTAATATTATACAATTAACCAGCTTATGTTTCTACAGTTTTAAACTGTGCGGGTTTTGATACAACAGCGGATCTTGATTTTATCTTATTGATTTGTCATGAAAAGATCAATGTAGAAGGTAACACTTCATACAAAAACGATTTTATTTAAATACACATAGTGAAATAAGTAATTATTTCAGTTCCAAGAGTTCACTACAATTATGTTCAACAGCATATTGTTAAAACTTGTATTCATACTAGACAATTCATATCTGACAGTTCATACCTGAAAGTTCATATCTGATTATTGATACATAACATTTCACACTTAACAGTACTTTTCCGATCAATCATACCTGAAAATTCATACCTGATAATTCATACCTGACAGTTCATAGTTGATTATTCATAACTGACGGCTCATAATTGATTATTCATAGTTGATTATTCATAACTGACAGTTCATAGTTGATTATTCATAACTGACAGCTCATAATTGATTATTCATGACTGACAGTTCATAGTTGATTATTCATACCTGACAGCTCATACCTGACAGAACATGATTATTCATACCTAAAAATTCCTAGCTAGTTATTTATACATGTAGATAACAACAGACAATTTTATAGCATGGTCAGAGCAATGATAGAATGTTCATTACCAAAGCAACACAGCTGGGCAGTTACAATTGTAACCACTTTACCGATAGAGTTATTAAATCACGTTATATTTTCATAATTCAATGAAGGTAGAAAGTCACAGTAAACATTAATGGAGCTGACGGGTAAGATTCACAACTATTGATTCACCATTTCTCTGTAACTAACATTGCTGTTAATACTTGTTCCAGGAAAAAAAACTTTACTGATAAGATGGCTCACCAAGGCTCTCAAAACAATCGGTCATTCATCTATTCTACAGAAGACAATGAGACATATTTTACCTACTACAGTGAATTCAATCGACCGTGGGATGGGGCAGCTTATGTTGAAGTTACTGCTGTTATCATTATATTTATATGGTCCATGTTTGGAAATACACTGTTTTTAGCGTACTTCATAATGTATGAAAAGACAAGGACTATTACAAATTACTTCGTCTGCAATTTAGCACTGGCAGACATACTGTTTGTAGTGACTTCACCTTTGATTGCTTCAGTCCGACTGACAGGAACTTGGCGTCTTGGTTTGGGAACATGCAAATTCTTTAATATAGCAGCATTAATTTGTGCTTGTTCCATGATATGGACGATGGTAGCCATAAGTATTGAGAGACACCTATGTATTACTAGTAAAACTCGCATAAAAAGAATTCGTCCTAAACATGCAGTGTTAATTTGTCTCATCATGTGGTTAATTAATTGCACAGTGTTAATACCGGTTGTTTCGTTCTACCATATCAAAGAGGTAAACATAGGCACCACTCCCGTTGAAATATGTACGCTTATATGGCCTGAAAAATACATTGGTCTGTTGATGCCTGCTGGTTTGATCCTTGTGATATTTGTATTACCCGTCACTCTGATATCAGTATACTACTACAAAATACTGCAGACATATTGGTCGGCAAAGACTGCGATAATGCAAACAAGTAACCAGATAAGAAATGGAAGTATGAATAATTCTAGACGAACGAAGGATTTAAAAATTGTTAAAACTCTGGTATTGCTAGTGGTGCTTTTTATTGTCATGTGGACGCCTATCTTTATCGTACTTACCCTAATAGCACTGGATAAGAACACAGATAGAAGAGAACTACCTTCTGCTGCTTTATTTTGGACTTTATCAATAACGTACGCAAATTCAGGCGTTAATCCTTTTCTGTATGGATTTACTAGCAATACCCTAAAACAGTACGTGTTGTGTTGTTGTAGACGTAACAAAGTATCAGCAATGGATATGACTTATGTGAGCAATACAGCCGCACGACCTACAAATCAACCAGTGATACTGGAACCCTAGTTCATGCGTGGTTTGATAATAAGCAAATATAATTTACATTGCAAGTAGTGGTATATAATATACCCTGTGGACATAGTTTCTATACATGTATATAATATACCCTGTGGACATAGTTTCTAAACATGTATATAATATACCCTGTGGACATTGTTTCTAAACATGTATATTGTTGTGTATTGTATTTTATTTAGTAGAATAGACTTTGAAGACAACATTTTGTGTGTGTTATTTTCAGTAAGTTCAATATTCTGTGGTATTATCGAATATCGTATCATAAATATATCAACAATTTGTTTCAAATTATGACAGCGAAACAAAAGTGAATGAAATGTTTTCTAAGCCTACCAGTGTGTAAACTAAATCTTATCTTATAACACGTGAACTAAATCTTATCTTATAACACGTACACTAAATCTTATCTTATAATACGTAAACTAAATCTTATCTTATAACATGTACACTAAATCTTATCTTATAATACGTAAACTAAATCTTATCTTATAACACGTACACTAAATCTTATCTTATAACACGTACACTAAATCTTATCTTATAATACGTAAACTAAATCTTATCTTATAACACGTACACTAAATCTTATCTTATAATACGTAAACTAAATCTTATCTTATAACACGTAAACTAAATCTTATCTTATAACACGTAAAATAAATATTATCTTATAACACATAAACTAAATCTTATCTTATAACACATGAACTAAATCTTATCTAATAATACGTACACTAAATCTTATCTAATAACACGTGTGATTTCAAACATACCATCCAGTCATAGAATGGAAACAATAATACACGGCAAAGCTACAAATACATCCTACATGTACATACTTCCTAACAGCACCAAATTGTGTAAATAGAATTGATGGAATGATAACGAATTATATGACGACACAAATGATGTGAATATGAATTGTATTATACAGTTATTATTATTATATAGTTATATGTTACTCACAATCAACTAAATATATAAGGCAAAATAATAGAAAATCACGAAAGGAGCACACCAACATATCGTATAATTTGACAAGATTTCCATGTTAGGGCTACCGATGCCCGAATTACTCGAAGTCATATTGAGATTCGCGGGCACGGATCCTAATTATGTAATAATTTCGGTTGCGAATAGGATATTAAAACGGACGACAACTCGTTATTGAAATCTGATTTTCTCTTATTTACATGATATGACGGCTTTCGTTTTCGTCAGATGTCATGCTTTTCCCACATATTCTTATTATTGGGGACACAATCGATCGTTCTATATCGTCTGTTTTCACACTTGACGGTTCTTTTACTTTCTTTGAAATGACGACAATGAAGATATAGATCTATGTCACCCCGCGAGATTGAAATCGACAGGATGGTCATGTTTTGAGTTTACTCGAAAATTAAAGGATCGGTAATGTTCTCATTTTTTCTTCATTATTATTATTAGCCGAGAACCACTGTGCAGACTTTCTACATAATGCTGCTTGATTGTTAATAATTTATCACGATAGTTGCATTTTGATTATTCAAACTACATATTTCTTAAGAAGTAACTGATAAATCAAATCGGAGAACATATATTTCTTGTATGGTAATTTGACTAATCATTAAATGGATTAAATAAAAATTGTTACATAATATTATATCAAACAATCCTTCTAGAATTTAATTGCAGGTGAAGCTGACCAACATGAAAACACCTCTGATAATACGAGTAAAGCTCTTGAACTGCCTCAGTTGATCAAGGACTACAAACCTGAATCAGTCTCAGACATATTTTTTACCAACCAGTTTTTACTTCAATAGTGGAAAATGCTAATGTGGTATAAATTATATAACTTGCATTGAATAACAAACATCCTTTTATTTTTAGTACTGGAAAATATTTGATTTATTATAGATTTACCACAAGATTTAGTTTTGTAATATAGAGTACCTTGCTACTAGTACTATACTGTGTTTTGTTGCTCATTCTAATTTTTTTTGTGTTAATTTAATCATTAATGACTTGTGTGTTTAGTTATGAAATATTAGGTATTTATGACCATAACTGCAATCCTTTCATTTTTTGTGTTTATATGGTAATATTGTTTATATGGTAATATTGTTTATATGGTAATATTGATTATATGGTAATATTGTTTATATGGTAATATTGAAACGGAAAGCTGCCACATTTTGCTGGTTGCATTATTTAAACAATGCTCAACAGTGATTCAATTTTAATGTGAATAAAGGTTAAAATTATCTTGTGTTGTTTTGTTAATATTTAAGTTTTTGCTTATTTATTTTCATTTAAAAACGACACGTTTCTATGATTTAAGATCAAGAAGCTTATATAGGTGATTTTTGTTAAGTTCATGTAATAAAATAAAAAAAATGCATTAAGCAATGTTACCGTAGGATCGATCCGGAGTATTCGAATTTCACCACTTGGATACGATTGGATCTGATCAGAAGAAATTTGGATTCGTTGCAGCCCTTTTGCTTATACATGTTGACAACATACAAACAATACGTACTGTGGTTCTACTAATTGGCGCCGCCTTGAGGCGGCGTCTATATGGAGTTCAGAAATGACCTTGCGTATGGTAGGAGAAGTTATTTTATTACCATTATTATATTTTTCGGAAAGATTATTAGACACATGCAGTGAAAATATGCGTGTGTTTTTACTTTAAATGTTTCTCCAGTATGATTTTCAACTGTTGTGTTACTTTGCAAAATTCATATTTGTTCATTTTTTGCAAACTTTGAAACAATAAAACTGACTGATCCCCGAAACCAAGGTCAAACATAGAGTAGCTTACGGTACATAAAATGTCAGTTAACATAAGAATGAGTTGTGTTAAAAGTTTCGTTTATTAATAAATTATCATTGTCTATATAAGATAAATTTAGAAGGGAATAATGAATATCCGTACATTTTATCTACATAGCATTTTTATTTTTTTTATTGTTATTGTTTACATCTGAATCCCTTCATGTAGCAAGTCTATGCCGTACTTCTCGGATAGTTCCAGTCAACCAATCATTTTCGTTCGTTTAGTCACATGAACACCGACGCAATTTTACGCCAATGATCTTCTTTATTCTCGTCACATGATTGCTGAGCCGCCATTCTCAACAACCGCCAGGAGAAATACAACAACATGGTAAGAGGAGTTTTGGGTAATTTGCATCAAGGTTGTGATATATTTGCGCCTTATAATGGCATGCAGTGTACGACAATGTCACTTATCGCTTTGATGACGTTTTCATATTGGAGTAGTAATGCTTTATTTCCTAAGCTTATCACGTCAACTGATCTGGATGAGGTTTTGTTTCAAGGCAATGCATTGTACAGCTTTGTAGTTCAAAACATTGGGCGCGCTCGTTATTTAAGCCACGCAGACCTTCCAAATAATATAATGTTTCATGATACAAATTATCATGTGCAGTATTTACGTGACATGTATTTTGGTGTTGTTGGGGGAGGACAGCAAAGAGAGTTTGGGCACACAAGTTTTTATGATGCATTTGCACAGGCCTACTTATTATCACCGTACCTTTTAGTTACGATGGATCAGTTGACTTTTGCTGTTTTTGTTTCCCCAGAACATGATAATTACATAATTTTTGACTCGCATCAACGTGATTTATCTGGCCATACAAATTCTGAAGGTGCACTGTATTTTGATTCTTTAGATGAGTTAGTTTTTCACATTTTTAGTGTATATTCAGGTAATAGTTATGAATTGACCCCTTTGTTTATTGAAAGACAGCATATAGATTGTGACACTACATTGCATAAAGCTCATCCTGGTAATTGTTCAAGTCCAAGAATAGATTTTTGCCATTCTGACTCAAATCAAATTTCAAACAATGCCTATTATTCAATATTGCTGAACAAGAGATATGGTATGGCTGGAAATCACACATATTTCAGTAAAAAAACAGTTGGTAAAAAGAAACGTTCAGGAAAACAATGCAAATCTGATTTGATTCAGGATAATGCTTTGAATGGTTGCCAGGAAATAGTTAATCAACAAGTTGATATTGATATGCTAGATGTTTGTTATGTTTGTGATGTAATCACATCTGTAAACTTTACATTTTTGGATTTTGTGGGTATGGAAAATCATGTTGCAGAATATGAACAGTTTATTCGTGTTCAACCAAATTTCCATTGTTATTCCTGCCATCGTTTTTTGTTTGCAAATCAAACTCATTGTCTTTCAAAGATAAATAACATTGTGAGTACACTTGGTTTAACTGTTCCATGTATGTTATGTGTTACTTGTTACACATGTATAAGTAAAGGTCGCATTCCAAGTACATCCTACACTTTTAACTGTTTGGATCCTGGAGTAGTTCCTGACTGTTTGAAATGTTTGTCTACTTTAGAAAAAGATTGGTTGCCAAAGTATCTATTTTTATGACAGTTCTGCTTCTTCCTGGTGGTCAGTATGCTGGAAGAGGTTTAGTATTGAATTTACCAACCAACTCATTAGATATAATTTCACAGTTGCCAGTTGCATGTAATAATAGACCATATGTTGTTATTAATTATGAGAATAGTAAACCTCATTCTGTAGATGATAAAGGCAATTTGGTGTCTGTTCAGAAGATTAAAAATGTGTTATTGTGGTTAAAACAAAGGAATATATTGTACCATGACATTCATATTCAGTCTTTAGACTTTGATTCTCAACATGACTTTGTAAATGGCACATGGAATCAGACAAGTAACTTAAAACAACTGGATGATATTGTTGAAGATGTATTAATACCAGTTAATCCATGTACCACATGTGTTGTAACCAATACAGATGCTGTTAATATCCCAAGGAATAACAATTCACAAGTCAACATTTTTGAGGTTGACAATGGGGAAGAAATGGCTTTTCCATGGCTGTTTCCTCATGGACAAAATGGTTTTAAACATGAACGACCAGTTAGATTAATGCCTAAAATGTATTTTAAAACAAGACTTTATGATGTAGATGCTAGATTTAGGAAAAACATCACATATTTATTACACAGTGCTGTTTCTTACAATGTTTCATGTTTAAAATCCGCTGTTAACATTAAAATGAAAACAACTTGTTCTAGACAGGGCAATTATGAACCGGTCACTGCTGGTAGTATTCGGAATTTGCAGTACAATTCTGAGTTGTTAGAAAATTCATATATGTTTATGAAAAAAATTAAAGGCACTGTTGCATATTTCAAAAACATGCTTTATGATTTATTGTCAGCTTTTAGGTGTTTAGGTCCTCCTACACTTTTCATGACGCTATCTGCTGATGATTTACATTGGCCAGAGCTTGGAATGACTTTAGATGGTATAAGTTTCAAAGAAGCATTTGGGAAAACTTTTTCGAAGTCAATGAGAAGTGACCCCTTACTAACAGCTATCCACTTTGAGAGACGTTTTAAATCCCTTCTGAAATATGTTATTTTAGGTGAAACACATCCATTAGGTGTAGTAGAAGAATATTTTGCTCGAGTGGAGTTTCAAAACAGGGGAAGTCCACATATTCATATGTTTCTCTGGATTGAGGGTATGCCAAAGGTTGTTAATGATTCAACAGCTGCTGTTGCTATATCTTACATTAATAAAACAATCTCTTCAAACATTCCTATACAAGATGTTGATCCAGAATTGCATGCTCTTGTGTCTCGTTTGCAGACACATCATCATAGTGCTTACTGTACCAAAAATAGACAAAAATGTAGGTTTGGATTTCCTAGACCATTATGTAAACAAACTAGATTAGTTAGAAATATGAATATTGAAAGGAAAAATCAAGGCCGGTTTTATTTTACGGAGCGGAAGTCTGATAGTTTGTACATAAATGATTACAATAATGTTATTCTCCGTCATTGGAGAGCAAATATGGATGTACAATACATACAAAATGCCGAGGGTGCTGCTTATTATGTATGTTCATATTTATGTAAGGCAGAGCCAGATGACTTGAAAAATGCTTTAGGAAACTTAATACATACTGTATTTAATGACAATCCTACTATGCCTCGTAATGTACGCTTGATGAAAATTGGACTTTGTGTGTTACAGCATAGGCAAATGAGTGCCCAGGAGGCTGCTTTTCGAATGGGTTCACTACAATTGAAACATTCTTCAAGGGATTTTGTTTATGTTAATACATGGCCTGTTGAAAAAAGGTTAAAAATGTTGAGACCTCGTTCTGAACTGCAGAATTTAAATGACACTGATACTGATGTTTTTCAGCATAATATACTTGATTATTACAGGGATAGGGCCAACAGTTTGGAAACCTGTAGTTTGTTTTATTTTGCTTCTTGGTTTGTGAAGGCAAATGGCCCATCAAAGTGTCATGAAAGTTACTCATGTAGATCATTAAACGTTTGGTTTTGCAAAAAGGGTAGGTTTAAAGTTGTGAGGTATCCACAGTTTGCATTTGGTTCCGAAGAATATTACTATGGCATACTTTTGATGTTACTACCACATAGAAATGAAGATGATATATTAACTGGTTTTTCTTCGGCAAAAGAAGCTTTTGAGAGCAAAGCACAATTCTTAAATACATCTATTAATTATTTGTATCTTTCATTTGCGACAGAAATAGAAAATGATTGTCATTTTATTATTTCATAACTGGTGGTGCAGGTACTGGAAAGTCATTTATTTTAAAGCTGATAGTTGCTTACTTGCAATTATATACAAGCAAACAGGCAGGTGTATCACCTGTAATTGTTTGTGCACCAACAGGTACAGCTGCTCGCAATGTTCATGGTCTTACAATTCATTCTTTATTGAAAATTCCTGTTGGACAGTACTTAGAGTATCAACCAATATCAGATTTTTTGTTGTCTAAATTACAAAGGCAGTTTCAGCATATAAGTACAATAATCATAGATGAAATAAGCATGGTGGGTTCCTCAATGCTAACATATATAAGTAGACGTCTGTCTGAGATAAAGGTAGATGATAGGCCATTTGGAGGTATAAATGTAATAGTTGTTGGTGACTTCTTTCAACTTCGACCTGTAAATGGTCAGTATGCATTTAAAAATTTACTGCTTTGGCAACTATTTCAGCCACTTTTTCTAGAACAGAATATGCGTCAAGCACAAGATTGTAGATATGCCAGCATTTTAAACAGAGCACGGTTAGGTCTTCTCAGTAATGAAGACATTGAAACTTTAGTAATACGGTTAAGTGTAAGAACAATACCTCCAGAAGGTACAATGCGTTTATTTGCTTTACGTGCAGATGTCAACACATATAATAGTGAACAGTTGTTCAGGATGGATGCAGATGTTGTTTCAATTCCTGCTTTTCATTACTTTAGTCAAAATGATTTAGAGGCAGGGAGTGATGTACCCAATGGTTTTGTCTCTATGCATGAAAATGATGTTGGTGGTTTACCTTTGAATTTACAGTTATGTATTGGTGCACGTGTTATGCTTGTAAGGAATATACAAACTGAGGAGGGATTAGTTAATGGTGCTTTAGGTATTATTGACTCTTTTGTATATAACAGTGATGCACAAGTGATAACTGTCAATGTATTATTTGATGATGCAGGCATTGGAAAAGTTTTAAAAATAAGTGGTCATGACTACATTGGTATTGATAGAGCTGAATTTACACATCTTCTTAATGGACGTAGTGTTATTCGATGTCAGTTCCCATTGATGTTAGCTTGGGGTTGTACTATTCATAAGGTTCAAGGCCTCTCTTTAACAAATGCTGTCATAGATCTAGGAACATCAATATTTGAAAGAGGAATGGGTTATGTAGCATTAAGCAGAGTTACAACATTATCAGGGTTATATATTTTAAAGTTCAATCCCAGTGTTATTCAGCCTCCTCTTGGAGTACCAGAGGAATACACTAGGTTCAGGAATTTGAATTTATAAGTATGTACATATTGCTCCTCCTCCAGCACATCAATTTGTTGTTTAGTATTAAGTTTTTGCAGAATTTGTGTTGTACAATTATTTTAAAGTTGTAAGCAGAATATTGTAAAAAAAATTACTTTGCCTAAGTTGAAATCGTTACAGAGCTGATAAGATCATTGCCTTGAAAAAACATTCTGGACAAAAACTGCTTTAATTACTTTAGGCATGTTATTGTCATTGTAAAATCAGTCAGGTAGTCTGATACAAAATTATCGTTTTTTGCGAAATGTAGCAATTTGTTTTAATTTAAAGCTATTGATGCAAATTTCAAAATTTCTCTTAACTAGTCTGAAGAGAAAGCAAATGTCATTGAGAGAGTTTTAAAGAAGTCCAAGGAGATGTTAACATATAAAAGTAAATCTGGAACAGATATGAAATATTCCAATCTTGCCATTGCTAATGCAGATAAAGTGACACACTTGCGTTGCTATCAGCGTGGGAGATTTAGTTTGGTTAGAGTTGGACTGTCTTACAAGTAAGAACTTAATCTTTTTAATTAGATTTCATCTTTATATGATGTAATAATTTATTACAGTAGTTAATATAAACAGATAACTGTACAAAAATGTGTGCCAGCCCAGTTAGCTCAGTGGTTTATAAGGCGTTGGTCTACGGATCAAGGCTGTTAGTTCAAACACAGGCGAGGCTCACACTGTTGGTGACAAATTTGACTGAAGATATTTCATCCTATGTTAAATTGTTCTCCACCCCTGAATAATTTGGGATAGAAGATATTTCATCCTATGTTAAATTGTTCTCCACCCCTGAATAATTTGGGATAGCATGCCTGATGGTTGTAACTTGCAGATAGAATGGCAGGCCTTTTTTATGCCATTTTTGGGTCCGGTATTAGAACCCATTCCCCAGGTAAAAAAGTATATATTTTTCCCCATTGAAAGGGAAAAATTTAGTTGGTTAATTGGTAAAGGCCTAAGATTTAGGCTAATTGAAATACAGGGAAGCTGGTTAGGACAAATGTCTGCCACAATATGAATGAAATAATGTTGAAAATGGCAGTAAATCCAAAGAAATAAATGCATATCATGCATAATAGATAAAACTTGTTACATTAAAAAAATTGTTATATTGAATTTGTGTTTTTACCATTTCACTTTCTTTTGTACAGATTCAACAATGTGGTTGAAAAAAATGACTCCTTTTGGATTGTACAGACATCCACTGTAGTTATGGTGCCACCAATACTATGTGAAGTAAAGGCAGAAAATGTCATGTTGCCAGAGGAGGAACCAAAACATGGACTGAAAAGAAGCATAGCCACTGCCCTTGCATGACCTCATAAAAGTGTAGTCAGGGCGAAGATTGTAAAAGTAAATCATGTCTATTTAGACTATCTGATTTTATGATAATGTTATAGATTTTAATCCTGTTGATAACAGATAAGGTTCTTTTGTTAATTAGGGAAAAATCAGGAAGAGAGGGGTTATGTTTTTAACAACTGGAAAATGTTGGGGAATTTTATGCCACCGTTTTGATAGATTGGGGGCATATTGTCTGTCTGCTTGTACCAAACTTTAATATTGTCTATAAATCAAAACCACTCCACCTACATTACAATCATCAAACTTTATGTGTTTTTCATGACAACCTCTACAGGACCCAAGGTCACCTGTAGGGGGCATTGTGTTTTAAAAACACATATTCATTTTAGTTGCCTAAAATTGTCTTATGTTTAAAAGAAGAAAAAGACGGAATGTTTTTACTTGCAGTTATTGTCATTGCAAAAATTACAAGTTAAAAAAAATTTGCCGCTAGCATTGTACTTCAATATTGTGAGCAAAAGAAGTGGTCATTTTGGTAGTGGTCACCTGTCTGACTATTGCTAAAAATGTTATAGAAGTCTGGTATTCTGTTATAGAAAGTCATACAACTGTCTGATATAAGACTTCACACAGATTTGCCTTAAGATGAAATGTTGTTAACAAATACTTACAATTTTGCTTCTCAGATTAGACATTAAAAGTGATGTGAAACACAAACAGTATTCAGCTCTGAGAAAAATAGCTTAAAAATATGTTTTATCTTTTAAGGTTTCACCAGTCAGCATGAAATGTGAAGGTACACTTCCAGTCAGATGTTTAGGTATTAAGGATTGTACTGGTTGCGTGAAAGTAGCATTGTTTAATGAATTGGCAGAACAGACATTTGCTCAAAACAATGTTGTTGAGCTTTCCGGCTTATACAACTAACAGTGGGATGGAAAAAAACAACTGGTTGCTTCTAAGTTGACAGATTGTCAGGTATTATATTTATTCTTAATTTATTGCTAATTATTTTTGTTCATTTATATTTTTTCGATTGTCCTATTTCAGTGGTATGGTAAATTTATCTTATTTGTGTAATGATATGCTGATACTTTAATTTTTTTTTATTTTAGTAACGGTAATTTCAACAACATATGAATTTTGAATTGTTTATGAAGTGAAAGTATAATGAATGTGATTTGCTTATGTTTGCTTACAGTACTTGCCTGAGTCTGAATTGGCTATAGATGTGACAGAACAAGATATGTGTTTATTTAATGCTGACTCAGACTTTGGAAGTCAAATGTTGACTGAGACTGAAAAGTTTACTGTTGCTGGCTTGCTTGATGTAATTGTCTATCAGGCTTGTGATTATGCAGGTATTATAATGCTTATCTTACAACTACAGTGATTATTTTTACCTTCTATGACAGAGGCTTATTATAGGCCTCTTCCCAACTGAAAATTTCTTTAAAATCATGCAGTTTTTCCAAAAATCCAAACTTACACCAGCTTTTTTATTTCCCAAATCTGCAATAATAGCGATAATTCCTCCCAAAATCAACAGGCTAAGGCCACTTCCCAATAAAGAGAGAAAAATCACTGAACTAATTTCATAATTATTTCTTTTAAATGTGCATCTTATTTACATGTATCATTTACTTTTGAGGTGTAGATAGATACTAGTCCCAACAAAGGTGGAGGGAAGTGCAGTTGTTATTTCTGTACTGTTGCATAATGTATGCACATGAAATCATTCACAAAAGTTATGTTGAAATATCATATGACAACTTCTCAGGTTTTAAGTGTTAAGGTCAAGTTCACCTATGGAAGGTTTTGTATGAAGGATAGTTGTGTTTGCGTATGAAGTAAATCTATCATATGATGACAAAGTTATGGGCAAGGTCAAGTTTTGGACTATGCACCCACCGACAATGTCAATGCTATGACAGTTCCTCACATTTTCTTTGAAAATACAAAACCACTGAAGAAAAAATGAAAAAAGATATTGTAGGTCAAAAACCTTGGTCAAAACTCCCAATATTTTAATGTTACACAAATGAACATTTTCCCAACACTTTTTTGCCAAGTTAAATTTTATGTCAGATTGGAATTTTTAGTTGACAAGCCATGCAATTCACTTTATTGTATGTGTTGTAGGTTGTCATAAGAAGAAGTTAGTGGATGGTGTATGTCCAGTATGTAGTGGCAATACAAGTAATAAAACATGTCGAGCTGAAATAGAGGTCATGTGTGAGTCTGGCAGAATCATAAAAACAATGTTATTTGAAACAGACCTTACTGTTCTCTTTGGAACATTAAATCTTGAAGATGATATTGTTGACATTATGTCAACATGGATTTATAAATTACCAATAAGTTTCAATGCTGTTTTGAAAAATGACAGACTTTTCAACATAAAGAAAAACTAACTTAAAGCAGGACAGAATGCTTTGAAAAGATTTATTCTAGGTCAGGCAAACTTTATACATCAGAAATTGTTTAATTGTTGCATGTCTTTGTCATTTATTCTTGCATGTTTTATATATATTTTTTTTCATATTTCTTTCTGACAAAGGCAGAAGAAATTTGTGTCCAGTGGACATTTCATACTTATATGTTATACACAGTTATGCCATTTGAACCATTTAAGGTCATGTTTGCGGTCAAGGATATTTGATAATTTTTTGAAATATCAGGGAAGCTTTGTACATGTGTATAAAAAATGTTTAATTGTTGCATGTCTTTGTTATATCTGTAAATTATTTAAGCTTATCATAATGTTTTACTGTAAGACACAGTTCCAACCATAGTATCATTTTATATTATTGTCAGATCCTGTCTGCATTGTAATATCCTACAAAAGATTTGTCATATTGTTTTTGTGTAACCGAAGAAGTTTAGACTCTCCTGCTTCAAGTTTATATAATTTTATGTACTCTTAAGCTGTTAAATCTTTTCCATGGCATTTTTGACTGACAACTGTTGTAACTTTTACAGGCCGTATGTTCCAACTGTATTTATACTGTATTGAATTTAAAATTAATGCACTTATTCAAGGTGTTAGGAACTGTAACTTTAAAGATTCATGCCACTAATTAACTGCAGATTTTTACCACTTATTGTTAAATTTTTGTCTTTCCTGAGTACATGATTTCTGCTGATTTTGGACTCAATAATAAATGATTAACATGATAATGAAGTGAAACCTTTTAGACTTTATATGATAAATTATTTACTTTAAGATGGTGTTGTTATCTGTTGTAGTAGGTAAAAAATTCCGGGTTATGGTTACTTTTTCATTTCATTTTAACTTACAGCTGTAGTGTGTACTCACACATTTTCTTAAGACAACTTGTTGTTTTTTAGTTGTTTTTATTCTTACCAAGGAAGTATTGCTCATTGTTATTACCAAAAAAGTATTGCTCACTGTTCTTACCAACAAAGAATTGCTTATTATTTTTAGCTCACCTGAGCACATTGTCAAAATACTTGAAAACCTTGTTAACCCTCTAGGGGTCACCGTTTTGATTGAATATTAATCAAATCTTGTCAAAATGTTTTTCTTAACGATATCTTGATCAAGATCGAACATGGGTCATCTAACTAGGTCACCAGGTCAAATCATTGAAAAACCTTGTTAACCCTCTAGAGGTCACAGTTTTGATTGAATGTTCACCAAACCTTGTCAAAATGCTTATCTTAATGATATCTCGAACAAGTTTAAACATGGGTCATTTGGGGTCAATAACTAGGTCACCAGGTCAAATTACTTTAAAACCTTGTTAACCCTCAAGAGGACACAGTTTTGATTGAATGTTCACCAAACCTTGTCAAAATTTGGGGTCAATAACTAGGTCACAAAACAAATTACTTGAAAACTTTGTTAACCCTCTAGAGGTTACAGTTTTATTAGATTTTCACCAAATGGTATCTTTGACCAATTTGGACATGGGTCATCTGGGGTCAATATCTAGGTCACCAGGTCAAATCACTGGAAAACTTGTTTACACTCTGTAGGTCACAGTTTTTATTGGATCTTCATCAAACTTTGTCAGAATGTTTACCTCAAATATATTTTGAACAACGTTGTACATGGGTCATCTGGGGTCAAAAACTAGGTCATCGGGCCAAATCACTGGAAAACCTTGTTAAAACTGTAGAGGTCATTGTTTTGATTGGATCTTCACCAAACCTTGTCAGATTGTTTGTCTCTATGTTATCTTGAACAAGTTTGAACATGGATCATCTGGGGTCAAAATGTAGGTCATCTGGTTAAATTAGTTGGAATCTTACTCAGGTGGGCGAATAAGGGCCATCATGGCCCTCTTGTTTTTATTTTACTGTTGATTAAACCAAGTTTCAAAACAAATGTTCTTTTTGTCTTTTATACGGCGCCCTTTGATGTTTACATCAATGCTTTTCTTGTTTTATTTTGGGATTTAATTTCGAGGATTTTGTGGGTCAGCTTGGTTTTCATTTAACAGCAATGACGTCACTGATACAGACCAATCAATAAGTAAAACTGGTGGTCAGTTTGTTTAGGAAGTACAATAATCGTAGGAATAAAGTAAATCATTTCAGAATGTTGGTTTTGGATTCAAAATTACCGAAATATCCTTTCAACAGAAACTGTGAAACACTGATTTAACTCTGGACATGTTTGTATTTATCTAACAAAAATCAAATTTCCGTTCAGGGAACTGTCTCGTGGAGAAGTACACGTGGTAAATGTTATATTTTTGATCAAACACGAGATCAATTTTCCTGATAACACCCATCACTGACTACAAATTAGTTTAGAAGATTTTCAAAGACTAGCGACCAGCGTATAACAATACCAATAACAACAACAACAACAGCAACAACAACTACAACAATAGTAATTATGGTGATGGAAATTGAAAGACTGCTCTCTATTATGACAGTGATTGGAAAATGCGAATCAACAACGTGGACAAATTCCAGTGATTTGTACGTACATGTTCATAACTCAGAGGAACAGTTAGTACTGGGGACCTCTGCTCGCAGCTAACATAACTCAGAGGAACAGTTAGTACTGGGGACCTCTGCTCGCAGCTAACATAACTCAGAGGAACAGTTAGTACTGGGGACCTCTGCTCGCAGCTAACATAACTCAGAGGAACAGTTAGTACTGGGGACCTCTGCTCGCAGCTAACATAACTCAGAGGAACAGTTAGTACCGGGGACCTCTGCTCGCAGCTAACATAACTCAGAGGAACAGTTAGTACTGGGGACCTCTGCTCGCAGCTAAATTGAAATTAAATTCACTGTGTAAAATGTTAGTCTTTTATTAATAGAAGTCATTATGTACGTAAGTTATTTAAAACTGCTGCCACTAGCATCAGTTTGTATGTTGCTGTCCAGTGCAATGGCATTACTATAATCAAAGCACTGAGACGACTGTTGTTGGCTGACTGCAGTTCTTAAGTTCTGTCTGAAGAGTATTGCTATAAATGTTCCTCAAAGTCCTTCAATGCTAATATCGGCCCATAGTGAAACACGCAGATGGACAGGTTAACTAGTACGTCTCAATTTGAGACGCAAGAATTGACATAGCAACATTAATAGTCTAGCAAAAAACAGCATGTGTTGTGTATCACAAAATACTTAATACACTAGCAATGGCATACAAATATATAATAAGCCAGTATTTCACTAAAACCTGTTTTCAGTCAATCCACAATACGTGTTACTTTCTCTGGCGTACAGCTGCCCATGGCATATAATTGTAAATTTGGATCGCAATAATTATATCGCAATAATTATATTTCTCCACAAATGATAGAACAGGTCATAATTCACTTTATACACAAATATCTATTGGAAACAACAGACATGAGATAAATGAAATCAAAGATCAAATACACGTACTAATACGACATAAAACATAACCCATCTTTTTGTCTATAAGTTTGGTTAACACTTTTGTGACAGTTTGTTTGTACCTGAATAAACGTAAATGTCTCTGAGTTGTAAATGAAAACTGAGGTATCAAAATATTAGTTAGAGGATATCTGGAGGGCGTGCCATTTGCTTAATTAAGCTGTGACTTCATTCTTCGGAAAGTCGCTGTCGTCACGGTCAGCTTTTCTTCTGGTTTGTTCTTTTTTTACAATAAATTTGTTGAATTATTTCAATGATTTCCATAATTGTTTCATTTCAATGATTTGTACTTTTTAATATTGGTCCGTATATGATCAAAGTCGTGATTTAAAACGATTTGAAAATAGTAATTGTCTAGAATTCTAATGAAGGGAGGCAATAATGTAATGCATTAACAAATACTATAATCACATTTATCTACCTTTCTTAAATTGACCATCTTCAGGAAGTGAAAACCTGATATTTGATTATCGACTACATCTGATTTGGTAAAGAAATTTAAAAAATGATACATTACGATAAACAAATTTGTAATAATGCATGTTTACATGATGACATCGATATGTTACGCGACTAACAGAGTAGCTCAGTTGATAGAACTTTGGACGGAAATTCTAAAGGTCCCTGGTTCAAACCTGCGTTCTGGCACTATCGGCACAATAGTCAGTTATTCGTGTTATTCTTGGTGTATTAATAAAGTACTATTATAAATTATTATTAGAATCCAAAACAATAAAGTAGTTATTTACAGGAAGATAATCACTAGTATATTGATGTAGTACACTGGTTCTAAAGTTAAAAATTGGATGATAGGAGGCTTCAATCTGGTGATAATGTTGTTCAATGTTAAGAACAATTAATTTTGGATTTGTGTGTGGTTTTATGAAGGGCTCTATATGTAGCACATGCATAAGGTTAAGAACAGAGACGTATCTATAGGATATAGTCCTGTACAGAGACCTACCTGTATGGTATAGTCCTGTACAGAGACCTACCTGTATGGTATAGTCCTGTACATATACCTACCTGTATGGTATAGTCCTGTACATATACCTACCTGTATGGTATAGTCCTGTACATATACCTACCTGTAGGATATAGTCCTATACAGATACCTACCTGTAGGATATAGTCCATAGTCCTGTACAGAGACCTGTCTGTATGGTAAAGTCCTGTACAGAGACCTGTCTGTATGGTAAAGTCCTGTACAGAGACCTGTCTGTATGGTAAAGTCCTGTACAGAGACCTGTCTGTATGGTGAAGTCCTGTAGGATATAGTCCTGTCCAGAGACCAGATATCATGATAAACACAACTGTTGCTGTTTGATGTCAACATCGACACAGTTGTTGTTGTTGTTGTTTGATATTATCATAAAAACCACAAGTAATTTGACATCATTTCGTAGACATTTTGTACAACATTTAGAAGTTCTTCCAGATTTTTAAAATCAACACAGTCAATTATGTGATTTCTGAACCACTATATATGCTAAAAAGTTCTTATACCATTGTTCATACCACAAAGTTAATATATCATTGTTCATACTACAAAGTTAATATACCATGGTTCATACTACAAAGTTAATATACCATGGTTCATACTACAAAGTTAATATACCATGGTTCATGCTACAAAGTTAATATATCATTTTTCATACTACAAAGTTAATATACCATGGTTCATACTACAAAATTGTTATGGCATTGTACATACTACAAAGTTGTTATGACATTGTTCATACTACAAAGTTGTTATGACATTGTACATACTACAAAGTTGTTATAACATTGTTCATACTACAAAGTTGTTATGACATTGTACATACTACAAAGTTGTTATGACATTGTACATACTACAAAGTTATTATAACAGTGTACATACTACAAAGTTGTTATAACAGTGTACATACTACAAAGTTGTTATGACATTGTACATACTACAAAGTTGTTATGACATTGTACATACTACAAAGTTGTTATGACATTGTACATACTACAAAGTTGTTATAACAGTGTACATACTACAAAGTTGTTATAACATTGTACATACTACAAAGTTGTTTTTTTTGTACCGCTATCAGTTAATTGTTATATATTATCCGTGACAATGAACAATGAAATACCGGAAATGATCGTAAGTCAAACATTACATAATATTGTCAGGATAGATATTTCTGGATGATTAATATAATCATAAAGAAGTACTATTACAGCCTATTTTAATGTTCCTTACAATTTAAAATAATCTCCGGAATACTATTTTGTGAAGGAGAACATTTTGTGAATAGAATGTTAACAAAAGTTGAAATGGACCAACTAGACCGAAAATTGCGATAATGTTTGAAGAGTAGCGCTTATAAATGACACATTTACAGACAGACTCAGTTTCTCTACAACTGATCTTGTATGTTTCCTATCCTGGTTTATAAGGTTTCTGATTGATGAGCGAGTATAGAAAGATTTTCTTGAGTGACTTATTTAATCAATTATGCAGTTGGCTTCGAGAACTTCCAAATTCGTGCGAGAAAAAATGCGTTAGAAAATCACGAATCCTTTGCCTTTAATTTATCAAATGTCTCTGTTTTACTTCTGAGAATCAAAGCTCTGCCCTTTGACTGATTGACAAAACCAGGATTACAAATTAAACAAACGGATGGTTTATGAAACTTGTCGGAGGTTATTTGCTGGTGTAGGTAACAAATTATATAAATTTACGAACAAAATTACTTCTTATTGTTTTCTACTTTTTAACTTGTAATACTTTCCGATCTATCTTATTGTCACCTCTTGCTCAGATTAGAGACCTATAAGTGAAAATACATGAATATCTCAATAAACATGTTCACCAGACAATGATACATCAACAACCACTTTCAACATACACGAATTTCTCAACAATCATTTTCAACATTCATTCATACCTCAACAAACATATTCAACATTAACTGATACCTCAACGAACATATTCAACATGCACTTATACCTCAACAAACATTTTCAACATTCGGTCATACCTCAACAAACATATTCAACATTAACTGATACCTCAACGAACATATTCAACATGCACTGATACCTCAACAAACATTTTCAATATTCATTCATAGCTCAACAAACATTTTCAACATTCACTGATACCTCAACGAACATATACAACATTCAGTGATATGTCAAAAAAAGTGTTCAACATACATTCATATGTCTACTAACATTTTCGACATTCACTGAAAACTCAACAAACATTTTCAACATTCACTGATACATCAACAAACATTTTCAATATTAATTCATACCTCAACAAACATATTCAACTTTCACTGATACCTTGACGAACACATTCAACATTCACTGATACCTCAACAAACATTTTCAACATTCACTGATACCTCAACAAACATTTTCAACATTCACTGATACCTCAACAAACATTTTCAACATTAATTGATACCTCAACAAACATTTCCAACATTCACTGATACCTCAACAAACATTTTCGACATTCACTGATACCTCAACAAACATTTCCAACATTCACTGATACCTCAACAAACATTTTCGACATTCACTGATACCTCAACAAACATTTTGAACATGCATTCATACCTCAAGAAATATTTTCAACATACATTCATATCTCTACAAACATTGTTCAACATACATTCATATCTCTACTAACACTGTTCAATAATACTGATATTTCAACAATTATTGACTGTTAACAGTTTCATTCTTCATGTGATTTTTTTCATGCATAATCAAGGCACATATAAGCACAATTGTGTACGCTCGTTAGAGTTTGGATTAAAATACGCTGTTTGCAAGTCAACTACTATCTAAAGCCCTCGTGAAATATTTGCATTTTATACTTGCCGTCAACATTCGCGTTGTTCACTGCCAGTTACATCATAAAACTAAAGTTACGGCTAAAGATACCTATTTGCTAAGTGTCATTTGGAAGTAGTATATGGATAATTTTGAAGAAGTAGGCCCTCTAAGTAACTCAGTAATTGGATTTTAAAGATTACGTTAAGCAAAACACAATTCGATTTTAACATTAATAAGCCAAGTGGTGCGGGATACCAGTATCAAGAACTTTGAAATTTTGTTTCAGTGACTGGTTTCATACATCATTGATAAAACATGACCTTGAACTGACATATACACGCGTCTACACCGGATTGGTGGGGTATAAACATGTAAAGAATTTGTTTAATTTTAGATTTTTTCGCAGTTTCGAATGGATAGTTATTAGATAAACGATGCATGTCCAATAAACATTTAGTCGGAAACATACAACATAGACACAACTATTATCTGTAAAAGTATCTTTAATATGTTTATACTTATACCGGCGTCTTCAGATTGATTCATTCACATGATCCCTATAACAAATTATTTTATGTTTGTTCTTAACCTTTACAAGAGTAGGCTTTATTCATTATATATTGTGACAGAATGACGCCTTGTAGAATACAGAAATTCTGAATATTGTGACAGAATGATGGCATGAGGAATACTGATATAGCTTTGCTGTAGGCAGTTCCAATGCAACGGACCCCCTTCGGGAGTTTTTTTGTCCCCCATTTTAGTATGCGCCATGTGTGTATTGGGTTTTGGGTTGGTGGGTTCTGGGAAAGGTAATATTTTGGAGATTTTACTAGTTTTTCCTTGAAGTCTTTTTTTCTATTTTCATGTGTGTTTTGACAGGATGACTCCATGTATATCACCCAATGTAATACAATCATTAACATTAAACATTAAAATGATTCCACATTCTAACCAAATGTCGTGGTTCGAAATTTCACCAGAGACAGTGCGATAGATTTCAATGCTCAGTGACTTGTGTGCAAATCTGGTAATTGTATCAATAAACTTGCATTGATTTTTTGTTTTCACAAAATCTATACTGGTACTTATGTTATAGTATTCATACACTAGTTTTTTTATTGCACAACCGTCCACATGGACACTGACAATACGGATACGACCATGCTGATACAGTTTTGTCACTGTCAGATAAAACATGAGGTACACAGAATTCATTGGTTGTCCCAGATTCTTTGAGAGTTATAAGCTAAAGGACGACTGCACGAATGTCTGAATTGTTTCCTGGTTTATAAAATAACTTTAGAATAAACTTCATTATATGATACCGTCGATGAAACGATAGATACAACTGTTGTTTGGAAATAAACTTGATTATGCGGAGTAAAATTTGACATTTTCGGTGCAAAATATATGTGTTCTGTCATAAACAGTAAAAACGCACAAACGACAGACGTCTAACAATCAGTTCAATAAAACACCAAGACTGTTGTTATTTTTCCCACTAGGCGTATTCTTCGAGACAATGTTATTTCATTATTCATGGTACAATTAAATCATTTGGACAATGTTATCTGTGTGACATGAATACAGTCAAATTTAATTGTACCTCTTGAAAATTAATTTAAAGCCGATTCTGCTCATTTGATTTACGCTTTTGTTTGTTTTTGCAGGGAACATTAAACTGCTTTGGATACGAAAGTTTGTGTGTTGTTTATGTGGCATGTTCGCATTAAATCACCTTTCATGTATCAGGACGAGCGCCCAATGTGACAGGAATTCTAAGGTCAATTAATGAGATTATTTCAGTGTGACATGAGATGTGAGGTCATTTAATAAGATTATTTCAGTGTGACATGAGATGTGAGGTCATTTAATAAGATTATTTCAGTGTGACATGATGTGAGGTCATTTAATAAGATTATTTCAGTGTGACATGATGTGAGGTCATTTAATAAGATTATTTCAGTGTGACATGAGATGTGAGGTCATTTAATAAGATTATTTCAGTTTGACATGATGTGAGGTCATTTAATAAGATTATTTCAGTGTGACATGATGTGAGGTCATTTAATAAGATTATTTCAGTGTGACATGAGATGTGAGGTCATTTAATAAGATTATTTCAGTGTTACATGAGATGTGAGGTCATTTAATAAGATTATTTCAGTGTGACATGAGATGTGAGGTCATTTAATAAGATTATTTCAGTGTGACATGATGCGAGGTCATTTAATAAGATTATTTCAGTGTGACATGAGATGTGAGGTCATTTAATAAGATTATTTCAGTGTGACATGATGTGAGGTCATTTAATAAGATTATTTCAGTGTAGTAATTTCTGGAAACCTTCCACAAGTTTACACTCAACGTTTTTTTTTACCTTATGTTTTTTAAACGAAAAAGACATAATCATGATTCTAAGTTTTATTCATACGTTTTATATCATTTACTAACAAAAGGTCCAGGTACATGTTTGAAATCATTTACAGTAATATCAACTACGACGGGATATTTCCGTCATATACAATCATGAAATAATTGGTACACATAATCAGTGTATTAACACCTTAGGAGATTAATCATTAATCCAGAGAATAAACATGAAAATGTTTCACACCTAAATTCATAGCAATATTTTTTACTGTCATCGAAATAAATCTCTGCAAATACAAAGTGACATTCTTAGCAAAAATCAAGGAGAGAAACTTTTATAATTGCCTTCTCTGAACATCATAAACTAACCCATATATTGTTTTGTTGCAGCTAAAGGATGAACGTTGAATGCTATGTGACAGAAACACGCTCTTTGCAAACTAGCGTCGACAATTGGGTTTGCTTAATAAGGAGAGATCTAGACAGAAGTGCAAATTATCAAATTGCTGAACGCGAAAGGAAAATTGATAACACATTGGTGTATGATTTCTCATTAAGAACGGATGTTATATAAATCAAACATATGAACAATATTAACAAAGAGACAAAAACATAAGATTGCATTCATGACTAAAGGAGCGCCTACGTTTACCAATCATTGTTTGGTATAATCAAACATTACCAGCTCATACATAAACGTCTAAGGCTTATTTCTCGCTCACACTTCGCCGTATTACTATACTTATCCTTACTTACTTAATACAGTTCGACCTTCGTTTCAAAACATGAGGGAAATCTCCCACCCATAACAACAAACTTCTTTATTAATATATTGAAATAGGTCACGTTTGATTTGTTATCGCAATTTTAACCAAAAACCGGCATACTTTCATGCACTGAACAGAAATCGTCGAGAGAGCAATAAACAGATCTACCTGAGATTTATCGTAGTATATTATATGACTGTCAATTTTGTTTTGTATTTTTCATCATAACTTTAGATATTAGAATGAATACATCTTAAATTCAGATAATATAATGATTTAGATAAAATTGTATAGATGTACCAGAAATTAATTTTGAAAAGTGTTTTAATATCATGAAACGAAACATATGAATAGCCCCTTGTCTCTTTATTTCGAAGCCATACATTTTTGCAATTCGTAATGAAATAATTCAGTATTAAAATGTAGATAACTCGAGCCTCGACTTCATATCTTTCATATTTTATGTTCGTAGGGTTTCTGATATTACTGGATTCATTATTTTACATCTTAGATTAACGTTGAATGATGTGTACTAACATTTTAATGCTTAATAAAACCGGAGAAATAAATTATGAAAACTAATACGATCATATCCGTACTAACAGCAGTATAACACGACCATCATCTCTACTAACAACAGTACATCACAACCATCATCTGTACTAACAACAGTACATCACAACCATCATCTCTACTAACAACAGTACATCACAACCATCATCTGCACTAACAAAAGTACATCACAACCATCATCTGCACTAACAACAGTACATCACAATCATCATCTGTACTAACAACAGTATAACACAACCATCATCTCTACTAACAACCGTATAACACAACCATCATCTGTACTAACAACAGTACATCACAACCATCATCTGCACTAACAACAGTATAACACGACCATCATGTGTACTAACAACCGTATAACACAACCATCATCTGTACTAACAACAGTTCATCACAATCATCATCTGTACTAACAACAGTATAACACAACCATCATCTGTACTAACAACCGTATAACAGAATCATCATCTCTGCTAACAAGAGTATAACACGACCATCATCTGTACTAACAACAGTATAACACAACCATCATCTGTACTAACAACCGTATAACAGAATCATCATCTCTGCTAACAAGAGTATAACACGACCATCATCTGTACTAACAACAGTATAACACAACCATCATCTGTACCAACAACAGTACATCACGACCAATATCTGTACTAACAACAGTACAACAGGATCATATCCGTGCTAACAACAGTACAACGCGACCATCGTCCGTACCAACAACAGTTTTACACAAGCATATTATTTATACTTAACCTTATATATTCACTGGCATCAACCCAATACGATACACGTACAGCGAGACAGATATAATAAACGACTAATCTACTGTTTTATATTATGACGACTTTACAAGAATGGCCTAACACAAGTACCCGCTCGATTCTATATTCTCTACAACAGATGTAAAACATTATTTGTTCGGCATTGATCTGAAATATATCAAGTAAATAGTTCTCTGACATAGCATGTCTATTGGAATGATAATAATATACAAAAATAACTGAAATAGATCAAGAGAAATTGTCTGTATGTAATGGTGTTTTCACACAAAAAGACCGAGTCTGTAGGTTTTTGTCAGATAATACACATATTATGTGTATGATGTATGTGCATGGGTTTATTTATTAGAATATCAGAGATATAACACAGCACCTCATATCTTTCTGTATATAGAAGTGACAAAATCGTATCAACCATGTTTCATCGCATGATTTAAATGTCCGTTTGTCGAATAACTTGTAATATGGAGGAAGATAATATAACATAAAAAAGAACTCGGTCTATGAATAATACAACATATTTAGCAGAATGGATCTAGTGAATACTGAAAAAAAAGTTTATTGATTAATTTCCCATGTTTGTATAATTTCATATGTCAAGCTATCAAACTATCACCTTCAGGTTATTTTTCGAACTTCAACATCTGTATGTAGACACATTTTCCTCCAGTGATTGTACATTATGATTATTGAAATAATCACTCATTCTGATTAACAGTGACGATAACTTAATTTTATTGTTTGTGCTTTGCAAGGATCTGTATTACTATGAACACAATATATGTGCATGTGAGTGTGTTTCCAAGGTGGTTAGTTTATACTTGTGTAATCTGTGTGGACAGGGGGTATTTTTGGTGTTTAGTTTATATCTGTGAAGTCTGTGTGGACAGGGTGTATTTTGATGGTTAGTTTATGTCTGTGTGGATAGGGTGTATTTTGATGGTTAGTTTATGTCTGTGTGGATAGGGTGTATTTTGATGGTTAGTTTATGTCTGTGTGGACAGGGTGTATTTTAATGGTTAGTTTATGTCTGTGTGGACAGGGTGTATTTTGATGGTTAGTTTATGTCTGTGTGGACAGGGTGTATTTTAATGGTTAGTTTATGTCTGTGTGGACAGGGTGTATTTTGATGGTTAGTTTATGTCTGTGTAGTCTGTGTGGACAGGGGGGGGGGTATTTTGATGGTTAGTTTATGTCTGTGTAGTCTGTGTGGACAGGGGGTATTTTTGATGGTTAGTTTATGTCTGTTTGGACAGGGTGTATTTTTGGTGGTTTATAACTGTGTAAACTGTGATTTGGGGGTACTTTTTGGTAGTTAGTTTATGACTGTGTAGACTGTGATTTGGGGGTACTTTTTGGTAGTAAGTTTATGACTGTGTAAACTGTGATTTGGGGGTACTTTTTGGTAGTTAGTTTATGACTGTGTAGACTGTGATTTGGGGGTACTTTTTGGTAGTTAGTTTATGACTGTGTAGACTGTGATTTGGGGGTACTTTTTGGTAGTTAGTTTATGACTGTGTAGACTGTGATTTGGGGGTACTTTTTGGTAGTTAGTTTATGACTGTGTAGACTGTGATTAGGGGGTACTTTTTGGTAGTTAGTTTATGACTGTGTAGACTGTGATTAGGGGGTACTTTTTGGTGGTTAGTTTATGACTGTGTAAACTGTGACTGGGGGTACTTTCGCATGTGTCGTTTTTACCTTATGTGTCTTGAAATACATTTTCCTTTAATGTCTTAGCTGCGGCCGTGGTCCAGTGGTTAGTGCGCTGGACTTGCATCCCGGAGATCCAGGTTCGAATCCCAGTCGCAGCAGGTCATACCCTTCCATGAAAATTTGGCAAAAATGTCGATTTTCCTCCATATGTGGAGAAGTTGCCGGCTCCTTGTGGACGGGTAAGTTAGTATTGGTTAGTATACAGTCCAGGAAAACTGGTTTGGTGAACCGGTCGCCGTATATAACTGAAAAATTGTTGAAAAACGGCGTTAAACCCCAATACAACCAAAAAACCTTCAATGTCTTGTAGTGCTATTATGCTGTAAATATTTAAGTATTTTCATGATGAATTTTATGAAATTTTGTAGCGTTTTATAAATATAGGAACTTGATTATAAAAGTTAGTCCCATGAAAAGTAAGACGCTTAACTTGTACAAATTATTGTTGTAATATTTTGTTAATAAGTATGTTTACTTTAACATCTGAACTATTGTTCAGTTAAATGTTGATTTAATTTTAGGTATTGAGACATCCTTTCTAGTTACAGGTGTCCAATCCAAAAGTGTTATTTATGCTGCTGAAAATCTAAGTAAATAAACTTTATTCTGTATGTTAAGCTATTCCTTTGTTAAATAAAATAACTGTAAAAAGTAGTTTGTTAAGAAGTATAAAATTTCCACCATTTAGATATTGATTGGAAATTAATAAAATATGTTATTTTAAAGAAATAAGCCATCCCTTCCATAGAAAGACCCTATAAATATGAGTTAATTTAGTTTTGAAAAAGAGTAATAAAACTCAAGATAGAATATGAAGAAAATTGTGGCAAACAGAATACGTTTTGTCTTTGTGACGTTAATATGATATACTAGGATACTGTCTATGTGACATTAATATGATATACTTGGATACTGTTTTTGTGACGTTAATATGTTATACTTGGATACTGTTTTTGTGACGTTAATATGATATACTTGGATACTGTTTTTGTGACGTTAATATGACATACTTGGATACTGTTTTTGTGACGTTAATATGATATACTTGGATACTGTTTTTGTGACGTTAATATGATATACTTGGATACTGTTTTTGTGACGTTAATATGACATACTTGGATACTGTTTTTGTGACGTTAATATGATATACTTGGATACTGTCTATGTGACGTTCATATGATATACTTGGATACTGTCTATGTGACGTTAATATGACATACTTGGATACTGTTTTTGTGACGTTAATATGATATACTTGGATACTGTTTTTGTGACGTTAATATGATATACTTGGATACTGTTTTTGTGACGTTAATATGACATACTTGGATACTGTTTTTGTGACGTTAATATGATATACTTGGATACTGTCTATGTGACGTTAATATGATATACTTGGATACTGTCTATGTGACGTTAATATGATATACTTGAATACTGTCTATGTGACATTTACATAACTTTGTGTTTATTGCGATGCATTATTTCATTGGACTTTAACTTTTACTGTGTGTATTTAGATGTAAACTTTGTGAGTAAAATATCATATCTGTTATTTAGTAAATAAATAATATTGAAGAAACATACAACTTTGCGCTCAAGCTTCAACACCACGATTAACAATCTTCAACAACGGCAGTATTGAGCAACCTTTACAAGTCAGAAATAGAAGACTGTACCACATCGCTGCCATTAAACTCATTAAGGTTTAAATCGAATATTCACCCATATTTGTAGACCTGAATATTACTTTTGCTTCTGTTAGTATGCGTTTTTTTGCGTTATCGCATTTTGTGTAAAATGTTGGTATTATGTAAAGACGGTCCACTTTTACAATTTGAATGGTCCCCAAATGGTCCATAAATGCTCATGCGGTGATTTCAATAGATATTTCATTCATCAAAACAAACGCAACAACGGTAAATATTAGTGATGTTTTATTTATTCGTGGTTACAAAATTAAGATATTTTACAATGCACTACTCTAATCATTGCATTAGAATAATTCATGAACAAATCATATAAATACTGTGTCACAAACGATAAATTTGAGCGCGAACCAATCTTTGCATGATGTTGAAAATAACTAGTATCTGGTGTATCCGTCTCTCACGTAAGTAATTGCAAAACAACTATGTCACACAGGGACTATCTAACGCCTTTTAAATATCACCAGGATCATAGCGAATATGCGGTACATCGATGAATTGTTGTAAAGTTTGACATGACGTTTACGTAACCTACCAAGTTCATCATACGAATGCTCAATAATATTGCGATCTATGGAGGAAGCGACCAGTCAACCAGATCAATGTTATTAGTCTGAAGACACAGACACGGACAACAAGAGACCGGGCATTAACTTGTTGAAAAATGACGTTATATTGATTGACGTTAATGTATGGACGTCTGTTTTATGACGTTACATTGATTGACGTTAATGTATTGACGTCTGTTTTATGACGTTACATTGATTGACGTTAATGTATGGAAGTCTGTTTTATGACGTTACATTGATTGACGTTAATGTATGGACGTCTGTTTTATGACTTTACATTGATTGACGTTAATGTATGGACGTCTGTTTTATGACGTTACATTGATTGACGTTAATGTATGGACGTCTGTTTTATGACGTTACATTGATTGACGTTAATGTATGGACGTCTGTTTTATGACGTTACATTGATTGACGTTAATGTATGGACGTCTGTTTTATGACGTTACATTGATTGACGTTAATGTATGGACGTCTGTTTTATGACGTTACATTGATTGACGTTAATGTATGGACGTCTGTTTTATCCAGCATGAACTGAGACTCATCTGAGCAAGTGAAACGAATTCAAACAGCAGCAGGCAAACTGTTAGAGTAATTATACAAAAATACAAAACATTGAACTCAATATATATTTAAAGAACACCATAAACAGCGTGCAAAATTGTCAGTCATAAATGACATGGAACAGAAATGCTGAAGAATTAGAAAGGAACAAATCATAAATTAGAAAATCGTGCAAATACATGTTTTGCTTTAGACGTTTGTGTTTCTGTGTGTATCTTTTGATCTTAATGAGTCGTATTGCTTTAATTAGTCCTGCAGAAATGAGGATGGATGGACCTTGCTTTGGCGTCCATACAAAATGTTTTGTGATGCTGGGACCTTCCCATTGAAGATCCCGCCGGGTGCCTTGAGCATTTTGAAAAAGAAATGACGTCCAAGATGGCCGCCGGTATACATGTAACGGGATAATTAACAGAACAAGGCACATTTTGGTAAAATCAAATGAGTATCATCTTAAAACAGTATCAATAGAAGTGTGCCAATATATGTCCCATACTTTTTATATGCATAACAGATCGTTCTCGTGCGATTTACGTTACCATAATATACGTTACGTTATAAAAATGCATTACGGATTTCAACAATTCATATATTTAAACCACTGTAACCTAATTTATATTAACATACTATAATTGATACATATAACTTGTACACCAGATGTACCTTCATGTAGTTTACGTTACCAAAGCATGTTTAACAGGATGAATGGGGGCTATATCAAATATCTATAAATATCAAAAAGGTCAATTTTATACATATAGTGTGGTATTCTTGTAATTAAATGTTCTAGTTAACTTGCGTTCCTTCATCGTTATGTTTTGTAGAAAGTCTCCTATTTTTTGGGGGGGGGGTAATTATTACATTTATTTACTAACACAGTTATTTCCCTTCGTCATAAGTTAGCCAATGTAGTGAATTGTCTCCCATACGGATTTTACATAATGATGTGGAATGTATGAAGTAAGTAATATTCTTTTCTACTCGTTTAAGTCCAGTTAAGTATCAACTTTATAATATACGAAGATGTGAATAAATTACAGTTAAAGTAGTAGAAGCTAGTAGATATCTATATGCCTTTGACAATACTGTTTTAAAAATTAAAACTTAAGGAAACTTTATTTAATGGGTAGTTTCACACTTTTTTTCTCAAATTGTTGAAGTTGTTGGTGCAAATATAAACGATAAACTAAATACACTATATACTAACGTTCTGTTTTGTATTGTAAATTTTATAAGCAAACCCGAATACATCAGCTCTCTGTAACCATGCAGTTACCACACCAGAAAAGCTTTCTGTCCTTACCTGCAAACAAGAAACAACTGATCGCACTGATTGTGGATGACCTGGGATCAAACCTTCAGTTTCCTGAAAATGCCCGTCCAAACAGGAAGCTTGTTGTGCCAGGAGAAGATGGGAGTCCCATTTAAATAACGTGAACTGTGAAAATTCAACGCCATGATTTTAGGACCTCACATGAAGAGGCATACAATATTCTGGCACAGCAGATGGTTTATGTGGCCAAGAAAACTGGAAAAGATTTTTCGTTAGTGTCAGATGTTTTCTTGCTGCTGATGTATCATTATGCAGAACAAGGTTTGGATGTCCAGGTTTACATGGAGTCACCTGTCAAAGAGAGAACAGTAGTTAATATCAAGGGAACCGCATGTGATAATGTACGGATACTTCCCTTTATACCTGCAGTCCACCCCCTCTCCAGTTGTTATACAACTGCATGCTACTTTGGAATTTGAAAATGGACTGTTTTGATAGTGTTAAGGTCCGTAAATGCTCCCAATCATTCTGTTGGAGACATGGATGCTGACATTGACACAGTTGTGCAGCAGTCAACAAGATTTGTCTCGGCGTACTACAGTATTTCATCAGATACAGCAAATATGTCAAATGTACGTCAACGCGTTTGGACATCGAAAGTGGGGAAGTCGCCGTCAGCTGCGCCAAAGTTATGTGCGTTACCTCCTACATCTGAAGCATGCCAGGAAAACGTTAAGAGAGCACATCTAAAGACGTGCACATGGAAAAACGCACTAGCCCAAGACCCGCCAGATGTTGACTCTACTTTATATGGATGGGAGAAGAACTATGAAACGAGGTCGCTTACCCCTGTTCTCCTCCCACAAGGGATACAACTTGCACCAGCGGAGGTTCTACAAATGATAAAATGCTCTTGTGAGAGTCAAGCACCTTGCAGTACATTAATATTAATTCGTGTACAATGTTCTGTGCGTGTCAAGGGAGTGTTGTCTGTCAAAATGAACAAAACATACAGCTTTAATATACATTGAATAGCTTTGGACAGTATGGTCTGAATTACAGAAACTGAGTATGCTGATAGTACTACTAGTCAATAAACATTATACAATGCATAACTGTTGATAAAAATTAGTTTAGTCAAAATATGCTATTTTTTCCTGTATACTGTTTCACTTCTTGAGTGCCAATAGTACTGCCGAGATTAAAAGATAAAGTATGTTGTTGAGTTACCTAGTTGCAAACTCCAGTCTTATTTACTGTCCTATACATGATGATAAATGTGTCATGCTTGGTTATCTTATTTCGCATGCATGCCTTGACATGTGTTTGTTAAATTAGAAATCCGTTAAATACTTATATTAATTTGATGCTTGTTAAAAATACAAAATCTAAACCGTATGTTATGATAAGAGAATCTTCATGCAAGAACATTCGATATGCAAGGTCCATGTCTTACTCAAATAAATTAGCAAAGTTCAAGTAGAAAGAGCTATAAACCACGAATTGTCAAAATCCATAGTGATTTAAAACGTAACGTATATTTTGGTAACGTAAATTACATGGTAATTATCTGATATGCACATAAAATGTATGAGACATATATTAACATACTTCTTATAATCATATTTTAATACTTAGCTCATATATATTGAAAAAATATAGTTGCATTTGTGAACTATTCAGTTGCGTGTATACCGGCGGCCATCTTGGACGCCATTTTTGTTTCTTGCAAAATGTTCAAGGGTGACCCGCTGACACCCGGCAGAATCTTCAATGGGTGGGTCCAAGCATCACAAAACACTTAAAACATTTTGTATAGACGCCAAAACAAGGTTCAGGAAAAAGAGGCCCTTTTTCTGCAGGACTATAAATATAGTCACCACACAGAGAATGAACATTCCCGTTTGCGGATACATAAAACATAATGAAATGTTCGAAAATAAAACATGGTATTATTGACTCGTAACAATATACGTTACCATGAACTGTTATTTCGTTCCGTATATATCATCATTTAGAAAGCGCTTTAATTTTTAATTCAAAGGTACAGGTCGGCGACACATTGTAAAATAACGTGGTAAAATTTTGTAAGAGATTTATCTGTTCTGTTCTCACGTCCATCACTTTAATACAATACAAAAGTCTGATGGTATTAAAAATCAAGATGGTTACAAAATGAGAATCAATGACTGTACCAAGTTCTGCTGACAGCGTCATGTTAGGTTCTATCATATAGTGCGACCAACGTGTTGAGTGTCAATCTTAATTCACTGTCCTGCTTGCTTACACACATAATAATTAGTGATAGTTTCCGATTTAGAGTTGTTCTCGGAATAACAGACAGACTTTTCAACAGGTTACCAAAGATTTGATGACATTTATTTACTGGGACGTCAAAACGACTCCCATCAATTCATAGACAGTTTCTGCTTTGTAAAACATTCGCACATTGTTCTCGACTGCTAACTGAAATTGTCTATGTTAAGAAAGAACTTTGATGGTAGTGTGAACACATGTCGATATATCGTCTTTCTGTAGTCAACTGAGACAGTTCAACTGTGTGCTCATTTCGATTTAGCGCACTAGTCCCAGAATGAAGTAAACGCTTATTGACTTACGGAGCTCTTAAAACATATCATTTTGTGTTTATTTGACGTGAGATATATGTAAACTATAAATATCATATCTTACTGTGAACGTACTGACATCCCATCATTATTTCTAATGCAACTGTCAAATATTTTGCCAGCAATAGTGGTACCTATATGGCGATTGTGAAATAGACGCCTTTACTTTCTGGCTTACATAATAAACTGTATTTGTATATTTAAGAGCCTCTAAATTATTAATTTGTCTAAATACTTCTTAATTGTATGTGACAAAATGAATAGATACTCGAGCTATAAGTTTAAAACATGTTGTGGATTTCATTAAAACGAATCTCGGAGACAACAAGCAGACTTGGGTTATGTGAGGCAAGTTCATCACATCGTTTAGGGTTATTGGATTCTTATAACTACAAGTTAGTTCCCCCAAGAACTGTACTTAATAATGCTACATATCGCCGTATATTGTTCATATATGGTTGCTTTTAACATTCAGGTTTTTGGTAATTGTATTGAATACATTAAAAATGAATATGTTTTGATATTATTACTTATATCTCACCTTCCCCAAAATACCACCAAACCCACAGAAGGGCACAAAAAAATGGGCAACAAAACCCAGTCTCCCCATGAATAAGTCAATGTAACAGTTTAACCTTCGTTGCTATGTACGATGTGTTTCTCTGGGCGTTTCGTCATCTAACTTGGCTGTACCACATGGATTGGCCGTTCAAGTCCCTGACGGTGGCGTTTCGTGCTCAGATATGCCCAAAATGGATAAAGAAGTATGTCTTATAAATTACTGTGGGTATATATATATATAAATTAATGCTTTTCCTCGACACACGTATCTAATCCCATCTTCTTTTGATATCTTCTCTTCTGATATCTAATCTCATTCTCTTCTGATATCTAATCTCATCCTGTTCTGATATTTAATCTCATCCAGTTCTGATATCTTATCTCATTCTCTTCTGATATCTAATCTCTTCTGATATCTAATCTCATCCTGGTCTGATATCTAATCTTATTCTCTTTTGATATCTAAATTCATCCTGGTCTGATATCTAATCTTATTCTCTTTTGATATCTAATCTCATCCTGTTCTGATATCTAATCTCATCCTGTTCTGATATCTAATCTTCTTCTCTTATCTAATTTTCTTGCGATGTTAGAGATTTGTCGGTAACCCGTGCGCGACTTGTACAATGAATTGTACAATGTCTTTTATTCGCACTTTTTTACGGCTGTTTCCGCTACTTCAGCTTTTTAACCATTAAATTCTTCCTGATTAGCTGTACATTTTTATTTCTGTGTCCCTCCATTTATACTATTTAATATTTCCCTAACGTCTGGTTGACTTGAGATGGTCATGAACTCAGATCTATCCTGAATTGTGTTCCTAGCACTCTATGTAGTCTAGTACACACTCACTTATGTCATTCTGAAGGATTTATACCCATTTAAAAAACAGTCCATGCTCAGATTATCCGCTATAGCTCCTGGTACATTAAACTTGTTTTAATTTCAATACTGCACATTTCCGCGTTGTTTGAATTCTTTAATTTGTTGGTGTCATATCGTTTTTGTACTTGCTAGAAGTAGTTAATCGAAATTTTAGTTTAAGCTTGGCGTCACTAAATAGCGATCATTTCAGACTTTTGCTCATCTACAGACAGTCACATCAGCTACGGACTTGATGTACAATGAATATCTGTAATCTTGCAAAAACACATGTATAGGAGTGAAATTATGTCATTCAGTAATAACAAATATATTGTGCATCACAAAAAAATTCAAGAATCTGATACAATTTTCAATCGAGTTATCATGTAACATTGTCACGATTCAAATCACATGAACATTACAATTTGAAAAATAAAATACAATATTTGCATCTGCACATAATTCATGTATTAATTGTTGACTGAAGAAAAATAATTTTACAAAAATAAAACGTGGACCTTTACAGCTTACTTTAAAGTTGTAATAACATCTGTAATAACTTATGTAATAACGAATGTAATAACGAATGTAATAACGTATGTAATAACGTATGTAATAACTTATGTAATAACTTATGTAATAACGTATGTAATAACGAATGTAATAACATATGTAATAACGTATGTAATAACATATGTAATAACATATGTAATAACGTATGTAATAACGTATGTAATAACATCGGTAATAACTTATGTAATAACGTATGTAATAACATCTGTAATAACTTATGTAATAACGTATGTAATAACGAATGTAATAACTTATGTAATAACGTATGTAATAACGAATGTAATAACATATGTAATAACGTATGTAATAACATATGTAATAACGTATGTAATAACGTCTGTAATAACATATGTTATAACGTATGTAATAACGCATGTAATAACGTATGTAATAACGTCTGTAATAACATATGTAATAACGTCTGTAATAACGTCTGTAATAGCGTATGAAATAACGTCTGTAATAACATATGTAATAACGCATGTAATTAACGTATGTAATAACGTATGTAATTAACGTATGTAATAACGTATGTAATAACGTCTGTAATAACATATGTAATAACGTCTGTAATAACATATGTAGTAACATATGTAATAACGTCTGTAATAACATATGTAGTAACATATGTAATAACGTCTGTAACAACGTATGTAATAACGTCTGTAATAACACATGTAATAACGTATGTAATAACACATGTAATAACGTCTGTAATACGTTACAACACTGGCTCATTATTCTTAGGTGGCTTTTGTTGTTGTTGTTATAACCCAAACGTTTGCACTGCTTTGGTTCTCAGCTTCAGCGCAAGTTGTACACGGTTGTATGCAATGAATGACACATTCACATTTATATGTTCTTGTGTCAGCAGAAAGATGAGGCTCTGCTGGTCAGTGGACAGGTTTATGTTCATGATTCGATTTTAAATGATCCACACTGTTTACACACGACCTACGTCATTATAATTATACCTACGTCACTGCATATATTTTGTTGAAATATCTGAATTCGATTTGACGGATAATCTAGATCAAAGTATTTAGCTGAAATTGATTTGTCATTGTCTTTGACAGCGCTGTAGAAAGATGATCTCTGCCGTTCTGGAATATTTATAATAAGCATTTGTTGAACCCTGATCCGCTGAAATGAATCAAAATAATCGGGACAGATTGTATTTGTCATCATGACAAACGAATTAGGATTCGTTTTACTATTTTACAGATAAACGCACGCCGAGAATAAAAGCAATTACATACAATAAGATGATTGTTTGATTTGACAACCGTACGAGTCAATGTATTTGTAAATCGCGTCTCACTCGCTTAGACGCTTAATGTTTCGCTGATAGTGTAGCACTAGATTAGAATGTCGCATTGAGCTCTATGTATTTGTTGTATTAAAAAGTCTGTATCCGTATCTTGTTTTATGTTGTAGTAGTGATATTATATCGTCAGTGTTATGACGACAACTATTTCATATTGACGACATTAGTATTTTTTATTTGGAATATATAATACAAGCAGTGTTATATCACGGAATGTCATCCCACGTTATATTTCATTAACAAATAGACATTTACTCATATCGAACATTGGTTAATTATGTACAGTTGATATTCCCCCCGGAGTTGTTTCCCTTTGAACGTAACTGTAACAATACCAGATCGTAGAATTATCTTTGTAAGTATGCGACTATTGATATCGATATACGACCTTTAATTAAGACCTTAAGCTTGTTATATAGTTTCATAATGTAGCTGGTTTATATGTGCATAATGATACACTCTCATGTGATATAACTGATGTAGAGACCTACAGGCCGGTCTACAATAACGTTAAACAAAAAGTATTGATATTAAATAAACATAGAATAGGATTTCACAAGAACGGTGTGCCTCTGTGTGATTGGTTTATTAATTATGTTTTGTGTACCTTTGAAATTGTCATTGTTATAGTTTTATTGTTCACCCACTTTCTGAGCGAATGAATCAGTATAATACAATTATCTAACATTCAATTAAGTTTTTGAAAACAATATATGCGTATACAAGACAAAATAGATAATAATCCATCAAAAACTACACATTTGATCATATTAATTATATTAGGGACAATGCATTACGCATACATGTATGTCATGGTATTGAATAACCGGTGTATTGTCGTGCATACATATATGTCATGGTATTGAATAACCGGTGTATTGTCGCGCATACATGTACTTCATGCTATTGTAAAACCGGTGTATTGTCGTGCATACATGTACTTCATGGTATTGTATAACCGGTGTATTGTCGCGCATACATGGACTTCATGCTATTGAATAACCAGTGTATTGTCGTGCATACATGTATGTCATGGTTTTGTATAACCGGTGTATTGTCGCGCATACATGTACTTCATGGTATTGTATAACCGGTGTATTGTCACGCATACATGTACTTCATGGTATTGAATAACCGGTGTATTGTCGTGCATACATGTACTTCATGGTATTGTATAACCGGTGTATTGTCACGCATACATGTACTTCATGGTATTGAATAACCGGTGTATTGTCGTGCATATATGTACTTCATGGTATTGTATAACCGGTGTATTGTCACGCATACAGATCTATGAGTATATACAGACACACGTACAGACACACATACAGACACCCGCATATTGCTTTTTCAGAATATTGATATCATTTCCTACTGGATTGACAAACTATTTACAAACAACTCGTCTCTAACCCACTGTATATGTGCTCATATATCTTAGATCAAATGAAATATGACACCACAACCCAAGTTTGTCTTATCGCATTTTAATGCCATTCTTAAAATCTTATACTTCATATAGAGAGATAAATAACGTACAAATAACATATAACTGACTGATAGGCAAACAAATACAACATATTTCAATATTCTATTATTATAATATACTTCAAAAGTCTTAGAATTACAACAAATATCAATAGTCTCTTACATTGTTATGTATATACAGCTATATAATATATTACAGTTTTAGAATTATAATACATAGCATATTTATACATTGTATATGTCAATATTTATCATAATCTTTACGTTTTGATAGTCTTAATACGGAATCTTTCAGTAGCATCGTTATCATTCAATCTGTGTTAAACGGATAGAAATCTCAGTGAATATTTCGGTACATTATAATGATGGCATATATGCACAAGTTAATTAGTTTGATTGCTCTAACCATTGAGTTTCTTAACATTATATGTTATCAAACTATATATCATATGAAATACAAGTCCGCTTTCGTGCAATGTGTAATTAAATGTTTAATTAAGACTGAAGTGCACAATTAAGTGCCACGTGCATTGTGGACGTCAGACGGGTTTTAGTTTCCTTACTAAGACAGGCAAATGTTAAATCGTCTGCTGCATTGACATACAGTCTCACCTCTGACCCTTCGAGTCGACAGCCCCTAACTAATCGACCCTAATATGTTCAAATTATAGGTTTAGACACATTTGTGGGAATACACCAAGCGGTCATGGAACGCCCATGTGTGAACAATAAAGCCAGCAATGTAATCCACCAACATCCATTAACGTATAAATTCAAACGCATTTGAGGATTTTACAAAGAGTGGGTGTGTCGCTGTAATGATAGGGAATAACGTATTAGCCATGTTCATGCTGTGGTTATGGGCTACAAATTGATATGTTTGACTTCAAATTTCTCCATAAATGGTACGGGAAATTGAATCAAAATTGCATCGGCGCAGAAATAAATTAAAGCAAGAACAGTGATTGTTTTCTGTCTCAATCAATGATTTAACACAACATGTGAATCACTTTGATATTTTGTTAGTATTAATGAGTGACCAATACCTAACAATATTGGCACTTCAATTACATCGTTGTAGTCACAATTTCATCAAATGCTGTTTGATTTTTTGAACCAATATAGAAGAGTTCGTATGGTACTGTTTGTGTTGATTATTATATAACGTGACAAAACTTGTATATGACGAGATAGTTCACTAATAGAATACCTTTGTTCTTTGGTTTGAAGAAACCAGCCGACATAAGCATTTAAGATTCCAGGACAACAACACGCGAAAAAAACGTCCAAGGATTGTTTTTATCAATTTATTTTCATGTAAGTATGTACATACTTATAATGAACATATTAACAGGAGCAATATAATGTGTCACATACATATGTATATATATATATATTAATATAAGTATAAATTTTGTCTCTACCTCACTAATTTAATTCATGACTTCTACATGAATTTTTACCTACATGCACACATTCTATCATACACACATACCACCACAACAATGATACACGTGTCACATGATTGCGCGTCATTTGCAATCTTCAGTTCGTCCATTCATTAAGATCTACTCCGTGCAAATTTCTAAATATAGAAACAAAAATGGCAAATTTATAAAAATTGTTTTCTTCCATGTTTAACCAAACAATGTGATGAATAAATATATTCAATAAATACGCAAAGATTTTCTTATCATTATTTTGAGGAATTTAGTCGTGTCTCGCAGCTTGCACTTTATATTGTTTGTGTACAGAATGTAGATAATCATTTAAATATTAAAGTGTTGAGAAAAAATATAAAACTCAGACAAAACACCATTTATACACATCCTAATGCCAGAACTTTTTTCAATCTGACTGCGGGTACACTGTCTGTAGGGTAGTGTACTTTTTCTTTGGCGCAGTGTACTCTATCTGTAGGGTAGTGTACAATGTCTGTGGCGTAGTGTACGCTCTCTGTAGGATAGTGTACAATGTCTGTGGCGTAGTGTACGCTCTCTGTAGGATAGTGTACAATGTCTGTAGCGTAGTGTACGCTCTCTGTAGGGTAGTGTACAATGTCTGTGGTGTAGTGTACGCTCTCTGTAGGGTAGTGTACAATGTCTGTGGCGTAGTGTACGCTCTCTGTAGGATAGTGTACAATGTCTGTGGCGTAGCGTACGCTCTCTGTAGGGTAGTGTTCTCTATCTGTAGCGTAGTGTACAATGTTTATCAGCAAGAGTATAAAGTACGTAATATTCTTTAATGAAATATTGTCAAAGAAATTAATGACAACATACACAAATGTCACGACACAATTATTAAAATAAACATTTTATAATTAAGTGTTGAAAAACATAAACAAAGACATTCAAACGTATGTTAAACAAGTATATCTCCTAGTGCTTTTCCATATCTTTCAGTCAATCACCAACCAAGATTTAAGTTCGCATTGTTCATTAATTATTTGATCTACAAATGTATTATCAATTAGTGTGAAAATCATTACAATTTAATAATTACCACTCCATGTAAGGTAATTTAAATGAAGTGTGACATAAAAATGTGTAAGTAACTGGTTCATACAGACTAGGCCTCTACTGACCACATGATTATATTACCCGCACATATTGAACATAACCAGAAGAAATAAAAGACTGTCTAGCATAACAGATGCTACTGTACTGGCCATCACTAAATGTCCGCCTATATACACATTATAGAACACAATATATACACATGTGTATCAGTACGTCCCCTGTATGTCCCATATGAAACATTAGCACATGGTGTGTGATACAGCATTAGAACACTTGACATATCAAGTATTTTTAGACATTTTCAAAAAATAGGTAATTTGTATGAGTGTTCTAAGTATCTGTTTTTTCTAATTCATCTTTGTCGTCAACAATAATTTCTCCAGGAGATTCACATCTGTCAACATCCGCAACGCTATCACTGTAACTTTTTACAGACATAACTTGTCCGGGTTCGGGGGATTTGCTTTCACTTCGGCAACGTTTCGGTGAAGGCACCGGATGCCTTGACGAAGATAATGGAGAATCAGAGTCAGAATCCATGCTTAGTTCTTGATCGGAAGATCCAGATTTTATTGAAAGTTGTTTCGTTGCTACTACATCGTTTTTAAGCTCCTCTAAGTCTCGTTTTAATTTTGCCCGCCTATTTTGAAACCACGTGATTACTTGTGCGTTCGTCAGACCAAGATTTTGGGCAATTTCATCTCTGTCAGCGGGAGTTAAATATTTTTGATATAGAAATCGTTTCTCGAGCTCATATATTTGTTGATTTGTGAACGCTGTCCTTGACTTCCGGCGTTTCTTTGGTGTAGCATGCTTTCCAAACAAGGCTGCCTGTTCTCTTCTTTTAGCATCTAAAAAAATACAAAAATATTCAATTGTTTACTATCTTATTTACAAGATACAAACATTTTATTTACAACCGAATACTTATCAAATACTGTCTACATGTAGCTACATGTACATCAACATTCCTGATGTCATCATTTTATAAATGAGCGGAAATTTTGCGTATTAACGTTTAGGAAGATGATTTGTTTTCTATACAATATAATTATATACGTTTTTATTTTATTCATCTGACTGTCAGTCAGTGAGTTGTACCTTTATGTTGATTTTGTATTGACCTTCGGATGATCATATGAATATAACGTGTATTATAACTTTTATATACTTATCAATATAAATAATTCACTTTACTGCACGAGTGACACATATGGATTACATATCATCATAGCTAATTAATAAGACTAATTAGATGGGGAATTAATTACCGCAAGTAGCTCCGTGTAATATCACAGCAAATTACGAGATCAAAATATGTTATAGTCAACGGGACATAAAATGTCATGTAATTACCAATATATGTATACATTATGCAAATGATATGATAATCAACGCCTTCAGATAAACGCCTGCGTGTAAATATTCATGTAATTAAACAACAATCTGTAATTAGAATAATTTCATTTTAACGTATCATTCTCTTGTCTCATCACGGATTCATAGTCCAGCTCAGTGTCGTTAACGTATCAAGCATTAGCAGAATAAACACCATTGTACATGTAGTTATTTCGCCTGGAATCTTGTGGAACTCAGGCGACGAAATTATTTTCATATATTTGAAAAACAAGCATGCTTTGTTTTTTAAAACATCAGTAACGAGAGTCAATTATCAAAACCAATTTATTTTATACGCATATTTCAGCGTAGTTTATGTTTTCATCCATAATGAATGTGCTAAATGCAGACATTAAACAGTAATAAAATGATACCCAGAAGGTTTCAATCACACATCATACTTGTTAGTAATCATAGTCTTGAAAAAATAATTGTTTTACACTTTTTAGATGTCATTTCTCCCTAAGGCTACATGTATGAAATTAAATATGAAAGAGACTACCATAAAATATATACATTTAATTCTTATCTTATGATAAAAAACTGAAGAAGGTTGGTGGAAGTTAATTATAATATTTTCCTTCTTTCTAATAAAACATTGCTTGTTACAACGATAAGGGTTTTAATAAATAACCCAGTGAACATTTTCAAAAGTGGAGAACTAAGCAGTTACAAAACGCGTTGTCAATTTTATTTTATGTACTTCGTTATTGATATTAGTTAGTAGATATTTTAACTTTTACATTTTGCATGTCAGAAAGCCTTTGACTCCAGCAGAATACCGAACAGAAGTTTGTTTCAATGATTATATAATCATGCTAAACAATTTGTACATCTGTGAGTTGTTCCTGTGCGACATTTAAACGTTTTATGCGCTATATAGCAACTAGAGTTCTTGGAATTGCTGATTTAGCTCCAAGATATACAGAAGAGACAAACTTTGTTCTGTGAAAGGTAATTAGTCAAAGCTAACCAATCTGTCACTGTGAGTTCTGGAATGTAGTAAATGACCATGTCTTCTCATGTCTTAATTATACATCTACAACCATTAACAAGTGATCGATCACATTTCTCACGTACTCTGATATTATTTGAGCAATGACCCACACGACTGATTATGTCTGTATCCAATAGTCACAACATCTCCGTATAAAACAGGTTCACTGCTAATACGTCTCATCAATCAAAATTCCTTTTCATTTTAGACATAACAACAAACGGAATATTTCTTTATATTCGTTATTATTTGCTATTATGCAATTGATATATATGTATATATGTGCGTGTGTGATTGTGAATAATTAATTATATGGAGAACTAACGCATATAAACTCCTCCATACAACTTCTTTGTGAAACAGTTTATTTGTATCTTGTATAACACGCTTTTTACATATAATGTTTGTTCGTTATGTAAATATTTATATGATGATATACACCTTACAAGTCAAATAAATGTTCTATTCTGTTCTATTGATTTATATATTAAAACTAGTTGCTTTAACTAGAGTATTCTGTTTATTAATTAATATATTAAAACTGGTTGTTTTAACTAGTCTACCAAATCCAATAACAGTTAAGAATTTTGTTTAATGGCAACAGAGAAAAAAGTCTGAAATTTATCAGTATATTCATTTTATCAGTATTATACGTTATAAAATTACCGCAGCAATTAATGGTTGACCTTTTAATTCCGTCATCTGTCTGAACATCCATATCATAATGATATTATTTAAATAAATACACTTCTGTGTTTGTCTATGTAAAGTTTAGAAGTCGACCATTCCCCGCTTAATGAAGATATCAGGTACTAAGACATTGTAAAATTAGATCTATCTATCATACAGACGCTAGAAGCATTCCACTTGTCAAATGTTCATTCTGGAAATATTAGCATAACACGGTCTTCAATCAAGATATACATGGTGTTTTACACGTGCTGCTAACAAGACTGAGACCCTTTTTACTTGATTACGAATTGGTACGTCTTTATCCATTCAAACGATTGCTCCGAATTATTAAAATAGGTTCATGTTTTATTATGTCAATTGAACCTGACAAAATAGTCAAGACTGGTCATTTACGAAATAATGTCTACGGGATACAATTTGAAACGCCACGAGACTAGTTTTAACTTTTTTTTACGTGCAAAACATATTTTAAGATCGATTATTATATTTTCAAATGGCGAGTTTATTAAGTACATTTTTGATACGAGATCAAAAACTGTAAACTTAACAAAATCTCATAAAGAAAATTTGAGGCCCGGCGGAATTGAATTATTTTTGCAAAAAATAAATAGATCAATCAATTAGTCAATTAACTAATACAACACATATCTAATCAGTTTATCAACACACTGGTTTGGTATGATATAATTGTATAGTGCTGGTAAAAAAACTGACCAAGAAGAACAATACTCTCTTTAATGTTAAACAATAGAGCGCCAGTTTTCTACTATTGTAACAAACGGGAGAACACGTGTTTCTTTGGAACATGGAACATGGCGTCTCAACAGCCAGTCTTAATTAATAACGACCCGTACAATGACAACACCGATATAATTAGACGCCACAAAATGTCCCCGAATTAAATAAAGTGCGAATCTTTCTTGCGTCTAACAAGATTCACACGTATAACACCCACTTGTCACTTAAAGATATCGAAACCCGTGATTCATCTTAAGTTTGCTTTGTAAAGAAATACAAATTTGCCCTCCCGAAGATTTCGCCTAGTAATTACATGAAGGGCCATCTGCCGCGGGGTGGCGCTAGTGCGGTCCCTCAGGGTAATGTATCAGTTACCCCCCTTTGGTTCTTGTTGTCAATACAATCATGTAACCCATAACACATCTTGCTAGATTGCAAATCTCGTGGCTTGGTGTCGGATCTAAATGACATGTTTAGTACCGTATTAAATAATTTGCGATTAGCTTAATAAATTACAAATGGTTACATTGATCGATGGGTCTCCGAGCGTGCAGGGGACATTTCAAATGGTCCAGTTAGAATGGTAACGGATAAACCAATTATTGGGACGAATTTACAATAATGGAGAACTAAGTCTGTTTTACAAACTGTAATGAGAGCGTATTTCTGTCCACTCTTAGTCTCTATGTGTAGGTTTGAAATAAATCTTTCACATACGTTGTTCAATTATATGTTTGGCTGCTGATGGAGTTCTGAATATAATATATAATTTGTCAGTATCAAGTTCTTATTTAACCTAAAAGTGCAACATGTCTATGTCATTTAAAATTTTCTTTACAACAATGTATAACAATTCGTACATATTTGTATATTATGTATTCAAAAACTTGTCTCATAAATGACTCCCGTCTACGCATTTCCAGTTTGATGAAAAGAAATAGAAAAGAATCATTTCTACCATGGAGTGATAATAACACAAAATACAGAGCAATTATTTTTATATTAATGACAATTTATTGCTAAAGATGGTAAACGACCGTTACACGTGTTCACAGCCCATCTCGCTATAAACATATCATTCACATTGGTAATTATTGTCCCTCTATAATTCATTTGGTAGTTTTTCGTGAACTGCTGTTTTTCAGACTGAGTTGACAGTTTCCTAGCACCCCAAAGAGCCATAAAGTACTCGCCTTGTAACAAAACTAGCGAAAAGCGGGATCAATTCAAGCCAAAGATGAAGAATTGATGAAACGTCTGCGTGTATCGTGATAAAATATGATCGTTTCGAGTAGAAACTAATAATTTCTCACAAATTCAATAATTTCTGAGAAATAGGAAATTTTCGACCTCAACTTTATCATGAATTTCTGTCATGTGACAGAATTATCATTGTGTGGATTTGAGAAGAATTCCATAGACACCATTCTATACAAACGTTCCTTTACTGATTCAAGTTTTAGTGAATATGTTTTTTATGTGTTTGTAAGTTTTATACTTTTGTACAATTACATCGATTCCGTCAAACAAACATCGGTTATCATGGATAATTTTATCACCCACTAATTATCGATATTGTGTATCTAAACAAATGTGCAAGTATATAAGTTAATAAAAACGACAGTTATGCCATTACAAATGTAGATGTTTTAAACGCATACTTTTTCTATCATATATATTGACTACCAACAAAAATATCTGTCTAAACATTTGACTACCAACAAAAATAATTTGCTGAGTTTTATGTACATGTATATACAACTCAGCAAATTATTTTTGTTGGTAGTCAAATGTTTAGACCGATATTTCATGCCCAGCTTTACAAAATATTCATCTAATGTATTACTTGCATTGTCTATTTACCCGCCAATTTTTACTTCAAACGATTGAGAATAAATGACAGGACGTTGAATTCAGATGGTATGGTTGTTCGCTCAATTAATCGTAACAATGTCAAAAAATCTGTATTTAGTTCTTTGCTACTCTCAAATGATGAAAACTAATATACCTCTAGTTTTTTGCCGAGCTGCGTGTGTTATTTACATTTTGAGTCGAATGATATTTATATTCTTAACGCGAGCTTGTGAAACTATTTTCGCTGAATGATCTATGCATTCAACATCAAAGAAACAAATGGAAAAAGAATTTGAATTTTTGTAAGCTAATATTTTCAGCGGATTACTTCAAAGACGATACGCTAACAGCAGAGTATAAATCAGAACCTAAATCAGTGTCTAAGGAGGAATGACTAGTTTTTCTTAAACATCAGTTCATTGGGAACATATTCTTGAAGTGGGTGTCAGAAATGTATTTATGAAAAATATGACAGTCAAACAGTTAAATATAATTTCATCAATAATTGGGTACTGAACAATTTGTCTCCGATCTAGTATTGAAAAATAAAGACGTTCGTTGAACGTATTCACTTTTACAGTGTGCAGTTCTTTTTAAACTTCGTTTATGTTTTATTCAACTTTTGTGAAACAAAACTATTTTTGACTCAGTATAATAATTTTGATTTAGTATAATAATTTTGATTCGGTATAATAATCAAACTTTTATTACAATGAACGCGTTAATTGAACAATCCAGTTTTATTTTTCTCCAAGAAATGAACAATTCGTTTTATTGAGAATTATAAAGAAGCTCCACTTAAATAAAACGTAAGTTACACGATATAATCCATTTATATAAGAAATGTGACTCATTTCCTAAATTTATTCTTAAGTGGTTTTATTTCAATGTTACGAATTATGATGATCATAAAGACTTAATTAACATGTTTGTCAATTAAGCGAATGTTCACGGGAAAAGAAACATAGAACATTGATTAAATTGAAATTGTTAGACTAATGCGTCTATTATCATAAAATAAGAATTATGCAGCCTATTTTATAGCAGGTTCGCACATTTTGCCTATAGTGCCATTAAAGACATATAGCACATGCTTAGGCCATAAAACACTCACTGTTTGTTTCTTCTGTACCTTTGTTTAGCCTAAAACACCTAAAACTTTGTAGAAGCCATATTTTCATCCAAACTCCCTGGTACCTTAGTGTAAGTTTATTTACATCTATATAATGCTTCTTTCTTCAATATTCTTCAAGATTCGGACATTTACAAATGAACCATGTAGTTTCAGTTATTTGATAAATCATAGAAAACAAAGCATAAGACAACCTTTATACCCCAAAATTATCTCATTATTCGTTAACTTAAAAAAATGTAAGAAATTCAAAATTCTAACATATCAATGGACGGAGAATATTTTTACTTTTTGCTAGAATAAAAGAGTACTTCTCAATTGTTAGACATTGACCTAAAGACGACTAGACTATAAATAATTATATTTGTTACCTAACCTAAAATAAATGTATCAGATAAAGCGATGTAACATTAATGGTGAAAACACTTGAATGCAGACAACTTGAAGAAAACCAACGTCTTTTAATTACCCAAAGTCGAGTAAAGAACTACAGAGACCATACAGTTTATATAATGCATTTAATGTCTCCATGTCACAAACAGTGGGAGTAAATGTCATAATTTTACATCATATTTAGTTTCATATAATTATTTTTTAAAGTTCGTTTTACAATATTTAGTTTGGAAATTAATTATACAATTGTAGGAAACTATTTTTATCTGAAAACATTTTCCAACTATGAGGAAACATGATATGTTTTAACTATTGATCACAACAAGTTCTCTGTGATTCACAAATTAATTTTGACCCCATACCAACCACAAATCCTGACTCACACATAATACTAAAATTATAAAAATAAGTAGATACAAAAATGTTCATACATACAGAGTGCGCTTTAATGACTTGAAAACTAACATATTTTTATGAGAGTTTATTACGTACTATTTATGAAACGACAATAATGTCATCATCATTTATACATGATTCTCTTAAGAACGTAAGCTGTGATTATTTATCATAATTGAAATATTGCTGCTAATAAGCCAACATGTGGCCTGGAAACATGGTCTGGTACTCCTGGCATTTACAGATGGTGTGAAAACTTTATTATCCGTTTAGTACCATATCCCTAAATCACACTTAGCTGACAATTAGCGTTAAAAGCTGGTTTCGGCATAAAGCATTGTCAGTTTATTACTCCACGGCTTTATTTATTTCGATTACCCAATGATACAACATGGCATGATGTAATCAATGCAAACTGTTTCTAAATGTATTTACATATTATGACAAAATGTGTCGCTATAGCATCTCATAAAAATATTTTTTTCAGTTTAATTATAAACGAAAAAATAATTCCTCTTTAAACAAATTGACGTTTCTTGTATATTAAAAGATGTTCTCAACAGTTATAACGATATTATGACTAGATCACTGTATTCAATGTAAATGTGAATACAGTTTGTGTGCCAGTTAGTACTACATGAAGTCTAATAGAATAAACATTTTGTAAGGCGAAATTAAATAGTATCATTGCGCATACAAACGCGCATACCGGAAATGGAATAGGAGAGATACACGATCGGTCATTATATTATTTACAAACGATGTTTTTAATTCCTTACTGTTATTCTACACCCGTAGGTGGAATATCATCGAACTTAATTAACTTGTTATGCGATATTTATATTAATTATACATACAATGAGACCAACAAAAATGACGTATAGCCACAATATACACGTCTCAGTGGACATACAAACTGTCGGTAAAACAATAAACACTGATTAGGATAAATGAGGGGCACTAACTCCACAATTAGACGTCAATGACATACAGAGAAATAAAATGCAGTCATAATAATGGTGATATGAAGTCGTCATTCGACGATAATAAGTATTCTCAATTTGTATTCTGTCAAGTAATTACAGGGGATGTTGTTTATTATTAGTCACTGTATGCATTAAATATTGTCATAAAACTGCAACCCGGAGAAACGCACGTGTGTGATTTCATTCTATTCCACGGGTAATTAAAATATGGACTGTGTTGTATTACTTAGATATCAGTGACGAAGTCTTCTAATGTTCAAATTACGATAATAGTATCTTCTTCTGAAAAAATATCGTGAAAGCTTTTCAAATATAACAATAGTTGTGGTTTGTTTTGTAAGATTAATTAACAGTTTATTCGACGTCTTGTATGGGGTATATCTGCTGACAATCTTTTCTTTGCGTTTGGTCGATTTCACAGAAATATAGTGTGTTCCCGCGGTTGTAAATTATTTTTGTTCCGATATTTGCGAAGTCATCATGATTAGCGTAGTGATTAGAATCAATGTCCACTTCTTATAATTATTTATACATAAAACTTGACCGCAATGGTCAGCAAAAACTTGAACACATAATTGTGGTGGTTATCTGGGCACAATAGAAATACGACCAGCTCTTAACGACATGCAACATACAATACATACATGTACGTGTAACGCAAGGAGTCAGTTCATTTATTAATCCCTTGCATAAAAACAATATTTACAAAAAAACACGACTTATAAAACAGTTGAAGAAAGAATAACATTTGAGTGTTATCAAAAAATATTATTTTGTTTTCTTTTATCAGAAGCGGCTGATGTTTGATGAAATCTGTGTTTGTACAGGATTTTTATGATAATGAACGTTAATATAATATTTACTGTAAATATATGTGCTAAAATCGAATAGATAATGTATGAACTGCATCTAGACAGCGTTATGAGATATGATACAATGAAAAAACCTGATCAGGTATATCCATACATTTCGTTGTAATTTATCAATGTTATATACTCCTTTTGAAAATGTATTTTAGGCATAAGATGTGAAGGACCAAATGTCATTTATTCTTTACTCAACTTATGATATAAGATTTATTGTTTAACTTATCTGAAAACATGAGTTTTATAGATAAATCGTATATCACTGAATGGCGCCGTAGACTGTTAACATAACATATTAAACGTCACTCAATGAAGCACAGTCTTACTGAATATTTACAATTTTTGCCAAGAAGTTTCAGTAGAAGCTAGATTCTTACTGTCAGCTATTAAAGTTTGATAAAGAGGTACATTTGCCGTATCAGTGAAATCTCTATCAGTCCGACTATTCACAGACGTTCTAAGTGCTATATAATCGCCTTGTGTCACCCCAGGGGACCTCTACAGACGGCGGGGTGCGATGCTGCGAACGAACTATTAACGAGTTGAACACCACTTTATCTCAAAGCCCGAGGCTTATCAACAACAAGGCTACCAGGGAAATACAAGCTATGTTTCTATTAACAACACAATGCTAATGTGATTTTGAAAAGCATATATCAAATATTTGATGAGCTAAACATCTTTTTCTTTATTGGCACAACATATGAGTTAATCTTAAAATATCAATATATTGTCCTGTTCACTAACTACAATAAATATACGCTTAAGAATTTATATAAAATAAATTAACAATATTTACTATTCTTTTGGTGATATTAAAAACTGATATTGTATGTGTTATTTATTCATTTAGTCGTAAGTTAGTATTTAATTCACATAAATATTTACAATGCTACACCGAGGTAAAGTTGATTAAGATTTTAGGGTATTAAAATAATGCTATCCACATCAAACGACAGGACTTAATTAAACCATTAGAGGGATATAAAATAAATAAGTTTCCTTATTGTTAATATCTTTTGAATGACATCTAACTCTCACTATTTGAACAGAAAATGAAAACAAAGCCTATATCGTATAATAATTGAATATCTACGATTATATACAGATCGACCGTTGTTGAATGTATGATAGAAATAATTGTTAACGAGCACTGCTGTAATTAGATTGTCCAATTATGTAATGACTTGAAAATCAGATTTCAAGTCATGGAGGAATCGTATTGTGTGTTGATATAACACCGTAAGTGAAGGTACAAGTGTGACACCATTTATAAATGTTGGGATGGGTTTGGTCCGCCACTTCCCGTATAGACCTAGGTCAATATGATACAAGGTACAGATTTTGAACGAATATATCGTGTACTTTACGGAAATATTCCACCAGTACAACATGCTGAATTGTATCCTTATGTCGTAGTTTGTCACTGACATGTTTTGCTTAGTTGAACATATTATAGATTTTCTCCCCCTAATAAAAAGTCGTACAGATGTCAGGTTTAATTTAAAATAATCTTAAGATGTAATGTGAAGGACTATTTTCAACATGTTATACAATCTGTGGACAGACTTTATCTGAATGATCCAGTTACATAACACATTTAACATATTCTAAACACATTCAATTATCTACAAAATGGCTTTAAGTCTCTTGAAATTGCATGAAAATAAAATGTCTACTTAATCATACAAATGTATTATGACAGATAATTTTACATAAATGTAATCCTGGAATCTGGTCCACTGGTGTAGGATTTGCTCAATTCTACACTCACGATCAATATCAAGTCATTACGTGGTGTTTCTATTATTTTTGTCGTTTTGTTTGCAGACATGGGTATCACATTCTTATGTTGGATAACACTGAATTGCAGTATGATTGTACTTACAACAAGCATTTACAACATGAACATTATCAGTGAACATTTATTTTTTATTGAACCTAGAGCTAGTACACAATGAGTAATATGTCGTGTTGTAGTCATACCACAGTTTTTATGGTGACAATTGTGATAGTAAATTGCCGATGACTTTGCTTCCACAAGAATATCAAAATTGTTCATTTATGTTTCTATGAATTGTAAATTGATAAAAAATGGAATCTATTCTGTTCATTTTCTATCCGTTTTTGCTGAAGTAATAAATCTCGAACGTTAACTGTTTCTAAATTTGATTATTTTACAATCATTCCCTGGTACTGAACAAATCACTGATCACTTTGAATCGCTACCCATAAACATTACTTGTTAAAGTAATTATGCAGCTAATTTCCCTGTCGAAAGATACAGCATCCTAATCAGACACCTCTGGATATCAGCTTTTCCTTATTATCAACATCAAAAGCAGAACAAGATTCAATTTACTCCTGCTATAGCTAATGACAATACCAGTGCCACAAATTCTAGCCCGCTCTCATGTACGAGTAACTTGTTTCTTATATAGTTATTAGACGACACTGTCGTAAAAATATGCGGTCCTAGAAAAATAAAATCTAGATCTAATTAGACGTTATTACAGTTTATGTCGTTTACCAGTTTAGATGGCAAGGATTGCATATCGAAATAAAAGTCAATTAAATAAATTTAGATTCCACTAATACACTTATTTCTATCCTGTGTCTTTGGAAATGGGGAATTCGTTTTATGGCGATATTCAAAGTTGCTTACGTACAGCAATTGTTGCCATTTTGCTATTTATTAGTTCCTGATCAGTCTAGCTTACAGCAAACCCATGTATGTAATTTAAATGTATTCGAGATCTTTTTGTTTTATGTTTTTCCATAATCGATAAGCCAAGGAATTGAAATATTTTGATCAGGCACAATAGCTGGCAGTATATGTAAAATGAAATGGTTGAGCGAAAGAATTCACATGTACTTTGTGAAGTTATACAAATAAACAGTTAAATTACATAAACTGTATCAGTCGCATACACTTCTTCACAATGGAAGATTTGTATTGTTAGTGAATTGTTCAAGGATTTTAATCCTGCGATTTTGTCTTAATTTCACAGCATTTTGTATAATCATATAAGTTATGTCATATTTTTGTTGAGTGTTATTAATGAAACAGTTCACAAATACATAATGTCTATTTTTGATATATTAATGTAATATTTTGATGTAACTGTCTAATGTTGTATATTGATGAGATTTTAATCAAGAAATAAATAATTATACTAGATGTAAGGTATGCAAATACATGCTTGACGTTATATGACATGCTATAATTAAAGGAGACAATAAATCATTTTACAGACAATACGTGCACCCGGAATACATTTACTGGGAATTCAGTCTGCTTGTTGTCTGTGTATAAAATAAACATTTTCCTCTAATTAATTGAAAGTATTTCTCTTTTCCATCAAAGACAAAGTTTCTACTAACTGGTTCACACAAATTGATGGTTTGAGAACTTGTTAAATTACTTGAGTTTCGTATTTTTGACGAGATAAATCTCAGTGAGTTGTAGATATGTGTAGAAATGTGAAGTAGGTTGAAATGTATTTGTATACACCCCAGTGTGAAATCCATTTAGACGAATTAACAAGAAATAGCAAGAAACCAAGAACAATCTTCAAATCTCTGTGACTCTGCAACATGAGAGTCGAATAAAGCATTACTACCACCGACTTTGAAATTATAGCACTGGGAGAGTTTTTGCCACATCGAATAACACGTTATTTTGTAATTAACATAAATATGTTTGTAAGTATGGAACTGCAACATCGATTTTCTCATGTGAAGTTTGCAATCCATATGGTATAAGTTCATATTTATTTAAGTCATTCCTTGTTTTGACGTTAACTGCAATAAAACGTAAATTTCTTTTTAATTTTATACAACGTGTGCAAGTATATGTGCCATCTACACTACAACACAATCATGACGCTATGTCTTTTGTGAAATGATTTTATATTTGTAAAACGGGAATGTGTCGGCATGCTTTGAAATTGGAAAAATGTCATTTAAAACTGTACGTTCTATTATTTACATGTTTATAAAATTATGTTGACACTCATTCAAGAATTGGTTTCTCAGTTTCACATGTGTGTAATATGTTTTAACAGAAATATCGTGAAACGCGTTGTTCCTGTGACGACATTTGGGACCGCCATGTTTTACCGCTAAAGTTGTTTGTTATACGATGGTTCAATGCATCATAGCTAATTATAAGAAAGAAATGAAGTTACCAGAAATGAAACACACTTAAAGCAATGGTAACGACTTCAATGTAATGACTTAAGCAGCTCGATTTTTTCTCAGTTTTTGTAAAATGGGATTTCAGTTTCTTTTGAAGACAATACCCAGAGAACCGCACCTTATGAGTTCAAACGTTTAATAAAACATCTATAAACTCCTGAATGAGTATCACAATCTGTGATATATTTTAATCATTTTTTAATTATCGCACAAACTTAATGGCGAGTTGTTGATTGATGTTTGGGAGTAGCCTACATAGTTCTCATTAGACCGCTACAAATTCTATGTTTACAAATATTTACATAATAAAAAGCTGCATATAATCAAATCAGCGGAAATGTTATAACGGATCAAAAATATATATTAAGTTTATAATTTAACAAGTTTGTGTGTTCAACATACGTGTTTACAGACATCAAATACTTTACAGATTGGACATATTTAACATGTTGTATTTATAATGTCCAAACTATCCTATAATATCCATTTTAATTTCAGTTCTATGTCAAAGCATTTCCTAACATTCTAACATTAAGACATAGGGCGAGCGAGCAAGTACCGGGACTTCATTACAGGACTATACGTTATATTTATCTGTTTATCATCTCGAATTTTAACGTCATTCTTCTATATTGAGTCATTTCGTTGTAACATTCTGTGTGTGATGTATTTATTTTGCGGACACCAATTTCTCAGTCAATGAAATTTGTATCATAAAATGCCCCATTGAACATCTTTTTCGTAATTTGCAAAATGTTGTGGTTTTATCGGAATAACTGTGATAATATAGTTGTATTAACATTTGTTTAAATGATCCGGCACACGCAAAGTAAGATAACATTGTATAGAAATCAAGCATTTTATAATAAAATATTTGGATCGTATATGTTTGAAACGAGGCTAAACATAATACACGAACGTTTGTGCACATTACGTTTTATAAATACATGAAATATTATATCTTCATGTCATATAATGATTAATTATACATAAAGTATACTAGTAAATCAGAATAGTCGTATTTATTGGGGTGTACTATTTTTTATAAGTTACGTTGAAATTATGATAAACCATTTCTATTTATCAAACAAATTTCTATTTATAAAATTGTTTGTGTCAACGGTCTTTTATACGATAACTTTGATCCTGTAACCACAAGGAAAACAGAGTGAAACGTAACAAACCGTTACAGTTCCTGATTACACCAAGCTCATTTTCATTAATACAAACTTCTTTTTACTTAATTTGTAATAAATGTACAATCATTTGAGGAAAGCGCTTCACTTGTTGTTAAGTCGGATAACGATTAAATGAATGGATGTGCCATTGATATACACAGAAAAAATATATTCTTGTGAACAACAGTTTTAGATCTAAACGAAACCCGATGTCAATTTAACGTAAGAAGATCTATTTTCTTCAGCGTATTGGTAATACTTTATAGACCAATTTACCACCTACTGGGCGTGTATCGACATTTATTGGCAAATAACAATTTGTCAAACTACAAGACATCCCAGATTGACCGCATCTCAATTGATAAATTTTAAGTCAAAACAATTCAAACAATACAGAGTATTATTTTCTCCCCGTATATCACATTGTGTCTTCAAATAAACTACAATTGAGTTTGTTTTACCCTGGGGAAGAGACTTTCAACAAATTTGTAAATGTTGATTTTCCACCCTTGGGCCAAAAAAACTACAAGATAGATACACACGCTATCTCAAGTATTGATCCTTTCACTTAGGAATGTTGAAACCTGGGTAATTATACCAACAACTTATGCGTCTATAACTGAATGAGTTAATTAGTCAGGCATGTTTTATACGGTTCTGTCGTTATCTATTTATATACTAACGAAGAGTTAATTGGAAACTCTATGTCCTACTAGTATACTCATATAATCATATTAAGTAACCGTTACATTTTGATCAAAAGACAATATACACTCATAAATTCATCACACTGAATATTCATCTGTAATTGTTTCGCATTCTTTATTTCGCTTTGCGTGTGAATGATAAATTTCAACAAAACAGTCCATTTTACTATACAACTTAATTTCTTTGAAGAATATTAAACATGCTACACGCAGTTAATATCTAATGATAAAACGAAGCGGATTAATAATATGTCAAATTAATCAAATAGTAAATAATACATTTTAAACCAAATAAACGTAAAACTTAGGATAATATCATTTTAACGGGTATTCGTATATATCAGAAAATTTACGGATAGACTACTGTTTACGAATGCATACATTTATCAAAATACAAAATGTAATTTATGTATATAAAATCTTTCCAGCATTGTTAATACATGATGCCTAGTTTCTTCATGTGATTATTTTTGTGCGGCAAGTTTCCTAATTAGTACAAGTACGGATGTTACGTTGTGTAATACTTTCTCCTGTAGTTATAAAACATTTCAGGGGTCTTTAATTATCTGTTATGGCATATTTCAACCGAATCCCTTAAATACTTGAATTTTACAATCAGCCTGGGACCGTTACACGCAATTTGGCGTTTAATGGGCGATTTCTCTGAAGCAACGATTCTCCCATAAATTAATGATGTTTCAATTTATTTGATTTAGAGTTGTAACAGTTAGTAAACTTGTATTCTTTGAGGCAAATATAATGCTCAATAAAATGACTTTGAACACAGACAGTTTTGGAACGGGAAAGAGTCTGATTAAGGTGAACCAACACTTTCATTACCAATAATTGTCAACATTGTAACACGTATAATAGGACTGATTGCTGATTGTGTGTTTTATATTACTTTGTTTGTGAGGAATTTCCTTCTAGAAATTTTTGTTTCAAAGAATTAAAACAAGATAATTTATCTCCAGGATGTCGGAGGTTAGCGACCGTATATTTTAAATGAAATAACTTTTGCAATTAAATTGATAATTGTTTTTAACTATATATTAACCGAATTAAATATCCGATCTATTCATATAACCAGAGCATGGTTCCGACATGATAATCTGTTCAACTAAAATAAATGGTATAATTTGAATAGATATTTTTTACAGTAGGAAGCTGGTGTCAATAATTTTAATAATAAATCAAGCAGGCACATTGCTATATAATTTTGATATGTCCAAAACAACTGACCTTAGAACGGATACAAGATAATGCACACAAGTATAATTTATATTTTTTGTGAAGAATAGTGTCAAAATACACAATTAAAATACTAATAAGAAAGGTGATATAATCGTCAAACTGAAATAAAAAAATGTTATTTAACGCATAAGTATCATAGCATAAAATTTGAAGAAAATTTAGTACAAATAAAATAGAGTACGTATTAAATGCATATGTTTGTTACTACTTTTACATATTGTTGTATCTTTATATATACGTAAGTAATACATTAATTCTGGATAATTTCTTGGAATATTCTAGGTTGGAACTATCCCTTCGCACAATATGCAAAATTTTTAATGTTATTTCCATGGTAAATCACGTGATTTGATCGGAAGATTTGGTGAGAATATAAGTTAAAACATTCATGTTCACATATATTTAGGAGCGTTTTATGAGCTTAAATATTGCTGAAGTAATCCTTAGTTATGTTCGTACGAACAAAATTAATTATATTGTATGACTATACATTCTCGTGCAAGTTTTATTACAAAATTAATCATACAAATTAAATTAGAAACAAATTAATTCCAAAATGTAAATGTTTCAATAAATGCACACATAAATAGAATATTTCAATGAAGTAAAATGCATAATTAGGATAAATCTATGTTTTATACGTAGAATTGTGGATTATTTTACACATAAATTTAATGAAATTTTATTAAATTAAAATTGTTGCGCAACTCGGTATGGATTTATTTTACAATTTTAGAATAAATTCACCCATATATAACAATTAACTATTTCGTTTCAATTTGATTTTGCCACTAGAATTTTTTATTTAGAAATATTCATCTGAAAATTAAAAACAACGTATAAAATATCTTATAGAAAAATATTCGTATATATGTAGTTTTTTATATACGCAGTTATTTATATATGCAGTTATTCATATATTGAAATAAAAAGTTGCAATATGAAAATAAAGTGTTGGTCATGGTCTAATATATTTTTATCTTTCAATTCAACAAAGTGTAATTACGTTTAAACACTGGACTTTCATATTAATTTTCTTACCGGCGGCTTCCGAAGTTTCCAGGCCTTGAAATGTTTTATTTGCCATTTCCATTAACGCATCCAGCGGGGAAACGTCTTTGAGATTAGCAGACACAGATCTAGGTTCGTCATCTTCATCATCAACATTTATTTCCTCTTCGTCTCCTTCAGACGAAGCTTCAGAGTGCCTGCCAGGAGTGGGTGAAGCATCCCAGGGTCTGACAATCTTACTTTGGGCTAGCACAGCACCTCTCTGGTGTTGTTCCGTACGTCTGTTGTGATGAGGATGTATGTGTCTTGGTGTGCTTGATTTTCTGTGACTGGAATTTTCAGGTTTATGTAAAGAATGACGCGGCTTTGAAATACCGTTTGTAATTTTGTCCGAAGAACCTTTGTTTAAATGCTGATGTCTGCTTTGTAGTTGATCAGCTGAACAACCGTTCGCATTTAGAATGTCATTTATTCGGAACGATGTGAATGGTTTATTTGGATTCCTAGGCGGCTGAACTTGAACCATAGACAGTTTTCTGATGGGTTCATATTTGTCACTGATTCCGTCCCCACCACCATCACCTGTCACGTTTGTTGACATCATCATTCTGAAGTCCCAGGGTGGTGGTAGAACTCTAAGCATTGGTAACGTCATTGGGTTGCGTTGATCCAGCTTTTATAACTAAATTTATTCAATCCTACTCACCAAAGCATTTAGTAAAAGAAAATTTCTACAACAACAAAACAAAAAGTAATTTTGTAAGTATCCGTGGTGAATGAAAACACAATGTTTTAAAACAGAATGTCCACAATTTCAGTTGAAAGCAAGTTACAAGCGATGCGTCACTTCAAAGTCACTTTTATTTTATATCAATCAGTATTTTCTAGCGATCATTAGTATCGCTGTCAATATTGTACGTGCTTTAGTTATGTATTACAATCACCCTGGCTGACGTTTGATAGATGGATAGTAACAGTTCAGACCATCTTCGCCCCTCGGGTCTTATGTATATGTAACTCTTATTATCTGAGTTTAACACATCCGAAACATGTCGACCATGCAATGATATGTTGTATATCTCCAGTTATTGACAGCTAGCCTGTCAAAGGTGTTGACAAAATTATTTTCCAACGCCACTGCGGAATCGTAAAAGTCAATTACCGGGTGTCCCTAAGCAGGTAGTACCGACCTCGAGCTACGTCCACTACTAATTATCTGCCATTCGAATAACTAAAAGAAAAATACAAATACTCGCACTTTACAATCCTTGAAAGCGAACGGAACTTATTTCGCCTGGCACGTATTTTTCTAATTGTAGATATTAAAACTTTCTTCTTCACTCGATTGCTAATAAGCCACGGCTATATTGACAAGCAATTCATGTCTGTTGTTGTGTTTTGATCTATAGAGCAAGAGGTACGGGACGAATCCGTACGCATGACCTTTTCTCCATTTTCTAATCAGCTCGCTAGATGGTGGGCGGAGTCACAGACTGAGGCAGCCAATCCCAATACGCTAGCTAGGTTCGCTGCCGTTCCTCGCAGTGCCTCGCTACTGTACGTTATTTGCTAATTAACTCAATTTTGTGCTAGAAATTGCGTTACCATAAAACTTAGAAAATGTGTTGGACATTAAAACAAATCACCAACAATGTTTTAAAATGATTCTATTAATTACACGCTGTGTTCGACGATTCTATTAATTCATCAAATTTTTGTACGTTAATTGAGAGAGTAATATTGAAGATTTAAGGCTTTAGGGATCATCTGAAGAAACTAATTATTGGAGATTACAATTTTGTTCGTTACCTTAAATTCGAGTGATAACATTTTCCGCGTCAATCTACTTTACAGATTTTTTTAAAAACTAAGAATAAACGTAGCTTCTTTCTGGGATATATTTATATGTTACACAATTATATCCGCGAGGAGAAAGTGCGCGTTATCATTGCGCCGTTTACCATGATTTTATTCGTAAATATTTTATGCTAATTTTTATGCATATTTTTTATTTTTATGGGGTGATTTTTAATCAATGATCATTTACAAATGATAGCAAATTTGTCCAACGGGGAAACAACATATTTGATGATCATAAAACGGACGGAGAAATATCCGTTCACCATACGTTGAAATGTTATTATCATGAAATAAAATTGTCTTATTTTTGCTGTCCCGTCACTCAAGTTTTTATTGCGCCATAAAATTCAATATTTTCATCATTATTACAGATGTTATCAGATTTTTTACCACAATTGTCACATTTTTGTAAATTTTTCGATGGTTCAAATTTACATTTTTATGTTTTGTGATATTTTTCCCGTGCAAAAACAAATACAGTTTTTTTTCAGACAAATACATTTAAAAAATTCATGTCATACTTTATAATCCAAATAGAAAGGATTTTTGAAATAAAACTAAAATTTTGTGAAGTGACGATGAAACAAAATAATCACCAAATAAATATTTTAATGTATTTTCTATCGTCATTAAAAGACTGTGGGGATAATAATTTGTGGATGTCTGTTTTGTTTGATGTTGTAAATTAATTTATAGCTACCGTTCACGTATCAATTTCGCATGGACGATTTTTACAAGTGACGTGTGGCATACTCACAAATGTTTGTATCTTCTCAAAGATTTCTAACTATTTTATGTTTATTTAAATATACATTTAACGATTGAGAATAACACTATATCATCTGCCTAACTTCCTTTTAGACATTTTTTCAATTTTTAATTTCATAAATGACAGATTAGGCTTTTTATTACAAGATCTTTAATGTTTACGTATCACTTCTATAAAGTACCCCTATAACCAATATATCGTTTCGTATTTTGAGATAATTAATAGATGTATTTTTGTCCTTTTCACTAATTCACTCTAATTTGACCATAAACAAGTGGCATTTTTGGCAGAAGATTTATTTCAGTAATATTATATGATTAAGGGTTTAGAGCCGTGTATAATGGATAGAAAACGGTTAAATTGCTGAAGTTGATGGTTCAAAAAGTCTCGACCTGTTATTAGTTTTCAATGTTACAATCGTGTAATTAATTTCAAGAGCATTGATGTCACATCAGAGAGATTTCAGCTAACAAGACCAAAATTAATGGCGAATTTATGTTGTCTTAAATCGTATGTACAAGCTTTATAGAAGTTTAACAGTGTTTTGTGGTTTGTTACACAGGAATCGGCTGTTTCATGCGGATATTGCGTAACATTGAATGCAGTTAATAAAGACCCTTGTCAGGGTCATTGTTTCATGTTCTTTTTTATTCATTAATGCGAGATACGTACATTTTATGTTTTGATTCCGATTTTAAAGTGAAATTGTTCACTGCAATCATGTGAATTAAAAATAAATATCTGGACACAATTTCAGGAATTATTTACTGCATTAATCATGTTTTTCCCTTGTTCTAATTCGGGACAAGACGAAATTGGTTTGCTTCAAAAGTTAATAATACATGTGTATGGAACGTTTTCGAATAATTACTACATTGTTAGTTATATATGTATTGGTCAGACAATTAAACGTACATTCGTTTGTCAGACAATTATTAGGGGCGTTGGAATTTTTAGAAATGATCATTACGCTTCTTTACATGGAGATTTTTATGATTATGAGTCATACGTTTAGTTTATTGAGAGCACATTGAAGTATATATCATCATCCTAAGATAGATAAATCTAGTATTTGATACCACAGATATCAGATAATATAACGCACACATAATTCATTGATTTTGAACAATTAAATAAAACTGACAAATAAATATATAGAAATACGTACTGAGTACTTGACATTTATTTTGTACAAATAATAATAATAATAATAATAATAATAATACATATTGTTTATTAAGACAAGCAGGAGTCAGATGTTTAGTGCACATTGCTGTACTGAAATGCTCAAAACAATATTAAGCAGTATGCGTCTGTATCATCCTACTCAGTGGATGGTTTTAATTTTTCCAAAACAGCATAAAACTCACTTACATTAGGAATTGAAGGCATTGACGTCAGGAAATGCGATACACTATGTCATGAAATAAAATACATTAACGTTATGAAATACAATACACTAGCATCAGTAAAAACAGTGCCCTAACGTCAGTAAATACAATACACTAACGTCATAAAATACAATACACTAACCCCAGTAAATATAATACACTAACGTCAGTAAATACAATACACTAACGTCAGTAAATACAATACACTAACGCCATGAGATCAAATACACTCACGTCAGTAAATGTAATAAACTAGCGTGATGAAATACATGAACAATACACTGACGTCGTAAAATACAATACGCAGATGTTAGAAATTATAACATTGACGTCTGGAAATACTATATAAATATCACATCATTCTAATAGAGTGATATCAGAAATTGCAGCAACCAAAAAAGGATAATGACCGAGGAGGCGCCGAGGTCAGCATTTACTTTCACTAGCGATTTTTAACAACGCCCTCTCAGACATGTGATATCTTATTTATTTTCCGAAAATGTCTGCGCTGAACAGAATATAAAATTATTTAAATCTGCATTAGAAATATTGTAAATTGTTTGGTACTCATTTTGTAAAACAAATCGTTGTGGAGTGCAGTAGATTTTTTTACTTTGAGCGATGACGTAACATATTTCTTTGCATGCGCTGGCCTAAAAATGATGGGTAAACAATATTTTGGTCTAAATAAAAAAATTTCAAGAAGAATCTGCGATCGATCGATCGATCGAACGGATTTTAAAGGGAAAATGATTTAATTTCCGTAAATCCGTTTGGACTGTACGTTTATCCTGTCTGCGCATGTGTTGTTAAAATTGTCTTAGGTATTGGTGACTGTATATTGGAAACGCAGATGAGGTATAATAAATCGCATTGATGTCTGGAAAAATGATACATTAACGTCCGAAAATACTGACGCCATGAATTACAATACACTAATGTCAGCAAATATAGTACACAAACGTCATGAAATACAGTACCCTAACATCATTAGATACAGTATACAAACGTCATGAAGTACATTACACAAACGTCATGAAATACAGTACACAAACGTCATGAAATACTTCACACTTACGTCAGTAATACAGTATACAAACGTCAGTAAATACAGTACCCTAACGTCATGAAATACAGTATACAAACGTCACGAAACCCAGTACCCTAACGTCACGAAATACAGTATTCAAATATCATGAAATACAGTATACAAACGTCATGAAATACAGTATACAAACACCATGAAATACAGTATACAAACTTCATGAAATACAGTATACAATCGTCATGAAATACAGTACACAAACGTCATGAAATACAGTACACAAACGTCATGAAATACAGTATACAAACGTCATGAGATACAGTACACAAACGTCATGAAATACAACACACGTCAGTAAATACAGTACCCTAACATCAGGAAATATAATACATTGATGTCAGGAAATAAAATCATTACTCAGTTTTAAAATATGACGTCACTCTATTGGAGAGTTTTTCTACTTCATTAATCTTACCTTTTCTCAATATCGACTTGTAGAACATGGCACATTCAGTCTAAAATGAAGTTTTGACGATTCAAATTCACAACCCTATGTTTTTAAATGTATGATACACGCAGACACACAGACAGTGTGTAATATATACAACCATGTGACTCTACTCAACAAACCCATATATACACAATATTGTCTATCAGTAATGTAATAGCAGAGAAAACTGTATATTTCCTGTCGACATTTCTAAATAGACATACAAATTATCTTGTCTCATTCGCAAAATGTAGATTTTGACAACGCAACAAATATGATTGTTCTCCCAGACAAATTTAAACCTACCACAGGACAATTAATGTCTTATAAGAATTGTTCACTACCACATTATTGTACATCTCCCAAAATACATAACTACTTATTTGGTAGTTAGAGCTTTTAGTCTGGGAATAACATGTTATTGTGTTTGAATAATTCAGTTATTTCTATATTCTGAAGAACGTAATGTTGCTGAAGGCTCTGTCTAAACTATTGTTGACAGACAGCGTTTGTTACAGCAATAAATGTTCCGCTATTGACGGTCGGATATCGTGCTTTTTACATGACGGCTGTATACAGGAATTATACAACATATAAATTTAGATTGTCTGTCCAAAACTTTCTGTAAACCACATAGTGAGATTTTGCAAGCTATACTGTAACTAAAACGAATGAATTATGGACACGCTGAGATACTTCACTAGATTGTCTTCTTTGATTCTACTGTAAACATAACTCATCACATCAAATTCACTGTGAATGGAATAATAAATGTGTGTTGGCTTACATTGAAGTTATGCTGTTTATCAACAGCAGTTCATGTACAGTAGACCGTAGACGTAACCATTGTATATCCACATTACCTACCAGTCCTAACATATCCCTTAATAGTTCTTGAGCCGCGACCGTGGTCTAGTGGTAAGTGTGCTGTACTTGTGATCTGCCGATCCGGGTTCAAATCGCGGTCGCGGAAGGTCATATCCTTCAATAAAAAATTGACAAAAATGTCGATTTTCCTCCATATGTGAAGAAGTTGTTGGCTCCTTGTGGAAAAGTTAGTTAATACTGGTTAGTATACAGCCCAGGAAAACTGGTTAAAAGAACTGGTCGCCATACATAACTGAAAAATTGTCGAAAAAACGGCGTTACACCCCCCAAAAATGTTTTTGGTAATCTAGAACTAAAATATTCCCTCATTGTTTATGGGTTATCTGAAAGTAGTAGCATGTTCCCTTACTTTTCTCGTGTTACTTATCAGTACTAACAATCCCCGTCATTGTTTCTTGGTTAGCTAGTTAAACTGTAGATTGCGCAGATATTTAAATGCCATGCCAGGCTCGCGAACATGCGACTACCCGATCAACCGTGCTGCATTCTACCGACTGAGCAAATTAAACTGGTTATTTAAAAACTAGAAGAAGCTGTCTAGACTTAGTTCATGTTGGGAATCTGCAAATTACCAATTAATCGCAAAGAAAATCGACCTGCTCAGAATTTAACCAGTACCATATTCAAAAAGATAAAGCAAGACTCAACAGAGGTTAAGCCACTCTATCTTGCGACAATTACAGAAGCGTCAATTTGTCCGAGTTAAATAAATGTTTTGATATTCTATTTTATATACAGTACATGTGTCTGATCTGGTGCGTGTTTGTTGTCATTTTGTAATATTCGGTAGAATGTATCAAGCTGAGGAACATAAAAACAAAAATAAACAAACTTTAAAAGTAAATGTATGTGCTATAAATGTTCTTATGTATGTGCTATAGATGTTCTTATGTATGTGTTGTAAATGTTCTCATGTATGTGCTATAAATGTTCTCATGTATGTGCTATAAATGTTCTTATGTATGTGCTATAAATGTTCTCATGTATGTGCTATAAATGTTCTCAAGTATGTGCTATAAATGTTCTCATGTATGTGCTGTAAATGTTCTCATGTATGTTCTATAAATGTTCTCATGTATGTTCTATAAATGTTCTCATTTATGTGCTATAAACATTCTCATTTATGTTCTATAAATGTTCTCATGTATGTGCTATAAACGTTCTCATGTATGTGCTGTAAACGTTCTCATGTATGTGCTGTAAATGTTCTCATGTATGTGCTATAAATGTTCTCATGTATGTGTTGTAAATGTTCTCATGTATGTGTTGTAAATGTTCTCATGTATGTGCTATAAACGTTCTCATGTATGTGCTATAAATGTTCTCATTTATGTGTTATAAATGTTCTCATGTATGTGCTGTAAATGTTCTCATGTATGTGCTATAAACGTTCTCATGTATGTTCTATAAATGTTCTCCTGTATGTGCTATAAACGTTCTCATGTATGTGTTGTAAATGTTCTCATGTATGTGCTATAAATGTTCTCATGTATGTGTTGTAAATGTTCTTATGTATGTGCTGTAAATGTTCTCATGTACGTTTATATTCCATAAAGTAATGCGTTATTAACCGTATCTGTAAAACAGTCATATTTTATATTCATCAGCGCAAGCAATGTCCCTGAAATAAAACATAACGAATGAGTTTTATTCCAAAAGAAAAACCAGAAATCAATAACAGCTATGTCTGAACAGGCAGCATGAAAAATAACTTAATTTGAAATAAGTATTTTGTCCTGGATAACAATTCGAAATCATTCAGTTAGCACACATGTTCACAATGTAAAAGTGACTTTGAATTGCTAATTGATGAGATGTTAAACAGATACACCTCGACAAAGTTGCTCGTCTAAGTAATTGAATACATTTAAAAATGTTACAGTGAACTTAAAGTTTATATTCACGTACATTTGTGTTACAAAACTTGCTTACAAGATTTTCGCACAGAAGAAAAAAGAAAGAACTGCCTCCAAATAATGCCTCTAGTTTATGAGCATTGAGCAGCGTTACTACAAGTATTCAAGTATCACTGGGTTCCAATTCATTAAGTATTAATGTTCTATCGACACTCTTCTCTATAGCACCCTGCAAACGTCACTTCTAATTCCTTGTAGAGCTAGCAAAACATATTTCAATTTCCAAATAAGCGCATTAGTTAAGGGAGTAATGTCAGTCTGAATGAGTTAATTCTGATTGGACTAGACGTCCATAAATTCTTTCCCCCTAACCCATTACCGTTGCCGAAAACTTAGACAATTACACTCAATCATAGTTACAAATTGTTAGAAACGATTTAGCCTCCAGAAAACTGATCTATAGTGAAAACACCAGCGAACAACGTGAGCAATAATTTCACCATTAGAACAATGTGTGTATAATTGAAGTTCTAACAAAGCATAATGCTGACATTGGTTCAAAGCTGTCTATTTCAATCGTCAGTGTGTTGTCGGAGTCCACGAACTGTGATACACACAACAGCATGTTTCTTTCAACTTCCAGATTGTTTAGATGAATTGATGAAAATCACTTTAACTTGCTTGGAATATAGGTGAACATTTCAGATCAACGTCACCATCAGATAATTGATGTTGTGAACACAAGTATTTTTGCACTTGTTTACATGAATGACAGGCAATAATGACTTTAGCTATAAATTGTGCAGTATTAGCGGTTAGCACAACTCAATATACCATCATACCTGTACATGTCTACAGCATCATACACGTATCCGTATAAACCCATCAGTAGAAATGATGAAAGCGTCCTTAAATTTTGATGGAAGAATTAGAGTAGACTTTGATTTTGAGTGACTTCATTCAGCGATAGGTATTGATACCTTGTCTTAATATATTCTCATATGTCAGGTTTTGTGTCTGATGTCTTTCCTATCGTGGAACCATATACATAGTTATTCGTTTTATCATCTAATTACAAGATTATGTTTTATATAAAACACTATCACAGAGTAGAGGATAACAAATATTCAAGATTGAACCACTTACCTATGCTAAGATTTATGAAATACGCTAGGTAGATTCATAATATTTTATACTGTCCGTTCATATAATTTGAAAACAGAATACTTTGACATAGAAACTGTCTTTTAGTTTATATTCAATTATAATGTCTAGGATGACAAAGAAATGTGCAAGAGAAACAAGCATGGTGCCACCAGACAATCAGAAATACTCCCGTTAATGGAGTAGATCTATATTTCACGAACTATGATTTGTAATTTATCAGCCAAATGCGAAGTGTGGTGTTTACCAGTAAAACATACTGTCAATCAGTCATAAATACCCGACCAGTGTTGTGACGTAAATATTCTACTCGGGGTTCTATATATCATACGTATTGTGACGTAAATATTCTACTCGGGGTTCTATATATCATACGTATTGTGACGTAAATATTCTACTCGGGGTTCTATATATCATACGTATTGTGACGTAAATATTCTACTCGGGGTTCTATATATAATACGTATTGTGACGTAAATATTCTACTCGGGGCTCTATATATAATACGTATTGTGACGTAAAAATTCTACTCGGGGTTCTATATATAATACGTATTGTGACGTAAATAATTTTTGCGGTGCTCTGTATCATAATAATCTGAGATTATTATATGAGTAAGTATATTCGTTATAACGTGAGGTAAAAAAGCTAAAAATAATGTTTGCTAAATGTAAACTATCATATAAGCGAATACGGGTTTGAAAAAAAACGTACGAACATTTACACTCACAAAAAGAAGCCGCGAAATTTGGATACTAGCAAGACTTAGTCAATGAAAATGTCCACTGTTGACTTTTAATATATCATGTTGGAAAACTGTTACAAAATAATTCTTAGTCTTCCAATACATTCTATTTAAAAACAGTTTGATTCGCGAACTAGCATGCGCACATTTTTAAAGGGTATAGTTATTTCTAATGATGTGAATGTAATTTGTGAGACGACTGAAGGAGAACAAAAAGAAGACAATAAATAACAAACTCTCCGTGTTTAATTTCAGTTTTGTGGTATGAAGTGGTTTATTAGTTAATTCAGCGATTGTTGAAACGCAATGCCAGCATTACTATAACTTTTACGATGACAAGTTTTATGATTCTTCACAAAATGCTTTGAAAGTTTAATTAAACTGTAAAACCGTGTCTTTTTCTTTCTGTAATTGTTTCCACTAACTAGACTTGTGTCGACTTGGTCGTATAGATTCCCAGTTTCGCATTTCATTCTAAAATTTGTATCTAAAATGCGAATGTTAACAAGTTCTATGGGTTCATAATTGGATTACAAGAAAATCTTCCATTTGAGTTGGGTGATAAAGACAACAAGTATTCTAAGAAATTTATTTTACAGCCCTGAACGTAAATGTCTGTTAGGACAAGAAAATCCGATTAACTTCGCATTATCACCTTGCGGGCTGACTCCTATTCCGCGTTTGATTGCTCAAACCCTTATTCATCTCCATTAGACAAAATAAACCTGGTGTAAATTAAATTTTCAGGACTGTCAAGGGCCTTGGGACGATAGCTGTTATGCTCTTCTCCATTTACGTTAAAACATTAACTTTACACTAGGGAGAATAACAACGTGTGAAATCCGCTAAATTGCCTCTTAAAGTCTGTCCGACTTATTGGTGGATCAACACAGAATGGCAGAACAATATATAAACGCGAATTACGCAAGAAAATTAATTTCTTACATTGTTTCTTCTGTTGATAATGACAGAAGAAATAGGTCATAAGATGTTGTGAAATACGAGACGATGAGACGTGTCACAAATTACACGGTCCCTTTACGGCAATTTGTTCAAATGACATGTTATTTTTTCAACTGGGAGATTAAACAAAACGGCGCATGTGGTAAAACATAGAACCAAACATCGACGGTGCCTGATCATGGCTGGCATGGGAAACAATTATGTTTGTATTTGTGATTAATATCTCAGTGGTATTTAAGTTCCGTGAACGAGATCACTGTCATTTTAATAGCAGATGGTACAACTGGGGATGGTTTTAATGGATTTTGGAGCGACTTTAAGAAAATAAAAATAGTAAATGTTTGACTGAGTAACTCGTAGATTTTTTTGTGACGAATGACAACCAACTGAACTTGCCGCGTTTGATTGAATGACACAATTAAAATGAAATTATTTGTATAATGTTATGAAAATTATTGTGTTTTTTTTTCATTGTTTTCTCACAGACATGATGAATTGTACTAAACGATAGGGAGGGATTAGTCGATATGGTTATGACATAAACTATGATTGTTCCATTAATGTCAAAATATATTCCAACGTCCTTGTCATTCTTGCATTAGTTCCTAATAAAAGCACTTATCAACTATATTATTCACTTTTCATAATTCAAATGATTTCGAAATTTTGACAAATTAATGCATAATAAATGATAAACTTTTTTGTCTTGTTAAAATTCGTACACATAAAATATATCGAAAAACAAATATATTCGTTATGAACGATGATAAAATTATTACGAAACATTTTATTTGCAAAACAATTATATATATGTATGAACATAATTATATCTTGATGAAGATTTGCTTTTTAAAGTGTAGTGTTTAAAGACGAACCCTCAAATCCCACTCAACCTTACATATACAAACTCTCACACAACATTACACGATACAAACTGTCACTCAACATTACACAATACAAACTGTCACTCAACATTCCACTATACAAACTGTCACTCAACATTCCACTATACAAACTGTCACTCAACATTACACAATACAAACTGTCACTCAATATTACACAATATAAACCTTCACTCAACATTCCACTATACAAACTGTCACTCAACATTCCACTATACAAACTGTCACTCAACATTACTCAATACAAACTGTCACTCAACATTACAAGCATTGATAAATCATATTTTATTTCATCATATTTGATTCTTAGTATTTATACACCATTGTTAACCGTAAGCATTCAGAAAACTATGTAATGTTGCACACGAATGCATTAAACGAGCGATGTGACATAAAATATATTCCTGATATTATTCTGGGGTATACATCGAAAATAACATCTATATCAATGTAATGTTTGGTCTGTCATCGACAGCGACAAGTTGTATTAGGCTTTTATAAATGCTCTCAGTCATGTGACACGTACTTCATTTGGTAGTAAAAGAAGCGCCAAAGTCTGAAACACTACAAAGCTGTAATAAAGCAAACAGAAGAAGTTCACCTTGAACATAAGAGCTCATAACGGAGCATCCGTTGTACAAACTTTATGATACGCTTTTATACATGTGGATACTTAAATTATGGAAATGTTTCTGTAATAATTCTTATATTGCCAATCAAAATAAACCGACATGAAACGCCTTATGAATAATTATATGGAGTCTATGCCATATTTCCCAACCTTGTGGACTTTTATGTGTCAGAAAGCTTTAACCAAGACAACTGGTTTTATAGAGGAGTTAATTGATGTGTTATTACTGAACCTGTAAACACTACAATAAATGTTTACAACACCGTTAAACTACCCCAGCTATACCAACATCAAAACACGAATTAACGAGAAAACAATTATTTTCATATTGTGTCCGCATTGAAACGCCCTTTGCTGGGAATAACATGGGTTTTATTCATAACTGATTAGATGGCTAACATATGGCTCTAAAACAATCAGTTTGTAACTATAAGACAATGAATCATTATACAGAAATGTAAAGTGTTACCTCCCAAAATGTTTATGGGTGTTTTTACTCTAATGAGTTTAATGAATTCAATCTTTTTTTTTAAAAAATCGTTCAGCTCAGTAATGTAATGGATTATTTGATGACTTGAGAGTTTATACTAATAAACAAATTAACATAATTTTCTTTTTTTCTAGGTGGTCTGCGCTGAAGTATTATGTCCAAACATTTTCCTAATTGCGCTGATTGAAGATTTATGTTACAGATGTGTACAGGCTAATAGCATTTAACAAAATAGCTGGTTACAATGATTGCCATCGTAGAGTTGGTTCTGTGAGGAAGAGTCTAGATCATCATTGTAGTGTTGGCTCTATATAGAGGCGCCTAGGTTGCTATCGTAGTGTTGGCTCTATGTAGAGGTGTCTAGATTACCATTGTAGTGTTGGCTCTATGTAGAGGAGTCTAGATTACCATTGTAGTGTTTGCTCTGTGTAGAGGAGTCTAGATTACCATTGTAGTGTTGGCTCCATGTAGAGGAGTCTATATTACCATTGTAGTGTTGGCTCTGTGTAGAGGAGTCAAGTTTTCAAATTCTAGACTGTTGTTTACATTTATCATTTGTAGGTTTAGAAACTAAACCATTAACTACAAGCAGAGATTCTGGTGTAAAACAACTATAAATTTATTCCATTGGACAAAATAAGAATGAAGAATGTTGATATTCATCTCAAAAAAGGAATAAAATGATTTATTGTACGACTATTTAACAATATTACATAACATCTGTCCGACATTGTAGAAACTCCCTTCACAGCAATTATTTTTTTCTCGTTAATTTAACCTTCTATTGTGCAAAAAGCGAATTTTTTGGCATAAATTTCTCAACTCGTGAAAGTTCTGACAATATTTGATACTTACAAGAACATTTTATGCCTAACTAGTGCAAAGTTTACGACGTGCGGAGTCATTAACGCTGATCGGGATATATTAACACATTACTGCAGCTCTGTCAGTATTTATGACCTTTGTAAAAGGTGTTATTATTTATCATGTACCATTTGCAAGGGTTCCCCTTCCACCGGTGGCAATTTGGTACAGTTTGAGAATATCCCTGTTACTTATAATTACAACTTAAAACCGTTCTGTAATAAGCGACAGAATATGATATAAAACTCAGATAAACTGTCAAAATATATGTAGTATAATCACGTGAACACATGTGCTCGACCAATCAGAACACACCAATCCTAAGAGGCCGAATCTTTCTACTAGATTTATGTTCTGTGTAATGAGCTATTTATACTTATCGACAGATAGTAAAAACGACGACTCTGCGTGTGGCGCATTTTTGGGCTTTGATATCAAATACTTTAGTCAGAAAACTCATTTGGAATTCGGCAATTTAAAACAGTACAGAAGCTCGTGAGATTACATCTGATTTGTTAAATAGATATAATAACATTTTAGCACAGAAGCGGCAATAAATCACCATAAAATTTTATATCTTGGATTTGGGTGTGAGAACAGATATCTATTTGTCGAAATATGAAACACTTAGCACTAGCCTGTACCTTGGGAGTTTTAGAAAACTCCGGACAACGAAGTCTTTGTATACCCCAAAAACTGTTTCATCCGCAATGGACACTGGACTGCTCACGATAAATTCACCCCGTAAAAATGAAAAGGAATTAATCAATATAATCTAATACGTCTTTTTGCTTTATTTTGTGTGGTAATTGTACAACAACACCAATTTTCAACCCTGGTGGCTAACTGATTAAAGGCGTATAAATGTAATCCACAAATATTACATTGTGTAAGTTCAAGCTGTTTCTTGCTATTTTCATAAATTCAAAACTGTTTTTCACACCATTTCAAAGTACTTGAACATAAATGATTTGACTCATCAAGAGTCATCCATACCCACATTACTTGTAATTAGATGTACCCATATAAAGACCGTTCAATATTCCATATAGAGGAGTTTAAAATGTAACCGATTTAAAACTGTACATCATGTTGTTTTGAGCGGACGTCTTGAGATGTCATACAAAACTATGGAATGCTAGAACAGTTGAATCTGCCTGGTCACCATACTAATATAGTAAGTGTCTGACTGACTGACCAATGATTCATTCTGTCAGTAATTTTAATACTTTAGTATTTGATCGGTCCAGTATTCTACAGTTTCTTGTATTTTTATCGTATACTGTAAATTGCTAGCTCCATCCCAGTTTATAATGACGGGAGTTGGTGATGCCGCTGTATTGTAATATTTCACACTTAATTATTGGTGAAAATTACTTTAAGTCTTACCTGTAGAGATAAATGATGTGATCTTCAAACCCGTCCGTTTTCTATTTGTGTATTACCTAAAGGGAATACATTATAAGTGGTAGAAAAGCCTGGTACGCTTCATATGTCGCTTCTGTTCCGGTGCTCTGAAGATTTCATGTAATTCTAAACATCTAAATGTACAATAACGTTTAACCATTGTTGTAAGGAATTATTCGAACATAGTGAATTTTAGCAAAAACTCCACAATCTAATTTACGTTATGGAACAAACATACATTTAGATGTAAAAACTTGGGATATTGTTCTTGTTTTGTAGCATTTACCAGCAAAAAAATGCATTATTTACAGTACTAATATATTTTATAAAGCATTTAGATTAGAATTATGATTCAGTTAGATGTATTGCTCTCCAGAAATCTGTGAGGAATTCAGCTTGTTCGGTTAGATAGGTTTTAGCTCTTTTGTTGCAATGAAAACAATAACATTTTTAGCACATTGTATCACTGGAAAGTGTTTCCAAGGGTAAGAATATATAAAGGATTTAAGATAACCTATTAACAAAATTAAGTCCAAAGTTCGTGTAATTCTTTGTTTGTCGATGATGGTAACTATGTATTCTGCACGCCTGTTTTACAGGAACATGCTGACACTGAATGTGTATAAATATTTGCACGCAGCTTGACTAACCACCATGAATTCCTTACCTAATTAAGGATGGTCAACTTTCACAACTACCCTAAAGTGTTGTACTTTCATGTAAGCACGTGTCTATGTTACAATTAATTGATGAAATCATAGGATGTTCCTTCCATTCCATGGTACAACGATTTGTGAATAGATCACACAGTAGTTCCATGTTTAAGTTTATTTAACACCTATCAGAACGCGGAGGTTGGTATTATATAGCTACCATCTTAAAACAACACTTCTGGATAATTTTGAACATCTTTATTTCTTACAACCGCTGCATTGTTTATGTTTTTTATGTTTCACACATGATCGTAACATCTGTTGTCATTACAATTAGGCAAATGTGGAGATAAAATATATTTAATATTGCGAGCACCTGTTTTAATTTTAACATGTATTTATTTTGCAGGTGTAACTTACACATTTTATGGATGTTTAAAGCTATGAAGATTGGTGGCTAGATAGTAAAGTATGTGAGAAAGATTAAGTTACTTCAACGATACTGCTTGCATATAGATAGATTAATAATTAATTCTCCTCCGCAAGGATCGTACACAAAAACGAAACAATACTTCTACAAATATGAACCATTTTTTCAATGACACTCGTATATCATCTTGTACATGTATACGCTAATTTGTATCTCATTAAGGGGAACCGAACCCACCATGTATTATTGTGAAAAGTTCAGTTTATTATAATGACGGTTCTAAATAATCTTTTCCTGTTAATGAGTACACCATTCATTCATTTATTGATATTTTGTACAATTCCATTTAAAAAAAAAATAAAGCTTTTTTTAAATCACGATGTCCTGTCATGTTTGCACCATGTGTCTGATGTAAATATTATTTACGAGCTATTTAAGTTTGTTTTTCTCGCTCCTGAGGTTGGTTTTGTTTGGGATGCATCTTTGTTTTCAAAACCACTCACTTGTATTGATAGGAACTGGTTTGTTTACATTTTGGCATATTGTTACAATCACCCTACATTCATTTCTGAAATACAATCACGGTGCACCCAGTACAATAAAGATGTATTTGTATGAAATATATATTCGTATTTAGATATTCGTCAAATTTCCAAGAAATTCAACTTGAAAATATAAAACATCGCTTTTTTCTCCAGATTTTTTTAAAAAACTATTCAATCTACTTTGGTCATATTTCAATTTCTGTTCTAACACAGCAAACTTTGTTTGTCCTGAGAAATAAACATGAGGTGATCGGAACCATAAGAACATTATCAGATCAAGTTGAAGACATCCGTTGCATCATTAAAGATTCATATAAAATTGACGTGACATTTTTATGTATCTCGAAGGATGTTCTGATTTTCCGGATGTCATGGTAATACCCAGGTTATGTCAAACACTAACGACAAGTGACATCACGTTCTATGATTTATTTCAGAGTATGTCTATGACTAACAGAATATTACTCAATATCAGCAAATGTCTTTTTTAATTTAGCAACCCAAACAGAACAGGTATTATTATTATTATTCCAAAATTATTGTACATTAGTTTTGTTTCAGGAATCTGTATGCTCACTGTATTTTTCTTCCATTAATGTGTAGCTGTACTAGAGGTAACATCACCATCACGGCTACTGACGTGTTCATCCACTCGTGGGTCTATCTAAATCTACAGGTGGAAGCATACGACATTATCACTTTTCTGCTTAAGTTGCATGAAGATGGAACGTACGTCGGCTTAGCGATTCTAATCTCAAACTGCTTGATTTAAATAATATTTTTACGGTTAAAACAAATTTTCTTCAATCAGCAGTCAAAAAGATATTATTTAAGTCAATGAGGAGGTTGTATCCTGTACAGTAAGCTTCAAATTTACCCTTTCCTCAATTTTCGTTAGGTACAGTGAAGGTATAAAAGGTGTAATAAAAGATGGATTCTTCATACTGTTTACGTCTGATTCTACTTAATACAAGCAAGATTTAACCTCACTTCCACAAGGTATTATTCATAACATATCCCCAATCATTGTGTGTAGACCAATAAACGACAAACTGTGAAAAGGAGCACCATTTCAGTTTATGGCCATATTTAAACATAAACATCAAGAACCATTTCGTTCAAATTTCTTGCACTTCTAAACAAGAACGTGAACACATTAATCAAGAGTGTAGCAGTATATGTGATGGATATGTTGTACGGGTATAGTGTTACACGATTTCAACAAAGATCAAATGTATACAGTTTTATGGTCCATTTATGCACATCAGATGTAATTGATACACCCATATATTTCACATAAATGCCATTTATTTGAACTCTGTGACATAAACGGATGTTGGTTTACGGGTAAGTGTTCCTGATCACATCAAATTGTGGGTAATACAACAGTAATACGGTCATAAACAAATGTTGTTTTTTTATCAAACAACGTGTGCATGTGCTACAACAGAAAACAATGTGGTGTAGGTAGATCCTTTGAGTATCAATTTAATGGTGAGTTGTCACATTATTATGTTGTATGGAATTGGCTGGTCCTTCAATTTTTGGATGTCTTAGTCCTTAGTCCCTGATCAATCCTTTAACGGTTCATTGTGTAGTTAGAATGACGAGCTTCCTGTCTTACATACCTGATCCTAATCGGAACACACGACTTACTAGTACACGAGAAACTAACCAGACCATCGTACATAAACACATTGAACCAGACTCGTGAGCTTTTACTGAATCATGTAATACTTTTTTCGACCATGTTTCTAATTCATTTTAACGCCTAAATGGATACAGGATTTTCCAGCAACATATAATAATTTCGTCAGGCACCCAATGTTCGGGGGAATCTAACTGCACATGATTCATTAGAAGAACAATAACTGCACTATTTATGTATGCAAACATTGAGTAATTTATCAACAAAACATTTACAAACCCAACTTTAGCGTGATGAAATAAATCATCATTGAAACGTAGACGTGGAAAACAGTTTAAATGTGTAATTTATCAAGATAAAGACATTTTATAGCCATAAAAAGTTAGCGATCAGTGTGACATATTATATTTATTACGATTATTTGTAAATTGAGTGTAACATATTGTCCTGGACACGATAAGAACTCGCAACTATGCACATGATTGTTCATTTGTGTTCCAGCTGTTTGTGATTGTTTTATGGTGTTTAATACCAGGAACAACAACACATATGCTTTATGCAGTTATCATGTGGAAATAGTAACAACACATATATTTTAGGTAGTTATCATGTGAAAATTACAACAACACATATATTTAAGTAGTTATCATGTGAAAATTACAACAAAACATATATTTTAGGGACTTATCATGTGAAAATTACAATTAAACATATATATTTAGGTAGTTATCATGTGAAAATGACAAGTACACATATACTTTATGTAGTAATCATTGTAAAATGGCAATAACACATATATTTTAGATTATTACGATGTGAAAGGGAAATAACACATATACTTTAGGTAGTTATCAAGTGAAAATGGCAATAACACATATACTGTGCATAGTTACCATGTGGAAATGGCAATAACACATATACTTTACATAGTTACCATGTGGAAATGGCAATAACACATATACTTTACATAGTTACCATGTGGAAATGGCAATAACACATATACTTTACATAGTTATCATGTGGGAATGGCAATAACACATATACTTTACATAGTTACCATGTGGAAATAAAGGCTACATATGTAATTCATGTAGTTTCATGTGGGGATAGCAGATATAATATTCTTGCAATTTTCAAATGACAACTACACATATAATTTATGCAGTCAGATGACGACTATGTACCAGTGTACTTTCCTGTTGTGTATCAGCACCCTGGAGTTGTAATAAATGTCGTACTTCTTGGTATCGTAAAACAGAGGTATTTTCACCTGAACACCATAAAACAGAGGCATTTTCACCTGGACACCATAAAACAGAGGCATTTTCACCTGGACACCATAAAACAGAAGTATTTTCACCTCGACACCATAAAACAGAGGCATTTTCACCTGGACACCATAAAACAGAGGCATTTTCACCTGGACACCATAAAACAGAGGCATTTTCACCTGGACACCATAAAACAGAAGTTTTTTCACCTGGACACCATAAAACAGAGGTATTTTCACCTGGTCACCATAAAACAGAGGTATTTTCACCTGGTCACCATAAAGCAGAGGTATTTTCACCTGGTCACCATAAAACAGAAGTATTTTCACCTGGTCACCATAAAACAGAGGTATTTTCACCTGGTCACCATAAAACAGAGGTATTTTCACCTGGTCACCATAAAACAGAAGTATTTTCACTTGACTTTCAATGCATGGTGTTTGTTTTCTGTTTTAAAACTTTCAGGAAGACAAATAACTGTATACCTTCCAATTTATATTAAAATATTGTTTTATATTAAGTAACAACTTGTTTAACGGTAGTGATCAGTTTAAATAAGCAATTTGGAGCACAGATATAGTCAAATAGGCTCTAAGTTTGTTCGTGTGCAATATGATGACAAGATGTGAGTGCATATATAGTGCTGATACAAAAAATGTGTTTCCTCGTATAAAGATGTAATTACCTTTGTTCCACAAAACGTCTTTTTACATCCTTAAGCTGTGCTTCCCTACAGGAATACTCACAGATTCAGTCTAAATGTCCCTCCTATCATCTGGAAATGATGATTGGATCATAATTGGTCAATTTGAGAGCAGATTTCCATTTTATGGTAATGAGACCTACTGAGCTTGGGGACAGCTTTGTCTGTAACAGAAAAACCGCCGTGCAGGGTGACTTCTGTTTGTTGATGCTGTAGATTAATCTAGGATTATTATTCATCTTGTATTTGATGACCTGTAACGGTCTTTGTCATCCTGTTCATGGTGTCTCCTTTCTGTGGTTTTATTACTTCACCAACATGTGTTTCTATTACAATTTTACCGGTGTGGTCATGTTTACAATGTAGAATGAATATCTTAATTTTTATGACCAGTATTTTAATTGTCAGTTCATCTTTGGCCAGCTGTACCCGATATAACTTGGGAAATACGAGAACAAAAAATGAACTCACAAAAACTATGCAATCGTTTGCCAATCTACAGATTTGAAATATTACACATGTACATATATCTGATGTATAACTTTGAACCATAAAGTGTTACCTTTGTCAATCAGCACTTCTATGTATGTTAATGAGTTCATCGTTTTTTTTACTAACTGGAAACTAATTGAGTGTACATGTTAAACTTCTTCATTCATTACTTTTTATTTCTGTTTGTTTAAGTTTTTAGACACAGATATTTGGTTCTGTAATAATAAGAAATCATGTAATGTGTGGATATTATATATGTATAACATTCATTGAATATTACATGTAATTATACATGAATACTCTGAAGAAATGATATATTGATTCTGAATTTTATATGAGAATTTTTCTGTCATAGTTCACACAATAAGTTCGGAAAGCTGGAACCTACAGTCAATGTAATGATGTTTTCTACATGGATAGAAGGACCATTATTCTATATATATATAGGTTATAAAGATAACAAAAAAGTAATTAACATAAACCTGCTGATCCATCACACATTACGGATCTAAACGAGACATTGATACTTCTTTGTGAATGTTAACTACAGTCAATATGTTATCATAATATTGTACGAAAACAATAAATGGAGCTACCAGCGATATAATATACGTGTAACAATTGTATGTCGTGACATGTAGATCACACTATTCAACGTCAACTAAGTAATTACTGACAAATGAGGACTGATTGGAAACCAATTAATTACCACAAGTAATTAACATTCTTGTGCTCAATAGTTAGACAATGTTTTTGTTATTTACAATAAGTCACGGGCTGATTATTGTATACCAGATAAATGACCGTTAGCAATGTTAACAATATAACTTTATTGTATTCTTTAATCACCAGTGGCTATCGTTTGGAGAATTCAAAGGTTGCTTGTCGCTGTATCTAACCCTGTAAGGCCTGCTTTAAAACTATTCATAATAAAATAATATCTTGTCTTATGTTCCCTAACACGAACAAGCGTTTTAAGAAGTCAAACATCGGGAGTACTTTATCAACTCTACAACAGCCTTGTTGGTATAAAGGGATTATAAAACGTGCGTACAATTTCTATCGTATATATAACTTACGAAACACATAAATGTTTGTCCCATGAAGTCTTTTAACTGCTAGTAAGAATGGTTGATACATATTTAGTACTGTATTATATATATTTCGTTCATGGTATTAGTACGTATTTAGTATGATTTAATTTATGATTAGAACAGAGAAAATATAACGGATCATAAAGAAACATTTATTCATTACATCATCGTGTATATTATTTATATTTCTCTAGCATCATTTATAAATTATTTCAAATACGTCCTGAAAATTGAAACATAGACCTTAGATACAACTTCTTCAATACTGTTTAAAACTGAATACTGAGGCAACAAATGTATTCACATAGTTTCTTATTTTTACATTGTTTGTTATTTTTGCATGCTTTATTATTTCAACAAGTTTGTTATTTTTACATGTTTGTTATTCTTACATGTTTGTTATTTTTACGTAGTTTGTTAATTCTACAAGTTTGCTATTTTTACAAAAATTGTTTTATTAACTAATTCGTTATTGACACTCACGTTGCTATTTATACGTGTTTGTTATTTTTACGTGTTTGTTATTTTTACATGTTTGTTATTTTTACGTGTTTTACCAAGTTTGTTATTATTACATGTTTGTTATTTTTACATGTTTGTTATTTTTACGTGCTTGTTATTTTTACATGTTTGTTATTTTTACATGTTTGTTATTTTGACATAGTTTGTTATTTTTACGTGTTTGTTATTTTACCAAGTTTGTTATTATTACATGTTTGTTATTTTGACATAGTTTGTTATTTTTCTATGTTTGTTATATTTACATGTTTGTTATTTTTCTATGTTTGTTAGTTTTGCATGTTTGTTATTTTTACATATTTGTTATTTCAACATGATTGTCATTTTTCCATGTTTTTTTATTTTCAATTGCTTTGTTAAGTCTGCATGTTTGTTATTTTAACATAGTTTGTTATTTTAACATAGTTTGTTATTTTAACATAGTTTGTTATTTTAATATAGTTCGTTATTATTACATGTTTGTTGTTTTCAATTGGTTTGTTAAGTTTATGTGCTCGTTGTTTTAACATAGTTTGTTATTCTTGCATGTTAGTTATTTTGACATAGTTTGTTACTTTCACATAGTTTGTTATTTTGACATGTTTGTTACTCTTACATGTTTGTCATTTTTGCATGTTTGTTATTTTTACATAGTTTGTTATTTATACATGTTTATCACTCTTACTTGTTATTACTTTTACACGTTTATTGCTTTTACATATGTGTTATTTTTACGTGTTTATTATTTTTGCATGTTTGTTATTTAACATATTTCTTATTTTCACATGTTTGTTAATTTCACATATTTATTATTTTTGTATGTTTGTTATTTTACATGGTCTGTTATTTATGCATTGTTGTTAAATATGTTTTTAGTTTTACATGTTTGTTAATTTTATATAGATATTTTTAAATAGTTTGTTAATTCTATAAAAATATTTTTAAATAGTTTGTTAATCTTATATAGTTATTTTACATAGATTGTTATTTCACATAGTTTATTATCTACATAGTTTCCTTTCTTTACAGTTTATTATTTTTGCGCATAGTTTGTCATATGTACACAGTTTGTTCCTTATATACAGTGTACATTATCTACACAATAGGTTATGTCTACATTGTGTGTTATATGTACATTGTGTGTTATATGTACATTGTGTGTTATGTCTACATAGAGTGTGATATCCACATAGTGTCTGATATCTACATAGTGTGTTATACATACATTATGTATTATGCATGCACAGTGTATTATATCTACGTAGTACGTTATATCTACGTAGTTAAATGTGTTCATAATATTCACTGATTTCCTGTAGCGCAATTTCTAGCTAAGTACGTTATTTATTTTATTACAGCATTAACTTTGTATCTAATATAAACTTTTAATGTCATAATGTTTTATCTTAACTACACAGCTCTCTTACAGCAACAGTTTGTATTGTTGATAAGAACAATGTAACCACTTCAACACAGAGACTGGATGAAATTGTGTAATAAATCATTCCTCCACCAGGATACAATATTATATATTCTGTAGTTAAACTCTACGGCAAACATACAATCTTCATTAATAAACCCCGAGGATCAAGTAATGTGTGTAAACTATATTATTCTGGAAAGATACTTTGTAGTCAGCTAATTGTGGTGAATATTTAATCATCTGATACGCTTGTGTATATTCTTTAACTAATTATGTCTCATTGACGTCGGTAACTATTCCAAAAATCCCTGTCAATCATCCATACTTATCTTCCCGCCATTGCCTGCATTTTCTATCAAGAAAATACCGTAAAATTACGAAGGCCTTTTCGTTTGAAGTAAATACCTACTCTTTTAACAAAAAATCTTGTTTCTCCAGGCAATAGCTGCTTCTGTATTTACGTTTCGCCAGCTTTTCATCGGTAGTTAACCATTTTTTTAACTGATGATGCATTTATGAGCCCTTGAATATGTCTCACTGGTATTAAGAATGCTTTCATCTAGTGAACAGAATTGGATCGTGTCGGTAGGGGGCGCTAATGATCTGCACACCAAAATCATCTATCATTTTCTAAATGACTTGTATCCTGTGAGATTCTCATCATAAGAAATTACCATAAAGAATTGTCTGGTATCTAGATATCTATATATCAATTCTATTATATCAATCAAGTATTACTTTTCTCGATGGCTTGCTTTGTTAATTGATAATTAACAATCGTTGATTGAATTCTGGAAGCGAGTATTGATCAGCGAATCGTTGTGTCCCTCATACATAGTGGAGTAAGAAAACAAGTAGACAATGAAAGAATCGAAGATAAATAATAAAACGTCACAGTCCCAGTTAATTGTATTTTAATAATTCCAGCAGTGTTGAATATTTGTGAAATAGAACGGGCCGCTTACACATTTTGAATGGAAGTGAACATTTTGGCATCAAATTTAAATAGTTTTTGTTTGTTCGAACATAGAATGCTATCGTTTTCATAGTTAATTCTTGTCGTATTTATTAAAAAAGTCTTTATTGAAATGTAAATAAATGGGTTCAACACCTAGTGCCTGCGTGTATTAATATCACAAATCTAATCGTTTTGTACGTAACCTTCTTTCACAGATTTTCGACGTCTTATGTCAATTTCTAACCAGTTTAACAATGTTATAATTTTAAAAGAAGCATCTTTACCTTGGAGTGTCATTTTTTGGTATATTAATTAAGAACATTATTCACGTAGAGACGGAAACGGTGTGTTCTTGTTATAAACATTTGCTTTGTAGTTGTCTAAAAGCCGGTGATCAAACAATAATGTTTTGCTGTCTTACTTCTATTTACTTTGTAGGCCTATAACCTATACGTCATACTTACTTTGCATTCTCTATGGGGGAGGAAATATATGCAAAAGGATCTTTGAAGATATTCATTAGAATATGTACGTACTGTCCAAGACATTTCTCGACAATACAATGTGAAATGGGAATTGTCAGTATAAAAATTGTTATTACAAATCTATTTTGTGCAGTTTTCAGGAACCTTGCTTCTAAAACAAGACTCCCTTCATCTACAGGTATAAGCATTCAAAACTAATAGTTTTATCTTAAATGGTAAAATGATATATAGCAGAGTCAATGATAGTTTCGATAGTACGCTAATGGTGTAGCTCTCAACAGGAGAGCAACAATTCAGTTGCCGCCAAGACTGGTTCCCTACCAAGATTATCAAGCGTCTGGGAGATCTAGATCGATACGCTATAGGTACACTGATCAAAGCGATCAATCAAGAATGAGAAAGAAACGCTTGATGTTTAAAATTAGTTTTATCGTCTGTATTCATCTACAACAAGGTAAACGTTAAATGAGGTGTGAGTCTTAAGTCAGTGAACAATTTGTTAGCATTCATCATTTCATAAGCGTCCATTTAAATGCTGGCTCGTTAGGTGTATATAATAATTTAGTACATTTTGCATTTTAGAAACACTGCCTCACTATCCTGAGTTGTCATTTTAATCCTTGTTTATTAAATGACTAAATATTGCGCTTGTTCAAATCTAATACAGTTTTAACTACTCCTGTAATGTATACCTCTATACAAATGTATGATAATGTGGACAATAAATATGGAATGTTACTTAGACCAGAAACAATTACTAGTGCCAACCATTAAATGAAACTGTGCAGTGGTCCTATGGGAAACATTAACACGTTGATGTAGAGATAAATGTTATTATAACAAGGCGCATAGAACATCACGATTACAGCAATTAGCAGCGGACAAACTTGCTGAGAATACAAACAATTATCTCTGGAGTGAAATAATATCCTGATCACCATCAAGGGGTGTTTCGTAAACAAAACATATCTCTGATTGTTACATGTTTGTCAACATGTTACCGTGTTAGTAAATAAACTAACGGTCAGTTTGTGAGCTTTGCTAAATGCATCAACAAGTTTACACAGGAATGACAATTACGAATCAGTCAAATATTATAATTAATTAGAATCAAGATATTTAGCACTGTTGAAAAAATATTAACCTGGTTTCTAAAACCTGTATAATAACACTTTATTTACCCAAAGTTATTGTTAAATAATAACGTATTACATAACAGGTATAATGTCTACATTTGGTCCGATAATATTTTCATAGTTTCAAAGCAAGCTTTTCTTTGTGAACGCCCTTTTCATTTATGTTAAATTTGCCTTATGTTTTGCTATAAAAATCTTAAATTGATTTATCATTGATCATCAATAGAAGAGGTAGAGATCGTGAGCGTAAGAAAATTATCCACGAAATATGAATAATTTGTTTCCATCGTATTGCAGATGGTTGGCTAATTTTATATTTCATCTTTCAGTAATAAGCAATATTTTCACACGTGGAAAACACTATCCCTGATCAAAATAAAATATATGTTGATAAAATATCTTTATATGAGGGAGGCGTCCACTACTTTACGTATGCAGCTGATTAGAGAGTCTTCATGTTGTAATTAACGTGTTATATAGATGGTGGTCGTTTTGCAGACTAAAATCATTATCCTGTGAGTAAAGAATGTGTAATGTTCAATGTCTATAAGATTGACTTACACACATCTGTATTGTTCGCCTCACAGGATTATCATTAAAATGTAAAAGTACACCTATCGACTAATTAGAAAAGAAAATTATTTGTTTTTGCAGTGTAATTAGTAGATAATTGCTTGGTAATGCACGTTTTGTACGAGAACAGACGAATACCGATGTATGCCTGTAATCTGCGCTAGTTCCAGACGAATGTACAAATTGAAATCGTACCTCATATGTTACCACAACTATCTCTACGTCTATCCATGGTATCAATAAAACACTATATAAGCGACTGATGTATTTGCATTCAAAATTCAGTGGATTCTTAGTACTCATTTTTTTTTGTTTGAAACTCAAGTTTGATAGCATAATAAATAAATAAATAAATAAATAAATAAATAAATAAATAAATAAATAAATAAATAAATATGAAGTTTAACAATAATACATTTCCAGCCCAGTTATCTGATTGGCTGATAAAGTAACATCGTGACACTGGTGACTTGTATGTGTAACCAGACCATAATGTTCCTGGTAATTTACACTTTTTATTTATTTAAGTTGATTATAATGTTTATTAAGAATGTTAACGGTTCACATATACAGTATTTAATATGTATTATTTTTATAGTTAAATATTGTGTAAAACTTTCTCTTACTGATAATGATTATTACTGGGGTTTAACGCCGTTTTTCAACAATTTTTCAGTTATATACGGCGACCGGTTCACCTAACCAGTTTTCCTGGACTGTATACTAACCAGTACTAACTTATCGTTCCACAAGAAGCCGGCAACTTCTCTACATATGGAGGAAAATCGAAATTTTTATCAGATTTTCATAGAAGGGTATGACCTGCGGCGACCGGGATTCGAACCCGGATCACCGGGTTACTTGATAATGAATTGTAACACTAGTCAAACATGCTATTAATACGATCATTTATTTCGAAGTATCTTTATAAATTAAGCCGTTCTTTATTCATGAATAATATATATATTATATAATAAATGAATACCCATTTGACCTAAATTTGTGTCCGTGTAGGAAACTTACGTTTTCTATGAAGGCGATTCAAACAGACGACTATTATTTATTTTGTTCTTATTTAAAAGCACGTTAATGTAACACAATATCTTTTTGTACATTTTTGGTTTTATATTGCACATTTATAGGGCCAATGACGATATTCCATGTCGTTAGTGGTGACCTCTAATCTTTCCATTGGGTTGTCACATTCGTGTCGCTTACAAAGTAGACAAAACGAGTGGAATTTATCTCAGATCCAAATCTTCCAACTGACAACTCTACAATGTATAGTATAATCGCTAAGCAGGTTGTTTAAAAAAAACAACAAAAAAACTTCACATTAAAATCTTGGCACGCTATAAACGAATACAAAAGAAAAAGACTGGAATGGTTGCAAAAAATACTGATTTTAATTAAAGGAAGACACAGGTGTCACGGTTAATACAAGATATGAACATACTTGAAAGCAGACAAATTGCTTTGTTGATATGATGGTACAGATATGTCATAATAGCAAATTTGGCGTCACGAAAGATAATGACTCCATATTTTATGCCTTTTTCAATCGATTCACATAAAAGTTATAATGAAATTATATTTTTGAAATGGTATAAAACACTTAGAATGCCGTTAACAACGTTGATCTTTAATTGGAAATACAATAAATTCTTTAGTCATAATTGTGTTTATCGATGGATTTCATTGGACTTAATTATTATAATATATTTGTCTGATTATCTTAGGCTTAATCTTGTGGGAATCGTCAACAGAAATACACCGTCAGAAAGAGAATTGTTTTTTATCAAGCCTTTGAATTATTTAGTGTAAATGAGACAGTCACGATGCATTCATTTTGTTGTTTCATTAAAACTCCAACTGTTTGATTCTATTTCATTTTGCACAATTATCACGCATACACTGAATATTACCCTCAACTGCTGTATGTAAACAAAAATTCACCCATATTGTACAGAAAAGTAGATATGTTACTTACCACGTGGACGATGGACATGCAGGAAACAGCAAGTCATCTAGATGCTACATGACCACACCGCTTTAAGGTACGGATTATACATGAGACTCTGTCTGCCGGAGGTTCACTTTAACAGAACAACTTTGATAACTGATATCACGTTTCCGCTTGTTAAATAATGCATACACGTAATTATATCAATTGATATGTGAGTGACATACAAGGTAGTTTTTGTACTGAAAGGTCAGCAGTGCAGGGAAAAAACATTAGATTCATTTATTGTGCAAACAAGCAGAAAATCTGATATGGTATTTTTTTTAAACTGCCATCACAAAACTACACAATGTCAAAGGTTTGAAACAGATCTCTATAATGTAGACCGTGTATTATAACATTTAAACTGGAATGAAATAGCCAATTATAAAACACTGGCCTGCACTATTATATTGTAATACAAACGGTACAGTGAGGTCAGGTCAGTTGGGATATGGCATACACCTTTGACATGAATCAGTTGTTTTGTGATCCTTTTGTGCAAAAAAACTGAGCTAAATAATCTGTCTATTTATTATCCAAAAAACTAAATGTTTATCTATTTCACCAATTATATAATTATAATTCTGACAATAAATTGCATTCCGTCAATTCAAAGATATCTGTTCTTGTGTTTTATAACTTCTAACATTTTGTCAATATTGAAATTACTGAAAGTCAATGAATGTGAACATTTACGGATGTCATAAATTCATCACCAAGAAAGTATTTTTACAAGAAAACCAAACAATGGATCTTTTCAGAAGTATTCTAAATCATAAAACGATAGGATAATGTAGATTCTTCATTTCTTGGCAACATTTATAAGAGCCGATATTTATGACAATGCACGTTTAATGTGGGACATGTTTGGATACTTACATATATTATACTCTCGTCTTTATGTATAGCTTTCCTAATAATTGAATTATTAAATGAAAACTGAAGATACATCACGCCTAGGAGTTTGCATTCTTTTTGTATTTAATTATGATTATATTGAAATGTTTTATGAGAGTTAATTAATATTAATACTACAATAAGTTCTATTAACAATTAAACTACACTGCAAACACAAGTTTTAAGTATCAGAACACTTATTAGAATACAATATCTTACACATAACGTCGTTCATTCTTCCAGCATAAAGATGAAGTTTATCATTATGGTTAAGCTTTGGAGAATCTCATAAAGTTTAAAACATAAAACGAGGATAAAGACATTTCTGAAATATCCGCAATCATTGCTACAATCAGATGAATAAAGAGTATGTACGCAAAATCTGATTGCAATATATTATAAGTAATAACACATACATCATAATGACAATTTCTCAATTGAGCACGTGCATTCTTAGCTATTACATGAATTTATGTTCTTTTGATAGTCCAATTTAGCTGATTATGTTGATAATTGAAGAGATATATAAATGTGTTCTATATTTGCACTGAACTAACTAGTAAGAATATTAATTAATAGCAATGTAAAGGAAAGATGCAGACTCCAACATGTAATTATCCTACGTTTTATTTCAGAAGAGTGAGTTTTTTTGTAGGTTATCTCCGATGTTGAAGCGACTTTATATCTTGAAGTGTTTTCCTTCATTCACGGTTCTTATCTAACACTATCAACAGAAATAGGGCTAAACAGATGAAATTGGTGTAAAATAAAAATGTAATTAAATTAATGTTGTTAATTAATTTCGTAAACAGGATCACGTGGTTCATGATATCAAAAATTTCCCGGCATGATAAAACTTAGCGTTATGCTTGTTTTTCTGCTCTTGTATGTCTGTACTTAGTAGATATTAACTTGATTATCGCTTTCTGATGGCGAATTAGCGAGTTAAAAGAAGTTTCGCAATTTGTGCAATTGTGCTGATAATTTATTACCACCTAGATTTGTGTCTTTGTAAGTCTATAGGCACTTAGCGACAATAATCAACCATTTGAAAACGGCGAAATATGCTAAATGTTTTTTTATATACATCATAGACGAGTGCATGCAAATTGTCTGGTTAAAATAATATTTGTGCATTCAATTAAACATTTGCTTATGATGTAACAATGAGTCGAGTCGTGTGAACCAATTGTATCATGCCGCGTGTATTGTATTACAGTATAATACAAGTATCATTTTGGTACAAAATTTATCCAAGCTTCCGTTTTAGTCAGATTAGTGCAGTGAAATATGACATTAACATGTCCGATATGTCATAAAGGGGGTTTGTCCTGTGCTGTTGTTTTACAGAGGACCACTTTACCATGAACTACTTCATGTGTGTGACAGTTCTACTCCGTGTGTGTGTGAAGGTTCTACTCCATGTGTGTGAAGGTTCTACTCCATGTGTGTAATGGTTCTACTCTAAGTGTGTAATGGTTCTACTCTAAGTGTGTAATGGTTCTACTCTAAGTGTGTAATGGTTCTACTCTAAGTGTGTAATGGTTCTACTCTAAGTGTGTAATGGTTCTACTCTAAGTGTGTAATGGTTCTACTCTAAGTGTGTAATGGTTCTACTCTAAGTGTGTAATGGTTCTACATGTGTGTGATGGTTCTACTCTAAGTGTGTAATGGTTCTACTCCACATGTGTGACATTTCTACGTTTTTTGTGCCTATAATGAATACTTAATTAGTGTAATGTAATTAAGAACATTGTATTTGATTATTCAATTCTCGCTGTGTGACAATCCAGTACTAAATACGTGACAAGTGTTTACTTATTTGGTGACATTTCACTGGTGTATTGTATTACTGTACCGAGAGACTGACAACAATGCTTAACGTCTCCAAGAATACATTTCCTGACAGTCATGGCACCACGTGATCTAATTTATCCACCTAGTACAAACTGTAACAATATTTAGAAATGTTTTGCGGACACATTTTCTCAGGATTAGTTAACTAATCAACAGATGATAGAATTAACTCAACAAATAATTAAAACACTCCCAGTACATAAAACTAGTGTTTAATTGTTTTCATGGAATGAACTTACACCAACTGCTTACAGTATTACAAAACATTTCTTTGTTGTTCCATTATTTGATAAATATGAACACAAGGAGCATGTTGACCAGTGTCGTTCTTTTCGACATATAAGATCGGGTCGTCACGTGCTCTCTGTTAGGATTTCATTACAACAACTTTAACACACTAAGTCGACCTTGAATATTTTACGTTTTAACAATCACAACTACGATAGAAAAAAGGTTCTGTCAATCATTGCATTAATTCCGTACAATGACAGATCAAATCCTGCACTCAACAAAAGTGAAGTGGGCTCTACTGTGGTAGTACTGCTGTTAATGTATGGCACATGTTACTGATATCAATAAAAGAGAATCCCCTGATGTCAAGCCTAAAGGACGTGCAGCCAGACGTGTACACTGAAATCCTAAATTATATAAAATCTAATTGTCAGTATAAATGCTGTTTATTGTAGAGTAAATTTCTGCTCACCCCAGATGATGTTTATGATACAAACAAATATGTGGATTTTTTTAAAACAAATGAATTCATGTCTGCAAGGATTGTTACTGAGGAAGAATGAACGAGTTTAACTGAATATGTTTTTCAATAGTTTCCTTGCATCCAGTTTAATTTAATTACAGCTGCTTGATTCTAGTGTCGGTGGGTGTAAAAGTGAATTATGTTTACATTTGTCCCGTGTTATCTAAGTAATTTCCTTAAAACATCGGAAGAGAGAGTTTTAATGACAGCATTTAACAGATCGTTTAAGAAAATAAATTAGTTACACAAACTTCTAAGACGGTAACACTTTAACAAGTTGTAAAGAAAACCTGACAGTTGTGGACACATTACAAGAATGACTAAATTGTAGCATGGATTTAATACTATTTTAATCCGTCAGAATTTATGCGCTTGTAATGTTTGAATATTAATCATATATAGGATATTAAATTTTATATTTCAGGAAATATGCTCTTTAATGGCAGCAGGTCATTTTTGTTGTTTCATTTGTTCACCATGGTTTGTTTTATATGATAATATTTTTAATAATATTTTAGATAAGTTGAAATATTAATATCAGATTTTGATACATCTGCCAGTTTGTACACGTTTGTATTTTGATTACATTCATCCATTGTATGAGGTCAATGAAAGAACAAAGTTTTTTTTAAAACAATCTTTTGCATGTAATTTCATATTTTCTAAGTAAGTTGTAAATATTGTACTAGTACGCTGACTGTAAAATTACCTTCTTCTATTAATTTAAACACACAGGTCAACATTCCAAATTAATATTGATTTAATATAATAAAACTTGATCAAATTAGATAACTGCTAAATAATGCATACTTACAGAAAAGTTCGAAAAAGGAGCTAATTTGACTTGTTTTCTGTCTGTGTGAGGTTCGGACAGAACAATTTACTGGATATGTAATTTCATTATAAACTTAACATCCGCTGTATAGATCATTCTTATCTATAAATGTGTGGAGGTATTCTTTAAAGTCCGATCTCATTAACTTGGAATATAAAAAGGTTTAACAATATGTCTGTCAAATAAATTATCACTAGGCGAGATAATACGTAGCCGGGATTTATGGATTTATGTGTAACCCGTGTATCACTATCTATATATTAAAGTCATTAAGGTATATTCTCACTTTTGACAAGTTGAGGACCACCCGTGTTTGGTACCCATGTTAGTATTATTACTATATTTTATCAACATTATCAAATTCCAATCATTGATTAATATGCAAGGATAACTGGTTCCCGGCTGTCTCTATGTGGCTTTATATTTATTGACGTTAATTTTATAATTCATATCACGACTGGTATAGCAGCAATTTTGCAAAACTTATAATTTTCTACTTGAAAAAGAGTGCTTTTACATTACTTAGTTTTCTTGGGTTTCTTGGAACTGAAGTATTTTATCCGTTTTCTTTGCATATCCAATTATACTTCGTTATTAGAACAATGTTTGTCTGTTTGTGTTTAATCTTCTGCAGTGGTTTGTGTAACCGTTGTATGATTGTTTCACACGAACATTCGGGAGGTCCACCATTGTTCAGTCTGGTATTCCATTTATTATACGAATCTTCGCTGTTAGCTAACGACATAATATAATACTAGAACTAAATAATATAATCTATAAAACAGTTCTAAATGTTCATATCTTTACAGCAAGTTGGTATAAAATTTCTTCTTAAAAGCTTTGTTCGTTAAACACTGCAGTAAAGCAACAATAAATCATCCACTGTGCATGTCTTTTAGCTATTATCCAGTCATTATTTAGGGTATAATTTGGGTACTATTGCAAATGTTATGTAAAACCTGCATCCATAAATCAGCGATTTCAAAACTCATGCTCACAATTCAAATAATAAGCAACTATTCAGTGTAAATATATGGCATTTATCTGACATAAAAATCGCTATCTGTTAGGTTGATTTATACTAGTTGTTTTATTTGTCTGGTCAACAGAGCATGGTGATCCCTGTTTCTATGACATCCTGTTCATCTTAAAAGCAAAAAGATGTTTCACATCAACTTTGTTTGTGCGTTTCTCTTTAGTACGTTTCAGTTGGAACATTATATCTACCTAATCACAGAGCATTCAAAAGGTTACCAACAATTTTCCTCATTATTACAACTTATAACTTACAACACAAAACACTTAACTCTGAAGGTAGCGTTACAAACCCTGTCATTATTGAGTTAATTAACATGAGAGTAAGTCATGCCTCATTAATTAACAGAACGCAATGAAATTAACAGAGTAATATGGAGGACCAGGTTCAGCCTTTTTATGAAGCCATGTTTTCCCTTGGCATTATTTATAGCCTTCTAATAAAACGACATATGGCAAAATGTCGAGATGGATACGCTTGTATTGGTTACAACTGGTGCAGAGCAATTCATCAAGTAATCAATTTTAAAACGATACAATAACGATATAACAACTTAATTTTCACTGAATTGTTTCCAAATCGTGGATATATGTTTAGTGGTTTTGTCCCTATATATTTGTGATGTATCATTGAGCCCGTATCACACTTTATTTCTCATTCACTACATGTTTACTTTTACAAATACACCAAGCTAAGACAACAGGGTAAAATGAGAATGATTCAAATCGAGTTTGGACGAATCCGAAGCCAAAAGTAAGTACCAATTGTTTGCACTGTTCATACTGACTAATTTATATGTCTTATTTAATAACCGCCGTGAGAACAACATTATCAAACTCAGACAACATTCACAACATACATAGTTATGGTGACGGCATCTTAATAAATAAAACAGAAAGCCACCTTTGGTATAACTGTGTTGTAATATAAACAAACACCATGTAAGTGAACGCTGACTTATCGCGCAATATTTACATTTATGGTGACTGTGTTAGGTGGATCACAGATTTGTAATCACTTATTTATAAACAATAAAAAATCCAATCAATAAGTGGTGCTAACAATGTCCGACTAGAAGTATAGGAGGGATGATGTAGTAATGATAAATCATATACGGATCATCATCAACTTACTCACCTGGTGGCATTTTTAATTCAACTCAACTTGTCATTTTATATGAGTGTAAAATATTTGCCGTGATTGAAATGGGTAAATTTATATAAAAACTTCAGGTCATTTGGTTTAAACACATTTTTCACTGCAAACGTTTGTTCCAATTATGGCTTTTCCATTAATAAAACACTATATCTACGATCTTTTCTGAGTTAGTATCGTATTTTATATCCCCAGGTGTTGTATGTAATTAGTATATTAGGTAGAAATTTAATCATATGTTATATATTAAGTAGCATACAGTGTAATATGTCTATCGTTGACTTCTGTGTTGTGAATAATTACATCAGGTATATGACTAGTTGTCATCTATTCGTACATACTTCAATAGAGAAGAATAGGATTTCTAGAAAAAACACATAAAAATCACACCATCCCCCAAATACTACCACCCCCAAATTCCACCAGCCCCAAACCCACCCAACACAGACAAATAGAAATAAAAAAAATGCGTGTCATTAGAAGTGAGCCGACTTCTAGTTTTTATATGTTTGCCTTGGAAATGTAACACAATGCCGGGTTTGTCTGAAGTTCTGATCTGTTAAAATAAACATACTCCAAATATAAGGCTTTCCTAATAAACATACTCCAAATATAAGGCTTTCCTAATAAACATACTCCAAATATAAGGCTTTCCTAATAAACATACTCCAAATATAAGGCTTTCCTAATAAACATACTCCAAATATAAGGCTTTCCTAATAAACATACTCCAAATATAAGGCTTTCCTAATAAACATACTCCAAATATAAGGCTTTCCTAAAAATATTTGACATTTTTTGAGTTACAAATAATGCCAGATAACGTAATGTATTATCATAATTAATACACAGAATCATACGGTATACATGTGATATTTGAATAAATACAGTAACACATATCTTACAAATTTAATATATGATATTGTATGATTGACATGTAACATGTACAAAGGATCATATGATGAACTTTCACACACAATATTATACAGATAATACACATAGAACAAGTGTTTACTTCATTACATATTTATATTGATTTGAATTCATTTAATCTGTGATTAATGAATGGCGAACAAGAACATTGTTTATTGTGTTGAACGTTGAGACCAGACAGGAACTGTGCGCCGGTACACATGCAGGAACGAGTGTGTGGTTTGACTGACAGGTAGACCATATAATCACTACCAGCACCAGGAGTTTAATCTGTTGAAAATTAACTCTATTGTAATGACATAAGGAAACAAGAATGTTGTTACCGACAAATAAATCAGAAAATCAGTAAACATGACATCTTAAATGCTACCCATGACAACTCTGATTGCAAGGGCTTTTGTTATTTAGAGGTAAGATTTATATTTTCGATATATGGATCTGTCAATTTTTCGGCAGGTTGATTTGATTTACAATGACAAGAGCAAAACGTGCACATTCTAAAAAATATGACGTCTGTAAGGACCAGTGCGATTTTAAAGACTTAAACGAGTGTATAATAACAGTTGGAACACTTCAATTTATTATTTCCTAAACTGAATGGAAACACGAGCTTGTTTAGACATATGATAAACATTACATGCAAATTGTTTGTATTCAATCGATCAATCGATGTTAAAGAAACATTGAACTTCATGCACTTCTGCAACACGTGGTGTGTCACTTTGCACGGATATTTATAAATGTTCTAACAAATAGGTCAACACATCTAAAAGAATCACATCATAAAATTGAGGCTTTGTCGAGTTTGTATCGGTAAAAGATGAAAACCTTAATAATTTCAATGATAAATGACTAGGAATGTTAAATTCTGTCATGACAAAACAATGAGAGTTGATGTCTGTTAGAAATACATTGACTCCATATACATGCGAAGAATATTGTGATGTTTGGTTAAATCTAACTGACAAAAAATTACTTCATATTGATTTAGACCAGGATGCATAAAAATGTGTAAACATTTTCAAAGTTTACAAATGAAATGGAATCACGTCGAATGGCTTTCAGTCAACCGTAGATGTTGTTTGATGGTCTCTAAATCTGACATTCATTCATCATTCATCAATATAATATTTAGACCGATATTAATTGTAAGGTCATAAACACAGGCACTCGGTTTTCAAGATTTTTATACCCGTACAGACGTTATGTTTTAATCTAAACTCCTCAAACGACACAAATCTGTCAAAAGTCTTCATGGCACTACACTACTGTATTAGAAAAAATATAAAAAGGTAAGTCACTTTATTCGCCATATTTTCGATTGACGGATGTGACGACATTCGGGAACGACTTGTTGCAAATCAGTGTGGTTCCCGGCATTCCTTCTGAAATGCGCGCGCTTTTCAGAAACACAACAAGAGCGAGGTTACCTAATATGGTGAGTGACTTACCTTTATGTTTTTTCTTATACGTACAGTAGTGGTAGGAATCTTTTTACATATTTGCGTTATTTGATGTTCATAAATAAAAAAATGTCTGTAAGGGTATAAAAATCACGGAAACCGAGTGCCTATGTAAAAACGTCTCTTTAGGTCAAGTAATTGCATATGAAATTCTGCGTTCACGTGTTCTTCTTTCATGAACTGTCAGTCTATTACTAAACATCTAGACTTCAAAATATTCACCAACTAGTTTGACCGTGTAGAAAACACCAAATGTTCTGTATAATCCTCAGCTATTATAGTGATACTAAGTTCTACAGTTATAATGAAATGAAATTTTTATTTCGACTTGAGGTTCTGTCAACGAGTTCCTATCAATACTGCACGCATGCCGGTATAACACCATACAGAACTGATATATATCACACTATATTTAGAACAAAATGCGACGGAATATGCGCATTATTCAAGTTCGGTTGATACTATCAGTGTTTACCAAGTGCGCGCGAGCAATTATCAATTTGGTAATGAACCTTGAAAAGCATGAAATTCACGTACACTATGACGTCATTCTGACAGAGTACAAACATACAAACACAGTATCGGTAACAAACGATGATTTATACGGCGTTCCTACTTACATATTTGTTCATTGATTATAATAACAATAAAAATATATCGGGAATATATAAAAATGTATAAAATATACAAGTTCAAGTTCGCCTCTTCTAGCAATAACAATAAAAGATGTCTGGGAATATTTCAAAAGTAAAAGCACGTGTGTTAACGTCTTGTCGTACTTTTCACTTTTAATACCACTGCAAAATACAAAACAACGAATTAAATAATAGAAGATAAACATTTGTTGCGAATAGATGATGAAACAAACAAACTGACAACTCTCCATATTACATCAGGATAAACGGCATAATTTATCATTACTTTTAATTAAGAGGCTTCAAATCTTCTATTAGGAATCTAATCTTCAACCTTCTACTCACTGACCAGTACTTTTTCGAATTAGCTGTCTATGTTAGAACTTACTACGTTGATAGTTTGTTCGTCAGCACGCATCAAGTCATACTATCATCTAGTTTGTCATTAGTGAAACTTTGACATCACCGCACGAGGGTCATGTGAGACACGCTCACAACCCCTCTCTCCACACACACCTAAGGCTTTGTCAATGCATGGAGGCCAAGAAAAGAAAATGTTAAAGGAAGGAATAAAAAGTTCTAAAATAATTTCCATCAATGTTTTAGCTGAAACACTACAATATAAGTGTAGTAGTTACGTCATAGCATAATGTATTATCTGTAGAAAGATAAAACAATGAAGAAGTAAGAGTCAGCTGACACAGATAAAGTTAACGTGTTGAATCAGATCTTTATAATATAATTAACGTAAACTTTGGTATGTGTTTCAGAATTCAACATTTAAAGCTTTATTGGGACAAAAATTGAAGAAATTACGCTTCATACAAACTATGTATGAAATAGATCTTACTATAGTTTTAGTGTGAAGAGAACGTATTCGAGGGTATTGGAGTTATTCCTCGAAAAAAAAACAACAATTCTTTAAAATAAAAAGAGCATTAATTATAAAAATACACAGGGTAGGATTATGTGTCTTGAACTCTGAACTGATAAGTGTGATGAATCCTTTACACTTCTACTAATTAAGTTTCATATAAAATATCTTAAATGGTTTTGGAAGTATGCTCTGGACAAAATTTATGCTTGAAGTAAAAGAAAAGAAAAATAATACAAAAACACATTTCATTGTCCTCTAAAGTCGATACTTTTAAGAGTTTTGGAGTTATGCTCCGGACGGACGCAAGGAGACCATAACCATATCACCTGACAATTGCAGTCAACATTATGACAGCTGTCAAACAGTTTTTACTGATCAAAAGTACATTAATAATTGAGCATATTCTTCTTGTACATAATTTACGTAATTTATCTATCTTAGTTTGAAACCAAATAAAATATCGCCAAAGGCTCGCTTTTATCGTTAAATGAAATGTACGAGATAATTGAACGTTAGAAAATTGCTTTAAAATACGTTAAAAATACTCTAAAGTGCTAACATGGTTATATATAAAGTGCGTGTAACCGAACCAGAAAAGTGTAATTAGTCAATACAATCGTATATAAAATATTAGCTTCTTGTATGAAGCGCACAGAATCTGAAATAAAGAATATACAACAACTAGAAGTTAATTCTGAACAAATAAAAAAGTCTGTACGGTAGACTATTTCTGAATTACAAAATTATACAGGTTTGGTTTTTGTACTGTGTGTAGCAGTGATTAGTGTTGATCATTAATACACCCACCAGTGAGTTATATAATATAGAACATAAATTACTCACATACTGGTGATAAATTATAATATCTGTATATATCTATGATAATGGTTATTGCTGGGTAAATACTTAATACGTTAATTAAAAGTTTTATTTTTACTCATAATTCATGCCAGGGTTTAATTACGTCAGTTTTCAGACATTACAATACATCCTATTATACGCTCATGTAAATGTTTTCTATGATGAAATAATTCTATGATACATATTTTATTTAAATAGCTAAAATATCATGAGGTAATTTCACGGCGATAATTTACATAAAATAATCTTATGTAGCTTGCATATGTGAACGAAAGAATAGCACAATTGAAACATGAATAATCTATGATATACAAATAAGTGGATGTATCTCATATAACGTGCTATACCGAGATTACCTTTTATAGAATTAAGTACGAATGTTTTATCCGTTATTTGAATTTTGATTTAATATTTGTGAACTCCGCATTTTTTTCTTAGTTATCCCTACAGTTAAACATATTTGAAAGTATATTTGTGTAAGAGACGTATTTTATTACAGAAATAACTTAATCGTTATCCTGAAGTGAAAAAAGGATTACCATTGATTCGTTCAGTGCATCACCATTACGCCGTATCGACAATCCTTACTTCAATCGCTAAAACGCAAACCACATTTTATCTTTTTGATGATTTATTTGTTTGAAATACAGTAAAAGAAGTCAGCTTGTAATCACTTAACGCTAAGTTGTAAAATTAACACTCGTAAAATAATAGATAATACACGTGATGTGTATTTAGTCATTATGTGCATCAGTACAATGTTGATGAGTTTATAAATAAAAATTAAGACAAACTTGACACGTGCTATGGATTTTCCCATGAACACTATATGGAACATTGAATACATGACATACATCTAAATGCTTCATACTGGGAATATCAACTGGACATACCATTTGTTCCACGCCAGTTCATAACTACTTCACAATATTCATATGCCTTGTTTATGGGCAACTGACCGGCAAATTAGAGATGAGGAATCGGTTGTATGATCTATAACGTGTGGAGATCCCTCCATGGTGCCTTTTACCGCTTTGCTAATGCACATTAAATTTGATGAATTTCCAACACCTTTGACGATGGAGCCAGAATCGAGAGAAATATTCGAAATTCTATCCGGTATTCATTCATCAATAGGGATAATTATCCTCATTTCAATACAATTAGGCACGGTGTTTAGATGCCATCTTAGATGTAATTTTCTCTCTTATTCCCGGCATGGAGCTGGAATATTTTCCACTAAATAAAATCAGCAAGAATACGAACATTGTTTAGTACATGTCATAAATTAACCATTGAATAATCACACAGTGGTATCACTTCTTTAAGACTTGATTATAGATTTTATTGTTATAGTTCAGAAGAATTCATGCTGCTAAGGTAGCGCCTCACACGATGGTTAGATAGAAAAAGGAAACAAACCCATTAGATTTTATTATTCTGTTCTGTATTCGTTCTATTCAAACCCTTTTCTTCCACAACACAATGAACATACAATATAACAATCATGTGTTTTACATGTGGCTGCATGCAAGCCTACATTACAGTCACAAATTTAATGAGGTTTCCTCTTAAACACGGCATACTTAACATCAAGATTGGGTAACTTAGGCTTCCTTTTAAACTCCTTCAAAACAGCCGCGTACCGCCTTTACAACATTGCAAAAACGAAGGGCAGTAACTCGAAATAACAACATGCGACGCTTGTGTAACGTTGTTTTCTCCCTTGAAATTGACAATTCTACTTATTAATTGAATAGGAATTGCAAAATCACGATGATCTTTGAATAAACTCACAAGAACTAGGATTTTATATGAGATTTGTTATGTTTCTGACCATATTGTCATGTTCTCACATCGTTATTCCTAGCTCAGATTGTTTCAATGTTACGTATAATTGTTTATAATAAACAAAGTGGGAATTTTGTACTTAAATGTTTTAACATTGCAAGGATATTTCAGATGAACAGTTGTATGGACGGGTACCTGACATTTCTACATCGCTGAAACCTTTACACATGTTTAAATAAGATACTGGGAAAGGTGTCCTCATCGTTTCATGATTGTTGTTTATTTATTGCTTCACAGACAAACAACTTTCCTGTATATTATTATTTTCTAACTCGTGTCTACATTCACAGTCATATGCTATTTTTTCTTTTGTTAGTTTCCAAGTAAGTAACACAGGTGGATGTCTGATCTATGCAGTATACTATAAAATATACGGACATGTACCTGGGTGGTGGTGTTTTGTATTTTATAAGATTATTGCATTTAATGTAAAATGAAAGTGGATGCAGATAAATCGAGAGTTGTTATTTTGAGAAAATCTGGCATTTTGTCTGATAGTGTGTACGTTACAAATGAGCTTAAAAACATAGAAATGAGCATGAAGTTAATTTATTTACTTAAGTATTGATTTTACTGTATGTGATTCATCTAACACAAAGAACTCTTGCCTGTCAGTCAAGAAAAGCCATATTAAGATCTCTAAATATACCTTTTCAATTTCAGAAATGTAAGCATTCAGCATATGCTAGAACTGTATATTTATTGTATTTCTATAAAATCATCGAATCCATTGAAAATAAAAACATTGAAATTATATCCAATAATACTTTATGTAAGTTAATGATCTAGAAAAATACCCTGATAAATCTAGTTGGGTGGGATTACTACGAGAATTATTATTGCCCCTCAGTTTCTATGATGTCTGTTTTTAGGAGTTAGAACAAAAATGTTTTCGGCCCAGTTTGGTCAAACAAAAACTACACGATAATTACACTCAAACTTTAATTTCAAACTTAGGAAACTCTACTAGGGATTTGCTTTACCTTGAACTTGTTTGCAATTTCGATTTTAAAGAATACGATGAATATCAATTTGTTATTGAAAGTGACCTTTTTAACAGAAAATAATGCATAAGAAAATAATACATAAATGAATACTAATGGAAGAGTACTTGCTTGGGAAAATTTGTACAACTTTGAACAAGTCAAAATCAAATTGTTTTAAGGAAGCTTGCACGTTACTTATTTAAATAAAATTAATTGACAGTTATTGAAAGTGGTCTTGTTTGATGAATTACATACACAGAAGATGTTAAAATAATGTTATCATTTAACTCTTTTAACATAATATTATGCATTTTCAATACCCAAAATTCAGTATGCTTTGTTGCGAAAAATGTTTTGAAATTGTAATTTCAAGGGGTTAATTTATATAGCGATGGAAAATTATCCATACTGTCACTATATGCTATCACTATATACATATTGTTACTATATCCTTATTGTTACTACATCCATATTGTTACTATATACATATTGTTATTATATCCATATTGTTACTATATCCATATTGTTACTACATACATATTGTTACTATATCCATATTGTTATTATATCCATATCGTTACTATATCCATATTGTTACTATATACATATTGTTACTATATCCATATTGTTATTATATCCATATTGTTATTATATCCATATCGTTACTATATCCATATTGTTACTATATCCATATCGTTACTATATCCATATTGTTACTATATCCATATTGTTACTATATCCATATCGTTACTATATCCATATTGTTACTATATACATATTGTTATTATATCCATATCGTTACTATATCCATATTGTTACTATATCCATATCGTTACTATATCCATATTGTTACTATATACATATTGTTATCATATCCATATTGTCATTATATACATATTGTTTTTAATACATATTGTTATTATATATATATCGTTATTATATACATATTGTTATTATATACATATTGTTATTTTATATATATCGTTATTATATACATATTGTTACTATATACATATTGTTACTATATCCCATATTATCTTTACTTTGTATTGAAAGCATATCTAATAATTATATTTATAGTAATCCTTTGATGTTAGATTTCTTGTATATAATTTACTATTGTTATATGTTAACATTATATCTTTCAATTGTTGACCAATTATTGCTTTATTGTCGTATAAAAAGTGGTAATATTTTTTTCTATACATATTTTACTATAGATTGATATGTTTCGTTTTTTTGATATACATGATTTACTATGGTTTGTGTGATATCTTTCATTTTGTATTGTACATAATTTACTATTGTATGTGTATATTTTTCGACCACCAATTTTTCATTGCTTTTGAAAATGAGTCATAGAACCAGTGGTACTCTATACTTCATTTCGGTACACCATCATATCTGGTTATGATACTAATCTTTTTGATATTAAATGTCTGTAAGCAGTTTATTGTGGATTATGCTAGGCTTAATCAATTTTCAAATCAATAGAAAGTCATTGTTATTACAACAAGTTCTGCTGTTTTCGCTGTACGTATATTTTTGCAATCACTATTGCTGCTGTATTTTATAATGTAAGTCATTTTTGTCTTCTCTGCTGCATCGATGTTCATGAACGTTTGTATATTGTTCTGTTCATAAATGTACACATAGCATGATGGATTTACTTAGATAAACATGTATTATTAACATAAAAATGAACATATACTAAAACATATATCATAAACATATAAATGAAGATATATTACAAACATGTAAATGAACATATATCATAAAAATATAAATAAACATATATTATAAACATATGAATAAACATATATTTTAAACAAATGAATAAACATATATTATAAAAATATATCATGGACATATAAATGAACATATATTATAAGCATATATCATAAACATATAAATGAACATATAAACATATAAATGAACATATATTATAAACATGTAAATGGACATATACCATAAACATATAAATGAACATATATTGTAAACATATATCATAAACATATAAATGAACATATATTATAAACATATATCATGAACATATAAAAGAACATATATTATAAACATATATCATAAACATGTAAATGAACATGTAAACATGTTAATGAACATATATCATCAACATATAAATAAACATATGTTATAAAAATATGAATAAACATATAAATGAACATATATCATAAACATATAAATATACATATATTATAAACATATAAATACACATATATTCTAAACATATATCATGAACATATAAACAAACATATATTATGAACATATAGATAATAAGCACAAATATCTTTTATTAAGCCATTGAATTGTAGCAACGAAATGCAAATGATTTTACGGAAAAAAGGTGTTGCCTGGTTACTTATATTCAAGTTACTATTGACCTGCTGTGGATGGAGTCAATGGTAAGTCACGTTTCGCTTAATTTTGGTTTCTTCAGACAGACCAGTCATAGCATCAGGAAACGGTTAGATACTAATGGACCTGTAACATACCGTACAAGATAAAGTCGTGAATGTGTGATAACAAGGTCACGCACTGATAGTACAATCGCATTGTTTCATCCACGTAAGGGTTTTATCAACAATTATGGTTGCTGATGTTATGTGGTTCATGCATGGTCATAATCATAATCCATTGAGTGACGATTATAGTGTTTCTTAATTTTTATTTCGAAATATTTCCATTCAATTGTACATCAATCGGCATAGTCTTATTTTCCCGGTAAATCATTGGTGCCGGTGAGTTTAGGGCTTCCCATTCAGTCGGCTTGCATTAAATTATGACTCAACTGCTAAAAATGTGTTGGGTATAATTTATTTAATTAAGTATAGTATGTAGTGGCTGAGCGGACAAAATCAGTAAATTCAAACGTTACAAGTATCGTATATAACAAACTGAGTTGTTGAAGGCTGGAGAAGGATTTGCAAACATTTCATTTTCAATTCCATTATTTAAGTCAAATACATTATAAAAAATAAGTACAACATTTTTCAATATACATTATAAAAGAACATATATAGCAAAAAAAAACTGATAAATTATCCGCAAATTATGTGTACTACAGTTCTTATTAACGTAAAGATAGCATGTAAGATGTAGTGACGTCATTAGTAGACTAAACCAACAGAATTAAAATCATATGAACGTGTTTAAGGTTATCAATATAAGTTAAAATTCTTTAATGTAATATAATGAGATAAGTCTGAGAAAATAAAAAAATCACTGTTCACATTGTTTTATGTGATTAAAGTGCATTGGAAAAACTGTATGTTGGTGTCAGTGTAAAGTTGTTAACACTGTCTGTGTCTGTTTCTGACCCTGCTTCTAATTGGTTCAATTCTTTCCTTTCCATCTTCTCCGGGTTCTGTTTCTTGTTTGACAGAAACCTGTGATAAGAATGTGTTCTGTCAATGTTGACTTTTGGTGTTCATTTCACACATGTTATTGTTGGTATTTAAGTAATTGAAACAATGAAGCATTAAAGTTTGATGTAATATTATCAATAATGAACCCGTATTAATTATTGCTGATACAATTAGATACATGCATACTATTTTTATGGTAATTCGGACGTTTTACAAAAATGGTGGACAATGACGGGCCTGATTTTTTATTATGAAAAAAATCGTTTAGTGTCTTATTTTAATCTTAAAGAAAATGATCAAGTACGGGTGTAAAGTTTGTTTCATTAACCAAACTTTTACCAGTACCTTGATGGTACTCTTTACATAGCACATTTATATTGCTTCAAAGAGCTTGAATACAAAATGACGACAATATTTATTAGGAATTATTGGCAGTTCCTTAATACATCTACTCCTTTCTTAAAGCATTTTAGTGAAGTGTTTACATGTATAAGATGGCAATATGTTATGTTTAATGAAATGTCTTGCTTATGACGTGACACATGTTTCAATATATTGCCAATAAGCTTTTATTTGATTATGTGGAAGTCCTTAATATTGACAACGCCTGATTAAATTTATTTACAATTACAATAACGTATTATCTAGACAGATGTTAATTCCTATGTGCTCAACTGTGAATAGATGTGATGAGTAAATGTCATTTAATAAAATTAAGAAAGTGTATGTAATACGTGTACAGACCCACACAATGTTTGACTTGTTAAAATATGATTTGATAAGAACATTTTTTTATACCATTTGATTGAGAAACAGAAATGGTTCATTTTATTTTCACGTCTTTCAAAAATATTTTTTTCATTGTTGGCGACTCGAACCATAAGAAAACTCGAATGAGTTTCACATATTGACACCTGACAAGTTTAAATGTTTGTCATATATTTGCGGCGATATGATTCTGTGTGTACTATCGGTATTGTAATAATTATGTTTGTATTATAAGTGAATATCATATAAAATCGCGTAATTTGAATTCAAGTTCATCAACTACTTCACCTCAAAGTCTCTGCAATTTCGACAAAATAAAAATATTATTATTTTCACATCAATGACATGTTGTAAAATACGGCTTTCTCAAGCTTACTTGTTTTGATTTATGATTCACTCGTTGAACCCATTTGAAGATTATTAAAATTTTGTTATGTGTTCTTTCATCTCATCATAGTGACCACCATCATTCAAAGCTTTGTTCTTGCTCCTAGCGGCCTGTATTGTTTCTTACTGATATGAACTATGTATGTTGTGGTTTACGTAAGTTTGGGAAAGATACATGTACGACTTGTTTGTTTATTTTAAAATCCTCCCATTCTTCAAGTCATGTCCATTGTAATGAATTTTAATTAATTCTTTAATCACTCTGTATTACAATTTAGATAAAAAAAACGCAAAATTAACTTTATGGAACAACCAAATATCATTAGATACTTAGAATACTAGCACTTGAGTATAATTCATATTTGTTTTGTACCATTGAATGGTAGCAAGGAGGTTTTGTGTTGTTGTGAAATTCCCCAGGGTCCTGCTTGCCGGTTGCACAGTTTGTAATGTTCTTTGTTTAGTCACATTTCGGGTAATTTCTTTTGTTTCGTGGCACTTTGTGTATTCTTCTTGATTTGTGGCATTTTTGTGTGATGTTCTTAGTTGTGTGGCACTTTAAGCATAGTTCTGTGCTTTATAACGGTAGTTTCTGTAGGATTCTATACTTGTGTGGCACTTTGAGCATACAATGGAAATTCGAGTATATTTCCGCGTTATGTTGTGACGTTTTTTGTATATTTCTGTGTTATGACGAGGAATTTTATGTATGTTTCTTTGTTATGTTGTGACGTTTTGAGTAAGGTTCTATTTTTTGGCATTTTGAATTTACACTTTAGTTCAGTGTTTTCTTCTGCAATTTGTTTTTTCTTTCTCTGTTTGAGGTCATTTTTGTGTTCTTTATGTACATGATAATCTTTTTTCAGAATACCGACTGTATTTATAAATACATACGTTAACATATCGTAAACTTCTGTCTTATGGGTGTATGAAGATTTCATAAGGTCTTTAAATTCATTTTGCAGCTTGTGGACCCTTTGCTATTTTTGCTCGGCACTCTGGTGAGAGCAAGTACCGGTCGTTCATAAACAATGGATTGGTTTGACATTTTACAAATTAAGAACAATATAGTTTTAAATACGTGTCTTAAACACCTACTTTTAACATAAATGATACGTCTATGTTTAATAATGCATGCTATAAATGTTACATATCACCCATCCTGACGCCAAACAGTGCTTTGTTATACAGTTTTTTTTCTGAAACATGACCCTAACAAGATGATAGATCGGCTGGCTTTAAGTATACATATGTTACATAATTAATGTTGATATATACTTGTTTCATCCATTGGTAGAGAGTCATTTAATGGTACATGTCTCAAGATGTTGTGACACAAACACTCGAGCGTTGTCGTTGAAGATTTTATGATTATGGCACAGATAATAAACGGATTGCAGTTCTGGGAGTTTTAGAACTGGATTTCTGAAATACAATTCACGCTATTTCAGTAGAATGGGGCAGACTGAACTTAATGACGACAACGCCATTGTGTCAGCTACAAATGATGAATGCCGCACAGCTACTCATTTGTTTGACTATGACATTCATATTTTTGCTCCCCGTAATTGGAATCATGTTTTAACATTTTCATAGATTTTTGCAGGTATTTAGTGCTATTTCATTTTTTGTATGACGAGATCCCACCACAAACAAGTTTAAATTAATTGCAAAATGCTTAACATCCGCCGACATTGTCAAATAATTACATACTGTAATTGCCATACTATGACATATGAGCTCGAAATTAAACCATTTGTCATAACATGATTCGTTTTGTCCAAACTTTTTAGACTTTTCTACTCAAAGAAAAAGAACAATGTCTCCAGCAAAAACTACCCATCTGCTAATTGATAATTATAAACGAAGGTTATCTCTCATGGCATATGGAGACATAAAACCACGCCTTCAATTAACTTACAATTAAGTGTAGTAAAAAGATTGATTCGTATAATACCCTTTGCAAGGTAAAATAACAATTTGGGTAATAAGTAAATTTGATTAAAACAGACACTAAATATTTAGTTTAAAACGAAGAATAAGACAAATGCAGGTTCTTCATTCTGATATCATTATAAAAGCAGAGAATAGTTTATGTTAATATCTAGTGTTGTCACCCGTTGTTGCTGCACGAGATAAAATACCTACCACAAATAGCAGTGAGATGCCTGACCAAACCACCGTATACTTAATATACTTGATGGCATTAAACATTGTCATCATTTTATCAAAATTACACGAAGTTTCATCATTGATCTAGTTTCTGATTTCATTCCGATGTTAATTTTCGTCGCGCCTTCTTGTATATTTAGAATCTCTACAATAGATCATCATTGTGGCGGTAAAATATTGCAATATAAAAATGAGTACGAGGAAATTCCTAAGATTACATATTTCTTTATTAAGAATACTTATTTGTTTCGCTTATTCTCATTAAGAACTGTTTACAGCCGCGGAATGTTTGAGATTATCACATATTAAGAACTGCTTACTGAACGTTTGGGAATACTACATTGAATTTTTGGAATTTTTTACCGCCGTTGAAAGTTTGTTCTGGGTCCACTTTTCTCCCGCTTCAAGTTTTCTTATTCTCGATCTTGGTCCTCGTATGTTAATTTTGGTATTAAGCAATGAAGGTTTTTAGATCTCTCTCTGGGTGTGGCCTAGCTTTATGAATACACTGTTTGCGTAACTTCCATTTGATGTTGACTGTTTGAATATTGTAACTGACACACTTATTGTCAATTGTTCAAAGGCTGACAAACAATGTGGAAATAGATGTTTCTTTTTATAAGGTTAATATTTGAAAACACGACAACATGATTGTAAAATATTCTCTTAAGTTAGAGTTGATATAGAGCATGTAGGAAACTATCATGCATATATTAAGAGGACAGAAAACACGACGTTTAGACCGTCTAATCACTTAATTAAGGAAGCTAATTATTCCATAATATAACAAGATATCAGTACACTAAACCCGATATAAATCAAATCATTTACGTCCAATTACGTTGCTATTTCATTCATAGATTAATTAGATATGATGTATGTATATCATTTTGTTTTATAGATTTACGGTGGGTTCTCATCACTGTCATGTTTTCAAGTTATTGGGCTAAGAACGACATTGTGGTTTAGATTAATTTGTATACTTCACTACGCTTACAAAATTTATCATTGCTTAAGAGGCAATATTCGGTGTATATAAAAATGAACCCAGGCAACGCAAATGTCGACAAGTTGTAAGTATATTATGATTGGTTGGTATAAGGACGCCGTTTATTATGTAATTTTAAACATTTCATTCTTGATAAAATGCATTCAGTGGACCACATTTTGTTGATGTTACATTTTATGAAGCATTTATGAAAATACTTACTCGAACACGTATTACCTGGACGTCGTTTTGTTAATACGTAAATTTGTTCAATATTTGTCTTTATACACATTTTCTTATGTTTTTCTGTTTATAAAAACATCAGATTGCAGGGAAATACAATTACAATTACTAATAATATGTAGCTTACTATCTTGTTACTTTTCAATAATTTATATTTTACAGCATGAAGACGTCCATTAGTCACATATTAGGTTTGTTCCTGAATATTCCTGTCCATCAAATACTTGGTGGTGTTTGTCATGTAATCCTTATGTTAAAACGAGATCAAACTAAATATTGTCTGTAGTATTTATTACGTTTGTTTCCGTGCATTAAGGATTCGTTTTGTTCTAATTCTTTTCGTTAATAAACTTTTTACGTTGATTATTTACCAGACTTAATTTATTGTGAACTATTTCTACATTTACAATGTGTGTTGAATGTGAAACAACAACACCATTTTCGCCATTTACTGCAGTATTCGTGTTGACTCGTGCTTAATTAACCCGTCACCCCGTTAATTTCTACGCAAGGTTAAGAATGGAACACTTAGAATTGTACCCTTGTAGCTAATTAGTCCACACTTATTTTACATTCTATGATAGAACATAACACATGACAGATAAACATATGTAGTAAACATTACTAGTGACCACAAATTACATAACTTAATTTACCTATGGTTTCAGTTCATTTGCTGTTTTAGTCATCAAATCTCAAAATCAAAAGAACTATGCGTTTTTTCAGAATTTCCTGATAATACATTTTAACCTAAACAAGTTGAGATAAAGAAGTTGTTTGGATGAAATAACTGCTTCAACATTTTGCACCTAGTTTGCTAATACACCTATGTATCTATGTATGTGTAGCAATATGAGAGAACAAGTCGTTAGAAGAAATTTATGATGAGTCTTTACACCGTAAAATTTGAATAATCATTATCTGACAAAAACATATTTCTATTTCATCTTTAAAGTAAAACCTGTTTTCTTTCACTCGGTCATTACCATGTAAGTTTGTTTAATTAATGGAATTAAGTGTTGCTTTATTAATGTAGTAATTGAATCAGCGTCAGCCTTATTAGCCCAAATACTCTTATATATTTGTTAAATAGCTTACAACAGCTTGTAAGATTAGTTTGAACGGGTTGACCAATCCATGCGATGAATTTTAAAGATTTTAAGCGTGATACGAGCATTAATGGCTTGAAGTGTGTTGGTGTTCAATTTTAATTGATCGTTTTGATATCATTTTGTCTGTGTTGATGTGAGAAGATATACCAGAGCTAAGTTGTTGTGGACCATATACCAGTCTACTGTTTAGAGAGAGCTTGTGTTATAAACGTACCAATGTACTGTTTGGAGAGAGCTTGTGTTATAAATGTATCAGTCTACTGTATGGAGAGAGCTTGTATTATAAATGTACCAGTCTACTGTATGGAGAGAGCTTTTGTTATAAATGTACCAATCTACTGTATGGTGAGAGCTTTTGTTATAAATGTACCAGTCTACTGTATGGAGAGAGCATGTGTTATAAATATACCAGTCTACTGTATGGAGAGAGCATGTGTTATAAATATACCAGTCTACTGTATGGAGAGAGCATGTGTTATAAATGTACCAGTCTACTGTATGGAGAGAGCATGTGTTATAAATATACCAGTCTACTGTATGGAAAGAGCTTGTGTTATAAATGTACCAATCTACTGATTGAAGAGAGCATGTGTTATAAATGTACCAGTCTACTGTATGGAGAGAGCTTATGCGACATTATTTGCCTAGATATCATCTGCATAATCATGCCTATTTGGGATAATTTATACGTGTTCTTAATGGATACGTTTTGCAATGCAAACATGCTATTCTCGGTGTATATTGTTTATGTTGGTTTCTTTCAGCAACAACTATCTCTGTATCGGTTTTACAGATTTATGTAATTTAAAATGACCTGAATTCTTGGCATGTCTCATTACTTACGTGAAATTCATCTATATATTTTGTAAATGTTGGCATAAATTTCTTAATCCATTTCATTTCTTTTGGAAGAAATTTAAGTATATTTAAATCTATCAAATTACCTCACATTACATCACTTGGTATTCTTGTCATTTTGTTGGTTTACTACCCGAGTGAAATACCTAGACGAGCACTACAATAAACGTGTTCTTAAATTCATCACTTAAAGCAGCATTATCTCTTACCGCTTCATATAACATTAAGTCAACTAAGGCATGAAATATGAAAGATAATATCAACCCAGAGGGAATAGGTGCAGAGATCTTAAATCATTCGTTTACAATGTTATAGCGAGGCCTCCGTGATAGATCGCCCAAGTAGAGCCGTAAATATTACGAATTCTGATTCATTATAATTTCTGAGTGAAGATATGAAGATACGAGGCTTCATGTTGCTGTACGTAGGAGTGATTGTGAATACATTCACACTACACGCATGTGACCAAGTTGTGGAACACAATTATTACATGAATTGCCATTTCCAATTCACACAACACGCATATGGCCAAGTTGCGGAACATAATTATTATGTGAAAAAGCCCTGGATAAATAAAACTATTTTAGTTATATGCTGAAATATCTGGATTATATTGTATATCATTAAAAAATTGGGATGTGAAATGTCTGATGTAGTAATCTTAAAGGAACTTCTAACATCACCCCATACTTACGTGTTTTAGTAAAACAACCATATCTTACCTAAAAGAGATTTGAACTAAAATACGATTTTAGTGCACAATTAATTAGGTGTACCAGGTGATGTCATCATTATCAACACTAAGGTTTATGATGCCTTTCTTAAATCAAGATGCATATAATGTAGTGTACCTTTTTAGTAAGACAAAGAAATCTCAGTTTTACCTCAGCGCAGAAATATTACATCTTCTAAATGTCTAACCGCCAAACTGCCTTGAAATAGTAATAACATGTTGATTTTGGCGAAATATTAATGTGCATCGTGTTGTAGAACTAATGAAGTGTAAAAAAACAATTACTGAAATTAGAAACCATACAACGTTCTTATAATGTTTTCATTGAAAAACAATGTCTACTTGGTTCTATAAACAGATTTATCTACGATTCATTAAATATGTGATGTGTGTTATGTCATAATATTTTGGCACAAGATTTGTTCTATAGTGTTGTAATACGTATTTCATGTCGCATCATTTTCTATCATGCTGAAAATGGTAAAGCTTGTCCTTCTTTTTCCAATTTCTTTTTTTCAATTTGTTAATTTTCAAATTACTTTTATTTTCCTATTTCTTAATGTCAATATTACTATATTTTCCTTTTTTATTTTCAAATTATAATATTCTTCTATTTCCTTATTTTACTATTTCTTTAATTTCCAATTTCTTTCATTTCAAAATATTTATTTTCCAATTCTTTATTTTCGACTTTCCTTTTTTAGCTCTTTTCCATGGTGCATGTTTTTACGTTAAGTTTTGTTGTAATAATGTTTATTGCTGCTGTGATAAAAAGCTATTTTTAATATGCTAAATAATGCTAACAAAATAACTTGTTATTGAATAATTTTGGAAAGATGTGTAGGTTCATCATAATTATCATAATGTGGAAAATGCGCCTGTTTATCTTCGTAAAAAACGACTTGAACGACACACATTACCACATACACTGGGTTCCAAACAGCACACAAGAATGTACACACATTACCAAATACACTGGGTTCCAAACAGCACACAAGAATGTACACACATTACCACATACACTGGGTTCCAAACAGCACGCAAGAATGTACACACATTACCACATACACTGGGTTCCAAACAGCACACAAGAATGTACACACATTACCACATACACTGGGTTCCAAACAGCACACAAGAATGTACACACATTACCACATACACTGGGTTCCAAACAGCACACAAGAATGTACACACATTACCACATACACTGGGTTCCAAACAGCACACAAGAATGTACACACATTACCACATACACTGGGTTCCAAACAGCACACAATAATGTACACACATTACCACATACACTGGGTTCCAAACAGCACACAAGAATGTACACACGACAAACCTTACAAGAAGAAGTCATTTTCCATTCCATTACAGCGACAAAAATACTTTAGTAAGTATGTATGTATTCAAAAAAAATTCTATTATCTACCAACTATTGTTTGTATTATTAAGACTTTTTTCATTTACGTTTCATACTAAAACATTTATGCTGAGTTGTCATATATTTATTATATGTTTCTGTTATAAACTGGTTGGTGAAAATGTCTTGTATCATTATTGTGGTCAATCCAGCACTGAATGTTTCACTTTTATAAACGAGATAAGCTTTGCCTTCCATTTTTACGTTCGGGTTATTTTTATATTTTAATGGTTACATACAGTTAATGACAAATAAAATCAAATATGTCACCCATGTATGTGAAGTAGCTTAATAACAATAAGTAAATATATTCGGACATTTTCAAACATATGTTGCTATACTTACATGCTTCTACTCAGTTGAAAGTAAAAAGGTCGAAAGTTTAACTGGAATATCGTGTAATTGTTGGATTTGTTATGAAGTCAGTATGACGTAGATAATAAAAATGACAAACAATTGGGCTTGGTTTTTAAATACATTACAAAACATACAGAGTATGACATAAATATGTTCAACATTACAATGCAATTACTAAGCTACCCTAGCAAATGGAATGAATCATAAATATACAAAACTTGACAACACAACGTTCGAGGTGACAAAGCCGAATGTACAAAAAATGTACTAATAAATTAATATCAATAAATGTTGTCATATAAATGTAAATATCCTGATTCGTCATCTCATCAAATATCTCCAATGCTTCTTACCTTGGAATACGTGTTTATTTTGTGGATAATGTGTGTCGTCGAACTTGATAAACATACATAACTTGATAAACATACATAACTTGTTAAAAATACATAACTTGAGAGCATAAATTATACCGGTTGGTTTTCTTTTTAAAAAATCGCATTATATAAATATATATATAATTATCAAAATATTTGTTATTAAACATCGTTACTGCATTTGTATTAATTTACTGTGAACAAACAATGGATTGTTAACTTTTCCTTTGACTATTTCCAAATTCCATGGACCCAAAATTTCATGCTTCATATTAAACGTCTTTAACATGCTTACATATTTAATAAATTATGGTGAACCTTTTGCAATCACAAGGTATCCTCACGCCTGTTTAATTCAGTATCTACTTTGTTGATGTGAACTATCGTTATGTATCGGTTATGGACCATTGTCGGCCGCAAGTTGAATAGTTCAATTCATTTTGCTTCTATGTCTGTCTCTGTTCGTTTAGGACTTGTTGTAACTACGTCATGTTTCATCTCCTCAATGTCTCTTTTGAACTTTGCTCTTCTGTTTTGGAACCAGGTGATCACTTGGGCACACGACAGCCCGAGTTTTCCTGCAATCTCATCCCGGTCACTGGGGGTTAAATATTTCTGAAGTATAAATCGTTTTTCGAGTTCATAAATCTGTTGATTTGTAAATGCTGTTCTAGTCTTTCGTTTCTTCTTTGGAATTTGGGATTTGTTCTGTTGATCATCATCTCTGTGTCTCCGAGATTCTGAAATGACAACAAAGGCATAAAAAGTGCCATAAAATTGAGCATAGCCTGAAAAAATCGTTGAGACATGCATATACAGTACTGTAAATTAAAACAATTTCTATTGATAAAGCGTGTTGTTTTGCAGAATAAAATATAAACGCAAATGCTTGTTCGCTTTTGTTTATTAATATTAAATGTGAACTATAAGGTCACATACTACACGCCCGTGACAATGACGCACATTTATATTTAAATACAATACTGACCTATGGAATATACAACAAACAATCAAAGAGCGCTGTGTTATAACCGTTCACGGAATTATTTATTATCCAAACATGTAGAAAAGCCGAGATGAGAATTAAAGATGTAAGTAGAAAGATGTCACACATAAATATGTGAGCTACATTCGACTGTACAATTACACAAATTGAAGAGTAACAGGTGTTATATAATGAAATCTCTATGTCAATAAATATAAAATCACTGAGTAACAAAGAACGTACGTTGACGTACAAATTACAGCACTGTTCAAGCATGGTATACATTAAGTGTAATAGGTATCACAATGCTTGTAAAACAGAATCAACAGTCAACGATTCCAATCAAATCAATGACATGTTTATTGATCACACATACATCATAGGTAACGGGCCGTAAAATTGGCCGTGTTATAATAATCAATTGTAGAGATTTTATCATTTTAAAATTACGTTAGACAGACACAGTGTAATATCTTTTTTTATTATCATTGTCTTCTTTGCTTGATTTGTTTACTTGTAACGTAATGTGATTGATTAAATTAATAACGGCATTTAGATTTTCACTGATTGAATAATGTCCATGTTACATTTATCATCTGTAAGTTACAATCTGTGATTTATTTTCCACGCAGATCCTCTTCTGTCACTAATAATGCATTATGATGAAGTTTTGCTTTGTTAAATTACTAAGCCTGTAAGAAACATTTTAATTTCCTCTGCCCTAATACGGAAAAAAACTTGGAAAGCATGCTGATACATTGAAAATTACATGAAAGTAGCCTTATGAATAAATAAGTAGGAGCATTGAAAAGCTCGTCATAAAGAATGTGTGATGGCTCTCTGTTCGTGTTTGCTGGTTTTATTACATAATTCAATATATAACAGGTAATTCGTAATTAAATGACTTTTTCATCTCAATTTTTCTTTAGTATATTTTGTAATTTATTTACATAATAAATGTTGATCATCCCTATGTATTACACGTTTTGTTATTTTTGTATTGAATTTTGAGACGTGAGTCATATAAATTCTACAGATATATATCCTGTAAAACTCAGATAAAAACAATAATAACTTCAATGATAAAAATAAAACGATGTCGTGATAATGTCACAATTTTCAAAACAGCTTTTGTTCGCATTTATCTCACAGAAAAAGCAACACACGCCTCTTCCTGTTGAGCATTTAATGTGTTTATAATTAAAATAGTTTGTTGTTTTATCAAGATGTTACACAATCTTAAAACGGTCACGTGACTTGTGATTTATTCTGAAAAGCTCACATAAACTAGGCGGATATTGATTACCTATTATGCACTCTGTCACATATGATCTCTTTATTCTGACAAACGACAAACATAATTTAAAACAATTACACTTTTAATTCAGAATTTATTCATATCAATTAAAGGAAGTGAGATATGTAAATTTATAGCTTCAGTCTTCTATCATTCGCTCCTGGACGAGTTAATTATGTTATCAGTTTGTTCAAGTGTGAGTTTCTGCGTCACATGGCGTTAAATTGTAAGGACGGCGACTATTCATAAGTCATCAATGTTTGCAGCTAACATAACTAATGCCTGTTTCTTTATGCAATAACTAACTAAAAGTGACATGTAGTCAATATGTTACAATGTTTTGAATAAATTAATTTCCTTTAAACGGATGCATACTAAAATGTAAATAAATTTTGTAATATCTCTATTTTTGACTGTTTCTAAAGATTTGGCTAATTAGTAATTGGGCGTCGCATGTTAATTACAGCGCTAATGTTCCTACATCAACATAATCAGACGTGTTCATCTCGGCAAAATCCGTATTTACATAACGGGACAATACAGGCGTAACATTCAACGTACACCCTAATCAAATTCATTGCGCTTATCAGTACATATGTTCAAAGGTTATGGACAATAAAGATGGATATGTATATACAGAAGAATACATAGAAACATAACAATTAATATGTACAGATGTGGACGCTGATCAGACAAGCTGTCCTTAAGTGGAGAAATGTTTCAAGTGCGATGTTTTTAATATTATGAGAATGGGTTGAACTATAAAACTCATGTTTGAATGATTTATGTTGATCGGTATAAACTGAAGCATGTTAGATTACAAATTATGGACGTCTTACTTGTGTGAAGAGGACCCTGTGGTAGTAACTAGTAGGTCTTCCTATAAATTATTCACCTTAAGAAATATCATTCATGCCTTGTTCAGTATGCTCATGTTAGATTTGACGACCGTGTTAGTACGTTAAATAGAGGCTTATTTTCTAATAAAACATTATGACAGACTGTGGAAAATTTAACGTTTACATCAAATCCATAACCCGACAGAATTAATTTGTAAGTCACATTATTTTCGTATCCGTACAGAATTCATGCGCTCGAAGCATGTTTGGACAAATAAAATCACTTATACTTATAATTAAACGAATTCAAATAAATTAAATTCAAAACACTGTTAAAATGTATAATTATACACCGGATCTTGAAAATTTGGTGAGGTCTTTTTATAGAATACAGTTATTATAAGTTGTTTTATTACATAGAGATGTACAATTATCTGAAAGAATTTAGATAGGACACTTTGTAATCAGGACTCCTTGCACATTGTATTATTAAATATCTAAATGCAAAAAATAATTTTTAAATTTTAAGTCAATCTTGTCATGTTAGCCTGTGGTCCTTTATCCACCCGCTGTTATACCATAATTTCACGTATCTCCTATCTGCTAGTCGTCCCTCAGTTTCCGCTGCTACAGATAATTCGTATAATACAAACAAAGCGACTTTAAGACAAAGAGATTTCGACATGAACGTCATATTTTGATTCGATTTAAATTTTGATTATCCTCATATACTTCAATTATTTACCCATTTTATAACATACTTTTACCTATTTTAAGAATGTTCGCGTCACTTTCAAATGGAAATTGTGGCACAGTTCTCTCCAAGATATTTAGTCACTACATTATTTTTAGATTAGTATAAATACTAGTAGTCCAGTTCCAATTAGTTAAGTTTTATGTACAATGTCACACAGACAATTCATACTTTATACTAGCTGAAAATGAACACACTTATAATATCCTGCTGCCAAGATCTCGTATTGATGTATTTATTGTATGTGTTGATATGTATGTGTACATGCATGTGTTGATATGTATGTGTACATGTATGTGTTAATACGTAGATTTTCTGGTGATTTTATTATATTTAACATTTTCATGTATGAAAGGTAAAAGAACAAGCTAGAATATTAAATGACAATATTTTAGTTAAAGTCTACAAAAGTCATCTTTAACTGTATACGAAATCAGCTGATACCATAAGCTTGATCTTAGAAATAACGGTGATGTTAATTTTAGTCCCTAAACTAATGAAGAAATATAAAAATGAAATAAATGGCTTCTCACAAAGTGTTGTTTCTTATGGGGCGTACGTCACACACAGGTGCTCGTTCATAAATGGATTAATTGGGTTACTTCAATGAATGCATGACGTACAAGTAATAATGTGCTCTTTTTGTAGTAAAGTGTCAGACACATCAGATCTTTATTTTTTAATTAAGTTAAACTTGTATAGATATACAATCATTTGATAGAAAAAGGAGCTGCATGCCCCAGTTATCAGGTATTTGTTATACACATATCGTGAATATACTGGCATTAAAATTAACAGAAACAAACAAAAATGAATATAAGATATTCAGCAGAAAGTTAGAGGTAAATATTGGATATATAGTATTGTTAAGTTTGGGGTTGCTAAACTTTCCAAGATGGAACCCACCCAACATTAGCGTGTATAGTCCGTTGTTTCGTGCTGCGTGTTAGTATTGTGAATGTAATAAACAATCATGTAAGATTGGACATGTCTCTCGTATTCCACTTTGAAAGATAGAATTTAATGCATGTGGTACTTCCGGAGAATCCGCTGTTTTCTGAATCAATCATTTATCTCTTACGAGTACATACATGCGAGCGATTGATTATATTCAATCGTTGAATTTAAATTTCTAATCCAGCGTCATACAAAACATGAACGGACAAAGCACACACTAGAACTGATTAAGACGTAGTTCCAACAGTCGATATATTACAAATCGATGTCTGAGTAGTGCACATCGAGTCTCCATTAAAATGTATTAAATACCAACCCGGCGAATGTTTTATAAGACATTTATACGCTTATATGTTATATTGTCAACAGATTTAGATACCCTGTTTGCATGGCACACGCAACCAATATAACGGCATTATGTCATTTATGGCGCCTTAAGCTTGAAACTTAGAGTAGAACATTCTGGCAGCATGTATTATACATTTAACATCTGGTACCTAAATCTTCACCAAGTGACATTCTGGGTAAAAATATTGTTTGTTTAATTACGTAATTGAGCACTTCCTGTCAGAGTATCTTACTCATTCATTGTTGCTCTGACCACATTTATCATGGTGCAATAATGGAAAGCTGTCGATAAAATTGGTATCTTTAAAGCAGGAAGCTATAAATACTCGCCGTGGTTAAACGAATCTAGTAGACCATTGAAAAGTCGAGTGAATTAAATTATATTTAATGAATGAAAAAAAAACAATTAGTTTTACCAAGTTAGAATTACTGCACAACAGATAAAAGAATGTATCAACAAAACAAGGTTTCAACATACGTTACATTTAGTATAAGTACACAAGGTGCAGTGGTTTGGGTGTAAACATGAAAGTCTGAAAGTCTCCATGCACATTAGAGTGTATATATTTGATTGTAAAAAGAACGCACAGAATAAAACATGCCATTCGTGTCATAATGACGAAATTACGATAATGTTTAGTGAGCGATCAACATATTCTTAGATCTGGTTCACCAACCCATATACATGTAGATATGCACAATAAACCCACCAAACAATTAATGGAACAGTAAATGACCATACGTACAAATCACCTGGTTTTCGTGATAGTATTGATATTACTGTTTCAAAAAATAGGGATTTACTAAGCTTTATATATTCAGTGGTTTTATACATTATGTGCTGGTAATTCTTTCATGTTTCATTTCCATTACGCAAATTGTAACATTACATTTACAGAATTACAGACACAGAACAAAAACAATCGCATTGTTGATAAAGCCACCGTTTGTGGTAAAGTATGACAGATAAAGCAACATCCTTAATACTGACTAGTGAAAGTTGTAACATAAAACGGAACGACATACAAAACGGATTAAAAAGTAGTCAACAAGCATGTCTTGATTTGAACAATAAGCAGTGAATATCGACTTATTTACTCAGCTAATTGTAAAACAACGAGTGATACAAATACGCCATTTCCGCCCGTATGTACACACCTCAGGCCTACCGCAGAGAAAGCGAGAGAACAGTTTTATTATTATACCTTCCTTTTGGAACTCCACAATTTGATCATTAAATCTCCAGTTAAAAATATGATCGCGATTATAAACACAGCCTATGTAACAAGGGGAGATAATTGCGTTTTACGTACTGTCAACATTGAATGTTTTATACTTTTGCACTGAGTGACAACACATACACAGATAACATACCGCATCTGACATGATAACGGACAGGTCATTTGCATTTTATACTGCAAACTGTTTCATCCATATGTGTGGTTTTGTGCGAATATTTACACTCGTGTATGTCAGATACTGAAAGATAGCGTTCATAAGAATTCGCATATTGGCATGTATTTTTTTATTTAAAATAGACGTTAAAGATGTGGTATGTGCTGCTTGTTATGTCTTTCTGGTTGATATCTAAAGGTAAGTACATCAGCAATTTAACAATTCTGTTGACACAATAGACATTTTGCACTGAAGTCTTAGCCGTACATTGGTTCGTTCGGTAGCTCAGTCAGAGCACGGACAGTTGAAACGAGGGTTCGAGTCACGGACAAGACACTTCTTTCTACGCGATAATTTAACAGAAAGCTGTCACAGACTGCTCCTGTCATCAGTGGAAGAAACCGTCGACTTATTGCTGGAGATATCTGGAATGTTTTGATGACACGGTGACGGTGAAGCAAAGTGATGACACAGTAACGGCTAGTAAAGCCAAGTGATGACCCGGGGATAGCTGGTGAAGCCAAGTGATGACCCGGGGACAGCTGGTGAAGCAAAATGATGACACGGGGACGGCTGGTGAATCCAAGTGATATCCCGGTACGCTAGTGAAGCGAAGTGATGACACGGGGACGGCTGGTGAAGTCAAGTGATGACACGGGACGGCTAGCGAAGTCAACATTTATTTTCGCTCAGATAAATTTCAGACGGTACGCACAATACCACCAAATAAGAATTTATTTAATATTAATTAAGATTCATTTAACTACTCGCTTCTGAAAAAAAGGATGCATTGCAATCCCTCCTATCATATTATACATGAATGATTTAGACTCTAATAAATGCTAATATTTAATGCGCCAATACCTAGTAAGTACAACAGTGTGTGTACAATGTGATGATTTAATGTATAGATACAAAGGTTGATAATGCGTATGGAACTGTTTGATATATTCTTTTTTAAGTGTCAGATATACTTGTAAATGCGGATTTAAAAAGTCACATTGTCTAAAGAGTAACAGACGGAAGTTGTAGACTTTTAATTGTGCAATGGTAGCCTGCATAGGTACTGTAGGTGAATGTAGGTGAATGTACGTAATTTAGACATCGTAATTTCTGACATTGCTAGCAAATATTTATAATTATATACTTAAGATGAAATTAAGACATTTTAACACTGATCCAATATACGACATCTTTGCAGTGATTTACAATTATTTGTTCATGCTGTTTGTATACATGAATACGTACGTTGATTTTTATCAATTTGAGGAATTCTCATTTCAATTTTTGAACATTGGTAAGGAGAGGAGAGACATTTGGGGAATGCTGATATACGCTTTATAGATTTGTGATGCAAACAAGGTTTTCATATTTCTGTCCAGAGCTCGTCAAGACGTTAAAATCAATACCAAATACAGTTTGTTTTGAAAACTTGAGTTATGTGTGCGTAGAATTAATATGGTGACATGTTAGAATATGTCTTCTACAATCAAAGACGTTCACTCTTAGAGTAGCAAACAGAATCCAAGATTGAATTATTCATGATAAGTATGGTCAGAACAGTGTAATGTAACAATAAACGACTGTGCTCACTACTTTAAATTTAAAGCAATGATAAGTATGGTCAGAACAGTGTCATGTAACAATAAACGACTGTGCTCACTACTTTAAATTTAAAGCAATGATAAGTATGGTCAGAACAGTGTAATGTAACAATAAACGACTGTGCTCACTACTTTAAATTTAAAGCAAACTTTGATTGTGACAATTACTTTCATATTATTCCAAAAGAAGAACTAAGAATGTTTGAAGTTTTAGATTATGTCACCTTAACTTACAAGCATAAGTCAATAGAATACAAGGTAATCTTGGGAAAAACTAATAATAACAGATTGAAAGAATCACTTTTATTATGTTACTCTAAGCACAAAGTCCAAGAAATGTTTTCAAGATCGGACATTGTATTGAGGAATGTATCTCTCTAATAATAACAAACAATACGAATTGTTTATTTGTAAAGAAAACACTTATTCGGAAGAGTTTGACAGAACACGATGGATATTGTATACATGAACCTATTTTTGCGTTGATTAAACAAATATAATATTTCAACATACTCTGTAAATGTAATGGATAGCTGCTAATATCTTCTCATATGACTAATATCATATACACCGTATTATATATCCGTGTTTGTATATCCAACACCACTCTTATCTTAGGTTTGTGTAAAAGGTTCGATATTGTTGAACTTCAAATAATGTGAATACTTATGTCTTAGTTAGTCATAATGTGAATACTTATGTCTCAGTTAGTCATAATGTGAATATTTATGTCTTAGTTAGTCATAATGTGAATACTTATGTCTCAGTTAGTCGTAATGTGAATATTTATGTCTCAGTTAGTTATAATGTGAATACTCATGTCTTAGTTAGTCATCATGTGAATACTTATGTCTCAGTTAGTCATAATGTGAATATTTATGTCTCAGTTAGTTATAATGTGAATACTCATGTCTTAGTTAGTCATAATGCGAATACTTATGTCTCAATTAGTTATAATGTGAATACTCGTGTCTCAGTTAGTTAAAATGTGAATACTCATGTCTTAGTAAGTTATAATGTGAATACTCGTGTTTCAGTTAGTTATAATGTGAATACTCGTGTCTCAGTTAGTTATTATGTAAATACTCATGTCTTACTCAATCATATTGTGGGTATTATTCATGTCTCAGTTAGTCATAATGTAAACAAATCTTACAAGGATCTGCTTGTTAAAAATTAGTTTTTGGGGAATGATAAATTTAGACATGTGTTGTGTTTTAAGGTGTTAACATAAACTTGTTTTTAGTGGTCATGCGCTTGACGGGATAGTATCAAACATGATGTTATAAATGTAATGTTAGCGTTATAACGGCGGTAAACAGTTTTATTATGTCTAATGCACAGTAAGGTTAGCCATTTTTGCAACATTAATTGAAGAGATATTACAATATTAAGCGATGCATACATATTTATAATTTTAATATAGACGTTGTATTTCATAAATGTTCTAGTTAATATTATTTGATAGATTCAAATGTAATGAGATACGTTTTAATTTATAAAACAAGATAAAAATATTATTTTTATTATCTAAATCTGTATTGTTTCCTGTATATTCAATAATCCCTTCAGTTGTTTTAATTTCGGAGAACACTGTGTTGTGTTATCAAAATATTTATGTTAATACCTTTTCCCTCAGGAGCAAATACAATGCATATAATTGTAACTCAATTCATTGTATGACAGTATAGTTGAATAAGATACGAAGACGAAGAAACTACTGTACGTTATAAAAATAATTGCCTGAGAACATTCATTAACTAGGGTACACGGAGGACACGCGGGACACGGAGGACACGCGGGACACAGGGGATACAGTCTGATCATGGTCCTAGTTCGTGTCACAACCCATGGGAATTAATAAATACATACAGGTAAAAAATTCAAACTTTTTGTTTCCTATTGTAAACATGAACTGCAAGTACGAAGAAGTTGAAAAGATATGTTTCACAGACATTGTGTAAACACGATTGTGAGCTGATACGTGACAAAACATCCCCACTTGTAGAAAACATCAGTTATTTAAGTAAGTAAGAGGTGATCTGAGGTGATTTGACTAACACCATATTGGAGGACGCTTTGTATCACACTAATGTTGAAATTAATCAGACTATGATTGATAACGGCAAATAATTTGTAAGGCATTATTAGGAATCCTGAAGTTAAAGGTGAATCATTCCATCAGTACAAATAAGGTGTAAGACGGTGTAAAAGAAGTGTGTGAATCGAAAGTAACAAGAATGTTCAGTCATAACTACGAGGTAACCAACACAACACGGTTGGATGACAACATTATATTAAAAATATCAGAAATAAGGAAAAATACACGCGTCAGATATAACATACACATAATATTTAATACTCCGATATTACATACTTTGTTTTATAAAGGAAATTATTTAACCGTTTAAACTGATAATCTAATTATGTAGATGTTAAACAACAAATGTGGTTGTTAGCATGTCTATGCCAAAGGGGGTGACTCTGTCACAAAACGCCAAATGAATATTTATTATATACGTTTATCATTGTATAACATGATTTGTCTCAGTATGTTAATGAACAACCTTTTAGTAATAAAACAAATTTATATGTATACAAATGAGAGACTGTTGCGATATGTACAGTTCTTCACCGTATGTCCTAAATCAACTTTTAATTGAATTAATTTCAGATTATTTATCAAAGCGCGGTTATATGTGTGTAACTAAAAGGTGAAACAATTAAAATATATCAACAATTATACTCTTAAATAAGGATGCAGTAAGAACAAACGTTAAGAACATACAAAGTAAAAACTAAAACAATAAAACGGCACACTTATAAATTACAACATGCTGTAAATCAGGAATTATTTGACTGTTTTTCTTTTCAATTTGTTTTTTTTTTCTTTTTTCTCGATGAAATCTTTTCCCCAAATCAAATATACTTTTCACGTGTATGTCCTTGTTATTTGCATGTTTGTAACAAGATACCCTGTGTATACGTTACTAAATAAATTCTGTTCTGTTCAGTAAGTAATTTCACGACACACTAGATCAACGATACGAGTACAATACAATACTTCAAAATAAGGGGGTACATTATATCTTATCACATTATATTATTTTATTAGAATATTGATTTCAAATCAACAATTTCAATTTTTTTAAAATAATTCTTATTCTTTGATCATGTTGTCGTAAATTCATTCTAATGTAGAGACGAGACCTAAAAATTAAGAATAATCTTTAATGTAGGGTAATCGTGTAATATCAAAACTGAACATTTATTAAAATGTCTCTTCCAATAAAATTGAAGTCATATATTTAATATGAGTCAGTTATGTCTGAGGGAAATATGAATTTCCCTGAAAAGACACCCAGTATGTCAGACATTTCCAATCTACCTCATGACGTTGTAACAAAAACTCAAATACAACATAGGAAATGTCTACAGTCAGCGAGTACAGATGTTAGCAGACTCGTGCAAGCATATTTTTAGACAATTTATGAGCGAAATTATTTACGTATTAACAGATATTAATTTAAACGTTGATGAAATAATACGCTGTGTTGAAATATATACGCTTTTTGTTTAACCAATTATTGAAATACTATGTATAATATTGCAGCAAAAATAACATTTTGTTTGATAAAAAAACGTTTTACTGGCACAGTTAATGGTGAAGTATTGTTACAGTCTAGGGGCCCTGAGTGTGAATTTTACGACAATTTTGTTCAATTTAACGTCCGTATATTGTCCGCTTGTAGTTTTCTGACATGAATTGTCCACTCTAAGTGACCTTAGATAATTGTGGATCAAAAGGCGTCCACCTTTTAACGTGACATTTACTGCATTCAAACTATATTTATGACACGAATGTGTTTGCACTAATAAAAATATTCACCTTTTAATGAAGTTTAATGCAGCTTCAACAATTAAATATTAATTTATATATGCTATTACAATTTTCCAATATCATCTAAAATTATGAAAACGTTATCTGCGACTTTTTTCTGCGTAAAAACAGTTTTTGGTTTGAAAATAAATATTATGTACACAATATCTATAGGATAATTATATTATGCAACATTGAGAGCATAATTAATGTCTATTTTTTCATATAAACACTCCTGTAGAATTGTTATTTTGTAATCAATAAATCAGTGCAGTAATATTTAAAGTAACATAATTGGAAATATTTCATCAAAATACGATTTCATACTAATATGTTGCTTTTGTTGCGTATATGAACACTAAATATAATGTTTTGACTTTTATAAATAATTTTGAGCACTGTAATTATTATCTTATAAAAGCTGTGGTATTTATGATACATATAACATTGTATAATATTTCAACAATAAATACTATATCTGTGGCGGTATTTCATACTCCATTTTAAACCTAATATTTCTCTACTCCACAATTATTTATACAATAGATAATTTACACCCCAGTATATCATTAATAATATCATTATTTATATTTATAGAATTAAGTATATTATTAAAATGCCGTGAGACGTAGAACACCGGCTTTCAGAATACAGGATATAAATAAACATATTTTAACAAATCATGTCCAAATTATGACAAAAATATAAGCATAAATAGGTCTATTCTCTCTAAAGCCATTTTTTTATAAATATATCTTTATTTTGTTTAACTTCAACAAACCCGCCGCATTGAGAGCAATTCATATGTGTACAATAAATATGTATACAATAAATATTTATACACTAAAACTTCGTGTACCTTTGATTTAGTACTAATTTAATTGATGAATTTGCGGTTTGTAAAAACTTTTAGGACCAGCATGGATAAAAAGAACGTTCAGCGCAAGAAATTTACTTAAATATAACTCGATGCGCTGTGTTGTTTTTTATAATTTATAAGATGGAGTCAAGTCACGTCAAGATGAAACATTTCAGATAACATGAGTAATTCAAAAAGTATTGCTGTGAAGAGAGTAAACTAAATAACTTCATTGATGTAAAATCGAATGCCAATCTTTAATTGTGATTGATTTATGCAATTAAAATAAATTTGAAGTGATTCACATAACAGAGTGAGTGTTAATGAAGATATCCTTACATTCTTGGGTCTTAATACAAACCACATTAAAACAATAAAGCGAAAATAAATAATAAATTTTATTATGTTGGCTTGTAATCATTTACTTTCTTTTGATACATAATGCTAGTGAGAATATCAATTTATTTATTATTTTCAAGTGATTTTAGAATATTTACAATCCTGATTTACCGTAGAGAGAAACCGTAGGATTTTTACAGAGCTACGTCTATTACGGCAAATATCAGTTTTGAAATGATACATTCGTAGCGCGGAATTAAAGATAAAATAAGAAATATAACATCTTATTTAAAAGAGTAACATCTGACTTATTATAAATCATAAAATAGGAACATGAGCGTTGGTTGTGTCTGTGTGAAATAGTAAGTACGCGGTGTTACACCGCATCCTTCAATCATAATAGAAAGAAGAAAATGTTTTTAGTTAAATTAAATGTTTTGCTGACTATGTATATATTAAAGGCAAAAAGGCCTGTGTTTTTTAAACAGAAAAATACAATCACACATACAAATGAGACATTGAATGAATTTAGTTTTGAAAATATAAGGGTACTGAATTAATGAGATATAAGAATATGTTTAGAACGCGTCCTTACCAAAGCTTTCTAAACCCATGAATGTTTTACTGGACATGGCCATCAGTGCATCTAATGGTGACACATCTTTATCACTGCTGGTCAGTGACATATTACTGTCTTCTTCACAAGCTTCCACATCAATCTCCTCCTCCTCATCAGAGTCAATATCACACCTTCTGGATTTATTGCACATCTTTAATAAAAAACTCCTATTTTGGATAGCACTGTCGGTCTGAGTTGTGTCTTTCTCGGCGTCAGAACTAGCGCTGGATTTTGGAGAACAATTCCAAGGTCGTATGATATCCGAGTCATGAAGTTTAAGTCTTTCTTGAATTGAATTGTCTTCATTTTGTGGACTACATTGGGGATTATCTCCATTGTCTAAGTTAAGTTTCGTGTCGGTATTTATTCCTGATGGAGCGACAATTCTTTTTTTAGAGCTATTACGGGAAATCTCAGAACTTTCAGAATCACTCGAGTCCGCTAAAATATCGTTTATTCTAAAAGAAGTCAAGGGTTTTTCTGGATGCCGAGGCTTTGGTATTATTGCCATTTCGAGTCTTTTAATCGGCTCAAATGGATCAAATAAATGCTGTTGTTTTTCCATCAGCATTTGGTATTGCTGAAATTCTATAAGTCTCTTTGCATCCAAGAAATGCAAAGTATGTAAAACGTGCGCACCTGATAGATACATTTATTCTTTACAACTGCTTTTCATAAAATAGTTAAATGTTACATTGACTGATGTTTACACCACATTAAACGCCAGCAGCACGACTTACAGAAATACAATAATTCCGCAATCTGTAACTTCAAGTTCCATAAATGTATCTGCTCTCGACTTTGAACAAAAATCATTCCATTCCGTCTTAACTTTTATTGTGCTCCTAAGAGTTAATCAAGACTAGCATGGCATAATAACTGATAAGAAACCTGGTGATAATCCAACCGTTTCCACACCATTACGCTTCAATCACTATTTCTAATGATAAATGTGTTTAAAAACATCGCTAGACCAAGTTGGCGTTACATAAATCAAGTTAATTTGAAAGGTAGGCTGGCCTTAAAAGTAAACTCACCAATTGGAGCTAGATCTGCCACAACCAAATACGACTCTTAAACGAAGCGTGACATTAATTTATTTGAATACGTAATATTATTGTTGGACACATCATTACACGAAGTTTACGATGGAGCTAGAAAGATAACATTGATTTTGCATCTCAGCGCTGAATAATAATAAATATCTTTTCCGTGGGTGGCCTATGGCAATATTCTTACGATAGCTGAGATTTTATATTATACTGTATTAATTATTAAAGTTGCGGTGAAATCTTGCCCTTTAAGGAAATATGTTTATAGTTTCCTCTGACGAATCTGTACATAAGGGATCGGATTCTATCAGTTGTTTGAGGGATAAAATGGAGGTATATATCCGTACATTAAACCCCACACCTGTTGTCTCTGAAACATCTCGGGTGTATGTTTACAAGTGTTTATTTTCTTATTCAGTTATGTAAACATAATAAATTTTAACACACAGTGTTGCATTAACGCACGAAGATAAATTTACTAAATTCAGCCTCAATAAATTAGGTACGGAACACTACCTAAATGCATGATAGTAAATCAATAGTATTTCACCCTAAACTATGTAAATTGCCAAGTTAATTATAATGTGCCATTTTTTCCACATATTATTATAATTTATTCTTTTTATTATCTTTGTGTTTTAGCCTCGCCAGATGTTAAGCAATATATTATTTAATACAGAAATAACTGAAGGAAGAATATTTATAAGTGGAAACACTGTAATTTATTAAATAGTGTTAAGCGTAGAAACATTAAAGTTATTTAGCGTTTTATAACGATATATCCATTTTATGCATGACATTCTTTGCGCTTTGAAACTGATCCAACAACAATATAAACATTGATTTACAACAAGGTCCCATTTCAACATAATTTAGAACTGTAACCATAATATTTATCTACATATGTATGTATATATAATAAATTTTATTCAAGAAAAAGGCAAAGAGGCCTTATATTCTACATATTTACAATTTTTATATCCATAACAACAAGCATCATTTAATTTATACATAACAACAAACATCATTATTTAATTTATACATAATAACAAACATCATTTAATTTATGCATAACAACAAACACCATTTTTTATTTATACATATCAACAAGCATCATTTAATTTATGCATAACAACAAACACCATTTTTTGATTTATGCATAACAACAAGCACTGTTTAGTATATAATTAACAACAAACACCATTTAATTTATACATAACAACAAATACCATTTAATTTATACATAACAGCAAGCATTATTTAATTTATACATAACAACAAATACCATTTTTTGATTTATACATAACAACAAGCACTTTAGTTTATACATAACAACAAACACCATTTAATTTATACATAACAACAAACACCATTTTTTGATTTATAGATAACAACAAGCACTTTAGTTTATACATAACAACAAACATCATTTGATTTATACATAACAACAAGCACCATTTGATTTATACATACCATTGATTAAAATTTGCTTACATTAATGTAATCAATTCTTACAAATTTTGTTATAAAATTGTCAAAAGCGTATTGGATAATGCTTCAGCAACGAACATTATTTAATTTGTACACAATACTGGTTAAAACAACGTATTAAATAAGGCTAAAGCAATGAGCATCTTCTGGTTTAATTAGTACTGATTAAAATTTGTATACATCGTTAATTTTTGCAAATATAGTGATAAAGGTTTGTCCTATGATTAAAACAACAACAAAACATGATCCTGTCAGAGAGGGAAACAATGTAATTGAAGTTATGTTTTCTTTCTTTCCTCAAAGCTTTTATAAATGTAAATTGAAAATTTTCTTAGTTCGTTAGTATCTATAAATTTAATTATTCTCGGATATTGCCAATAAAACTTTTGATGTATGTTTTTACATATATCGAGATACAAAGAACATTCTAATAAAAAGTGAAATTCACCTTCTAAACCTTTACTTGACATTGACAAACATTGCTGATTGACATTTCCGTTCATTTTTTATTTTATCTGATTCATGTCATATACATACACACATACACATATCTGAATTTATTGATATGTATAATATGTATAATTATTTTTTATAAAGGTATAAAGCTACTCCTTGACTTATTCCGCAGATCTAAATGTTTTCAAAACATATTTCAGAGATTTTGTCCAAGAGTTTCTGTCTAGGAGTTATTCTAAATCTCTAACAATTGAGATATATGTACATTTTATATAAGTAGAATTGGAGCTTAAAATATTTTTCAACCTATACCTTATAAAATTAATTACACATGATACTACTAATATACAGGCGATGTGTAAAGTGGATACTATAATGAAATCGTAAAAAATTCATTTTTATTCTAAGAATGTTTTGCAAATTTACAAGTTAATCGTCCACAATATTTGTATCGTATGATTATATTTCTGATTGGAACTTTGCAAAACATCTGTGTGCTGAAAACTTTCGTAGAATTCTTTGTTCATATAATTTGCTGACCAAAGAATTTTCCGTTTATATACTGAAGTTATTGATACATTTTAATTGAGAATTTATACAGTACATATCAAAACCTTCTTGCTCAAATTCCATGAGCAGTAGTAACATAATCGTCTTTGTCTGGTGGCATTGTTTTAAACAACATATTATAATTATTTTTGTTTGATAGCATTGTTTTTGAACACATAAGATAATCATCTTTGTCTGGTGGCATTGTTTTTAAACACATATTATAATTATTTTGTCTGATATCATTGTTTTTGAACACATAAGATAATCGGCGTTGTCTGATTGCATTGTTTTAGTACATATAATTGTTTTTGTATGGTGACATCATTGTTGTTGTACACATAAGATAATCGTCATTGTCTGGTGGCATTGTTTTTGTACACATAAGATAATCGTCATTGTCTGGTGGCATTGTTTTAGTACACTTTATATGATTGTTTTTGTTAAGTACAGTATTTCATAAAACGGTTCCGCCCGCCATGCTTGCTAAACTTTTCATAGAGATTTCAACTGTTCAATGTACCAAGTTGTGATATTTCTGCCCAGCATTGTTACACTAACATTCATCAAACATGTTGTTAAACTGTTTAATGTTAACCAAATAACCTTAGACATAAATGTAGATAAAATCAGAAACCATAGCATTTTAATTCTATTATAGTTTTATTACCCTTTTTTCCATCCTGATTTCATGTATCAAAAGTGACTACTGATAGTAAACGAGATTCTGAACTCATAAATAACCATTTCTTACATCGTGTATTGGTGGGTAGTGGAAGCCCCTGTATATTCACAAAGCACGGTGTCAACAATTTGCTTGTAAATCATGTGAAAACTTGGAGTAAGCAGAAGACCACACAACTATGTGTTGAATATCATCTTAATACTTTGACAGATTTTAAAACCGATTTTATTACCCGAGTTTTTGAATTATGAGCAATTTGTGTTGACACAATAGAAGGCTATCGGTACAGATTTTATGACCAATTTTTATAATTATCTAAAGGCGTTGACGAGTGAAAGACCTCTCTTTTTGGAAAAGAAAATATAAGTTCAGAAAATGTTAATGTGGTAAAAAAGGACTGGAGACTAACTGGTTCAAATTATGATTAATTTTATAAGGTTAATTTCCAATTTTGTGACGACCATCATATCCGTAGATATTGTTTGTACGTGTAAAATCTGTAATTTCATGCGCCTTATAATCAGCAACTGATTAGACTATAATCATGATATAACAAAATCAACAGAAAAATATATAGCGAGAATATCCAGTGAAGGAAATTCTGTCATTTGTCATTTTGTTCATTATTTGTCCGTCACTTATAAAAGTATTGTTCGACATATGTCGTGTCTTTTAAATAAATTTATTTGAAATTATTCAATTGAGTTTAATGTAAGATGGTCCAATATCCGTGTGCCTTATTAATCAGTGTCGTGCTGAGAGAATTCTGAAAACTTCCCCTGTTTTAAGATGTGAAACGGAGGATATGCAAGGGGTAAATAGGAAATAAAGACCATTATTAGATTTAGAATATGTCAATTTATATCTACGAAATAACAGACACACCCGGATATGTTATATTTAGTGTCTGATTGTTTAAGTTATTGCCTTGTTTGGTTTCCTGTAATGTCAATAGTTATTGTGCATTATGAATTTCTTGGATATTGATTGAACAAATTACGCTACATTTGACTATAAATGAAAATATGCTCATGTCTGCATGCATCAAACTCATGAAAACCTTGTGCTATAATTTATTTTTAAATCATTTAAAATGCATGTATTTAATATATTATTTACTTCTGTAAAATAATTTTGTAATTTCATGATAAGAAGTGTTCAAAATAAGACAAAGTCAATTAGCTTAAAACATCGTTTTCATACTGACAGCAGTGAACAAACAATTAATTTAATGAGAGTTGCGAACGAAACATTAGAGATCAGGCTTCGTATAGAACAATGTCAAAATATTTAAAGATGAATTAAGAATACAAATATTTTCATATTAAAGTTACTCCTGTAGTAATAATATTAAAACATAAAACAATAATAACCCCAGCGTATTGTTTTGTTAATAATGATGAAAATACCTTTATTGTTATCATTGTTCTTATAATCAATATAATTATTAATTATTGTGTAATGAAACAAGAAAAAACATAAAATGAGAGACAAAATAGGATAAGTGTTATTGTTATACTAATACATGCAGCAGCTAACAGCACGACCTATATACAGTACAGTATTATACTAATACATGCAGCTAACAGCACGACCTACATACAGTACAGTATTATACTAATATATACAGCTAACAGCACGACCTACATACAGTACAGTATTATACTAATACATGCAGCTAACAGCCCAACCTACATACAGTACAGTATTATACTAATATATAAGCTAACAGCACAACCTACATACAGTACAGTATTATACTAATATATAAACTAACAGCACGACCTACATACAGTACAGTATTATACTAATATATAAACTAACAGCACGACCTACATACAGTACAGTATTATACTAATACATGCAGCTAACAGCCCAACTTACATACAGTACAGTATTATACTAATATATACAGCTAACAGCACGACCTACATACAGTACAGTATTATACTAATACATGCAGCTAACAGCCCAACCTACATACAGTACAGTATTATACTAATATATAAACTAACAGCACGACCTACATACAGTACAGTATTATACTAATATATAAACTAACAGCACGACCTACATACAGTACATTATTATACTGATACATGCAGCTAACAGCACGACCTGCATACAGTACAGTATTATACTAATACATGCAGCTAACAGCACGACCTACATACAGTACAGTATTATACTAATATATAAGCTAACAGCACAACCTACATACAGTACAGTATTATACTAATATATAAACTAACAGCACAACCTACATACAGTACAGTATTATACTAATATATAAACTAACAGCACGACCTACATACAGTACATTATTATACTGATACATGCAGCTAACAGCACGACCTGCATACAGTACAGTATTATACTAATACATGCAGCTAACAGCACGACCTACATACAGTACAGTATTATACTAATATATACAGCTAACATCACGACCTACATACAGTACAGTATTATACTAAAACATGCAGCTAACATCGCAACCTACATACAGTACAGTATTATACTAATATATAAGCTAACAGCTCGACCTGCATACAGTACAGTATTATACTAATATATAAACTAACAGCACGACCTACATACAGTACAGTATTATACTGATACATGCAGCTAACAGCACGACCTACATACAGTACAGTATTATACTAAAACATGCAGCTAACAGCTCGACCTGCATACAGTACAGTATTATACTAATATATACAGTTAACATCACGGCCTATATGCAATACAGTATTATACTAATATATACAGCTAACATCACGACCTGCATACAGTACAGTATTATACTAATATATACAGCTAACATCACGGCCTGCATACAGTACAGTATTATACTAATATATACAGCTAACATCACGGCCTGCATACAAATAGTTGCGGCGTAACCGAAGTCGCGCTCTCGTCTTTGTGTAACAATGACATTATAAAACATCGCACATAAATTAACTACGTCAATCATGTACTACAAACACTTATCCATGGAGACATTCCATATAAAAATCTAAGAAGAGTAAATGGGTACATGCTCTTATTTTTTCAATACGACGAAATAAAGTAATTATATCAGACACTCTATCTTACAATCGTATAATTAACGTTTATTCTGTCTGACCTTTCGTTAAAACATTGAATAAAATAAGTATACATATACAATCCTATTTATCAAATACATAAAAATACAATATTCCACAATGTACTCGTTGACAGAACTTTGTCGAGAAATTTTGACAAAAAGGTCGTTAGCTACATACAAGCTGTAATTGTCAACTTAGTAAGAAAATACTGGTTTCTGATTGGTTGAAATACAAAATCTGGGATAATAATTTATAAGTGAGCAGGATAAATTACCGGCTATATTTAACATTGTAATTAATTAATTACAACAAATGTGTTATACAAAATAAAATTCCAATTAGAGGAAATAATGTTATAAATTTAATCCTACATTACGTACTTAACTCACATCCATTATTCTCTAGTTATCTCTGATTTATAGCATTTATAAGACATAGCGACACTAATTATATTTTATTGCATCATTTAAATACATTGGGTTGACTTTAATAAATAGAATGTCTAATTTTGATCTAATTATTATTCAATTCAAGAAAGTCAAATTGCAGATTTTCTAATTTTGATTAACAAGATTGTCAACACTGGACTGAAATATGTTTGGTGTGAACTGAGCGCTTGTCTTCATTTGTGACTATATGACAACAGTATATCTTGTTTGTAAGCGTGTGATATCATGAGACATGGCTAATGTCTAGGCTGAGGACATAACTCATTTATTACATTACAACTCTTTAGCACATCATGTAGACTTTAGCTTCATCCATTTGAAGAAGGAAGAATCGGTCATGTTTGTACTAGAGCACTTCAGACCTTGTTTCTTGCCTTACTTCAATCATTCTCGTTACTTGCCCTGTGTGGCCTGTCTTCCTGTGATAAATAAATGGATGTGCGCTAGTCTCATTGTTTCTTTTGGACTTTGTTTGGAACATAAAGTACACTTAAATTACAATGTACAGAACTCTGCAGCATTATATCAAAATGATATGCACCCCATGCAATTTAGGTAATAATGTTTTTGAAAGATCTGCGTAGCTATACATTCGTAAAAATGTTTACTGACTGGATTTTAAAGAACTATGAAAACATACTCTAAAATCGCAAATGCTTTAAAAAAAAGTACATTAACAAGTAAAACCACAGATTATGAACAAAATATCAAAACATTGAAAAGTTGTGCAGCTGAAAGATGAGAAGATAATGTTTGTAAAAGTTGAGAAAAAAGAACACCTAAATTGTGAAATGTGTTCAGGTACATTCCATGAGTAACCTTACTTGTAGTCTATTTTTCTAGATGAAGTATTTGTTCAACGTACGTATCAAAAAAAAGAACAACACGACTTTTTCTTTCCTTCTCCAGTTATTGTTCATGTCGTCATGTGACCATCACTGCGGGTGAATAGTCGTCTTACAACGGTGTAATTGTGATTAGACATGTGAGTTCTTTCTCTAAATGTCTTTTTCTTTCGTCAGATGATAGGTACATGTAGTCTTATACAGACAAGTTCAGAAATTTGGTCATCTCGAAAACAAAATGTGACATGGTGTGGTGTAACGTTCATGCTGTATCACACGTTCAGCCTGGACACTGACACAATCATTTTGTCACTTTGTGTATAGTTTGTACTTTGGACACTCGGAGATGACCACCAGATATAAAGTTCATCCAGTTCAAAAGTTTGGGGTGAAACGAGTGCTGAATACTAAATGTTCTCGATAAAAAATAAAAACACGGATTTTATGAAAATTGTCACCAATAAATATTTACTACACTTTCTGACGTATAAATGTCACCAGCAACTTTAGTTAATCGTGAGAATGTGTTAGTGACGGGACACAACTATATCAAGATTTTACTGGTCAATCTTAAACGTGCCGTAAATCATACTTTTATTTATGAGTCGCTATATTAATGGTTTGACAATCAAATTTGTTTCTTGAATTACAAAGGAAGGATAAAATACCAAAACCTTATCGGAATAACAACAACTTCACGAAATATATTACGGTACATACGATTAATAAAGACATAATTGTTTAAAAGATACGACACCTCAGTAGTTGGTATTTGTACTGATTTGAAAACATTTACATGAGTTCATATCAGAAGAGTAAGATTTTATCAAATACATAACATTCATCATTTTCTATCACTTCTTCTGTAAATATCAAAACTTAATATATGAGTGAATTTACGGATGAATATTTAATTTATACATAAATTGAATTTTAATAAATGCCAGTAAATAAATCATGGTAAAAATAATTTAATTATGTGTTTTAATAACCATCATTTGATCACATACACCCGTATCATGTTTACCAAGTGACAGTGAAGTTCGCATACTTCCGTATCCATTGGCAACATCAACACACAAGCATGATAATCCAGAAATATCAGTGCCAGGTGAATAAAAATTCGTTTTCACGCATACAAAAATATATTTATCGACGTCTGGTATAAGTTTCACAGTGACGTTTACTGGAATTGTATAAATTGTGATTGATAAATTACGCATTATTGACATTAGGGAAACAATATAAGTCAGGACTGATGCTCGTAAATGTTGCCTATAAAACACATGTACGTACTTGAAGAGATAAATTAAATACTAAAACAATGAAATCAGTAACCAGGAGTTTACTTGCAGTACATTTTGTCCCAATACCACAATTATTGCATGCTTGTGAAATGATCTCGCATACATCAATTCGGCCCCAAAGCGACCAATAACGGATAGTTACATCTGTGCTCCAGACATAAAAACTAGGTAAGTTGTATATTCTAGTTTAGGTCACAGAATCTAGATCCTAACGGATTGTCTCATCTGTTAACTTTGGTTTTACATTGGATTTACACTTCATCTAAAAACATCACTGTACTGGAATCCTAACTGAATAATCCAAAGCATGGAGTCTAAATACGGACGTCCTAAAACATTTTTACGCACATTATAGTTGTGTTCATTTAATTTTAACATATTTTTAACTAGATTATTACTCTTGTTCTTTGAATATTGTGTCGTAATTCAGTCGATTTCATTTCAAATAAAACATCTTCCATCCTGATATGTTACATGAGTGTAGCTCTAACTTTAGTAATATTGTATGAACGTTATATATAGAACATGTCTTATCTTGTATCCATACATAGATAGACCCAGTGATTTTATAACAAAATGTTCTACGTTAGTATTATGATATAAATATGTATCCTTGGCTATAATGACAGGTATGAATGTTTACTGACTATATCCATGACTTGTCTCAGATATATGGCTCATCTTTGAATCCAGGCAGAACTGTTAGATTCGATGTTGTATATTTTTTACTCAACAAAAGAATGAAAGTATGTCACGTTTTAATGCTGAATTTAGATCGACTGAATTTTCGCTGCATTTAAAGCAGGTAGAATGTTCTGTTCGCGTTTTTTTCAAATAATTCTTTTCTAATCTTTAGCTGTTCATTGTATGCTAGTATTGACCAAAATGCGTCAGTCAACAGATAACCATCATCTCGTGAATATTATTGAGATGGTCGAAGGGAATAAAGTCCGTCAATTATAGCTGTGAGTTAAATTCTCTCCCCTTAATGAAGACCACCCTAACCGCCAGAAACAATATTGAGAACCTTCATGTCCGAGTATCACCTCTTGTATCTCAACGTACAAACTGGCAGCTTGAGAAATGGCAGTATGAATCCAGGATTTGTGCATCATAATACACCATGTATAATACATATACATAATACATTACAATTCCTTCAACCAGAAAACTTGCACAAAACGTTCACAGCACCCACGGAGTTACAAGTGCAGTATTTACACCTGTACGTCAGTTTGAGACTTTCATTGTTCTGTATACTCTTTAAAGAGTTACAAAATCTGTGGAAACAATTAGGTGTTTAGACAAACTGGTACTATATTACGTTTGTCCACGGTTTTATATGTATATTGATCGAGTGATATTATCACACATACATGTGTATTACGGGATCAGAAAAAATGACGTTTAGATGCATAACAGTTATTTCTGTCAGACATCTGTGCAGTGTTTATTAGCATACATGTTAATGTAGCGTGGTGCATCTTTGAACGAGCGAGTTACACATGAAACCAGCACATTTTGGCAAGAAAACAAATTGATCACCTTTGATCCGTCAGTTGACAGATATTTCTTTATGCATTGGTATTTAAATGATATTTTCACGTTGCTAAACATATTTAAATAGTTTATAAGTTCATCCTGAATCGAAGTTTTAAGTCCTAGTTGAAATACGATATTTGTACATTAATAATCGGAACGCAAGAACAAGAGAAGTTTAGACTATTGAACATTTTTATGAATTGTGTTTTTCGCACTTAAAATACTAACAAGACCACGTTACAATTTGTTTTTCATTCAACTTTTTTGAGTATTTAGCACTTACATGGTTTAAGATATTTCAAAGGTGGAAATGTTCGATATCATTCAAATAACTCACTACGTATGAATATAGTCAACAGAACACGTGACTTCTCGTGCATGAGAGTATGAAGTATGGAGAACTGTAACAGAAGAGTATTATCTCATGTATAACGATGTAATAGAAGAATATCTCATGTATAACGATGTAATAGAAGAATATCTCATGTATAACGATGTAATAGAAGAATATCTCATGTATAACGATGTAATAGAAGAATATCTCATGTATAACGATGTAATAGAAGAATATATCATGTATAACGATGTAATAGAAGAATATATCATGTATAACGATGTAATAGAAGAATATATAATGTATAACGATGTAATAGAAAAATATCTCATGTATAACGATGTAATAGAATATTATATTATGTATAGCAATGTAATAGAAGAATATATCATGTATAACGATGTAATAGAATATTATATTATGTATAGCGATGTAATAGAAGAATATATCATGAATAACGATGTAATAGAATATTATATTATGTATAGCGATGTAATAGAAGAATATATCATGTATAACGATGTAATAGAATATTATATTATGTATAGCGATGTAATAGAATATTATATTATGTATAGCGATGTAATAGAAGAATATATCATGTATAACGATGTAATAGAATATTATATTATGTATAGCGATGTAATAGAATATTATATTATGTATAACGGTGTAATAGAAGAATATATCATGTATAACGATGTAATAGAATATTATATTATGTATAACGATGTAATAGAATATTATATAATGTATAACGATGTAATAGAAGAATATATCATGTATAACGATGTAACAGAAGAATATATCATGTATAACGAAGTAACAGAAGAATATATAATGTATAACAATGTAACAGAAGAATATATCATGTATAACGATGTAACAGAAGAATATATCATGTATAACGATGTAACAGAAGAATATATCATGTATAACGATGTAACTATCTAACTCTAATTTCTAGGAGGGAAAACAGTCGCTGTATGGAAGATAGTGAACGATCTTAATAATACTTACTAGTCGGTAAAATGCAAAAATAAACGTTAACACTCAGCTTCCGTCACAAATCAGCTTTAAATGAAATGGACAAACAGACTTTTAAAGAATAACAATAAGACATTAAATGTATTAACAATCAATTATTCTGGCTGGAAATCTATTGGTACAGGAAAACACAGACACCTGTTTGTTCACTTAGGAATTTTATTAACAGTATGTATAATATCATAGTCATGTTTGTATAAATTGTTTGACAATATAGCAGTGTCTTTGTTTTGTATGTTCGAGCAACTTGTTACATAAATCACAACTCGTCTTTATAATCCGGGGAATGTTATCTGGTCACTCTTTAACTGGACATGGTAAAATGTCTATGGTTTATCAACCATAGCAGCAACTAGAGCAGCACCTAGGCCACTCCCATCATTACATTCAACAAAAAATACCTGAAATAAAAGACGCTAAAATATGAACTTGCAATAGACGTAGTAATCTAGACAATTTGAATAAAATCTCAGTACCATGGGAAGAAAATGGTACTAAAATATAGAACTGACAAACACATTCATATCTAGATTCCTTCAAATTTCTAATCATCAATTTATGAATTACATTAACCCAACATTATTTACTTTTATTTTAAGCATTTATTCCACAAGCCAGACAAACATACCTTCTGTTCTGGATCATCGGTTAGTGCTGCTGTTTTTTCATTCATAACTTTTCTAAATAATTCAATATTTTTGAATACAGAACCATCAACAGCGACACCAACAACTTTCTTACCAACCCTCTGTACAAGGCACGCAGTACCTAAAAATATATAACAAGCACATGTTCAAACAAGCACAAAATTCAAATAATGTCTGACGTAAATTATATTTACATCACACAGTCTGACTAACACTAAAACTAAATTGAAACATGAAGACAAGATCGCTGACAGCTGGTACTGACACAGACGATATACCTGATTATACATGTATAATCAAACCTATCAACCATTCAGACAATAATGAATGTAAATTAAAGTTTACTTACAAGCGGCCGCAACATATCCAGCCCTTAGCACAACCAGTTCGCAGACCCTGTATATAATCCTACAATCTTCAACTGGGAGATTATCAATGTTTAATGTCGTTAAATACTTGTTTACGTTCTCTTTATCATCCACGTCGTGGCTGAAAATGACGATAAAACATTATAACTGATACATGGAGTTATACGCACTGCTTCATAGCTTCGTAACCTTTGACCGCGTCCAAAGTATTCAATATACGTAATAAAATAAATCATTAATGTTCAAACAATGTCAAAACTTATATCTAAATCAAAGGCTCAGACAGATGAATTTTTCTGATTAGAAAAGAATCAAACATTGAACTGGATGTAACAAGAACATTATTATGTTACCTCAGAATGTCTGACACTACAGCTGTATCCAAACTAAAGACCGTTTCCCACACACTCGGCCATGACTTCCATGTTGAAAGACAAACATTTTCTTTATACATTTTGAGTAATACACGTCTTACATTCTCACCAATGAACATTCCACACATGAGTTTCTCAATACTGTAATACATTTATGAAACTTTCAAATCAGATCTATAGCAGAGAATGCAAGTATTTTATTTGTTGTTGGAACATAGAAGCAGCGAGACGGATTAAAGGCGCACTGACCTTTTTACACCCATACCAAAATATAAATACGTACACATGTTTTAGTATAAATGTACACACGTCAGAATATGCATGTACACAAATGTTGGAATAAAAATTTATACACGGTTTGAAATACTAATACACACAAGTATTGGAATACAGTTGCACATATGTTTAAATTCAAAATGTACATACATTCTGAAATACAAACGTATTCTTTTAGAAGAAATAGAATAATCATTACAGATTATGGGGAAACCATTGTTTCCATATTTTAACACTGGAAGCTTAAATTGTGCGTTTAGAACTATTAGAACTGTTTGATGTACAACTCAACGAGTCCGTATGTACAAATAAATTGTTGACTATTGTAAGATAATGTGAACATCATTCCGGAAAATGACCAGCATTTATCAACATTCCTGAAGTAAACTAAATGAACCTTGGTCAGTATTGAGATAAAACTAAATAATTTATATACGTCCATTTTGTCCTGATTTGAAATAGCGGGTCAGGAGAATGTACCACTATCTGTGAGGTGAATCTGGTTGGCGTGTTGCTTCAGTTTAACTTAACAGGGACTTTTTTTTAGTGTTTTCCATTCGTCATAATTCTGCACATGGTGCTAGATTGTTTGTTAGCTAGTGACAAGCTCGATCTTTTGATCTTTTGTTTTCTAAACGCAGAGAATCCTTTCTAGTTCCATACAGTAATAGTTTCAAAGGTAATACTTTCAGTACTCCGTCAGCATTTTGTTATTACAAGAAAGACAGAAAAAAACGTATACATTTATACATATATACATGGGTACAGGCGAACCTTATCGTGTATAAATACACGGACTATACTGACCCCATATTTACATTTGGTGTATCCCGAGTGATTTCCCTGTCATATTCTGATCTTAGGAACTCTATGACGTCACCAAAGCCAAAATTATTCCATCTCGTATCTATAGCAACCTATACACAATACAAATAAAAATAAAACAATACAGCATGCACCAACATGTGATAGGAAAAAGCATGTAATGAATACTCATTTAAAGAATTTGAACACACTTCTTTAACGACAAATTCTGTTTCATAACAATTTCTTCAATTGAGAATTATTTGATGTGTTGATTATACAGACGGGTACAATCAGTGTTTACCATTTTTCCGTCACAATTTTCATCATTTTGATATTCCCTGATATGTTTTACCGGTTCAAAACAACAACCATTTGTACCCGTACCTGAAATAAAACGTACAACTATTATCAGCTATAGAAACTACCTCTAGGAATTTGATAGTTTTACCTCCCATTTTCAATTTAATATTGATGCATCCAGCCAACCTTATACTGGGTGTCACGTGAATGAGTAAATATAATTATACAATCATGTTTCAATAACTTCCAGTGATCTTTATATAATTACATTACTTATCACGTAAGACATCTATAATTATATAAATGTACGAATTAAGCAATTTGTTACGATTTAAATACAACAGAAGGACGGACAGACGGACGGACGGACAAAATACAATCTCACCACAAATAAGTCCAATACAACATCTATGGTCAAGAAATGCCCCAGAAATCAGTGTTCCAATAGTATCATTGAGTATTGCTGTACATTTTACATTCATCTCCTGTGATAGAAAACACACGCAATATAAATCATGTAGTACAAGGAAGTATCATACGTAAATACAAAATGTTATATAAAACACACACACAATAAGTATGTACAACATGTGATATAAAACACACACAATAAGTATGAACAACATGTTATACTGGCAAAAAGAAATCATAAGTAGTGAATTGAGTAGAATTTGGTACGACAATACTGACCAGGTATACTGTTTAAAAACTTCAAAGCAAAACTTAAATGATGCCAAGGTGACATCAGAAGACACACGAACACGTGACCACGTATTTGGTGTTTAATACCTCTCTAAATATTGTGTTTGATTTATCCTTATCACTGTCTAGATGTATAACCCCAAAGTATATTTTTATTCAGCATTATTTTCATGAATCATTTTCTTCAATTTTCCAACGACCGATACTCACATATTATTAGCCAAAAAGTTTCAAAATTTTACCTTTCTCTGACGTATAGCGTCTTCCAATTTTTCCACAGCATCCTTGCCTAAGAGATCAAAACATCGATAGTTTTTAGTCCAATTAATGAGTTGAGCATTGTCTAAAGCTAATTGCTTGACAGGGAATGAAAACGTGAAGCCGAGCTTCAATGGTATATCAGTGTTCAGTAGATTACATTTCTCTAGTAATTTATGAAGAAGGTCGGCGATATAGTTGAAGAGCTGAAATACGGGTGGACAATGATCAGCATTTGATTCACTGGGTAAAATGTCGCACACAGCTGAGTAAAGTTACAAAAGATTACATCAGGCATTTACATATCTACGACAAGAACAACCTTATGTTCAAACAAAAATATCTTCAAAATTAACATCAAATATAAAAGTACGAAAGTTTTATACGTAAAGGTTTGATCGTTAATAAATAAGTTTAAATATTATGTAATTACATCAGTGGCCGAGTCATCACGAATGTATTCAGGTGGAATAACTTCTTCAATCATATCTTGTGATGTGGTTTTGTTATGGACATCAACAACCAGAGCTCGGCATTTTGTCCCCCCTAGATCTATAGCCAGATATTTGCCATTCTCTGTAATGTTCAACATTTTAGCGAAAATGTCATACATCAAAACCTGATAGCACGTACACTATAACCACATTCCTCATTGCACACAGACAGTTATAAAAGCTGTTGTTAATAATATTTTTTTTAGAAAACGTGATCATTAATCCAGCATACAGACAAATCAATGCGTACGTATACATTGGTATGTAACATATGGTCAGTCACCTAATGTAGTTTGTTTCCTTACACGGACAAACTATCAATATTTCAACTGTTGAAGTAATCAATAATGTTAAATAGCAAAACTCGTTGTATAGTAGAGATCTCATAGTTAATACTACACAGAGCTGATTTTATCTGCATTAAATCATGGTACGGAATGTACGAAATTACAAGGCTCATCTTATCAGTTAACAGACTAGGTCTGTATAGAGTGCATTAAGAAACAATAACAGTTATGATAATTTTTGTCACTTCTTGTGGTATCATTATACACTGTGTAACATGAACTTGAAACCATCTTTATGCACGCTTATCTGTACTTATCGTTAATAACAATAGCTAGTGTAACATATTTAGGTATATCAGAACTCGGTCCGTACATAAAAAACAATCAGTATTTGAAATTTATACAAGTGAAGAAATGGTCAAACTTGAGTATTTCTACTTTTCACATTTACAGTATGATATATCAGGTATATTACCCGAGCCATCTGGAACATCTTCAACAAAGGATGGATAAAATGTCAGGGGGTCATCAAGGTCAGCATTGGGGTCAAGTCGGAGATCTATCTCAGCATTCAGAAGTTCCTTCACTTTCTTCAGACTCGCATCAGGTATAATAAAAGCTTCAAACAGATGCTTCTCCTGGAAATAAAAATACATGTGGATGATCATACCCACGAACAAATATCACACGTTTATATATGAACGTCATTGTAAGAATCAACACAGTGTAAATAGATTCACGAGACAGCAACAACTCTCGTAACATTCAAACCTGATTTTATATGACCCTTTTGTCACATTATTCTGTTACATCTGTTACTCTGCTCAGATCCACCATACTGTAATAATATAGTAACGATTATGACCGATTTCGCTCCATTTTAACAATTAACTACACTCCAGTAAATAAACGTGTTCAGATTGTGTTCAAACTGTCAGAGGACGTCTTTTTCATGGATGCTGGTCAAGTGACAAATTATATACACGACCTGTTGACACTCGCTCAGTGTTTAAAGGAACTCTTCACTATTAGTCTCAGCACATTAAATAAAAACGTGGATTTCTAACAAAAGGAGCACCCCAAAATAAACACTCCTAGATCCGCCCCTCTCCCATCGTACAGTAAATGCACTTCCTATGTTGGATATATGTCTTATAAGTTATAATCACTTATGATATCCGTCCTTATTGTGACTGATGTTACATTAACAATATGATGACGCAACATTTACTATGATCTGTATATAGCACGTTTAATCTTGAACTACAATTAGTGTGAACTCTTCCTTGTTATATGAAGTTTTCAGCGCGTAAACATAATACCGAATACAAACATTAAGAATGTTTTGTTAATTTTCTGTGCTCCATTCAAGCATGACTTTTACGATATGAATCATGTACATGTATCATACAGAGTTACAGATCCACGCATACAGAGTAGCTGAAATAAGTTAAATGTACGTAAATACTACATGTTAACATGTTACAAAAGCGAACAGTTCACTGTTCCTTAACATTCTAGAAAGAAGGTGATTTATTCGTGAAATATAATGGATCACATTTTAAGTTATGACGCGTCATTAGTACTGTTATATGCCCTTATGATGCACATATGTGTCTGGTAGCAATCATGCCTAATGTATGATAGATTACGTTTACTATGAACTAATATTCAGCATTATAACATGTGAATGAACGCTCCTCATTTCTGTGTGTACTTCCATTGTATTAGTGTGTTTGTAAATCAAGTCGATTCCAATAGGAGTTACAGTCCATGCAAATACAGATAACATAACTACACCAATTTATTAATTATAAATTATATTTGATTTACCAACCACAAGTAGATATATGCATTAATGAATCCGTATATCGTATAACTAAGCGAACCATTACACATAATATTGACGTGTAAAATATCTGTACAATCATTGACATTCTGTGCATATTATACATTCATTCATGAAAACGGTGAATAACCAACAAAACTATATGAAGAGAACACATTTATACACAGTGTAAAATATTCCCATTATACCACAATAAATATCAAATAAAAATTGCATACCGCAAATTCACTAGATCGTTGAATTAAATTTAGAATATCACATTTTATGTCCCTATACAGCTCTGATGATCCCATTTTTTGGACGTCTGACTTCGTATCCTCATTCGTCAATGTGTTCATGAAAATGCAACGTGTACGGTATATTAACGGCGTTTAACAACGATATCGAGGTCAAAGGTTCACTCCATGCCTGGCGTATGATGTAAACAGTGATTTATACATAAAGGTTGTTTTAATGAACTGTGGATGAAACCCAATATGTGTCATGGGTAAACAAAGTAACTATCCGTGAATATTAAGTGATAAACAATGCACAAAAAATGTGACTTAGTAAATGAAATATCAATCGTTAAGTTTAATAAACTGTTGTAAAAGTATATGCATTATATGGATATAACTGAGGTTCGTACGGCTGTACTAGTATTGGTTTAAAGAACATACTGTCGGATATTTACCTGTGTTTGTACCGATCTGAGAGAATTACGATCGGATATTTACCTATATTGGTACTGATCTGAGAGAATTACGGTCGGATATTTACCTATGTTTGTACTGATCTGAGAGAATTACGGTCGGACATTTACCTGTGGTTTTATTGACCTGAGAACATACGGTCGGATATTCACCTTTGGTGATATCGTTTTGGGGGGTCATACGGTCGAATATTGCTCTTTAACGCTTAACAAACATAAACATACTCTATCAGAATGTCTGAACTTAATAAGTAGTGATAATAATTGTGTTGATACTTTCGCTTTAACTTTTACTGCTTTACACCAAGTTAATGTAATATCTTAAGTAAAGATAGGTATTGTTTATTTACAATACGTAGATATTTCTACCGTGTTCATGTGTACACATTTTGCATTAAACCATGCCTTTGTTCCCATTTTTATCTCTCATTTTCTTAGGCAAGCTAAGATGAAAATACAATGAGCTCAAAAGCACGTATCGATGATGGTTCAAAATAACTCACAGTTACATCAGTGTATCAGGGCCATTTTTCTATGAAACCGCCCTCAGTAATCCATGTGAGTAATAGCAAACGAGGCGTCGTGGAGGCGGTTCTAGCGGTTCCAGTCCCAGATCTAAGTCAGTAGGTTGACCCTATGTCATCGCGTCAAGGACAAATCGAGGTCACCCAATCTAGGTTACAATTTTGCATGCCCATGACCCAGGTTACTTTAAGCACTGATTTAGGTCACCTGAAGATCGTATTTATACAGGTCAGGATAAGACATTAGGCAGTTTTGCATATAAAAATGGCATTTTCGCTTGGTTTTTATCATTCAGTATCACACTGTCGGTCTGAACTTACGGTGGACTTTATAAACTGGTCAGCAAAATATTATTTTTCGAAATTTTAAAACCAATGGGTAAAAATATTTCATAGTAAGAAATTCGATGAGAAGTCCTTTTGAATTAAGAGATAGAAATATATATCTTTTTTGCAAACATATTTAGAGCTGTATAAGAGTAAGAGAAATATAATAGGTTGTATTATACAAATACGATAATACTCTGATATCCATGTCAGATTGACTCGATACGTTACTATTTTAACGCAGAAAGAAACCATGAGTGCCTGTTTTTTTTTGTTGGACAAGGACTTACATTGATCAAACAGGAGAAACATTGATTTGTAGGGAAAAAATATGGATTAGTAACTCAAATTGTACCTAAGTTTTAAATGTCTTAAGTTTCAGGTAGCATTATAATTCAAGTCAAACCCAAAAATGATTTCAAAAATATACAGTTCTGACAATCTTAGAGGTTGTACTAGTTAAGACAATTAAAAGTAATCAAACGTTTTAACAAACACTTGTTACGTGATACATATAAGAACCATATCTATTAATGTATGCACTTTAACATGATGTGTGTTACGTTAACATAATTACCTGATAACGGAGGGAGCCGTGATATTTAAGCGTGATATTTTCTTGATATAAACTTGCTCCATCGGATGTTTTGTGAAAATAAAGCGAAGCTATGATTCTCAAGTATGACCTATTTACATAAATTAGAGGGTGACGATACAGGTTGACCTAGGTGGGTCCTTAAGTGACCTGGGTCATAGACAATAACCTAAATTCAGTGACCTAGGTCGGTTAGGTCATGTTACTGATTGTACAAGTATTAACATTTCCAAAAATGCTTGGAATCGCCGTTCAGCCAAGTATAAGAGCTAAGAATAGAATATTGAATAAAGATTTCCTAGAGATTTCATGTCTGGTTTCATTTCTTATTGAGAGTTGGCAACGCATTCTATATTTACGACGATATTAAACTAGTTCCCGTTGACTCCGGTTGTACTGAGACAACGTTCCTTTTATGCACTGCAACATGGAACGGGGACCAGTAAACGACGATAATCTGCCCCTACCCCAAAAATACGATATAAAAATGCCCCAAAGAAGCATATGTAAAACATATAACTAAAATATCGAAGTATCGCATTCAGAGGAAACGAAGAATTTCACGATGAATTAAACTAACATTCATATCTTAATATTCATCAACTAAAATCCTCCTTTCTAAGAAATACATTCGTTTCTTAACAATAAAAGCTAATGTTTTTGAGTGAAATATTCGAAATATTGTTTACCCCGCAGGAGCCTACAAACCAGTTTTGAGCGTCATACACTAGAAAGGCATGATAATTATACAAAGAGATAACCCAACAAAAACATGGTGGATGATGTGCCCCGTAAGAGATCCTTTTGGGGTCTTTTTATCCGCTATTGTTTGATCATGTAGCATTAAATTCTGCTTTTTGATCGGCGTGAACGGCGACAATGATGACATTGTGTTCATTGACTTAGATCTAGGACTGGAAGGCAGGAAAACATCCACCAGTTCAATAGAGGTTATTAAGAGACCCCAAGTTTGCAATTACTCATATAATGCATTTACATTTCAAACCTCTTCTGTTGTCACGTGATTCGTCTTTCATCAATGAAGAATTCATAGTCTTGTAAATGTCTTATAACCGACATGATTATTAAACAGATTCGGTAAGAGTTATCTCCCTTCGTCTTTTAATCGAGGGAGCGAAACCTATGTGAGAAATAATCCTCTTTTAGCGACGAGTTTTGCAATGCAGACAACCGTTTTTTACCAGAATTTAATAATTCAATTAATGCATAATATGTAAGATTATTTATGAAGTGGGGCTTTGTTCATCAAATGGAATGGTAAACGTTCCTTTACTAAAACAGTCAATCCTTGTATAAAATAAGTCAGCACACTTCATAGTATGTTTCAGACGTTAAAATGATCTAGTCTGTAGATGTAGATTGGTGCGAATGGGAGTACAGAGATTTGTTCTCTGATACATTCTTAGTATACTTATTACCGGCTCTAATTATGGTTTTCATCTTCATGATTGTGAGTTTGTTTCAACTCACAGATAAAACGTAATATGGAGGATATTGACGGCTTCACAGTTTACTCGCATCATATCCAGGTATTGTGGATATTTACGACACAGAGTTAAGTGTTCGCCAAGTACACTGATCACTATGACAAAATGTGTACGTCATCTCCATGGTCCATGAAACAAGTATTACAGAATGATAAGATACTAGTATATGTCTGCAACCAGCCAAGCTGAACAAATCTGAGATTTTTTCGTCACATTATATTCATAAACAAAAATGTTATTTCATTAATTAAAAAGATTCTTCAAGAACTAGGTATTATTTCCATGCTATATTATCTAAACATAAACATCCATTCATAATTTAGTACCATTTGTTCGAATGAGGTTACTACTTTGTAAGACATGTAGTATGGTGTAATTCACAATAACGTGAATCACATAATTATACTACTAATAGAGGATTTTGAATGAGTGTTCTTTCCTTACCATTTTTAGCTCACCAGAACCGAAGGCTCGGGGTGAGCTATTAGGATGGGTAGGTGGATGTTCCGGCGTCCGTCGTCTGGCGTCAACAATGGTCTTCTACTCAGAAATTACCTGTCGGATTTACTTCAAATTTGCTGTGCAGAAGCCTTTTGACGTTCTAACTGCAATTTGCTCATATTATAACCACTAGAGCTAAACATAAAAAACCTTTAATCATCTTCTTCTCATGAACCAATGGATGGATCATCACCAAACTTGGTCTGTAGCATCCTTAGATGGATTTTTATCAGATTTGCTCAAATAAAAATGGTTGGCCCCTTTTATGGGCCGCTAGAGCAAAAATAGAAAAAAAAACTTTTAATCATCTTGTTATGAACCAACGGATGGATCATCGCCAAACTTAGTCTGTAGCATTTTAGATAGTCCTCTCTCAAGTTTGCTCAAATAAATTTGGTTGGCCCCTTTAGGGGGCGCTAGAGCTAAAAATAGAAATACCTTAAAATGACCTTTTCTATGATTTTCATGATTCTAAGGATCAATTATTACCAAACTTGGTTTATTGTATCTTTAGATAGTGTTCTATCAGATTTGCTGAAATGAAAATGGTTGGCCCCAATTAGGGGCCGCTAGAGCTAAAAATAGAATTACCTTAAAATGACTTCTTTCCATAAACCAGTGGTTGGATCATCACCAAATTTGGTCTGTGGCATCCTTCAGTCATCATGAATATTCCTTTGTAGTATCCTTTGATGATCCTTAATCGAGTTTATTATCGTTCCCCATTATTTGCCCACAAGTGTACCTTTATTACCTTTTTTGGAATAAGTTTATTCTGATGAGCGATGCAGGGCCATCATGGCCCTCTTGTTATTAAACGAGTTGACTAAATAATATGTACAAAGCTCTGCCGAGTGTCATATTGATTTTGTCAACGTGATTAAAAAAGGTGAAGGATGAGCACGAATGTAAGATTCTATTTATCACATAACCGTAAAAACGACCACAGAAAATAAAACAGTCTATAGGATGACCTATATACAAGACGTCTAGTGTAGACTGTTCACTACTGTGCGCAAAAAAAGTAGTGCATATTTCTATTAATCGTTTGGCGATAAAATGCAAGATAAAAGGCATAAAATCGTTATTTTATTTACACAAACATCATTTTATTCAATAATAAAATCATTACGAATCGAAAGTCGGCCATGTTTACAAAAATCGTAGTAGCGTAGTAACAGAAAATATGCAAATGTAGTGATTTGGCTAAATTGAATATTTATTGCACGTTTTGGCAGTGACGAACGATATTTCTGGCACAGGTTTACAGCACTCTTGGTCCGCAGGTTATGTGATACATCCATTGAATACATAGTGTCATTGTAATAATCGTAAAATATGATATATGTGCTACTTTCAAACGGAATCGAGTGTTAGATTATTTAAGGCGTTATTCTGCTGTGTGATGCCTAAACAAATGTTTTATCGGCCATCTGTTTTTTAAGGCGATGTATCATCGCTTTCCTATGTCATCGTTTCTAACTGCATGGGTCAAAGAACAACAAAATTCATACGCATTCAAAATAGTTCGATGACACTCAAGTAAAGCAGATCAAAAGATTCAAGTTTGTGTAACAAAATAAATTGAAAAAAAGCCTGCAAAACTTTAAACAGAATAAGCAATATTCCGAAACAAATCATTGTTTTGACGTTTCATAACAAACGCTGTGGACTAATCCATTTTCTGACTAAAATGTGAATTAACTGGGTCCCGTTGACTATAGCATGTCATGGAACCAGTATTTCGCAATGCGCGACATTTCTGCAAACTGGTTCCCGTTGAGTCTGGTTGTACTGCTACATGGAACGGGGACAAATTTAAGGAGTAACTGGCATAGCTTTCGGACGAGCAACGTTATCCGCAGAACAAAAATAATGTAGCAGGAATTGTGTCTAAATGGAAATTTGCGAAATGATACAGGGCAACACGAGCCAAGAGATTACAAGCAGCATGAAAATCGCAACAATTTGGTGCTGGTGCCTCTATGTTTTTTAACAAAACTCGGTTTGATTCAATTGTAATGATTGTAATGATTATTACCTAATCAATTATTGTATCATTTATCATAGAGAAAATTTTATTCAGATTATATTGTAAGGACTTGGGCTCAATGACCTGTCTATTTTTTCACATACAAAAAAATCATACAGTTTGCATTTTTTTTCAACCTATTCACTCTACATCGGTTGCAAAGAAGGTCAAATGTCAATAACCATGCTAAATGAATGTGTCTTAGGTTTTACTTCCTTCTTAACCAGCACTACCTGTGAGACCCGAAGATTTGGATCTTGTAGTTCAGGACATTTTAACTAACAATCTCTAATAAGAGATCCAGTGTCTTACTACTGCACCGCAATAGCATGGTTTGTATTATTTAAATTGATCAGAAATATTACTACATAATAATAAGCTGTTCCATATTCATAAATGTGGAGTTTTAACATTTAATTTAAGCATATGTACATAAATATTAAATATTTTACAGGCCCAGTTCACTGTGGAAACCTGGAAACAGACTCGATTGATTGTTGAGCTGCACAATATGGCCAAGCTGATGTTTTGTGATGACTGCCGATGACGATAAATACCGATTTACCGGTATATTGATCCAGCACTACTGGCTAGACTCATTGTGTTAGCAACACTATTTCATATAAGTGTTTTAAGGCTGTGACATAAATTGTTTTCTCATGCAGCTCATTAAATTTTATGTCCAGCTCATGAACTTTACCATGAACTGATAGAAATATCCTTGAACTGTCAAATGGTAGTTCATGAAAATGTGGTTCATGAACTCAGTGTTCATGAACTATTGCTGACAGTTCATTAAATAGACAAGTTTAGTAGTTCAAGAACTGATAATTCTTGAACAATTTTTGAAGTTCTTGAAAGGTTCAGGGAACAATCAAGATTGCAAATGTTCAAACCCACATTCTCTACCATTATGCAACTTGTTCAGGAAACCAAAGTCTATTATTGCCTGCTCTTATCCTATGAATCAGCCATGTATGATTTTACTTTAATATAAAACATTAAATACATGTAGATATTTTCAAGTTTGTCTTTTCTCAAGTCATTATTTCAAACTGTTCTACTTATGACAGTAATTCATTCTAAAGTACACACTTTGGGTGTTTCTCTATATGTATTACTGTTTCACAGTATATTGTTAACTTAGAGAACTGCATGTCCATGTGCATTTGGCTGCAAAGTCACATATTGTTCTACAGAATCTATTATGCCAGACACATCTGTACAAATCATAGTTTCTGATAAGATTTCTGATAATTGATACAATTTCTTTTTCTTATGTAACGTTTCCAAGTGAAAAAATGACTGAGATCAAGGGCAGGATATACCAGAATCCCAGTGGAATGAAGAAACCCATGTGGGATTTATCAGAAAATGCCAGGACTACCAGGATCCAAGTTTGTGAAACTAGGATCCCGGATCTTGGACCAGAATTTACTTCAGAATCGGATCCCAGACTATTAAATATTCAGACTAATTAAAATATATCTAGCTAGAAAATTTAAATACTGAAAATTCAAACTTTAAAAACAAAAAGTATTTAACATTTTTCCATGCCATGAACTATTTTTGTGATTTGAAGTTTGTTGACCTCACTTGGCCGTCACTCACTTGGTGCATGAATTTTCATGTAGACTGAAGTGTTTCATGTTATACATATGCAATGAAAATGTTTCCATCAAGATTTATTTGTAGTTTTAGCGTTCACAAACATAGAATTTACTAAATACGGATAAAATCATCAAAGCCAAGGGTGGAGTCGTGCGAAATTAAAGAAGGCGCCCCTAAACGTTATGACATGTAAAAGAAGGTATGGTGATACAAATATAAACTCTTTTAGAGGTTGTTACAATCCTGTTAAACTATTGCATAGAGTACAATATTTTTAATTACATTTAAACCCCTTTTTAACTGACATGCATGGTAACTGTGAAATACTGTGTCAAGGGAAAGCTTGTAAAAAAATGGACATATTTATTTATTTTGTGCTTTCAGTGAAATAATGAAATTTATCAGTATCTCAGGTTAAAACATTAAAAGTCATATTTCACTATTTTAAAACAGTGAAATACAGAAATTTGGTTCCCTAAAATGAAAAGGGACCATAATGACCCTATCTGTTTTTGGTTGTTCCTTTAGCAAAAGTATTTTTATGTGTTGTTTTTTTTGACAGGGACTAGGAAAAATGAAGAGGTCTTCTGTCCAAAGGAAAGCTATTGAAATTAAAGTGAAAAAAGAGAAAAAAATAAAAAGATTTAATTTAAAGAAGTTAAATTGCTGCATTATAAGGCAGACATGTGTTGATCTCAAAACAAAATTATTTCTTTTACCTAACTTTCTCATTCCTCCCAGTATTGTCTTTAAACTTTAGATAATTATTCTTTAATTAAATGTTTTTGCCTTACAATTGAGCTACCTCTGTCTAATGTAACGATTGGAAAATGTCTCCACAACCAGTTCATGAACTTTGATTCAAGAAAGCCATATGCTGTTCATGGAATTGTTAATGAACTGCTATTCATGAACTAATGAAAGGCACAGTTCAAGAATTTTTTCCTGACTTGTTTATGGAGGTGTTCTTTAACTTTGTTTCATGAACAGTTTATGAACAAATTGTTCATGAACCGGCCATTGGCTGTTTATGAATTGTTCATGAACCGCTGTTCATGAATTTTCATGAACCGAAGAACTACTTTTCGCAGGGGATGAATCATATTTCCTTGTACTTGTGTGTTCTAATGTTCAAGTGCGACTTGTTAATGTGAAATACTACATGTTCAATTCAAACTTGAATGCGTAGTAGGGGTTCAATGTGTATAGCCAACATTTGTTGACAATGTAACAGAGTGTAGGAGTTGGAGCTAACAATACCTCAATGACCCATGTTTTTTTAAAGTGAAATGTGTGTGATAGACATTCTTTTAAGATATATTTCATAACTGAAGTTTTGTTGGAATTAAACAGATAACAACATCTTATTTACTTCTTATATATATTATAGAAATAAACTATAAATGGCAAATACTTGTGACAACATAACTGAATTTCTGAGTTGAACCAGGTGACCCCATGTTTTTAAATCTGAAATGTGTTTTTGGACATTTTTCTTAGATGTATATCAACATTAGAAAGTTCTATTAGAAGAATATCAGACAAATGAGAATAAAAGATGAAAACTTATAATTTTTTGTCAAAATTGCAACCCATTATTTCATACATGCAGTTGAAGATAAAGACTTATCGTATTACAGAATGACACCAATTATGTAAACAAATGTGTTATTAAGACAATAGATGCAAATGAATACTTAAATGTATAAACAGCAAATATTTGTCTTAATGATATCTTGGACCAGTTCAAATATGGGTAATCTGGGGTAAAAAACGAGGTCGCCAGGTCAAATCACTGGAAAACCTTGTTAACATTTTAGAGGTCACAGTTTTGATCGGATCTTCATTAAACTTTGTCAGAATGCTTATTCTAATGATGTTGTGAACAAGTTCGAACATGGCTATCTAGGGTCAAAAACTAGGTCGCCAGGTCTTCACCAAATCTTGTTTGAATGTTTGTCTGAATGATATCTTGAACAAGTTTGATCATGGTTCATCTTGGGTCACAAATTAGGTCACCAGGTCAAATCACTTGAAAACCTTGTTAACATTCTATTGGTCTCAGTTTTGATTGGATCTTCACCAAATCTTGTTAGAATGTTCGTTTTCATAATATCTTGAAAAATTTTATCATGGGTCATCTGGGGTCAAAAACTAATCACCGGGCCAATCACTGGAAAACCTTGTTATCATTCTAGTGGTCACAGTTTTCATTGGACATTCACCAAACCTTGTCAGAATGTTTGTCTAAATGATATCTGGAACAAGTTTGATCATGGGTCATCTGGGGTAAAACAATTTGGCCATCAACCCAAATCAGTTGAAATCTTTACTCATGTGCGCAAAAAGGGCCATCTTAGCTCTCTCGTTTGTATATTCATATGCGCCACAGTGATTTAGACAACAAGAAGACACAGAATTAAGATATCACTGCCCTCCAGCATTAATACATATTTCTAAAATCACCTTCCATCGGTACTTTAAGTACTTTGATTTGATATTGTTATGATACAGTTACATGTCTATGCGACAGAAAGTTTAAGCAGCCAGTGGACGTCGATTATCTTGTTTTGTTTGTTTGTTTTATGTGACTTATTGTCACTGGGGTTTAATGCCGTTTTTCAACAATTTTTCAGTTATCTACGGCGACCGGTGCACCTAACCACTTTTCCTGGACTGTATACTAACCAGCACTAACTTACTCTTCCACAAGGAGCCGGCAACTTCTCCACATATGGAGGAAAATCGAAATTTTTGTCAAATTTTCATAGAAAGGTATAACCTGCCGCGACCGGTATTCGAACCCGGATCTCTGGATTACAAGTCCAGCGCACTAACCACTGGACCACGGCCGTGGCTATGTCGATTATCTACCAGTACTTACACTGTCCATCTACAGGTTACTGTACGCTGTCATATTATAAGAGAAAAAAGGATGAGTGACAAATAGAGGCAACAAGTCGATCAAGAGTCGAAAACTCTTAGCTAAACGCTCAATTTCGAGATCTAGAAAGAAATTCAATGTTGGTGGTAGGTCAATTATTAATATTGGTGGTAGGTGGTGGTGGGTCAATTATTAATGTTGGTGGTAAGTGGTGGTGGGTCAATTATTAATGTTGGTGGTAAGTGGTGGTGGGTCAATTATTAATGTTGGTGGTAGGTCAAGTTTTAATGTTGGTGGTAAGTCAATTATTAATGTTGGTGGTAAGTCAATTATTAATGTTGGTGGTAAGTCAATTATTAATGTTGGTGGTAAGTCAATTATTAATGATGGTGGTAAGTCAATTATTAATGTTGGTGGTAAGTCAATTATTAATGTTGGTGGTAAGTCAATTATTAATGATGGTGGTAAGTCAATTATTAATGTTGGTGGTAAGTCAATTATTAATGTTGGTGGTAAGTCAATTATTAATGTTGGTGGTAAGTGGTGGTAGGTCAATTATTAATGTTGGTGGTAGGTCAATTATTAATGTTGGTGATAGGTCAAGTATTACTTCCTGATTGACGCAAAACTTTGGAGATGAACAAATTCACAAATGTTAATGTTGTCAAAGTTTACAAAGTACCGGACTGACAAAAATATGTATATACCCAGTGCAAGAAAAACGTATTCAAACATCTAAAAATATGTTGAGTCTTCTTGTTTTACAGAGCTCGTGGGTTCTGAGTAGCCACTGATGTCACTGTGTATTACAGTGAACACTGTCTCGTGTGAATCACTTCCGGCGTCACTGCAATTGTAAGTTATCTCTTGCGACGATTCTTTTACAATTTTCACGCGCATTCCTTGTGATGTCAATCTCAGGCACGTGACAGCACACGTGACAAATAAACACAAACATATTATCATTATACAAACTGAAAACACCAAATGAATACTTTCAGTATTGTCTGCATGTTTTACGATTCCGGAGATTGCCATGGGAATACTATACAAACCCAGAGCAAATATAACCAGGGTGAATCTTGATATATTGTTCTCCAGTTTTATCTGAAACACAGACGATATAAACATTATTATCAATAATATACTGCTGTTAATATCCCATAAAGTCTCACGGACGAATTAAGCGCAATGTCATACTGATTCATACCTGGCAAGGTCACTGCTCTAATTCCTTACTGACCACGTGATTGCACTAAAATTTCCAATAAAGAGCATAAATATTAGTATGAGTAATCTGAAAAGCTTTTGTTCGTTCGTTCGTTCGTTCGTTCGTTCGCTCGTCCGTTCGTCACTGGGGCTTAACGCCGTTTTCATGAATTTTTCAGTTATTTACGACGACCGGTTCACCTAAGCAGTATGTATGTAACAATGTAATGGTCTAAAAATGATAGTAATAATGTGATAGTGTAAAAATGAATGTAACAATGTAATAGTGTAAAAATGTATGTAATTGTGTATAGATGTATGTAACAATGTAATAGTGTAAAAATGAATGTAACAATGTAATAGTGTATAAATGTATGTAACAGTGTAACACTGTATAAATGTATGTAACAATGTAATAGTGTAAAAATGAATATAACAATGTAATAGTGTAAAAATGAATGTAACAATGTAATAGTGTATAAATGTATGTAATTGTGTAACAGTGTATAAATGTATGTAACAATGTAATAGTGTATAAATGTATGTAACTGTGTAACACTGTATAAATGTATGTAACAATGTAATAGTGTGTAAATGTATGTAACAATGTAATAGTGTGTAAATGTATGTAACAATGTAATAGTGTGTAAACGTATATAACACTGTAATAGTGTGTAAATGTATGTAACAGTGTAACACTGTACAAATGTATGTAACAATATAATAGTGTGTAAATGTATGTAACAGTGTAACACTGTATGAATGTATATAACAATGTAATAGTGTATAAATGTATGTAACAGTGTAACACTGTATGAATGTATGTAACAGTGTAACATTGTATAAATGTATGTAACAATGTAACACTGTATAAATGTATGTAACAATGTAATAGTGTGTAAATGTATGTAACAGTGTAACACTGTATAAATGTATGTAACAGTGTAACACTGTATAAATGTATGTAACAATGTAATAGTGTGTAAATGTATGTAACAGTGTAACACTGTATAAATGTATGTAACAATGTAACACTGTATAAATGTATGTAACAATGTAATAGTGTGTAAATGTATGTAACAGTGTAACACTGTATAAATGTATGTAATAGTGTAACACTGTATAAATGTATGTAATAGTGAAACAGTGATCTTATGCCTTCATTTTACTGTAAGTTTTCATCAGAATATTTAAATAGCAACAGTTTAATTTGAAAGATAGGATAACAAACACATAGGCAATAATAATATTAATATTGGTAACGGATAATGATGTGGCGCAAAATCCGCTTTAAACAGAATTGGTTTAGTGACGGTTTTGGTTCGACAAATATCTGGTTTGTATTCTATTTAATTGAACATAAAGATAAATTATTTTATTCTTAAAATCTACGTTTAAATGCAACACTTACGAGACTTGCGGCCAGTTCAGTGAATTTCTCTTCAGCATATATCCTCGATTTTGCAAAATATAAAAAATACATCAAACCTAACAGGATACCCTGAAATATAAAACTGATCTAATACATATGTATCTTATCTTAGCCACTTTTTTGTACAGTGTATATATATTTACGGTATATTTACATTATTATTTTTGATATTTGTTTTTGTATACTGACCATTTCATGGTAAAATACTTGGTATTGTTAAATTTCTGATTCGAAATTTTATACACAGAGCTCATGCTTAGAGTTCATAACTTAATCAGTTATTATACTTACCGGTATACCACACACATAAGCGCCAGAGAAGTAGTACGTATCAGTCAGACCATCCGAGTACCAGTACACGGTAGATATCACACCACATGTAAATAAACATGCACTAACAAACACCAGTATACTTCCATACACAACATACTTCCACGAGTTCTTCACTCTGTCACGTTGTCCTGAAAAATATATTGACAACAGATTACGTCATAACATTTTTATATGCAACGTACGATACACCTACACTGAGTAATTTATTGTGGACCAAGAAACATCTGATATAAAAGTGCGCCTAATAATCCACAAAGAAACATCAAACATTAAGGTATATTTTTTGGTACACACAGAATCAATACACATTAAGGTATATTTTGTAATCCACAAGGAAACACTAAACATTAAAGAATATTTTGTGATCCACACAGAAACATTAAACATTAAAGAATATTTTGTAATCCACAAAGAATCATTAAACATTAAAGAATATTTTGTAATCCACAAGGAAACACTAAACATTAAGGAATATTTTGTGATCCACACAGAATCATTAAACATTAAGGTATATTTTGTGATCCACAAAGAATCATTAAACATTAAAGAATACTTTGTAATCCACAAGGAAACACTAAACATTAAGGAATATTTTGTGATCCACACAGAATCATTAAACATTAAGGTATATTTTGTGATCCACAAAGAAACATTAAACATTAACGTATATTATGTGATCCACAAAGAAACATTAAACATTAAGGAATATTATGTGATCCACACAGAAACATTAAACATTAATGTGGTTTCATTGGTACACAAAGGGACGTCAAACATCAAGGTGTATTCTGTGATCCATAAAGAGGTATCAGAAAGTTTGTAAAACTGAAAATGGCGAATGAATACAAAAAATATTAACATTAGCATGTTTAAACGTCATACTGATAAATTTGTACTATAAACATTTGGTATTTTGTTTGCGAGCAATCATATAATGTTTGTTGCGTATTATGGTCGTCTTTTTAACTGAGTTTTATATTTCAATCCATGCAAAATTAAGTATAATAGATTAGATAACCCAACGTCTTCTCAATACTACTTAAAGTGACGATTGTAATATGATCTTATGTAGAATTACTTGGCTTATTTATGTTATTCTATACACGACTGAAGATAGCAGTGTGTAAAATCAAGTTCCCGAACGATCATGTTAAGAAATAAAATGTAAACATAATAAGGGCTATATAATATCCATTTAGCGTTTTTAACATATTTATTGCCCCAACCACTTCTAATACGGTAAATATACTTCAATATAATGATTCTTATCACATAAATGTTTAACGTATAAGAAAGCAGATTTTGTGCCTATTTTCAGCGGTGTTTTAGGTATAAGCGAGCGGTTTAACTGAAATGATTGTACGTTATATTATCAGGTAACAGATTGTAGACAAAATCAATAAGTGCGTTTCATAGCTAATGACAGACAAAAGAACACTTTTACTTAAAAGAAACCACAATTTGAAGATGTGTGATCGGGTTATAAACCCACTCATCTAGCCATCTTTCTTGAATTTTAATCATATATCATGCCTACATATATCAAGGGATCACAGCGCTCCGTGATTGTTACCTCTTGATTGCTAAAGATCAAACATATCTCTTGACAAATAGGCCTACCCCCAGACTTCTCTGAGTTCAAACAAACCTGATGATTCATATCACTTACTAATCCTCTACATTATTTACCAACCACGTACTAGTACAAAACACTTTTTGGTACATCATTCGTGAAATTATTTGCGAAAGCATCAACAACAGTCAAGCCACTAAAACGTAAAATGTGTTACATACCTGCTCGGTGCATGATTCAATCCATGATTTGGAGTAAATCGCATGGGATATGACACGGAAGTTTTCTGTCGTTTGGTCCCGTGTTTTTTTAGTTCGCCGTTCAAAATAAACACGGATGTATGTGTTTGTAAACACACACACACTTGTTCCAGATATATGCCCGTAACCTTATTTGTCGTCTGTTAAAGTTCTAGATAAACCAGACATGCTATTCATAAAAATACATGATATTATACACCGTACAGTATAAAATAATTGATAGAAAAGTCGCCAGTTCTACAAAAAAATAAGAATCGAAAACTACCACTACCCGTCATACGTCATGTTTTCATTTTTCTGACAAAATAGATCTTTATTGCATGTCTTGAGGTATTACAAATGGTAGAGAGGTGATGAATAGATTGTTTAAAACATCCAGACAGACAAGATAAGACGTGATCGTTCGCATAAAAAATCTTTTTTAAATTCATGTTTAAACTTTTAACTTGGGTGTCAGCCACACAAAGGACTTATAAATGTATGTGATATGGCTGATTTAAATATCAAATTTTACGATCAAAATCATGAAATCAAGCAGAACAACATATGTTATGGTAACTGACAATGAGGTGTTTTATAAACGTCTGTTGTTATTCAATACATATAACTTAACAGATATATGTATCATGAATTTTATATAGCTGTTTATACACAATAGTATCATGTGTTTTATTAGTATTTATCTAATGTACATGAAGTCAATTCCACCCCTACTTTATGAGACATTGTTTACATTTACTTTGATCGCAGACGGGTAATACGCCGATTTATGATATTTTGACATACAATATACTGTATGTCCGTTTAATCAATGTACTACCTATCTACATATCACCAGAATGCAGCAATATTGGTTTTATTTGTAGTTTTTGTGTCTAAATTTGACTTCATCAACAAATGTCACTTGTTGACAATGTCAGATTTACATTCAATACGGATTATAAATTTGATATTGAATACATTATTTTTATTTTCTACTTATTTGAAATAAAACATTTTCTATACTGAAATGCACATTTATATCAGACACACACGAGAAACAATTAGGATTCTATTATACAAATTTGTACAAACAGTGCGGCAGTTGCACTCTTGTATATAAATCGTGTGTAATATGGTGTAGTAATTGTCTCCCTTTGTGTTTGTATTTTATCGGCTAATTGTGGATTATCTCCCTTCTATATATGCATTATACAGGTAAATGTATACATTGTATTACAATTACTTATCTGTGAACTAAAGTCATGAGTCTTCGGTTATTACATGGTCAGTGTTTTTGGTGGGAAAATACTAGTTTTGGACAGTATTTGTCAAATTGTCAACGCGATAAGACGTATATTTTGTAGTGATCGAATTGTGAGGGAAATCTAGAACTTTATATGTAAGTGTTACACTTCATTATCTGTATGTATTTATATTACGTACACTGAACTATTTATTATTATTATTGTACATTTTGTATGATTTGGAAATATATTGTAATGGATAAGTTTATAATGTCCACTGTATCTTGAACTCTAGAACTATCTCTCTTTAACTATATAACATTCTCTAATAACATCAATTATAACATTAGACAGGAATCATTCTAGAATGCCCATTTCACTCTTTTATTTCTAATTTTCAGTAACATTTACATATTCACGACAGAGCGGGAAGAGCGATAGCTTAACATTCATTCCACAAATGGCAAGATATGTGTGTAATGTGGGTAATGTTGTATTTTGTACAATGTTTGTGTAATTTAGTAAAAATCTCATTTAGTATTGTGCCACTAGATGACTGTATTTGTAAATTATATTTAGGATGATGTATTGAAATGTCATTAATTATTGTGTTCTTTTTAGTAAAATTATGAATACTGAACCAAGAAAAAAACTATCGTGAGACTTTAATGGGACTGTTTCCACATAGGTGTATATTAACAGTTTTTGTTCGTATTTGTTATTGCACAATAATTCAAAATCAATTCATCAAAGTTCATTTACAGTTTTGCCTCGTCCAGTTGATGTGCCCATTGAAGCCTGTCACGGCGATGACGGTCCGTTAATTAATACTGTTTCAACGTAGGGACGATGTGCACGTAAATTGTCCTCAGCCAAACGATTTCATTCTGTCTGTCCTGGGGTTATGAGTACCTGGGGTGACAGACGCTGTAGCTGTCGCAGTTAAAAAACGATTTCTTAAATTTTGTGGTCACACGTGGTCTACCGCTACGTGGAAGATCTTCCGTGCTTCCGGTCTGCACAAACCAGCGTCTCAGACTTCTAACTGACTGCACAGATGATCCAACCTGCGCAGCAACCTCTTCCGTTGAAGTTCCTGCCTCCAGCATCCCAACGACTCTCTCTCGTAAATGTTTCGCAATTCGAGGCATCGAAATTTTGCCCAAATTGTATCGATATCAACTTGTTTAGGTACTTCTATGACTGTAGTCGTCAAGTGCAATAATTTACATTGAAAAAGGTTTACACATGTAAACCAGATATGTCCATCCCGTGCGTGCACGTGGAAATGGATATCGCAAAATATCACACGATATCGTTCGACATGACGTGATTATCTGACCGGTTTCCCAAACTAGGACGTCAGTGTTAACTACTACATATACACATTTTTCTACATTATGTGTTTAACCTTATAAGTTTAAGACTATTTTTCTTTAATTTGAAATCTAGTTATCAGTTCCTTGATGCTGTACTTTTGACTTTATGTGTTTCTCAACACGTTTAAAAAAATAATAAAACATTGTGAGAATGATAAGTAGTGTTTCAGTTATCAGTTCCTTGATGCTGTACTTTTGACTTTACGTGTTTCTCAACACGTTTAAAAAAATAATAAAACATTGTGAGAATGATAAGTAGTGTTTCACGCATGCCATGACTGATTAAATATAGAACATGTTTGACCCCCAGACAGCTGTAAAAACAATGTCGATCCATAAAACAACGGGTGGTATAAATATATATGACTGCATACTGATTTTCCGGCTTAATTAATTGCTATCAGTAAGGATCGTGTCACCCAGACTATGATTTGACAACTTGCTGATATTAAAGCAGCAGATTTTACTAAGTTAAAATAAAAACACAAGCGCGCCGAATTTGCAAATTTGTGATCACAGCCATCAAGATAAATCACAAAGATAAACATTCTTGTTTAATAACATTAAAATGTAAATCAGTGTTTTTTCTACAAGCAAAATTTAGCCTAATCTCTTGCACGCAAATAAAACGACAGATAGCTGTGTGTGTGTTTTTTATCCCAATGAATATAAATGAGTGTACATCCGTGTAATATATTGTTGTATATTTCATCTTTTCTTTTTTTTAAAAAATGTTCTTTTCAAGTGTTGGAAGGAAGTAAAACGATGGACACAAATTAAGACACAGAGTCATAACCACTTATTTTCTATTATTTTTTATTGCAATCCACAGATCAACAATGTATGCAATTTTGCATAACTGAAGTGCAAAGTTTAAACCTGTGACAAAAATAAGATTGTAGTAAAATCAGGACAAAATCATTCAATATTTTATAGAGCATTTTATTACAAAACAGGTAATAAACATCCGATAAACATCATCGTATAATCTTTATTATAAGTATGGATTTGATTCCAAATGAAGAATAATAGCAAAGACAATTTTAAAAGATAAATAATAAGTTAATTAACTAGAGCTTACAAAATTATCACGAAAATTTAAAGTCATGTGCTTCTTTCTGTGTAGTTGGTCATTCCGGTTATCAACAGAAAATATCACTTGACCAATGGTTTAATTAATTCCACGTGTATATTACACTTTACCACTGGTCCACGGAGCTGGTGCTAACACGATACCTCCAGTAGTCGTACCTTCAGTGTTTCCTCTGGACTTTAATGTCCTGCACAATAAATTGAAGAACAAAACAATCGCCAGGACTCCACCGACTCCAGTCATTACTAATGAGTATGGGAATATGTAAGGATGGTCAGTATTGAACGTTTTGTACAATTTAATGGCAGTAAGTAAAGCATCTCCAAACTTTGCGGCTGCAGCAATCGAGAACACTCCTAGAACAGAAAATTATAAATCAATTAAAAAAAAGACAGGGCCGATTTTAACAGACATGGGAAAGTCTCCGTGAACGTTAAATGTATTACCGTAGTTTCAATGTTAATAATTTGTCATGCTTTTTATTATTTACGATCATTCGTATGAACGAAACAATGAATTATGAATTATTATTAATATGAATTAATTAATTTCGTGTACCAACATACAACATACAACAGCACTAGCAGTATTAGTTTTATTGCCATAAATGTTTGATTATATTTCTGTACTGTATAATGCCTCCAGTATGATTACTGTGTAACATTTATACCAATATACACATTTGGTCCCAGTCAATACTTCGTTATTGTTTGTTTCATACCTGACACAAGAAGACAAAATATGGATGTATTTCTTGTTTTGTTGGTTTGTGTGCCGGATCGTCTGGTTACAAACAGTAAAATAAGGGCTAGTAGACACATCAATGTTCCAATAACTGTTAATCCTTGATACAGTCTCATAGACGAAGTATAGAGTTCTAAAATAGACAGAATATCTGTGATGGACGGATCAGTTTATGTGACTGTTCTAAGTAATTGTTGAACTATAACTGTGTCTTATATATCTTATAAATCCTTGTTAAGATTAGACAATGATAAATTACACAAAACAAACCCTTCATACATTCCATGCAGACAGAAAACAAAGTTATGATAAAACACTGAGTATAAGAACCAAATAATTACGGTAAATAGTTCGGATATTACAATGACTAAGTGATGAAAATGTTGATAAGAACTTCTTGTGGATAATTCATAGGCAATTTGTTCTAAGTCATGTTTTACCATTGTTAACAAAGTGTAAAAAGTACACAAACTGACCGATTCAAACAACAAATTAAACTTATACAATGTTACATTTCAAGGAAACATCATTGATTTTGTACTCACTTGCAGCTGCACCGGTTCCTGGAATCCCTGACACAGTGCCAGCTGTGACACACTTTGAATGTACGCACGTGATCACGTACCACAGTCCGGCTTGAACTGATATATATTCAATGATCATATATAACCAGCCAGGGGTTAACATCCCAATTAGTTGTAACAGAAACGCTATAATCGTTACAACCACGCTGATTATACTTGGTCTACCCTCTTCTTCCATATTTCTAAATCAAGTTATTATATCAAACAAAAGTTCTTCTATAAATGCACAATATATTAAATATGAATTATTCGTTTGATCAGTTGTGAGTTCAGTGTTGTTTGTGACTGATCTCAACTCGACTATTTATATTATACTGAACGGTGGATATTTCACAACTTACATCCTGTCGATCAAGCAAGTTTACTCGGTACTACGTTTTATCGTCACAACAAATTTATCATTCAGATTTCTCGGAACAGTGAGAAACGTTGAACAAAAACGACGTATCAAGGTTTATCGTCACACCTGTAAAAAAAACGTAAAAACCACAACGACACACAACGAGACAAGAAACTTGTGTGTTTGTTTTTACGCTTTACAAGATAAGGACGTGATATCAAACATTTGTTTACAAGTTTGTATTTACGAACACTAAGATAGATTACATCTGAAAGATGTTTATTCTGCTTACATTATCAGGTTTGTGTTAAACATTTATATGCAGGCAAATTTACTGTACCTGACTGAACGGCTAGAGTTGTTGAAATAACTATCAATGTTATTCAAATTTAAGAACGAATTACTGAGTTATTGAACAACTTTAAATTTTATAAAATATAATCACATTAAACATGGCAGAACTTAAGGTGTATAGGTATAACGTATCTTGAACAAAAACATCATAATCTAGAAGTATTCATATACTGACTTACTGAATTTCACGTTCTATCGAGTACCATCTTAATAAATGATCGTTAAAAAAACGCAAGACTGAAGCGTTTAATATGTAACATTTACACGATTATACTTGTATAAAATGATTAGTAGGCAAGTAAAGGAATAGTTCAAAGTTTACCGGTTTGTTAATTTGAATCAGCGTATTCAAATCAAAAACCGTTCTCGTTTGAAAACAATACATTAATCGACTTAAGACAGTTTTATATTTCGGGTTTTATGTCTGTTTTCAACGTAAGTTATATCCATGTGTCCAGGTAATCCTGCCAGTGTTTCTAGACATCCAGGTGTCCAGGTAATATTGTCAGTGTTTCTTGATATCCAGGTGTCCAGGTTATATTGTCAGTGTTCCTGAATATGTTGTTTTCTTCAAGGTACTGCCAACTTGAAGCAGTGCTGGACGACGACGCCTTGAAAAATAATGTTTTCAATCAATCGCGCCATGCCCAGGGGTCTTAAACTCGAGGTCCGTAACGTAACTAAGCCCTCTCATTAAAGAGGTATGCGGGAGAGCTTATATTATCCGACTAAGTTGAACGAAACTAACACGGAGATTCCTGCTTGGCATCTGGATTTCACAGACCTAATGCAGCCTTCTACTAAAATGCTTGTAGTTTTAACCCGACCACCATGCTGAAGGACAAATTTAAACATTATTATTTACATGAAAGTATGTGTAGTGCGCATAATTTGTATTGAATTTACACCTGTCTGTATTACTCTCTTGTCTGTAAGACCAGAATAATAACTTTGTATATTTTGTTGAACAAACTCAAAAATATATTGATGAAATTGTCACTTTTGATTAATCGGCCAATTTCCTGATAAACAAGAAGTGTTTGTTAACGTATAGGAAAAATGATTTCGTACATCGTATCGCTACTTCCTGTACACATGTAAAGACTATTTGAAATTATTTGTTTGTTTGTCGGTCTCTTTGACCGTCCGTCTGTCTGTCCGGTCGTCCGTCCGTCCGTCTGACCGTCTGTCTGTTCATAACATTCAATCGCCTAATTGTATTGATATCGACAATAAAATATATGTACAATGTATTATACATGCATGTGTTTGCGTACGGCAATTCATACCCTACTACGAAAAATTGACAAAAAATGTCCATTTTCCTTCATATGTGGAGAAGTCGCCGGCTCCTTGTGGAAAGGTAAGTTAGTACTGGTTAATATACAGTCCAGGAGAACTGGTTAGGTGAACCTGTCGCCGTATATAACTAAAAAATTGTTGAAAAACGGTGTTAAACCCCAATGATAATAAGTCACATAAAAACAAACACAAAACATGTTTGTGTAAATGAAGTGTCTCCTTAAGTGTGTTGGACACTTAAATTACTCTCAAAATATGAAAAACTGAAGGGTGTTCCTCTTACTCTTAATGGTTGGTTATAGTGACGATATTCACGCATTTACTGTGCACACATAAGGCTATCCTTAAAAATGTTTGTTTGCAGTTACACGTTCGACTCATTCGAATACCCCCCAGCCTCATTTTTTAACGATTTTAATCATTTTTTTTCGTTCGTTCTTCCAACGTTTCATTCTCGGCACAAGCAGAACAAAAAATCACAATCTTATATTAACTAACTACCGACTGTTAAAAGCTTGAGTCGCTTAACCACAAACCAACTGTTTTCATAGACAGCCGGCTTCATTCATGGAAAATTATTCAAAGTGTATAAAGTTCGCAAATAAATGATGTAGTCATTAAACGCGTACAGAATGTTATAGACTGTGTGTATTTTTCCAGCTGATAATACAATGTCAAGGACGAGGTAAATGATTGAAAACTACATTATTGCGAAATAACAGTTACAAAAATGTCGTCATCTTATTTTGCAAGTGTTCGGATTACAAAATGAATGTTTTCATAATATTTCCAAATGTTGAGAAATCCCCATATTTCTTACAGGAGCGGCCAACTAAAATAATGTTCATGTATAATAAGAATGTAATGAAAGACACCTGATACTGTTGCTACTGATGGTTGTGTTGCTTCTGCTGTGACTGATGATGATGAAATGATCGATGTGGTGTTGGTGGTGATCATGATGATGATGATGATGATGATGATGATGATGACGATGACGATGATGATGATGACGATGATGATGATGATGATGATGATGATGATGATGATGATGATGATGATGATGATGATGATGATGATGATGATGATGCTGCTGCTGCTGCTGCTGCTGCTGCTGCTGCTGCTGCTGCTGCTGCTGCTTTAAGTATAACGCACCACACGTTTTCCGTGTAAACTGATTTGCAAAAAATAACGAAAGAAGACGGAAATGTGAATAAAAAAAATGTACAAACAGGAATTAAAGTATATCTCATGTATTCTTAAGTATTACGAATAAGCGCTCTACAGTCGCTATGGCAACGCCCTGGCGGCAAAGACAAGTACGCAGCAGCAATGAGATTCTTATGTCATGATCTGATTTAAATTACTTGTAAAAAGTTTAACAGAAACTGTAATTCTGTGTCATAATGTTCATTCAACAAGATAAATGAAAGATTTTTTCTGGAAAGGTTGCAGGCGCCCGTTTTACATTAACTTATGACTGAGGGTAATCCACAGGAAAAAATGGAAGAATTTCTATATGTGAACGTTTTGTGATGAGTTTAATGGTGGATGGGTTATAAATAGATAATTATTTAATTCCCAAATCATAAAATAACCGAAATTATTGTGGTTTATTAATAAGCTATACTAATGTCGAAATATTACGTCGTTGTCATTAACCATAAGGTGAATCATAACTGGAATAAAATCCCCGGCGGGATGATTTTGTTGAAGATACTGAATGTAGATTCTATGCATGGTTAGGTTTAATGAATGTTGTAGTTCAAACAATGACACACAGTCATTACGTAGCATTCTCTCCCTCTAAAAACTGTCCCCGACATTCTCTGTCTAATGTGGTGTTGATTAAACGCTGAATGAAGATATCTGAGCATAATTATAGTGCCTGGTACACGCTAATCAACAACACCCCTGTACACAAACAAGAAATGAACAACACGAGTTTTTTATTTTAATTCTTAACAAGCAGATATTAAACTAAAACAGGTATATAAAATAACTTTGTTATATATTTCCATTCGGTATGAATAAATGAATTGGGACGAAAATTAAGAAATACTAGAAGAGTCGGTGCTCGGATACAAACTGAAGGATATTTGTATCAATATATCCATAATGTTCCAAAAGTTGTCGTTCCTTCCAATATTTTCTTTACGCTAACAAAGAGATCAAGAAAACAGCTTACATGAACAAAAGCAGCGTAAATGGTAAGCAAAGAATTAAGACTCGAAGCTAAAAGTGGTTGGCGTAAATTTGCTCACAAGATATTAGAGTTTGCTGACTAACTGATCAGTCAATCAAATGGCGCTTGTCTTGTGGTGAAGTCCTGGTTATCATCGTATGACAGATTTCAATGTTTCAGTATTATATCGGTGTTGACTTCAGTTTAAATCTTGCATTGTTTTTCACATGTTACTATTATTATATATTAATATAAAAAAGAAAATACATGTGGTGACATTAGAATAAATTGATAATAACATAGTACATATAATATGTAAGAACTAGTTTATAATGTATACATTAATGCAGGAGTAAATGAGTCATGTACAGAATTATGATAAGTTACATTGTGTTATGTATACACGCAAGTATTTGACACATAGATTTATGTTTACTTGTTGGATACAATGCCTCGCGTTCATGAATCAATATGAATTTTGTTTTCATATGTATAACCTTTTAATGGTATAAACTGATTGGTTACGTTCTGAAAGCAGTAATATTGACTACACAAAGCTTTATAAAAATTCAGGATAATTTGATTCTAATTATTTTTCCTATAAATACTGTGCCAAGAACTTGAGTAACGCCCTATATTCCACAGGGTGTAAATAAATAATTGGCAAACCGTTTACATTATGTTCTAAATCGTCTTGACATTCTCTAATGCTCGCCTCATTTGTAGAACTTAAAACCACTAATGTGTTTCCTGTCGACGACAAGTCAATTTGGCTGAAGTCTAGCTACCCTTGTAGTCCAAACAAGCTGAATACAGTATTCATCACATTTTGTCCGGCATTTATTCCGGTACGCCGGTTTCATCCGGTATATTGTGTATTTCTATAGTTCCAGTTTTACTGAAATCTACAGTAACGTATTGCGTTGATTCCTCCGTTTTGATGATAGGTTTGTTTGCTGAACTTTCAGAGTCATGATGTAAGTCTAGATCTGCGTACAAAAGGCCGTCTTCATTTCTGTAGCCAGACTTAGGGACCTAAAACACAGGGACATTGGAATTAAACATGTTTTCAATAATAATGAGACTTCTGTTTGTTCTCTATCAGTACACAAACATAGTTGTTCAGACATTCAAGAATGTAGCATTTTAGCATATTTCCTCATTCATATTTATCACCAGGGTTTGAAGGAGTATAAGCCTGATAAATGGTGCAAATCACTCCTCTGGTAGTTAATGACTGCATACTAAAGCTAGAAAAACCCCAGAATTAAATGCATTGATTTGTGACTTTAAGTATGAACTGTTAAATTTACTTTTGTTAACCTCTCCGTACTAACCTCGTTATCTTTCTCTTCAGCGACAGGACGTTGGTGTTTGGGTATAACACTGGCATACACGGTTAGTTCAGCGTTAGTAGTTTTATCCTGCTTGTCAATATTGCTGTAAACAGGTTCTGGTCAGAAATAACAAAACACATCAATCATAATCGTGCTTTCTAACACGTGTACAATAAGTATTGCTCAATAACGTGGGCTGAATAAAATCGAATATGTATTTGATAAAACCACTATGACATAAAATTAAAAGAAAAAAGTGATGGCTGACAGATCATAACCTGAGTACCTGAATTCTTTTCTGCATGCCTATATTGAAAAAATGAGATGTCAGACGCGTAACTTCTATTAAGCAGTACTGGGCAATTGCCTAGACTCGACTTCCAAAAATGAAAAGTTAAATCAAATAAATTTAGAATCATGTAACAAATGTTAAAATGTTTCATAAAAAATTTGATATCTTTGACCATTTGTATAACTAAAACCATGCTTTTTTTGTCATTTCTAATGGTCATAAAATATCCCAAAATAGCCTTGAAATGCACCTACGACTTTCTAGAATTTCAAATTTTTCCGGGGGAGGACCCCCCTAGAACTTTGCCTAGACTCGCTTTTTAGGCAAGCTGGATGTTATAATTGGTACATACCATTTATGCTTGGTCGTGCACTCCTGAAATATAGAACATAAAATTAATAAACATCATTGGTAATTTTAAGTTAATCATATACTGAACCAAAAAAGAAACTTTCGCGAAATTTTAATGGGACTGTTTCCACATATGTGTACATTAACAGTTTTTGTTCGTTCTTGTTATTGCATAATAATAATTTAAAATCAATTCATCAAAGTTCATTTACAGTCCAAAAATTATCAATTTCGTTGGATTTTTCAATTCCATTTAAGGCAGGTGTCGATTCAATTTTTTTTTGCTTTAGCACGCGAACATTGCAAACAGCTTGGCAGCGACGACGCATTGAGTAAATGAGATTATTGATTTGAGCCTGGGGTATATAATTCCATTCTTCTAGCAAAGCTTCGCTGAGCTCATTGATATTACCATGGGGATTTTCTAAGTATAAAATGTATGTCCAAGAGGCAGCAGCGGCCTTGTGTATTATGCTCCAATTAACTATAGCAAAGTGATGTAGATAAACATAAACCTAACAAAGCCAGACAGATGACCTTAGTGTTGATTCTCTCAGTGAGGTATTTTAATACCTAATTCTTGTCTAAAACGTTACTGCCTATCTGGTCAACTCCTAATATAACTACATGTATAAAAGAGTCATTGTATGTTTAAGAACAACGTGAACACCTGATATAACTACATGTATAAAAGAGTCATTGTATGTTTAAGAACAATGTCAACACCTAATATAACTACATGTATAAAAGAGTCATTGTATGTTTAAGAACAACGTGAACACCTGACATAACTACATGTATAAAAGAGTAATTGTATGTTTAAGAACAATGTCAACACCTAATATAACTACATGTATAAAAGAGTCATTGTATGTTTAAGAACAACGTGAATTGTTTCATCATTTACGGTTTTCTTTCTTCCACTTTAATCTGTACATGATCCATTCCTCCACCTGTCTCTGTCCGGTGTTTTCTAATCAGGAAACAGACGAGAGCTCCAAGAAGAGCAACAACCACCAGTAGAACACCACCAACTATCGGGCCCGTGTGACCTACGCTGTTGTCTGTAGACATCATGGGCTTCTCCGACAAATCTGAAACATGATGTTTATGCTCCCCGTTTATAACTGTGGTTTGTATACAGCGAACTACAAATTCTTTGAAGATCTGTCTAGAATTATTTATGTTAATTCTTTTACGTTCTGTGTAAATGTATGCATGTGTACATCTGAGAGCTGGTAAAGTTCATCAAATAAATAAATACGTAATAAATGTAGGTACATAAACAAAGTCATTGTGACATAAAGTCATGTTAGTTCCTTATAATGTTTATATAATGCTAGAACTATATCCTCACAATTCTGATAAAACAAAATCACCATGATAACGATGCATCATACCTTTGACCACTAGAATTAAGGATTTGTTTGAAGTCCCCAGGTTATTACGTGCAAGGCACGTATACGTCTCTGCCAGATCCAAGGAGACATTTAAAAGTTGTAAATTTAACTTCTTTTGTTGAGAAGCCACTGAAATGATGAACGAATGTTTTAGTTTCCCCGGAGCTTATTGAATATCACTTAAAACGAAATATTTACTGACTGTTCAATATTCAGAATCATGCTTAACGACAACAACCCTGAATGATTTTAACGTTGTGAGACAGCTCAAATACACCAGTAGCTTCAGCATTGTTATATTTGCGAAATCTGTAATATATTCTTAAATGGCAATACATTGATTCATTTTTGAACTTTGAAAAAATCTCTAAATCTTGTAATCAGAATTACCATAGTGTTACGTTCTGAAAAAGCAATCCGTAAAAGTCAGGTCCCAAGTAAGTTCACAGCTTTTACCCTGATCTATCAAATAGTTTGATCACTTGTAATAAATCAAAATAATAAGTCCGTATTCAAACTCTTTACTTGCAAATCATGGATAAAGAGAAACTCTTTTTATAGGGAGCAAATTAAGGCATGCATGGTTTTGTAGTAGAGATTCAGAGATGACTTAGTTCTTTAGTAAGAATTTGAAATAACCTTGAAACATTTAAATGCCAAAAAGATATAAAAAATGTACGAATAGTGTAACTTCGTATTTAAACTGTCGCCCACATGAATGTTTTGCAGGTTCCTGAAAACGATGGTTAACGAAAGAACACCCTAGTTATTCTGTTTTAATACAATGTCGTAAGTAAGATAAAACTGTAATATTTAAATGATCAAGTCCCCGATATACAAATGATACACCGACTTACTTTTTATCAAACCCGACTGGTTGTACCAGGACACTGTAGACAGAGGATTACTGTCAACATCACACACAAGAAGGACATCGTCTCCCTCATACACGCTGAGAGTATCCCCGTCAGAGCCAGATATAACGACCACTGGGGCATCTGACAAAATAGAATAATGACATTTACAAACACACCTACAAATAAATGAACGTTCTGTTCTATATACTAAAGGAAGCAGGATTCAGAACATGATACAATCTGACTGGAAGGTTTTCTTTTCAATGTAGCTCACGTAGAGAAAGGTTGTCTTGTATGCTAATAGATACATTACCCTATGTATATCTGAGACAAAATGCTTCATTATAGTTCATTATTAAGAGCGATAACATGCATTAAATAATCATTTAGAATTCTGTTTAAGACATAATGAACCTGGACTATTTGCACAGAGAATATTCAGGTCTAATAGCCAGTCTTCATGTTGCACGATATTCGGGTTGTTGTGGGTAACTAAATGACTTACATCTTATGTCTGTCTTATAGGAAGCTGACACATACATGTCTGGAAACGCTTTATTAATTGCGATCGCTTTGATTTCTCTGTTGTTATCCGCACGGCTTAAATTCAGTGTCACAACCTGGAAATTCACTGAATTCTTTCATTCGTTAAATATGCACTTTACATACATACCAACGTGTAGTAGGTCTTATTCCATTGCAAAACATGTAATATATTAATGTTCTATGGCTGTATGAACATGTTACGGTCAGCAAAAGTGAACATCGGCAGACGAACTACATCATCGTCTTAATGAGAATAAGTCACTATTCATGAGTAATGCAAGAACACAATGTTTTTTTAATGTGTGCAAGTCAAGCACTAGATATTACACTCGTTAAAATGGGGATTTTTTATTCATACAGGGGTCAATACTCGAATCCATGAGTTTCTTGTTCCAAGCATAATAATATAAGCCTTGTACATGAATTATGTATAGAGGGAGACTTAAATCTTTCTCACTGTGAAACAACGACTACAAGAACCAACTGTACATATTAAAAAATGTACCCCTGTATCTGGTTATTTAGAACCCTCGCCTATACATATGTATAAACATAATTTGCATCTAAACTGCTTCGTATAACATTAGAATAACATTCAATAAATACATTATTGACAACCTACCACTGACAATGATTGTCCCTTGGTTTCAGAGTCATTGGAAATTTGTCGTGTAAACGTTGGCAACAACTGTTCTAAACCTCGCCATTCCACGTCGCTTACAGGATTAGAAACTTGAACATCTAACCGTAGTACCAGCCTAGTTTCTCCATCTGCCTTGTTGTATTTACTTTGTTCTAAGAGAGTTGCATCTTGCGGTGGAACTGTATGATAGGAAAGTCCAAATGTTATAATTACACAGAAACCCTTGTTTGATATCTAATCAAATGTTTTAGTCGATTTCACGCTGATATTTTGATCTAGAGAACTTTTCCACGTTACACAGCAAAGTGGAAAAGTTTTGGCTATACGTTATGGGTGAACAAAATTAATCACTTTAACATGATATGTAGTTGTTTAATTCGCATAGCGTCCAATGAAAAGGTTTTGTACGAGGGTCGAAATTATAAAGTTAATCAGTTTTAGCATGCGTTCCATGTACGCAAGTTACTTTTTAAGTTCAATCATTTGAAATCTATTAACGTCATTCAAAACCTCACGAAAATCATACATGGTAGATATAATCATAGTTTTCACAATGATGACTCAGTTTTCCAGAGTATTTTTTCAATTTCTGTTTTTATCTGGCCAGTGATGTTATAACGTTTTTTTTATTTTCATTACGATTGTCAAATGATGAAAATATATATACGGCCTCCTGTAGCCAAGTTAGATGCAACGCTACAAGGCGACATATGGGGGCTGTTTTGTTTTTAAATATTAGGGTAGAATTAACATTTGTATCAAGTGCTAGATTGTGAAACTATACGAACTATCTGATATTTTCATTCAGTTTTAACTTTTATCATGGATGACATATGATACCATGTAAAGCCAAGCTGCATGGCTCGGTGTGGAATATGTGTCTCCAGTAGTGTAGTCAAAGCTTTGTAACATGATGCTTGATGCCCCACATTTATATGTAAGTCTTTATAATACATTAAGGAAACAACTCACACAGTACATGTACCGTCTGTGTGTCAGACAGTGCTGTTATATACTTCGTGGATATACCGCACATGAAGGAGCCGCCATTATCAGATCTGGAGAAGCTTAGTGTTGTCGTTGTGTGCACAGTAAAAGTATCACCAGTCACTACTGGGTGTCGCTTCTTGGTGGAATTTAGTTTCTTTGAGTTAAAATAAAAATCAGGCATAAAAGGGGGTCTTCCCTTAAAAGTAGAGCATTGAATAGTCTGCGGTTCTTGTTCTACGATGGTTGATGGGATATTTAGCTTCACGTCTTCTGGAGTAACTACAAATTACATCATTATCAGTACGTTAAACATGTAAGTGATATTGAAATGTACATCTGGTACTTGAAAATATGCTTTTACAAACTGATATATAAATACACATCGATTTGTTTACTATGAATAATAAACAATGTATAAACCTTTATATACGTATTCAAAGCTTTGTAACACTATACTCGTGTTACGGTGATAATCCTAGCAGTGATGGTATAAGTACTGGATATAACCATCAGTACAAAGTCATATCAATTAAATTCTTAATCAGAAGCAATATGAGTATTCCTCTAAGATAAAGACACGGTGCACATTCTGTTAAAACATATTAAAGGTAGAATTAAACATGTTTCGCCTTATTTCAAAGGATTGTGCATTCTAGCAGGCCGCTTTATACATGGAATGTAGCTGAACGGGATTTTAACCTACAACTCTCTAAACATCTGTCAAATATTCTTAGTTCAATAAACTCGATCTGATAATAATTAATACCAAAGAAAACTCAACATTTAAAAAACAATATATTGAATTTAAGACAAATTCTAGAACTAAATATAGTTAAAGTATTACTTACTATACAAGTACAATAAAACATGTGTAACCTCAGGTTCTGTCAGTGCAGAGTTGTTCACCTTGCATGTAAAGTATGTGTTTATATCATTATCTGATGGAGTGTATCTGTACTCAGCCACAAGCTCTTCATTCTGCTCAATGGTGTGACTATTGGGAAGTAGATCTCCATTTTTGTACATGTTTAAGCTAATTGGTTTCGATCCATTTTTAGTCATACAGGAAACTTTCATTTCTCTACCTTTGTAGGCAGCAAGCTGTACACAATATATTACATCAAATATGTTCATTTAAAACAACAACAAACAAAGCGGTATTTTCTACACAGATAAATAAACATGTGATGTTTGTTTATACTTGATAGCATCATATGATATAGATATTTTTATGTCAGCACTATAAACAGGGTTTATTTAGATTGTCTAAACTAAACAGCGGAAACTAAAAAGATCTACGATATTCATCTTGAATATGTCTACTTTTAACGTATCCCCGTTTATCGTCATATGCTTACATATATTCATCAACAAATATTGACTGTATTTAGCGAATACTAAATAAATATACTTACGCAGTTTTGACAATTGTAGATATCTTTTGTGTTTTTAAAAATTGGTTTGGATGGCGGTGTAGCCACTGAAAATAAAGTCACCATTTCAAATTAAGGTGTGTTTTAAATTAAACACAATGTTGACTTCATTTGTTATAAAGCACCAGTGTTCCTAAAGATAACATCAGTAGCGGACATCTTTAACTGACCTATGTATCTCTCTTTACATTAGTTGTTATCTAATGTACGGTGCAAACAAAGAATACTGTTAACAAAAGTATAAATTCAACATAAAATATCTGATATCAAAGACTTTTTTATATCTATTTCATACTTTCGTGTAAACTCCCTTGTTTTTTCTAGAATATATTCGCGAATCATTGTACATGTGTAGTGATCGTTTTCATGAAAATAATCTATAAAGTGATTATCTTTTTCCCTGCGAGCGTTTCGGGTTATGCCCAGTATGTAAAATATATAAACTATACCTATCTTAATGCTGATTGAATTGGAATATCCATGCATACATTGTGCTCTGTAATCACCGCTGTCTGCCGCGTTTGTCTGATCTATAAATAAGAAAGTCTTCATTTGATTCACTTTCGGCGATACTGTAAATCTGCCACCGTTTTGTATATTGACAATATCTTCGTTAACAATTTTCTGCCAGACAATAGTCTCTGCGCCATAATGTAGATACGTAAACGATAACATTTCTCCAACCGAGACGATAGATTTTGTGACTGATATTTCTCCACACTCTATAAAAAATGTTTGGCATGACATCAATAAAATCACACACAAAATTGTTTTCATTAAACTAGCATTAAAGTTTTATTTCTAATAACCAATTTAAGTAGGAGCGATGTATAAATTAGATAGTAAAACACATGAATGGTCAGATATTTGGAACTGTTAAACTTTATCTTACATATAGAATGAGAATCACGTGACGGAATTAAACTTTTGAGTCCTGTTTGTTAAGATATTTACTTACGCTTTACAGGTGCTGGCTTCACAGCCAAAGTAGCATATCTACTGTCACACACGTGCGTATTTCCATGATTAAACCTGACCATATATTTTCCAATATCATCGTACGTGACGTCAAATGTTAATGTATAACTATTTGTCTGTGGACCAGCTGTTTCCACAAACTTTGAAGGTTGTGCCTGACTAGTCAGACTGTCATAGACAGCACTCGCAGATGTAAGACGCAACCATAATCGCCGTGATGCACTAAACTGACGGGTTGGCGTAAATACTAGCCCAATAGACCCTCCTAATGGTACACTGTCTGGTTGGAAAGTGATGTTTCCGCATATTACTACAATAATACAACGATAATTATAATACGGACGTTGAAAGTGACAATGAAAATACCAACAAGTGTTTAAAGAGTTGTATCGAGTTAATCCACTTTAACTAAAGGTGAATGTATTAGAAGTTACCGCAGCCAGGAATGCTTTGCCGCACTCTCTATGAAACATAAAGTTGTAGTAATCTGATCTACCCAGAACGTATTAACTTATATTAAAGTGCAGCTAGCACTGAAGCTTGGCACATTTTGAAAGTACATGTAGTTCAAGCTGATTAATTTCTGTAATACTAATTTTGAACACAATCATGCGCATACAAAAGAGAAAACTTCAGGTATGTGATTAATTTAGGTTGGTTAAACGTCTCTGAACATGTTTTACTATTTTCTGCGCATTAGTACATCTGAGAAATTTTTAATTCTAATTTTTATGCTGTATGTCATGGATGAAATTGCTCGAGTCTGAGTTTTGCCATTTCTTATAGTATGCAACATACAAAATGTGCATAATATTTTATGTAAGTTATTTGAGTAATAGATACCTTTCATTAACTACATGTATTAAACACTCTAAAATCAATGTCTGAAACCCTGAAGGGAGACTCACCACCGGGACGTATATCATTCAAAATCATGTTCATTACCTACTTCCTTAACCTGCGGTATCTTGCTTTTCCAACTCAATATTAATGGTACATGTATTTTTAATTGCCTTCAGCTTGGCCAATGCTCTTGTTGCAAACAGTTTTCAAATCGTGTCCAGTCGTACTAAATTCTATCTTTAGCAGGAAAATTATTCATTTACGAGAGAAATCTTTGTAATTAATGAGAATAGAAAAATAGCTTATAGTTTATGAAATTGTTTATAGTTGCATGACCCATAAATAAGATAGGTAGGTTGCAGAAATTCTCTTTTCCATTTTTATCTAGGTAAGGTTTCTTTGGAGTCACGAATCGTCCCACAATATTTTCGTACTTTGGATTTTGTAGTTACAAACCTCTTAAGTTCAGCACAACTGGGTAACCGTAAGCACGACTATTTTCCTGGCCTAAATTCACTATGACTATAATTATTGACTTTCTGACACCATATTTGTTCTAGTGATGACAAAAAGATACACTAACAGTTGTTTTAATTAAGATATTACACCTGTAACAGTCACTTCCTCAAATAAACTTTATCTTTTTGTTATGTCCTATATCATTTGCTTGAGCAATATACAAAATAGCTTCAAGATAGCTTAAGTGTGCACATAAAACAACAAACAGAAATAGCTTCTAAAAATTGTCGAATTTATTTATATTAAAGTTTTCAAACAGACATACATACATTATAATTACAATGTAGTGTACATGTAGCCATTTTTTAAAATATCATTCTTACAAATTTTGAGAATAAAAAGTAATGATAGGGAACAAATAACAGGTACATATATACATGTATACCTTCTGAATTCAGACTTTCAAGAGTATTACAATAAAAATCAGCAAGCTTTAACAGCAAAATGTTGACCAAACCATGTTAAAAATGTTAAAGTATGAGATATTCCCAAAATTATTATTGTTCATAAAAAAACGCATAATTGATATTTAACAATAAAGTGCTATTTTTACATCATCATCATCATCATCATCATCATCATCATCAGTTTTAATTAGAAGACATTAAAGCAGCAAAATTAACGACAGTACGTAAAGCGCTGTAAAACTTTTTAAACAGGAACGCTAATTGGTCCTTCGTAGAATTTTATTTGCAATATACATATATGTTTACAGTTTGAACAACAAACAAGCATTGACATAGATTAGAATCAGAACAAACAAGACAAAAGATACCACGGTTGAGAAAATCAAAACCCAAATAATCACAAATTAATTTATAACACGAATCTTCATGACGAGGTTTGATCATTGAATGATTCCATTCCTGTAGCTTGGTCGTTATTTGATTTTCAAATGAATGAAACTTTCTCTTTGATCATCATTTTATCAGGGTAATGATTGACTTTGACCACGAAGGTCGCACTTTTTCAGGATTAAATTGGTTGCTTAGTCGATGGGCTCTTTCTATTTAATAGAATAATGAGGATCATCTATAAAAAGAACATCCTAGCAGTAATCGAGAACAACTTTAGAACAATTTTCACTACGTCTTGACTCAAGTAATTGACACTCCGGAAAGCCGAGGAATATATGAGATTATCTCTCATTGAGCGAGACTTTAGATCAGAGTTCTTCGGATAAGAATTTCAAATTGACAAGAGCTGATAATACTTTGTTGATTCTGTCACGTTATTGTTTTAAAGCTGAGTTGATTCTCGTTGAGATTTCAGCTCTTCACAGATTTGCGAATCATAAGTTCTATTGGCTTCTACTTCGGTTGCTCTAGAATTGATATCTCTTACATTAGCTTCAAATAATGTAACTCTTCTATCGGTTACCCTAGAATTGATATCTCTAACATCAGCTTCAATTAATATGACTCTTCTATCGGTTACTCTAGAATTGATATCTCTAACATTAGCTTCAAATAATGTGACTCTTCTATTGGTTACTCTAGAATTCATATCTCTAACATCAGCTTCAATTAATATGACTCTTCTATCGGTTACTCTAGAATTGATATCTCTAACATCAGCTTCAATTAGTGTGACTCTTGTATCTAATGATGTAAACTTACTCGATACATTTTATAGCTGTTGTTCGATTGCGTCCAGTTTTGATTGTTTTTTATCAAGTGGATTCAGTCTTTCCAACACCAATGGCTGAAAATTGTCATTTTATTGTTGTGGAACAGCTTATTGTGGTGATTTTTTATTCACAATTTGAGGTTGTAGTTGCTGATGTTGCTGTGGTGCTGGGGTATAGAATACTCCAGCCGGTGGTCAATAGTTCATCATATTGGACGTGTTTGTCATATTCAGAGGTTGAACACGAGTCTCGTTGGCCATGTGGTCCAAAGTTGACGTCATTTTCTGGCGAAGACAAATGCCTCTTACTTATCTTCGTGCTTTTTCTTTTGTGGAATTTTAATACACGATGTTACTTACTGTATCATCGTACTGTTTGTGTACAAAACATGTAATAAAGAACCGAAAACAAGTATGAGTTCCTAGGTATAAGATTAGCGATCACCAATCTGTTTTAGAAGGTCCAATGTATATAAATAAAAGGAAACTATACGAGTATACATGTATTAAAATATTTTTGGATCCGCCCCAGTATATTTAAATTGAAGCTGTTTTTAAAGTAAAAATGAAAATGAAATTAAAAATTTGAGCGTCCTCATTTTTAAGACTTTTGACGTTCACAGATCGTTAATGTAATATTCACATATATTTATTGATTTGTATTATTTTATTATTATAAATTATGATAGCTTCTGTCTTAAAAATTACGTTATGTTGGTGCAATTTGTTCTCTTATTAGTTAATACTTGTCTTGGTCCAATTGATTGCGTTTTGTAAAATGTCTAAATGTGTCTATAATTTATAGTTGATTTTAGTTTTATGTAAAAATTATGTACATTGTGCTCTTTTATATGTAAGATATGAACTTCATTGCTCTAAAACAACCACATAAAGTTTCATTTGTCCGTCATTAATATATCTCAAATCAACCGTAAACCGTCACTTAATGTCGTTTACTAGGTCCAGATTTAGAACAATTTAGACCTTGCGGCAATCTTATTTTGGTGATGCAAGGTGCGATCGAGCGTGGCCTTAATATCTTAATATCGGGGTCAGAAAACACACAAATATACAAGTTGGTCGAGGAGACCGGTCGTATTTATACCATTAAACTTAGAAGGGAAAAAAATCCGTTCTTTAAAAAAATGCCCTAAATTTCGGGGTGGTCGTAAGGCGGGATTCAGGGGTATGTGAGGCTATCGCCAGTCCAAACTAGAGCTTTAATTTGTAAATACATGTACATTATAATAATGTACTTTGTTTTTAAAATAAACGTTTTAATTATCATTTTTACAAAGCACCTAACAGCATCTAGGAGATGTATAAAGTTCTGTGTAAAGGAATAAATAATCACAGTCGTTAATTACTTCATAGACTCTCAGTTAGTTAGTGTTTGTATTTTATTAACATATATTACTCAACTTTCACTAAGTACCAAATGGTTTAGTGTGAATATTTTCGGCAATGATTTGATAATACCGTCGTACAAATGATTTTTAATGTCAATTTCATGTTTAATCAATTCGATTGAAGGCCAAATTTGACATTTTTCTTTACTGATTTTCCATTAGTTACCAGAGAAGAGGAAAGGTACTCTATATCTAAGACTTTTTGACACGCAACTTGTTTCCAAATTTTCACAACCCCATTTATGTTTACAAGTTTAGACTCAGTAGCGTGTGTGTGTGTGACCCATTACTAACGACAACTGCTTGACAACGCCTTCTCAGGCCCCCTTTGAGGTTTTGACAGTCCTAACGGGGATAGAGGTCCATTCTTGCACCAACATGGCCTCAAGGTCCTGGATGCTTCTAGGTTGCACCTGGCGAACTGATATCCGTATCTGCAGCTTATTCCACATGTGCTCAATTGGATTTAGGTCGGCTGATCGAGCTGGCCAGTCAAGGCGCTCAATACCCTCCCTCTGTAGGTAGTTCTTGACCACCTTGGCCTTGTTTGGTCGTGCATTATCGTCCATTAAAATAAACTGAACGCCCGCTGCCCCGGCAGGCGGCCTAACCTGGGTGTCTAACATCTCATCGATGTACCGCTGACCAGTCGATGTACCTCTATTTAGCACAACGAAGTCAGTCAGTCAGTCCCAGCTGATGCCTCCCCACACTATAACTGACGCACCCCCGTAGCGGTCATGCTTAACAATATTTCCAGCTTGAAACCTTCTCCTAGTTTTTTTCCAGACTCTCGTACGTCTCGTACGACATTCACAAAACATTTAGCGACTATTATTCATGTTTATATATCTTCTTCAGAATTATGTAATTTACCAGATATTTGATGATAGCAGAATAGCACTGAGGTAGAGTCATATTGCAAACAGAAAAAACAATACCTTGATATATATTCGGTACTTAATACACGTGCCTGGTTGATGTTTTGTCTTTTTATGATATGAAAGTCATATCAAAATGAAAGTCAGTGTGTGCCGGTCGAGATTATTGATAAAATACTATTATTTTAAATTATATCAATGCTCCTGATAATAAACAATATCAGTGCCAACTGAAGGGCACAGTAATCATTGGAAATAAGACTTATCAAATAAACTGAAAATCAACGTTATCATATTGTTAACTAATTTCAAAAAATATGCAACATTTGAAAATACAATATGTAACTTAAATAAGAAATACTTACTTGATGATACGTGGATTTTCATACATGACAAAAATAAACTCCAAATGGAAATACGAGAAACCATGTTTTAATGTTTCGTCACACTAAACGTGTCTGGCTAATAAAACAGAGAATATAAATAACATATAATGAAAGACTTAAGCCTCTTGAACGGCCGGATGTCGTCACACACAATGGTTAATTGTACATAATTGCTTTATCCAAATAAATGGGAACCTTCTCATATTGTCGCTGCATTCAGTAAGAGTAGTTCTGACCAATCATGTGCTTGTTTCCTTATATACTATCACCAACGAGTTGAGATGTTAAAGAACTGATTCATGTCACTGCAACAAACGAAAACAGGAATAAAACATTGTCATTCACCACATCTTTTTATCCAAGAGTTCCATGTATATAAGGCTTATAAACGACTGTTGTACTCGATTATTCACAGACATCTACCGATTGTGAACCCTTACCTTAAAATGATATATATGGCAAAATGTTTTTTATTATTATTATTTATTATTAGGGACGAATGGCACACAAAATTCGGATTATTCTCACGTCTGTGAGTGATGAATGACACACTTATACATGGAACCAGTTTACACATATTTTGCAATGTATTTTGCTTTGACAGAAATCAGAAATAAATATTGTGGTAAGTACTATACTTGGTATTAACCATATTATACTCCATACATGACCGTCCAAGCCAAAACATTCCTTCTTATGAAGACTTAACTGATGTAAAGTTCATGTTTAAGCACTGGTGCACATCTGAGTGTACAATAAGTGCTGATATGTACACTAATTACTAACTAATGCCTTATCTGAATATGTACATGCTTTTGTTAGTTGTGTAAGTGGGGACAAAGTTGAACTAACCACAACAATCATTTCCGATTTCTCCATATCTTTCAAATAAACTGTTGTATATTGTTTCATTTCTATCGTTCTGCATCGTTTTTATACTACATGTATTTACTTTTTGTCACATTGACCATTGAAATCTATGATTATATTCTCAGATATCAGACGTCACACTCTTTATTAGACTCTTATCAGGAAGTAACCCTAATCTGTGTATTCAATACTTGTATTAACCCCAGTTCCAAACACATGAGGTAAATCAATACAAACATACACTTTTGTATAGTACAGTCCATGGTACTCTGTGTGAGCTGCTCGATGATATTGTGACTGTGCTATTACATGGGTTTGTCTGTCAATCAAATCAGACATGAACTAAAAATTACAAGACGTTGTTTATGTTTTTGTTCGAGAATAAAAAGTACTATTCACATCATTTATTGTAAATTATCTTCACTTTTAATTACTCAGAAGACTGTCACTCATTGGATGTTATATTTTTATCAAAAACCACGAATTGTTTCAAGTGTTTCAGGAAATACTTTATCACAAAACGTCCGGACACTAGTTCAATGTATAACACAAGATTGTTGGTGAAAAAATGAATAACTGAATCATAACAACAGACACTTGTTTCTTTGAAATACTTAATTGATCGACAAAACATGATTAATTTAAGAAGTAAGCATATATTACTCACTGACTTGATGGGTGCACGTCAGAATTTTGACACTTCTTTGATATTTGAAGGAACAAGTGGAAGTGACATTGTCTAAGCGACTTGACCAATGAGTGGATCAATCACTTTATGGTATGTTTAGTACAAACTCGGTTTTTACTGTGTAAGAAAATGCAATCCAACATTAGTCTTCACTGACTTAATACCCGGGTACATATATAGTATGTTGATAGAGAGGGTTATGAAGGTTATAGGCTGAACTACATTTTGTGATCTATCATAGAGACAATTGGGACAGATAAAATGGATGTAATTGAAATTAGGTACTGTTGTTAAAACCTGTATATATGACTGATAATTAATGTTACATCGATACAACGAATCATGTTTGCACATAATGATAGCTTTCATTCATTTTTTGTATATGACGTCATTTTTTGTATATGACCTCATTTTTGTGTATGACCTAATTTTTGTATATGACGTCATTTTTTGCGTATGAGCCTAGAATTGTCTTCTTAACCTTTATTCAATGCCTTGACTCTTGATTCTGAAATTGCTTATAGCGATGTCGGTAAGGGATGTAACCGTAGCGAGAAGATTGGTTTTCGACAATTGTTCACTACGAGTTGTTTTCTCTTTATGCTGAAGGCTTATTAAAACTTCTATCAAACAATCTCGATTACTGTTTGTGAGAAACAGAGAAAGTGAAGGACTCGCAGAAGCATCTTACTGGATGAAAATCAAGTACGGCTGGACCAGTACACATTCCATTGACGTATTGTGGTTGATGGCTGTGAGTGTTATGCCCAACAGTCATATTAGAATGTGGATACTAGTTCCACTTGTCAGTTATGTTTCTGTTTCTCAATTGTGTTCCTTTGCTAAGATGATGTTGATACGTATTGATGTTGAAAATTAATTGTTGCTTTTGATTATGTTATTGTTGATGCTAATTGATGATGTTGCTGCTATGTTTGAAATGTTTGTTGTTTTTATTACTACTGTTGATTTTCATTATGTGTACTAGTCTAGTATGCTTCTGTTAGTTTGACATACGAAGTATGTATGTAAGGTATGAAATGACTGATACTGTACACGGTAAAATTGCCATCCATTTCAGTATAGACTCTTGCCTACAATATCACTGTAGACAGTCCTGTGTTATGCTGTCTTAGCATTTAAACTGTTTTATCTAAATCTTGATTGAAAACTAAGGCATACCCGAATTCTTATTACATGTATATGTTCCAACCATTGACTTTCAGTAAACACGATTCATTAACTATATTTCAGTCAATATGTCATTAACGTTAGAAAACTAATTTCATACAACACATAAGACGCGCTTTGAAGTCATTACAATGAAATCTACGGACTATATCTAAGATCATGGCTACATGAGATCTATTACCAGGAACACGATTACAAACTGTGCGTGTAATTAGGTTTTCACTTCTAGTCTATGACAGTATAATAACATCGGTGGTAGTTTTGTTCAAACATGTCTCAATTGAAAGTCAATAATGGATCCAACGATGAATCAATATTTTAATACCGGATCAATCCTAATCGTTAATTAACTCGAATAAAAAAATCATATCAGAAACGTTGAAGTGGTGAGTAAAGCTTAGGTGGAGGATGGCACGATCTTATTGTCAGAGTATATGAGATTGTGTGTGCAAAAAGACGGTCTCTTTGTCAAAGTACATGAGATTGTGTGTGCAGAAAGAATGTCTCATTGTCAAAGTATAAGAGATTGTGTGTGCAGAAAGAATGTCTCTTTGTCAAAGTATAAGAGATTGTGTGTGCAAAATGACGGTCTCTTTGTCAAAGTATATGAGATTGTGTGTGCAGAAAGAATGTCTCATTGTCAAAGTATATGAGATTGTGTGTGCAGAAAGAATGTCTCATTGTCAAAGTATAAGAGATTGTGTGTGCAGAAAGAATGTCTTTTTGTCAAAGTATAAGAGATTGTGTGTGCAAAAAGACGGTCTCTTTGTCAAAGTATATGAGATTGTGTGTGCAAAAAGACGGTCTCTTTGTCAAAGTATATGAGATTATGTGTGCGGTAAGACGGTCTAGTGCAGTATGTACATCTAGTGACAGTGCCTTGGATGTTATTTAGTAGGAGTCTTAGATGAAATATTTAAGTGTTACTTTATATTACACGACTGGTTTTCTGACATGCTTTTATAAGACAAGCTTCCAAATGTTACTTACATTGTCTATGTTCATATTTCGCCTTCACAACTGACGTAGTCAGCATTACATTGATCAAGTTTCCATTTACTCACACTTGTCATGTAATCATTTATGATTGTATCATTCCTGACTGTCCTTAATTATGTGATCAGTTTAGCAAGTATATTAATTAACTAGATATTGTGTACTAACATAACATGTAACATATACATGTATACATAACATATCTGTACATATATATGCACAGTACATAACACATCATTATATGCGTACGTGCTTGCTGACATTTGTTTTATGATTGAACATTACATGGGCACGATTATTTGAAGAAGGCGTTGTCACCAAGGCTTTTAAAACTTGACTTTACTTACAGTATACCGTACAAGTTCATTATCATGACAGCATAACTTAAATGAACTCACGAATGTTGAAAGTCTTAAAACATGTATCTAACATTAATCATAATTCGTTACTTTAAGTCACACATGTGTATTTTCATAACCAAAACAAATCAGTAGAAGGGTTTTATGTTTTAATTAATTAAGTCATGTATAACAGTAATCTCAAGGAAAACAAAAGTGATAAACATTATACAAAAGTGATAAACATTATATAAAAGTGATAAACATACAAAAGTACAGTTGCACTTATAAAGCATTTACAGTCTTTCGTAATAAATTGGAAAATGAAATAATCAACCAACGAGTGATGTTCATAAATTAATAACATGACAATAAACGCTACGAGGACTAGCTATATTCAGAACAACCTGCTGGTCTGGTGAAGATGACAAACATTACGTACATCGTAAAGGCAAAAGTAAATAAAAACAAGGCACATACATTTCCTTATAATAACATAAAAGTAAACAGCGATATCGTGTAATCAAATAGTGACATGACTTATACCACACAGGTTTACTAAACTGAACTAAAAAAAGAAACTTTTGCAAAGTAGGTCTTAAGCTTATAAGGTTAAACACATCATGTAGAAAAATGTGTATATTATGTAGTAGTTAACACTGACGTTTGAGAAGACCGGTTTGTGCAGACCGGAAGCACGGAAGATCTTCCACGTAGCGGTAGACCACGTGTGACCACGCCGGCGCAAGACCGCTATATTTTAAACCAATTTAACTGCGTTTTTTAAATGCGTCAGCTACAGCGTCTGTCACCCCAGGTACTTATAACCCAGGATTTCCACTCAAACAGTACGAAATCATTTGGCTAAGAACAATTTACGTGCACGTTGTCCCTACGTCGAAACAGTATAAACGGATCGCCATCGCCATGACAGGCTTCAATGGACACATCAACAGGACAAGGCAAGAATGTAAATGAACTTTGATGAATTGATTTTGAATTATTGTGTAATAACAAATACGAACAAAAACTGTTAATATACACATATGTGGAAACAGTCCCATTAAAGTCTCGCGAAAGTGTCTTTTTTTGGTTCAGTATATATTGCGATATTTGTAGTATTTAAAAAAAAGAAGCTTCAACAAACATCATTATGACATTATAGACACGACATTGAAGAACAACAATTTACATTTAAAACAACACGGAATTGTGAGCATGATAATAATTGATATGATGAAGTTTGACATAATAAAGTTTTTAGTCAGACATATACACATATATTATAATACATCTATTTGATGGGGGGTCAGTGTCAGACATGTACTCATATATTATAATACATCTATTTGATGGGGGGTCAGTGTCAGACATCATATATTATAATACATCTATTTGGTGGGGGTCAGTGTCAGACATGTACTCATATATTATAATACATCTATTTGGTGGGGGTCAGTGTCAGACATGTACTCATATATTATAATACATCTATTTGGTGGGGGTCAGTGTCAGACATGTACTCATATATTATAATACATCTCAGTGTCAGACATGTACTCATATATTATAATACATCTATTTGTGGGGGGTCAGTGTCAGAGTGTCAGACATGTACTCATATATTATAATACATCTATTTGATGGGGGGTCAGTGTTAGATTTCATTAAGAGGTTGAACAGCATGACCCCAGCGAAAGAATTTAAGATTTCAACATTATAATGAAAACAACCCTGTAGGTACAAATATGTTTGTGTTACTCAATGGGTATATAGACTACAAAAGTATGCTAAATACATATACCTGCGCGTAATACACGTGTGTCATACATGTGAAATAACATCGTACACTGAAAAGTTATATCAATAGTGAATTGATGGTAAAGAACAAACTAAATTTTGAGCTGAAGGTGATAACGAATCAAGACTCAATTGTTCCTATAAATGTTCATACATATTATACATTCATATTTGTATATACATAAATACGAAAGTGAGTGAATGATGCTTTTGGAACAGGCAGATGACAAGACATCAAATGTTATTTATTATATATTTTATGTTAGTAATAAAGTAAATCACTGGTAATGATTGTCGGCTGTAAGGGGCCTTTTCTTTCACTTGGTCTAATGCCATTTTTCAACATTTTTCAGTTATATACGGCGGTCGGTTCACCATACCACTTTTCCTGGACTGTATTTTAAACGGTTCCACAAGGAGCCTTTAATTTCTCCGTGTATGGAGGAAAATCGACATTTTTGTTAAATTTCACAGAAGGGTATAACCCGCCGCGACTGGGATTTGGATCCGGATCACCGGGTTACAAGTCCAGCGCACTAACCTCTGGACCAGACTGACCGTCACTGACAAGATGTGCCATGAATTCCTTGTTAGAATATATATGTTGCTATTTAAAAGAGTGTGATATATGTGTGTGTCTGTGTTCAGAATATGACAGGCTATTGGATTTCAACATGATTTACAACATAAGCACGATTACAAAACATTAGAACAAAGCAGCCTATGATAAAATTACATTGAAGTTGATCAATCATTAAAGTTCTACGACAAATTATTCAGTATCATTCTGTTAGAAGTGCAGGTACATTTGTTAGACTCTTTCAGGAATGTTAGTTCATACTCTGTATCTGTTCTGTTCTGAATGAAGGATAGAAAATTATATGGGTGAAAGTAGCATCGCAGCCTCTGAAGTAGTTCAAGCCATATCGTGTTCTAATAACTATTTCATACATTTTTTCACGTTATTTGAACAATGTACCACATTATTTAGTTTATAATTTGTTTTCGTCAGTACTTTGTAAATTGATCTTACCAATGACTTCATAGTTATCGTCAGACGGCACTTGAAATTGTTTTTCCGGCGATTCTTGTTCTTTCACGCCGATATGACCAGGACTATTCTTTCTTCGGAACTTTTCATCTGCCTTCTTTCGAAATTTCGATGTTTCTTCATTAATATTGGATTTAATTCCAGATATTGTTTCGTCCGTCTTTTGCTTAAATTTCGCAGTTTCATCTACAATGTTAGTTTTAATATTTGTAAACTTTTCGTCAGTTTTCTGTTTGAGCTTTGATGTACCATCAGCGATGTTTGTCTTGATTGTTGCTGCTTTTTCCTTAGCATTCTTATGAGCTTGATTTACCTTACTACCGATTTTTTTCTTCGCTTGGCCCATTTTCTGCTTTGCACGATAAGCAGCTGAATTAAAGAAGTCTATTGCTACATTTATACACATAGAAACTAATGATAGTCCAATGAAGACGTACACCGAAGAAATGACAAAGAATTTCTGATGAGCTGGAAGAACATCGCCAAATCCAATAGTGGACAGAGACACAAACACAAAATAAATGGATTCAATGAATCCCCAGTCTTCCCAAAACATGTACATGATGGCCCCAAATAAAATGTAAAAGAATAATATCGCCACAGCAACGGACATTGGTAGGTTAAATTCGCTATCTACTTCATAACCATACACAATTCTGGAGCCGCTACGACTCCGGTCGTCATCTTCAGTTTTAGTTTCCAGAGTGTCAGGCTCTTCATTCAACTGATATTTTCTTCGGAACGGAATTTTTTCGCGCAATCGTCGACAATATCCGGTGTAATAAGATCTTCTCACAAAAGCCCATAAAAACTTCAGGGCAACTGTAAATTGTTTACCTAACTCAGCAAAGAGGAGAAGGGCAAGCGGAATACCTATACCAGCATACAGAATGCACAACAAACGGCCAAATCCAGTGACAGGTGCCAAATTTCCATAACCTAAAAATGAAAAAGAAAACCAGGAATTTGCTATTTCGTAAGCTTAATCATGAAAACCGTTTAAGCGATAAACATTGCTTTGTAATACGATCGTTCAAGTGTTTAACACTGAAAGGGACAGGCGCTGTATCAGGTGATTAACACACACGGGCACAAGATTCCAATACACTGGTTTCGAAACATCAATGGATTCACACAGGTAAGAAATACTTTTCGAGAATAAGTTATAAAAGATTAATAAACGAATTCATGGCAAAATAACTCGTGAACACAGAAACATTTAATATACTTCATATGAAAAGATATTGTAATACTGACAACAACGGATACTTTATTATATCTTGACCAACTATGGATTTGTAGGCAAGAGCCTGTATATTTTTTCACGATAACAGAAAACAATACTGTGATAAATTAAATGCTGTAATAAATACACTTAGTTATAAATATTAAGATGATACATTTTCATGTCAGCTATTTTTCTTTAATCTATCTTACCGATAGTTGTGTACACCGTAAACACAAAGAAGATACTACTCCATATTGTCCAAACTTCTTCTGTAGAATTTGTATTAACGTCGTTGTTAATTGCCTCACGGATGGCATCCTCGTACGCTCTCAATGACTGCTCTGTTGCCACCTTCCATTCACTTAAATCTGTGTGATTTCCGTAATGCTGTTCCAGTTTTGATATCATTTCACTCCTTATGTTTACAATATTCGTTTTATACTTCTGTTCGTGCCTCGATTCTATTGCCATAAATAGCAAGGCGCCAAGTAAAGAATATAGTAACAAGATTACCACAAGTCCAACAAGGGACCGCGCACCTTTATAGATGGTCCTACCAATTCTTTTGGTCTTTCCAAAACAACTGTTGTCGATATTTTCAACTGAACCTGCTCGTGCACTGTCATTCTCCAGATCTTCAGAACTCTCGTACACCTGCTTATCCAACTCTTTGTCATCATCAAACGTCGTCATCTTCTTCAGTAAGACGTCTGTTTCTGTCAATTGAAATAGATATCTATGAATGCAGCGACTAGCACGTTTGTGACCTGATGATATACAACAAACACTAAATGTAGATCTACTGATACAAGTACATATTAAATATTAAAATATTGTAGCCACTTGTAAAACGTGATGATTACGTGACACATACATACAATGTAAGACGACGAATAGAAAAAAGACATTGTAAAATAAAAGTAGAAAGCTGTATGGGTCTGATAAGACACTTATGTTAACAAATTTATTTACATGTTTTTTTTCTGAATCTTGGTTTGGGTTTTTATAATGTTAGCCATAAAGCATTTGTCATGAATCCCCAACATTCACTCACGTGCAAAATGATTGCTCGATTACTGTTTCTTTGATTATCAAACTTGAATGTTAATTTCTTAATTAAAAGATGGCTATTCCTATATTCTAAGCATTCGCAGAAAACTCAGTTACATTAACCATTAGACAAGACTTTTCCCCAAAATATCATATTTTGAACAAGCTGCATATAATAGCAGATGCTGTCTTTGTTTTGTTGTGAACGCTTTACAAAAACAGATAAGGCGACCCACCGATTTCAATTAAATTTGCAATCTTTACGAACAATGGGACAGAAAGGTATGAATATTTCAGAAAGTAAATATTTAATATCATGTGTAAGCGTTCTGATTAATGTTAACAGACTCCCGTATTGTTCCCATATTGACGTTACAGTATTTTCTGTAATGAAAGTATCAGTCCTTGTTTTAATGTTTATTAGAGTTAATATGTACCGCAGTATTGTGTAAACTTTGTTGTCCTCAATATACTATTTATGATGTTTTAATGCTCACAGTCAATGTGTAACAACTTCCTAATTTTTATTTTATTTCAAAACCTCAGTGTCGGTGTGAGGAAGTTACTAGGCTAGCACGACCTTCTACGTGTTTCTCTTCATTGTTTTGAATTTCAACGTTTTATGATGGTTTCATAGTTTGATATTTAGTACAGATAGAGAAATTTAAATTATGTATTTAAGTAAGAAATCAAGCGTTCCATATGATGTTTTTGTATTTGTATGGTTAATCTAGCATGAAGAAGCGCGTTATATTCTAATTATCCATCACCTGTTCATTTTGTTTCTATACTTAATGTATTTTACATTTATCGATGTGCCTGAATGTGATACATCCATCTACAGTAAAGAATCGATCAAATTCAAACTAGTTTCCCGACTTTACTGACTACAATATAAACAGTATGCCGGAAAACAAATAATTAGATGTATCCAGAGCCGATCTATTTTTTTCTTGGAGGATTATATAACGTATGGTGTTTATCATCAAATATTATATTTGTCATCAGTGTTGAACCAGACAATATTCTAGCAGAATTTCCATCATTCCTCATGTGTTCTGGTGATAAAAGGTACACAGTACAAATTACCAAATGATTTTAAAATATAGATCTGAATTCTGAACGACAATGTTGTCAAATTTAAAAGCAAATGTGAATTATTTATGCCGATATGACAATATAAGGATAATTCGTTTATCTCAAATAACGGCGGCTACTTCTAAAACAAAAACATATGTGAAGTGTGGTGGTTGTTTGAGTACATGAATTATGTTAGCGGTGTATATATTACAAGACGTAATGACGTATTAGCTGTAATTATGGTCTATTTCAACCAGTTCATGTCAGTTCACTGTATCAGAGGTATAATTAATATTTGGCAATGGGATATATCATTTTAATAAATGTCATTAACGTTCAGAAATGAAAATGGTGAAGCATTCCAAAGAATGTGAGCAATGACAGACGTTGTCAACGGTAGAAGGGAATCGTGTGACACTGTCAGGTATTCCTGAGATAGAAAACTAACATATTATCGCATTCGTCTTCTACGTGAATTTGTTATTGAAGTAACTGGATGTGTTGTTGTTATATGTATGTACGATTTGTTTGTACGGGATGCGATGTATGAAAGTCAATTAACAATTTTGGTGACTGCTTAAATATTTTGCACATATCCGTAACAACACTACAGTCTTCAATATGATTTTGTAATCACATGTACGAGGTTTGTTGTCATTAATATCTACCTGGCTGGTTAAACATTATCAAACAGATTAATTATTCAAGTTAATTATTTATTCCGGTACACATGTGTGTATTGCCAACAAAAGATAGTCCTGACCACGGTGAACAAAAAATAGATTATGAAATATCTAGTTCATTATCTTTGTACACATTTTGATCTGTATCTTTTCGCATACAAACATTACATCACATTCACTACATGGTACAGGAGCGTGGAGAATTCACTAACATGCTATATTAGATAAGTGTATTACATGTATGAAGCATCGCTGAGGACGGTCAGGCTCGTTAATCATTTAGTGATTAGATTAATGAAACTTCTTGGGAAGTTCTTATAAGATGAAATGAGAAATAAATAAAATATGAAAAATGAAGGGAATCTGAGTCACAAGAACATTTATGTAAACATCATGTTTCACCTTATCATGTAGATCTAGTGTAAGTAATTATAAGGTTCATGTAAAGCCGTTATTAGCAGACTAAATGGTGCGTAAGAAACATCTTCTAAAACTTTAACGAAGTCATTGTTGATTGGTTGATCTTACCCTGAATAAAAGACGGAGAAGAAACATCTTCAGATAACTTCTAAATGACTTACATTAAGTTATAAAGCATACACTTAACAGTGAGTTTAATTCACACTGCCAGTGCCTGTATGTAACACTGTACAAACAGCGTACCGTCCACCAAACAGTCTTATCTCTCCGATTCTCTCTGAATTTCTTAAAGTTATTTACAGGTTTTGTGTAAGATAAATTGTCCATGTATACTGTCAGTAAGGCGCATGTACATCAAGTGAACGCTGAATGAAAACCACTCATGTAAGAAATGGGAATAAAAGATGGTTAAGTGTCAGCCTTGCTGTGTATTGGAGCAGTTTATAGCACTGTTTGCGTGGTAAACCGGAGAAATGATGCAGCGGAAATCATAATTGATTTATAAATTGATTCGAAAACCGATCAGCGGAAATGAAAACATAATGGAAACAATAAATGATGTTTTACATGATATACCGTGAAAACAACACGACCCACATCTCTGACTCAGCTTTTACCTCAACATGTACAAAGTTGCACGAGAGGCAATGATTTTCTAAAATCGAACATAATCGTTCTATTCTTTTCTTACATTATGCGAGTGTGTTTACGTCCCAAACGATGTTTTATAGACTATGATAAATTCACACCTGATAAACATCAGTATAAAATGTAAACATAATAATTACACGTTGGATCGCTGTCGTGGGTTGTTCAAAATAATTTATGCATTTCTTAGTGGTGCAAACATTAAATATGTATGACGGGGTATTACAACAGAATGTTCAGATTTACGGAGGCTGTCGAAAATTGTTTCATTATTTTAACATAGTTTGAAAAATTGTTTATATACCGAAATCTCTCGGCTTGTAGTAAAATGGTATTCATACTTCCCGTTGATGTTTATTTCTAAGCATCTGTGTATATATGTATATTAATGTGCTGTTCTCATGGGCCTTAGTGCCTATTGAATCAAATAATAAACTGATATGTTAAAACAGGTATTCAGGACGTAATTTAAGATGGGATCAGTGAAATCATTTAAAATAGATAGAAAAATAAGTGTCTAAAATCATACCAGCCTAGTGGGTAAACGTCCTTGTTTCAATATATAAATGTGATACAATTTCGTAAATTACTTTAAGTATCTCGTGACATTTGTTTGATTATATCATCATAGCCAAAATTACAGAGTCCTCTGCGTATCACTCCCATTATTATGTCTTACAGACAAAAGGCGACATATGACAATTATCCTAGCAAATGACAAAAAATAAAACGTCGGGATAATACTCGGAGAGTTCTGATGAAACTTTTTTCCATATGATGAAACATTTTTCCATACTAGGGAACCTTCATTAAATCATATCATACAGAGTAATAACGGGATTATTTAACATTAAACAAAACAAAAATGATATCAACATTGATTTATATCAGTAAACAATCACCCAAAATTAAGTACCAAGTTATGAATCATCGTAAAAAGAAATCGGCTAAACTTACATACATAATCATATTACATTAATTTCTTACATATATACATCTGTTCTTTCATAATGTACTGATATATACCTGTAAGTGTTCCCGGAGGCAAAAATAACGCAGCTGCCCTTTTCAATAACTAAATTGAACCTTTAGATGTGTTTTAATGTAAGAAAAGTTGTCTGTTTCATTAATATGTCAACAAAACACCAATTATTACATCATCGTATTTCGGTAGTTACGGCAAAACATGTCTTATCTATTTTTTTACACAGTAACAGCTGTTAGGCTTTACGATTGAGAGAACAGACGGACAAACTTATCAGCAAAATGATTCCAATCACTTGTCATGGTGTTTCATGACAATAATGAAAATCATACAAATTTCATTAAAGATTAAGAATCAATTAATAATGTCAGATTCTTTAAGAAAAAAAGGGTACCAAACAAAATAATAGAAAAATATAACCAAAGGAATACAAAATGCGAAAAAAAATGTAACTTACCTTTAACTTGTCGTTATATGTGAGCATTTAAAACCTTGATTGTAACATTACCGGATATTTGATGTGGTTAATTTACTTTCCTATATTCACGCATCTTTTTATAAACATTGAAGACAGCGAAATGAATATTTATTAGTTAAATGCCTAGGATGGATCATAATAACAAAAGCAAGTGTTCGCTCTGTACTTCACTTTCCCCCGTTTATACTTCACATACCACACAGTCCTTACCAAAGAAGTATCTCAAATGACTCCACTAAACACTAATACTGTGTTACACGGCATACCGGAAATAAAACAATGCATGCAAAGTAGAAATTTGTCTTGAATGCTGACAGATCTATTCAGTAAATCACTGAGCAGTATTCTACCATGTATGAGACAGCAAACAGTGCTGGTTGTGTGTGCGCGTCTTTGCTTAATGGTAAGTAAGTATAGCAGGAAAACGCATTATTCCAAATATTTGATTCTATCCACTATGGGAGTGTGACATTACAAAGTGCAGACAAACTGAGCATCACATCGGAACCATTTGTTCGCCAACTGTAGGCTTGATAATTGGTATTATGATGATTGGTTTGTCCAGGGAATCACACAGTTTACCAATGTAACATTAAACGATAATACACGATGCGAAACATTCCAGATTTTATGTTTGAACATTCTATGGCTTTGAATCAAATTCACATTTCGCAACAAATTCTTGTACCGTACTTCTAGATGAGAGGTAGAACCAGGTAGCATGCTACCTAACATAATATTATAGTGGAGATCAGACTCACTCGACCAAAAGAAACTGGTCCTTAATAGTAAAATACAGGGTCAGCCTATAAGCTCTAATCTTATACCATTCTCATTTATTTAAGTCACCGTATGTTTTACTATTTATTTATTTTGGTATATAAGCACAAGATAAAACAAATTGTAAATACAAGAAGTCTCACTCTAAGCATGAAAAGTTTAAGAATATTTCAACAGAAGCAGTATGATGTTATTTTATCGTCTAGGACTCAGGTCTATAATTTCTACCCTGATTGAGTTATGTTTTACCTAGATCATATATATATGAATATTTCTGACAGATGCTGCATTAACTAGATTTGTGTGTTCATGCTATCAAAACAACCAACAACGATTATGTAGCAAAAAAGCAACCCAGTAATGATTTCTTTATTAAGAGGGACAAAAATATGTTGTTTTTACTAATAGACACCGTATGTTGTTGAATAATTATCTCTGGCTTATGACTTAGAAACCGGGAATTGTTTGTATTAGAAATAACATTAGCACACAAGTCATACCTTCCACTGACCTACTCCACGCTAAACACGCACGTTTTTATGTGTGATGAACATCAAAACAGGACCTTTTTTATTGAGCTTGGGACCCTAATCGATAACCCTTCCGAAGTAATCGTCTTTAACTTAAAATGATGAGAACTACTCAAATCTTAGCATCAATACCAAGTCCTTGAGTTTAGAAACATTTGTTTTTGAATTGAATTGTTGGATTATTATCTTAATTGGGTGCTGAAAATCCTCATTATTCTACAAGTCTTTGATGATGTATTAGAAAACATGGAACTAAAACATTTTAATGATGATTGTTACACATTCAGGCGAACAAAGCACTTTTTTTCAAACGATAAATTAAAAAGAAATTATCGAAGGTAAATGATTTAACTGAACTTTCATATTTAACTTTTTACTGTTAACTATTTCTCGAACAAAACTACTGGATTTATACAATTATTAAAATTATAGTTTTGTTTATCATGATATGGTGTCCAGGTTGACTTAATTCCTATTATTTTTCTGTCGGTCAGTTCATGCCATGTACTGTAATCAGAGGTAAAACATTGTATATTATGAACGAAATCATCGTGACACAGAGATGGTCACAACTTATCCCAGCACTATCAACTACGTGATGTACAATTTTGTCCCGTTGTGATAACATTTCATTACAATCTCGATTTATTTACCTCTTCATTGCTATGTTGAATAATAAACAATTTGAGGTTATATAAATCATTTCAATTATTTATTTTCACACTTGAAAAGCAAGTTCTATTTCTAGTTAATTTCATAGCAACATAATTTATACTTAAAATGAACCTCCTGATGATAAGTGAAGCTCATTTAAATGCAATTTTAAAATAACACAAGTGGCATAAATCACTTGAGAAACAGATTTCTTAATTGTATTCGTTTAGAAATGAATCATTTGAAACTGAGTTTCAAAGTCAAATAGTTAAATGAAGCCATAGTAACAGTAATAAAACACCAGGTTTTAGCTTTATAAACAAACAGTTTTTTTTTTCAATTTAAGTTTCATGAACATTATGCGTAACATTTTGAAATCTTCGACAATTTTGTAAGTAAGAAATCACAAACCTTATTTCTCAATATTTATACGACGCTTTATCACTTAATCCTTTAGGAAGAAGCCAATATTCCGTGCAATATGAAATCCTCAGACACAACGTTTGAATCTATAGAACTCGTATAGTATTTATACCGCATTATATCATTATTGATTCAGAGTAACGTACAGTGATATGTACAAATCTGAAATAAAACTTTTTCCTCTCTTACTCTCAGATTCTGTCAGATTCCTGCTGAACCTGACACGTTATACCGTTAGACGTCTTTCAACCGTCTGTTATATACTCCAAGACAATCACTCATACTTGGCAAATGATGGGATCTACCATTGTTCTTAAGCCATGCTTCATACAACATACACGTATTGTATAATGAAAACACGAGGTGTATTGTCTATTGACACCATACCTATAACAGTAAGTAGGGACAGACACATTGTAAATAAATCAAGTTTTCTGATTATTTCAACGTAACAACAACAATACATAAGTAGAGTGTCACTGTTTTATTGACGGGTAATTTACGATTTTATGCACATTTATTGCACTATCATATGATTTTAATTATCAAGCGCACACATAACATTGCATACATACTAGAATCAAGGCCAAAACAAGAAACATAAAACGTTAGGATACCATTAAAACATAGTCAAGTTTTATAAAGAATTGCTATAACCTCACACGGTTTCTTCACATGACGTTATCTATCAGGGTTGACTAATCCCGGGTGTACATTTTTATACAGCAGACAGTATTTTCGCATACATATTTTCTCTTTGACAATGGCACATTCATTATTAGATTATAGATATTCTCGGCTATAAGTTGAAGCTTGTAGTTTTGTCCACATTATGTCAGAACAAATATTTTCTCGTTGATTTATAGACACTGCTGTATTGAAATGTTTTACTAAGCATACGGTTTGTATCTTAGCACCAAATCTCATAAATACCTCTGATTATACCCACGTTGTGAAAAATAATGCAACAAAAACTTAACATTACGTTATCAAATTCGTTGAACGTTAGTGAACCATACAAGCTGCGTTCTTGCATCTTTATGAATTGAAACCAAATATGAATAATAAAAAAAAAATTTGTAACAGAATCAATAGATTTTTTCTGGCGTTGTTAGCCTTTCTGCAACTAATGCAAGATGCACATCTGCAACTAATGCAAGATGCACATGACGAGATTCATACTTCTTGTCTTGTGTAATAAGATATCAACATTCACTATAGGAATAAACCAATCAATAACGCTAAATTAAACGCTTTACTTATTGCTGTATCATCATGTTTGTTGTTATAAGGTAAGAAAATGTAGTTTCTGAATATCTGCAAGAGGATAGGTTGTTGTGGATCCTTTCCAAGCAAACATGAAATAGATATCACTTAAATCACTTAAAACAATTTATATGCTAATTAATTTGCATGAATTATATTTTGTATATCAATATCATTATAATGTAATAAAACCAGCTGAAGGAATGTTAACAAGCACCGACAGGAAGTAAGCACAGTAAAGTATTCAATGAACTGATTTTTCTGTTTTAGCAGATATACATGGTAATGTATTTCACTGGATTCCTTATTGTACACAATATGCATAAAATCGTTGAAGCCTGAAAGTGAAGCTTTAGATCCATACGAATGTTTTTTCACCCAGACATCCCGAAATCTGCCGTTTATATGTTAATACCACAGCAGCCATTTAGTTGTCTGTATCTGTCTGTTATATAATAGACGTAAGATGCATGATCATGTATCATAATTGTTATGATTTCTGTTATAATTTATTCACATTTGTTGACATGAATTACCTTAATTGGCCTCGTAATTCTAGTAGAGTGTCTAAATATTTACATACTGTGTATAGAGAACATTTTCCTAATGTGCCTGATTGGATGTCATTGATAAATACATAGTATATCAGTTTACAAAAACCTCATCTAATACTAATTTTAACCTTTGGTAATACACAATGTGAAAGAGGATAGACTGAGAAATTTGTGTGCTGACTAAATCTAAATGTTTGCAAATATCAGAATTATAGTTTCTGAAATGGAAGAGGCAACTAATATAGGCTAATTGTACTATCCGTGTTTGTCTGAGATTCACGACTTGTGTTGTTTACAGAGTTATACGGCTGGGTTTTTCATTTGGTAGTCTGCTTTCAAAGGCCGAATTTATTGCCGGTGGTTCCTGGAATTACGTTTTCTTCCTGTAGATGTTTACTTATCTGGCTGAAGGATTTACGTCGGAGAAGATTTATAATACTCAAGCTCTCAGTCATTAAAGAAATAGGTTTTCTGCTACTTTTTGCTGCTTTGATAATAAATTGGATTAATAAGATTGATTCTATCAAAACCTTCGTAATTCCTTTTTAATAAGCAGAATATATTTCAGGACTGATGATTTAATCATTATTTTTTGTATGACACAAAGGAAAACGTGTCACTTACTACCCGAGTAATACTACAAGAAAATGAAGAAAATGTTTTAGAATTGACTAGAATTGACTAGTAATCGCTTCAAGATACATGTAATAAGCTACAAATATCTTATTGCAGATTTCTTTGTGTTTAATGACCATACAACATCAATACGTGACCATACAACATCAATACGTGACCATACAACATCAATACACAACCATACATCATCAATATACAACCATACAACATCAATATACGACTATACAATATAACAAGTTTTACTGATGCAGATATTTTTCTTTTACATGTTTATCCAGTGCCTTTAATCTTATGTAAATTATGATTAATTATAAGTTAAGAGACCTGAGAACAGTGGAGATTTCACGTACCTTTACACTCCCAGTATACCTTTCTTAGCTTAGAATTTCGGTGCGTGATAATTTGCTTTTAACTAATATTCTTTGAAGGCCTTCAAGTGTCTAACGAAAAACGTGATTAAGAAATTCATCAAAACTTTCATTCGTAACTTTATGAACATTATATATAGATGATCTAGAAATAATGTATTTGTACACACCCTAAATATCGCAATATTACACTTATGATATGCAGTCAAGAGCAACATTGAAGTACATGTTTAGATGTGTGGGTGACTCAAGTAAGTCTGGATAAGTGGATAACTTGAGTCAGTTAACGTTTACAAAAAATAGATATCTAATTAAAACATGGAGTCATTGTTTGTACTTTAAATTGAAACCACGATATGGATTAATACAGAAACCACGTGACTAATGCGAAGAAAACTTCCCTAACCATCCAATGACTCTGCAAAGAAAACACCAGACATGTCACGGTAACAGTACTGTATAAAACGGAAAACGGAAATATTCCTGACTTATAATGTCGCTGATAATAGACTTTGTTATCACGTGATCCAGTCACTAAAAGTACATACAGTGGTAAAGTAATTATAAAATAAATGAAGTACGCGGTTATATGAGTGAACTTAGCTGGTAACAGTGTAGGAATGTGTCGCCTCGCGATGGGATAACTGTCTACATATCATAAATGTTTAATGTATTCATTTCAATGTTAATACGCAACATAAAATCACAAATACATTGCAAATTGCTTAATTTCAAATCGCGTGCAGTTATTTGATGCGATGTCAACCGTAGACATTTTCTATTTTATATTAAACATCAATTAATATTAAAATAAGCATTCGTTGTATCGTGTAAAATATTTTAAGTAACACTTGTACCTGAAAGCTTTCTAATGACGTCTCTCCCAGCTAACTCTATTCACTTTTTTATTTCACGTGAACTTACTTTCTCATTCTCAGTCGTGCATTCGACTGAAATCATCAGTATGAAACTTACCTCAGAAAGCGCGATCAATTATTACATCAACAATTTACAATATCACCTAAAAACGCTTTACGATCAACTAAGGACTGACTCTGATTTACATCATATTCATAATAATGAAGGCTAACCTAAAAGGTTTTTAGTTTGATAAATTAATGGTAATTTTGTTGATATTCTATCAATATGATAATGTAGTGCTAGTAAGGGAGCAAATAACACGCGGAAATGAATGAATTTTTTCAGGTTTTACGACAAAAACTTTAACAAGGGTATTAATACAAAACTTGGATTTCTCTCTTTCACACCATATTATTCAGAATATGCTGATAAACATGGAATATTAAGAGATGTGATAAACTCGTACCACTGTCCCTAGACTAGGTCAGCTGTACACGTTATGTAATATATTTCCCTCTATTGTATACAGCAATAAATGAAATAAAGACCGTCATATCTGTTACAAATACTGGATATATCAAGTCATATTGTGTACTAATCTTGTATAGAAAATTTGGTCAGTAACCTCAATATTGACACATTCTTAAAACGTAGCATACTCATCTCGTATTGTTCAACAGGGTGTATAAACAGGTACAACTTCTTTAAGAATATAAGAATATAAAGATGTGTTTTAGAACTGAAATTTGATACAAATAATTAAATAACTATTAAAGAAATTGCCATTCGCCATTTACATAGCAAAGCTCGAAAAATTGCGGTTGTACTTTTTTCTTTGGAATCATTTGAAGTTTCGTGTCTTCGGACAATCGACGCATATAATTTGGTATATAATGTAGTTAGTTTGGGGTGAACTGAATATAAAATGATGAAATGTCGTGTATACTAGACAGTGAGAAATGAGTATCATTTTATGTGCGTCAAGGGGAAGACGATATCGACGGGCATATCAAAACCCAGAGTCTCAAAGTTGTTATTGGAGATGTGTACAAATTTGTTATTGGAGATGTGTACAATTTCCTGTCTATATCATCTTTCATGATATGATCGACATTTCCATCTCATTTAGTGTAGGCAGTTGTTTATCTTTTTAATAATTACTGGATAAAAATATGTAAAAATATGTATAAATATTACATGTACTTAATTTTATAGAATTTATGCACTTCTGCAATAAGTAGAAATATGCCGTTTCGGCTACAGTTTGTTTTGAACTTTAACAAGGACAAAGTCTTAAAATTCATGGATACATTTTTATAAAGGAGAGGAAATATTTTAACAGATCGAAATCAGGAAAATTACACGAAAATATGTCAATTATAAAAAAGCAGAGGTGTTCTTGGTTAATCTCATCAAATATACTTTGCTACCATGGAGTAATGGAGTCTCGTTGCACAAGACTAGAGGTAAACTTTGTTGCTAGTAGTTACAAACTAATCACAAAGAGTTATGAACAGTTTTGACATTTACTCTGTTTGCGTGTTTTATTAGATCTTTTCTTATCAATTATGCATCATATAAACTAGAAATATTATTTTCGGTATGATGTATCCGTACACGGTAACATTTTATCACTACCATCAACAAACATGTACAAATGATCATACGATTGTATCCGGTCATACGTATATACATGTAGAAACCCGAGATTTCATTAAATATTTATAACTGGAGTAATGTAATCATTGAAACAAAAATCCTCCAGTATCACCATTATGCAATATGTATACAAACAAAATGTCAATGTAATGATTCACTCGTTGATATGTTTATAGTGAACAGTGATGAACTGCGTGAGTGTACTTGTGTTAGTCCGTCATGTAACCTGGTGTACTATCAATATAGCCCGTCACGTAAACTGGTGTATTATCAATATAGCACGTCACGTAACCTGGTGCACTATCAATATAGCACGTCTCCTAAACTAGTGTAATATCAATATAGCCCGTCTCCTGAACTAGTGTAATATCAATATAGCCCGTCTCCTGAACTATTGTACTATCAATGTATCACGTCATGTAACCTGGTGTACTATCAATCTAGCACGTCACGTACAACTGGTGTACTACCAACATAGCACGTCACGTAAAACCAGTGTACCATCAATATAACATGTCAAATAAACTGATGTACTATCAATATAGCACGTCACGTAAACTAGTGTACTATCAATACAGCACGTCACGTAAACTGATGTACTATCAATAGCACGTCACGTAAACTAGTGTACTATCAATATGGCACGTCACGTAAACTAGTGTACTATCAATACAGCACGTCACGTAAACTGATGTACTATCAATAGCACGTCACGTAAACTAGTGTACTATCAATATAGCACGTCACGTAAACTAGTGTACTATCAATATGGCACGTCACGTAAACTAGTGTACTATCAATACAGCACGTCACGTAAACTGATGTACTATCAATAGCACGTCACGTAAACTAGTGTACTATCAATATGGCACGTCACGTAAACTGATGTACTATTAATGTAGCACGTCATGTATACTGGTGTACAATCAATATCGCATGTCACATAAACTAGAGTTTTAATATATTGTCATTCAAATATGAGTGTGAAAGAATTTATTAATTGAAAACATTAAATTTTTACAGTTGATAGTGCGCATTAGTTCATTTATATGCTGTCAACAAGTTATGCTGTACAAAATTTCTCCGACACGAATTTTCCATTATTTCCCACCGAATTTTGTTTAATGAGGTTTGTTATGAATCTTCCTGTATCCATAAGTACAGAAAGGTTATAAATACAGACACATGTTTTACGGCCAAGACAAAATACAAGTGACATAACTAGTACTGATACATCATAGTTATGGTACCGCGGTATTAATAGAATGACAGGTGTAAGTTAGTTGTGGTGATTCTGTGAATACGTGTGTAGGGTCAGATATACAAACACAGGATCTTACCTGTAGGTTATAAACTACTTTACGCATAAACAATATATTGATGGTACGGTTATTACATACTTTTCCGATATAAAACATAATAAGTACGATGCTAACTTCAAGAGAACATCGTCATATTATTTATTTTAATATTATTTATCAAGGTCACATCTGCATTATAGATCTGTTGTGGCATATCAGAATACCACTAGAGCGGCACACTAGAGCAGCACACGTACATTATCACCCTGATTTGCTTCTGCATACCGTCACCGAATCAGTCAGTGATACAGTCAATGATACAGTTAATGATACAGTCAATGATACAGTCAATGATACAATCAAAGATACGATCAATGGTACAGTCAATGATACAATCAATGATACAGTCAATGATACAGTCAATGATACAATCAATGATACAGTCAATGATACAGTCAATGATACAATCAATGATACAGTCAATGATACAATCAATGATACAGTCAATGATACAGTAAAGTATACGATCAATGATACAATCAATGATACAGTCAATGATACAATCAATGATATAATCAAAGATACAATCAATGATACAGTCAATGATACAATCAATGATATAATCAATGATTCAGTCAATGATAAAGTCAATGATATAATCAATGATATAATCAATGATACAGTCAATGATAAAGTCAATGATATAATCAATGATACAATCAATGATATAATCAATGATACAGTCAATGATACAATCAATGATATAATCAATGATACAATCAATGATACAGTCAATGATACAGTCAATGATATAATCATAGATACAGTCAATGATATAATCAATGATACAATTAATGATACAGTCAATGATACAATCAATGATACAATCAATGATACAATCAATGATACAATCAATGATATAATCAATGATACAATCAATGATACAATCAATGGTACAATCAATGATATAATCAATGGTACAATCAATGATATAATCAATGTTATAATCAATGATACAATCAATGATACAGTCAATGATATAATCAATGATACAGTCAATGATATAATCAATGATACAATCAATGATATAATCAATGATACGATCAATAATATAGTCAATGATATAATCAATGATACAGTCAATGATATAGTTCATGATACAGTAAATGATGATGTCAGTGATACAGTCAGTGATACAGTCAATAATACAATCAATGATACAGTCAAGGACACTGTCAATGATACAGTAAATGATACAGTCAATGATATAGTTAATGATATAGTCAATGATATAGTTCATGATACAGTAAATGATGATGCCAGTGATACAGTCAGTGATACAGTCAATAATACAGTCAATGATACAGTCAAGGACACTATCAATGATACAGTTAATGATACAGTCAATGATGCAGTCAATGATATAATCAATGATACAATCAATGATACAGTCAATGATACAATCAATAATACAGTTAAAGATAGTCAATGATACAGTCAATTATACAGTCAATGATACAGTCATTGATATAGTCAATGATAAAGTTAATGATACAGTCAGTGATATAGTTTATGTTAGAGTCAATGATACAGTTAATGACAGAGTCAATGATATAGTTCATGATACAGTAAATGATGATACAGTCAGTGATACAGTCAATGATACAGTTAATGATATAGTCAGTGATACAGTCAATGATACAGTCAATGATACAGTCAATGATACAGTTAATGATACAGTTAATGATACAGTCAATGATACAGTCAGTGATACAGTCAATGATACAGTCAATGATACAGTTAATGATACAGTTAATGATACAGTCAATGATACAGTTAATGATACAGTTAATGATACAGTCAATGATACAGTCAATGATACAGTTAATGATACAGTTAATGATACAGTCAATGATACAGTCAGTGATACAGTCAATGATACAGTTAATGATACAGTTAATGATACAGTCAATGATACAGTCAGTGATACAGTCAATGATACAGTTAATGATACAGTCAATGATACAGTTAATTAAACTTTGAGTCAGTGTTGTAGCCCGACTAATATTTATAATATGATCTGCAGAAATAATCGTTCAGTGTTTGACCAAGAATACCACTTGGTAATATAAATACTGTGTGTAATAGTCAGAGTTTCAAAGGCATAGTTCTTAAGTTTCTTCCTAAAAACAAATCCAGGATAGTTATAAATGAACCGAATGTAGGCCTACTGTAATGAACCAATGATCGGAAAACATCGATATGCGACGTGTAGAAACTCGTCAATGTCGATGATCGAGGTCACCTTTTCATGATCGATCATTATTATGAGCGTGCTAGAATAGAACCCGGATTCAGAGTTCCATGTTCAGTCTCTAGATCGCACCGCATTAAGGGGAAATTACTCCGTCTGCACGTAATTGTAATTTTGACCCTTTTATTTCAGATTCAATCTGTTATTTTGAAGATTTTTTTAAATCTGTTACATGTACAGGTTGGAAACAATCTTTCAACCATTCTTTTATTTTTGTGTAGTAAAAAGAGAATATATTTTATACAACACATGTCGAATTTCAAACTGATTATAATCGGTAAAATCGGATCGGAAGCTTCAACCGATTCCAAATGATGATCGATTAAGATTTCCAACCGATGTCCCATCACTAGCCTACTCTATGCATCATATTAATTCCAATTAATGACGTACATCAAAATTAGATCAACATCAATTACGTGACGCTGCTTAACAACTTATGTATACTCTGTATGTATATGTGATAATCAAATGATATCGAGTCATCAATTTATAACTAGCTGAGACACATATCATAAGTATATTAACACCAACACGTCGCTTACACCATACCAAAATGTCTGTTGTTGATCTTCCAGTCACTTTTATAAGCCTACATACGCACGTTTTTATTTTCTATATTTACATGATAACTAGTTATTTGATATTCTATATGCATAAGTTACGTGAGCCTGTAGGGCACCATACATTGTAAACTAGAATTGAATAACATATTGTTCTCCGGACTAAGTAAGGAAAATAGACGAAGTCGGTGAACAAGCTGTGAGTTCTGTGATTGTGATAAATATAGATCCTTGTTAGGTAAATACTAGGACAGTAGAGTACAGTTGGCAACTGGTCAGTATTTGATGACGGTTTTAATTGATTTGTGATGTAAAATATTATAACGTCGTTTATTATTGGCATTTAACTTGATCGTCCATGTTCCATACAGGTTCCAGAATGCTGGCAGTTATACCGGAATGCGGGAAGTTAATAAGTCTCAGCATTCCATGCGTCAAGTGGTCAAAAACCATTATGTATACAGACAAGATGTAAGATTTAATACAACACTAGTACTATAAAATGAATGCAAAATACATTTAATAGGCACAAGTTTAGTTAAACGTACAATTCCACAACAATATTACTATTTACTCATAAACGTATGCCAACTCTTCACGAATCACAAGAAAACTGTTACACATAATATGTCAGTGTTTATACTAGTATTTATAGACATAACCTGATCCAATCACGACACATTGATTACAACGATTTAACCAAACCATCTTTTCTTCAAGTACACAATTATTCAGACATGAACAGCTTCTATGACATAATCATTTAGACATAAATTCGTATGACACAATTATTCAGACATGAACTGTCCCAATGGCATTATTATTCAGATATAGTCTGTTCCTGTGATATAATTTATCCAGACATGAACTGTTCCTAAGACATAATTATTCAGACTTGAACTGTTCCTGTGACATAATTATTCAGACATGAACTGTTCCTGTGACATAATTATTCAGACTTGAACTGTTCCTGTGACATAATTATTCAGACATGAACTGTTCCTGTGACATAATTATTCAGACATGAACTGTTCCTGTGACATAATTATTCAGACATGAACTGTTCCTGTGACATAATTATTCAGACATGAACTGTTCCTTTTACATAGTTGTTCTGACATGAACTGTTCCTATGACATAATTATTCAGACATGATCCTGAGACAAATTCTGATGTCATCAACTGGAAAAACATCACAAATCATCAGTTGTTCACAATAGAAATACAAATCATATTGAAGAAAAATCACTTACAACTGTCAACATGATGAATTCGAAGCTGACGCGTCTAAAACGCGCATTTCGCTCTTTCTCCGTTGCAAATACTATTTTTTTAATTCGTGACTTACCGATCTATAATGCTTCCCTCGTCACAATTTGGTGTGTTTGCATTTCAAAAATATGTTCGTCTGGCCGCCCAATTTAAGAAAATCCTATCGTGCGTACCTGTCTGTTCATTTAACGATATGCCCGAAACGTAGTCCTTCTTTGAATTGCGTCTATCGCTAAATTTTAAAATATTTAGAAACTATTGAACGAATGTTTAATCCTTGCTGATCCACTCTACGTTCAATATGAGATGATTCGGGGAAAAAGTTTTAATGACCACTTGAATTACGATCTTAATGTTGCGTAATTGTTTTATGGCGTCAATGGTTCTGCACCTCGTATCCCGGATACTCCTACCATGAAACGTTTAGCGGTTTTATGAAATCATGATTGCCATGGAAATGCCAAATCAAGGCATGAATTAATCGTTCAAGCAAATATTTCTGTAATGATGTCAAATAAATATTTTATTGATGTTATGAATGTTTCTAGGCTTGAAACGGTTAATAAATGTCGTAAATATCAATTAATAATAATTACAATGAATTTACAACGCTAACCTATTAATTCAAATTAGAATGGAAACAATTAAACACATTTAGGAACACATCCGTGGTGTAATTTGTATATTTTATTCTTTAACAACTATTTGTGGTTCAACAATTAGAACCTTTAGTTGCAAATGTTAGGAAATAAACACTAAAATATTCAGTACTAGAAATTATCCGTGAATCTTCGAATACATCAGAGGATATAATTATCGAAACTATTCTCTATTCTACACAAACTCATTGAAGATTATATCTTTAATTCTCTAAGTAGTAGCAAGGTTTGTGTATTATTGTTTGATTTATCAAGGAACATGACGACAATCGAACGACATTGTTTATGTTATCTTCAGAATCCACAGAGCTATCCAGAAAATTGTTTGTATTTGTTTATTACACAACGATTAATTCATGTTGCATATTTTGGCACTCAGCATACAAACAAAGACTGCAATTTAAAATAACCATGTTCATACTTGATTTCGTGGCCCGAGAGATATTTAGTTGAAAATCGTTGTGACTTGAAACACACTGCCATACATCAAGCGTTGAAAAATAAAGATTACGTTTAAATATAACAATATTGTTTATGTCATTTTATAGAACGAGTTTATGTCTTGAATAAAGAGTTGTGATTCGCAAAACAAATTATAAATAAAGATAAAAAAATGATAGAACGAGCAAAGTACACATATTTTTACACAAAATATTTTTACGCACATATTTTTACATACACATTTTTTTCTACCACAGGTTTGATTGTGGGGGTTTTATTTGTTCGTGTTGACTTTCATGGACGTCATGTTGATATTATTAGTAATTGGAAATATAATAACCTGCACGATAACAATATGGTTGTTCCGATGTAACAAGCTAGTCATGTAAAATGAATACAGATTATGATGGAGTTCACTGACTCGTTACTAATTAAGTTTGTTCATATTGCAGTATAAGGTCTAACGTAACATGTCTCCACACGCGAACACCGTGTTTTAAGAAATAACAACACGACAAGATGCAATACTATTTCGCTTTTACGAATTATTGTTTCGTAATTACGAAATACATACGAAATAATATTTCGCTTTTACGAATTATTGTTTCGTAATTACGAAAATACAAAATAAGATTTCGTATAAACGAAATACTAATTCGTAATTACGAAACGAAATAAAAAAAGAATGCTATAAGTTGAAATATAAGTGTAGAATGTCACTTAACGGACTCCGTACAATTTATCTAAATGCAACTCCGCTCTTACCTTGATTGGAGGCCAGATGGTATCCATGGTGACCACGTGATCTGGGATCTGGACTTGGGGTTCTACTTCGACTTCTTGAACTCATCTTTGACACTAATGATACAGGTAATTATTTTATTGTCGTCTGAAATTTAAAAAAATAGTTTCTAAGACTCATCTTTGACACTAATGATACAGGTAATTATTTTATTGTCGTCTGAAATTTAAAAAAAATAGTTTCTAAAACTCAGCCATCAGTTTACATTGTACGAATGTATTTATGGTTGGTTTCATTACTTATGTCTACAGCTGTAAGTCGAACAAGGTACCGGCCAGTTCTATCAACATTCTGGAACCTCTCCAGTATGAAGTCCTAGATGGAAAAAAGCGGCATTACGTGTGGTACATTAGTATAATATCTGACAATGTTCGCTACAAGTGTCAAAATAGTTCCTCTGATTGTTGACTTTTTCTAAATATCAATGAAATAAACGTACTATCGACAGTTGACGTCAGTCAATGACTGACCGACAAGTATCTTCATCATGAATTATCAAATTGTAACAAGTAACATTTAACATCTAGGATAATTAAGCTGGACAGAAATGTACGTTCTTAACTCATTAAATACTTCATCTATCAAATATTTTGATTCTCATTTTAGAGAAACTACCGAAATTTTACAGCATTGTAAATAATTGTATAGCCTTGGTTATTATTTTAATATATCATTGTCACTAGTATTTATGATATATAACCATTGACTTGTTCCTTATATAGTAGTATGAAATGACAAGTAGTTGTCACGTGTCTTGCTTCAATTATCACGAAAGTTTGTGTTGCATTTATTCAGCATGTAACACTGTATATTATGTCTGCAGGGGGGATGCAGATATATGATCACATGTAACACTGTATATTATGTCTACAGGGGGGATGCAGACATATGATTACATGTAATACTGTATATTATGTCTACAGGGGGGATGCAGATATATGATTACATGTAATACTGTATATTATGTCTGCAGGGGGGATGCAGATATATGATTACATGTAATACTGTATATTATGTCTACAGGGGGGATGCAGACATATGATTACATGTAATACTGTATATTATGTCTACAGGGCGGATGCAGATATATGATTACATGTAAATCTGTATATTATGTCTACAGGGCGGATGCAGATATATGATTACATGTAATACTGTATATTATGTCTACAGGTCGGATGCAGATATATGATTACATGTAATACTGTATATTATGTCTACAGGGGGGATGCAGATATATGATTACATGTAATACTGTATATTATGTCTACAGGGGATACAGATATCTGACTACATGTAATACTGTTTATCATATCTACAGGGGGGATGCAGATATATGATTACATGTAATACTGTATATTATGTCTACAGGGGGGATGCAGATATATGATTACATGTAATACTGTATATTATGTCTACAGGGGATACAGATATCTGCCTACATGTAATACTGTTTATCATATCTACAGGGCGGATGCAGATATATGACTACATGTAATACAGTATATTATGTCTACAGGGCGGATGCAGATATATGATTACATGTAATACTGTATATTATGTCTACAAGGCGGATGCAGATATATGATTACATGTAATACTGTATATTATGTCTACAGGGGATACAGATTTCTGACTACATGTAATACTGTATATTATGTCTACAGGGTGATATAGATATCTGACTACATGTAATACTGTATATTATGTCTACAGGTGATATAAATATCTGACCACATGTAATGCTGTATATTATGTCTACAGGGCTTGATATTGTAATGGCGGATCAGCAACAAACGATCGTAGATCATCTGTTCTCTATCTAGAAAACATTACCCTGTATTGTGTAACTTTAGAATGCGTACATTTATCATCTGAATAAATACAACATACGACCGATTGAGGATATAAATAATTAGATCAAAATTATTCTCATCCATGTTTAAACGTTCAAAACTACAAAAGACACAGATTACAAACACGAGCCAATTTTTATGAATTACGGGAATAAACAACAATTTTTCGGCCTTGCCATGTACTGTACAGAAGTATCTAGAAACATAATCTGTCAATAATTTATTGGATTTTATACTGGAAGTGTTTAATATCATCACATATCAAAATATGTTAATACAGTTTATCACAAAACAAGATGTAGTCATCGTTTTCGGAAGAATTATTCAATAATTACTAATAATTAATAATATTCAATTTTTCAAATTTACTCCTCAGCTAGAAGTCTTATATGTGTATTCCCGATCTACATGGTATCCTATTTTACCCCACACAGATTATTATAACCCAGAGTAATTTTTGTTGTTAACGGTAGAACATATGTTAACAATGAAATGATAAGATTTATAGATAAAGAAAACAAGATAAGCAGAGATAAACATTATAAACTCCCCAAGAGATCCTCGCGTTTTACTTGTCAAAACACAGAATATAAGTAAAAGTTACTTCAGGATCTTCAATTAGTCAACATCAGTTAATGTACAATTATATGATTCATAGAAATGACGAAATGTGGAAGTGATTTGGTGTCTTGGAACGTCATCAAAACGCATAACAATACCATGGCACAGACCAAATGTCAGATTCAATTGGATTAAAGAGATTTTGATGACATTAAAAGTCTGAACATGAAGCCAACTGTCTGAAATACTAAAATAAGAAACGCAATAAATATGTCGCTAATCATGAACCATGTTTCTCGCACATGTTTCATCGTCAAGTTAGATATTACCACGTGCTTTATTATTCTACAACACCTTTATCTTTCAACCTTTGGCTTTCATTTCATGTTACCTGCCAAACATCTAAACTATAAAATATCCCTACAGTGTATATTGCTATCGTCTATATATATATATATATTTATATATATATATATATAGTCCTCCACTTTCCACTCTCTCCCTCTCCAGTTAAACACCCTCTCTGTTTCCTTTATTAGCTCAGTTTGTGACGAAGTTGGAACAGAAATATTGTTTCTACGAACTGCAAAGTCAAGTCAATGACACGGCATGCTGATTTCGCTACATTCTTTTATGATCAGCGTATATAAATAGGAGACATACAAGTTGGTAAATGAGGTATAACCTGTCAGATAAACGTTCACATCATGGGAGTGTCCGATCATCCCCAACAACACCTATTACAAAGTTTCTCTCCTTAAAAGAATATAAGAACAGACTAACGTAAAACACCACGAGAGTAAAACAGGACAAAAAGTCACAGTTTAGAGTCATTGATAAACGTTACATTTATTAATATCAAATAATCATGCAGATATGTCATTTTCTTAATTGTATCATATCTTTACCACGCGACGAATCCTCTAAATATTTTTTTTATTTAAATCTTTGAGACACTTTTATGTTACGTTTTATACGAATCAGTCGAATAGAATTTTTAAAAATGAAGAATAAATCTGGCGTCTTGTTCCAAAGTCGTCAGTTCATCACCATTAAAAGAAAACGTACCGCACTAAATAACTTGTTTTCTTCGCTGATTGTTTTAAATTAAAATAAAAATAACAAACATTCAGCTGCATTTGTTTACAATCAATATAATTAAACAGATAAAACACGAATGTGTTGTATGCTAATTAATGTAACATTATCATCAATACATTATTGATACTCTATAATCAGCGAATGTTTCAGATATCAAACTAGCTCGTTGTATTATAAACCTTCTCCACAAAGTTAAACTATTAATCGTGATATAAACTGACAAGTATTGATAACGTATAGTTGTGCTCGACATGTACTGTCCCACAGGAAACAAACGATTCATAAAACATTAAGATTGCATAATTACATGAATTCGATGCCAACCCATGGCTCGCCAGACGCATCAAAATGTGAATTATGTTCTTCTTACGATCTCTAGAAAATATGTACAGTGTTTAAGTAATGTTAGTTAAAGTATTCTTCGCTTGTTATGTACTGAACATTTATAGTATCCGTGTGGCGTGCAACTTTCAGAGAATTCTAGCGGTACCAAGGACAAAGTGTTCTTTACGATGATCTGATGTTTCTCTGCAGTCTGATAGAGACCACGAAGTTACTGACATAAAACATAGTACAGCATTATTTCCTCAGTACAGCCTTCCTGTAGTATCACTAGCGTTAAACAGTTGATTTGTGAACCAGTTTTATTTTAGCTTCTGCGTTCCAACGAACATCTACATTAATATTTTAATGAACGGAAGAATTTAATGATTAAACAGTTACAACACATTTTAATCAATAGAACAGAACATTCACAGAGTTAAATTATACATGTAGCTCCGTGGGGGGGGGGGTTATTCTACATGTTTAAGCGATGTAAAAATTTAGGATTTTGCGATATAGTTATAATACATCGATAGAAATATTACAAAATAAGAGACATTTGATTTCATGAAATGAAAGCTGTTTAATATGAGCCCTCAAGAGTAAATTCTACCATATTTTACGAGGAAACGGAAGTGTATAATTTATCATGTCACATCTTAAAAGTACTCACCTCTGCGTGGTTAGTCACCGTATCACAGACAATGTGAAACCAACAACAATACGCAGATATTTCACAAACTCCAGGAATGAACGTTTAACATCATAGAATCATAATCCGCCACAATATACATAGTTATCAATCATCAAGAATGACTTTTAAATCCACTGAGAATTATGCATAATATTTAGTTCTGTAATAACAATATTTGCTCAATGATAACACAAAAACTTATGAACGTGCTAAGCATAACAGGGCTCGGTTTCAAAAAAAAATGTGCATATATTTCTGTGATAATTACATAACACAGAAAATATAAGATAATGAAGAGAGAGGCTTTACGCTAGATTGAGAGAAGTCGACAAATTATGAATAATTGATGCGACGTTAATTGATGCGAATAGTTTTAGGTGCCAGTGTGCATGACGTTTATTGTGACAGCAGGAATGCACGAGTCGTTGGATCACAGTCCGTCATAGGTTAGTATGTACGAATCATTTGTGCTCGATTTGTGATATAGGTACGTATACACGAGTGACTGATCCAATGTGGTCGTTGATTCTCTCTTGTAAACACACATATAGATATTAAATATCATGAATTCTGCATCAGTATATCCACACATCACGATAATAAGTCCGTGCATGTTATATTTCATCGAATACACCAATCATTATCATTAAATCATTACAATTACTGACATAGAATGCTGAATGATGTTGACAATCGAGGATTCTATATTGTTACAGAAAATGCATAATCTCACTTACACATATGATAATAAAAATGGTCAGTAGTTGTTCGCGCCCCTCGTATTTTTTTCAAATTGTCGACTGTGTTCACCAATATTTCAGTTGTATACTGGTGGGTAATTAGCATGATCAGTGTTGCTGGATTCTGTAATATTACTGACTTGCAAATGACCACAAATCCCTCCGAGCGAATCACTCGAATCAGCGGCGGGGACGATTGTTATTTGATATAATTGCTGTAACCAAATCATCATGTAATTACATGTGCCGTACACGAACCCGAAGCTATAGACCCAACTTTAGGTCCCTTTTGTATTAAACAGGGATGCCATTTTTAAGTCAGAAATAAAAACCTTATAAATGCATGATATCAATGCTTAGTTAAAACGAATATCGTTTCCAGACAGATAAACGTTTACAAAAAGCTTTAAACGAATATTAAATTTTCAGTAGCTAATGGGATTAAAATAAAATATCATTATTGTATGTAACCGAGATGTCAGGGCAAAATAAAATCACATAAAATTAAGTACAAGTAATATAATCCGTCCAGATAAATCGTCAGCTTGAACATTCTAGACAGCATGAACGTTACAAGCACAGACAATGGATTATTCTAGAAATATTGAATCAAGTTTTTTATTTTCTGTAATCGACATTGGTATTGAGTAAACAACGAGTATAACGCTGTCGGTTTTAAAATGTAAACTACAGAACAGAAGCCACTAACTTGAATCGTGATATCATTATAGCTCAATGACTTCTCAGCAAACAATTTGTCATGTGACTAAGCAAAGTATGTTTCTAGAAACTATTCCAACTGATATCAATCTGTATGTGTGAACGATTGTACCAGAATAAAACAAAAACTTACAAAGATTTTATGCTTTCAGTGTCTGAAGTTAATCATTAATCATCTATTTTTACAGTTTCTGTGTACCAAATCTTCTGTCACAATATAAAATATAAAATTTAATCTAACGTGAGTGAAATGATGCATACACGTACACACACATGATGTAGTTTTAAAGTCACGTGTTATAATAGACACATAAAAATGTACACACACATGATGCAGTTCTAAAGTCACGTGTTATAACAGACACATGAAAATGTCCACACATATGATGTAGTTTTAAAGTCATGGGACTAGAGTCAATGTGGTTATAGTGATCATTATGATCACCGTACACAAACATAATTCTCTAAAATTTCTTTGTCATATAAAGACATAGTAATTCATGGGTCATCAATTGCTTTGAATTTGATCATTTCTGGGCAGAAAATTGCGATTCTATCAAGTCGATAAAGGAACATCAAACGATACTACGAAGGAATATTCGTGATGACTGAAGGATGCCACAGACCAAATTTGGTGATGATCCATCAATTGGTTCATGAAAACAAGTCATTTTAAGGTATTTCTATTCTAGCTCTAGCGGCCCCTAATTGGGACCAAACATTTTTATTTCAGCAAATCTGATAGAACACTATCTAAAGATGCTAAAAACCAAATTTGGTAATAATCCATCCATAGAATCATGAGAAAAAAGTTGTTTTAAGGTATTTCTATTATTAGCTTTAGTGGCCCCTAAAAGGGGCTGACCAAATTTATTTCAGTAAACTTGAGTGAGGACCATCTAAGGATGCTACAAACTACGTTTGGCGATGATCCATCCATTGGTTCATGAGAATAAGACGTTTAAAGGTATTTCTATTTTTAGCTCTAGCGCCTCCTTATAGGGGCCAACCATTTTTTTCAGCAAGTCTGATAGAACACTATGTAAAGATGCAAAATACCAAGTTTGGTAATAATCAATCCATTGAATCATGAGAAAGATTTTAAGCTATTTTTAGCTCAAGTGGTCCCTAAAAGGGGCCGATCAAATTTATTTGAGCAAATCTGATCAAAGTCTATCTAAGGATGCTACAGACCAAGTTTGGTGATGATCCATCTATTGGTTCATGAGAAGAAGATGATTAAAGTTTTTTTTTCTATTTTTAGCTCTAATGACCCCTAAAAGGGGCCAACTGGTATATTATGAGCAAATAGCAGTTAGAACGTTAAAAGGCTTCCACACAGCAAATTTGAAGTAAATCCGACCGGTAGTTTCTGAGGAGAAGACCATTGTTGACGCTGGACGACGGACGATGGACGCCGGAGCATCCACCTACCCATCCTAATAGCTCACCCTGAACCTTCAGTTCTGGTGAGCTAATAAAAAGCTCCTATCATACCATTCATGCAGTACTGTTTAGACTAAGGATAAAACACACTCATCTAATTGTAAATATGTGTGTATGTAGGAATGTAAAATATAACATGCTTTAACCTAAAACTTTTACATTAATGCAGTCTTAATTGTCAAAAAACAACATAACGAACATTACCAAACTTCTTGCAGCATTGTTTGGCGATAGAACATCATTATATGCAATCAATAAAACTATCAAAATGATCGGTATTCCTGCATTAACCAATAAATGATATACACAAATGTTGAGGTAGTCCATTACGTACGATATATAGAGATTTGCCGCACAAAAATCAGTAATAATGTGAGTCCTCGTATAAGTCACTGTAATACAAAAAGCCACTATTTTACAATAGTCATTTTTACGAACGACTGTTAATACTTTATGCCTTTACTAAGAAATTTTTTCTGATTGCTAGATTTTTTTACTGCAATTCAGTACAAAATCATTGCATGTAATTTATCCCAGAAAAAAAAACATATTGAAAGCATGAATTATTGACGTCTTATATTGATAGAGCTGCGCAGCAGAAGGGTTTCTATTCAGGTATTTGAAAGTTAACTACGATCAAATTATGTTGTAAAGTTTCACGCATCAAGTAGTCTGTGGTCATTGTAATATCACTAAGAAAAGTGTTACATTTCATTAAGCAATGGAAACTTAAGTAACGATTTTTTCAGCACTTATCAAATACATTCTCCGACTTCAATTACATGTAAATATTGTGTCTGTTATCTACACATAACATAGGCGTCTTTCATACCGAAGTTCTAAAGTTGGTGTGATTAGAATGGAATCAAGTCCGTCTGTACGTAACTTCCCTGGTTGCCCATTTTTACAGAAAATCCCAAACAACAATATATTGTGACCTGAAGGATCAGACGTAAGCTTTAGTCAAACTGCTCGCTGTATATGACTAAATATCTTGCAATCAGTGAAAACACCAAGAAGGGTATTATGATAACTATACAGTAATACTCCATTTTAATATCGTTTTCAGTAATAAGAACTACGTTGTGTGTAAATCCATTAATACAAACAGTGAACTTAGTGTTCAATGACTTTTCAGTACGCTCACAGGAGAGCAGTATCGAAATATTGTTATGCACAGAAGACAATTTGTTAAAAAAACATCAGAAAATAAGCAGATTGATGGATTATTTATCATCTTTTATTCATAACATTTAAGCTAATATAAATTATATAACAGATTACCACATCAACAATACGAGCGTGATTTAAATTGCCTTGATCTCACTTACAGAAAAAAATAGATGCCTAGTCAGTCAGCCAAGAGACGTTTTGTATTAGGTAGAGTTTTGTATTAGGTGGAGTTTTATATCAGGCAGAGTTTTGTATTAAGTAGAGTTTTGTATTAAGTAGAGTTTTGTATTAGGTAGAGTTTTGTATTAGGTGGAGTTTTATATTAGGTGGAGTTTTATATCAGGCAGAGTTTTGTATTAAGTAGAGTTTTGTATCAGGTAGAGTTTTGTATTAAGTAGAGTTTTGTATCAGGTAGAGTTTTGTATTAGGTGGAGTTTTATATTAGGTAGAGTTTGTATTAAGTAGAGTTTTGTATCAGGCAGAGTTTTGTATTAAGTAGAGTTTTGTATTAGGTAGAGTTATGTATTACGTAGAGTTTTGTATTAAGTGGAGTTTTGTATTAAGTAGAGTTTTGTATTAGGTAGAGTTTTTTATCAGGTAGAGTTTTGTATCAGGTAGAGTTTTGTATTAAGTAGAGTTTTGTATCAGGTAGAGTTTTGTATTAAGTAGAGTTTTGTATTAGGTAGAGTTTTGTATTAAGTAGAGTTTTGTATTAAGTAGAGTTTTTTATCAGGTAGAGTTTTGTATTAAGTAGAGTTTTGTATCAGGTAGAGTTTTGTATTAAGTAGAGTTTTGTATTAGGTAGAGTTTTGTATTAAGTAGAGTTTTGTATTAGGTAGAGTTTTGTATTAGGAAGAGTTTTGTATTAGGTAGAGTTTTGTAACATGCAGAGTACCTTTTTCAATGAAATTCGTGGCACCTTGAAATCGAACATATTCAGTTAAATATAAACGTTTTTAAATGAATCCAGTCTTATAGTAACGATTGTTTTGTTTTAAACTTTCAGAGCCTGTTCTGCTGAGAAAGATAAGATTTGTTTGTTTTTATGTGACTTATTGTCACTGGGGTTTAACGCAATTTTTCATTTATATATGGCGACCGGTCCACCTAACCAGTTTTCCTGGACTGTATACTAACTTACCCTTCCACGAGGAGCTGGCAACTTCCCCACATATGGAGGAAATCGAAATTTTTGCCAAATTTTAATAGACGGGCATGTCCTGCTATGACCAGATTCGAACCCAGATCTCCAAGTTACAAGGCCAGCGCGCTAACCACTGAACCACAGCCCCTGAAAGATGACATTTTTGTATGTAGTGGATGTTTCAGAAAGCTTGTCTTTGAACTTTGATTGCATTGTAAAGCATGTAGGCACTAAAATGGATAACAAGATGGCCATGATGGCCCAATAAATCTCTCACCTGAATAATCTGAACTGACAACTTGGTAAATAAGTCACACTTGAGACAGACCCAATTTTGACACAGGACCACGAGGCAATATAACCCACTAAATATCTAAGCCAGGCACTTTGGCCAAGAAAATTTTTAAAGGTTTTACCCATATAATCTACATTAAACAAGTGACCCTCCACCCACAGTGCAGAGTATTTTGGCCCCATTGGCATCATTTATAAAATCTTGCTTGGTAGAGGACAACCCAAGGATCAGTCTTGTCAAGTTTTATTGAACTTTGTGGAGGTTTTGAAACAAATGTTGATGACAAACGAGAACGGATAGGGCAATCATAATAGTTACCATGAGTATTTTGAATTCAAGTGAACTAAATGATACAGATTGACTGAAATTTGTTATTGATGATAGGCACTGAGAAGTTGTTACCCAAGTATGTGATCCTTGAAATGAAGACAACATTGTTAGTATGTAGACAATTCCTGATAAAATCATGGTTTCCCGTAACATGTTAAATTTGTCCAAAAAAACCCCAACAAAGTCAGGTCAGTATTAATTTGTATTCAGATCAGTTAACTTGATCTCTTGACACGAGCCGATACAGACTTGTTCATCACCAGTATGTATCAATGTTAATGCACACAGATGTGATATCCATCATTTAACAGACCACACACACACATGTAGGACATGTCAGGTTTATGCCACTGTTGGATGTCTGTTACACTTACAGCTTGGTCAGCTAGATGTCTGACAGTCTCAACAAGCATACACAGTGAGAGAAATAACAACAAAAATTATTCATACAGAGTTATTCATCTTTTTACTTTGATAGTTTTGGGTATTTTTTCAGCTTGCATGAGTAATGTATAATATAGCAATAAATAGAAAATACTAAATTTTACCAATTTGTTAATATATAACATAGTTGTTGTACAAGACAAACAATGAGTAGTTTCTAGAAGCAGTATCATTAAATGGCTAACAGAACTAATCCAGGTATAAATTACCACACTAAAAAATCTAATACAAAATTGGCAACAGACTAAACGTTACTTTCATCCACAGCTTGAAAGAGGTCATCAAACTTTTTTCAACAGACAATCAAATCTGCAGATTTACCACCAGAATGCCATGGTGGTGAATTAAAGATGTCTGGCAGTCAGAGATTTTAACAATACAAGGGTACACTTTTCAGTGCTGATGTTTGTAAAATTGGAAACTAATGCATAAATGATCACTTTAAGTCTTTAATACATAGCCAGTTAAGAAAAAAAATAACTCAGTAATTAGTTAAGAATTTTACACTGAATGAAGAGTGCTAATTGAGATATCCAAAGATTAAAAAATTTAGAACATTTTTGAAATTTAAAACAAAACATTAAAAGAAGAGCTTTTCACTTTTTCAGATTTATGTATCTGGGATACAATCAAAAATTGCATTTTAACAAACACATAGTGAAAAAAAAACAGAAAATTAAAACTATTTTGATTGGCCATAAAAATCTAAACTAAGATCAAAATAACTGATGGAAATTTTGAGCAGAGCAACAAAGGACAGAATCAGATGTCAGAACACGTTTAAGCATCAAGTTTATACAACTATGACTTGATATGATCATGACAGTGAAGATCACAAGACAAAATATATAAATGGATATAAACATAATTCTTTCACCAGACTGAGTTCTAGAAAGACACATACAACTATTTATAAAATAAATCAAATTAAAACCAAAGCAACATCAAAACATGAATAAATTACCTCATCATCATGGAATTAACATTTAATCTAGTAAAGAACTTGACAAGTCAGTACGTTAAATCATTCTTATATTAGCAACCTGGGGTATGTATGAATCTGTCATGTTCCAACAAGGCTGCATTTAATTAAATCAATTCCGTAGACACAGTTCTGACCCAAGTCTCAAAGAAATATGGCAAATATTTGAGAACCCAAAACAGTGAACATCAAGGATCAGGTACGTGTAACAATAATTAGTATAATACAATCTCCATTACCCTTCAACAAATACAAGGCAAGTCTATAACATAAAACTTAAAAAACAAGCATAAAATTTGACAAAACAAACAAAAAACAGCATTCACTTTTATCACAAGCAAAAATCAATGATCAATAATATTGCCCCCCAACTTAATGGACAATACATGTGCATGAGAACACAGGTGAGTTTTCCTGTCATTACGTAGGTACAAAAGATGTATATTTCAGGATGTATTTTGGTACTTGATTATCAAGTGAACTATTCTATATCTTTAAAACAATAACTGAATCACATCTTTATTTTATGCATGAAAATTCATCTGAAAAAAAGTCCAAAAGCAAAATGTAAAAACAAAAGTAATATCAGCAAAATGAATTAAGCACAATTGTGTTAATAATCGATGTACAAAATAATCTCCATCAATTATAAAGGAAAGTAAAGAAAAAGTTGTCTCCCTTATTAACATTCATTTAGCAAAAAAAGCTTTAAAAAGCAAACATCAGTCTAACACACACAATGTACAAACATAAATATGAATTATATAGTATACATCTAAGTTATAGATTCAATGACCAGCATATTATGTGTACCAGGAGTCATAATAAAACTGTGAGAACCTGCCTACCTCACAAAGTACATCAGTATAAAACTCTACACGCATGTACATTGTGTAATATAGAATGTTGTGAAATTAGAAATTAACTAATACTGTATACATGTAGATAACAATCAATTTGATTCACAAGTGGAACAAGGTGATAAAAGATATTTCACAAATCAATTATTTTTAGAGCAAGCACTGATTATATGATGGTGACCTATAAATCATGTTTTATCTAAACAGTATAGTTCAGTGCTGACTAATGTCACCAATACCAAATGTAGATACAGACTGACACTTTATCAAGCTTATAACAATGAAACACACAGGAGACACACAGGATTCATCACTCAACAAAGACAATAAAGGAAGCCTGAGATACTGACCCACTGTAAAACTATCACAGAAATAATTTGGTCAAGACTCCATAAAACTAAGAAGAAAATGTTAAATCACACCAAACAATAAAATACTTAAGTTAATTTTACCAATTCAGGGAAGAAGTAACTACAGAGACTTCCAAGATTTAATCAAAGCAAAGTTTACAATAAGACAGAGATTAAAGTCAGTGAGTTAATCCAGCAAAACATACAACGAAACAAGGAACTTAAATGTATGACCATATCAGATACCAGACATCAATGTTGCCAATTAACAAAGTCTTGCTAACAACTAACAGATACAAGCGGATGGAATTGATACTATCCTGTCTTTTCACAATACAATCTCTGAAATATTAATTAAAACAAACGTTTGCTCAGCAGATGACTGGTGTCAGAGTATTATTACAACACTGTCCATTGTCAAATAAATATCACCAAATTATAGTTTCATTAACACAACAAGATATATCAAACACCTGTTTTTAACTGATCAGTTCAAAGCATCATTATAACTTATACAAACATTCTAACCAAATATTTTCTCAACAGTCTGATATCCATAAAACACCAAACTTCCTTTCATGAAGTATTATACAGTGTAAGCTTTTAAGTCTTGTACTAAATGAATGTTTATAATGTTAATATAACAAAGATGACAAAAAACAATGATTTGCAAAATTAAACAATAAGACACAAATTCTATTTTTGTAAGAGAAAAGTTGCGTTCCTGTTTTATGAGATAATATTGAACACAGTTGACAGGTTGAGACTTGAACCGTCGAGTACATGAACTTGAAGCCCTCAGTACATGTACATCTTCTGTTTCAGTCTCCACCAACTTTTGCAATAAGTTCATCACATATGGCTGTCAGTTCACTGTTTTCTTGAACCTGAAATGACCATACTGTCTGGTTAACAACATGAAGAGAACAATAAAAATAAACAATCTGATGGTTTCCTTGAAATAATGTACAACTGAAATCTTTACATTTAACCTATTGATTGTGAATGTTTACTAAATACATCATACTTGACAAAAGTTTTCATGAGTTTACCACGCAGTAATTCTCCCTCTGAGCATCTTTGTTAAAATATAAATACGCAACAACATATTTCAGACAAACTGGTTTATAACAGATATATTCATGACTGTTTGATTAGATTATTTAATGTATTATTTAATGTTCTTTGATATACATCAAGGCCACACTATCTGAATCTTGCAGAATCTAGTCGAGGGTAAAATTTGACACCATAACGGCCAGATTGAGACAGCAGGTACATTATACATCCAGAGAATCATACAACACAAAATGTTATCAAATCCTACAGCACTAAACATGTTATCAAATCCTACAGCACTAAACATGTTATCAAGTCCTACAGCACTAAACATGTTATCAAGTCCTACAGCACTAAACATGTTATCAAGTCCTACAGCACTGCACTAAACATGTTATCAAGTCCTACAGCACTAAACATGTTATTAAGTCCTACAGCACTTAACATGTACTACCCACTTTTTGTTCCAAACTTCTCTCCACACCCTGTATTTTTAACTCCGCCTTCTTTAATGCAGCCTCTAATCTAGCTACTTCAGCAGTTGTGCTTTTCCTTAATTTATCCATCTCATCACTAGCCCTGTAAGTGAAATAAAGAAATTAAATCACATATAAGACCATATGGTTACATACTAATCCAGGAATTATAAGCAGGGGCTACTTGTTTTTTTCAATATTTGTGAATCAACAAGCTTTCAAAGAAATCAGGAAATATTTACTTTTAATAACTATACAAACAATACATAAATCTTTAATTCTCAAACACTTTCAATACAGTGTTACAGCCTAAGCTGCAAATAATAGACGTTTCCCTACAAGAATTTGATTATAGATATTAACTACTGTGTGTTTCTATCATGCTATTCATACATAAGGTATGATAATAATGTCACATACAAGGCTAGTTTCTCCTCTGCCTGATGTCGTACAGCTACTGTCTTATCCTCTGCTGACTTCAATTTGTTCTGATAATCTTGTACACATTTCTTTAAAACATCTTCATTCTGAAATGTTACCATTCAGGCACAATTACCCAGTAACAGAACCCAAAATAAATCATATTCATTAAATTAAATACTAAAAGTTGAGATGTTTATGCATTGTTTATACCCAATACTAATACATTGAGATACAAAAGGACTATATATATGTATATAAATTTTAGACCCTACCTTCTTAAATCCTTCCACCACACCTTTTGTTCTCTCATATCGTTGATGTAAATCAGAAAATGCTGTCTCAACAGATTGTAAATCTTCCAATGCCTGAAAATAACATCATTTATACACAGATCTAAAACGTACCATCATGACCATTTGTGATACAAGTTCATAACGCATGTTAATTGTTCATCACATGTGTCACATCAAGTTTATAACTCATGTTAATTGTTGACCACATGTGACACATCAAGTTTATAATTCATGTTAATTGTTGACCATATGTAAAACACCAAGTTTATAATTCATGTTAATTGTTGACCACATGTGACACAACAAGTTTATAACTCATGTTAATTGTTAACCACATGTGATACAAGTTTATAATTCATGTTAATTGTTGACCACATGTGATACAAGTTTATAATTCATGTTAATTGTTGACCACATGTGATACAAGTTTATAATTCATGTTAATTGTTGACCACATGTGACACAACAAGTTTATAACTCATGTTAATTGTTAACCACATGTGACATTATCTTAATTTCATTTTTTTCATGAACAAACTTACTTGATCTCTCTCTTTCACCACATCTTCAAAAGTTTGTAAAGACTCAGTGTTGTTCTTCTCTTTCTCAGCTGAAAAAATATATAAATACAAATACATGAATTTTCCCATAAGCGTTTTAACAAATAAAACAAAGTGTTGATATGATTAGTTGGATCATTTAATATGTTCCAAGAAGACCAGACATTTAAGAATTATGTTTTAAATATTGTATATATTTTAATACAGATATATGCATGAATAAAAGTTGGACGGCAGATTTCTGTTGAAACTTTTCAAGTAGATCTACTGTGATAATTTGCAGTCAACTAAATCAAGATTCAAATTACAAATATTTCAGAATTCACATAATGTTTAATATGATGGTGACAACAGCAGACATGATTTATCATAAAAATGAAAGAATCAGTAAATTACCTTGTAGCTGTGCGATTGTTTTCTCAAACTCTGTGACAACACATCTAAAATATAAATCAAGCTCATGAAAATTTATGGAACAATAAACAACAAAATTTTATGCCTTCAAACAACATAAATATGATACAAAAATCCAAACTCTAAGTAAGAAATGAATTGCGTAAACTCCAGTCATATGGAAGAAAAAATTCCAAAATCTTCCATTCAATAACCATCAATACATATTGTTACAATAAATGAAACTGCAACAAATGCAATGATGAGGTCACATTGTTCTGAAATATTCAACAGGACTCAAATATTGAATCACAACAAATACCCGACTAAGACTCACTTCATATCCTCATTAGATGATCGGAGAAGCAGTATTTGTTCATCCAGGTATGAAATCTTCTTATCTCTGTCAGCCAGCTTTTTACTCCATTCTCTCTCTTTGTTCAGAATACGAGCATTAAAGTCCAGATCTAATTCTTGTTTCATTTTATTCCAGTCTGACTGAGAATACTTCAATACCTAGTAATGAATAGTTTGTGCATTATCATCACGGTAGTAATGAATAGTTAATTAAACATATAACACATATAAAATGACCTAACCACAGTTATAGAGGTCATCACCAAAATACTGCACACAATCTGCAGCAAGATAACAAAGAAACCTTACCATATAAACACAAGAGTCACAAAGTTCAGAAACACCAAGATGACGACAGTCCTTTTCACTTAAAGCATAAAAATATAACAAACAAAAAAAGATAAAATCTAATGGTTTTCTATTCATGCATTATAGAAAAGTTCCATTCTACCATTTGTAATGTGCATTTAATTTAAACAATAAAATATAGGTAGCCTAAACTATAGTTTTGTACATGTATTTGGTTTATAGTTACTGTAGTACCAAAATAACATAAAGCAGATCTGTGGTCCTATAAGCTAAAATAAAACAAACATTAAACTGAAGCTTGTAGCAGGCTAGAAATGTAACAATATAAAACATGCGGTGTACACACAGTCCAACATGATGTACAACAAAATAAACACAGCAGAAAATAAAATATAAAACTACACTGAAGTATCAAAGGTTTCAACTGAAGAAAGTATCAATGTCTCATTAACCATTACTGTACAAGAGTTCTCCCCCTTCAATGAACAAAACATTTCGAATTTCCAAAAGTTCATACAAAAATCATTACAGTTGGATAATATTTCATGAATTGTGAGTGGATAATATTTCATGAATTGTGAGTAACACATTCATTCAAACTTTCCCATCAAAATATGGCAAACAAAAAATATGACACTAAATTTTCAGTTATAGTAATACATCAGTCATCGCAGTATAGGAAAAACATGTATTGTCATGCATAAGTTGCTAAAAAATTGAAACATTCTAAATTACATTATATTTGGATAATTATAAAATCATAATTGGTTACATGCATTCATTCTCAAATCAGCTATCAATTATAGTAGCATAAACAACAAAGATATATTGTTTATGTATATATCTATTACATGCAATAATAATTTTAGTCAAATAAGACATGATATACAATATTGTTTGAACTTTTAATGAGATTTGTTTCTTTTATGAATGCTTCAGTAATGGAAAAATAACAGCTAAGACAACACAAAATATAAATTAAATCTACTGAAACTGGCCAAAAGAGCAAATATCTACAGAACAAACATCATTATAATCCTGAATTAAATAATGTAGGCAAGTGTCTAAGAAATAATAACAATGATTAATAATAATTTTGTGCTTTTTTCATAATGAAGTGATAACTAGGGGAAGCAAGCCGGCTTGCCAAGGAATAAAAGGAAAGAACATAAGGCCATGTGTCCAAAGGAGATAGGATTGAAATGTATTTTGTTATGATACTTTACAAAACTGGCTAATCTATCACGTGTAATCTTTCACCCAACCTGACTTTAGTAATTCTTCAGAAAACCAACTTTTGATTAATGGCAATCATAAATAATGCAAATAAAACCAAAACACCTTCACAGCAAACTGCAACCACCAAATGTACTACAGGAAACAATTGTTTTACTGGTGTTACACATTGCATTATGGGAAACAATTGTTTTGCTGGTGTTACATATTGCATTATGGGAAACAATTGTTTTACTAGTGTTACACATTGCATTATAGGAAACAATTGTTTTACTGGTATAACACATTGCATTATGGGAAACAATTTGCACTACAGGAAACAACTGTTTTACTGGTGTAACACATTGCATTATGGGAAACAATTGTTTTACTGGTATAACACATTGCATTATGGGAAACAATTTGCACTACAGGAAACAACTGTTTTACTGGTATAACACATTGCATTATGGGAAACAATTTGCACTACAGGAAACAACTGTTTTACTGGTGTAACACATTGCATTATGGGAAACAATTGTTTTACCAGTGAAACACATTGCATTATGGGACACATTTTGCTTTTTTGGGAAACAACTGTTTTATGGGTGTAACACACTGCATGGTGGGAGAAATTGTTGTGAATTATGGGATGAATATTAAAGGTAAGATAGTGAAACAAGGAAAATAATGCACTACAATAAACTCCAGGATGCAAATAATGGAAACAAAATACACGAAGCATTCACCATGCAATAATCAAACTGTAAAACAATAAACCAGTTCTCTACTGTCAGTCTTCACCAATCAAAGTAAGACATTATTGTAATTAAATATCTCATGAAGGTCTTATTCAAGACATGAATAGAAAATTTCTATCAGATTGCTAAAATCATGTGAAAAAAATAAATTCATAGGATACGATATTTCAGTTTTGAAAGCCCTGTATATTAGTATATGAAGGTCTGTCTGCAGACTATGGTATAAGTCTACAGTTTATCATAAAACACAGTGTATTTATATAAGGAATGTTATGATGCAGTTTATTGTAACTGTTTGCTATCTACAAAGCAAGGTTTCCAATAAGCATCGGCAAATCTAGTGATTCTGTAAATAATGAATATTGTCACATCACAAGCCAGAATAAAGTCTAAAGACAATAATGCAAAAATATCTAATTGGCAAAAAGTACAAGTATTCAATACATTACACAATATCAAAGAGATTGCATGCTTCAAACCAATGAAATGCAGTTACATGATGGAATTTTCATTTATGTGAGATCAAATAGCGTGTACACATTGAGATTGTGGTCTGTAGACTGACAATAGAGTTACTGGTATTATGGATATAAAAACAACATTATACTCTACCTGATCAGTACTGCTACACGTGTTATCCTAAATCATACATGTAGTCATACAATAATGTGTACTCAATGACAACATTATCTTCATACACAATATATTAGTAGTGTAGTTATGAGGACAACAAAATACATCACAATAAATGATGCTCTAAATGGATGAATAATAGATGTGGACCCAAAAACATCCAGAACATAGAGGAGAACTTTAGAATAACTGTTCATATTTTAACATACTTTGAATCACACAGATGTGTTTCATTCTGTTGTTTGTAGGAGAGAGTGTGAAGTAAAACAATACAGTGAACAGACCAGAAAGTGTGACACGATCACCAATCTAACAGTGTCTGTAATAACATTTGTGACATAATGTTCCATCTCTAAAAGTCTGTGATATCATTTGTGACATAATGTTCCATCTCTACATGTCTGTATAATGTCCCATCTTACAATGTCTGTAATATCATTTGTGACATAATGTCCCATCTCACAATGTCTGTAATATCATTTGTGACATAATGTCCCATCTCACAATGTCTGTAATATCATTTGCGGCATAATGTTCCATCTTACAATGTCTGTAATATCATTTGTGACATAATGTTCCATCTTACAATGTATATAATTAATGTCATTTGTGTCATAATGTCCAATCTTACAATGTCTGTAATATCATTTGTGACATAGTCACCATATCTTACAATGCCTGTAATATCATTTGTGACATAGTCACCTAATCTTACAATGTCTGTAATATCATTTGTGACATAGTCACCTAATCTTACAATGTCTGTAATATCATTTGTGACATAGTCACCTAATCTTACAATGTCTGTAATTACGATCATTTGTGACATAGTCACCTTATCTCACAATGCCTATAATATCATTTCATGTCTATGAAAATATTACATTAAAATAAACAAAAAATGGAATGCATCAAAGGCACTTTGAATTTGTTTCCAGTTTGAAATTAAATCAAATTCAAATATGATTAAAACTATAATCCAAAAAGTCTTATACATGATATGATAAATTTCTGAATGAAACAAACACTGTAAAAGATCTGAAGATCAAGAGCCTAAGATTCATATCACCACAAAATATGACTTCATTACAAAATAATGTCTTTTAATCAAAAGTTTGTTTATCACAGAGTATGGTTATCATTGTTAAATGTGCCAGGTTACATTATGCACAATCAAATGATGATGAGAAAAATTCCAACAATGTAAGAATAGACATTGTGATAAGGCCACCTGTGACAGAAGCTTGACTTACGTCCATTTGGTCACAAACATTTGATAACCAGATTTTATGGTATCTATACAGAATAAAACATGACGATGTTCTACATTGTGTAGAGTATAGGATAAGCCATGCAAACAGGCGGAGTCATAAACCACTGCTACATAAGTACATATATATACAATCATTGTCTGGAAAATACTAACGTGGCTTCAATCACATTTAGGAAGAAAATACAACATGCATTGCCCAATGTAAGCCAAAGTACATAAAATAAAAAAAAGTAAATGGATTAAAAGAAGGTTCTGACTGCCAGAAAAAAACTTTGAATAAAACAAGTCAATAATAGTGAAGTGCTCTGTTTCTTGAAAAATTCTGAGATTAATAAGAAGAAATCATGCAAAAAAAATGAAAAAAAATATCAATAAAAGTATAAAGACAAATAAGCCTCAGTACACTAGTAGGTGGTGGTTCAACAGTTAAGTTTTCTAAACCAGTGTACACATGTTACACTTAACAAGTGATTATACTACAGACAGATGTTCAATGTATACACTGGTAACTACCTCAATCACTTGACAATTTAAATGTTTTATTATAATGAATGCCAATAAAAAACAAACCTGAAAATATCTATCATTTGTGAAGATATGTCGAATAAGTGACATATTTATACCCCAGTATTGAGAGCCTGTAATACATATATCTTACATAAACAGCAACCTGACTTCCTGTAGGAACCAGTACTTTATTAAAATGAAAGAACCAGAATGAGACCTTGATAAGATTTGAAGTAACAACCTATAAACTTGGCAGTCTCAATCCTACCAACTGGACAGCCAGTACTGCAACAAGTAGAGAAGTATATTGTAGTATATTGTATGTTACCTGTACAAGCTGGACAATGTTGTCCTGGTTACTGTCAACGTTTGTTCCATGTTTTCTATTAGCTGCATTCATTCGTTCAACTTCACTCTCACCCTGAAAGTACATAAAATAATAATGTTCATACAATTCAAAGACAGTTACCATAGCAACACATTAATTTAGCATACTAAATTACAAATTATTCAGCATACATAATATCATACAGCCCTTTATATCTGGAATACATTTTTCCATGTACTGAATTAATAATACATGTAAATGACACAAAGAAATTCTAAGAAAATTTATGAGACTCTGTACAAACATTAAAAATGAAATCTAACTGTAACTAGAATGTACAAATGTAGAAATAAAAACTAATATTTAATAAGACAATATTCATGAAATTAAATCAAATAAACCTCAACAAAAACAACTTTCTCTTAATAAACATTTCTACACAGAGTAAGTTTAATTAATGGTAGGAAAAATTCCCAGATAAGAGAAAATTCTGCATGCAATTTACATCCCAGTATGGACTACATTATACATTCCAAGAAATCAAGATTTACCCAAAATAAATCATACAAGCACACAGTTCAGCATTATCAGAAACATTCAGAAGAAATAAATGACTCAATAAAAAGTATTTCATGCCAGCAAAATCAATACCAAGTAAATAATGAAAACAGGACAAAAGAAGAAAAAGACAAAAAAAGAGACAAAATGACCAACAAGCATGATAATCGCATGTAAATACTTGCTGTGTGTTACCATGACTCAACATTAATAAAACTGGTAAATATCAACTTCTAGGGACAACCATGTATAGACACAATGTAGAAACAACATAAAGTAGCAACAGTTTGAATAATACATGAACACAGTAGCTCTACAAACATCCCAATACTGACTTTATACAACATATATAGAATACACATGATATAATAAGCTAAGTATAACTAATATACAACTTTATCGCATGTGATACAACTAAAAAGCTAAATGGAATTTTACATGCAGTCATATTCGAATTTGATTAAATAATGAACTACTTCATTAAGATCCACTAAAACTAATTCGGACTGGAGTCTAATTGATATCCTGCTTCGTTTATATAACACAGATAAACATTTTAATTATTATTTGTAAATTTTGACAAATATCCACCACTTCATTAAGCTGACACCTCTATAATATGTACAAGAACAATTAATCTATATGTTTACACTTCATGATTCATAGCACGAAATCATCAATAGTAAAAAATAAATATCAGGATTCTGACACAGATTAAAACTTCTATACCTGTCTCATTTTCATTATGCTGCCAACAGTGAGTTAAACATTAAAAAAACCAAATCAAGTTTAACACAATGTAAGACTCCAAAATCTACACATAACAATCTCTATGAATTCATAACCATATGGTAAACATGAATGTTTTCCCTCAGGTTCCTGTGAGGATAAAAATGTCATATTTATTCATTTCTAACAATTCCTATACAGCTCACAGAATATATTTACTCTAGAATGAAGTCAATAAATGGTAATAAGAGTTTGTACAAAATCTGAGTTTATAGTCCTCTACAATGGTTCTATAGATTGTGTAAATATACATTATAAACTAAATAATGATTAAATTCAAGGTGTTTTATCAAGGTATGCTGATACAATAATCATCATACAAATTTCATAAAATAAACATCTGTTTATATCACTGAACAGGTAAATCAATAACCATGGCTAGATGTTATATCCTGTACATGTGAGATTTCTTCCCCTCCTCTATCAAACATACAAAAGTTATAAATATATCTAATGACTCATTCTCATGTTTTTATATTACAAGGAATGATTGATTGAGTGAAGCTGGACCATAGTTCACAGTCTGTGATTCAAATTGAGTTCTAACTAGCTATTCTACGATTCAAAAGATAAAAGAAAAATATTTTCTGCTAATTTCTGCCAGGAAATCACACAATGCATAGTTTGCTTATGCTATACAATGAATGTGAACATAAAAATATGCTCCAAACCGAAATGCCATCAAACTGGTGGTTCAAAATTCCAAATGTCATTTTAACTTTACAGAATGGAATTTTTTCTTTTATTTTTTGGATTGCAGTATATCTAGTTAGAAAGTGATTCAGAACTTTTACTTGACAAGTTTGTAGCCAGTGTGGGAATGTTCAGTTTCATTGTTGTTGATTTAACTTAGTCCACTATAAACTTCGTGATTTTCATCAAAAAATATGTTTTTGAAATACAAACTGAATGTTGGAAAGCAGTTCACGATTCAGCTTTACGTAACTGGGTTGTGTGTAGATCAATTAAGTGCATATCTATAAATTGGCAAAAATACACCAAAGGAACATCCTGAGATCAGCCAAACTAACATATCAATAGTTAAATTGTACTGGTTTGTGTTTATTATAAATTTTACCTTGCATATAATTGTCTCATCAGCATTTTCAAGCATTTTTTCACTTTATAATAAAATCATTTCCTCGAACAAAAGTATGTATATTCATTTATTCACTGAGCAAACTTGAAAATGTTCACATTTCATCATTTTTCAATGAACAAATTGTCTTATTGTCATATTCAATGTTTTATTAAGTCACCAGGTAAAATCACTGATACTAATTATCAGAAGTTTCCCTATAGTTACACAATAAGCCATGCAGTTTGTCACAATTCGATATTGATCACTTTACAAACTAATCCAGATAAATCCAGGTAAGTAAAAATAAGTTTAAATTGTAACACAATAAAAACATCAATCACTGTACTTTAAGCTTCTACTACATTGGTTAAAACAATTATTTATCATAAGGCTATTTATTGAGTTGTTGAGGGTAAATCAACCATTTAATTTAACGGACTTTATAGGAGTTCAGTCATACATAATACACAAATGTTTTTAACTCTTAAAAAAAAAACAGAAAAACAAAAGTTCCTTTATTCGACATTACTTTTTGCTGTGACAAAATTATAAGGGAAAAGTAGAATGCATCAACATTGCTCTTAATGATTATACAAGTCTACAATCTTTAAAAATGATTCACAAACTATTTCACTCAAAAAATATTTTGCACATGCACATTCCATCTTCAATTACTATATAATTAACCAGCAACTTCTAAAATGGAGTTGTTACAGCTATTTCTCAGGGACATTTTCCAGTGACCAGCTAACATTGTGATCATCAAATTTACTATGAACAATGAGACAACTGCTTTAAATTCCGTTCTGAGTCACTAGTTGTAGATAGGCATTACCGAACTGTCAATACTATATCGTAACCACATTCACAAACAATCAATTGTTTAATTTCATACTAATACTGACATTTAATATCCATTAATAAACTTTGACATATATTGGAAATAATAAAAACTCTAACCTAACTTAAAACATAAATATCTTGTTACAAAAAGCAAATTGCACACAATGCAAATATTCAACAAGAACATTTTTATACATGGTTAATGTAACAAATTAATACATCAAATGTCAAAGATTCATTGATTAATATGTTTAAGCACAAACAATTTACATACACACGTTTTGTATCAATACTACATCTTGGTACGTCACTTTAATTATTATAAAATGTCAAAGCTTTATGCAAAGAAATTTGAAGATAATTTGTAATAATCTCAAAACTATCTATATGAATATTCAAAGATCAATCATTTATTATTAATCATTACTTCAGTGAACACATAACATTTTGAAGAGTAAATCAATGTACCAGAGTACATTCACTGGTCATACAGCAGTGACACACAAACAGACAGATATATACACTGTTACTATATTGTATATTTTACATTAAATAAATGAAATTATCAACAGTCAGTTTGTTCAGTGAATACAGGTATTTGTAAGATTCCAGTAAACATAAATAAACAGATAACAAAAATCATCCACAAAAATGCAAATAAATTCTCAAAGAATAAAATCAATAACAATTGCATAGCAAGTAAAAAATCAGTTATAGGTGAAATTAAGTTGTAGACTATTTAAGGAAAATAACACATCATGCAACTTTGGGACAAAGCAGAACAATAGTAACAGGACACACAATATTCTTGTAGAATTCAAATCTTGGAACAATTGAACTATAACTCTCTGAAGCTATGAAGTTATTCATATGTTAGCAATATATATGACATTACAATATTCCATTTAAATTCATAAAAATTAATTTAAAAAAATCAACCTTTAACAAGGCCTGAATACAGTGTAATCAGACTGAATTAAATTTCACTTCCTATCACATTGACAAGCTTTTCTCATAAAAACTGAGTTCCAAGTAAGTGAAATGATAAGTTTACAAGTTGACTACAATAACTTACTCTGGATTTCTTCTTTTGCTTAATACGAGGATAACAAAGTATTCACAATTAAGAAACACAACAATACATATGTAAGTCATATCAAATCAATACATCTTTTAATCACACGCATACGAAAAAAAACCCAAATATTTAGTTTCATCAAAATACATGTATTTACAGTTTATGATCAAAACAAGTTTTCAAGAACTGTTACAACTTCATCCCTCATCCTATCACCTAACTGTGTCCTAGTTCTCACATAAGCATCATTCAACACAATAACCCAAACTATCAATCAATGAGTAGATCAATCATACACAGTAAGGTCCAAAATCTGTACATCTAGTTAATTAAAGCTGTCATTTAAAAATGCATCTGAATAAATGGACTGGTTATAGCTTTACTAGTAAAAGACACAGAGTGGAGAAAAATAATAGATAGATCTAGAGCCAGAGAGACAAGATGACATGTACCATGTATAGGAGAGTGGAAAATATTACATTAAAATACATGCTGTACATTACAGCTGTGCTTTACATTGCTGGAGTTCTAGACTTTTATATTGTACATAAAGTTTATGTTAAAGTACAGACTTGTACATTCAATACTTCACAGTAACCACTGACATACAGGAAACTATGGAATGGACATGATACATAATGCATTAAACAGATGCCCACAATTTAAATTAATTTACAAATTTCTTATCCAGTTAATAATATAGCTCATCATTAAATTCATTTCTGTGAAAAGCATATATTCTCTAGAAAAAAACAACATATTACAGTATCCACCTGAATGAACTGCAATGAAGTGCATTCATGTCGTGGACGTTTTAAGCAGTCACGAATATAAAGCAATTCATAAACTTAAATCTACACTGAAGACATTGTGCTAGACGAACAGTATTACACATTATATATACAAACATGTAACCAAAGTAAGTATTATCCAAAAATGAAATGTTCATACAATAATCTTAATATACATATTATGCACACAGACAGGTTACATTCCATTCTTTTTATCCAATTATATTACTACAGGCAAGGGACATAACTTAAAACAACTTGGTTAATAATTGTAGAATTGTCTCCCTTCATTCAAGTGGGAAGTGTAAAAATACACTATAATGGAAAAAGTCAATTCGTGTTAACCACTTTAGAAGATTAACTAAACTCAGGAAGTTAGTATTCATATTTATACTGTATATCTGATGAGGGCATAAACAAAAATAAAAGGGAGAACAATAGAGAATAAAGTAAATATACAACATGTCTGTTAAACACAGGTTGTTTTAATGTTCAGAGGGCAATGCTAGTATAGGTACTATTATCTATTTTATAGTAACCTTAGTTAATGAACAATAAACAAAAAAAATGGTCCAAAATCTGTAAATTATTTCAGATAGGTTCACATACAATAGTGCATAAAAGCATACACATATATATTATATCCAGTACACATACAGTAAACATATGCATATCTGTAATCATTTATCAAGAGTGAACATATAAGTTAAATACACATTTCTGCATAATTATATATAGAAGATTATTTTATTTCCGTGTAGGGATTTCCTATCTACTTAGTGAAGAAATATTATAATCTGTAAATATACAAATCTATTTTACGTCTATCCTGGAAGTTGAAAAGTTCAATACATAACAGAAAAAAGATGTAAAGCATTACATTCCTGAATATTGTACCAAACTATGAACCCTGTACAACAATCATCTGTGACATAGGATGACTTATATACTGATATGTTATATTAGGACTACTCACATTTCATCACAGCATTCATAGAGCATTCAATTACGTCATGTGATCTTCGATATACAATACTGATAAAAAAGAATGAATCTAAACACTATCATTCTAATTACTGAAACTTTTAATAAAAACAAGAACTCATACTTCGCACTTAACACGTTGTCAGGACAACAAAGTTTTAAATCTGATGTCAAATCCTGAATCAAGTCATCATATATCACAGAGTATTGAAGAAAATGAAGCCACACATGTTACTTTGTAGTGTTAATTTTTATACCTGTGCAGCCCGGCCGGCAGGATATTCCAACGCATCAAAGTAGCGTTCATCGCCCTCCACTCGAGGCTACAAATTAGCACACATCCACACTGTTAGTCTCAGTATACACAAGAAACAAGCAGCTTATAGAAGTCAGTACAAAATTTGATGTTCAAGGTCAAAGAACACTAAATATTCAGTATTATGTATCATAACCTTTGACATTAAACGCAAACAGCAGTACAACATGTACTTAAATTCTAAAATCATTAAATTATAGAACCTGGCTTACATTTTGAGATGATACAAACAGAATTACTACACAGTCAACAATGACCTTGACAAGGGATCAATGTGAGCATTTAAGTATGTTAAGATCTGTCAAACTGTAACCTGGTAATAAGTTGATCCTAAAATTTCATTACCACTATATATTACTTCCTTCTAGTGACAAATTTGTCCCTTTTATATCCCCAAATAAAATTTCTGCAAAATTGTTGGAAATTTGAAAGTGTGTATTGGCAAGAAGCCAGAACAACATACAGATTAAAATCCTCACTTAATGCAACAAGAATTGTTGAAATCACAGCAAATAAAAAAAACTGACATTTCTACATTTAATTGAGCAAGCAAAATTCTGCATATCAAGGGTTTAACATTCACAGCACTACCATGTAGATGATAACATAATCTACACTGAACATTGTCACTCATCGTCATTCAATGCACAATTTGTATCAATATCTACATATAACTCTGATTATTTACGTGACTGTAACATATTACATAGACAATGGCAGAGCAAACTTGGTCCTTCCATTTAACTGCAGCAAGACCATTTAACCATTTAATGGAAGACACTGTATGTTATGTAGCTATTGAACATGTGTTACAAATAAGAAAAGTAATAAGGACAGATTTAAATAGCAATAAAGAAGATACCATCCCATCTGAACCTATACAATATTGTGATACTAAGGTACCAGGAAGGATGTAACAGATTACAACACCAAGTTCCAGCACAGAAAACAGATCCATCACACTAAGTCTGGACACTAATTCTTCAAGAGTGTCTACATTCTGATTCACATCATAAATAACAAACCTTACATTTATCAGTCTATAACCTAGAGAGCATCTACTTACATTTTAAGCATCTAAGATCATGCATTATATCATACATACAGTATAATACTGGGTATTTTGAAATTGTTGAATTCAAATTTTGTGGTGATATGAATTTGCCAAAGCTATCCATGATTTAAACAGTGGTGATAAACTCACAATGATTTAAGGAAGAATTAAAATTACTTACAGTAATATGTATAACAAAATATCTGCATGGTTACAGCAGACTTTAGAAATCAATGTAAGAACACATTGCACCATCTGACAAAACACATTACCTATCACTGGACTGCAAATGGTCAAATTTCATGCTTCATGTTCAATACAGTTTAAAAACCAGAACTAATTGGGTAAGTAAGCAGGAGTCTATTATACGTACTGCAATCATGTCAGCCCCTAATACCTAATACTTAAAACTCAGGCACATGTTTGCATACAGGGACTTTACATGGGATAGCAACCTTACCATCAGAATAGTTTTGTTAAATTAGAATAATCAAGAGCAGATCACACAAAAACAATAAACATGATTACACAGTTTGTTGGTCCTCCCCTCCAAATGTGTTACATTCACAGGATCTATGTTGTAGCTAATTATTTATTAATTTAAACTCGGATAACTGATACTTTTATGATGAACTTGTTTTTGTGGTATTTTATAGAACAGATAATTGTTCAATTTACTAGAAATGATGGTCCATGAATAACTAAGTTTTTCACAAATCTAAATTTCTCATAAAGCTCTTATTTTAGCAAAGTATAAAACAGCACACACATAACCCACCTTTCCTTCCTCCCCTTTCACTGGTGAGAAGAGCATCTTGTCAATTACATGGGCTTCCCTTGGTGCGCCGTCTCCATCCACATGTTCCTGTAAGGCTCTAGCGGCAGGGTGACGGGCCACACCTCTTGAAGAACCTGAATGTTGCTTGTGCTGTGGTGGGGTACTCATTAACATTAAATCTTCATTCTCCACCAAACTAAAATACAAACAGTTAATATCCCTTCATGTATTCATACACAAATGTTTAAATATTCAATAGATGCATTCTTTAAGATTTTTTACAACATACAACTACACTTAGCAAGCAACACAGTTAACTAATACAGAAATATTGCATGAAGCAGTATGTTTCAGATATCATTCAACAGAACTATTCATAGCACTAAATCATGCACATTACTATAGGGAATACAGAATTCTAAAGGTCCTCTCCCTAAATGTTCATTCACTGGTTTTGACTGATGTAACTTGTTGTAAAACAAGTACATGTATTCACTATGTATTTGCAATCACACAGAATAGTAATCATTAGTCTTGTTCAAACTGAGGACAATGTCATGCATCCATAGGTGAAAACCTGCCATGTTAGTTTACATGAAAACTTGCAACTGAGTATTTATGAAAATTTTAACAAGAAATAAAGCACAATTTTCGCAGACAAAATACATATATTAATCCTGTCACAAATCACACATGTGACATACATGTACATCACTTCTAAGATTTTTATATAAAATGGGGTTTTCTTCAGATTGGTTTGACACATATGTAAAACCTATAAAAGTAAATTAAATCTAACATATACAACATATGTGTTACCTGTTTCCACCTAAGGCAGTTTCTGACACACGTCTTGTCACCTTATCAGGCACTAAAAATAGAGAAAATTTATGAAATTAAATATTAGCTATTTAAAAATCAACAGTAATAAAAGTTACATGTCAAATGTCCCCTTCATGATCTGAGAAAATAACAATAAATAGTCATAGCAACATGCAGTTATGCATAAAAAATGTACATGAAGTAGTAACTTAGTGATCAACAACATTTTTTACAAAGTTTCTATGAAATGATTGTACAGATGAAGTTGATGGTACAGATAAATATTAACATCTACTGAAACCTCTTAAAAGATACAGCATTGCCTTTGAGAAATTAAACAAACTTGAATTAACATCACACAAAATATAAACACCAATTTAATTTTAATTATTTCACTGTCAGTTTTCTTATATTTGATGGGAGTTAAGGGTACACTTCATTCTGAAAGAGGCATCCGACAGCATCTTACCATCTTTACATTGTTTCAGAACATCCTATGGTTTAAAATTAAATCCTACATGTAAATAACATACATCCAAAAATCAATTCAAGGAAATCTGAAGCATGTTGGAAACATGTGTTGTAAGAATCATTTAAATATTTAGATAACTACCTTTTCTGATTTGAGACAAGAGAAAAGCATAGAAAAATGCACCAAAATACATGTATTAAACTATTAACTTTTACTACAATCATTTGAACTAACATCAGATCGTAACTCCCACTTGTAAAAGTAAACTAAGAGCTGAGATGTATGCACTCAGTGCAGCTGTGGTAATGAATTCAAGGTTACATAGAGAAACTTACAAACACACAGCTTTAACCCAATCATTAATTTCACTGTTTAAAATGTAATTTCTCAGAACTTGGTTGATTTATGTAACACACCTTACACAAAAACAATTAAAAATGAAGATTTTACCAACACTTAGACAATAAACGTGAGAAGATTTTCAGAACATATACAGAAAATGAATCATGAATCATTTATAATATCACAATGAAACTATTCTTTTTCAACAAAATTCACATTTTTAGGCCCAAGACTTTTTTACCAGCAGTTTAATCAATACTATTACATCAGAAATCATTTGTCTTCTATATGATTCACACACTGTGCAAGGAAGCAGAACAATGCTCACATAATGACAGCAAAACAGGTATTTACAGGAAGGTAATTCAGGAGAACTATTTATCATATGTTATTAATTACCATTGATTAAACATTAAACTAAAACACATGCAGTATTTTTAGACACAGGTATATTACTGGACAAATACTAGTTCACAACTACATGACCCCTAATTTATGAACAAAAAAGGCAAGCTATGTTGTTCAAATCAATTTCCCTATTATGAAGATCCATTTACTGACTAAGCTGCGTGTTATAGAGTAAATCAGCATTATTTTATACAAATCTACAAAATTTGTGACCAAAAGTGATTTCAAGCAGAAAAAACATTTAAAACTCCATTACCATCTTAAACAAATGAGAAGCTTCCTGTCACTCGACATACACAAATGTTTCTTTCTCATAAAACACAACTTAAATTCAGCATTTTCATTCTAATGATTATCATATTATATGCAATTTTGATAGAACATTTTATGAGACCATCTGTAGATATTAACAATATATCGAGGCAAACAGTGTAGTACCCATTGAATACATATATAACCAATAGATTAAATCAGACATACAAATGTATACAACAAAGTGTAAGGTCACACGACATAGATTATAGATTGAAAAGTTCACATGAATCAATAATTTCTCCACATACCTGCGTTGTTAGCATAAAATTCTACATTGCATCATTGAGTATTTCCTCTAAAAATGTAAATATTTTACCTCATAATAACATATGGGTGTTAATTAGAATTCATCAACTTTACCAATGAAACTTATAATGTTTGTGAGAATTTTACTAGGGATAAATTCATCCAATTTTCAGTATATCACAGATAAATGTGTGGCAAAATAACAATCAATACTACTTTAGTATGCATCAGAACATTTCTCCTCAGCATACTGGTAATGAGCTTCTAGATGATTCAGACTGAAAGGAAACAAGCATGTGAGTGAAACTGATCAATACAACCAGCTTCCTGGAATAATCTTACACCTGGTTTAAGGCATTTTTTGGTTTTGATTATCAACAGTAAATGTGAATTATTCAAAAATCCTTCCTGTTAACTTCAAGAGAGATATTTATATGAAAGTGCGAGAAGGATCACATGAATTAAATTATTAACCAACCCTGTAAATAAATATAGGTACAAATATATAAATATGGTCAATATTCTGATTTAGATTTATTTCACAGACACTTAAAAAAATCATTTTAACTCTCATAAAAGTTCAAGGTTGATATCATGAAATTACAGTTAGCAAAGTAGCTCAAAATGTGTCCAACAAACAAGGATTATCAAATCAAGGGGTTCACTATTTCAAAGGATTACAATGCGTTATTGATTTTTGAGCAAAGTAAGAGTAACAGCTGTGTGTGGAGGAACATTGAGTCACTTCAAGTTTGATTTTACAATAAGATTTCAAGACTAAAGTCGGGATTTATTTCAACACAACAGTTACCTCCTAAATGAATATCAATACAGGGGACTACAAACACTTCAGGGAGGGTACAAACATAATCTGGTATTACACAGCCACCTTTTGTTACAAATACATGTATCAGCTCACATGTCAGAGCGTGGATCAATTTTAAATTCTGTCAAACCGGCCCTTTTAATATATTTTTAACATGACATAATTATGTCTAGATTTCATTGTACCTGCCTTTCACAGGTGAATAATCTTATTTCATCAAGACACAGAAAGTGAAGTTATAATTGCACATATCAACAATGATTAAAAAAACATATTGATAATTACACAAAGAGATTACAATTGAGCATTATATTTTCCATAATCTAAAAATATGACATACCAGGTATAAGTGAATAAAAAAATCCAATTAAGTTTTAAACACACAATGAAACAATGCACATAAAATGGCAATTAAAATTTCTAGATCTTTATCACAATTTCTTTAAATGCCTGTATAAAAAGTTTACAACACATAGTCCACACACACCAGCGCACTAGAATAAAAAACTAAGATACGGTGTGAACATTTATCAATAAAGCAGTTTTCAATCATTGAGCATAAACAATGCAAACACAGAACCACACAATCAGGTCAATCTAGTTTATACAAATAATTCCCTGTTTCATATCGATTTCACAAATTCGCAAACTTTTACATGTTAAAACGTAACAAGTACCAATGTAAACTTAAGAAATCCTCAATACATTTAAGTGCATAAATCATGACCTTCATAAATCACACTGGTAAACTGGGTATGACTGACGATGAATAAATAATATACAAACAGTTAACCATTTGAAAAAAACATGTTTCATTTACATTTAAACTAACATGTAGTATAATCAGCACTCAAACACTGCTTGAGAGTTTTACTACAGTTTTAAACATTAGTTTCCTTAAGTTTCACACAATTAATACTGGTCTGAGTTCAAAATATGTGAAGTTAGTAAAACAATAAATAAAAATTACTTGATTAATCCTCAATAAACTATTTTATAGTAACAATGTCATACAGTAAAAATTCCTCATATAAATGTTTCCATAGGTTCAAAACATGATTGCTACAACCACTTTTAAACAGCCATAGTTGTACACTTTTTATACTCAATTTTTATTAAATTTTAATTAGACGTAATCACAAGAAGAACCAGTCTTATAGTTTGATGTATAGGAAAGTGAACGGTACATACTCAGCATGTACAACTTAATGTTAGAAATGGTACACAAAACATACCTGTTCATATAAATTCTTGTACTCAATGTTAATGAAAACACATCAATAATACAAGATGATCCATTACAATCATTTACATAGTTTAAACTTCAATGTTTCATAACCAATCATAAACTTTGTTATTTGGAAATTATAAAGCATCTAAAGACCTTAAAAAATGAAATCACAAAACACAAACACAAAACTATTCCATTGTCACTATTCTATTTGCACTGCAGTACTAACAAGTCAAGTCCACTTTATCTTACTACAAATATGTAACAGTATGACTAGATAAATAGTAATACTGGTATGTGCTACCTGTTGTTCAATTATTTTATCTTACGGTTCCAATCTTTTTATGAATGTTTAATAGTGAGATAAATATTGACATAGTGAAATATAATTATACCAATAAACAAGGGAGACAACTCCTATATTGTAACACAGCAGTTCTCAAGGGATAAAACTCTACCATGCAAGTATAAGGGAAGCCACTCCAACTGTATTACATTACTCAAGATTGGGAGAGTTATGCTAGAATACACAACATTATCTTATTTCAATTCAAATACACTTTCTGCATAAAATATCAGCCAAGCTTACATGTTTATATTTAATGTCTGAACAAAGATTTCATTGGGACAATTACAAGAATACACACAGAAGCCAAAGATAGCATACCATTTCATTCTTAAATATAAACATTGAAAAAAATATTCTAAATAAAGTAAGAAAATATAGAAAACCTGCACATCCGCTGAAAGTCCATGACATCCGGCGATGTTCACGACAATAATCACTCCAACCATTTGTGTAGGATGAATATAATGACATGGTTATTTTAAAACTTTTACAAAATGTCTAAATGCTAATCTCTCTCCTCAATTCCTACAAAAACTTATCTCAGAATTCATGTAAATTTTGCTACCGAAAGTCAAGATGATTGTCACTTTACAAGTTTGTGTTATAGCAAGATTCTTACAGAGCAACGTCCTCAAGACTAGAATCATTAATAATCAAGTTCTGATAAAGTTGGGTAACTAACCACAGCTGATCAGTCTAAAGTTTAAATGTCCAAAACTACAGTAATACCACTACTGATTGTGTCAAAGGGAAAATGTGACCATCAACAGTCATATTATTGATATTCTCATCTTAATTGAAAATTAACACTAATGCAAAGTTATCAAGCTAATTTCATAACTGAATTAAAGGCTTAAAACTGGTTTAAAAAGAAATTTGCTTTCAAAATCATAGGTAAATATACTGCAGAGGTTACACTGTATATTTAAAAGACAAACAAACAAACAAACAGAAGATGATATCAGTACTAAGTATCCACTGAATCCTGACTAGTAACTATATACATAACATGAGTAAATCATTTATACAAGAGCATCCATCGGTTCATGCTTCCTTTGTTTGTAATCATCCAGTGACTTATTGAGTAAAATAAACTTTATCCATTTTAAATCATTTTATAAAACCTGATATAAATCCATAGATTTCACAATAAGATAGTACAGAGTATGTGCGCCCAGTGTTACCAGTTCTGAAAAGAGATACCCACAGACAAATACTGCAATCTTTACACAAATAAATCAAATTTGGATAAATACAATTATCTCAGTTCAGAATCTTCATAAATTATTCAAGATATATTTCTATATAACATGTTTGACACTTAACAAGATGTCCTTTACAGTATTGGATGTTCTGACTGGATTCTGTGTACTGTTAATACTTACTGTAACATAAGTCACATCTCCTACTTTCAGAACAAGAAAAACTAGCCTGAACTAAGTATAAACTCTCCATTTCTCACAGAATGCAGTTTGAAAATAGAATTGTCAAGTTTCATTCAATCAGTTTAAAAAGCTCTAGTCACTCACAGACAACTGTCATATTTGTACATAGAATGGCAATGACTTTGTTAGATATATGTATGTAACACGGTGTTTAACAAACCTAAATGTAAAAAATCTACACATAAGACATACAAATGTAATCTACCACATCTTCATATACTGGACAGATATTGACTAACAGAGAAGAACAACGGAAGGACTAACACACAGATATGTATTCATTATTTAGATTAATGTGGAGGCATCGTGGTCTACAGGTAGAGTGTCCGACCTCTGATCCAAAGGTCCTGAGTTTGAATCCTGGCTTAGACTAGTTTTGTTCATGAACTTCACAATCCCATTTTTCGGACGCAGTACTGGTGAAAGGTCCAGGAAGGGGACTCAAGCGTGATTAACATAAGCAAAATTGCTTGTTTCACAATCGAGCTTAAATAAATTGGTATAAATATTTAGAACACTCATACACAGACAAATAGTTCAACTAGATTTGTCAGAAGTGACAGACCAGAAACAATCAACAAACAACTTTATTACATTAGACAATAATCACTCCTACACTAACAACATTATCTGAAATTTATCACATTATCAATGAGGAATAAACATTATTTACAAATGTATGAATACTTGACACAGTCAAGCTGTTTCCACTGATTTATAGATGCAACTTGTTCCTTTATTTATAATTATCTAACAAAAACTCTGATCTCTGATGAAATATTTCTACAAGTACAGATTCAGCTACATGCTAGGGAGACTAAAGTCCATAACAGAATGTTTATTTTTACATCATAATTTATCAAGATAAGTTCTAACAGTTGATACATACTCATACCACACTAAGACGTACATAGATGTCTCCCATAGACTGCCATGATTTTCAGGTGCTGAAAACTGTTATACCATGCATCTGATGACAAGAATTCAGACAGCAACCTTCACAAGGGGAGACAACAAACCCAGTTCTCTACTAGATCTAATTACTATCATACACAAACTACTGGCATAAAAAGAAGTTAAATGAAAGGGGAGATAATCTATCACATCAACCGTAGCATAAACTACAAAATGAACCTTTTGAACGTGAGAAAAGGTTGGCAGCTAAAGATGCTCCCTGTAGGTGTAAAACAAGTGACCCAGAATATACAGTGAAATCTAATCAGTTCAAAACAAACAGTGAACTATTACTCACATTTCTGCAATGGATTTTACACTTGCCTCTTAAAAATAATAAACAAGCATTTGTTTGAAACTTAACTAAAAAGCTCAGATATGGCAAGATTTGAAATTTGAGATTTTGTCTTAATAACATACATACTTATATTTACATATGACTGTATATCTGAGTAAATAAATGCTATGCAAGTTATAATTCTAAAAATATAATCTAAATAAAATAAAAGAGGGAAGAGTCTGCTAGATGGACTTATTATGTGTCATTTTATACCAAATCACTGAAGATTTGAGCCAAACTGAGATACAAAGTTCTTTCATTTAAGAGGTTGGTCAGCCAGTATAAGGAATATTGTTAAGCATAAGAATCATTCCATACAAGTTCTATGTCTCAGTTAACAACAGCACCATCAGCTAATCTACAAACAGTCTTCCTGAACAAGATCATTTCCAAGTAATTTCTTACTGCAAAATCACATAAGTTTATGAAGAAAATACAAAGTTACAGGGCTAAACCATGAATGCTATCACTTATAACCACTTAGTGGGCCATTATTCTAATCTAATGAAGGAAAGAGTTATAATTCACATGATATTAAGGCATATATTGATAACAAACAAGTATAACAAAGTTTTAGTAGATGTAACTGTCTCTTGTAGTTACAACACATAAAGTGGGACATAAATGTACAGTAAAACTTTGTTATCACACTGAAACATCAAGTATTTTCATGTGTGCAATTTCTTGTCTGAAAAACATATAATAACACAATGCTTCAAATCATCAGACAACTTAGTTTTATGCAACAAGAAACTTTTAAATAAAGGCAGTTGCTCATAATATTGATACGCTTGATAGCAAAGTTTTACTGTAATTCTGTCAAAAAACATAACCTAATAGATCCTACAGGAGTTATGGTTCATAGCCTTCTTTCTGTTTGTTAAAATTTTAGACAAGTTTTAAAGCAGTAACAAGTGTAACATACAGTAATTACACACACACTATCACGTCGGCCAACAATCAAATGACAACAACATACACTGCTGGATATCTTGTGTTACTGAAATAATGAAAAAATACATAATCAAATATCTTACCTTGTTCTTCCACTAATGGATCAAATGCTGACAAAGAATCCCGAGTTTCAACTCCCTAAAATATGAACATTCTAAAATTAGAAACTGTCATGTTGAAAGTTCAAGCCAAAAAGGATTTGTGTTGGCAGATATTGTCTATCAGCATCTTTAACATACTAATAAGACTGCGCATAAAGTGCCATTGGAAATGGTTAAGTACCCTTTTCATTGAAATTTTTATTCAAATCATGCAATATAAGACCAATGTGTAATAATAAAGACACTAAGACATGAAGATCTGAAAATAAGAGTCTTGATAAATGAAATTCTAGTTTTGGTCGACAATCACTAGTCCTTTTTACCAAACTTGTTCAAACATTTAAGAACATTTACCCAGTATAATTTAGTGCTTAGGGAAGGAACACAATTTATCTTCAGTTTCTGCAATAGTAGTATACATAACTGGGCGACATGTTGCAACACTTACCTTAACATCTTACCAAGCATATTATAGTTTTATCAATAATGATAAAGACAAAAAAATACAGATTTTAAACATAGATATTTACATTTTCATGTTTCATTTTTTCCATCATATCCCAGGCTTCATCTTCATTGAATGCTGAAATATAAAAATTCATTCATTTAATAACTCCTATCAAATAGTTCATAACAGCAAATGAGATGATAGAAAACATATCAACAACAAAAGTTAAAAAAGATACAGACAATTACACAGTATAACAGGTGAAGTTGACTATTTCAAGAAGATGGTTAAATGACTATTATCAACTAATACTTGTTTTTTTTTTTCACAATACAAGCTTACCTTCAGAGGCAGGCACAAACTCTTCATTATTTTCCATTGGCATTTCACCAGCACCAAAATCATGAACACTATCAATCATATCACTGACTCTCCCTATCATTTCAGATGTTGTCATCTGATTGGATAAATTGTCATTAACTTCATTGTTGATAGGCTGGTTATTAGTTGACTCCACCTCCTTTTCAGTATCAGCAGTTGACAAGTCAATTTCATTGGAACTTTGAGCATTAGATGGAGGAAGAGGGGCAAATATCACAACATCTTCAGAATCCTAATAAAAGCAAAAATAAGCAAATATTTTTATTCAACTAAACAAAAGAAGTTTATATATAAAGCAATAGGTTTTTACATAATAGATAATAGTATTTATAACAATGTCAATGGATTAAATTTCTGTTATCGAACATGTCTTCATATCATTGTAATGTGACTCAAATTAAAATGCTAACAAATACTAAAGTTTTATATTTCAGAACAAATTGGATTAAATATTTTGGGTTTTTTTTGCCACAAGCTGGCAAAAATTGTAAGTTTTCAGAGATAACTGGTTTATAATGTTTTCAAATTATAGACATGTTGCAGTGTTTACGAAAGAGTTCTTTGAATGATTTCTGAAATCTGTTATTTGATTGAATACAAGCACTCATATTTAAAAGACTTTAACAGCAGGCTCTACTTTAAATGCTGGAATTTAACAAATTTTCAAACAATTGAGTACTAATTACCTGAACACCAAAATTCTGTGGTGGCTTGAATTTTGACTTTGCCTTGGGTTTCTTTATTCCAGATTTCTTCGGACTAGTTGTTTTTTTCCTGAAACAAGAAATATAACTTTATCATTCATAAATACATGTATTTCTAGATCTATAAAACTTGTACTAATTCCATGTAAACAATTCAACATTAAGCAAACACATTAAAAAAATCTGACTTCAAATTTCATAAATGAACGATCAAGAGGATTAACTCAAAATACATACACAGGCTTAGGTTTTACTGGTTCAGGTCCACCATCTTGATCTACATCATTGGAAGTTTGATCCTGATCTTCATTATTTAAATGATTCTCTGTAGGAGGAGTTTGAGACTTAGATCTTGTCTTAAAACCTTTAGTGCTTTTCTCAGGAGATTCCTCAACAGTTTTGCCACATTCACTGCCATTAGTACTATTGTTGTCATTTAATGCATCATCCACTACTTGATCCTCTGCATGTTTAACAGGCACATTCACAGGAGAACTACTTACTTTACTCCTAGTTTGGAAAGGATTTTCCTCCAAATCATTGTCAGTACCATTAGGCTGTGATAGTTCATTATAATTATCAAGGCTTTCTTCAATAAATTCATTTTGCACAGGAGACTGGCCTAACTTAGTTTTAGTTTTAAAAGGATCATCAACATTGTCTACATTTAATGGAGGTGATTGTCCAAGTTTTGACTTAGTTTGAAATGGATTTTCTTCTCCAAAATCTTTTTCAGTCTCAGATATGTCATTATCAGGTACTGGTATGGGTTGTGATTGTTTGGGAGGTGATGATGCTATCTTTGACTTTGTTTGAAATGGATTGCTGATTTCCTTGCAGGGTGAACTACCCAGTCCACCACTGGATTTGAATGGATCAATCGCATCTAAATCCAACTCATCAAAATTGATGTTGTATGACCCACGAGGAAGTGGGGGCGATTCAGGGCGATCCCCTGCATCCCCCATCATTCAAAGTTGAGGTGGAACCAGTCCAGAATATGAGTATTACAAATATGTTATAATTCACAAATTGGTAATAAACTGGTCAAGTCTGCTGCTGAATCTGAAATAAGAAAATTACTGAAATATTCAAAATTACTCTAAAAAAAGTAAAATGTGCAATACATTGAGAAAATATCAAACAAGAGAGCCACAATGGCCCTGCATTGCTCACCAGAATAAATGTTAATTAACTTGTTACTAAAAAGGTAATAAAGGTACACTTGTGGGCAAATAATGGGGAACAATAATAAACTTGATCATCAAAGGATATTATTCTGATGACTTTTAATGATCCAACCATTGGTTCATGAAAACAAGTCATTTTCAGGTATTTCTAGCTCTAGTGGCTACCAATATGGGCCTGACACTGAAGGAACCGGCCAGCTTCCGGTGGCTTTCACTTGGCAAAGCAGTGAACGCAATCCATGCCTGCTATCCGGTTCTGTATCAAACACTAGAACAGGAAGCAGCCGAGGGTCTTGCTGAGGCCAAGGCCTGTTGAACAAAGTAAGAATGGTGACATTTGTTACCGGTCTGTTACGAGATGTATTAGGTCTGATCTCAAAACTCAGTAAGACCATGCAAGGAGAGTACGTGGACATTGACACTGTGAACACACAAATTGAAGTTAGTCTGACTAAACTGAACCAGCAGAAAACAGTCAATGGTGTCAAGCTCCAAGCAGTCTATGATGGAATCAAAGACAGCATGTACCGCGACTGATAGGGAGATGTTGAGAATAGGGTTCCAGAAGAGCATGGGGAACTATCTTGACAAATTGAAGCACAACATCGAGGAGAGATTCGAGCCTAATTCTATGGCCACACATCAACATTTGAACACAGTGCTAAACGTGTAGAAGGTCCCTAAAGCTGCCAATACTCTTGAGTCACAAGGTGAAGTGGCCCTTGATTAACTGGTTCAGGTGTATGGTGGTGAAGTGGGCATTATTGATAGTGCCAGGGTCCATGAGAATTACATCGACATGAAGGTGGTTCTGAAAACCCTTGATATGAACTTACAGGAAGCATGCCAGCACATCATAGCCCAATACGGTGACATATATCCTGACTTTGTGGCACTCTTGCATATTCTTCTAGTGTCGCCAATCACGTCTGTAGCATGTGAACAGGGATTTAGTGTTCACAACACAATCAAAACTAAAGCGAGGTCCAAGCTTGGACACCAGACAGTTGTTAGTCTTATGAGAATTAAACAGGAAGGGAAATGTGTCAAAGACTTTGATGCTTCTGCAGCGGTGGCCAAATTTAATGTGGTGAAAAATTGAAGGAAGTGAAATATGAGTATACGTCTTGGAACTTTCATGATTAGTATTTTTTGGTAAAAAAATATGTGTCAAAAGTACAGTGCATGTTGCATAATATATCATGTCATTTTTGAATAAATTTTATTCACACTATATTTGTTGAGATTTTCTTAGGGAAGGCCCCCTTATTCCAAGAACAGAACTAATAATCAAATGATAGTAAAAAAAACATGGGTGCAGTCCTGTATTTTGATTCATTCAACAGAACTTTTAAGCTAAAATTTTAGTCTCAGATTGCACCAGAATGCCACATTTAAGGTTCTTAATCACAAAATTTTCTTGGGGAAGGTCCCCCCCCCGAGGGAGGGAGTATCCCCTCCCACACTCTCCCCTCACTGCTTCGCAGCTTCTCAGGAGTCCCTTGGGACTCCTATTTTCCAACCATAAGGAGTCCCAGGACTCCTATTTCAAATTCCTAGTGAGAACCCTGGGCCAACCACTTTTATTTCAGCAAATCTGATAGAACACTATCTAAGGATGCAGTTAGAACGTCAAAAGGCTTCTACACAGCAAATTTGAAATAACCCAACGGGTAGTTTCTGAGGAGAAGACCATTGTTGAAGCCAGACGACGGAGCATCCACCTACCCATCCCAACAGTTCACCCTGACCTTAGGTTCTGGTGAGCTTAAAATAAAAAGCAAATGTTGCGATTGTCCCACAAAATAGAGGGACATCACATTCCACAAATGAAAACTGCCAGGGAAAACCCTGATCAGTGGCACAAACTATGCAATAAAGGAATGAAAATCAATCATTTAACAGCATTTGAAAAAAACATGTCTTGATTCATAAAGGGTCTTGAAAATGTATTACAGAGACAGGGACATTCAATACATGTTACTCATCCCATTACCCTTTAGACATGTACCTGTATCTCTTATCAGTAACCATTACAGTTTATTGGGAAAATTTGAAAATTTGATACCTATTGTGCTTGAACTAAATTTACCACTATAAAACATTGTTTAATCATATTATGATAATGTAAAGCTTGCAGAGAATAAAATTTTCTTTTTTATGGTACCATTCTTATGTCTGTATTTAAATTGAATTTTATGCAATGGAGAAATAAACTAGACAAAATATTCTTAGAGGTAATTAATGATATTTCCAAATGATATTTAGACTAAACAAAGAATTCATGGAAAAAAGAAATATTTTTACACAGGTCTCATCTCTTATCATTGATACTAATATTAATATTATAACATCTAGTATTGATTTTAAAATTTTTATAATTCTGTCCGAATTATTTTCAAATTTAGACAACTGACACTTTTTTTTTCTTAATTCATATCACGTACCTAAATAATCATCAAGTTCCAATTTGCTAAATTACTCAAATTTATTTACATCACTACAAGTTCAATTAACAAACAGATAAGCTGTAAATAACGTCACATAGTCTCAGCATGTTTTTATGACACTGAAATAATCATGCATATATCAAATATACACAGAAAATTTATTTGTAATTGGCAAATGACTTAAAAAACGAACACCAACACTTAGAATGTGTAATATGAAAAATCCATACATGCATGATCGGGTGATCAATCAATTATCAACTTTTCATTGGCTGTTCAATTTGAAGAACGGCCTTGAAGTTGTTTTTCAGCAGAAATTGAGTTAAAAATATGTGTGACTACATTCTATATCTCAGGTTTTCACTGGACATCAAAAGTTTAGGGTCAAAAATGACCCTTGGCTGATGATAATTTGAAGTCAACAAATTTCCATCTAATTTTATTGTAAATTTGACACTTTGGTACAAATTCTCAAAAGTCAAAGGCTTTATTTTACAGATTTCAAGAGTCAAAATGCTATTTTAAGGGTCAAATGAAAGCACTGTGTCTGGTTTTGTCTTGTGAAGTAATTTTATCAGAGTAGAAAATATTGATATTGAATGTACTGGAAGTGGAAAAGTGGAAGTGGAAGTGTAATGATTAGGGATTAATAATTTTTAGATGTAAATACGGTAAAAATTTAAATAGCAAGTACACATTTTTTAGCTTTTTTGTTTGGTCTATGTTCATTATTTATGAAAATGTAAGTTTGGCAGAAAATTTTTTTTTGTTACTACTTATGCATGATAAACACATAAAAATGCGTATCTGGGAGGCTATCGATAAGCAACAAAATATGCATATCTCGGCAGTAATGGGTTAAGAAATATTCCAGGCTTAATATAATCCAGTAAAATCACATGCACAATGTTTGAACATTTCAGAGTTTTGGGAATTCTGGTACAAAATTAGAAAAATTGCCACTGTTTTGGATTGGGAATGGGTAAGATTCATGGTACCTATTGTAGGTAAAAAATCCCTGAAACTTTTCACATAAGCTATTAAGCACTGGTGACCTAATGACTAATTGATGTACATGAAAACACAACAATGGATTCATTTGATTTGAAGGAATTTTGTGACAAAACCTGAATATGCAATCAGAATAATGAACTAAACTAATGAGCATTTGCATCCTTTTCCAGAAATATTTTGAATTTATAACAAAAAATCATCCTAACCCATTCATGTAGATCTCGAAAATTTGTTACACCATCATATATAATATACATATATATATACAGTAGTGTCTGCCTCAAACTTGCATCAAACATTTTTAACATGAACATGTGATAATTAGTCATAAGAATGATGGTATATGATATAATATCTAATTGAGTATGGCAGATGACTAGACAAGGGTAAAGGCCTGAGGCATATCTTACTGATGAGACTACCACCTTTACACTGGGATACTTGTAGTCAGTGATTTTATCCGTCTTTGTTTGGGTCCAGTAAACAGACCCTTCCCACAAGAAATTAAAGATATACTTTCCCAATACCTGAGCTAAAAAATCCTAATTTTGGCATCACACTGAGCATTTTTACCAAACTGAACCAGTCTCAGACCCTTTCCGAAAACAGCAAAAAAATCACTCGTAGTCGTAGTACACTTACAATAAATTTAAAAACAATTATAATAACATCCATCACTACATTTCAATAAACACTCCTAAGAATCACCCATTCAAACTTTGAAATATGAATAGACAAATTAAGAGGAAACAAAGCAATCATCGAAAGGACATGGTGATACTTAATAAAAACGTAAATTTTAGGGAAAACAGCCCAACCCATTATTAGTAAACACTCAACAGGTCAAACCACTCAATTTAAACATACAGTGCGATCTATAAAGAGAGAATAAAATGATCGCATGAAAACGAAATTATATCATAAAATATTGACTTACTTTTCAGAAAAATATCGTCCTTAACAAAGAATTAAGTAGAAACCTAAACTTTCACAAACTTTTTGACATTTTTTTCTGTATATCAAACCTACCTCGCATAATGAAGAAGTTACTAAGGGAGATAATTGTTGTAGATTAGTAATTTCGTCCACAAACATTTCGCACCAGTTCTTTGCACCTCGATTTTATGACAAACGGGAAAAAATAACGTCTTCATTCAAATATAAAGCCAAGGTCTCCATTTACCCTACTTAAAACGGAATAAGTAATCATGAGATATATTTGTATTACTGTTTCGTAAAATTGGTAGAAATCTAGTTATTAAAATGTATTTATACTGTAACAACCAAAATGGCAAATTGGATGGAAAAGGAATTGATTTGTTAGTAAATAAGTACACAATAGTTCAACGGCATCTGTTACATAAGGCCATTCTGTTTCATTATTTTGCTAAGCATCCGCGGGCGTCTAGGCTTTGAGCTCCGTTCACCCCTTCTCCCCCCCCCCCCCAAAAAAAACCACCATTTTATTCAAGTTCACGGTCTCTTGATTGGATTTTAAAGCTTCAAAGATTAATGGCTGAAGTTTGCAAATCGTGCTTCAACTTTTATTTTAAATTCTGATCTTTTACCTCGTGAATTATTGTTTGGTATTCTAGTATAGGATACAGTGACTCGCAAAATCAGAATCAGAAGTGTTAGATTTTAATGTTCCGAGTTTAAGCCAATCGACTGTTGTTATTTTTAATGTGTTTAATACGATGTTTCTGTTATGGTTAAGAAAACTGATTTGCTAAATTAACTTATCTGATTAACCGTTTGGGTGGCACTTCATGTAATTATTTCTGTGTTCTGTACCCGTGCTAACCACGTGCGCGTTCTCCGGAAGTAAACGCCAACTTCTTCATACGAATCACTCAAAACAGCAGTAATTGAAGGATTGCCTTCAACCGAATTGTCACAATGAATATGTGCGGTGTCTAGTGTTCGGAGACCGAATATATCACATGTTAAGCGAGAGGAAAAGTTTTCATTAAGAGTTTGAACAACTCTTTGCTACTACATCTGAATTAGAAACAAGTCTATAGCTTCTTATTTTAGAGAAGTCTATATCGATTACACGAAACAAAAGATATACATGTATCCTCTCAAAGTTCAGTAAAAGTTTCAAGTTAAACAGGAAGTGTACTGCTGTGACGATTTCCATCGAGAGGCAACGGAATTTATTACGGAGAATGACGCTAAGGACAATTAGGAAAGTGTGTATTTAAGTCGCATACATTGCTATCATTCGCCAGTTGTGTCAACAAACAGTAGGACCTTAACGGGTACCCGAAATCTTCAAATTACTCGGATCCGTCTTGAAATTCGCGGGTACAAATTCAAATTTTGTTATTTCCCTTCCTGATCGGAATAATAACTTTTGGCTAAATATGCTTTTTTCCGCAACACACAATGTTAATGTTCGATCATTCCGATTGAGGAAAATCATGTTAGTAAGTCAGTAAGCTTGCGACTTTGATGTTGGAATGAAAACAATAGACAATTACATGTAACCTGAGACCATGGTCTCAGTTGTAACGCAGAGCCATTTTTGTTGTACACTCTTACCTGTGTTTCTTTTCGTACTAATTCAGCAATCAGTAATTTCTTGTATGTTTAGTAATGAACATTTGGTATTCATAACTAAAACTGCCATACTTTCATTTTTGTGTTCTCTTGTGTAGAAATGTTGAAAGAAAGATAAAAGATCGCAGCATGGTTTTAACAATGTGCGCCTGTAATTTGAATTCATTTCGCATAAAAGTTTAGTTATTTTTTGTTTGTTAATGTATGATTGTCTTTTGCTTATTCATTTTCAGTAACAAATGCCACGTTTCTAGGATTTAAGATCAAGAATTTTGAATGGTATTTTTTTATAAAGTTTATATAAAAATAAAGAAGTAAATACAATCATGCAAATAACTCTAAATATACATGTGTTATAACAAGATGCGATTCGAGACTCACCATTTGGATTCGATGTGTCCGATCCGAAGAAAACGGGATTCGTCGCAGTTTTAACAAACGGATGGAAATGTACCAATTGATATGTGGTCTAACCAAAGCCATTTCGTTAAAATCGTTTAGGTTAAAAAGTGGTAACGAAATATTGTCAGTACTACGTTCATGAACAAAATTTATTTGTTTAGTATGATGTCTGACAAATAAAAATTGTTCCTAACTATTAAACAAATACATGTATATGAAGTCAAATGAGACAACAACAATGTGTATATTGTGATTCTACATTTTTATTTATTTATTACTAACGACATTGTTCCGTTCGATAAGTTCAGTATCAAATGGAAAACGTGTCGACTTTTGTAACTTCTGTCTTCTTTGTAACTGAAACATAAATAAGCACTAGATGAAATATAATAGACAAAGTTTCAGTGTCTCGAATCAATTCATCAGACCAAACCACTAACTTGGACAAATATTGTCGTAATGCGGTTGCATACTTTTACTTGACCAATCACAAGCGTACTACACGTAAAATTCTTTTCTCTTACTGACACATGTAGAGCCCAGTTAAAGAGACAGATGTATCCTGTATATCGAGGTCATCGTACATAAGAGCGAAAGAACATAGGTCAAAGGCAGGTAGTTTGGACATACGTAATATCTGTTGTAAGGTTACCTTGGAGAAACATATGCATTGTCCACGTCCTTACCAACGACCTATTAGTTAGCTTTTACATCGTGCCGGCTTGGCTCGGTGATAGTTAGAAGATTTCATGTTTGACAAAAATATCAATCGTAATTCATCAATCGAACTAGTGGACAATGGACATTGCTCTTACTAAAACACTAACCTATCCCAACACGTGTCTCTTGCCGCTATGACAATCTGTACATGTGCACCTTAGCCACAATGTAGCTGCGTCGCAGTATCCTGCCCGACAACTAATGCTTTGGCAATGGCTGCTGCACGAATATTCATCACCAGGACAACCAAATCCAGCATATACGGTGACAAGTACTAAGATACACAGGTACATGTATATTGTTAATACAAACAATCATATACTCTTGTGTATATCTTATTACCTATGACAAGTATACATTGTCATGTTGTGACATTCAAGGTAGTATAATTCAATCAAGAGTGATTCATAGTTTGGAGTCAATCGTCCTTCGTTGTTGATTCAATTGATTCACGTAGAGAAGTTGGTAACTTCTTGTGAAGAACATGGTCAGTACTGGTACAGAATGCAGGAACATTGATTATGTTGACTGCCCGCCGTTATACAACTGTATTACTTTCGAAGTCAGAGGTAAACCCCGAAACAATATTTAATTTCGAGCACCTCGTTTGCCTGTACCTGACCATTCTATTCCGATGCGTTTGAAACACTTTGACTTCCTTAGTTTAAATGAAATTATCATGTCTACAATGACAACATGTTCATTAATTGTTTGATAGATAAATAAATAATATCGATTGTATTTAAAACAAGTGAAGTCTTAAGTCTGTACATCGATTATACAATATTTAAAAGAACTCACAAGTTGCCCCGATGAACAGGAAGACTAGTGCTGTTGCGAACTTCATTCTAGCGTGTTCGGGTGAATTTGCAAAAATAGTTTTGCAACTGGATACAAAAGGACTTACAGGTGAAGTTTATATAGTCTTCGAACAAAATCTTATCTCAGCATATGTTGCTTGTACACGGAAATGCTTACATAAATTGCGCTCTAAATAGATGAAAAGTTGCAAAGTAGATTTGACTTGCGCAAACAACTTAGGCCATACCAAATCGCGTCTACGTTTAGCGTAAAATCGAGGTTCAAAAACCTATCTAGCTATCCGGAAAAAAAAACAAGTGCCTCAGGAAAAAAACACAAATTTCCTGCTTAATTGCCGCTAAATATTAGCTTCTATCAAAAGTTCAAACAGTCACTCAGCGAGAATATATATGTTTCATTTCTTAAATCAAAACATAAGCATAATATTGTTCCATTTTGACGACTGGAAGGCATATTGATACAAAGCAAATTGTTCCATCATGTAATGGTCCAATAGAGATATTTCAAATGATCAAATATTCAATATTACGATATGTTTTTTATTTGACTCAGGTGATCAAAACCATTCCGTCCGCGGACGCTAAACACAGATACGATTAGGTAAGTCCTTCCTTCATGAGGACTAAAGGAACCCTTCAAGGGAATGCCCATAAAGTTATCTGTCTTCTTCGTCATAGATTTTACTCGTATTGAAATAAACATATATGTTCTTATCAACCCACGTGGCACAGAGATGTTTATGTCATTTTTTTTCTTGTTTATACGATTGTGAATGTTTTAAAGTATTAATGTACTTAAACACCATTCTGATTTCAGATAATTGTAAACAAAGCTCTTTAAAATAGAACAATCTATGTCATATAAATTTGCAAATCCAACCATAATTCATTTGATATTTCATACTTAACTCATTTGCTCTAATTGCAAGTTTCTTTACCACTAAAACCTCGATATTATGACCCTTTTTGAGATCAACTTGAATGGTTCGAATAATGAGGTTGTCTCAAATAAATAACATTGGTATACAGTATTGAAAACTGATCCTGAAATAAGTGATGGTTATAATAGCATGATTGTTATGTGAGTTTTCCCTGTACTGTCGGGGATTTGCCAAGTCGAGTCAAGGATTTTAAAAGTCTTAATATTGCAATAAATCAAGAAAAATATTGCATAAACAGTGTATGTAAATTTTTAATGCCTACATAGATAAGAGATTAAGTGTAAAAATGTTTGTTTGTGGTTATATGTTCATTAAAAATATGGTAGGTAGGGATTTTTCCGTTAAGCCGCAATTGAGGTCATACAGTGGATATACCGTCCATCGGGCCTAATAAAAAATCAAGGATAGCAAGCAACTACCACATGAATCATTCAGATTAACTATGGAGGACAAATGTCTTCAGATGCAGTGCTTTCAATCAAATAATCAAAGAGAACATGTAATGTATGCAGAATTCGAGCTCGTGAACCCGAGGTCCATAAACCAAAAACTTTACTTATAGAGCTAAGGTAAGAAGTCTGAAGTCTTACGTATCCAGCCTCTGATTTAGACGTAGCGAAGTTCTGCTTGCTTTATCAAGTATTTTTCATATTTCCATTTATTCCACACCAGAGACATCACTGTCATCACTGAAACTACTGCTGCTGTGTCTCTGCTTCCTCTTTTTCTTTCAATGGTTGGAATATAAATTGTAAGAATATAAATCAATTGACAAATTTTACATGAGGACTATATATAACAAGATGCTAGTTAGCAACGTGTCAAGCCTATGGACGTTACCTCATTTAAAACCGTTATATATCTATTTTCTTCTTATATATGTATAAAATTGTTTAACACTACGTAACTTTTTCAGTATTCACTCAAATTTCTAATAACTGGTCTACAGATAGCTAATACATTATACTACACATAACCAATAAACATTTTGTCCCATTCAAAACAATGAAGCAGGTATTTCATCTTTTTCTATGTTATAAAAGGATCCAGTTCGAAGTATTCGAGACTCACCATTTGGATTCGATGTGGTAAGATCCGATGAAAACTGGATTCGTCGCAGTTTTAACAAACGGATGGAAATGTACCGATTAATATGTGGTCCAACCAAAGCCATTTCGTTAAAAATTGTTTTGGTCAAAAAGCGTTCATGAACAAAATTTATTTGTTTAGTATGATGTCTGACAATTAAAAATTGTTCCTAACTATTAAACAAATACATGTATATGAAGTCAAATGAGACAACAACAATGTGTATAATGTGATTCTACATTTTTATTTATTTATTACTAACGACATTGTTCCGTTCGATAAGTTCAATATCAAATAGAAAACGTGTCGACTTTTGTAACTTCTGTCTTCTTTGTAACTGAAACATAAATAAGCACTAGATGAAATATAACAGACAAAGTTTCAGTGTCTAGAGGCAATTCATCAGACCAAATCACTAATTTGGACAAATATTGTCGTAATGCGGTTACATACTTTAACTTAATCAATCATAAGTGTGCTACGATTACTTTCTCTTAGTAGAACAAGTAGAGTCAAATTGAAGAGATAAATGTATTTTGTGTACTGAGGTTATCTTTCAAAGGAGTAAAAGAACATAGACCAAAGGCAACTTAATTTGGAGATACGTAATACTTATTATAAGGCTGCCTTGTAGAAACATATGCATTGTCCGCGTCCTTACCAATGACCAGTAAGCTCAACATTACATTGTACGACTTGGCTGGGTGATAGTCAGAAGACTTCATGTTTGACATGTTTTTCATGAATAACGACATAAATTCATCAATCGAACTAGTAGACAATGGACATTGATCTTACTAAAACACTAACCTATCCCAAAACGAGTCTCTTGCCGCTGTGACAATCTGTGCATGTGCACCTTAGCCACAATGTAGCTGCGTCGCAGTATCCTGCCCGACAACTAATGCTTTGGCAATGGCTGCTGCACGAATATTCATCACCAGGACAACCAAATCCAGCATATACGGTGACAAGTACTAAAATATACAGGTACATGTATATTTTCCATACAAACAATCATATGAGTATACATTGTCATGTTGTGACGTTCAAGGTAATATAGTTCAATCAAGAGTGATTCATAGTTTGCAATCAATCGTCCTCCGTCGTTGATTCAAGTGATTCATGTAGAGAAATCAATAATTCCTTGTGAAGAACATGGTCAGTACTGGTACAGAATGCAGGATTATAATGGCAGCCCGCCATTAAATAACTGATGTATTGTCGAAATAAGAGGTAAACCCCAAAACAATCATTGATTTAGAGCGACACATTTGCCTGTCCCTGGCCGAACTATTCTGATGCGTTTGAAACACATTGCCTTCGCTAGTTTAATGATATTATCATGTCTACAAAGACAACATGTTCATTAATTGTTGGATAAATAAATAATATCGATTGTATTTAAAACAAGTGAAGTCTTAAGTATATACATCGATTATACAACATTTAAAAGAACTCACAAGTTGCCCCGATGAACAGGAAGACTAGTGCTGTTGAAAATTTCATTCTAGCGTGTTCGGGTGATTTTGCAAAAATAGTTTTGCAACTGGATACAAAAGGACTTACAGGTGAAGTTTATATAGTCTTCGAACAAAATCTTATCTCGGCATATGTTGTTTGTACACGGAAATACTAACATAAATTGTGCTCTAAAATAGATAAAAATTGCCAAATCAGTTTTGACCTGCGAAAACAACTTATTTGATGAGGACTAAAAGAACCGTTCGAGGAAATGCTCATAAACTTATCTATTCTAATAGATAAGTGTAACAAACAATATTCTTATCTGTTCTTATTAACCACGTGGCACAGAGATTTTGTTTATCTTTTTTTCTGCTTATATGAGAGTGTATGCTTTTAAAGTACCAATATACTTTAACACCTTGCAAATTTAAAATAAACAATATATGTCATATATATGTGCTAATACAACTATTATACGATCTTTATTCTTTTGGCTCTAACTGATATTTGAAGATAAAAACATTTGTTCCTATAGCAAGTTTCTTTTCAGTTGTAAAACCTCGACATCAAGACCTTCTTTGAGACCAACTTGAATGGTTCAAATAATGAGGTTGTCTCAAATCAGTAACATTCACATACAATGTTGAAAACTGATCTGAAATAAGTGGTTGTTATAATGAGCTCGTCTTAAGCTTATTACTGGAGCGGATATTTCCCCAAGTTTTCCCTGTGCTGTCAAGGATTTTAAAGGTTTTAATATTTCAATAAATCAAGATAAATATTGCATTAATTACTACATAGATTTTTTAATTACATGTACTACATAGATAAGAGATTAGGTATAATTTTGGGTATGGGATATTTATCAGGCAGCTGTTCAGATTATTTTTGAGTGAAGAGGTAAAAAAGTGAGACAGTGAATGTACCGTTCCTCGGGCCTAATAAGAAGTCTAGGGTCGCGGGGGGAAATTGAGATAGGTGGAGTAACCAGAAACAATATTTTACGCCTAAATCATTTTATAATTCCGTGAATAATAAAATGATTCCGTACCAATGCTAACTCTCCACAAGTAACTACCACATGAATTATACAGATTAACTATGTAGGACAAATGTCTTTAGATGCAATGCTTTCAATCAAATAATCAAAGAGAACATGTAATACATGCAGAATTCGAACTCGTGAACCCGGGTTCCATGAACCAAAAACTTTACCTATAGAGCTAAGTATAAGAAGCCTGAAGTCTTGCGTATCCAGCGTGTGATTCACACATTATGTAAAGAAGTCCGCACATACTTTCAAAATAATGGGATAATGGGATACCAAGTATCCATTATACTTAATTATAGTAAAGCCAAATATTAAGACCACTTTGTAACAATAGAAACAGTCATTATATTGAGGTGTTTTCATTGTTGTGTTGAATCGTAGAGAAAATATCAATAACTGATCATGAATGTTTTCTTTTTACTTTGGGGTGGTCGCGATATTGAAACAGTCTCCAAATGAAAATTGCTTTACTTAGTATTTTTATCAAACAATGTTTCTTTCAATTTCACCAACATACATTGTACATGTAGGTGTAGTAATACAGCGTGGGTAAGACACACAGGATGAAAATGTTATAATATGTATACTATGAACTTTCCGCAAAATGAAATAGATGTGCTTAAATCTGAAATGAAATTAATTAACATAAGCTAATAAAAGGAGAAAATGTCTTTTGTTAACAGAACTTTTCGTGTCAATATTTTTTTTCACTTTATAATAATTATAATCCATGATAAAATGCTCGCACTTTTTCGGATAATTTGTATTTAGCAAGTATAATCTATATTGAAAAAATAATTTTGCTCATGACCAGCATCCGAAACTGAAATAAAAACACAAGTTCTAGATTTTCAACCATTTAAATATTCTAGAATGAGATGAGTGCGTATGGGTTTAAATCTTTTCCGAAGTTTGTATATTTTTGTAGTCTGGTATTTGAGAATAGTTATTCATTCTGAAAACTCAGACAAGACACGTATGGGCAACCTATTTACATATAAAATCTGTATGTAATGGTTCATCCTTTTACTAATGTATTGCAATACAAGATAATGAATATTGAACTAAAGGATGATTTCACAAAAACTTTGTTTTTATCATATTATCAAGTATTATTTTAATTATTAAACAACTGATCAGAAATTCAAACGTATTGTTATGATTGCAACAAAACGAAAATGACAATTACTATTTCATCAGCTTTACATTGGTGTTCCATTTCTTTTTTTAGAGTTTGACATTAGAAATTCAAATATGTAAAAAATAAATAAACAAAATATGAAATGAGTTCCTATATCGATCGTTTTAAACAAAAAGATATTTTTTATATTCTAATTATAAAAAATATATGTAATATTCATAGTACAATTTGGCGTAAACGAAAAATAAGAAAAATCCGTTCGGTTGACATTAGGAATATTCATAAAATCAAAAATGAATAAAAACATTTAGACGTAGCAAAGTTCTGCTCGCTTTATCAAGCTTTTTTCGACTTTTTCCTTTTCTTTCTTCCGTATCAGGATCAGAAACATCACTGTCATCACTGGAACTACTGCAGCTTCTGTGTCTCCGCTTATTCTTTTTTCTTTCCTTCGTTCTTTTTCTCTTTATTCTTCCTTTGATTTTGTTTTGATGAAGCTAAAAATTAACAGCTAAATTATCACACATGTAGAATTACAACAATAATGCAGTTAAAAATAAGTAAATTTAAGAAGATTAATTTCAACATCTGGAGCACCCGTACATCAAGTTCAGGCTCCATTTTCTGCAATCACACCCAGCCCTGAAAAGTGAAGTCGATACCAAGAGGGTCAATTTTGTACAGCTGTTTGTAAATGCTTACTCAACTAAAAATAGTGAATTTTTACAGCACAAAAGTCATGACCACTGGTCCACAATGGATGTAATAAGAGTGAACTAAACGGAGACAACTGATAATTGATACGTATAATAAGTCAACGATTGGTATATAAATTGTAAGAATATAAATCAATTTATAACAAATTTTGCGAGAGGACTATATAACATGACGCTAGTTAGCAACATGTCAAGCCTTTAGACATTTGTACGTAGTTCGGTTTTCCCAATTGGGGTGTTGGGATTTTACCGACCGTACATATGCCTAGTTTATTGTTCTACGATCCAACAAACAAAAACAACTCCACTTGTCCATATTACAAATATTTAATTGTCCCATGAAACAAAGCGTTAAACAAGGTTACCAACTAAATAAGACTAAATTCAAATTAAACGAAATATATCTATCACCGATCGTAAGTCCAGGCGAAGATATTATAAAAAGTTAACACTAATAAATAGCCGACATAGTATGAAAGAAGCGTCGACTACCGACTGTAACTCTGGACTGCCAATTCTCTCTCTCTCTCCCTGTCTCTGGGCGGCGAGCGCACCTCTTTTATATTATCCCCAATGTAGTTACCCAACCTTTTCATCATTTTTGTGTGTTCTGCGCACAAGTGTGTGCAGACTCTGGACAGTATTACCAAAAAGGTCTAAAGATCAAGAACTAACATCATGAGTCAGGCATTGTTTACCTGTTTGTGATTATCTGCGTGCGTAGTCTGAACTTGTTATATGTTCACCTGACCCGGATAGATATATTTAGTTTCTACACCGGCACATCTCCCCCCAATTATTTTTTTTAAAAAGTCCACTTTTTTTTGAGCACAATATGTTTTTTTTTTTTTTGTATATATATAAACATTCCAAAAACATTATATTGACATTAATAATAATTAATTCCATAAATACAACACACAACAATTGAATATACGACACTTCTAAGTATAAGAAAAAAAGCTGGTTGATTCTGTCTACATATATTGAACGATGTCATTAAAATGAATGAAAGCATTTCTTAAATCTAAATTCTGATATAATTTTTGATTTTTTAACGAATTTTGGAAAATGATATTAGCTCTATTAGTTATTTGACGTGATGATGTATAAGTAATAAGATCTGCTGGATCATAACAAATCATACATTGATGAAAATCTTTGAGAGAGTTTTTAAAACATCGTTTGTGTACCACAGAACTGCAGCAACAAGTTATTCTAAAATATTCGTGTAGTCTAAAATATGGGAAAACGAGTTCTTTGTTACAAAACTTACACGAATCCGTAACCAATTTCGCTTTGTAATTTAGAGATTTAATTGCCCTTTTGATAAGTTTTCTTATTTTCCAGCTAGGATTGTATATGAAGTATTCTACATCTTTGTTTTTGATTGATGCAGGTAGAGGAGTACTTGAAATAAAACTATGAAAAAACTTATTTATTTTTTTTCCTTTATTATAATGAAAATGAACTCCTTTCAATATTGTTAATTTTATCTTATGATTATGAGAATTTTCTATTAGTTGTAACAATTGATTTTCTAAATTGCCAAAATCATACAACATAATAATGTCAATTAAAAAATCCAATGGTATAGTTTCTAATAATTTTTGAATTAAGCAGTCATCGCAGTCGAACCAAGATTCATCAAAAGAGCAGAATTCATAGAAAAAATTGTATAAATATTTTTTGGCTGTTCTTTCTTTGAAATTTCCTCGGTACACAATCGATGTAGAAAACCAATCAAATTGAACTTTATAAAGCACCGGCCGTAATAATTTGTTGAGATAAATCGACCAATATGCTGGAGAGTTTACATATCCAAACGGAAGACGGTTGTATTCTAATGATTCTCCGGTGTTAAGACAAAAGGCCATGAAAGGTTTACTGTCTTCTGACAATGGCAGTGTTAGAAATGCACTTTTTATATCAATTTTACTGAAAAATATGGGCCGTTTTTCCGCTATTAAATCTTTTACATCATCCAGTTTAGGTAATTGAAAATACATACGTTTAGCAATTTTGTTCAAATGTCTATAGTCTATAACCATTCGATACTCTTGTTTTTCAGTATCATTTATTTTCTTTTTCTTTACAAATAGTACTGGGCTACTAAATATTGAGGTGGACGGCCTAATTATCTTGGCTTTCAACAACTTATCAATTTCTTCCTCCTGAACTGACCTTAAATTTGGACTAATAGGATACGGTCTGGAACGAATAGGTAACGCGTTTGGTTTTAAATCTATTGTGCATTCAAAATCCTTCACCATACCTATGTCCGTGTTTTCTTTGTTGAAAACTTCTTTGTATTGATTCAAAATATTCAATAAATTAGTGTTAGAGCCAAATTCATCGGATACATTGAATTTTATTTTCGTATCATACGATTGATTTGATGCATTTGTTGTGTTTAATTCATACTGATTAGACTTACTATATTTATCGGTTGAAACCAAATTGGCTATTAATTGATTTTTCGGAATTTGTTTGGCATTATTGGTATCATTATGTACAGGGATTAAGTAAATGTTCTTTTGGTTTCTGCTGAAAATAATATTATTAATCATATCACATGTTGATTCTAAAATAAATTTGCTTGGCAAGTTTTTACAATTAATAAATACAGGAATTTTCTTTATAGAATATGGTGACAATGTAATTGATTTATTGGTGTGCAAGCTATTCTGTCTTTGCGGTTCAATTGAAGCTATTACCGAATGATTAATTTTAAATTCATTTGTTTTAAAGTTTATGAAGGCATTATATTTGTTAAAGAAATCCATACCTAAAATAATGGGTTTAATTAACTCATCAATGACGTAGAATTCATGGTTGTAAAAGGTATTACCTATTTTAATTGGACATTTAATTAAACCCCGTACTTCATTTGGGCGGCCTTCTAGAGCAGTTTTAAATCTATTTCGTGTCGGTTTAAGTTGGAAGTTCTTTAAGTCACTATTTTTCCAAAATTGATATTGTATGCATGAAATAGAACTACCGGTATCTAATAGTGCAGATACATTTATGTCAAAAATTTGAATTGGTAATAAATTTTCTGAAATATTTGTTTCACAATTAATTGTATGACGTTTCTTAACTTTTGGAGTACTTGCTTTAACAATTTGTTTATTATTTTTTCTTTTGTTTTTATAACGGCATGTATTGACTGAATTCCATCATTTTTTTGCTATGAAAACATTGGGATCTAAAATGCCCCATTCTACCACATAAATGGCAATATTTATTGTAAGCCGGACACATTTTGCCCGAATTACACTTGTCCAGGCCACATTTCCTACAAAATGATTGATTGTTCATTAACTGTGGATTTACCGTATATCTTCTGATTATCTTAGGTTTCTGGTATGCAAACCTGTTGTAATTAGGCCTTTCAACAGCAGCATTATCTGTTAAATAGCTACTCTCTCTACCATACCCCGCACGACCCAAGTTATTTCTTTGTTGAGGGTAAATTTCTGATTGTAAGGCATTTACCTGTTTATCTCTCATTTCTAATTTTAGTGTTTTCATTTCATCTAACAATTTATCAAATTTTGTTTCCATAGCATTTACAGACAATGTATTGGTAACTTCACATAGTTTCAAAAATTTACTTAATTCTGGCAAGGATTTTGGTTCCTTTAATATCACTTGTTTTCTTATATCATCTCTGAGTCCGTTAACAATGAGACTTATCAAAATTGTTTCATCTAATTTCAAATCAGTAGAGACTTTTAAAGCTCTAGCCATATATTCTTCAGCTGACTCATTTTCTTTTTGCTTTATTGAAATTAGATTGAAATTCAGTTCTTCCTTGTATCTTTTTTGAAGGGCTTCAATTAATAATTTATAATTTCATTTGATGTCTGGAGATAAATTGTCATAATAGACGGCTGCGGAATCCGCTAAATAAAAATTTATAACATCACATTTTTGTTTGTCTGTCACAATGTTATATAGATTACAAAATTTCTCAAATTTTGATAAAAAGGATGAAAAACTTTCAAAATCCTTGCCAGTAAAAGGTGACAATTTAATAATACGAGAATGCATGTTACCTAAACTAGTAGTTGAAACTGTTCCAGTGTCCAGTCGTGTAAACGATTCTTGCAGTGGCGCTGTAGGGGCTGTTTTTGGCTGAAATAAATGAATGTTATTGTTTTTGTTTATCACTTCCTTATCACTTGATCTTGGCTCTTGATTTAATGTCTCGAATTTCTCCAAACTTGGGTAAATGTTTATAATTGAGTCAGGTTCCGAAATACTGCTGACATCTGGTTGTAGTTTTGATGAAGAATATTGAAAACTGATTTGGCCGTATTCTCTTTTTGGTTTTGTGGTAAGAATATGTGTCGCCTCGGAATTTTCTTCTTCGTAGGAGGGATTGCCTCTAATTAATTGTCCACTGACACTTTGGACAGTTTTTCGTTCGTACCTTTCGTCATATTCTGGCGGTTTTATTGAGTCATCATTTGATGTATTTTGCGATGTATTTTCCGATACGTTTTGTTGTAACGATGAATAAAATTGTTTACGTAATTCCTTGTTTCGTTTTTTAGTAATGTCTAAAATTTCCTTTAAATTTTTCGGTGTTGAACTTGACGGGTTTGATTTTGTCCTTTTACTTCGTAAGTTATAATTTGACATAATTTTCCATTATTGAAATAGCACAGAATTTTGCCCCAGTTGCACGATACGTGCACAAAATTCGGATTCTCCACCAGTTGTACGTAGTTCGGTTTTCCCAATTGGGGTGTTGGGATTTTACCGACCGTACATATGCCTAGTTTATTGTTCTACGATCCAACAAACAAAAACAACTCCACTTGTCCATATTACAAATATTTAATTGTCCCATGAAACAAAGCGTAAAACAAGGTTACCAACTAAATAAGACTAAATTCAAATTAAACGAAATATATCTATCACCGATCGTAAGTCCAGGCGAAGATATTATAAAAAGTTAACACTAATAAATAGCCGACATAGTATGAAAGAAGCGTCGACTACCGACTGTAACTCTGGACTGCCAATTCTCTCTCTCTCTCCCTGTCTCTGGGCGGCGAGCGCACCTCTTTTATATTATCCCCAATGTAGTTACCCAACCTTTTCATCATTTTTGTGTGTTCTGCGCACAAGTGTGTGCAGACTCTGGACAGTATTACCAAAAAGGTCTAAAGATCAAGAACTAACATCATGAGTCAGGCATTGTTTACCTGTTTGTGATTATCTGCGTGCGTAGTCTGAACTTGTTATATGTTCACCTGACCCGGATAGATATATTTAGTTTCTACACCGGCACACAAAAGTCATGACCACTGGTCCACAATGGATGTAATAAGAGTGAACTAAACGGAGACAACTGATAATTGATACGTATAATAAGTCAACGATTGGTATATAAATTGTAAGAATATAAATCAATTTATAACAAATTTTGCGAGAGGACTATATAACATGACGCTAGTTAGCAACATGTCAAGCCTTTAGACATTACCTAATAAAGGAGTTTATCACCTAGAACTATCACTGCGATCATTTGATATATAGGAAAATATGTAATGTGTTATCCACTCTGAAAATTCATCTAATTTACACATTTCAGTTTTAACCTAGTATCATGTCCTATTATTCCCAAAATATAAACGTAATTTACATTAACACTGTGTAAAATATAGTCTAGATGCATGCCCGAGGTCGATCTGTAACTCAGTCCCCTTAAGTATATTTTGTGTTTCTTCATCGACAGTTTGATATGTTTACTCGTATTGTATCATAACAATGCTACTTTAACGGACATAATGAACTTCATTCCAAATGGTGATCATTTAGGGTTTGATATTGTATGTTGATACCATTAAATCAGATGACAAAACTTCACATATTCCGTCAAATATCCAAATATACATGATAACGTGTGTGAATACTGAATTTGTACAGTAAATGCTCGTGTAAACATTCGATTCTTTGCTTGATAATTCATCCCGTTAATGTTATAGATGCGGTGACAGCAGGTATTTGATCTTTTTCCTCCGAAAAATCGTTAATATCGTTTATTCGAACGCGACCTCGCAACACCAAATTGATCAGAATTACTATACTAAATACACCTTAAAACAACAGGTAGAGGAATGACAACACGTGCAAACCATAAATATCTCTAGAATACACTGATCCGGCACAAAAGAATAATCGAGGAATGGTCTACTCACTTAAAATTAACAAAATCGTCGACTCCGTCATAGATTTCCACCTCGCTACGCCATTATGATTCAGCCAATGAAACGTCTGCATACAACCAAATTACGGGTCAAAGGTCACTGCATCATAATATTTGAAGTTTTCAAGTTTGAAGGTGTATTTAGTACGGTAATTCTGATCAATTTGGTGTTGCGAGGTTGCGTTCGACTGAACGAAATTGACGATTTTTCGGAGGAAAAAGGTTAAATACCTGCTTCATCGTTTTGAATTGGACCAAATGTTTATTGGTTACGTGTAGTATAATATATTAGATATCTGTAGACACCAGTTATTAGAAATTTGAGCGATTTCTTGAAAAGTTACGTAGTGTTAAACAAACTTGGTACAGAAACTGTCATTTCGGAAGTTGTAACCCTTGTATATGTATGTATGTAATATAGGTGTTTTGGTCCGTGTGGCCGTTTTAAGCCTAATACACCATTATACATCATCCCTTCAACGTGCTAGCCCCCTGAGTTTTAGATTTATACCGTCAGATAATCATGCATCATGACAAAAATAATGCGATAATATTGAAAAGATTTCAATAAAGGTGCAATTAAATCTGGAAAACGTTTAAATTATATGAGAAACTATCGTTTGTATATGGATATATTTGAAGTTGAATTTTACTGTAATATTGTTTTGCCTCCGAAAGACAGAGTTAGGAAATTTAATTGAGGTGTTTCGCCAATTAGAATAGAAACTAGAAGACTGAAAATGTCCATATTGTGGGGAAATTGAACCAGAAATTCATGTCTTGTTTTAATGTTATCACTATCAAAATGTTAGAGTTCATTTAATCACCTATGTTTTGACTCTAAAATCAAACTTCATGCATTTTTGCGATTAAGAAAATTATCTTTGTTATGGCTAATCAGGCATTGACTTAAATTTGTGCCAAAGCGAATTTATTTAATTGATCACCGTTCAGTTAGTCTGTTTTGCCAAAAATAAGATATTCGGCTAAACTTGAGACCATCATATTGTATAATAGTCTCAGGCTAAACCTACTGTTTACTACGTGCCGAACAACATTACCTTCAGTGCTTTGATTATTATTACCTCCTATAGTAATTTTCACAATGTGCAAATGTCACGCATTCACTACTTCCGGATAAACAAGTGCAAAATCGAACGCCTAAGTTTTCATTTTGACTTATCTGGGCTTAAGTCATGACATCACCTTTTTTCGCGATTACCATTTTTTTCGTAGACGAGTAATCTCTTATGGTGTTTATACTGTGAGTTTCAGATTCCATTGTTCAGATACATGTAACTAGCTCTATGTCAAACTGAATTATGGAGACCTCGTACCTGAAGAAGTACCACTTACTTTGTACCACATGAGACCATTATACACTTATGTATCATGGTCTCAGGTACCTCATATATGTAAAGCACATATAATGTCATAGTATGAAATGTGATTTTTTATTCAGTAAAATCAGTTCAAACACTTTTTGTCATGTTGTTGATAAAAAGAATAGGAAAGAAATGTTAGAAAGCTATATTGGTTATACTTGTATATTTATCTATAAAACAACCTTATGAATGTTATGACAATTGTATTGATTAACAGTGTCAGTGATTACGGATTTGCACGCGCTTCACATGTGTGACATTTTATAGTTTATCAATTATATAACAACATTAAGTTGATTAACTTGAATCACACTTTAAGTGTTTTTATAAAGCATTGAATAATCATACAAAATATACGAATAATTAGCAGTCATTTTATTCTTGGCATTCACAAACATGCTTTGAAGGATATAAAGCAGAAGTATAAGATATTAATTATGTTTGCATAATTAATTAACCAATTAAACTTTAGACTTTAAGATTAGCTTCGATAATTAGGGAATTGATACATACATATATATATATTATCGATATATATATGATATATATATATATATATCATAGTGAAATGAACATTATCAGACAAGTATTTTCACTGTAGTGTAATGTGATGTTCTTTTTAGAAATTTGTTTATAGTTAGCAATTATTCGTATAATATCACTGGACTTAAGTGGTAAAAATAAATTGGTAATCATAAATATACCATATAATGCTTAAAGTTCATAAGATCTATTAAAAAATAACAATATTTTTACCTGATACGTCTTATTCCGATGTTAGGAAACATTTTTTTTAAGTTCCATTTTTTTTTAATACAACTGGTAGCACGGTTTAAATTGAAGCAGTGCCAATTAATAAAAAGTGCCAATTTATAGAAATATCGTCTTTATACAATTTAACATTAAAGTAATTTATCATCGCTAAATTTTTGTTTTTGCATTTATATTAATTATATTCAGAAAAAGAATATTAATTATTTGGTAAATAACATAATACTGTAGATAGACTTTATAAATCCTAAATGTTCAGTGTATATATTTGTATGGGTCTAAGTTCTGCGCAATGATATTTGTCATGTTCTTGTAATAATACAATTTGTGTTCTGTTGTGTTCTGTCCATATAAATATTTACAAGTTTATTATCGGCATATTTTTCTTATACACATTTTAATAACTGTTATACTTTTTACAAAATTTATTTAAATCAAATGAATATTGAATTAATTTGTTTTTCTTCTACCTTGTGATGCTTGTCCAATGTCTCTTTTCATCAGAATACAGGTCAAAATTATTATTACCAATGATGACCTCGTTAACGACCTCAATAAAGAACTAACTAATTGTATAAAGTAAACTGTAAAATATGACAGAAATTGATGCATAATTAACACCTACTTAACAAGTGTGATATATAATATCATATGTGGTACGAAGTCTCCATTATGGTATGAGATATACATGTCACAAAGTTGTAGTGGTACAGTCTCCAACATCCCAAACTCTTAACACTAACAGTCGGTAATTTTTACTGGCGCAGAAATACCATGGATATACCAAAATCAGTAGTAGTCCATACATAAGCACTGACCATGTGAGAGCTTTTATGTGTGCTCTAGCCATTACAATTACACCTATGACATTTTATTTCATGTTTCTTAATGAAATTGATTCATACACCTAATGTCAGATTTCCAGAATAGCGAGAATACCAATGTACTGTGTACTGGTTACAGATAGTTTACACATAGCAATTTTAATCAGATCAAAATTTTAAAACAATTAATAGCCCAACAACAAAAATATGTCCTGCTTGATAAGAACTGTTTTAATGGAGTGTATATAAAAAATAAGTGAAAATACTTTTTAGTGATAATTATATACAAAGTAGTATTACTACTAGTAAAAAGTGTCGACAAAGGAACACCACATGTAAATATGATGTCACATCACTATTGTGGTTAGAACAGTCAAAATTCATTTAAAATCTGTAAACATTTCCCATTCCTGTACAGTTAGGATAGTAAATACATTTGTAAAAAATTTAGAGGTGTGTAACCATTGATGATTGAACTTGGAAGAGCAAAGCAAACTACATCTAGCCGACAAAGTTGTAAACAGCCAATTTCATTATTCAAAACAGGAAATTTACTTACTTTGTCATATTTCAGTTTAGTATGAGTTTTGTTAAATAAAAGGATGTTTTCATACAAGAAAATGGCTTATATTTGACCAAGAATCTCTTTTGTTTCTTTGACCTGTAAGAACGGGTAATCATGTTGACATGTAAAATTATAAAGCAATTCCAGGCAAATATTGTGAGAATGGTGATGTTGACTATACAATTGAACAATTCTATATTTTAGATGTCTGTCTCCAGTAGCGGTGTGGATCTGGCTAGTTATGATAACCTACAGATTACCTTATTGGCTCGAATTTTTCACGACTGCATTCAGGTATTGATGCCACTTGGGTCATAGATTTTTATCTTTATTCTTGTGAGTTTTGTCTTCATGCTAAAACCTCTACCACTACTTATCTATGGATCACAGGTTTGAATCATAACATGTGGACAAAACTAATTAATGTTTTTAGCTCTCCAGAACCAAATGTTCAGGGTGAGTTTGTTAGGATGGTTATTGGGATGCTCTGGCATCCAGCGTCAACAATGGTATTCTCCTGTGAAACTACTGGTCAGATTTACTTCAATTTTGCTGTGTAGAATTCTTTTGACATTCTAACTGCTCATATTATACCAGTTGACCTCTTGGGTCACCAGAGCTAAAATACCTTGAAATGACTTCTCATGAATCAATGGATGCATTATCACCAAACTTGGTCTTTAGCATCCTTGGATAGTGCTGCATCAGGTTTGGTGAAATAAAAATGGTTGGCCCGTTTTAGGGGCCACTAGAGCTAAAAATAGAAATGCCTTCTCCTGAATCAGTGGATGGATCATCGCTAAACTTGGTTTGTAGCATCCTAAGATGGTCTTCTGTCAATATGGCTCAAATGAATTTGGTCAGGCATTTTTACTGGCCGCCAGAGTTAAAAATAGAAATACTTTAAAATGACTTCTTTTCATGAACCAATGATTGGATCATCACCAAATTTAGTCTGTAGCATCCTCTGGTCATTACCAATATTCCATTGTAGTTTCCTTTGGTGGTCCTTCATCAAGTTTATTTTTGTTCCCCATTATCTGTCAGGAAGTGTTCCTTTATTACCTTTTGAGTAATAAGTTATTTTACATTTAATCTGGTGAGCGATGCAGGGCCATTATGGCCCTCTTGTTTTTTTTCATTAATGACCGATCTAAACTTGATATAAGTTTTTTAGTAATTTTACACAGAGTCATATGATATGGTTGATATTGTTTGTGACTGGAGTTGGCTTAAGTTTCATTAGTTTGATATTTCATTTGATTTAGAGTTGTAGATAATTATAAATTCTACACCTGAACCTGATTTTAAGTCATGTATATTCTTTGTTTCGTTCTTTGATATTACATTTTTTGCTATGATAGTTTTTGAAGTACTTGTCTAATAGATTCAACTTTTTCAGGCTTACTGTAAGAAAAGTTTAAATGGCTTATCAGCATTATGATACCTAGATACATAAAACTCTTTACATTATTCAAAATTATTTGCTCAAAACATTTTGTAGTTTTTCCAATTTGTCATCACTAAATCATAAAGAAATGCATACATCTTGAATGTGCTGTTTGTAATTATAATGTCGTGACTTGTTATACAAAAACTGGTTCTTGTAGGATGATGATATAAGTAAATTACTACTGAAATTGAAGAGACTGCCACGTGAGTTGCGAGCTAAGGTAGTTCAGGTGAAGATCTTAGGAAATGCTCCATTGTTTACTGCAAGTGTCCAGGGAAAAGTGCATTTTGTTAACTTACTGTTAGATGAATGTGATGCTGACATAGAACAGAGAGGTACTTTTAAGGGTCATTTTCTCCCAAATGAAAATTAACATATTAAATAATCTCTATGAATGGTTCCTGAATAAATTGGTGTTTCCGATAATCAGGAAAAACAAAATAAACTGTAATGTTTGTATATATGGAATCATTTACATTTATCAACTGTTAATTGAATGACCATCTTGTTAATTTCCTTATGTTGTAATTTGTAGCACTCATTGCAGTATGCCAACAGAAGCTAGAAATGAGGAGGACCATTTCTTACATTTGATCATTCTTTCCTTACATATTTTTTATAAGTATTTTAAATTTTCATTGGATTTCAGTAATCAAAGTGCAGTAATCCTAATTGTGTTATCACTTGCATGTTTATATTTGTACAAAATAGTTATGGGTATTTAATCATTTTGTTACATACACTTGTGATATCCCCTTCAGCAAGGATAACAAATGTGCATATGTAATAGACAGCCAGTGTGCTTCTCCATGATCACACAGATTCATTTTTTATTTGTTCAGGTTAAAGGGAATGTAAATAACAAGATTTATGTATTTGTTGCAGGTATATATGAAGTTTCAGAAGACAACTCCACACATGATGTTACACCATTGTGGGTTGCTGCTGTGGCCAATAAGTTGGATGTTGTGAAATCATTGGTTGAGCATGGTGCTGATGTGAACAGTCCATCAGACACAGACTCAACTCCTGTACGCTCAGCATGTTATATGACAAATATTAGTGTAATAAAATACCTCACAGCACATGGTGCTAACTTACACAAACCTAATGCTAATGGTGGATCATGTTTGATAAATGCTGTACAGAGTTCTGAGCTATGCCAGTTCCTGATTGATCAGGGGGTTGACATTAATGCTGTGGATAACTCGGGTAATCTAGCTCTCCATTATGCAATTAGGGAAGGCATGTCTGACACAGTGAAATTGCTGTTGAAACACAATTCAGATTACCAGAAGAAGAACATGTGGGGAGATGATGCCTTACAGACTGCTGCTTTAAGAGGAAATCAAACATTAGTTGATATTATTCTAGACACTATGAAACTAAGTGTTGAAGATGCTATCAAAGCTTATGAATTACTTGGTACAAATTTCATTGATGAAAAGAATGACATTGTGTCTGGTCTGAAAGTTTGGAAGAAGGCAATGTGCTTGAGATATATAAATCCGAAAGAACCATTGTTAAAAGATCTTCCACCTACTAAAGATGTGTTTAAGCATTGTAAAGAACCACAGACTCTGGAAGAGCTTGAAATAATACATGATCCTGATTACATATACATGCTTACCCTGTTAATTAGGGAGAGAATATTGGGACCCTGTCACAAGGATACAACTTTTGGTTTGATGTACCGGGGTGCAGTTTACGCTGACTCCCTCCAGTTTCAGAGATGTGTTGAATTATGGAAGTACTCTTATGAACTGAGGTACTTTGAAAATGAGCCATTTAACAATGAGTGTCAATTCACTGTACAAGCATTAGTTAAACTATTCTGGGAAATCTACATAGAATCTGAAGATGACACCTCTATAAAATCAATTCATCCTGATGATTTTCTCGGAGTGTTTAAGTTGCTGAGCAATCAAATAGTTGCAGGTAGGAAAGTTCTCAAAGACCAAAATGACTGCAAGTCTGCAGAATATATAAGTTCTCTACAAGAGTTGATGCAGCTGTATTTACACATGATTCATCTATTCTCTAAATTCTACACTTCTAAAAATGAAAAACCTGAATGTATGCAGTTAATTCACAAAGTATTGATGCATCGACCACATGGACAGCAAGGGAATAGTTTGCTACACTTGGCTTTAGATCCATCTATTTCTTTAGATTTATTTTACCCCTCCTATCAGACCTCAGAAGTTGTAGAAATTCTTCTAAGATGTGGTGCTGATGTAGCTGCACAGAACCATGATGGTAACACTCCATTACTTCATGCATTGAAATGTATGACCAACTTAGATGAAAATATTGTAAAACTTCTACTGGAAGCTGGTTCCCATATAGATACATGTAACAAAGAGGGAATCTGTCCTTTGAAGTTAATGAACAAACAAGGATTTTCATTGTATCCAATGAACTATCTCTCTCTGCGTTGTTTAGCAGCCAGTGTTATTATGAAATGTAAAGTACCATTCAAACATGAAATACCAGAAACTCTTGTTAGCTTTGTTCAATTACATGGTAACTTTGAGGTGTAATGAATGACCTATCTGTTCCTTTCAGCATGTTCAATAGACCACAATCATTTAACAATCAAAGCAAATTTTTTATAGTATCATTATTTCATGGATCAGGCCTGACCTTTCTCTGTTATATATTTTACCTGTTATAGGCCCCTGTTTGTGAATAAAACCCAGTTACTATGGTTTGTAATTAAATCATTTGTGATCTGTCTTCTTTTCAATAATCTTCATATAACATTTTTATGTCTTTTTTTATTTTTTTTGATTTTTATTAGCAAGTGATCAATGTGGGTTTTTACTGACACATAAAATATGTATATTATATTTAATGGCTATATGTTGAATCTGATCATGAATAGTTAACAGTTCTCGATTTTAATTCATAAACCCCAGGTATGCATTGAACATGTAAACAAGGTTGCTGAAGCATAAAATAGGAGTACAAAAACATTGTGTCTGACTGTGTATTGATCTGATATTAGCATAAGGGGCTATAGGTGTAAGTATAAACCTTGACTTGATAGTTTACCTCATTGTTGTATAAATTGTTATTTCATCAACCATGTTATGGTGCCTGGTTATATGTTTTTCTGGTGATGAACACAGTAACTGTGGAGTTATGTGTTTTGTTTATTTATTATTACCTCAAATGTTGAATATTCTTATTTTGTATGTGCCTTTGTTGCCTATGTACTGCTTTTAGAGTTTAGTATCACATGTAATTGCAGGTTGTTATTCATTGTTTTCTTTGTTTTAAGTTGATGATTATTGCTATAAAACTGCCAACGAGGTTTGTGCTTTTAGAATGTTTTATTTTTCAAATACATGTATTTCAAAATTGCCCATCTCATAGTGACATGACATTGTTATTGTGATGATGAAGTGTATGACATTTATGATAGGTTAAAAAAATTATGCATCAATTTCAATATGATTATATACCTGTGCAGTCAATACTGTATGAAAAATATTAATTATTGGAGGAGTTATTTTTAAGAAAAGCTTTGGATCACTCCTCACCATGTCTCCTAGCATACAGTGTGTTTATGATGAAGATTTTGTTGGCTTCTCTCCATTTATCACTAGGTTAAAGTTATTTTCCTGAACTGTTGGTTAGGTTTCAATCAAAGTTTGTTACCTTTCAGAATTGTAAAATCCATCTCTATATAAGTATACCTAAGGTCAGAACTTCACAGGCTTCTGTGCTGATTTTGGAGCTTACACCTTTGTCAATATCAATTGTTAGGCACATAGTAATGTATCATTTGATAAAGCTAAAGAAAGCATGCTTTTGAACTCTAATCCTGACATTTTATCTCAGTAATTAGGCTGCCTTTATACAAGGAATGATGACTGGTCACTGTAGTTCAAATCCAAATGTTTATTATACATTTATTTATTGTTTATTTTATATGTTATGAGCATCTCAAAGAAGAGAACTTTTCTGTCCTTCTAAAGATGAACATTGAAACAGGTTTGACTAACTGGCTTCATTAAAGTTAACCTAAAGATTAACCAGGTATTTTAGCAGTATTCATGTACGATATAGGTTTATAATTATATCCATGTATTATTACTTGCTTGAATATATTTATTCAACTTAATGTACTGTATGTGAACTTCAGTTATTTACATATGTAACAATGAAATTAATGAAAAAATCAGCTTTTTGTACCAGTGTGCTTGTGTACCATTTACCATCGTATTTATAAATGAATTTACCTGCTTATTCATCCATTATATTTCATGCATATTATATAAATCTGTCAAATAAAAATAAGTAAAATATTGTTGTTTTAGTCTTTCCTTGCCTTACTTGCTGGACTTGTTCGAATCCCGGTCGTGGCGGATCATACCCTTCTATGAAAATTTGACAAAAATGTGTGGAGAAGTTGCCGGCTCCTTGTGGAAGGGGAAATTAGTACCGGTTAGTATACAGTCCAGGAAAACTGGTTAGTTGAACCGGTGGCCGTATATAACTGAAAAATTGTTGAAAAACGGCATTAAACCAAGTGGCAATATGTCTCATAAAAACAAAAAAAAAACAATCCGATTTACTGAAGTGTCTGTACATGGTTATATGCACTGATCTCATCAATCAGTGTATGTTAAGGTGAACAACATACTAATACATAGTGGACATCCTTTGATCACTTATTACAGGAAGTAGCGGAATGTTGTAATGCATGCACACAATATGATCAATGCGTTAGGAATATTACGTGGGAGATACATGCGGTTACAATACTTCATTTCTGCTTAAAGATGAACTCTGATGGCATTGACTGAGGATAATACAATTGTCAAAACAAAGGATTGCTATATTCTTAAATATGTTTCATACAGAAATGTCAGTTTCAATAAATGAAGCACCTTTAGTTGATACTAGAATTTTGCAGAGAAACCGAATAACAAAAATACTGGACACTATATAGGTATAGTTCATAACTATTGCCTAATCATTATGTAAAAAGTTTTCACCTTAAAGTCTGCACTATGGAGTATGGAGACAGGATTGAGTAGGCAATAACTCCGTCATTAATTCTTATACGAGTAACTAGTATAGTTGCATCACGTTTTACATGCTGAATATCACAATCTATATTTTTAAGATATCATTTAATACTTTATGCCAAGAGGCTAATTGTAAAGGTTTTCCTGTTACAAACCATAAAGGTAATACAAACGCTGTATTGTCCCCTTGCAACCAGGCTCGTAGTCAACGTCGGAAGATGTCAGCAGACAGACAAACATGAACAAAACACCATAACAATATAGTAAAACCTGATTCTAAAACTAGAACTATCACTGAAGGTGATTAAATAGCCCCCGCAGAGCCCCTTATTAAAGGCTGGGACCAATATACACATGTGTATATTGGTCCCAGTTAAAGGCTAAATAACTTAAAACAAGCCATTTAGGAGAAGGGCACACGAGGTTTTGTCGACAGACAAATAAAAAAGGGGCATAACTCCGTGCAAATATGTCTGAATAATTCTTTTTTAAAATATGCGCAAGGAGGCCTAATGCCTAAAGTACTCACAAAGTTTTATTAACACCAAACAAGCCATTTCGGAGAAGAAGCGCACACAAGATTTTGTCTTTAGGCAAATAAGCAAGGGGCATAACTCTGTGAAAATAAATCCGAATATCTTTTTATAATATGTGCAAGTAGACCTAATACCTAATTTGTTGGTAAAGTTTATCAAAATCCAACCAGCCGTTTCGGAGAAGAAGGACACACAAGATTTCGTCTACAGGCAGACGGACGGACGGACGGACAAGCTGAAACCAGTATACCCCTACAACTTTGTTGTGCGGGGGTATAATAACCGTAGCGGTTATAAGTGATTATTTCGTGTTATTTTGTTGTGAAAAGAAAGCTGTGTATAAATGAGGGTTCATTAATTTGCATATACATGTATTTAGCTTTTAATTTGATGGAAAATATAATTATGGCTGATAGACTTTAGACGGTTATGTTCCGTATGCACCCCTCCTGAACCCATCAGCGGGATATACATTTATACTATAGATCCTAGAGTTGTTGTTTTCATGTCGTATTCTTCAATGTTAACTTGCTGAACATAATACAGTAATATACTGTACACATCTCTGTACACTATAACACGGGATGGTGTAATGTTCATTCTAATCTGTGTGATGTTAAATATTACTTCATAGAAGCACTTGACGGATGGATTAATGTCTAGATGGTACTGATCTATGTTCAAATATTCTGTTTTATCTACCACTTTTATCATGTATGGTATCAATAATGTTTTATATTTCATATGTATACTTGCTATGTGTTCATGTTATTATTTTTTGTGTGATTATGTATATAAAGATGCTGGATGATGGCATGTAGATAATACATATAAATTATCATGTCAAAAGCAGATTTTGTACAAGAGTACAAATGTCACAATGGCGACATTTCTGAACTACTGTTTGCTGTATTGCTGTATTTTATAATGGTGTATAACGACACAACACTAATACTGGCAATACTATATAGTCACTAATAATGTATTATTAAGTTCATTGTACTAGTCAGACTAGATGACTGTGACATGTATGTACAACAAGTTATTTCACTGCATGTATTTACTGTCGATTTATTTGATCGGGTTATGAATGAACAGTAGCAGACGATAAATTTTGTTCGGAATGCGATGTATGTATAGGTTCAATACTCATAGAATAAGACATGCTGATCGATACATGGAATCATGCAACCGACAGAACACAACTACATTATTTAAATCGACCACCAAAGACATACACTGAAACTCTAAATTCCGGGTGGAATGAGAATTTGTTATCTTAATCACCCTCTCGTGGCAGTTACACGGGTGGAACTCGTGGTGCGGATATGTTTCTGAATCCTACATCAACTTAGTCTGAAGTCGATGCTGTATGACTCGCTGTTATTATCATAAATAAACGCACAAACGGTTACAAAATGCACTTCTCATAATTGATCGATATGTTTGATATGGCTGTAAAATCGTGAACAAATTTAGTGATGATCTGTTGAAATATCCTCATGAGTGGACAACTTCTGTAGAAGTTAATGGACAACACATAACCTGCCGATAGTTAAACCTGGCTAAGTTTTCGTATTTCATTCTGTATAAAATTCAATAAGACGATGTAAAATATACTGGAATCATTGGCAAGATTAAGTCATTTTAAACATTTTACGTTAACAAACTCTGGATGTACCAGTAGAAAGTTGCTGGTTATCTAACTTATCATTCTGAACAAGACTTACAATAAACTCGTATCGGCAGGCATATAAGATAGACTTATAAGGCGGGCATGTAAGATAGACATGTAAGGCGGGCATATAAGATAGACATTTAAGGCGGGAATATAATATAGATATGTAAGGCGGGAATATAATATAGACATATAAGGCGGGCATATAAGATAGACATATAAGGCGGGCATATAAGATAGACATATAAGGCGGGAATATAATATAGATATGTAAGGCGGGCATATAAGATACATGCACCTCCTGTGATATTTTAGGTCGACCAAGTTTTATTCTACATTTTGCGTACTTTATTTTGTATTTTCAGACTACGATCCTGTTGTGATACAACAATGGTACAACTAGCGTGTATTATTATCTTAGTACAAGTTCATCTTGTCGGTCAGTAATTTGTCTTAAAGATTTCTGATTTAACCTGTAATTCCATTACACAAACTTAATAATTCTATTACTATATACAATGTATATACCTAATGTCATTAATTTAGCCTACCCAAATAGCCTGATACAGATCCATGATTATACTTGCCTTATATCGGGTGGGTGTCGTTTAGTTATGAGTGATGATTCATTTCGTGTTGTAACTTTGAGGTTTCTCAGTTTTTACCGCAGTGTTTGATGCTATCTGAATTATTCATGCTGAGTATGTATGACTTATAGAGCCCATACGCCTGGTATTGTTCTTTAACACCGCCTAGATAATACTACACTCACTGTAAAATAGAAAGTCATCTGCGTATTGTTGTATTCAGTGGTTAATGGTTATGAAGAGTGTACAACGTTAGATGACGGTAATGGTGTTTCTTGTAACGATCTACATGCTGAATGTGTGCTGGACACATCTACACCTAACCATAACGGTACATGTCAATGTTTAGATGGCTATAAATACAGTAGTGGAAAATGTAGAAGTAAGTGTAACCTGACAACTTAACAATTTGACACTTGTATCAAAAACAACCACGACAGTTGAAATAATGTCTTGTTAATAACTTGATGGAATCATGCCCCAATGTACTACAGTCGTAGATAACCATGTCACGTGATGGGTGTGTAAGAAAACAAAGCTTATGATAGAAATCTTGAAATGAACTTATGAAGTCTTAAATAACTGCTGTAATCAAACTGTAAAAGTCTTCAAACAAAGTCAAATTTCTGTTGTTTAGTTTTATATCAACTACCCAGTACTTCTCAGAGCAATAAAGTTTGAACAACAATCACAAGTTACACAAATAGGATGAGATGACGATGAAGACACTGCTAAATTTGTTGGCATTTGGCTTTTTTATAGAATGTCACACAAATATATTCGTACATATGTCAAATTACCCATTGTTTTATTGTATCACCGCAGCCAAGGGAACACCATTACCTCGCCCAGACTATGACAGTGATTGGATTTTAGCGACGTTGTGTAACAAGCCTCCATATTGTGACTTCCTGCATGGACTAGGAGAGACTCCCGTCATAGTGGATGTTCAGATAAATAACCAGGGTATTGTCTACCACGCCATTGGTATGTCTATTATTTTAATATACGTATATATGTACAGTCTAGTCCTAGTCATTGTTTGTGAAAGTAAATATCGTCGAGGTTTTACGATATCGAGTGTGAATCTTAACTATATGAAGTACGATATGTATTTGATACACCCCCATCAGCCACTCACCATCCACTGAACGAAACAATTTTCGAATGTATCAATTTGACATGCAATGATTATTCTACCGTTGTTAAAATAATCACTTGAAACGGTCGTCTTTCCTTTAAACGCGTCTGTTTCTAAATGGTAATTTCATCATGTTTTATAACCAGTTACAGTCAGTTCATGGTGATACTGATCAGATTATGATATAAAGTACTTAAATATATTGCACAGATATTCGTATACAGTATGACAAATAACTTTCATTGATCTAATGAAGTTATTATATGCGTCTATTGGTCAACTTATTATGTCTTTTAAACAGGATTTCGTCCGGATGAAAAGATGGAAGGATTTAACGTCCCAAATTTTGTTGTGTATATTTATGACGAGATGTTCATCAATGTATCAACGACAATACCATTTGGTGGTGAACAGTATGTGTCACGTAGTTAGTATACAAACATGTTTACACAACTTACAATGATACCTGGCTTTTATGTAATGTTCTTTTTCCTTAACTTATTTACTTTTCACGACATCGTATAATACTCACGACTATTTCGTTTTGTTCTATTTTTATCATCATCATATTTTGGCCGGACCACCCTCTTTCACCATTTTAGGCATAAAATCATTCTGTTAGAAATTAAAAAACGGACAATGCTACAGACATATTTCGCTTGTAAAATCCTGTAGATGGATTTTCTGTCGAGCACCCCAAAGTGCCATGCTACGATGCTATGAAGCTACGTCTGGTCAGTCATTTCTTTAGTTTCTACCGTACATTTCTGGTCACTCCATGGTGTCACCAGGAATACCTATAATATACTGTCCGAAGTAAATGAACCTGAAAATTAGAACACATCCGTCGACCCTCACTATATAGAATCCTCATAAGCTATGATAAAAACAAACAGTGAAATGTTGGTATTACTATAATCGAGTTGTCATATTTCAGTGCCATATTATTACACCGGATACTCCTCCAGCCACGGGATTTATTACAGCTGGATTAGAACCCGAGCCTGGAAACTGAGCTCTTTACCAAAACCAGACTTCATAATTGCTGAGAAAACATTGAGAGCAAATACTTCACGTTGTAAGTTTTTATCGGTAACATGATTGTAACGTAGAATAAAGTCAGTCATTTGCTTGTAAATTCAACATGATAAGGCCAATTCATTAAAATTAAGGCTATGATATGATTCAACACACACTGTCCACTACAAAGTAATTTACGTTGAATGACTCGCACGGACAGTAAATTGCTGAATGTAATCAAACATCGCACATCGGCTACAATGATCAGTTTGGTTACACTAATGTCATGTTATATCATGCAAGTTCCCAAGTTCTTTTTGTTGCGTCATTACTTAAATCAAATATTTTACCTGTTTACAATAAATACGATATGTGTGCTAATCAAGAAACCATATTTATACATTTCCATCAAATATACATCGTGGATCTACATGTAATAAAAAATGTCGCTATGCCATATTTTATCGCAGCTAGAGATTCTTTTTATGAAGTGGAGCACAAATTAGATCACTATCCTGGATTAGTTGTAGTTAGGGCTCGGATGATACATGACAATGCAACATTCTACGCTAATGGTGTGGGTGAGTGTAAACTATCTGGTATCAGTTCATTCTAAGTTAAGTATCACATGTTACAAAATGATGACATCGATAACCAACTATGCATACTTGTATATGGTTAAAAAACTAATTGATTGAAAATAGTAAATATGATATTTTGTTACTGTAATCTCCATAAGACACAGAACGTAAGTACATGTACAAAATGCTGATACATGTATTAACAAGAATGATGAATACAAGAACACATGTGTGGTTAATAAGGAATGATCACATGATCTCCTGGATGTTTTGTGAACAGTTATGGTACAGAATGAATACAGATATTTTATTTGCATGTCTGACAAGAGTTTTCTTACCAAGCAGCAATAATCATTTATACAATAAATGTAGCATTAAAGATGCCAAGAAAATATGTAGTTTTGGTTTGCACTCGTATATTTCAAGCATTTGGTCACATTGACGTACAAATATGTTTTCTAAAGTGACAGTGATAGACATAGATGAAGAACTATATGGAACAGCTTTTATGTAGGAAAACACCATGTCTGTAAATATGAGCATCTCAAAACGTTATGACATGCCTGGAAAATATTTAAATGTACATGTATTTACGGGAAAAGTGTACACACCAGATATGCACTCATGACATTGTTATGTTACATATTTTGTGTACATTTATTTCAGGATCCGCTTTAAACGTTTTCTACAATGATTCTACAATGACAAATGCATATCTAGTTTATGGCTTCAATGGTAAATCATTCCGTGTTTGGGTTGACTCTTCAGCTAATGGAGGTAACACGTATTATTTTAGAATGGTACAAAAAGTAAAGATACCGTCTTTAAATTTGTCATTTTTTCTATACTTATCCTTTAAACAAAGAAATTCAAGCATTTGTATTGTGAAAATGTCCTAAAATGGCGAATGTGTATTCTGAGACTCATTTCCGTACATTTATGTATTCAGAGACTGATCTCTGTACATTTATGTATTCAGAGACTGATCTCCGTTCATTCATGTATTCATAAACTGATCTATGTACATTATGTATTCAAAGACTATTCTCCGTTCATTCATGTATTCATAAACTGATCTATGTACATTATGTACTCAGAGACTGATCTCCGTTCATTCATGTATTCAGAGACTGATCTCCGCTCACGTTTGTATTCAGATACTGATCTCCGTACATTCATGTATTCAGAGACTGATATCCCTACATGTTTGTATTCAGAGACTGATTTCCGTACATGTTTGTATTCAGAGACTGATCTCTGTACATTTATGTATTTAGAGACTGATATCCGTACATGTTTGTATTCAGAGACTGATCTCCGTACATGTTTGTATTCAGAGACTGATATCCGTACATTTATGTATTCAGAGACTGATCTCTGTACATTTATGTATTTAGAGACTGATATCCGTACATGTTTGTATTCAGAGACTGATATCCGTACATTCATGTATTCAGAGACTGATATCCGTACATTTATGTATTCAGAGACTGATCTCTGTACATTTATGTATTCAGAGACTGATCTCTGTACATTTATGTATTCAGAGACTGATATCCGTACATTCATGTATTCAGAGACTGATCCCCGTACATTCATGTATTCAGAGACTGATCTCCGTACATTCATGTATTCAGAGACTGATCTTCGTACATGTTTGTATTCAGTTCTGTGATTTGAATTATTTCAGCTATATTTGATGGACGAAAGTTCACAAGATTTGACTGGTGTGTGTGTCTGAAGCTGTGGTGAAAATATTTGCCTGGAAATTGTCGACACTTCCACCTTATCAGACAAAGAGACTTTCCTTAGATTTAGACAGATTCGAACCAAATGTTAAATTTCCGATAAAGTTCCGGATCTCTGATACATTTACTATGGCGTTTGTGAGTTAACGCTTTTATCCTGTTTGCACGACGACATTGTTTACCTAAGTCAGACATCTGTTAGAATTATCATTGAAATTCAAACATTATTGCTTTTATAATGTCTTTGTAGCAATAAAGTTTCTTTGTAATATGTAAAAGGAGAATGTTGTATCATTTTAATATATATTTTTATGTAACTAATTATCTAAAATTCATTTTACTGGTTAAGTTTAGAATGTTCACATGTATGCATTTTGTGACATCCATATCACTGCATTAATAAATCAGTGTACAACTATTCCACGTGCTACAACATCCACGCCTTGTATCGGTGACTTTCTTTGTGTTTCCACTTCCTATTTTGTTAGTAAGACTTCTCCCTGCATTCTTTCACTTCCAGACTGAGATAAATAATAATACAGCTAAAAACAATGGTTACAGATTTCCTGTATCGAGCTATATTGCTGACTCGGATTGGACAAGAAATAAAAATGATTGCTCACTAGGCGGTGTTAGATTTGGATATACCAAAATACCACCAGAATTGCTTATTTTTACTGTTAGTACAAGGTTAAACAGATGGTTGATTAATATACCAAAACGTATCAACAGAGGTAAGACAAGTAAGTTAAAAAAGTATAGGTAACTAATTTATTAGGACTTAAAGTCTAACAAACTGCTAACGTACGAAACATGGATAATGGTCTAAAACATCAAATTTTAGAGTACAATTCCATTCTATATAATTTAATTTGGAAAATTTTGTTACCGTTTGTAAATTGTTACGTGTCGTGATTTTTTATGCTTATTATTGTAACAATAATTTCTCTTTTCGAGAAATATGAAAACAAACTCCATCACATTTTTGTAAACATTTATTTTCAAGAAACACCATCAAATATTTGCGAACATGTCTCTATTTTGAACTCGCTACTTTTCCCTGTTTTCTCCCTCTTCTCACTTTTCTCTCTTTTTTCTCTCAGAAATATACATCCGGTTTAAAATACTGAATCATCAAGACATCATGACTTAATATACCTTAAATAAAAATCAGGATGTACCTTAGTTTTAACGTTAATTACATAATCTACATCAAACATAAAATCAGGATCAAGTTTTAAGTTTAACTTCAAAAAGCTATTAATAACAGTCCGACAGAGATAAGGTAATATACTAGTAAGATAAGATAAAAGTAATGTAGGTACATTAAGTAATTATGTAATACACATTAAAATGATGGATATGTACCTTTAGACACAGTATCATTGTTTATATATTTACTACACTCAGAAGAGTCTCCCAGAATTCACACTGTATCAAGTTAATGATCTAAAGACTGACATTGACAATATTAGCATCTTAATTTATGATACTTTAAGGTGTACCTTAAAAAGTAATTAAGCGTCTCAATACACAGTGTATAACAATTTTCTCTGTTATTAATAAACACATTCAGTAAAATGTTAATGATTATAGTCAAGTAATAAATGATACTATCACTTATTAATCATGTCTCCTTTTTTAATACTTATGTAATGTAGATTTTACATACGTTAAAAACAGTGGACTAGTTTTAAAATATTTGTAACATTATTTTTTACTTAATTGTCTGTTTTATTGCATGTTTTGTTTTCATCTACAATAAATTATATTGTGTTTACAATACATGTTAGTGTAACTACATTTACTCAAATATTATTACACCGACCTATAAACGCATGAATGTTTCAATTTTTATTTCATTAATATTAGATGTATTGTAGCTGGATTGTTATGCATTCCACAAACATTTGGTGGGGGAACCAAGGCTGAGAGAGCAAATGGGGGAACTCTTGTTGTATACAGTTGGACTGACGGTAAGCATGATTCATTGTAAACCACTCAGTTGATTATTTGTTGACGTACATTATCTAACACAACTGAAAGGTTAAACTTCTGTCATCACGGGTTGGTATAACAACTTGTTCAGCACTTTTCTATCTTTTCATGTTTCCAGTAATGTGCACATAAGTTTACATGAGCTTACGAGATGAACAATGATAATCTAGTGGGTGTATATATTATACGTCGATGTTTAACGTTTACCTGTATATTACAGTATTTAGATAGCGTAAGGCAGATCAAATCATACATGTCATAGATTGTAGAGTACCAAATACAGAAAGTTAACCTCAGTGAACACAGTCACATCCTGTGTTAGCAATGGATATTGTGATTATACCTGGGTACATCACACCAGTCATTGTGTTTCTTATGTCACCCAGGCTGTGGTGTTCCAACTTCCAAACATGCAACTTTTGATATATCTGTGAATGGTACAGAGGTAGGAGCATACGCGCAGAAGACATGTAATGTTGGCTATGTTTCTGATCGACCACTAGCCAGGTGTGGTGCTCATCTTATCTGGTATGGTACGGAATGTTATAAGATCAGTAAGTCTATGAAACCAGTATATCTATAAGCTTGATGACGATGCTATTGTTTCGTACATAAATTCAGTGTGTAGTTGCCCATCTTGGAGTGTATTAAAAACAATGTTGTTAACACAGAGCATGATGTAGTCCATGTATGACGGAAACTAAAAGCATGGTTCTCCATATGTTCGAACGTTTGGAACAAATGCATATGTACTTCTGCAAAATTCAACAAACCACCTGTTGGCAAATGATTGAAATGATATGCGATGACTATAGTTCACCAGTCTACTGTAGGTAAACCTCGCTATTGTATAATAAATCAGTATCTGTTGTGACAGATTGGTGAAACCTCTCAAACAAACGTGCATTCATTTATGAAAACTATAAGAATATCGGTTCTTGAAATGGAGCACCGTGTACTTCATATTCAATTTCTTCATGTTTTCATTCAGGATGTGACCAATTTGAACCATTAATAAATGGAACTTCCATTTCTAACAGTACATCGTATGGAGCTACAGTTATCTTTGATTGTAATGAGGGGTTCCAGTTAATAAGGGACAAACAGATCACCTGTTTAGCTAACCGTACTTGGTCTGGGAATGATACACTATGTGGTAAGTCTGATGTGTTGATTTGGCAGATTTTTGTATTAAGAATACGACAATTGATCAAGTTATCACCTCTTGTAATGGTCTTTTTTTAAATCGTGCGTTGTATTCTAATATGATATACACGTATGTTGTGTGAAATTGCTTGCACGTTTACGTAATGACATAGGCTCACATTGTTTATATAAAGAAGACATTCTACACAGCCAAAACAACCACTATATGAGGTTTGACGTGTTTCAACACTTCCTATCCCTCTGATTTGTTACAAACATACGTTGATTTTACATGCTATGCTGTGAGCAGAATTATGTCCCTCTGATTTGTTACAAACATACGTTGATTTTACATGCTATGCTGTGAGCAGAATTATGTCCCTCTGATTTGTTACAAACATACGTTGATTTTACATGCTATGCTGTGAGCAGAATTATGTCCCTCTGATTTGTTACAAACATACGTTGATTTTACATGCTATGATGTGAGCAGAATTATGTCCCTCTGATTTGTTACAAACATACGTTGATTTTACATGCTATGCTGTGAGCAGAATTATGTCCCTCTGATTTGTTACAAACATACGTTGATTTTACATGCTATGATGTGAGCAGAATTATGTCCCTCTGATTTGTTACAAACATACGTTGATTTTACATGCTATGATGTGAGCAGAATTATGTACCTCTGATTTGTTACAAACATGCGTTGATTTTACATGCTATGATGTGAGCAGAATTATGTGCCTCATATTTTGATGAATGCATATTTACGTAAGTAAAGAAGGAAGAAGTCACAAAGCCGATCCTCAAAAACTTCCCCAGATGATTTTATACATTTCTGCTCTCTGTGACTTTAAACACGTTGTCAAATTGACTGCACATGAAAACGTATATTTCTATACTACAGTTAAACTTCCAGAGGATATTAGAGAGACTACCACTATGATTACTGGCATTGATGAACACATAGATACTGAGGACGATGATGAAGCTGAGGACTATACCATTATAACAATAGTGTTAATTACAACTGGTGTTGTTGCAGATGTTCTGTTGATTGTAGTCATATTGACAAAACAAAAATGTCGTGATTTCTCGTGATTTTTCTATCGTGTATTTAATATGTATATGTGCATTTTAGTCATAAAGGACTTGGTCAGTTATTTTGTAAGGATTTTAATGTGTTTTTCAATAGTGTTTCATTAGGTACAATTATGTTATACATAAAGTTCTCTTATATGTATTGTTAATAGTTTTCTTATATGCATTGTAGATAGGTCTCTGATGTGTATAGTAATAGTTCTCTTATATGTATTGTAGATAGTTCTCTTATATGTATTGTCTATATTTCTCTTATATGTATTGTAGATAGTTCTCTTATATGTATTGTAGATAGTTCTCTTATATGTACTGTAGATAGTTCTCTTATATGCATTGTTAATAGTTCTCTTGTATTATTAATAGCTATCTTATAAGTATTGTAGATAGTTCTCTTATATGTATTGTAGGCAGTTATCTTATATGTATTGTAGATAGTTCTCTTATATGTATTGTAGATAGTTATCTTATATGTATTGTAGATAGTTATGTTATATGTATTGTAGATAGTTCTCTTATATGTATTGTAGATAGTTCTCTTATATGTATTGTAGATAGTTCTCTTATATGTATTGTAGGCAGTTATCTTATATGTATTGTAGATAGTTCTCTTATATGTATTGTAGATAGTTATCTTATATGTATTGTAGATAGTTCTCTTATATGTATTGTAGGCAGTTATCTTATATGTATTGTAGATAGTTCTCTTATATGTATTGTAGATAGTTCTCTTATATGTATTGTAGATAGTTCTCTTATATGTATTGTAGATAGTAATCTTATATGCATTGTAGATAGTTATGTTATATGTATTGTAGATAGTTCTCTTATGTGCATTGTTAATAGTTCTCTTATGTGTATTGTAGATAGTTTTCTTACACGTATTGCAGATAGTTCTATTATACGTATTGTAGACAGCTTTCATGTATGTATTGTAGATAGTTCTATTATACGTATTGTAGACAGTTACTCTTATCCAAAGCCTACCACTGATTGCCGGTTTCCTGAATATGACAATTTTTCCCACTTGAAGCAATAATCTCAGTAAATTTTAATTTGTGTCTGATGAACTTCGGCGTTAATTGTATACTTGATTATACATGTATAACATTACTCAATACAGAAAATATCTTTGAAGCTGTTGTTGTCATGATGTCATAATTAAATAATAAATATCATATTGGACGATGTGAATTTTACATCAGCAAACATATCGTATAAATGAGCAACTTAAAACCCTACAAGTGCCCATGGATGTCGTCTTGTAAAGTAAATAGCAAGCTGCCAATATGGTTAGGAATCCAATTACTGTCGGATCACGTGTGAAGAAATTATGTAGTTTGTGATTTATACATGATGTGTTTTATCATGGTATTATGATAACTATTCAGTCAGGAGGATTATTGTTACTTGGGATTTTTTATGGAGTCACCGGGCATTGAAGGTTATAATTTTCCTTTGCAAACTGTCGAATGATTTGATTAAACTTATACCTTGTGTTTGGATATATTTGTTGGTTTAATTTAGTTTATTGCGTTTTTGTTAATTTGTGTCAGAGTAAGTAATTATGACGCTTTTGTTCGATTCATTTTAGAACTGTTCTATAATTTTGTACAATCAAGTTTTCGTCTCTTACTTCCGCCCACGCTATAGTTGTCGGGGGATGAAAGGCATCAATACGTGAAGGTGTTTGGCTCTTAATTCCCCTGGCTTATAGTTGTGTGTCGAAATTCTGCACAACACCTTGTCAAAAGGCTTATTTCAGTAACAATTCAATATGTATTAAACTTGAAGTATTCGATTCATATTAAAGTACATTTTAAATGTACTTTATTCATAACCCACCAGACACACAGAACCTACAGCTCTTTGATTTGTAGTAAATTATTTCACTATGATTTGTATTTGTAAGTTACACCTTGTTGAAGCACGTTTTTACAGAGCAACAAACGTTCTTCCTTGTTTATTTTACTGCTAATTTGTAAGAATGGACCACTTGCTGTCAGAAGTTTGGATAAGTTGCGTACAATTGATGTTATATTTTATTGGAGAAAAACTCTCATTATGTGTACAAGAAAGACTGTTACTATAGAATCTCTCCAAGGCGTTGATTACATTGTCTATAAACTGCAGTAAATTCAACCGTTAGATCAATTCATCATATTTGTCTGGCTGTAACCGTAGAGATAACATACTCGAAATAGTACGACATGTCAGTCACTAGTGACATCTGCGCTAATATTAAGATATATTAGTTGCTAGGATCTTCTCCTAGTCTAAATCTGTCAAATCAACGCTGGGAACCAGAGTGCACATCGGTCGATTTTCGTACAAATGAAAGTAATATTTTTAGACAAACGTGAATGTTTTCATTCCAAACCTCAGGTATAATGCAGAGAACAGAAGATACACCACTGACAAAAACGGATTTTAACGTTACAATTTTATACATGATATAATCATTTGCTACGATAATTTCGATAAATACAACCATTAGTTAAGGCATTACACCCATAATATTGTCTTAGTATACGTATTGGCCCAGTGCTACGCCAAAATGTTAATATTATATAAATAACATTGCATAATTATCGCAATTTCTTTTACAATTACCCAGATACTTCTATTCATTTTCGACACTTTTTTTGTAAAAAAGAATGAAAAAGTTAATGCCCTTGTTGGAAAATAGAAAAATATTAATTTCTGTAGTTATTGTACGGTGACCTACTTTTTTCGTTATTAAATTAGACTGGTTCTGTGGTTTTACATCTTTGCTTCCTTTTCTTTAACCGTTGAAAAATTGGCTATTCCCATAGTCTTCAATGCTAATTGAAAGGGACAACAATTCAAAGAAAGGATTGTATTTGTTTTTAAGAATCTCACTGTAAATCATTTTCCTTCATAGAAACCTATTAAAGTCATAAAGGTTCCCAAAATATGTCCGTTCGTTTTTGAGGTGTTAGTTTTGACAATAATCATTTTGAAACATTCGTTTTGTACAAGTATTAGCATTTCCAAAAATGCTTGGAATCGCCGTTCAGCCGAGTATAAGAGCTAAGAATAGAATATTGAATAAATAATTCCTAGAGATTTCATTTCTGGTTCCATTTCTTATTGAGAGTTTACAACACATTTTCCTATATTTACAACGATATCAAACTGGTTCCCGTTGACTCTGGTTGTACAGAGACAACGTTCCTTCGGTGCACTGTAACATGGAACGGGGACCTGTCAACAACGATATAAAACTAACTGCCCTAAAAGAGCATGTGTTGAAAAATTACGATATAAAAATGCCCCAAAAGAGCGTATGTAAAACACATAACTAAAATATCGAAGTACCGCATTCAGAGGAAACAAAGGATTTCATGATGAATTAAACTAGCATTCATATCTAAATATTCATCAACTAAAATCCTCCTTTTTGTAGAAATACACTCGTTTCTGAACAATAAAAGCTAACATTTTTAGTGAAATATTCGAAATATTGTTTACTCCGCAGGAGCCTACAAACTGGTTTCGAGTTTCATACATTAAATAGGCATGTCAATTATACAAAGAGATAACCCGTCAAGAGCATGGCGGATGATGTGCCCCGTAGGAGACCCTTTTTAGGTCTTCTTGTCCGCCATTTTTTATCATTCTCCTTTCTGATTGGCTTAGAGCAGGCGGTGTAAGGGAAGAAATGGTAAAATCTGGTTAATTGCATATGTCACCGTCCGTGAACGGCGACAGTAAGGCTCTCTCCCAATGAACATACGTGTATTTCTTTTGTTTGACATCAGAAATTCAAGTCACATAATACACTAAACAAAGAAACTACCGATTTGAATCCATGAAACGCGCTGAGTTAAAAGTCATCAAGTAATAAAATTAATTAGATAGTATCTGAATTGTCATTAGCTGTCCTGGATTCAACAATTTTAGCATATGTGCTTATTCTAGTTAAATTAACAACGTGAAACTCGATTTGCACGTGCATGCATAGTTCAACATGTTCTGTGTAGCATTCGAGCATATTTTTTCGCCAGTCTTACAGACAGTGTTGTCATTTGAAAGAAAACGCTTCGAAATTTGTAAAAGGATATCTCCCTTTTTGCAGTTGTGGCATTTTTTTAATATCCCGAGAATTCCAAGGAATTTACGTGAACGTTCAATCGGCATGCTTGATGCCGGTATGTCCACAGAAGAAGTTGTAGAAGTTGTTGGGAGTTATAGTCCAGCAATATACAATTTTCGAACACTGTTTCGAACAACCTGACGCACTGCCGACTTACGACGCGTGGTTATAATCGCATATCGTCATAACACATTTGCGCAATCGATTCCAATCTGCCACTGCTACTGATGACAACACGCCCGGACTTCATAACTGAATAAGTTGGCAAACTGTTTGTAATAGACTGCGAGAGAACGGTCGATTCGGACGACGTCCATACGTTGGTTGCGTTTCAGCGCATAAAAACGTCATCGGACAAAGCGTCTAAATTGGACATGTTTACACGCTTGTTGGACCCGATGACTGGAACACAGTTTTTTACTCGAATGAATCACGGTTTTGTCACAACGTGGTGATGGAAGAGTACGCCTCTTACTTTGGCGAAATGGACGGTTTACCGACTGATGTGTAGTTGAACAAGATCGTTTTCGGGTTGGGTTCTGTTGTAGTATGGACTGTCATTTCACGTGGTTATCGTTCACAATTAGTCGTAGTTCAGAACAATGTAAATGCCCAATTTTGCCTCGATGACACTCTCACGACTCATTTCATTCTTCTTTTCCATAACAACGCAAATATATCGCCACAAGCCATACTGCTAGAGACACGGCACAGCTTCTCAGGTTGAATTATATTTCTTTCAATGATAACTGGCCCGCTAAAAGTCCAGATCTGAACCCAAATGAGCTCGTCTGGGAAAATCTAGAAAGATGAATAAGTTCTCGTCCCTAACCTCAATGAATTAATTCAGGAATGGAAAAATATTCCACTGGCAGAAATCGGCGCTTCATTCTTTGACACTACCATGCTCTTGTTTGCTTACACTAAACTGTATTCAATCCAAGTCGTTGAAAGTTTCTTTTTCGTTCTGTATATTTGACACAATGTACAATATGAAATGATCCACGAACATTGAGGCCCGTACGTACGCATCATTCCCAGAAATAATTTAATTGCTTCTAAGCATTAAGACTCGCGATAAATAACCATTCTTTGTCGTAGAACGTCTTACATTGAACATCATACATGTAAAATAACAAACATACAAATATTGCTGACACGTTCCATTTCAGACCTAAATTGTATAATACTAAAACTTCTATAAATGTTGTGTCATACAGATTGAATTAAGATCCACTATTCATTGATTTATACAGTATTGCAGACATTCATTGTATTCTAAATCGTGTATCAACAGACTCTAAAAGGTTTTGAAACAAGTTGATCGATAAAAGATTGTTAATGGTATCAAAGCTGCTCTATCAAAATTATGTCATGTATATTGACATTGACATACGTGCAATAAATGGAATATGAAATGAATAGGAACGATTATCATACTTGATACCCGAATATCCACACAAATTGTCCATCCACAGGTGAAGGTTTATACAGATAGATGAACATAAGATAAATGAACGCATATATAGTCGAACATAAAGATAGATACAAATACAGAAACAGGAACACATAGATACATCAACACATAGATATAATAAAACATAGATACATTAACAAATAGATACGGGCACACGAAGATTCAGGGACGCATAGATAAAGGAACACATGGACATAAGAACACATAGATACATGAACACATAGGCACAGGAACGCGAAGATTCAGGGGCACATATATACAGGAGCACATAGATATAGGGACACATAGCAACAGGGACCCATAGATACAGGAGCACATAGATACAGGAACACGAAGATTCAGGGACACATAGGCAAGGAACATAATCTAAAGATAGACGAATATATGGATACAGAACACATAGATGCTGGAACGCATAAATACGGGAACGTTTAGGTCCTGGAACACGAGAACAGGGACACAAGGAAGACGAACACATAGATATGGATCACATAGATACAGGAACACAAAGAAATTGACACAAAGAAAGACGGACACATAGATATAGATCAGATAGGCACGGGAACACACAGGCACAAGGACACAAAGAAAGACGAATACTTAGATATGGAGCACATAGATAACAGGTACAGGGATACAAAGATAGACTAACACATAGATATGGAGCACATAGATACAGGTACAGGGATACAAAGATAGACGAACACATAGATATGGAAGCACATGGATACAGGTACAGGGATACAAAGATAGACGAACACATAGCTATGGAGTACATAGATACAGGTACAGGGATACAAAGATAGACGAACACATAGATACGGGAACACATACGTACAGGGACACAGAAATAGACAAACACATAGGTATTGGAATACATTTATATAAATACGGAAACACATGACATTTATACAGATACGGAAACACAAAGATAGACCAACATGTAAGGAATTGCATTGACAAAGGAACACATAGGTATGGAAACACATAGACAACAGGAATACTTAAGACGAGCAATAAGCTGTGATTATGTCATTAACATTAGAAACCCAGTAGTTTATAAGCCTTTAGATACTCTATAGAATTCATTCGACATTGATAAGAGATTGGGAGCTCCCAGGAGAAGGAGATAGATACATACTGCACACTAATGAAGTAAACATCACACAATATGAATGATAGGGTAGAAACAAATGTAATTGAACAAAGCCATCTGACGATTGTTTTGCTAAATATGTATCGTTACGCGGAAAGAATTTGATTAACCTCTATTTACCAATCCGTTCATCCTGGTATATTTGCTAGGCTATGATTCTATGGGATTACATGTATATAAAATGTACTACGTATCAAAGTGGAAATATCCATACACTGTTCCTCTGGTTGTCGTGATGAAATGACTGTGATATGTATTGTAAGATATTATATTTGTATGTTTGTGTCAACTCTATATCAATGTGCGCTGTGTCGACTGCCTGGTAGAAAAATGTGGCAAAATAATCATATTTTGAAAACAGCAAATTTTATAGGCGCAGATTAAACTTACTTTCTGACGTTTTCGGGACCTTGTCATCACAAGGTTTCTGAGCGACTTCCACGTACATCGGTTCCCTTCGAATAATTATATGAGGCTTATAAAACTCATAAATAATCATGTTGAGACAAACTGTTGTTTAGTATAATAGTACCACCTGTATTAGAGTACCTGAATGTGTCAAACACCAAGTTGTCTATCAGATAACACGTTGTAAAAACAAACATTTGTCAAGTTACTTATGAAAACTTCGTCGTTATAATTGTCATAGAGATAGAAAATGTGAATAGTTTGAGTACGATGTCTTACTTGAATACTGGATGAATATAACATGAGAAATGCAAATCATCACGAGTCAGTAAGTGTTCTAATGGAAACAGAACGTATCCTCAGTATTTATTGAACATCCCTGTTAGAAGTTACAACCATGTGTTGAATTAAGGAATCAAAGATCTAAGATATTATTTGTAACAGAGGTACTAGTAAGATTGTAGAATCACGATACTAAATGCATGGTTTCTTTATGACGGCTACACTAGGAAATTCAAACATTGTAATATTATTGTTACTAAAAGTGATTTGTTACAAAATTCCAAAACATAAAAACGCATTTAGAATTTTTGTTTCATTTCATAAACAGTTTCAATTATATCAAGACTAGGTGAAATACTATCACGTAAATATATAGACAGACCGTCAGGGAACATAAGTTGTACAACAATCAAGCAGTGGTACGTTTATACCACAATTGAAGTCTTATGTTTAACTTTGAACAATATTTATCTGGTTGCCTCGTGTATTTGGATGTATTTTTGTAAAATTGCAAATATTTTGTAGTGAACATATGGTCGACTAAAAAAACATCTGTTTCATTTCTAGCTGACATCAATACTGAAATGCACGAAAACTTACGAATACAAATACATGTAATGCAACACAATATTAGCAACGGAAAATTGTTTCCAGTGCACAAAGTTGTTAACTATGAGTGAAGATTATGAGCGATTTCTTCCGATATATTAGATTTGTGATGTAGTGTCTGTTGGAGTACCTCAGTCAGTTAGCACTGTGTAAGTTATCTATCGTATATTCTGTGATGGGAGAGCTTAAACTTGATAACATTTGTGGAGAAATTACCAAAGTATTGACTGATAAAGTGAGTTCGTTCATATAAGAGTATATCATGATATTGTCAATTTTTCTAACATTTTTCTAATTCTTGTCATCATGGAAACTAGTTCTGAAGGACTAAATAATGAAGGTTTGTACATTGAGTTGTTTTCTGAATTGAACTATGATTACTTATTGTAGTCTAGTTATTATTAAGTTAGTTAAACAAACACATAAATTACTTAAGTACTGCAGTAATTGTAAGAATATGGCTTGTATGTAGTAACAGCAGTACATCGACCAACTGAATAGACTCATTTTATACCAGAACGTTTTTAGTAAACATTGATTATGTTTAAGAAATTTATAACCAGTTTTAGGCTCTTGTTCATTCATAATTCAAACATTATACACGTAATTAAACAAAATTAAATGTAAAAAATGCCTAAGGTTTTCTGTGTACCTACCGCTATCACACGAAGAACGATCAAACTTCATTTAAACCAAATCTCCACAACGTACACCTCCGTGCAGTTCCCTGATTCATGATTCGTGTAGACTGTATAATCATTTAATAGCACTTGAAAAGAAAATCATTTGATCCTTAGATTGGATGTTTTCGTTAGCCACATATCAGAGGCTAATACAATTAACACCAAACGCGAGGGAAAAAGAAATATTTGCTCAGTATGTACTATAATTATACCTGCCTTCGTATTTATTTATTGTCTTCTTTTGTTTCTGTGAAATAAAAACTTCGATTAATAAGGTTCAAGATAATCCACAACCTATATATACGTATTGACACTATATATCTAAGTACTAATACTATATATTTACGTATTAACACTATATATCTACGTATTTATTAACGATATATGTTTACGTATTAACAATGTATATCTACATATTTACAATTCCGTTTATACCTACATCTGCTTGTGACACGACTAGTCTACCATTCTTTAATACATTGTATAAGCTGTTTATGATTCAGAATCGACATTTTATAGATTTTTTTCATATTACTAAATTTTATTGTTAGATACCTCTGGCATGTATTTAACGAAACATTTACGTCAATAGCGACCCGGACAACTGGACCGTCTTAGCTTTATAAAAAACTTTCAGGCTGGACGGTAAAGTCCCGGACAACCGGACCGTCATAGCGTTATAAAAAGTATACCTGCCTGGATGGTAACGTCCCGGACAACCGGACCGTCATAGCGTTATAAAAAGTATACCTGCCTGGATGGTAACGTCCCGGACAACCGGACTGTCTTAGCGTTATAAAAAGTATATCTGCCTGGATGGTAACGTCCCGGACAACCGGACCGTCATAGCGTTATAAAAAGTATATCTGCCTGGATGGTAACGTCCCGGACAACCGGACTGTCTTAGCGTTATAAAAAGTATACCTGCCTGGATGGTAAAGTCCCGGACAACCGGACCGTCATAGCGTTATAAAAAGTATACATGCCTGGATGGTAACGTCCCGGACAACCGGACTGTCTTAGCGTTATAAAAAGTATATCTGCCTGGATGGTAACGTCCCGGACAACCGGACCGTCATAGCGTTATAAAAAGTATATCTGCCTGGATGGTAACGTCCCGGACAACCGGACTGTCTTAGCGTTATAAAAAGTATATCTGCCTGGATGGTAACGTCCCGGACAACCGGACCGTCATAGCGTTATAAAAAGTATATCTGCCTGGATGGAAACGTCCCGGACAACCGGACTGTCTTAGCGTTATAAAAAGTCTATCTGGCCGGATGGTAACGTCCCGGACAACCGGACTGTCTTAGCGTTATGAAAAGTCTATCTGGCTGGATGGTGGTAAATTGTTGTCTGAGAGTTTCAGGTTTAGACAGAATTATGGAGATAAGAAAAAAATTGATAGCTATCACTTTGTACGAATTATGAAAATGGAAAATGAAAATAGAAAACAGGACGATGACATGTTTATAAGTGTCTGAGAGTTGATTAGATTCAATAGTTCGGCCTAATTACAAATGTTTTGCTAGATAAGACACTCATCAATTAAGGTTGAATCATTTTATATCTCTGCCGTAAGTTAACGTCTTATCAATGTATTAAAATGACACCAAGTTCTTGTCTAAGAATCTAAACAACACATTAATATCTCTACGAACTTTTTGTCTACGATTCCATTGTAAAATATAGCATTGATATCAGAACCGTTTGTCAGATCTGACAGATATATGTGTAATACTGCTTCTAGAGATGCTATCCCATGTGAGTTCAGCAATTACTTGTAGATAGATTTTATTACTATGATGAAAATGATAACAATACCAGTGATTCCTGTGAGATATGTGATAAACACAGATCAATGATAGATGTACTAAAACTAAACATTGTATCCGGGATTTGGTAAAACCCAACTAAAATCATCAATAGAAATTGACAACACATGGTGTATAATAATTGAAATGGAATGTTTGCAAATACCGAAATATTATAAAGAAATCCCAAATATTAAGCCCATGTCAATATAAAATATGGCAGCCATCAGAGAGCTCAATATTTCATCTATTTCACTTGCTCTTGTCCGTCTTGCACGAGCTTCACGTGTATTTTAATACACGATATTAACGATTAAAACTTTCATCTTTTATCGATTGTACTTTCTGGAAGTTAAGACTTCCAATAGAGCTAACAATTGGTTCGAATACATGAATATTTTATGTCCAATACAATGTATTTAATATTGTTTTGAATATTTTATGTCCAGTACAATGCATTTAATATTGTTTTTAAAGGAATTCTAAGTCATACATTTGATTTTATTTGATATGTTTGGCTGTCAGACATGACATGTGAGATATGTTTGGAATCATTTTAGAAGAAATATATCAAACTTGAATACTGTAGGAAAAATGATATAAAAGGAAGGTTCGTTCATCAATTATACGACAGCTTAGCGATATGATACATGTATGATTCTTGTATTCTGTTGTTTAATAATGAATTTCGGATATGGTGAAACCTGTGTGGTAAAATTTAAGTCATTTTAAATATGTGATAGTTATCTACATGTCTAATGCGTAATTTAGAACGAAACTATTCCCTATAATATAATGTACAGTCGTGTAATATAAATGATATCCGAACTCGTCAACGACTTGTTGGAAGAAAATGACTTTCAAGGATTCAAGAATAATATTGACCATAAAACTTTTGGTAGATAACGCTTGTAAGCTTGCAAAAAGACCCACATTATCAAAGGAATATTGACGGACATCGAGAATTCGACGGTAACCTCCCTGATTGATTACCAAATCTTGTCGGCCCTCCTGTTGTTTCAGCGGCGTAAAACATAACGTTTTCAAGGGGGGGTTCAGTACTAACGGGGACACAGTTTTGAATACGTTAGGTCTCTTATCTAAGGCAAGACTATCGTTGACATTAGTGGAAGACTAAATAAAGCGGAAAAAGAACAGCAACTAACTTACTTAAAATGCAACACAGAGCATCTTTCCTGTCAACCTCCCATACAGAACCTTCAACGTGCTGACTTATGTACATACGGACACTATAACAAGTTGTATGAAGTCAAGTTAGGTAAATGTCGCTTCAACATAATGTACCATACTTTATGACGGTTCTAAGTCTGTATGGATTATGTGTCAATACAGGTACATGACAACATAAATATTATAAATCAATAAGAGGTCCATAAACTCAGCTTATTGCTCGAACTCAAATATTGGCTTCGTGTAATTGCATTAATATTGTAGCGTAAATTTCTTCATTTCAAGACACAAAAATAATGGATACTCATGTTTTACGAGCCTTCTAGTGACTCTATGTATACATACTTGTATATGACATTGTTTTAATGACATGTAATTACATCAAGCAGTTATTCACGAATGTTTAAATATTTTGAATGTTATTGTTGGAGTGATATAACTTCATGTGACGTAACTCTCATCACGCGGGTTATTCTGGCGTTCAATAAGCACCAACATCCCGCAGTGTTACGTCAATGCTTTCTTTGAGAATTTTAACATCCAGTTATTATCTGGTTCACATATTTATACTTCAGTCGGGTTCCTGCGCTCTCAATACTTGATATGATTAGTTTAGTATCGTTGTCATCGAGTCCTATAATTCACGTACAATATAGGACTGGTGAATGACGTTCATAATTATGGAGATATATAACTTATAAACTGATGACTTTAAACTTGTAATGGACAGTTTCGTTGTCATGGATACCATCATTGAAGAATCAGTTAATGAAGGTTTGATTTATCATTTATTTTTTTCCGATACTTGAAAAAATATAGTTTTCTTTAAATATATAATTTCAAGTAAAATATGTTTCCGTGGTAACGCAGTCTTTAGAGCTTTCAAGACGTTGCAAAATAAATTGGCAAAACATAAAACTACTTTAAGCTAAACACGATTCCTTGTCAGACATTTTCTGAGATGGAATTCGGGATTCATTTCGCTGAATTCATGAAGGATAAATTTAGTGACCATTGACGTATATATTGAGAATATAAACCACATATGAAATATTTGATATTGTTTATTAAGAGGAGTTCAAAAAATTACTTCGCTTAAGAACTATTTGAATTTTTATAAGCATCTCAACAATAGATTATAAAATAAAACTTGACGTCTGGTACGTGTAGATAGCGTACTTGTATTTTCGTTAATTTATTTCTGTATCCATTTCTTGAGATTCTACAGAGAATATAATTAAACAATCACGAAATGCGCAAATAGTTTGTGGCATTAAATAATAGTTTTGCATTTAATGTTTATTTGCAAATGTTGAATAATTAACAAAACAAAAAAATGCGACATCCGTATTTATTCTTTCATAATACATAGTTTTGTGTTTGGTGTCTAGTTCAAAAGTACTGACTGACCGTAAATTATCAGTCATTGAATCTGTTACAATGTGAATCTGAACATCGGTTACATGATGGAAAATGAATAATGTACACAAAAATGTTTTATTTCGATGTTTGCTTATTTCAACTTTAAGCCATCATTTAGCGTAACCCCGTATCCGTGTCATTAAAGAGAGTGTGAAAGAAAGGTAGCTTGTTTGTACTCGCTCGTTTGTAAGCCAGTAAATGAGCCGCAGAAAGCTTTGAGACATTTAACAATAAGGAAGAATTAGTGTTATATTTGAAATAAAAAAAAGGTTCTATACGGTACATTTATATGTGTGGTTTATACATCTAGATGTTGTTTTAAAATAAAGGCAAGACGGAAGTAATCTCAACTTGCCAGCAACATTCTGCCAACAAGAATGGAGATGAAGGATAAAACATATGTTGGAAATGATTAAAACGATCCACATAAACACGTTATAAATCCTAAAGTGGTACATTGTAAATCAAATAATCAATTGAAGGCACCATTTTTACCATGATAAAAGTAAACACAGTTTGATGGATATGTTTGGAACAGGCGACTTTTAAATTTGATTTTGACGTGTTGGGATTATCACGGATCTCCGGAACCTACAAACGTACGTTCTGTTTAATTATCACGTAGGTGTCTTACATCCGTTATTTTACAGTGGTGTCCTGGTACCCTCAGTTTTGTATTCTACTCTGAATGGATAGGAGTGCAAATATCACCTAGTCCCATAGTAATGTTGTATTGTTATGATCACAAGCTATGATAATTATTTTGTGATAGTCCATTTTTATATTATATGGATACAACGTATTTATAAGGTCGCGAATCTACACTGTATTCAATTATCCACAAAACTGCATTTGAATGATATGCGTAAGTCTTCAAAATATTATCAGAAACAAATTGAATCGTCAAATGGACAAATTCAGAAGATGATAAAACGCGTGTCAGATAATACTGATATTTTCATCAAATTTGCACTTTCATTCGAGGTAGATTTTATGATCTGATTATAATTTAATTTTGTTGAAATCGATTCAGCACATTGTTTATTTGTTTGTTGTGAGTTTTTTCCTCGTTTATTTACATCTAATTTGTTCATCACGCATATCGCGCACTTAATAATTTCTCATTAACTTCCGGTGTTATCATCGCATGATCACGCGCATTGCGCAACGTGAATGCGTGATAATTTTATATTAATCTTCGCATCTGCTGTAATAGATTAATGTTGCAGAAAATTGTTTGTTATATTTGTACCAGGATTTGGTCTCTATCAAAATAATTACCGGCTGCGTTAACACAAGTCGTCACGATTACAGACGCAAATACTCTGAAATTTCTAAACGATAATTTTGCACGTCTGTGAATTTGTAAGACACACTGAAGTAACACGTGTCAATACAACACAAACACACAACAAGATACATCTTCCAACCTACTGTAAGTATGATTCTCGGAAACCACTTGTATAGATACGAAATATTTTCAGTCTTACATGTGTCTGTCTATATATCGATTAATGTTTTTATGATTATCAAATTGTTTCGTTCACAAAAACACATATTATAAGTGACTACACGGTTTTCAGTTTATATTGAATGACGTCACAGCAGTGGTCCTACACCCTTGTGGTATCTAAAATAATTTGGATGATAAAAAGTCACGTGACGTCATTTAGATATATCCAGTAGTTATCCTTGTATTATCACTATAATTAATGTTCGTTGTGTTACATTAGTAATATATTTATTATGATTAATTAATGATACTAAAATCATTTCAGCACCAATGTATTAACTCCTCACATAAGCACGTATAGAATCATTTCTTTTATTACGTCAATTCTTTTCCCAAGTCCTTTCTGGAAGTTGGCCACTAATTTTTTCTCCTGTTAATCACGTCCAACATTTACCATGGACATGATCAGAGGGCATCAGCTTTATCTGAGCTATGAATTAGCTCCACCAATAAAACCAGTCTGTTACCATAGAGACGAGACTCTTTCCAAGATTTGTCCATCAGAATCTATTTAAATCTCTTCCGTTTTACTTCCATGTTGTGACAAGCTAACATAGTGAAATATGAAATGTTGGCCCCTTGTAAAACTGTTGTCAACATGATATAATAAATAATAGACATGAGATGTAAGTTATAATTTATAATGAAGCGGAAAATAATCGCTATAATAAAAGTGGACTTATTTACAACTCAATTCTAAGCGAACAAAAAACTATAGAGAAACAAATTGCTGGTACTTACTTTACATCAAATAACTACACAACATGCATTACTAAATCTAAGCGTATTTTGTGACTATAAATCACACAATGAATAAAACAGAGAAGACACATTAACCGGAACAAGTATTACTCTTCAACTGCTGGATGTGTCATACAAAACGTATACATAACTCTTCATCTCATATTTCAGTGTCCACCCAGGAACAAACGACCAAAGATGATAACATTAATACCAGTAAACGGACGGAAAATACACAAAATGGTGTTAACAGACAAATACGTGTATGTCTGGAAACTAATAACTCTAACAATCACAGGACAATTCTTAATGTGAAACAGGGAACCGATTCTCTAAGTGCTCTTGATGTGGTTGACATACATTCTGCAAACAAAGAAGATAGCGTCATAACTCCATTCCTTGACGGTGCAAGTGGCAGTGATTCGTCAGAAAATTTTGACGGAAGTGATCATGTGTATGACCTTGACCTTCAACAGCTCTCACGTATTGGGAGTTGCGTCAGTGACGAAGAGCATGATACCGTGGCGAGTAGAATAGATCTAGAACAAATCAATAGTATAAAAAGTCGAACTACAGAGGATCAAAATCATAAAAGAAAAGAATCGTTTGAACAAAGATTGCGACGAACATTTACCATAAAAGACGCTCATACGAGTGAAGTTACCAGACGTATTATTGCGATAATTATCAAGTATTCACTGTTTGTCTTCAACTTTTTATCATGGGTAAGATATAAATATATAGTATAGACTTACGATCATATTCTAGTAAATTCTAGTACAGTTGTTTTACTTAGTTTAATTTAGAGGGTATTTTGTAATGTACATGTACTACACACAAATTGTGTACCTGATACTGAGCTTAATGACAAGGATGTTCAGGTTATTGATTGTTTCACATTTAATTTTTTAAGCCGTTACTGATAAAATCTTATACAAGTGCAGCTACGTGAATGACTTACGACCTAATCTGAATTTGAAATAAAATTATTTAATTAAACTTCAAGATACCTTTAACGGTTTGCTTAAGGTCAGTGTAACTGTTAAAAAACAATTCGATGGTTTCCATGAAAAATTCCCCCGTCTATGCTTCCGAACTGTTTATGTATGTATACCCACATAAATGCTATAATGGAATGTGGCATTTAATTTCACAATAAATAATACCATGAAATGGCTTTCTATTTATAAGTATTTCAATTTCTTGGAATAAGGTACTGGAGTGTACTAGAAGTAAAAAATATTCAGATATAAATTATTGAACACCGCTCGTTTTTATCATATTTGATGACCGTCTACTAAGCGAAATAATTCACATAAAAATACATCACCGGGGAATAGGACTTTTTTATGAATCAATGTCGTGCAATTATTTAAGGACTGTATGATTTCTAAGGATGGTCTTAACACACTGTCTACTAGAATACATGATATGGACGTTGTTTTGTTTTATTACCGGTCACCGTATAATTTCGTGTAGAAAATGGACAAGAAACGGTGTTCTGTTCGAAAACCACTTACGGAAGTGATAGTTTTGAAAATGGAAATCAAAACCTTGCTTTCGTCAATATGCAATAAAATAATAGATTCTTTAAAATATCCAACGATTTACAGTGACGTCAATCAAGTATTCTACATTTCAGATTCTAGCTATTGGTGCAATAGGACTGGGTATATGGATGAGAGCAGACAAAACATTGTTAGTTACATCAGACACAGAGTTCTATCTTGATCTTCCGTTGTTAACATGTGTCGGTGGTGCAGTTACATTCGTGGTCGCTTTCTTAGGGTGTGTTGGTGCATTACGAGAAAATCTTATACTTCTGAGAGTGGTGAGTATATAATGCGCATGCGCGGTTTCCATGACGTACTGATGATGTTTAAGAATGAATGACATAACTGGGGTAGAAAAAACAACCGTGTCATTTATAGTACATAGCATATCCTGGAAATCTGTTATGTCTATGTAAGCATTTGTGTACTTAATCGGTATTATACTACGTCGGTACTTTATTTCACCAAACGTTTTATTAGTTACCACTTATTCACCAAGCACATTGTATGAAACATTATGTCGGACACCTCTAGATAATGCAACACTGACATGATCGGGATTTACTAACAAGACATCCTGAAATATGGACATCATTCGTTCATATCAATAGTTTTCAAAAATGACATGCAGGATTTAGTTTGCACTCAACTCCGATTTTTAACTCCATCAAACATGTTATAAGGATGTTGACAAGCTGATAGGATTCGACAGCTTTTGTCTCTATAATAAGATTCTAGTGTATTAGTGTTGATATCAACATTCGATGTTAGAGTATTGGCAATATACATAATTGGTTTACAGCAGTATTATAGGAAAACAATCCATTAGTGAGATGATGAACGTGGTAACATGAATACATACACGGTTACATGAATGATGGGTAGAGATTGAAAACATGATTAATTATATGTATTTTTAACAAAGCGGTGACCAGTCTCTCATAATTTACTGCCGTAACGTCCTGATTGTTGCTCATTTTGTTGGCTGATCCAGGCAAATATCATACATAAAATACACACTACGTAGACATTAATCATGTAATGCCGTTCATGCATATAAGAATTCAGTAACATGCCGAGACTTGGCAGACATTTATGTTCATTCTATGAGAATATATGATGCCTTTTAAGTTTTACACAAATATAACAAGCATGATGTATTTTATTAACAAATGTTAGGAAAGGATACATAGCAATCGTTATTGTGTGTACGTATTGCCAATGAATGGTTAAAAATGAGCTTTTAATAAAAAAATGTCAGACTTCGTCTATTTATGAGATATTACCCAGACACAAAATGTTACTCAGAGGCTGTCTAACGCAATCATTGTCTATTATTGGAGATATAACAACGCTATATCCACTGACAGTTGTGTGGTATAAAGAAGTCTGGATTTTAAAGAATCTGAAAACTGAACAATATTTCATACTTCAGAAATCACAAACTAAGCAGAATTATTACACGAGTGTATACACTGGTTAGGTGAACCGGCCACCGTATGTAACTGAAAAAAAATGTTGAAAAAAAAATGTTTTAACAATGCACCAGTGCTAATAACATAGACATATTATTATATATGTATACATAACGTATATTATCACTTCAACTATAGCTCGGGATGTATGAACTCAATTTCCATACAGGAAAAGTTTTCGCTGCAATAAATTTTCTAACGCCATCTTATTTTATTTATTTTCATTTGTTTGTTATTACTGTGTGCAGCTAATGTTACCCTCAGTTTACCGTCACATTTTGCGTGTTGTGATTGTTAGAATGGCGGAGTGGTGATACTTCAAGTTTGTTCCAAAAGAAGGTTTCAGAATGCTTCCTAAAAGGTTTAAAACACACATTCATTATTTCATATAATTGTATCACACAGTAAACATGACTGCAGTTAGGCTCAATTAAATCAATTTAAATTTCTCTTATTTTTTTTGTGTATTTCAGTTTTTCTATGTGTTGATTTTCATTCTGATTGGTGAAATGATTCTGTCCGTAGCAGTGTTTATAATTTATACCGTACCTGAAGCTAGAGATAACTTCCTGCGTTCACAGCCGGAGAAAATATTATATTCTGCTATATATCGTTACATGGATGACATTGAAGTGAAAGAATGGGTTGATAGAATACAGTCTGAGGTAATGTATTTGTAGTTGTAGATTCAATGTCACTTTGCTCATGTAATTCAAATGTAAGCAATCATTTAATTAGTGACTCTTGCGTTCCAACCAGCTCGTTTCTTCCTCATCCATATAGTGGCGATAAATTAACATGATGTACTGACTGATCGCGCACTACCTGACCAGAACTAATTGAACTTATAAGTAAACTTAAACTTACACATGATGGGAGATGTCTTAAAATGGTCTCAACCACGTTAACTTGGACAATAGGCCTCTAAAACACACCGTTGAATATGTCAAATACCGTTATTTGAAGTCCGTCATTATATTTCAATATACACCATCCTCTGCTGCGAGTTCGAATCCCAGCCGCGACCAATTTTCACATTTTAGGAAGCTGTCCAGTTAGTTAACATAAGGTGAATGGTTCTAACCTGTTGTTTTCCTTTTTCCACCGTCAAAAGTTGGAATTTCACCAAATGACCTTGGCTGTTGGTGCGACAATATGCCCTAGTGTAAAAATATTACATATATAACGTCCGTTTCATATCGTGTTATTTTGTTTATACTATTATTTACTGCCATTGTATACCGTCACGTATAATTATACTGAGACATTTACTGTCACATGCTGTCATACAAGAGCATAGTGACCCGCACCTGGCTACATACATTATGATACTCGTTCAAGACTAAATCCCGGACAATAACCACGTTCCGTCTGGTGCCTGATATGGCTGTGATAAGTTGATGGATTCTTGAATACTCGTTTCTCTGTTTTGCTTATCGATGAAGTTAACATGAGCACGTTGTTTGCATGTAATCGACTTTTCTTGAATGACTTGACAAATGTTTCATATTACACCGACTAGCCAAACAAAAACAAACATAGATTTAAAACATAAACAAAAAGTTACTTTATTGTTAGACCGTAGGTTGTATAGCAATTGAAATACAGACTGATTTGATACTGTAACAGCCTGACAGCAAACAATCCTCGAGTTATATTATTGCCGTTGTCATATTTGTTTCTAAGTTTTGCACAAAGAATTGATTCCCGTCAATAACAAGTTCACAGTCGAACACACTTCTCACCACAGCTAATGTTTTAATTACATTCTTTACTGTTCTGTACAGGTCTTTGTTTCGTGTTTTACAAACATTTGTGCAACTAACCTAATGTAATGTTACTCTCAGTAACCAGTGACATTCCCAGAGTAGATGACTGATACTCACTGTCAGTTATCATATCAATATAAACAATAACCGGGTTCGTTCTGGGATAGTTTTACAAAGTGAGTTGATCTGAAAAAATGACCTCGTGTCTGACTCTTCATTTATGATACACACTTTATCAAATCAATTCAAAACAACAAATGTCCATTATAACCGCATTAATGTCATCATATAATCTGTACATGATTCATACATAGTAAAATTAAGTAATGTAATTAAAGGTCATCTGGGAATGGGTAATATACGATCCGAGTTTATTGAATCACACTGATGATGTCCATGGTTAATTTATCTCATCTGACAGGTTATACAGCCACGTGGTCAACTATAGAACCACATGATTACTCTAAAGTAACGTTATTATACACAGTATGATGTCGACTTTTGCTTATGCTGTTAGTTGGTAACGATAATACAAATACGACATTTTCATCCTGTTTTTTTTTTTAAATTAGCGAGTGGAGATATTGTCGCTTGTATCAACCAGTGCACGGTTAAACTGTGGCACGCATTTATTCGCGCGCAAAACGTGACACGTGACTGTATGATATAAGCTTTTTATTTAAATCCCATGATATATTGAAATGCATTTTGCGCTCTAAGTTTGTTTACCCTCGCTAACGGAATAATCCCAAGTGGGCGAACAAATGGATTTAATCGAAATTTCCTGTTATATTACAGTCTGTGAATGTTAAACTTATCTTTAATTGAATGCATGCAGCGTGTGATAAACCCAATGAATGACATTACCTGCGGACTATCGAGAACAATTAGCAATTACAATTGCTGATTATCTATTTCTTTAGGCATTCGAATTACAACCAACAGAATAGAATTGAGCTCGTATTTCAAATGAAATGTGAACAAAACACCAATTAACAATCGGTAAATAGTGCAAGCATACGACAGAAAACAGAAGTATTGTTGAACACATATTCCCATTGTTGTGTTAGAACTTTCACAGAGTTCCAAAGTGTGCTTTTTGTCTGCACTTAACTTTATCACGTGACAAAACATTGAGATTTGTAGTTAGTTAATGTCTGTGTTTCGTGTCTACAATCGTTCGAAATCACATTTATCTGATTACTTTTAAAGATAATTTATAAACGAGCAATTTCCAGAACAATTAATGTATGTTAGACTTTATATCCCCTTGCCGTCTGTGTTTACTCTTCTAGTCGAGATTAAAATGATTACGTTCATAAAAAGGAAAATAAATACAATTAATCAGAGAAGCTTATCTTAGACAAATAACAACCCTGTCTCCAATCAATCCACGGATGATGGAGTATAAATATAACTACAAGTCAAATTTGATTCCCGGAATTCCTGTGAGTTGAATAGCAGAAATTATTGGCAGTATGACGCATTAGCTTTTTAAAAAAAAACATGGATCAGTGGAGTCTTTGGAGTTCTATTGATTTTAAACTAAATTTCATAATGATCCGTGTACTACTTAAGCAGTACAGAGAACCACAATGAAAGACAGAGACATTCATCAGACACATGTAAAGGAAACAAAGAAACTTGTTTATAGAATATAAAGTATGAGGGGTGCAATGTTGAAGAGCATTCACTGACAGTTTTAAACGGTCGCTTCTTTTGAATTCCTTAGTAAAAATTGGACACACTGGAGATGGTTACGTGAGATACTGCGTGTATGGTTTCCATTTATTAGGTATGATAGATGGTACAATTACAATTTAGCGCCCTGTATTTGATGCCACACTACTTTCATGTTATGTCATGAGGTTTTCATATTAATTTATTTAACGTGTAACTTGTTTAGAATGCTTCCAACAAGAAACGAATTAAAATCCTCTCCAGATTATTTGACATACTTTTTACTTGTTTTATATCTTTGGACATTCTTGTCATATATTCATACTCAGAAATATTGTAAAAAGATCGTCAGAAACCAGACGAATGGTCTAACTGCCTGTCAGTATGATACAAATTCACAAGGTAACAAAACCTGAAAACATTTTCCTGATTAAATGTACAGTCAAACCTGTGGACAAAGGTTATACTTGGGAAAGACAGCCTTTATTGACAGGTGGTCTTTATTCGGAGGTCATTTTGTTCTAAATAATCAGTGACAGTTTTTCAAAGAACGACCTTTATTCAAAGGGTGGTCTTTATTCGGAGGTGGCTGCAAACACATGTTTGACTGTATAATTATGTAGTAGATTGTTTATTCTTCAGAAAAATGATAAAACAGTTGTATAAAATAGTATGTTGTAATAAATTCAAGGAAGACTTCTCGTACAAACAATACTTTGGTACACAAATCGTGAGTGTGTAAAAACGACAAAGATAGTGGCGAATGTAAACAATATACAAATAAGAAAGAGTCACATTTCCCATAAACTTATGCTCACTTAGAGTAGTTATTGTCACTCGTCTGCTATAATTTATTTAAAGATAATGACGATTTTTCGATTTTGTAACATGGTATTGAAGTTAAATGCTTGTCATACTCAGCAGTGTCTCTGGTTAAAGTTATGCATGTGATGATGCTCGCCGGCAACCATTTTGTTTGACGGATGCTATTTTACAGAACTCCAATTAAATGTTTAACTAATTGCGGAGAATAATTGATTACCAAGAACTTAATACGAAGATACCGTCGATAGTGCGTCATAATGGTCACATGATATTATCACGTGACCCGCACTAGTTGATATTCACATGCCATTATTGTAATTGCGAGACATACTGAGAACAGAAATGAACCTAATCGATGAAATATGGTTCCTATAAATAAAACCAGCGTTTTTTATGTAGTCATAAACATGATGGATGGATATTATTATTGAAACATATAAATACAGCTATATATCTCTGATCGTTCCTTCTTCATAATCAAATCAAATTAAATTTTCATAGAAGCAGAGGTTTTATCTTTCATTGCCTTTGAACAATTATACAGGATCCAGTTAACAGGCACATAAGCGTTCCAGGGAATACCTAATTTAAATTAATCTTCTAATACATTCAACATTGTTGTCGCAGTGGATCTAACATCAGTGTGCAACAATAGTCTCCAGGAAATGTTTGTCGCCATAAATAATACGTGCTTGTTCTTGTTTAAATGAATTGAATAGTGAAAACTGTGAGAACTAAGTAGGAAAATGAAAACACAAACATCAAGTCTGTCAAAACTGTTCTATGTCATATATCACAAATCACACACATGATGGAAAATAATTGTTTGGATTGTTTTATTCCATATACACACAGGACGAACATCTCCTTGCATGCTTAATACAAGTAGTTAAATGTTGTAAAACAATTTATGTCTAAGAGACAAATAAGTAATAGTTGCCTAATATTGCATAAGTCTTGGAACAAGGATGACCACCTGAAACAGTTCCATCAACTTGAACATCTATTACATTACATCAATGAGAAGAGACAGTTTGATCTTCTGTATTAGATAGAACACATCACTCTTATAGACTTCTAATTGGTTAAAGATACTTCATGAAGTCATTTGTGTACTCAGCATTATACGTGTGGGTGGTTTTGCTGTCTGGCAAAACGTTCTGGGAAACAAACAAAATAAAAACAAAATAGGCCCAAGACTGCAAGTCTGGATAAAATCAATGTACGGAGATTGTGTTATCTTATTTATTGATATACAATACCAGAATTTACTTTAGTTACCCATGTAGAGCAAGATATAATTAAATAAAATTGATAGCCAATACAAGTGTGATTCTGTACAAATATAAAGTTCTGCATAATGTGTTATATCATTGATCAAGGAGCCTGCAAAATGTATGGAGAGTTCGGGGTTAGGGGAAGACACAAGTGCACAGTTAAATATTGACTATGTAAACAGATTCCGTTATTTAAGTAAAGAGCAATTTACAGCAAGAGAATTAGTGCTTCTTTAAATAATGGATAAAAATGAATAGACAGAATCATTAATTGTACAAATTATGTAAAAAAATATAGGACACTGCTTAAAGATCGTTCAAGCTGAAACGTCTTGACTATTATTTCATTGTGTGATATTTTATTCCTATTATATAAATCTATAACTGACATGTAACTTTGAACTTTTCCATTTAAACTCAGGCTCTCTATCACAGGGAAAGTCATCATTTTACACTCAAGTTCTCTAACACCGGGAAAGTCATTATTTTACACTCAGGTTCTCTACCACAGGGAAAGTCATCATTTTACACTCAGGTTCTCTAACACAGGGAAAGTCATTATTTTACACTCAGGTTCTCTACCACTGGGAAAGTCATCATTTTACACTCAGGTCCTCTATCACAGGGAAGGTCATTATTTTACACTCAGGTTCTCTACCACAGGGAAAGTCATTATTTTACACTTCGTTTGCTGTTCTAGCTTTTTGTAATGGTAAGAATTACGATGTGTTTAACTTTAAATCTGTCTGATTGGATGTTATATATTTTTAAGAAGATTAAACTTCTACCTCGATTGCTTACAACTTTGATTTAAATGCAGTAAAATGTTGTTTGGCGACCGATAAATCTAGAAAAATAATTAGACATTTTTGTAGTTGTCTTGGCGATATTTGGTATGATACATTTATTATACAAAAGAGTCCATACAATGTGTCGTAAACTAGAGCAAACTTTGTAATCTATTAGTGGGACATGACTTCATTGATCGATCCTTTAACTTTGTATGCCAATTATTTGTCAGTGTTTTGTTTCGAAACCATCGACATAAATCTGGATTCCTGACTTTTAATTCGAGATTAATCACAATTAATCCGTAAATAACTCATAGTTTTTATCTTGACAACCAGGGCGAATTTCTCAGAGGTTTTATTGTACGTCATGTTAAATGTTCAATATTTCCTCAGATAACAACCTGCGATAGTGTTAAGAGTGAATTTCATTTCAATTACTGCAACCAACCCGTCATAATGGCGACATGAAGCAAACTTTATGATACTCGGCTTTGATTGTAACTCAGAATTAAGGACTTCAGATTTGAATGTTAAATCTCATTTGAAGCTGTCGGTCGATTCGTAATGATTTTATCTTTTTATGTTACTTGAAATAAAAACGTAGTGTTATGTATATACAGAATAAGTTGAAGTCGCCTGACATTTCCTGAAGGTCGCGGAAACCGGTGACAATTACATTTGCAACTCTTTATCGGTAGTAATATACGATTTAAAGCAATTTAAATCCGCTCTACATTTTGATTGTGACGATTCTGGAGTTTAGCGGCGGTAAATTTCAATTTAAAATTAATACGCCAAAGTTTTATATATACTGGGAGCTGTCGGCCGGGAGCTCAGTCAGTTCAGTGGCGTAATACCGCTAAATTCCGCCATATCCGTCAAATTCAAACTTACGTTAAAGACGGTCGTATTCGGTACATGTTCGCTATCAAAAAAGACACACTATATATATGCCATATAGATATAATTGGCAGTATTTTCTATATAATTCATATTTAACTAGATCTATACAAAACTATATATTTCTTCTTTACGAGGGCTATGTGACTAACAATATAGATCATATATTTAGTAAAACCGGAACTATAACTCTATTTAGGAAGTTATTTATTGGAAGTTCATCATAGATTTATATTAGTCAGTTTAGAGTATTTATTAATTCTATAGTTATAGATTTCCCAAACTAGGATGTCAGTGTTAACACATTTATCTACATTATGTGTTTAACCTTGTAAGTTTAAGACCTTTGAGACTTTAAGACTTTGCGAAAGTTTTTTTTTTTTGGTTCAGTATATATTAGTTCCTACAAATATGATGGTATACTTAAAATCGGGAATAATTATACGTTTTCCAACACTAGATCAACATACATACATACACACACACTGTTACATACTGTACGTTGAGCAGATAATCATGGAAATGATCTAACAGTATTACACAGATCTATTATGTATGAGAATAGTTGAATCTCAAGTTGTTTCGGTGGTCACGTGTAATAAAATAGTAAACTATGTTATTTCAATACGATGGTCAATGAGATCTGAGGCAAACTTATTTGTTTCATTTATGGAACTAAAGGAGTAATTTAACAGTAAATACAGACATGTACGCCTGTATAAACAATCATTACTGCAAATACTCAACTGTTTCACTTAATTAAAACCCTCCCCATGTAGACATTCGGTGACAGAGAATTAATTTATATTCCTGCGATTATTTCTCCGTTGTTAATCTAAGAATAACATAGGAAGTTTGAAGTCATGTTTCCGTATGAAACGTCAATTACAGAAAAGATCGTTTTCCCATACTGTCATCACGTCTGATGTGGAGTGTGTATATTGGCTGGGATAATCAATCAAATTCTGGGACATACTAGCGCCCCTCCACTCCGTGCTTATAGCAGTATTATACAACATTGATACCTGCTTCAGTTTTATGTACATTATAAGCTTGTAAGATGTCAAAATTGGTAACGAAAGTGGCAAACACACAAATGAATGTATCTTATTAATTTAACTCTGAGTTTTAAACAGTGTTCGTTTTGTAATGAAACTCTTACAGAAATTTTCCATTCGTTCTGTTGTTATTGGAGATCTCCAGAAATCTGATCATGAATCCTATTTGTATTTGACTTTCAATTTCGACGATGAATCTGATGAAACGGGAAACATTTGATTTGATCCAAACCGTGGCTGAAAATTAGAACGTGTAGGAAAGACTAGCATACAGTTCAGTAGAATTATTCAATGACCTTGCATACAAATTGTATTTTACGTCCTAGACGTGATTCGGAAATCTCTTTTAGGATATATTTCTGATGAATTTGTATTGACGTATAGACAGTAAACCATCGTGTAGTAACGAGCACTTAGTTGTTGATAAATCCAGTTTAACCCCGAGCACAATGGGCCAGATAAAACAGGGATGTTTGTCTTTTTTGACACCATCAAATCGACAAGACAGTAAAATGCGACACTTACTGCACTGTGTCACGGCATGCAGTAAAATGATGAAAATAATGAACCAGAGCGAAAAAATAAAAAGTTCGTGATTGTAGTGAGTAATTAACAATGTTAACTGAACAATACTTCATCTAAGTCCCCAACTTATTACAAAAAGTATAAAATACTCAAGTACGTATGGAGGTGAAATTGTCACGAATGAGCGTACATATGTATATGTAACTTTAAACACATGTGAATAAACATGGGAAAGTAAAAAATCAATAGAAAATAAATGTATAATTAATCATTACAGTACAACACCATGATATACGATTATAGCTATCTTAACTACAAAACCCTTTTTTGTATATGCATAAGGCCAAAGAAGGTAATTTACAATCCAATCATGCAATGTCGCTCACAACAAAATTTAACAGCATATATCTGCACAAGTAGTTTTCCGATAAATGCATATCATTTCAAAGATTATATTGAGTAATATGGATACATTATGATCTGAGGAAATTCCCATCGTTCAAAATTGTACTTTAAACACCGTGTTAGTGTATCAAACAGAGGCGGTTCATGGTTTCCTTAATCATGGTGACAAAAAAATTCTTCTTCAATTCAATCAAGCAATGATGTATGCTTGGTTCAATCAGGGACATTTTCGGTTTGGAATCAAACTGCACACATGTTGAGATAGACACACAGTATTAGCTGTTTGTCAGTGTTGTTGAGAATATCGACACATCGTTCATTTCTACGAGTGCTAACAATTTATAGCAATAGTTTCTTTTATGGGCTTCACTTAATGGAATGTAATCTAAAGTTTGCTAACAATATTGAATTATGACAGGACTGCATTAGCTTCATCGATCAGAACATACATTTTGTATGAGATTTTATATGTGAAAACAAGAAACTTAAGATATACAAACAGTAATCTTACACGAATTGAATGTTGAATTGAAGATAGAGCATAAAACATGCACTATTCGATTCGAGAACAAATGTTTGTACTTTTCTATTCTAGTTTAAATGTTGCGGAGTCAGTAAAACAGAAGAAGGTTTCCGTGACTGGAAAAGAAGTCCTTACTTCAACTGTTCAAGTTCAAACAGAAGTATATACCGATGTGCCGTCCCTAAATCTTGTTGTATATTTGAAAAGGTAATGTATCCGCCTTTATTCGCAATTTGTAATTGTATGACTTGATGAGTGAGGTTGACAAGTTCTGCAAACCAGTCACGGAAACATGAGTCTATATTTGCCAATTTTCATTTTATGGGAAAAAATATTTTAACATGTTCGCTTTCTGAATGCCGCAACGTGATAATGATATGTTGATGATGTTTATACATTCAAGCAGCCGTAGAAATAGTTAGAGTGAGTGACAGAAGGAGACACAGGATTGATTTCAAGATAATGGTCTTTTGTTGTAAGGGAGACCACTCTTTGCAACCAGTTGATATTAGTAAAAATTATTCAGATTCATCCAACTATTTTCCTACAGTCTTACTGACGTCTTAAGGATGATGTAACGTGCATTCTCTTATAATGTTGTAATTGTCTAAAACTATTGGTAAATGAGAGAGTCGGGACAGTTGATATGCAATATCATTGCATTGTTCCTTGTTTTTTTGCGTAATCAAAATCCGACTCTGCATATATGATTTATGTTCTATTACTTCAGGGAGACCGGGTGAATATCATGTGTGGATTTGAAAAGACAAACAAACCAGTAAGTATTTGTCTTCATCCCCTCAAGTATTTCCTGTATAAATGACAAATTATAGAATATCGTTTTGGCGGTTCTAGCCTATAAACGAGAGATAGTGCGTATAAATTAGTGTTGTCTGAATGAATCATTGGATGGCTTCCAGTCAGCAATCTGATGCCTATGTAACTTATGTCACATGCACGTGAATAAGTGAATGACTAGGGATTACAGCTACATTGTATTGATGTGAACACATTATATGTAGACACATCATCTCCTGAGGAGACAAAATACAGCCTGCTGTTTTATGCTCGAGCCTAATGGATTTTATCCAATGTGTTTGTAAGATTGATACAGTAAAGCTATTAAATGATGGCACCTTATGTGATTATTTATCATACCGACATTCTGATGGTGTGAAGTGAGGTGCTAAGTATTAATATTTTATTGCACGAATTTGCATTTTCTCTGTATGAATTTTGACTCTACTTTGATTTTATACTTGTGTATTGGGGGAACCACAATACTGAAGGTTTTGTTGATAAAATGTAATCTGTTTTGTTAGAAATTCCCCTATCTTGGTCATGATAATGGATTATCATTAACGTAGAAATTAAATATGACCAACTCTTTACGTACACCAACGTCACTGAAAGTTTGTAAAAAGATATATCAGAGACACAATACATCATTTTGATTCATCGTATTCTTTGAAGTTAACTATATGAGTAGATTAACACGTCACGTTTAATAATTGAGTTGGAACACTTTATCCATATATAAACAACCGTAATTTTGTTCTACAGTTGCCAGACGTGAGAGATTACATCTATACACGTGGTTGTATCAGCGGTTTTGGTGAATGGTTGGGAAAATATAACGACTTTATCATCATTTCGTGTCTTTCTATAACAATTATGCAGGTAAGTTAAAGGAGAAAATTATAGAATTAATGCATTAATTATAAAGATACACCATCCAAGTAGTTAAAAAGGTGATAGCCAATGTATGAGGCAGGATGTAGGACCATATCGCGAGTAACACCGTGACGTCACAACCATATCACTAAACTATGAATGATGGGATATAAAACCCAACTTTATCAACATAGACAGGAAGACGGCGAAACAAGCCCTTGAAGCCGTTCTATTAAACCTACCAACACCTTGAGAAAAATACAACAGCGAAACACGTCACTTTATACGTTCGTTCTTTAAATAATAATCTGCCATTTTCAAGATGTAACATCAACGTAAAATAAGCTCGTGTGTGTTTTATTGTATGAAGACTTGTATGAATTTCCTGCTGGTTTCAGACCTGTGTATTTCATTAGTTGTCTCAATAAACACGTTATCTATATTGAAATGACGTCCATTTCTGATACAGTAATATTCTTGTATCGTATAAATGATTTTATTGTATATCTTGTCTAGATGCTGCTCTACAACTTCATCATAAACTCTCACCACTATTACAATAAACCTCTGACAAATATTGAGGGAATTTCTCCATTTATAACTTGTAGTCTGACATTTATTCAGCGATTTTATCTGTACTCTTATTTACTTCTGCCGTATATCAGAATACATCAATTTCATGGTTGAAATCTGTATCGTAATTTTAATTAATGCGATTTGTTCTGTTGTTTTGTTAGATATATGCCCATCTTATGGATTCATTGCCAAGTTTACAGGACAGGCATTCCTATCCCGTGAGAAGTAGCATCTTTAATCTTGTCTTGGAATGCCACTTAAAATCTAGATTAGTTTTCTGCCAGGAATGTTCCGATTGCTTTTCAAGGGATTTGACCATCATTACTACTTCCCACGTGGAGAACTTTGATTATCTCCCTTCATTTTTGAAGGTCCTTGTTATACAAAGTAATCCTCTGTATGATGTCAATATAGCTCAAGTATTCAATGCTTTAACTTCACATGTTAAGCATAAATTTCACCGAAGACGTTCAAATTACGAAACGATGTACCCGCTGTTTCACGTGACGTTTATGACATGTTTCGACTAGTCACGTGACTGTATATTCCAATGTGTCACATGACTTGTTCTATTTCAGTTCCTGGCTGTACTATCAGCGAAGGTTATGGCAATCAGAATTAAGAAACAAAGATCTCGATGGAGACCATTACAAAGTACTTATTCAACTAGTGCCAATACAATGTCTAGGATTTGATGGTGATACACTTTGTATCTACAAATATGTGCATTTATCAACTTTACGCATGAAAATGTTCGCTTGTGCGCGAATCAAAGCAGTCAATTCTGTATTTTAAAATGAAAACGATCATCGATATAATAAAGATTTGCAAAACTCTGTTTAACATGTGCCAAAAGCAGGAAATGATGAAACACTATACAACACTTGAAGGTCCTCGGGAACATGCAAGTGTTCCTGCCGAAATAGTTCACTCGTTTTTTTTCTTAGGAAATCTTTGAGAGCCAGCTTACAAAGTATTGTGAAGGTTCTATGATAACGACTCACTGGATCAAACTACAATGTACGTATGTTAAAGGCTCGGTGATAGTATTAGCTGACTGTTAATTAAAACGTGTTGGTTCACCTTCTAAGAATGTCATACAATATTATAAAATTTGAATAAAGCCTGGTTCAATCTTTGTAAAATGTTGAACGGTCCCAAATATCTTATTGTTTTCTATTCCTTACATTCTCTGCATTTACTGATAGCCTAACACACAACATGCTAGCAATTATATAGGACATATATAGAACATGTTTATAGGACAAGTCTGACCATATTCGACATTGTATTCTGAATGCTTGTTTAAACGTCGATCTCTGTTAAAATGTTTAAAACCTCATCATTTGATTACAAAGTGTGGCATTCTTGTTTGTTTTGTTTGTTTGTTTTATGTGACTTATAGTCACCGGGATTTAACTGTGTGTGGTTACTGTTTTACATTATTTATATTTATTGCTGTTGTTGAAAGTAAAACTGATTCCTAGGAACAGTGTTCCTGTTCTATCAATAGGTCTAGTTACCAACCTGTCCTTGACACTTTCTCAGTAAAAAAAGTATAACTTACCTACGTTCAATTCAATTTCTATATCCGCATTTGATTTTCATTATTAGGGCTCATGATTTTCTACATTGATGTCTACAATAAAGACATATGTTGTATCGCTGAGACGATTGAAAGCGATATGATTTTATATTAATTCAACCTGAACTGATGGAGGAACAGTTTCCCACAACTGACATCTTGATTAAACGAAGAAATTTAATTATTCTAAGTAAATGTGTTTTCATTTGATGTTAAATATGTAAGACGTACTCTTTTTAATTTTTCTCTGTGGTCTAAGTTTTACCAATAGCCAGGTTCATTTTGCGACTTTTCCGGCTTTAACGGTGGAGCAGAATCCCAATCGTACACCTAAATATAACCACCGACCTTCCGCGCTAGCTTGACAGCTTCCTCACTCGCTGGTACCGCGTCCCCGGTGATACCGCGATAATCCGAAAATGCGCTAGTTTGCATACGTAGCGCCGTCTATCGACTATTAATCCTATCAAATCGAAAGTGGAAGTTTGACAATGTGGAGGTCGTCTGCTACATACGTCATATCCTGTCCGAAAAATCTACGCAAGCCAAAAAGGGTCATCATTTAATGTAAAAAATATCGTAGAAAAATTTTGCTTACCTCATTGTATGCAGTTTTGTTTTATTTAAGAAACAAAAGTCAAAACAAAGAAAGCAAGATTAGGTATGACAGGATTAATCTATTGAGAGCTTTTAAAAGTGATTTTATTTTAAATTATGTGCTGACATGGCCACCATATTTTATTGAACAAAAGTTACCGCGGTACCAGAGTGGTCTCCCTTGAAAGCGCCTGTTGTAAACATGGCGGCTTGACCTTCATATTTTTTTGAAAATGTTGACTTAAACTACGTGTAATGATAATTAAGATGCCACAGTTCATCTCAGCATAAAAAAATTAATACGGAAAATTTCTTGCAACTATCGTAATTTATCGTCAAAATTAAGTACCGCGGTACCAGCGAGGACCATCCTATGTCAAGTCCCGATGGGACTCGAACCAAGAGCAGTGAAGGACAGTGATTACTAGTCAACCACCATAACCAGTCGACGTACTTTTTTTAAAAAAATCCCTTAACAAATACAAATAATGTGCGCTTGTAAGTAGGGTCAGAATGCGTCACTCGGTAAAACTTGTAAAACAACAAGGTCTGGAGACATACCATACAAAAATACACATAGCTGGTATTTTCTGGTTTAGATTGTGTATTTCTGGGTTGTTTACAGCGTGCAACCACATGCTTTCATGATATGAAGTACATGTATATACCAGGATGAGTTTGGTAAGTATGTGTGTGTATAACGGTATCACGCAGTCTCAATAAAACGGTGCACTTCGGTTTTTTACCTGTCGTCGGCACCCTGCATTTCAATGATTGGCATATTTTAAATTTTACATTTGCTGTCTATTAGTTAAAGTATTGATAACTTAAACCAGCAATAAAAGCAGTCACCCTCTGTGGTTTAGTTTTCTGTACAGCATGTCAAACATGCTAATTTGAAAGGTTCGTGACTGTCGCTCATTGATTTTTCGTTTTCAAAACCCTGTCCAACAAATACCAACAATAATCTGGAGAAAATATCTGGTTTATTTGCTACGTACATGTACCGAGCTTTTGTTCTAGTACCCCCATCTGTTCTTCTTCCGTACATATTTTTATAGTGAAGAAAAAAGCGTTGTCGCCGAGTTATGTGAAAGGTTCATTACTCAAATTTACCAGGCGAGAATTTTCTAGCAGTTGCACATATTAGAGAGAAACTAGAACAATACACACGGTCATGTACGTAGTTTCAAAAAACAAATATACTGAATTACGAAAAAATAGACAAGAAAGTTATAGAACATCATGTGCCCTTATACCAATGGTTATAGTTAAGGGTGAAAGGTTTGTTACCATAATTAACACAAAACTACTGTGTATTTGTCCTATATATCCAACATTCATGGCCATCAGTATCGTACTGAGACATACATACTTAAGCCCGTGTGTAACAGAATACTGGTCAAAAGATTTTGGCTTCAAATGACTGAAAAGAAAGGTTCGTAATGACAGGTTTGTTACTATTAATTAAGTAATGTAATTATTCTTCTTAATGACCTTAATAGGCTGAACTTAATACGTCATAAACTTAAGATGGTGTCACTATGCAGACAATGGCATAACAGAATGTATGTTCTAACTGCAATTCCGGAATAACATTGATCTATATTATTGCACAAGTTTGATGTTTTACAGCGTGTAGTCGGGTGAGTAATATTCCTTTGTTGCTTACAGTGGGCACCATGACTTATTTTCTTCTGTAGATGTAAACACTGTATAATGTTGTGTGAAAGCCCGCTGAGCAGCTTTTAATCGTATGTGACCGTGAAGAAGTCTTCAATGTGAGAAAGGTTCGTTACGTAAGGTAACGAACCTTTCATGTTTGTAATATCTATATTATAAATTGGCGAACATCAAAATAATTCCGGAATGTGTGTTTGTTACATGATTTATTGTTCAAAATTTCCAATTAAGTTTACTTAAGAGGGAAATATTAAACAATTTTGTGTGTAATCGTCTGTTTTAAATTAGTATGTACAATGACACGAAACAAACATGATCAAGCCGTATTTGAAACGTTTAAAATTGCACTCACATATTTGAAATGGACACGCATGTAGGGTGTCTTATGTCGAACTAACACAGACAAATTTTTGTCTAATTTATTTGTTGATATATGCATTAAATGACTAGTTTATAAAGCGAAAGGTTCATTACATGATAGTAATGAACCTTTCAGCAATTTCCAGTCGTTTCCGTATCTGACAAGCTGTGAGTAAAGAGTTAGTGATTGTTCAATATCAACTCATATACCATATTGACTGATAATTCTTCGAGTTATTATTCTTAGTTATGAATAAATTACTCTTTTTTAAACGGACTGCAAAAGTAAGATTACAAAAATGAATAGTAGCACACAATTTCATGCATGTTTACAATCTCGAAATGAATTACTTTAGCCTAGAGTATACCTGACAATTAATAAAAGATTCTGCACAGTGGAAACGTCAATTATTACTTTTTAAACACACGTTTTTCTTCATCATGTCCTTGATCTTATGTTCATATCATACTGTATATTAAAAGTTTAGTGTGATATTACATATTTTGCTCTTGATACACTTGAATACACTGTCGTCACCAGAAGAAAAAATAGAACGTATCGAAGCAGCCTTTAAGATTTACGCGAGCTTCACGTCGCCCACAATCACAATAACGTACTCTATCGCACTTTCATTAAACATCGATTCCATGTTCACCTTCAACTGGTTGTCATTTACCAAAGCCAGTGAAAATATACTCCGTAACCTTTTTTTGCTGTAGCAGAATTTACTACCGTATTTCCGAACAAAGTATGAAACAAATTTTTGACACACCAATTATTATTTGAAATAAATATTTTCATCAAAAGGTTTTTGAATTCAACGAATGTTTATACAAGTGAAAACTATACAAAACTTTGTCGTGAAAGAAACTGTAATGTGCTATTGCATTTAGATCTACAATAATTGGCGCATTGCAGGCCAAGTCACAGATAAATAGAGGCGACGTTGCTGACAAAATAAAGGAAAAACAATGTTTAAGTTAATTTGGCTAGATCGGCTCCCGTCAAAAAGTGTATTGCAGTATGACGATACAGGGGGTCAGTGATACAATACGCATCGATACAAAGTCGAACTGCAATATACTGGTATACCGGAACAACCCTATAATAATTGGAATATAAGTTTGTGTTGTCTTTCCTACAAAAATCAGAAATAGAGATGCCATTAGTTTTCAAATATTAAGATACATGCTTTTATTGCACATAAAGGCACAGTTTCTAAATTTTTTCCTATGTTGTGGTAGTTCAGTATTTTGTAACAAACCTTTCATGAACCGTTCAGTGATTACTGTTATTTGTTAAATTGTTTCTCATGTTTCAATCGTTATTTCAGTCACATGTGTTAGGTTGCAAATTCTTTATCACGGTAAGTTTTGCTCCATACAGCATCAGATACTTAAAGATATATAAAAGATAATGTTGAATGATTATTTAATGTTTAAAATGCTTCCGTTTTTTGTAGTTTGCTATCATTGAGTGGTAATGTTTATTGATTTTGTCAAACAGTTCTTTAAATATGTTGACAGAATAAACTTCTGGAAAGATATTTTATATTTTGGTGTTGTGTGTACATGAAAATCAACAATATATTATATGAGACTAATTTGAAAGGTTTGTTACAATTTGACGTCATATAAAACATCACAGTTCTGATATTCAGACTAAATACTATATGTCCATGTCGCCAAAAATCAATAAGGAGAATATCGAATGTTTACTTTTTTATTTATTTTGACATGAATACTAGCGGCTTATTAGATGCACAACATACGGAAACTGATGATTAATGTACTTTAGCTAAGTTAAATCTAGCCGAAAGAAACAGTGACCAGCTATTAGAAATTGTTCGGCACAGTAGTAGGTTTTGAGCTGGAACAGTTTTTTCCAGAAAATTTACACACAGTAAATTTGGACTAAATCCTAAAAATGTAAGAATAAATACATGTTGGTATGTTCGGTGCTGTACTTATGTCCATGTCTTACTCTCATACAGCAAAGTATGATACTGTTACCACAAATTACAAGTAGAAACAGACTTCCCAGCACACATACCGTAAAACCCGGTACTGACACTCTATATACTGATGTATTGTCTCACTGACACTCTTTGTACTGATGTATTGTTTCACTGACTCTCTGTGTACTGATGTATTGTCTCACTGACACTCTATATACTGATGTATTGTCTCACTGACCCTTTATATACTGGTGTATTGTCTCATTGACACTCTGTGTACTGATGTATTGTCTCACTGACACTCTATATACTGATGTATTGTCTCAGTGATACTCTATATACTGATGTATTGTTTCACTGACACTGTGTGTACTGATGTATTATCTCACTGACACTCTTTGTACTGATGTATTGTCTCACTGACACTCTGTATACGGATGTATTGTCTCACTGACACTCTGTGTACTGATGTATTGTCTCACTGACACTCTGTATACTGATGTATTGTCTCACTGACTCTCTATGTACTGATGTATTGTCTCACTGACACTCTATATACTGATGTATTATCTCACTGACTCTCTATGTACTGATGTATTGTCTCACTGACTCTCTATATACTGATGTATTGTCTCACTGACACTCTATATACTGATGTATTGTCTCACTGACACTCTATATACTGATGTATTGTCTCACTGACACTCTATATACTGATGTATTGTCTCACTGACACTCTGTGTACTGATGTATTGTCTCACTGACACTCTATATACTGATGTATTGTCTCACTGACACTCTGTGTACTGATGTATTGTCTCACTGACACTCTATATACTGATATATTGTCTCACTGACACTCTATATACTGATGTATGGTCTCACTGACACTCTATATACTGATGTATTGTTTCACTGACACTCTGTGTACTGATGTATTGTCTCACTGATACTCTATATACTTATGTATTGTCTCACATACACTCTGTGTACTGATGTATTGTCTCACATACACTCTGTGTACTTATGCATTGTCTCACTGCCATGCATATACTGATGTATTGTCTCACTGACACTCTGTATTCTGATGTATTGTCTCACTGACACTCTGTATACTGATGTATTGTCTCACTGACACTCTGTATACGGATGTATTGTCTCACTGACACTCTGTGTACTGATGTATTGTCTTACTGACACTCTATATACTGATGTATTGTCTTACTGACACTCTATATACTGATGTATTGTCTCACTCACACTCTGTGTACTGATGTATTGTTTCACTGACCATCAGTATTCTGATGTATTGTATTATCTAACCTCTTCAGTCCCATTAACAAATATTTCTGTCACTTTTGTGCGCAATCTCAGCATTACTTGGCCACTAATTTAAAATCTACTTTTTCAGAAAGCAAAGCCATCGCTCATTATCCCAAATAAACAGATATGATGCATGTAAGGTTTATTTCTAGCCTTTTGTTTGATATGAATTATTAAAACTGACTTCAGTGGCAAGATTTACATTTAACTCAGGACTCTCTCTCTCTCTCTCTCCTGTTTGCTGTTCATAAAACCAATGTGTTATGTGTTCACATTATTGACATCATGTTTTAACTGTAATTATGATGTTAAATGTTGCAAAGTTAAACACACATCTTATACACACACACAAAACGAAAAATGATGATTTGATAATAGATATACAATGTAGAGTTTAGTTAAGTTGGCTGAAGATTTGTGTCCATTTCTTGTGTAATAATAGAATTGAACATTGTACTGAACATGATAACACTATTGGTACATTGCCAACATTGATTACACAAATGTTTGATGTTCATATTATAAGGTGTATACCCTTAAAAACATATCAGGTCAATGCAGAAAATTACGCCTGTATTTATAATAATTCATTCTGCTACGCTTAATAGCAAATTGCAGAAATGAGAAACATGCACATATTTTTGTACATATAATGAAATGACACAGATAAACTTTATTACGATGTTGAATAACGAAATATACTTGTACCATTTGTTAGAATCACTTTATTTCTACTTTAAATTGTTCTTTTGAAGTATACATGTTAAACCAACGTTTCGAACTATTTTTGATGACGACGATGATATTATTACAATGAAACAGATTAGTCCATGCCGGTTGTAATACATCCTGAAATGACGAAATATAACATGAAAACTTCTACAATGGATCCAACTTTCTGTAAAGACAAAAATAATTTAGATTGATGCGTCATTAAGCTGTATTGAAATAGTTCAATATTCGTTTAAATGTAGTAATTTATAAGACTGAACCTGTAATGAGCTATTTCACAGTTTCTAGCGATTATAATACCAACATCCCCAACCCTCTAACATTCACAACAACTTCAAAAGGTGCCCAACTCAGATAAATAAATTTTAATTATTTCAAACCTATAACGGTTGAATATTAATGATAACGCTAATTAACCACAAGAGAAGACTTTCTGTTTTTGTGACACTGTATAATATCATGTTTATGTAGATATTATTTTAGTAATAATTAACCAACAGTATATAACAATGACTTAAAATGTATATCAATACACGGAAAAGAATTCAATGTGAAATTTGGAAGAAATTCGACTGTACACGATACTTTAAAATAGTTTTCATTTAAAATATCACATCAGTTACAAAGACCTTATCCAATCTAGATGTCATGATTATTTAAGTAAGAGGTCTTCATTAAGAGGAACAAAACTGATATCTGATTAACACAAACTCCCACGTTCTATAGTTTGGTGACAAGGGGCTGAATCCACATACAGGACATCATGAATGGGGACATAATGTATTTAACTACACCGCCATACCATACTCGGTATTAGACTAATTGGATACATATTGACATCAGTAACTGAATTACATTAATGGTTGTGTCATTATTCCACGGTTTGTCAGTCATACAACATATCTTTCTTCGCCATAATACACTGCTTGGTTTTTCTTAGTTCATTCTAGAAAAAAAAGACTCACATATTATACATGTTACATAAAGACGTTATAAGGCTTTGTAAGAAAGGAGCATGTTATATATGAACTAACGTAATCAGTTTTAATATCAACAGCTCATCATGATTACAATACAATATATCACAACTTTGGGAAGTATTTTGTCGCGCTCGCATGCTCAATATTTTCACGTTATAATTACTTCATGACGTCCTATTATTTAACATTTGTGATGAAAAAGACAATACAGACGCCCATATATCCGGACAGTCTAGAATACTTTTATTTTATGCATTCAATACGGCCCGGACACCCGGGTTTTAAGTGGTTTGTCACTGTGTAACCATGTATACTTGTACAAAGTAACCTGTCAGTCACCTCATAGAATGGATCAAATATCGACTAAATAATTGGAAAGTAACATTCTCAACAAATGAAAATAAAATGTCTGCACCCACTGACATACGCGGGTTAACATGGACACGTTTCTTATTAAAATTAATTTAAAAGGAACACATTCACCAGAATGTAAATTCTAAAACACGTATTGAACTGTATACATCAAACGTGAGTGTTTCTTTTAATATTTACATCGTCCAAAGTAATGGCAAGAAGCAATCTGGAAATCTCCGTATAGAATACAGTCGTGAAAAAGAGATATGAACTTGATTATCCGCGTTAGCTATATGGAGAGTGACGTCATTGATCAGTCAAGCGTGTCCTGATATTTAGTATAATCAAAGTACTGGTTGCTAGAGGAATCCAATCAATACGTATCATTAAGCCAGGTGATATACTATAGTGGAATAATAGCCGAGTATTAATAATTAATTAATTAACTCCTATGACCCATCTAATAACACTCGCAGAACAAAAAGTGTTAATTGTACAGATTGAAATTACAGGAACTCTGATGCAGACTTATGTAACTTGTCGGCACATTTAACTGTAATATAACATGTGTAATCCCTTCCTAATATATTGACACATGGTGTTAAGTGTTCGTATTCTCTCGATTAACAACATGACTGTATTAGAAGTACGAATGTATGAACACTTTCATTGTGTAACATTCACTTTGGTTGAAAATACCATACAACAGTCTGAATCGGACATGTTTATCTAAATCGAAACATACATTTCATTGCGAAAATGTTAAAATAAGTAAATTTAAAGAGTACAGAATTAATTAAGTCAAACCAAATTTGTTTACGTATGAAGTCAGACAGTACATAGGCGTGCTTAGAAAACAAACTAAATGTTTTCTTTAAAATTTAGTGTTAAGTTTGTAAACAGAAACAGAAAACCATGACATTCAATAAAAAATCTTCGTTCAAAATTAATTAATTTTCACAGCATTCTCAATTTTAGTCTGGAAATCAATGACGTCTGCAAGACCTGGTCCGCAATTTAGTGATAATACTAGGGAGAATATACAGCCAAATATAAGTTGAAAGATTTATGAGAACCGAGGCTTAGTTTAAATTAATTATCGGCCTTTTTACGTTTAACTGTTAATTTTAGCCTTTCTTATTTATGGCACTAAGCGATAGAACTCAATTATCCCTGAATACAGTGTTTGTTCATGAGTGAAGGTCTAGATATAAATTAAGTTTCACTACAACATTTTCATGTTTGACAGAGTAAAATGTCAGTAAATACATTCACTAATAAGAATTGAGAACGCAGAGCGATGATCAAGAATGGTAAAACTGGATAACAAGACGAGTCATCCCATTGGCTAATTTCAAACTGAACTCAGATTGGCTCGGGTTTCGGGCCTATAATAATACACTTTAAGCTCACACTTGAGAAGTGGAACTAAAAGTATTGTCGTACAGTGTGACTGACGAGACAAGACGAGATTAATAACATTATATCAATAAACGACAATGAAACAAAAGCTATCAATGTGTCAAACTGATCAATTACATAGTTTTGTTTTTAAGAGAATTGACGGGTTAATCAAAATGCTATAAATTCGTTAAAAACGTGAGATGAATTTATGGAAGATTGCAAACCTGGATCTATTTTAAGACTATTAATGCACATTTAGCAGACATATCATGACACTGTAACAATTATTTAGTGTTTCATTGCATATTTGAGAATTAATCGGTAAAATGATAAGTTTATAATACATGGATCCGGAAACTTTATACATACCTCAAACAATAAGGACATAAATGTCATCACGTTGGTCTCAAAATTAGCTAAACAATCTATGATGTCATTTCCACCTCTGTCTCGGTACACGTTTTGTAAATCATCAGGTTCATTGTTATACAGAGGTTGTCGTCTGCTACTTTCTGTGTTGCCTTTAAATATGGATGACGTAGCAGACGATCTTTTTCCTGTCCCCCAATTTGTTGAAAAACTGACTTGTGCTGAGCATAATGTCACACTGCTGATAATCAGCAAATTTGCCAGAAGAATCAATCCGGATGTATTCATCTACAACATAAAAGGAAAAGATCACTTTGCCATCAGTTTTCGCGATATTGTTTCTGTGTACGGATTGCGTGTTGAGTAAAACTTACATTGTAGGATAAAGCTGAAGACTTGAATCAAATCATGCGTTAAACCAGGAAATACAGCTATTCGAGTCCCATATTATACATCCAAACACAATAATGAAAGTAAAATAATTGGAAACATTGTTCGCCCACGTAAGAAAATGGAGAAGCGATGAATTATGTTGTGACACAAGAGAAGTAAATTGTAAGCCTTCAAATATCTCCCTGACAAGTACATGGAAAGTTGCCCGAGAGTCGAAATAAGCCCTAATGTTTATGATTATAACGGATGAAAAAGGATGAAAGCTACTGAAATTGTAGACTTGTGTCATTTAATCGCCAAACCGCGACATTGTCAATTTCATTTTGTCGATATCAGCTGATATGTCTTCTATGAGAAGACACTTCTGCAGCTGCTGTTTCGAGGTACTAGCGTTATATAAGAACCAATGAGAACAAACTAGAATATCATACTTCATGGAATTAAATAAATCAACAACGACAACCATCGTTTACAGCTTTGTTAACCAACTTATAGACATAGGTATGATGAAAAGATCTAGATGTATAAAAGTGCGAGAGTTTCAGAACTGATCTATCCTCCTCCAAAAATTAATGACAAAAGTTTGTCTTTTTGCAGCTGATATATTATTTATTTGTAGAAAGTGACAAAACAAAAATACGTATATGCTGTAGAGAGTCTACACCTGGAGTCTACTGCAAGCATCTATAACGATCCATAAACAGCAAAACCTTCAGAAAAAAGTAAGGCCTGTGAAGTTAAACTGTTTAATATGTGCTCCAGGAAAACATGAAATACCAGAGAGAAATAAATCCGGTACTTCCTTTAATGAAATCTAAACATCACAAATACCGATATTTAATCATATCCTGTCATCAGTGAGTTCTTTGATGAATGTTGGAAATTAAACATAATGTTTTTGTAAGATAACCAAACACTGAGCTTAAATTACTCTACCATTTAAATATCCAACAGGAATCTTATTTGAAGATTAGTTTATTCCTAAAACCTTGATACAAATTTAATTAAGCTGATTTGATCACGTGACTAAGTGATGGTTTTATTGATCAGAGGCGACAGAACACTCATTTATAGTACCGACGTTAATTAACACAACGATTCCATTATGACAGAAGTCATTGAATTAAATCATAATTGTTCCATATTCGATTAATCACAATCAGTGCAGTTCCTTTGGTTCGTTTTTTACAGGAACTAATCTTGTCATCAGACAAAAATTACTGAGTACACAGTATAAAAATATCAGATTATCGCTGGTATGAATGTGATCCAGTGCCTTCTGGAATACCAAAAATACCAGAATCAAAAGATGTTGGCAAACATATTCATTGAATGTTTAGTTCGTCCATGTAATATGAAAGGTCAAGTTTGTAGTATTTTCTTATTAAAATGTTTACGTATATGTAGATACTAATGTGCATTGATCACATTTGTTCGTGTGTGTAAAACTTCGTTTATCCCTCTCTTGTCTCATCCAAAGTTTGAACTTGTAATGACAACTGTAGGAATACATCTTATACATTCATTTATTGTTTTGACTTAGTTACCGCAAACATTGTACGGTGGATTCTCAACACTGAATTTTGTCTTAATTCTTTAGTTTTAGATACGTTTGTTACACGTAAAAACAGCGTTCAGGTCAGTGTATCTGATAAAACAGCCAATGGTGCTATTTAATTGCTTTCTGTCAAATCGTGATTCACTCCATTGTCTATTGTATTTGATGACACTACAAAGTGGTCTTTGATTAGATGAAATATCTGTCAAGTATTATTGTGCTACACTTAATTGAACGACTATTTAATCACTTCTACCTCTTCTACCATGTATTTTATTGTCTTTTCCCTTTTATTGGTTAAACAATATGCAGAATCGAGTAAATTTAAACACCTTCAAAGCTTGGAAAAGTATAATATTTTGTTCAATGTCTCAAACAGTTTCAATGGTTCTATTGACTATGTTACAAGCACTCAGAGTAAGGCCATCACTTCTTTACTGTAACACAAGCTTGTGACACATCTCAGTGCATGTAGTTTTACAAGCAATACAGACAGCACTGGAAATCTCAAAGTCTCAAAACAAGACGTTCACTCACATTCGTAAGTTTTCTATAAAATACGAAATATTAGATATCAAAAACATAAACCAGGGCAACAATTTACCAGTGGGTAAAATGTGATACAAGAAATTAAGCGAAATAGGTTGTTCTTTATACCGTACATACAACATGAACCATTCACTATGGTTGTTAGACCTAGTGCTTACAGTAAGCGTCACACACAGGCGCCATCTATGAACGGTTCATCATGCAACCATATAAAAACGCCATATCCGGTCACCGAAATCTATCCTACGGTAAGCTACATTCGATATACTTTTTATTATAAAAGATATCATTTTGTCCATGCAAAGAAACCAATCCAAATGCTTTATAACACGTCAAATGATAACCTTATCATCTGGTGTGAAATATGGAACATTTTCATCAACTAGATGTGACATTGTTTTTGTTTTTCGGGCATCGTATCATTTAGAGTGTTAATTCATCACCCTGTTCACATAACTGATACACAATATTTACACATTCGATGAACAAAAGTAGGAACGGAGGTGTTTGAAAATGACACTTAAATAATTATTGTCACATGTTATAACACAATGTTCGTGATGGATTTTACGTCGCTTATCAACATTAATTTGTAATATACGACCATTGTTTAAGTTACATCATGACATTTAGTGTCGGAATTCATCCCGTTCAATATCTTTTTGCTCGGGATCGGTTTAATTATGGCATCATATGACGACGCACGTAAACTCCTCTCACTTTCGGGTCATAAATTAAAGTTGTCATTTCATCGCCATTAAAGATTTGTTTCTTCCAAGAGTCAGACAAAAATTATCTAATTTATTGATGAAAGAATATAACTCCCATTTGATGCATTCGCAGATTTATAATGACAACATTGTGTGAGTTATACTAAATTTGGCGGACGATAAAACGAATATCCATCTTTCTTTGGAAACAGTTGTAAACATAATAGATAATATGAAAGATACAGACTTGTACGAATCCGTAACAGACGTTTGTTAATAGTAAATCAATTTGTGCTGGAATGCCCAGTATGTTGTCGGTTTAAGTATGATCATAAATAGAATAAATTAATCATTCAAAATCCAGAACATGACTAACCTTGCCATAAGAGAACAATATAATATGATTAATTTTTCATTAATGTTTATATATTGTACGTAAAGGAATGTTTGATAATCAGGTACATTGACGCATAACTCGCAAGTTGGTTAAAACATAGAAACGACGTTATATTAAACACGTTATTAAATTACAAATAACTGACGTCTGAAAATATAAAATTACAGTAAAGAGATTTTTCATAGAGAAAATAAGAAGTGTTAACCAACATTGCTGAGACACACCGTGCTAAACGTGACCATACTGAATGTCTTAAATTAAAACTCTCACTCTGATGACAACAAACACCACAGATCATCCATCAAGTATGGTGAAATAGAATAACCTGTTAATCTATGTGCAATGACGGCTGTATCAATATAGTGATCAACGATGTACACATAGATCAAATGTATGGCTCAAACGTTCTCCGATAGGGCTCTATGAAATTTACGCATGGCATAAAGCATGACCAAACACTCATCAGAGCCATCATAATTCGCTTATTGACACATTATACAACGTTGAAACAAACACGCATGCGACATTAAGTAGCTTATTTATTATGGATTAAACAATAAACTTCTTTAATGTTTTAATCGCATTCCGTCTTTACCATGTTCTATTGTCCTGTTTATCATAAATTCGTTCCAGATCGTGAAGAACTGCCAAAGTCTGTCTATAAAACACTTTAAAGTAATAATAATATGTTATATGCAAGGTATTAGCAGTTATGGGATGAACACCTTTTTCTATTAAACCAAAAATAAATACAAAATGAGGGAAGTAAATGTTCGGATCGTTAAAAGGTGATACATCACCATCATGTTTATTAGTTTCATTTGATTATTCATTGTTAGCAAACTGTTATTATAAGTTGTAACTAAAGTTTTTTTTAAAAATCAGCATAAAATTCCCCATTCGTGCCTTTTCAATTCTAAAAATTATACAAAACCCGTTGTCGATACCTATATAAGGTAATCACTAAGATCATTTTAATTACATATGTTAGCTTATCTATTAACTTTGAGTACATACCCCGTGAATTTAAGCGTTTCAAAAGGATTTTTAGATTATTGAACTTTCGGGGTTCCCTTAAATGATTGTTTAAACTTATATTGCTTTATTTCATGAATTTCCCACTCCCCGCACCACTCTTATCGTATTGTGAATGTCGTGAATGCCATTTAACACTTCAATTAGTGCTAGTAACGATCTGATCAAACTTTTCTTTAGTTTGAACATTAGATATTGTCAATGGTCGTGAAACTTTAATTTCTTGTTCAATAATGATATTGAATCTACACACGAACATTTTTAATGATCTGTTCATGGCACTTTTTGTTAACAGGTAACAAGGTTAATGATATATATCGACATTGAGATGAGTATTGTATTGTACGAGCAGTGTAACTCTGTAACATATGATAAAGTATTGTACTATTGTACTAGAATGATAAGAACGAAGTAAATGACTGTAGTGATTGGTACAAGGTAAATACCCAACACCTGACTGTAGTGATTAGTACAAGGTAAATACCCAACACCTGACTGTAGTGATTAGTACAAGGCAAATACCCAACACCTGACTATAGTGATTAGGACAAGGTAAATACCCAACACCTGACTGTAATGATTAGGACAAGGTAAATACCCAACACCTGACTGTAGTGATTAGTACAAGGTAAATACCCAACACCTGACTGTAGTGATTAGTACAAGGTAAATACCCAACACCTGACTGTAGTGATTAGGACAAGGTAAATACCCAACACCTGACTGAAGTTATTAGGACAAGGTAAATACCCAACACCTGACTGTAGTGATTAGTACAAGGCAAATACCCAACACCTGACTATAGTGATTAGGACAAGGTAAATACCCAACACCTGACTGTAGTGATTAGGACAAGGTAAATACCCAACACCTGACTATAGTGATTAGGACAAGGTAAATACCCAACACCTGACTGTAATGATTAGGACAAGGTAAATACCCAACACCTGACTGTAGTGATTAGTACAAGGTAAATACCCAACACCTGACTGTAGTGATTAGTACAAGGTAAATACCCAACACCTGACTGTAGTGATTAGGACAAGGTAAATACCCAACACCTGACTGAAGTTATTAGGACAAGGTAAATACCCAACACCTGACTATAGTGATTAGGACAAGGTAAATACCCAACACCTGACTGTAATGATTAGGACAAGGTAAATACCCAACACCTGACTGTAGTGATTAGGACAAGGTAAATACCCAACACCTGACTGAAGTTATTAGTACAAGGTAAATACCCAACACCTGACTGTAGCGATTAGGACAAGGTAAATACCCAACACCTGACTGTAGCGATTAGTACAAGGTAAATACCCAACACCTGACTGTAGTGATCAGTACATGGTAAGTACCGAATATCTGATCGCGCTGATTAAGTCACCCAAAAGTTCACATTAATTTTGTTTTAAACTATTTGTGTACAGTTTTTGTGTACAGTTTTTGTGTACAGCTGTTGTACACAGTTATGGAGAAGATAGTATGTACAGTGACTGTGCACTGAGTGCAGCGATTGTGTACGGTGAATGTGAACAGTTAATTCGTACAATTATTGGTGGCATGAATCAAGTCATTCATAGCACAGTCGTTGTTACAATTTGAGAATAAGAATTACCACTTTCAATCCATGGTAATTAACATTGTAGATATAATAACATTAATGGACGGAAAAGCAGATTTGATTTCTGCGAATTGTATTTTTCTTCCCCTTTCAATTAAATATATGGCTGATAATATTCTGCTAACCACGCAGATGTGGACGTTGTGGATAATATGGTAGTTTTTGTTTTCTAGCTTTTGTTTATGTTTTCATTAAAATCATTCTTTACTGTCGTGGTGCTTTGAATACCTATGATACACAAAACGCTTTCAAAATTGGATTCCATTGCTAGTCTAGTTAGAGCTCTTAAATTAATCTTGATCTTCAACTTTTAACATGTCGGTTTACTTAGAACTTAGAACTGGTGGATAAAAAGGAAAAGTTGGATTGTATTACAGATCAGGTTAAATCTACTTACATCTATAAACAGTACATGTAATACTAAAGACATGCAGAAACTACAGTCACTGCATTTTCAAACTTTTAACATTTCTACTCACGACATTTCGATCCGGTTTACTAATTTGCCAAACAACCTCATGAAATAAGAATTCTGTGCCTTGATTTATAAAACACTCACGAAGTTGGAATACAATTCATCACTTGTACTGAGTCAAAATCTTTTCTCCCTATCGCTTTTGTAAGTGAAAAACTTTTCTTTTTCTTATTCATATTTTTTTTCAACATATTTGGCAAGGTTGTACGTAAATATGTGATTGTCCTATCACTTAATGCTAGTTTTTTTTACATCATCACGTGAATTCATGAAGCACTCACTAATTGAACATTAATTGTTGGATATTGTAGGAGTAGGTCGTATCAATCTACACATGATTCACTTATTTCGGTAACGAATGTTTCTACCATTTATTCAGGGTGTATTGAAAATAAATTCAGTTTAAATAATTTAATGAACCTGATTAAAACATGCTTTTTGCACGAAGGCTTGAGATATTTCATTCTGAACTAATTCATATTAACGCTACCTAGTACATGTGTAAGCGATGCGCTCACTTTGTCAGTATGGCGTGTTTTTTGTTTGTTCTCTTTTACTCAAGTCACAATAGTTAATTAAGTCTTGAGTGTCTTCAGACTTTTAGTTGATCACTTTTTGGTGACTTGATCAGAAACAGTACATGTTTTAGCATTTTCTTCATAATACTACCAAAATTGCTGCTAAGTGTTTAATATGTTCATTGTTATTACGTGGATGTTTTATTAATGTCAGGAAAGATGTACTAGTTCGTAAAAACGATTGATACCCCTAGTAGCAACAAGCGTAGTTTGCACAGTCTTGGGTGGGGTCCCGGGTTTTATGTACTATTCGAATTGTCTTATATGTAACGGTGTGCTGTTTCTGCTTTGTGATATGAGGTGTGTTGTGTGGTCAGAAGATGGTGGCCAGGATGTACTGATCGAATGTGTGGTATGTGTCATTTCTGGGGAATTCGAATTTTACCTTCTAATGAAACTTATTCAGGTGTCAAATTAAGGTAAATATATACAAAAAAGTATATGTAATTTCAGAAGAATTGTATATTTTTGGATGCCATATTTATTTAGTGACATAATACGGACAAATGTATTTGAAATAATTAGGGGTCATAATTATGTTAGTCACAAATTAATCAACAATTTTTCAGACTGTCATATCTCATTTGCTCTCTAAGTTTCTAGTAAAAGACACAAACTTGTTATTATATGTCCCTGGAGGATAGCACTTGTAATTCACGAGGAAATTTATCTATACAGAGTTTCTACATAATACATTTTATTTGGATAATACCACCAGACGGGCCATCGAATGAAAGTCTTATATTAACGACAAGTTATCAAAAAAGTAGCCAGACTAATTATTAAAAGTTAGTAATGCTAAACTGGCAGGCACGCACACGTTTTTTATCGTCTCGAATATCGCCTGATATCCTAGCACGAAGCATGAGTCTCTCTTGTGGTACATGGATCATATAAATAAATTTTAGTTTGTCTCCACATATAACAGTTATACGGTCAACAATAAACGAATATGAAATTAGACTACAATATACAATGTCAAGTAGTTGACCCACAGCTGGGTAATAAACATTTGTATTATATATCACCTTCTCGTTCCTTTGGAAATATTCTGCTGGTACTAATTACTTTGCCTGAAGATTTAACATGCCGAGTGGTTGTTTAAAAAGCAGTGGTAACACAAGCTGGTGACATCTTACTGACACCTAAAGTGTCTACTTATGAAGTGTGCGTGACACTCAGAGTGCGAATAATGAATCTGGTTCTTGGAATAAATCTGCTACTTCAATGTGTACATGAAGAGAAACATGGTCTTCTTGTATTGGTTTTAGATGTCGAGTAAGTGGTTAAGGTCGCTTGCTATTGTTCATACCTGTTTAATGATGTTATTTGTTATTGCCAACATTTGACACGCGCATAATCGTGAACCATTTATTTGATTACCTTGTGAACTCAGTCCCCTGCCAGCCATTAACACTGACCATATACATGAAAACCGTTTTTTATTACTTTGGTTATTAAAATGATTTATCATTATTTCCCGTGTTGACAATTAGTTTGTATAAAAGTAATAATTTGATTTTTCTATTTTATTCCAGAAACAGACATAAGTGCGCGCAAGTTTTCCATTAAAATCGTCGTGGAAATATATTCATTATTTTTATAAGCTATAATTATCGAAAGTTCAAACATGGTTCAAGGGTAATTGTTCATATCCAGTATAATTTAACGTTTGGGGTCCATATTGGTAGCAGGTGGACACGTTTCCATTGATTTAAAATATCTTTATACTACACAATTAAGTGGTGGGAGGGGTGTGGCTACCGAGTTATTTCTTCTTTTCTAATTGAAGAACTTTTATAAAGCAATTCAAGTCATGCAAAGGCAAAAACGACTACTTAGGCTACTTTGACTGACTCATGAACTTGTATTTTAACCATTTGCATGCAGATTTAATGAGGCTAAAGTAAATTAAAGAACAGTTCAAAAATGCCTATATAAGTTCTGAGTACTGAATACATTAATGCGTTATATACAGCATGTACGTGTGAGAGCTGTTCTATCCGTAGTATGTATTATACGTGTCTTTTTCCCCCGGGGTTAAACTTGGCACCAACAGCAATGACATTTGGAGACTTTTCCGCTTTAGCGGTGGAGGAATACCGTTTTCTGGCTGGACAGCTTCCTGATGTGAAATTTGGTACCGAGTGGGACTCGAACTCACAGTTATGTCTCTATGGAAATACTATTATTGCTCCAGTATTAAACAAATTGAGCCGACAGAGCCTTATGGCTACGTATAGGCACAATGGACAGTCAGATTTCAGAACTTCTCCGTGGATTATGACTTTATGTAGAATTTTTCTTTAAGAACTTCCCAAAAAAAGGTCAATACTCTCATGCAGACTTGTGTTCATACTAAAGAACGGTCATATTTTAGTTTACGTACAAGAAAAACCGTTATGTTTGTTTTATATCCATACTGCATTGTTATGCTCATCTATGTACCAATACTAGGCCAATACTCAACCATGTAAATGACGACATATTAAGAAATAAAGAGGCGCGGTGATGCCTGAATTTTAACTAGAAGAACAATGATATACATTAGAACATCCGGTTCATCCCCGCTTACAACCAGTACTCCTCGCCTTGTCATATCCCATAATGGTAAGGGGAGACAACAATATATGAGATTGAAAAGAGCAATCAAATCACCATCAGCGGTTCATTAATCCGGCCTTTTTATGGACGTACATCATTTACGATGTACTTATGTCTTAGTAATTTTTATACAGGAGATTTCCGCTTATTCATTAAGTTGGCAAGTTTTAACAGTGCGCTTAGTTACTTTTCCGAGCATTGCGAACAACAATTTAAATAAACCAACACCGACTCTAACAGACTAGCTTGTAATACGCCGATCTGATGATCACAAACTGTAACAAACGAAAGAAAACGGTTTATACCTGATTAAACCAACGTACTTAATTTTATACGAAAAAAAGCGTATGGTAGTGTATGGCGTATGGTGGTTTTCACAACAGAAGGTACGGTAATATAACTGTGACTATACAAACACCACGGATTTGATATACATATACATGTGTATATATATATATTGCATGTTAATGTCATATATTCAATTTTCATTTGTTAGCAACCGTTTGAGTACTACACACTGAAGTATTTTATGAATTCCGCAATTTAAAAAAATAAGACAGATTTTTTTTAAAAAATCATCATTACAAATAAAGAATATTGTTTACTGTACGCTCAGAATTATCCGTGAGGATCTATTTGATAAAAAATAATCACACGCTCGAACCTGCACATAACTTGAAAATATACAAACAAACGCATGGACTGATAATGTTTATTCATAAAACATAAATTCGTCCGCGTTTTGGCGGCTGATTATCACGGATAAAAACTCAGTGTTTATTTTCGGACCCAGACTAGACTAAAAACAAATGTTAACGTTATTTATGTCCGTACAATCAGCTTAGTGAAACAGAAACCAGCGTCTAGTTAAAATTAAATCAGTTTAAATTTATGTTGATGTATTTGAATCGACAGTAACTTAATTAGGTAAATAAATATTTCAATTCAACACCAACGAGGTAGCAAAGAGAGATTCTTTTTTATTCTCGTTATTTTAAGCACCAGTGTTTCGTTAAAATAAACCATTTCGTCTTTGATAAATAAATAAAATAAAATGACAATTTTCAAGCAATCTTGAATAAAAGAAATATCTTTTTTAATACAGTCAACAAGAACCGTCTACGAAAGTTCATCCAGAGAGTTCACTATCCAATCATGTTAAAAAAATGCAGTCAAAAATGGGTATTTTATTTATCTAAGCATTTTTACGAGTAACGCAGAAAAGTAAAGTGTAACTTGAAAAAATATAGAGTCAATTGATGTTGCTATATTATTTACTGGTAGATTTAACAGAAACAAAAAATAAACATCTTCTAAAAACGATAAATCAATAAGCTGATAAATTATCAAAATAATAAATAATTTAATATATTTCACCGTATCGACTTAATCCAGAAAGTATCCGATGGTATAATTGTTAAATTAGACTACACAAATAATTAAGAAAGCACAGAAAACGTTAAGAAAAAGAGAAGTGGAATATTGATGTAACATCCTACCTTCCTTACTTCACCCTGCTCTTGTGAACGATTGTCACAGAAAATGTCGCCTGATAGAAAACTCGGCTCGTCTCTTTTATCTTAAATATTGTGTCGCTACATCCATATAAAGTGATGAATAAGTAATAGAAATACTAATTAAGGTAATATAAGACTAGAGATTGGAACTCGGTGCTTAATTATCCACACCAAACACGTACTTTCAGAATATATAATGAGAACTTCATTAGTGTAAATTGAAAGCCTTTTTTGAATGTAATTAATCGGAGAAAAAACTTAATCTAATTTTAAAACATCATTTTACAACATTTTAATGTCTGTCTGAATTGTCAGGACTGTTGTGTTCTTCCAGTTTGATACAATTTGATGCTAACTGGCCATAACTGACGAGAACATGAATTGAGTTTACACTATTTTACGGTGAGATCAGTGTTTACAATCTTGTACACTGGATTACATTCAACTGTCTTAAATATTGATGCGTCCATCAATAATCTACATAAAGTTTAAAACTTGCCCCAGGACCATTTGTCACATCGAGTATTACGTGGAAGCCTTATACCACGATCCTGGAATACCAACAGCAAACAAAAGTCATTTTGTCTGCTTTCAATATTTCTACTGCAGATGTGTGATGGGTTTTAATTTCATTTTACAAAGACACATCTACTTACATTGTATTTAGAACGACTTGTTTAATAACAATGTCTTAATAACGTTCAGCTTGAAGCAGTCAATAAAAATTTAATTTCACCGCACGTGTGTCTTTATTACATGCATTTCATTTAATCAGGTTTCCGATGGCGATCCTAAATTGTGTTGTATTCTAGCAGTATAGAACAAACACAGGGACCCCTCGTGTCGATTCTGTCAGGCAGGTGTGTGTTATTATAAAACAGTAAACGTACTGAGTTGATTCCATTACCCGTAACCTGTTAAAGAACGCATGTTTGTCTGTGTAAAAATGAGAATTATTCTACAAAAAAATATGTTTTTTGTACAAAACCAATCCGCGTGATAAGTTTGTCCTATAATAATTATACATGTACATGATATGTATCAAATCGATAATTTAGATCAAACGAGAAAATAAACAGTTAATGGAAGATATTTAGCTGGAGAGAACCTGAGAGATCGTAGCCATACATATACATGAAGCGCATTAACCTCTTACATTGAATTCAAAATGTCAGCACACCAGCTTCAGGCAAGCATAAATCCATAGGGACACAGAACACTACTTAGTGTTTTCAAGTTGAACAAAGGCAAAATAGTTTTATTTGTTTGTTCTGTCATCTGATTACTTGAATATACAACCAGAGGCATTAAACACTGGCTTGTTTGTTTTCGAAAAGTTTGATAGATTCTATTTTTGCTAATTACAATTGTCGAAGTTCAAGACACGATCAGATATATACATTGTACTTTCCAACTTTCTTACATAAAAGCTAGCGCCGTAAATATCATTTCTATTGTAAACCATACGTGAAAAGTCAACGGACGCCGACGCATTTAGAAAGTCATTTGAGGAGTAATATATTTATACAACGTACGAACTTGTACAGACGATTTGTTTAAATATGGAGATATTTTACATGAGGGGATTGTCGGTGTAGTTTTTTATTTTAATGCCTACTTAAGATAGTTTACCTTGCACAATGTATCGTATCGTATCGGATCGGATCGTATCGTATCGTATCGTAAAAAACTGTTCAGGTAACAATCTAAGTCTTAAGGCAACTGTATGAATAAACAGAAATTCGCAAGTAGAGTTGAATGAATTTCGCCGTTGTAAAAATATCCATGGTAACGAAGGTGTTACCATTCCTGTGTCATTTTTATCATTTTGTATTTTATAAAATCGACGGTCAGCCGTGCGGTTAACACATACAAAATAGGGTCTCATACCGGTAGAAACAATAGCTGCCACTAAGAAACAAGAAGTAACTAAGATAATTATCAAAATAAGGTGAACACAACAATGCAATGGATGAAAGTTCTCACCCGGAATGGAGTAAACCAATTATTAAATATTCAGTCAAGACTTATATTAATGGTATGCAAAAGGTGATAATCACCGAGGATTTAGCTTGGAAGTCAGTCACAACCAGGAATTAAACCTTTATCACAAAATAATGTTGTACTCATAGTCTTGTGAGACTCATTCTTTACTACAAGTATTTTGGTTAAAGCTGACGGAATAATGTAAGCGTATCTTTTTTGAACAAATCTTTTTTCTGGAGAACCAGTACTTGTGTGTGTCGAGGAATTTGAATATAATTGATAATTTCCTGATAATTGTAATGATCAAACAAAGAATTTCAAAGTTAGTCTGTACTATCGTTTTTTTTTGTCTGTGAATAAAGGCATCTGATAGTTGATGACATTCCTACTGTATGTCTGTACTCTAATATGAAAAACAATTGGGAAAATAAGGTGGTAATCTAGTATTCATAATTGTTGGGTATATATTCCTAGTAATTTTTATTTTTTAATGATCGTAGATGAGTTTGAATGTTGTCTAAATTGAATGTAGAATTGGGTTTATCAACTAATTTGTATAATGATAAACAACAAAAACATTTCTGTGAATTTATATTACAACATTTAGACCAAAGACAGTGAAAAATATTTCGTATTATCCGGCATTACAATTTCTTTCTCTTTTTCATAAATACCAAGATTACGTTTTCGTTACCAGGCCAACAGAATCAAAAATAACAAAAATGTAATTAAGGAGATAACCATCACAGCTACGTAGGTCAACCCACGTTATTTCACCTTTCCTTGTAAACACGTAAGATTAGAATGTAATAGAAATGGAATAAATAATGTAATGTGATCATTTACGATATAATTGTTGAGGCACAAATACTCAAACCGCGTGTAAAATCTAACGTGGCATACGTCAGTACGATCTGAAATAGGGTTCTGGATGAATACACTCAGACAAATTGTACGATAAATAATTAATAAGAAATGGACGGAAGAAAGTGTCACATTGATGTTTGTATTGTACCATCAGATAACACACAGGAATATCCTCAAAGTTCATACAAATAACGAAAACAAAAATGTTTAAGTTTATTTTGTTTAAGACCCCGTGTATTTTCATCTTAAAGTTTAAAAGGAAGCATAGTTACATTAATCATTCAATGTTGAACTATTGTTTTAATTGACCATTCACAGCTAGTATTTAAATATTCTCTTTGTTATGATATTCGTAACCCTGAGGAAATTTTACACACAAGTTGCAGTATGAGTACAAGGACAAACATTCAACATCTAAAGCTAACAATCCAAGTATATATAAATGCCGTTCGCGCTTTGGAAAATTACGCGATTATTCCGTGAAATCCATTGTCAATTCTCGCGCGATTTTCACTTAATTATATTATGATTCCGAAGAATAAAAGGCAAAAATCGATGGTAACTTGTTCGCTTTTTGGGGCTATTGCAGCTACCGAAAATAACGAAATTCTCGCGATTTTTTATGAGAACACAACCTAGCAGGCGAAACTTTCTGCTTTCTATACGGCATGTTTTTTTTTCTTTACTTACTTCCCATGGCATAATATACAATAACGAGTGATGACGCTAAATCTGGTACCGTAACTTCAACACGATATTTTCCCTGCTAGATTTCTGGATTGACAGTACCTTGAATCCAAATTCACCCCATTGTACAATAAGCATCGGATTTTATTTGGTTAACATTGAAAACTAACATCCGAGAAACACGATATTGATAGCATTTAGTAATCCTGGTAACCATTCAACTTCTAGAACTAAGACAGAGGTAGGTATTCTAGATTCTGTGGGAGGCGTTAAGTATTCGTGACTACTAGCCAGTTAGTGTCACAATAAGTAAATAAACCAACTTCTGGCAACAGGTGTGTAGGTCGTGGAGAATACTATCTGTTGTTAGCAGTAAGTAAGAGTAACGTTTAAAAACAAACTTCCGATAAAATACTCAATAAATTTTATACTTTTGTGCACAGAACAGGGGTCTAGATCCATAGTTGAATTCATCATTTCACGCATGTAGATTACAGAACACAATGAAAATGGGACAAAATGAGTACACCGATACAAATATGTGAGCTACAGTTTTGAAATTAAATTGTCGTATTTATAATCTAGAGAAAATCTTGATCAATAGTAAGGTAGCCAGTATTGTTGGATTTGTCTCAAACAAGTTCGATTTAACCATTAAACAGAAGATAAAATTTTCAATCATAACTTATTCATCGTTACGAGCGTCCATTCACACGCACAAAATGTTAGTAAAATACAAACTTGAACAATGTCTGTACTTTCTAAAATGTTAGAAAAATAGCAAAATATCAGTCATATAGAAAATAATAAGTTCATGCTGGGAAATACACTCCAGCATTATATGTTATTTCTTGATTATTCATGTAATATCTAGAAAGGTGAAATAACACTCAGAGTCTAATTATCGTAAAAAGCAAACTACGATAAATTCCAACGAAGCGTCTTCTTCTGTTATTATGAATTTCACATTTGTTTACTATAACCTTACAAGAAATATTTTTTTCATATTTCTGATACATTTAAAAGTATAAGTAAATCTCTGACAACAGGAAACCAACGAGAAAATAGCTCTATTTGTAAGATCACAGTTGCCTCCCTTTGAAGACACTCCAACTTGTTACAATTCCCATGGGAGTGTGTCTAACATAGCAGGTGTTGTAAATCAATTACAGGATGATAATTGTCATTAACATTACTTACAGCGTTCAAGCTAGTTTTTATAGATTGAAAGTGAAGTTACATGTTAAATATTGGCACAGAACGTAACAAGACATGAAATGATTTAACATGGGTGACAAGTCACTTGTCAAAAAATTCAATTTACTGGTTAAACATGGAAACAATCTCTTTTCTCGTGTAATAAATCTTTCTTCTTTTCGAGAATATAAGCTATTTTAGAGTTTAGATTTAAACAATTTAATCATGGCATTTGTTGCTAAGCACTTGTGTGAAAAAAATAACTTTCAGTATATTTACCAGTACATGTGCAACAGTAACTTCATGAAAAGAAGAAAAACAAGAAGTGAATGGTCGCGCCTCCATGATCAAGTGGTCTTAGTCTCTGACAATTAATTGATTGCTCCTCATCACTATGAGTTCAAATCCCATTTAGACAGACTGCATGTGAGGAAGCAGTTCAGACAGCTTACTTAAGATCAGTGACCTATCCAGGTGTACACCTAGGGTCTTCCTTTACTGTTTAAACCTGGAGAAGTTGCCAAAAGGCCTGACTGTTGGTGCAATGTTAAACTCCAAGGAAAAGAAGAAAAACAAAAAGATTATAATAATGTACATTTTATTTTCATTTAAAAAAAACACTGTCTTTAAAATGAACATCAAAATCAGAAGTATTAGATGGTGATTTTATTGTTGGTGACAAACGTGACCTAACAAACTGTTACTGAATGACTTCAGCCTATCACTGAATGTATAAACAAGTGAGGGAAGCTATAATAACAGAACAAACATCTGTAAAACAAACACACAGCCATAATATAACAAACAATACAGTATAATCAACTGGCATAAAACCCTTAATTAGCGCGTTATACATCAATGTGATTCAAATTTGTACAGAATAATCGAATTAGATTAGATAGCTATCAGTTTTAGAGCCTTAAAGAACTCATTATCCAACAATTAAAATGTAACATCAAGACACAAAGGCTGAAATAGACACGCTCTATTGTCAAAATGCATGAACTTATACAAGACATTAATAATCAAAGATCTGGACCACATTAAGATCTATCATAAAACAAAGTGGACTGAGACAGTTTTATTCAGTCCAACCAACACACAAAGTAACAAACAGCAATGACTGTACCACATAAGGATAAACGATGTACACATAAAATGCAATTGCATAAAATACAGTACAACTGTCTGATAAAGCCAGGCATGATAATGAATTTATCAAATTTCATACATCTAAACACGCATGAATCACATGACGAGCATATACATAGAGAATGGGATTTTCAAGAAATGAATGACGTAATGTCACAACAAATCATTTTCACCTTTAACGAAGTTTCTTTTACCTAGAAACTGAAATCTCACAAGATATATTCTACTTGCATCACATTCATTGGAGCGCTCATAATATGGATTAATAACACTATGCAAATTCATTATCTTCATGTATCAACAATAAGTGCAGCCTCCAGACAATGGTGATCAAGTCAGGAACCATGTTATGGTATATACATGTACAATGTCATATGTCAGAACACTATAAAGGCGCAGGTAATTCTTTCACAGCTGTATATACTTCATCATACAAGTCACTATAATCATCATGTTTCTTTAATAAAACAATAATTGCTGAGAATTTCCCCAATGCTGCTCCAATATCCTGAAATACCAATAAAAAATTGTTAGATACTGTTAAAGGTACATACATCAATAAGATCAACTATGTTTGTACCACATATCACTTACCTGAATAACCTGATGAATTGACAAGTTAGCAAACTGACAAAGGGGCATACAAAGATTCACATTAGTAGAGAACCACTTGACAATATTACCCACTAAATATATAAGCCCGAGCCAAGAATATTTTTAAACATTTCTCTAATTAAGTCTATTAAACATGAGTGACTCCCTGGGCAATGCCAATTTTAACCCCAGGGGAATATTTGAATATTTTCAGAAGAATACCACAACACAATACAACAAACATAATATCCAAAAGACTTTTAAGGGTTCTTCTAATATAATCTATGTAACACAAGGGACCCGTGAGGCAGGGTTGGTCATTTGTAAATGTTTGAAGAAGACCATCCAAGGATCATTTCAGTGGTTTGAGATTTCATTTGGAACAATTGTTGATGACACACATCACACAATGACAGACAGGGCAGTCACTATTGCTCACCATGAGCTAAATCATTTTTCTTTTAATGACATCTGATTCATAAAATTAAGGACTCTGAAATACATTAAGCTTGTAATTAATTTTTTCTGGGAAATCATTATTATCATTTGTAAAACCCCACATCATCCTACCTCTTTGGCTGGAACGTAACAGTATGGAATACCAGCTTCTTCTAGAGTGATAGGCATGTGACTGTATACATCGATAGGACTGACATCACCAGACAATATAGCGAGTCTAAAATAAAAATTATCCATATAAATATTAGTAACAACATCTGATTAAAATATCAACACAAATGACAGTAAATGTTCCTTTAGATTTAGTTAAAAAAAATACATCTGTGGTGTTTTATCCAGGATTTGAAACTGGTGGAGGAATGCCCCCCCCCCCCTTCAACACATGTCGACATAACAGGATGTCAACTTAACAAGAAACCATGAATACCTCAGTATGATACATTTCTTCAGTGTTTGTATATATCACTGTGGTAGATTGGTCATCATTATGACTGAGGTTGATTGAGCGAAGTTTTATCTTTATACAGCAACTTATTTACTCCAATTCGTTTTATTTCCTCTTTAATTGAAAAAAAGATATCATTATTTGCCGTGACAGAAATCAATTATGTGAAAACTGTGTTACCATAGTTACTTATTTGTTAATTTTGTTTTTATTTCTATTCAATATGCAATCATGTCAAAAAAAGAAATGACAACTAGGTGTGAAAAAAACAATGACACTGACACATTCGGAGTGTCATTGATCGACATATGATTAGAATTTTTCGTTTGCTGATTGTAGAAGTATATAATCCAACAAACATAATCAGTTATAAAACAATCTGTAATGTAAAAGTTCAATGCAGTAAACTATACAACGAAGGATGTGTCAATTCCATTATCTATGATTGTTAATTGCCAACAATAATCATAAACTTTAATCCAAATCTTCAAATTGAATTGTCATAATTACAATTTGCTAGAACAATACTAAAATATCAGAATTGTTCCAACTGAGTTGTTTACAATCAGAGCAACAGATAATTGCGTATTTACTCAATTAAATTTACAAAATACGCAATTGAGACTATTTTAGATGTGTATCAAAAAGCAATTACAAAAGCAAATTACACAATTAAAATACTTATAGCGCATATCAAAACCAATTTTCATGAATATACATGCATACAGTCATTTTTGTCTGTCAGTCGTTCCTCATAGTCTCGGACAAACGTTGTAGCACTGCAGTTCAAAAACAACCAAATGTGTACAGTTTAGACTTGATAAGTAAGAGCATAAATTCCCAATTGATATAAAATTCATAGACTAACAGGTTTCAGAAAACCCAATTATATTTAGCAAATACCAAATTTGAAATGATGGAGTAATACCCAATTCACTGAGAAAGCTTATCTGTTGCTCTGTACAGTGCATATAATGATCTTATATTCATGTTTAGAGCTCACCCCTTCTCTCCCTTCCTGACTCTTTTCTGCACATCTCTGATTCCCTCAGTTACATGCTTCACACTCTTTGCTGAAAATATATTGAATTTGTTATTTAATCAGATAAACACAAAAGTGAGTGATTTCATGAAGACGAAATAAATACACACAGTTAACATTTCAATTTTTCTTTGCAAAGCACTTGACAACAAAAAAGTGCATCATTTTGAAACATCTGAACGGTTCTTATAGCACATGTCCCCTTAGTACAATTTTTGTAGGTATTCTGAATCATTGGTAGTTCCGTTTCATTTAGAGATTAATGGTTCTGAAATTAATGATAACTCTTCCATATCGAGTATTACATATTTTTGTCTATCAGATATATCTACTGGAAGTAAATCAGCAAAGTTTCGTTTCTGTGTGTTGATAAATGGACCACAACGGGGTTTGCCAATTAACACAGTGGAAAAAATCTACCTCAACCCCTCCAGCTGAAACTGAGCTACAGAGATTTCTTCTTGACTAAACATCAAAAATATCGGGTGAATAGACTCAGTCTTGGTATCATTTGATCGATAAATGTACAATCTTTGTGCTGCATACATATGAGAACCCTATGTGACAAATCATTGTAGAAAACATTCATAATGTCAATACATGTGTTTCATGAGCCGTACTTATTCGGCCTTCCGGTTGGCAGATTTCATAAATGAATCTATACGGGCCATCCTCTCAGCCTTACAGAGAACTGCATATTTATGTGCAGAAACACAAATTACGTAAAAATGCATCAGTAACTGGTATAACTTACTTAGATTGATAGAAAAAACAACAATTCTTAACAATGAGCCATAAATTAGTATCTAATGCCAAAAGTCAAAATATTTGACTTAAAATTATTCGTAGCTTGTCGCGTTCAAGCAGCCATGCCATACCATATATTTTACCATATCGTGATGTTTCCAAACTTTCACTCTGTACAATCGCTGCGTTGGATGCGCGCACCTCGTACAAAATTTAAATCAGTGTGTCAATACTACTTCCAGGATGTACCCCTACTTGGTAAAATACAGTGGATAGGAAGTCTTTACTACAACACCGGTAGATATCTACCTCAACACCGGCAGTTGTCCGCCATTACACCAGTTTCATTTTCCATAGTGAAATAGTGGAGGGAAACAAAACGTTAGTGCACTTTTCAGAAAAGGTATGGCAGAATAATTTGTATGAGTTTAGAAACGTGTTTTCCTATCTACCGAATGGTTCAAATTGTTCACAGATACTGTAGTTATCATGCCCAACGGGTTTTATTTGGGAATTTTCTGTACACAAATATGCAGTTCTATATTAGACTGCGAGGGTCGGGACCAAATAAAAAAAATGTCTCCCCCTCACAAACAGTCTAATTAGTGTTTCATGGAGTTCTGGGTCATTGTTTAAAGGGGGCATATCAAGTTCTATACTATTTATGCTTTAGTTTTACTTTATTGTTTTTATTTTTTAAATGCTTTTTCGATCAAAGATATTGACCAATGTTAATATAATTATAACTCTACATCTATGTGTTGTTCCATTTAAACTACTATGCAGAGTAGTTATAATATGAAAAACTACAGTACAATAAGTCCAAACTCTTATATTGCGATAATTTGTTGTCCTGCTTAAAAATTGGTAAACAAATATTGGTAACCATGATTGAAAAGTTATGTCACCAGTGAAAACTGATTTTGGAACAAGCATTGAATGAATCAAACAGTAGGTGTCATGTGACCCGGAACACACACACATGGTTCGAATCTAGTACTATCAGTGTATGCACCGCTACATGCAATTTTACCTGAGTGAATAACGTTAATCAAAATTGCAATGATGCATTCTGATCCTGGGATATCTGTCTATCAAAGCATGTTTAGTTTGTTTGCTTAAACACACTATTAAAATGACGACCGCAGTTTAAATTTTAATCGTTAGTGGCCCCGAACTATATAACTAATTGTACAAACTTTGCACTCAACATTTTCTGTAAGCACTAACAATCACAGCCTGTTGATGTCCATTTCCAAGTGTTTTACTTTTCAGCACATTACTAACAGTTCCGATGTGCAAATTTTCCAGACTGTAGGAGTAACACTCGAAAGAGTGGTTGGTACTATCCAGAGATGGATAAATTAGATTTTCAACAGTAAAATCGTGCCGTAACACGACAATCTCATAACTACAATAACAACAGTTGCTAAAACCAGATACTCATTTACGTCAATCAAAGTATAAAGTATTAGTTAATGATAAGCAACAAATGATAAGCAAAACAAGCTAGTAGAATAATTTGTACCTTTTTTGATTGCTTTGTACAATTTTTTGGTCAGTTTTCTAGAAGCAAGCGGTTTAGATATTCCATTCAAATTACGAACTTTGTCCTCCCAAACTTCTTTGCTTTCAACAGTACTTTCGTCAAGGTTCTCTGACTTCCTTTTTTCTTTCTTTTCTTTGCCCATTTTAGAAGAAATTCAAACGAATTTGTTTCAGTAGACGCACGTGTTTTTGTTTGCCGGTGACACGTTCGATTAACTGTCTCGTGATAATTACTTAGGTTAGGTGAATTTCCCGTTTTAGGCCGTACAATTTATCCCTGACTCGTACGTCGGGACTTTTATCAAGAGTAATTATTACCTGGGACCAATATGTGTGTATTGGTCCTAGTTATTATATAATATTGTGTAATTTCTAAATAAAATAATCTACTTCGATTACAAATAAATGCACGCATTCCATACAAAACATCTGCAAACAGCTCAAATAAATTGTAAAATAGCTGAGATGGGGGACTCTACATTATATACTGCGATACAGAATACTTCAAACTGATACATTCAAATGTAATGCATTATTCAATCATAAACATTGTTTCAAGCCAAGTTTTAAATCAAATTTATCCCTCAAAATTGCTGTAATTTCCATTCAGATAAGATAACTAGGCTGGAACATCAATGTGACAGCCACCATTTAAAATGATTTTAGTACAAATCATGGTACATGAAGATAGTCCATAGATAGAAAAACAATAAAACTACTGCTGTTAATTCAGTAATGCTACAACAATACATCTCCTTACACACTGTACCTAATAGTATTACATGAACCTGAAGTGACAAGTTGGCACATAATAAATCCAATTAAATTCTGTTTCCCCTGAGGAATGTTAACTACCATCAGTTTTTCTTCAAGTGTTCTACATGCATAAAATGCAGAATTTTTCACCAAGGAACAGTTTCCAGTGCAGGCAAAATATTTTTCAATTTGAACAAAATATGTTCACAAAATTGGAATCATATTCAAAACTTAAATATTTCAATAAAAACAAAAACAAGCTTTCAAAAAAAATATTTTATTATTCGTCATGTTTCAGTACTTTGATACTACATGCATTATGAAAGTAAACATGGCTTCATAATTATTAAGACATATAAAACATTTTATTCGTTGACGAAGTCTTCAGACCTAATGAAAGCCATGCATGGTCTATCATCACAATACTGCAATTAAACACATGAAAACATCAATTTTAATTTCATGATAGCACAAGTAGCAAATGCTGCAAAAATTTGAAATCAAAAGTAAAAACAAACATGTTTGTGGGCAGATTTTAATCATTCTAATATGTTATCAATATTGAATGAATACCTAATATCTCAAAATTTAAGATACATAGAAAGAAAATAGTTTTCTATTCTTTTCCATTCAAGGTTTGATGAAGCCAGCATCAATAGTCAAAACATGTAAAAATGATTTTTGAAGAAGAACCTTTGAAATTTTATAATTCAGTCATAAAGTTAAACATATCCAACAAACAATAAATGATAAATGAAATCAGAGCATGAAAAGACTAGAAGTAAGATAAGAAGAAGATTTGTGTACATTGTAATGTATGCATACATGATATGAGTCAAAAAGGTTAGAAAGAATATACGGGTTTAGAATAATAAACATTTTTATAGTTCTGTCTTAGCTAATTGTGATAACAACATATCAATGGCACACTGAAAATCAAGTTGATAAATATATAAACAAAACAAAAGCAGACTTGGGAAAAAGCTTCAATTTCTTTAAACATTATGCCCTTAAGAATTATAAAATCTTTATTATCACAACTGTTCTATTTGCAAAATGAATTTGGCAGTAATCTAATGGTTCTGCAAGTAATCAGTTAAACAAAAATACGAGTATCTTGATTAGTTACACATTTGTTTGTTAAAGGAACAAAAAACAATCACTAATGCTCATCATTTGAAACAAGAATACAAAATGTAAATAATGAAAAATTATAAAACAAGACTTCATACAAACATAACAAATCACGTGGAAGATTTACACACTGATAAAAAAAACTAATATCAAGATTGACACATACAGAGTATCACCTGTTTCTGCTAAAAAATACCCGCTGGTACATGTCGACTTTGTCATGGTAAAAATAACTAAGAAACAACCAAAATGGTTGACCTAAGTCTTAAAGAGTTCATAAGTAAACAAAGTGAAAGAGTCAAAAATACACAAACAATAAGACATGCTGCAGGCCATTCTTCAGATGTATACATAAATAACTAAATGAACAAAAATGCCATTCGGAGAACCTGGTAACCAATAAAATACAAGATGGACCATTTACGGGAAGATCAGGCATATTTCAAGTTCGAAGAAATGACTCACCTGTATGAGGCCTGTCTATTTACCTGTATGTATGTATCACACACGAAAAATTTTCATGGTATAAGCATATGATTGCTGATAACACATTTTAAAACAAAGACGTAAATAAATAATACAAACATGAAACAATCCATGAATGTTTTACAACCTTTAACAAAGTAAAATATCCCTCACACCTTGTTACAGAAAGGTTATGAAACTTCATAAGCACACATTATTTATCATTTAAACAATTACTTTCAGAGGGTAAACCATAATTTGTATAAATATAAGTCAACAAGAAAGCTTAGTTCCAGACAGGATTGACAAATCCATTCAGTCAGTATAAAAACAAACAAATATTAAACCATATAATTCTTTCAAGAACTTTAAATTTGACACCCAAGATGTGTGAACAGAGGGTTTCACAACATTTTTACCCACTAATTTGATAAAACAGACTATATATACAGACAAATATTTCTATGCCAAAAGTATAAGAACAGTTGAATAGTTATAAGCACTTGCAACAGACATAATTTATCACAAAATAAAATACAGTACATTATGCTGATAACATGTACATGTGTATAAACAGAACAGTATAAAAGAGCCACATACTACTACATTTTGTACTACTATTATAGAAAAGATAACTTCCCAACCATGGACTGAATATAAAAGTCTAATACACGGTAAAATATAAATGTATCTACAAGAATATATATCTGAAATTATGTAACAATTTATACATACATTGTAACAATAAAGAAAGACTTTAGCCTGTCAAAAGCATGGTTATAATGTGCAAATCATAAAGTCAAATAAATATGGAGTATATATTCACATCAAACATAAAAACCATGAGCTTCACAAAAAACAATAAAACAAACTGATTAACGACAGAATAAATCTATAGATATAAAATCAGCAGTATTAAAGTAATGGCAACAAAGAAAAATATTGCAGGTTATTTATTTATACCAAGTTTGATATCTTGCTATCAATGTGAATGAAATTCAAACATGCACGGCCAGTAAAACAAACAAAAGAAGCACTGGGCATTGTGGTGTATACTTACATATCATAGTACATTGACCAAAACAAATGCCATAGAAAAATAATCTACATACTAATGTCCATCACCAAAAAATAAAACAGTAAAACTGGTGCAAACCAAAAACCTGTAAACGTTAGTTTCTAACAAGAACAGTCATTCTGAACTCATAAAATCTAACAACAAACTGTTAAAGATGGACTATCAAGATGTCTGTAAGTTGAATGTTACTCATAGACTATTCCTAAACAAAATATTCACTACGTGAGTAAAAAAAGACTGGTACAATCCATAAAGCTGTCTCAGTTCAATAGGATACAGAGATAAATAAACAACTTTTAGTCTGTGAATCAATAATGGAAGACTGATGATAACAATACAGACTATTTTCTAACAACAATCTTTGTACAAACAGGAATGTACATTGTATATTAATCAATTTATGTAGAGAAAGCCCTAAAATATACAATATTGATTTTAAACAATATTTAACACTTTATACTCATTATCAATAATCACTTCATTTTTCTTCATTATCAGTAACTAAGGTGATGCTTAGTAAAACAATTGCACTAAATACTAGATAAGAAAAATGTATTGAGAAAAATCTTTTTGTTAGAATGAAGTAATCAGAGGTATGTTCGTTGTAGCTTTAGTTAACGAACTACATGTATTTGTCAATTATCTCAGTCAAACATGAGCCAAAACACACAGAAGATAACTATGTGATGTTATTGCACTCTATCTTTCTTAAACTAGAATTTAGCTTACCTTTTATTTGACATATGATACTTACACCATTTTTAAACAGTATAAAACTAACATACAATTTCCAGGCAAATCTACATTATACCAAAACAATATCAATGCACTACAAAAAATAAGAGATCAGTTTATACCTCAGAAATGTCCCCCCCCTCCTAATTGCGTATATAGCATGAAGAATAAAGAGTTTGTATCTTTTATCATAATGATTAGAACCACATATCACTGCTTGTTGGTAAGTCTACTAGAACTAGTTTTCAGCAGTAAGTATGGAAGAATAAGAAGAACTCCACCAGCAATATAACACACTTCTGAACCACAACTCCAGTATACTGAAAAACAAACATTAAACATGACTGCAAAAATAATTTATAATTAGGTACAATGGCAGCATATTTACTTAGTCAAAATGCAGGATATGTCACCTTGTTGACAGTATTAAACTGAAGTACATGGGTGAAAGTTGAAAATGTTAAAAAAACAGAAATCTTAACTCGGTGTCGCGGAAACAATAAAAACTAGTAGGGTTTGGACCTGGAAGAAGCCGGTGGTTCTGGAAAATTCCGGAAAACTTTTAACCACGGAAGTATAAGATGCTTTAATTCTAATGAGAGTTGCTTCCCTTTATCTGTAACTAAATGTGAATCAAAATGCAATATACTCACAAATATTCTTATGTGTGTGATATATCTACTAAATCAGTGTTAGATGGAGACTTCACAAAGTCTATGATTAATAATAAAGGGCATACCATATATAAATATATTGTTTTTATACCCTTAAAGTAGGTACATGCATCTTAACACAAAAAGAATCGCTACATACTTGTTGAAGCAAACACTGGTCCCAAAGCTCTGGCCAGAGCTCCTAATGATCTAAAAATTCCCATGATAGTTCCTTTCTGATCATTTCCGCCATACAAGGAAATCATGGTAGTTAAACATGGAACAACTGTTGCTGACGCTGTAAAATCAATTTCATTCATTTAGTCATTTTCAGCAATTTTATCCATTGTTTATTCACTGAGCATGAAATAAAATAAGATTTAGCTTCAAACCAGTCCATTCTGATCAATTAGCATGCCTTTGAATTTATCTTTATTCTTCGTCAATCTAAATTATATTCACTAATTGGACAAAAAACTTTGCAAGTGCAATAATAATACCAACTTTTCAAAAGTTTCACATACTTACCAAATGAAAACAAGACAAGAGATACATAAATCCAGAGAGCAGTTGATGCAAAAGCCATGATGATAAAAGATGGAATAAGAATCAGGATTCCTTGAGCTGAAATCTTCAGTTCTTTACCCGCAGACACTCTTCTAACATAACCACCTAAAATTGTCACACATTAACACAATAATCATAATATAATTTGACAATTTAAGTACTAGAATTAATTTAAACTTTAAATTTGCAAATACATGAAATTTCTGATAAAAGTAAATAAGATATTCGTGCAGACAGAAAAACACATCACAGCCAAATCCAAGAGAGTAGAATCACAAATATTAAATCTTCAGAATATGAATCTAATACTTCTTCTGATATACCTCAAATTCTGATATTGAAGCAGTACTGATAACAATGACAGCCTGAGAAAATGCCCTCATAAACAAGCATTAGTAAGTTAGGTACAAGGTAAATCCTCATAAACAAGGAGTAGTAAGTCAGGTACAAGGTAAATCCTCATAAACAAGCATTAGTAAGTCAGATACAAGGTAAATCCTCATAAACAAGCATTAGTAAGTCAGATACAAGGTAAATCCTCATAAACAAGCATTAGTAAGTTAGGTACAAGGTAAATCCTCATAAACAAGCATTAGTAAGTCAGATACAAGGTAAATCCTCATAAACAAGCATTAGTAAGTCAGGTACAAGGTAAATCCTCATAAACAAGCATTAGTATGTCAGGTACAAGGTAAATCCTCATAAACAAGCATTAGTAAGTCAGGTACAAGGTAAATCCTCATAAACAAGCATTAGTAAGTTAGGTACAAGGTAAATCCTCATAAACAAGCATTAGTAAGTTAGGTACAAGGTAAATCCTCATAAACATAGTAAACAAACACAGGATATACATACCTTGCACACCAGCCATGATGAAACCAATAAAAAAGAACATTTTTCCTTGTTGCATACTGTAATTAACAAGAAAAATCAATTAAAGACGACATAATCGATATTATAATACGATTGAAAAACAAACTACATAGTCCTGTGAAATATTTCATAATTTTACAGAAAACCTTCATTGACAAAAAAATTCATTTTCAACAATTGATTTTTTTGCTAAGCAATGAAGAACTACAACTTCCTAGATTTCAGATGAAATAACACAGTTTTGTACTCACAATCACCAAACCTAACTGTACCTTTATAAACAGGTGTTATAAAAGGTTCCTTTAAAACATAGACATAAAAAACATCCAAGTAGGCTTATCTCTAAAGATTATCAGCCTATGATTTTGAGAATTGAAACTGGACTTATGGAAACAATAGAATTGATCTTAACCAGAGGTATTGTTTATTATGTAACAGTAGATACCTAGGAGAGGAGTTCCATTTTTTATTCATTTGTCCAGCATATAATGTAGAGTAGAACCTTTCTAATCTGGACATGTTCTGACAGACAAATATGTTCTGATCAGAGAGGTTTTCGGAATATTAAGGTTCTGAATTTTTAAGTTTTTTTGGCATAACATACATCATAAAAAATCGGAACCAGTTGACGTGTTCAGTTTAGAGAGGATTCTGGACTAAACAGGTTTGGATTAGAGAGGTTCAAATGTAATTCGCAAAAAAATATATAAGGAAATACTTTTATGTAAACTAATGTAGTGAAATTTATAGATAATGAAAAATGAAAATTTTGGTGTATTGTATAAACCATGTAAATTTTTGTATGAAGCCCTCGTAAGAAGACAAAATATCATCAATACAACCAATTAATGTAACTGCCACTTGTACACTTTATTATATGTGTTAACATGAGAGCTGTAATTAATCTTGTATTATGAATAGCCACTTCATACATATTTACAACATTATTAACATATTTATTTAGTCCTCCCTTGTAATGTATCTTGAATTTGTATTATTATATTTCATGCAAATTAATTTTGAGTTCAATCTTCACATGCAAATTGTATATACTTGAGTAACTTATAAATAATGTGATCTTTTTTTTAACGTAAAGTGCATTGGGTCATGTGACTAGAAGCATGTATATATTAACTTTACAAATAAAGAATACTGAATCTTGATCCTAAATAATAATGTTCCCTTTCATCCAATGCTAAGGAAATAATTTTTTATTCACAATATGCTGTGTTCACTAAGTTTTACTTGAATGAGTAAAAACATGTATAACCTACCTGTCATAATTCAGCCTGTTATGTGTCAGGAATGTCAAAGTGAACTCCAGACCAGAATATAGAAACAAATACAAGAAGTAGACAGCACCAATCTTTCTGATGTTAGATAAATCTGAAATCAATCATTACATTAATATTTACAAACATCATAAGGAGAAGGGAACACTAATAAGTCCTTAATCATTTCAACATCAAGCATGTAAAAATCAAATTATAAATAAATAATTTCTGACAGAATTATTAAGATATAAGCATAAAAAAACATCTTTACCCTTCTGTGAAATCTTGCTGACTGATGAGAACCTGAACAATGATACTGGGTTGATTAAGTATGATGTGTTCTGCCATCCAGTAGATATAGATTTAGCCTGAAATGAAGATAAAATAATATTACTAGTACTTGCAAGAGGAATGGCAAGAGATTATTTTCAACCATTACCAACACAATGATTTGACATTTGAAACATTCTGTATGACCCTAAAACAAATGTAAACAAATTTAAATAAAACGCTTATATCGTAGCTAATCAAAATATATAGTTCCCAGAGAAGCAAAGAGTTTATGACAGTAACTGACTTTTCAAAGTTCTTGATATATTTACTGTACAGGGTGTTCTGTAGATAACAGCAACCTATATACACATATACGAAAACTAATATATAGTTTGGTTGTCATGGTAACAGACATTATCATCACTTACTCTTCTGTTTGCAGGTAGACTTTCTTTGAAAACCACAATCATATAAATCACATCAATGATAGCTAAAATAAGGGCAAATATTGCAGGAATCACGTAGAACTCTCCTTGTTGAGCCCTGGCCCATCTAGAGAACATGGCCCCTATTAAGGGTCCAAATACAAAACCTATAGAAAAGGCTACACCAATAACTGCCTGAAATGTAAGATTTGAGTGTGATACAAAAAACTTGTACATAAAATGTCTACCAAATCTTAGATATAAACAAATTAAACCTGAGTACATGGGTAAAGGTTGAAAAAAATAAAAAAAAAAAACAGAAATTTTAACCTCGGTGCCGCAGAAACAATAAAAGGGTCCACACCTGGGGAAAACTGGAGGTTCTGGAAAAATTTCTGAAAACTTTTAACAATGTGAATAAAAATTCTATCCCCAAAAAAAACATATTAAACACAAATGAAAAATTCTGTGACATGTTACACTCCTCTTGAATTTCCAAACGTTTTTTAACTCACAAAATATTTTACAATAAATTGTTCATACCATTCCCTTTCCTCGTCTCTGTGGAGGCAAGACATCAGACACAACAGCAGCACTGAGACTTATATTCCCCTTACTGATACCTCCAATGATCCTAGCCAACACAAACAAGGTGAAGTTATGAGATACTGCCCATATTCCATATGATAGTGCTACACCAATCTGAAAATACCAGCAAAATTATGATATAATACAATAAACAAGAAATCTGCTGAAATCAGAAATGATGACAGTTTAATAAAAATCGCCCAGACTGGTCTGCATAATTCTTTTTGTGAATATGAATAAATAGAGGAAATATGTCTGTTATAGATTCATTTACTTGAATTCTGAGTGCAATATTGTATATGAAAGTTTTGAACAATTTCCCTCATCTAATAATACCTCAAAAAGTTCAGTGTAAAAAGCTTTAATATATAACCTACCATAGAAAATATCATAAGAGGTTTACGACCATAGACATCAGATGTTGCTCCTATCACAGGTGATGCAATAAATTGTAACAATGAGAACAGGGAACCAATCAAACCTGATAAAATATACAATTAAAGATTAACAGGGAACCAATCAAACCTGATAAAATATACAATAAAAGATTAACAGGGAACCACTCAAACCAGATAAAATATACAATTAAAGATTATCTTTCTCACATGGCTGCATACAACTCTGCCAATTACAACATTTCTGAGACATCAAACACACATACAGCCCAAAAACTGAGAAGAACAATATAAACTAATATGAGCATCAGTGACAAAGGAATGAAGTTTATAACACTGTTTAGATCATGTAATAAAATATGTCACTTACCACCAAACAATACAGAGTTCCATCTTGGAGTGTCTGGTGCCCCAACAAGTTGCCTAAAACTGCTCACTGATTCCTTCAAACTTGCATATAACCCATCCTACAATATTATTTTACAAACTGCAATGGGTGTATTAATATCAGGCCTTTTTAATGCCATTCTTGTGTCTGGTATTCCCCTATCAAAGGGACCCGATATGTGTTCCCCAAAAACCATAAAGATTGACTGTACATCCTTTTACACCTGTCCATTATTGTTACTTACCGGTATTACAGTTGGCAAAATTGAACATGTAGATAGGCAATAAAAGTTACCATTAACAAGTTACAATTCCACAATAAGAATGCTTTGTAAAAACAGAGCAGAAAATCTTTTTGGGTATATGCTAAGACCTACTACAATATTTTCAAAGACAAGAGCAGAATGGATAGGTGAATATAGACAGAAGTCACAGAATTTAAAGTTCAACATGTGGATCCTTACAGCAAGATTCATGCCATATTAGAACTTATAGTTATGTGGGTACTGGTGGCATGTGTAATGACTAATCAACCGGAGCAAACTCTCACCTCTTTGTCATGTAACTTACTTCATTATATGTAATCTATACTTCAATTTGTATACTATTTTACTAAATTAAGTACCTCTTTTGTTCCATAATAATCAAGCAGAGAAGGTAAGAGTGGTAGGATGACTGTAAAGGCAAGTAAATCTATCACTAATGATATAAACACAGTCCGTAGAATCCTCTTTTCATTCACTGACAACACAGTGTCATCTTTTTTTAACTCCTCTCCAGCCTTTGAACTTCCATCCTTGTCTACATCTTCTGCAGTTCCATTCTTACCAGAACGAGTAACCACCATTGTGGAAATCACTGTAATTGATAACACTGAATTATTCAAGAAAACATAAAATGTTGTGAGCCATGCTCATTTCCTTTAATAACTTCTTCCTGCCATGGCATAACACATTCATAATACCAGGAAAAATGTTCCAAATAGACTGTACAATATGACAAAATCATGTTTGTGCAAAAGGTCGATCGGTGATCAACTTACGGTTAATTGCTTAAAACACATATATTTAGTAAATTAATACATCCGTATTTCGTAATACCAATGTTATATTATTTTATTGATTAATACACAACTCTATAATAATACCAATCAGAGAGATTCTTCATGGATAATGTAGCTTTTTATCCATCAGCGCGAGGACTTACGAGTTGTGTCCGAAAATATGTTACTATCCGAAATGCATTAATTAAAGAATTCTTCCATAATAATTCGTAACAACCAAATGGATACTCACAATAAAGACGGCTGAGTTGTTTAACACGGCTTTCGTATCGTAAAATAATGTCAAATGACAGCAACATGAAAGTTTACAAGACAAAACATGTGAACTTACCTGAGAAGTAGTAAATTACAAACCGGACGACACGATTTCAACCCAAAGTTAAAGTTCACGCCGAAAGTTGACCAATCAATGCGCTCCACCTCTTAAGTGTGATAAAACAGGACGTATTTAACGTAACAGGTTTATAATATGGGTGAATGCAATTCCCATGATAAAAATAAACAAATATTTATAGACATACAGGCTGACCGGTAATGATTAAAGTTTTACTCCGTCATATATTGTGGTATTTCATTTGTCACTTGATTGAAACCTCAGGCATACGTACAGTTGACAGATGTCAGCATTGATGTAACCTGGATAGAGGTAGACTTAATGAGTAGCCTAGTGACTAACATTCACGAACGGTGTGAAAGATCATAAGATTAAAGATAACTTCACGTTTCCGCAAGTATGGATGATTATATCAATCACATTATTTTATGCTTCCATATTATAAACTCATTGAACCTTTCGTAAAGTTTCATTATCAAATGCTATCGTAGCTTTCATGCAAACAATCAACAAAAAGCCACACATATTTTTGTTTGGATATTTCTTGTTTTGGTCTTGTGTAGCATAATGGCAAGCTACAAGTTACTTTCACCCAGGTTCTTTATTTATTTACTTAATAAATCTAACTCAAAACTGAAAAAAAATGAAAAAAAACTACCTCCAGAGTGCGGCGATTTAAATACAGGATTATGGTCAGGTGATCAATTAAAACATGAATATTTAACTTTTTATTCCAAATTACAAAAACTGACCAATAACTCCAAGATTTAAAGGGGGCTAAGGTCAAAAGAATATATTAATTAGAATAAAGCTCTCTGCTCGGGGATTCGGGAAATTCGTTAGTTTTTCAGTCGTCTATGAAATTTATCCTAATTGAAACTACGTGTAATACATAAGGAAACAAATAAAGATTAAACTAATCGAAAAACATAGCCATTAAATTGAAATCGCATTTCATTTCTCTGGAGTGATAAAATGTTAAATAAAAGAAACTAAGAAAATTCTAACTTCACAACCTACAAAATGATATAAATACAGAATATAAAATAACATAAAATTATATATCATTATGTAATATTACATCAGTATGTAATACCAACTATGTTACACTTGGCAAGTTTATTATATAAAATTTATAGCACAAAAACCTGACAACACAATGACGCATGTGAATTATGGATTTGCTTTTATTTATTGACTGATAACATCTAAATATTATACAATTGCAAAAAAAACACGTCGAGCACATGTCTCGCTCACTGAGTGCATTTTTACAATGACGTACACGTGCTTCAGTATTCCCCCTGTTTTTCCTTAATAAAACTCCACCGAGTTGAGGCGAATTGTGTTTCGGTTTCTTAAATCAAATGATCTGACTATGTACCCTGTAAGACGAGATCAAATAACAAGTGTTTACTGTCATATTCTGTTTAGATCCTGTTTAATGTAACAACTTTACCATGTTTATACCATTTATACTAGCTTTCGTGTCACTATTGGTCACTAGGTTGTTAAGTTCATTATCTATTTAACCATCGTCAGCAGCAACAAAATAATGATCGATCTTTCTAATTGTCGTCTTTTTAACTGTTTCCGAAATTATCGTTGGTGTTGTAATCATTATCAACATCGAGGAAATAGGTTCAAATTGATACCAAAGGACTACATATGTGTTCACATATATATATAAATATTCAGTAATTGTGACTCCCTGGTGATAAGTTTATATTTTATGTGTTCAACAACTAATTCATTTCATTCGAACTCCTAAAAATATAAAATCACTTTGCAGCATGATATGCAAAACTAAAAAAAAAAATTTCTGAATATGAGTCATCATTGAGCAAAATAATACATTTCTTCCTTGTTGAATTTTATTTGCATTCAAAAGCTTGAATAAAAACGTACAATACATTTTTTTCACTTCGATGATTTCATCGCATGAATAACATACAGTATTAATTCCATGTGAATGTCTCTTGTTACACGTTACACACGATCTCAACACGAGTACAGTCAAACCTGTGTTTGCGAATAAAGACCACCCTTAATAAAGGTCACTCTTTGAAAAACCGTCACTGATTATTAAGAACAAACTGACCTCCTCTGAATAAGGCCATCCGTCAATAAAGGCCACATTTTGTCTTTCCTAAGGGTGGTCTTTGTTCACCGGTTTTACAGTACATATATCGTTCATGTAAATCTAAAATAATGGTTCCGCGAAGAACAAATGCTGTTGGATATTTTTGGAGTGGCGTTCAGACATTCAGGTGGGTCTTTCTACTGGTGTTGGTTTTAATTTTATTGTCTTCCAACGGTTCGTGTCTGAATCTTTAACTTCAATTCCTGTTGTGATTATTGTATCAACAAGATGTACAACACTGTCAAATGTCTGCAATATAAATTAAAACATCTTGAAAATACAATAAATGTTGTAAGTAAAAGCTCACACGATTACTGCACACAGTCCACCAAATTCGACCACGGCCGTAGTCCAGTGGTTAGTGCGCTGGACTTGTAACCCGGAGATCCGAGTTCGAATCCCGGTCGAGGCAGGTCATACCCTTCTATGAAAATTTGACAAAAATGTCCATTTCCGCCATATGTGGAGAGGTTGCCTTGTAGAAGGGTAAGTTAGAACTGGTTGGTATACAGTCCAGGAAAACTAGTTAGGTAAACCGGTCGCCGTATATAACTGAAAAATTGTTTAAAACGGCGTTAAACCCCAGTGACAATAAGTCACATAAAACAAAACAAAACAAACCACCAAATTCAGTCACAGATACAATAACAAAAAACAAACTTAAATTACATGTAGCAAAGTTGTAAGGATGATATGCTGACAGATGTACTGTGACCACTTATGAAATCATAATTATCCACTGCACTGTTTTGCAATGCTCACTGGTTAATCATGCAACTTTGATGTAAGCCAGATATGGTGTTTGAATGGATAACAATTAGCCTGTTAGCCCAGTCTGTAAAACTTATACAGAAGTCACTCGGTCGAGAGGATTGCTAAACTAGCCAACATGTGTTATAATTGTACATAAGTAAAATAAGAGTCACTGGTGGCAAAGAATGATAAAAATATCATCAAATTTTGTTGACTTGTTTTCTGCATGTGTCAGAATACAAGAAACATCAATTTACCTTGATAATTTCACTGATACACTTCGACCACCACAGTTTATAACTATATAATTACAACAATGTGCTCTGTTTTTGATCACATAACATACACAATTACAGTGAATTTAAAAAACAGGACTCTTATAGTGTTTACCTTGTCTTTGAAGTCACTGAAGTAATACTTATCATTAGTTTTCAAAATCATCAATTTTTTAATGTCATTGCCATCTTTGAATTCTATGGTATATTTGTGTTGATCACTGTTATCGTTCGAGTCACGTAGCAAGAAAGAACCATGCTGAAAAAAATGTCAAAGTAAGCTGAGCTGTCACCAATAATTAAGACAATTAAACACATCATTATAAGAACGTACAGCTGTAATGTCTGATTACTACATAATAAGAGAAGGTCAACAAACTGTATGTTAATGTTTATGTTTGTGCTTGAAAGAACCTTGAAATAAGAATTAGCAGAACTCAAAGAAATAAGTTATATGAAGACAGGGATTCAACTTGGAACAATAAACCGTGATACGGGCTAAAATGGAAATTACAAAAAACTTTCGCAAACCATGGTTACGGTTCTGTATTCAGGTGAGTCAAAACATTTATATATGAGCAGCATAAAAATATGTTATTGCTAGAAAATACGCAGATACAACATTAAAACATTTAGAACAATGGTCACATGATGAAATAGGTGGTATTCATCACGTGAGTATCTTAATCCCAAAGTGAAAAATTAATTACCTCCTTCTTGGCTAGTATAATTTTACCTGTTCCAGGGGGCAACTTCCCATGATACCATGGATATTGACAAAGATTATCTGTGAACAGAAATATTTAGATTCAGTTTATCAACAATTAAAGATGTTGTTTTCGATAGAATTTCCATTGGTGAGATAATAATAAATGAATCTATGATTGATGTGCATTAAACTCATTCACACATTTGTTTTTGAATTGCACAAGATTGCATCAAATGCAACCACACATGATTGGTACATTTGTCAATGTGACTATTGTTATAAAGAAAGCCTGATGTAAAATGGCATATTCATCATGAATTTTATCACAGGACAACATTTTAGAAGCATTACATTTGTTCATATCTGGGTAATATAACAAATGAATCAATTCGACACCTACTTGCCTCCCCTTTACATATCCCCCAATGCCACATGTAACAATTAAATAATTACAAAATGCTGTTGTATTTATACAAATATGGAACCAAAACTTTAACATTCTCGTATCCCAATGAAAGGTTTTCCACGCTTTACACTAACTTTTCTCATATATATTAAAATATTTGTTTTACTATTGACAGAGTGGATGCCGTTGCCTTTGAAACATTATATACGAGGACATGTGTATCACTTGCTAGGAATTTTATTATTTAACACTTACTCATGACATGAAGAGTGGATATTGATGGTAATCTAAGTTCCCGTCTCTCTCGTGGTGATGGATTTCTAATCATATCACTAGGTATCTTATCACATGGTACAGTAACGTCAGGTTTTGGGGGCATTTTTAGCGGAGTACGTGTAGCAGCACGTGGTGTAGGTGAATGATGAATGTCCGGCTGTCTCTCTGGCAATGGCGGGGGCATGGTATCAGAAGCTTCATTTTGAGACTTTGTTGGCATTCTGGCAGGCAATGGCGGAAGAGGTTCATCTGGATTTATTGGACAGCGGGTTGTAGGAGGTCTTATTGTAGGAGAAGGAAGAGTGGCATTTGTTTCCCTGTCACCTCCAGCCACAACATTTCGCGAACATAATACTGGTTGTCTGTCGCCACTGATACTCCCACTTTGTTTACTTTCTGTACTCGGTACGTTTGGTAAGGGTCGATAGAGGTTATCGATATTTTTACGTGGGGTTGAGTATAATAATGCTTCATCTACAAAGTGAAACACACAAAGTTGACACAAGTTCACCGCATTACATCGTATGACTTCAATAAAAGATATTCGTAAACACGAGAGGAAAAATTTGAGTTAATGGTAGCAATGAAAAGTAAGAATAATGGAGTAATGTTAAGTTTTCATTTCGTACCGTCTGGGTCATCTGTTGTTGAATCAAATGTAGAGTCGCTATGTTCATCGACTGACCGATCAGATGTTTGGCGAGGATGGCAACCAGCTTCATAATAGAAGCCACTATTGACTTTGTCTGGAGAAATAGTAAAATTCAATGTAAAAATCGTAAAAAAATAAGCAAAATGATGTGAAGGTCTGTAGCAAGTGTTAAAGCTCTGAATTACGTGAATTTTAACAGGAAATTTTGGTATACAGTTTCTAATTGATATAGGCATTACTTTAATCTAAATTGATGTTAAAATACACGATGTATCACTAACACTAATAAATAATCTAATCTCTATGTGAAGTGACTGTAAAGTACACACAACAATTTACATCATTTATTTACCTATAGGTGTGGCCGGTATATAACTGTATATGGACTCCTTCTGATATTCCCAATCATGTATTGTTATATCAAAGTCATTGCCACTGTCGGTGAGAAAATCAATCACTTTTTCATGTGACATTATCGGAGATTCATTGAGATTTTCTATATCTAATGCACTGTCTAGATTGTATTTGCTAAATTTTATTTTCAGAGAGTCTGTTTGCTCTAGAATACTGAGTGTATTAAATGAATTGTCATACTGCGGACACATGTAGTCTTCCTGGGTACACATTGAATCTGTTTGTTCAGTTGGAGATCTTCGGCCAAAATTATGCTCGGGTGGTGACATTCGACTATCAGTTTCACGTCTAACATCATTGTTACGGAAACAAAAGTTTATGTGTCCACCGGTATCTGGTGAGCAAGCACCACGTACATTTCCGGTGTGACTGCTGTGTGACATGGATACGTCATCACGTTCTCCACGCACTCTGCTTCTTCGTTTTATCTCCAACCAAACTGAAAACGCATTAACTGTTATAATGCTTCACCCAAAGCCTTATCCCAGGATGACCTAATACAAACGACTGAAAATAACTTAATACTACCCTTCAATTCAAATTTCACAGATATTTTGTAGTTTTTTTTATCAGAATAATGATTTAAAAATTACACATTAGGTCAATGATTTACACATAAAGAAAAGTTACAGTCTACCAATGAAAATTATTCATGGAAGTTAGCGGGAGAATAAATCACCGGAATACAGGTAATCTCATGTTGACACGTAGATAAGGTGAATAAATAGAAATAATTCGTTTAATAATTTAGTTTCCTGTGCTTATCGTTGTGATGGCTTAGTACTCGATGACCGTCTATGGACAATCTATATGTGTTACTGGGATAATTCAGCTTAAAGTTTATTAATAAATCACATACTCATGTTAAAAATATTAATAAATCACATAATTATGCTAAACATATTTTACCTATCTTATTTTCGGCGTTGTTAATATATGTCATATAATTGATATTACTTACGTACAGATTATGACCTTCAAAACCAAATATAGAAGTTTAAAATCTCTTTCATCATTTATATCAGTATTATAATCATCAGATCAAAACGTTTGTGATTATCATATGTTAAAAATGATTGTCATTTCTCATCATAGCCTTGTCATTAAGTTAACCGTGTATACTGGCCGTCGTAAGAAAGTTACCACCATAAAAATTCTTCTATTTTGGCCTAATATACTGACCTTGAAATTTTAATGGTATACAGCAATTTTATGGTCAATAATGGATAACAATAAACCATATCAATAATGTGTCAGCTGATTCCAGAATTAAATTCATCTCGATTACTTGCGCTTTGTCTATTGTATACCAACATCACTTACTGGTTACTTTCTTATGACGGCCAGTATACATGTACATTATTTATCACATATAAGAACACTGTCATGTTGTATATTGCACATACCTTCTCCTTCAGTGTCTAGAGGAATATATCCATCGTTTTCACCCACAAGCTGGCATAAATTGGAATTGAAATTTACATTCAGATGTACCATTATGTTTTTATCTCCAAACTGTTTATAGTAGTTTTTACTTTTTGATTCTTTAGGTTCGTATACAAACATGATGTTCTCATTACCATGTTGAACATATTGTCTGTGAGCGCGACTACATCTTGAACGGCGAAGCTTAACAAAATGTTTGTCGTCTTCATAAGCTAATTTCCTAAATGTAGTACTGTCATCATCCTGAACTGATTCACAATTTTCACAATTTTCATCGATGGTGGCATATGTTCCATCTTTTGAACCACGTTTTGTCTCCTCTATTTTGCCAACGAAACTAGATAATGTTCTATTATGTATCGCTTTCCGTCTCTGTGAAAAATATGAAGTTAAAAAAACGCATGTCCTATGTATATCAATATGAATGAACATTCATTCATTCATTCATTCATTCATTCATTCATTCATTCATCCATCCATCCATCCATCCATCCATCCACCCACCCATTTATTTATTTATTTATTTATTTATTTATTTATTTATTTATTTATTTATTGACGCATGTACAGACCATACTGTAAGATATCTCGCCACACTGATTTAATAATAAGACATCAAGGAAATTCGCCGACAATTGTTCTAACTAGCGTTTATGTGATAACTTGACAATGGACATTTATTTTTACCTGTATGTCTACGTATTATTCTCATAAATAAAAACGTTCAGTACAATAGGCATTGGATCAAAATGGTGTTCTAACCAATTGGATACAAACCAGAATCGTCGTTAGGAAATAAAAAAGACACTCTTGTGTCAAAACATACCTCCTTAAAACAAGCAATGAACTCAATATTTTCTATTTTGAAACCTTGCGTGTTGACAATGCAAATTAAATTATTTTGAGCCCATTTTTTATGATGAGTGGGATAAATGCCAAATTCATTACAGAAAGAAGAAAGATTATATCATTAATTACCTTAGGTGTAATCAAGATCATGTTTCCTATTGTTCAATCAACTTTAAAGTCAGCGAAGATTTTTTCAAAGAAAACAATTATCTGATCGATAAAAAGGAAATGGAAAACATTACAAAATAGGTATATGTAAAAACCCGTGTCTCAAAAATAGTTTTTTCTTAGGTTTTAATCATACTTTTGGATGATCTAAAGTAGGTAAAGTTAAAGGAAATTCGGATGATTTTTAATTAACACTCCAGCAACATGAGGTCATGAATCTAATTATTGGGAAAATACGTCTATACTTACACATGCTCCAAAGTTATTTGAAACTTTGTATTGTGTATTGTCTTCATTACTAACTACGCTTTGTGTTCCATTCAGGTCATTGAAACAGGCGTTATGAATTTCAGAATTTTCCGGAAGAATATTCATTGTCACTTTTCTCACTCACAAGTCAGAATGGACTGAATCAGGAGCAAGCCGAAAGTTTTGTCAGGAATCGAAACTGAAATTTATCAATAATTATGAATAAAACAAAACAGGCGAGTAAGTATTCAGAAATTAAAATTTACTTGAATGTTCAAATCATGATTTACGTAGACCTGTACAGACACACTCTGTCCATACTTTATAACATAACTTACAACAAGGTTGATAGTAAACATCTTACACAAAATCTACATGATTCAGATTCATCGATAATAAGTAATAATGGATTATGAATTCAAAATCTCAAACCAGAACCCAGGAATTTTACGTGACTTGATTATCACTTGCGTCATCGCTTCACTTACTTCTCAGTTCATTTATGCTACTTTTGGGTCTGGTAATATTCTAAAGATACTTGTATCTTTGGTCGACATGAAATTCGATTGAGATATCTTCTCCTAACTTGGTTAGGGTTTTGAAGGATTGTGTGTATTGAGTTTGTCAAGAAATACTTCTAAAGATGGTTAATTTGTTGAAATTGTTGGAATTGTTCGCTTTTGGAATGCTTCGGTTTATCATAGAAAGTAAGACTAAGTATTTCACTGCAAGTTGCAAACCAGTCTAAGCGCAGTGAGATGTGACTTCAATGACTGTAACACCGTCAAATGTTACGTCGCTGTTAAATGTCGCACCTACCGTTAAATGTCACAACGACGTCGTTTAATGTCGCAACCGCCGCTAAAATCGTCTGCCGTTAAATGTCGCATTTTTTCTGTCGCTAAATGTCGCAAGTCTACCGTTAATTAAATGTCGCAGCGTGTATTTTCAGAAGAAACTCAAGGTAGGTGGTGGGATTATACTGAGGGAGTATACTGTTTTTTTATCGTTGGGGGAGTCATGATTGAATATTTTAGTTAATGAATGAATTCAAATTTTGAATAACACGATGCTTATTCATCTGCCTGCTGGTGACGAAATATTCTCTTATTTCGAAATATTGATCTCTTTCGTTGGCTTAATATCTCATTGGAAATCTGAAATTTAACATTTTCTGTTACTGACATTTTTCAGTGTCACATATATTCTCTAGTTAAGGAGTTTCTCGGCCACAAAAGCTGCAAAAACAAAATGTTGGGGAGGTTTTAAAGTTAATCGGTCTGCAAATTGCAAATTTGGTGCGGGTAACCAAGACGGCACGTCACTTTGACTTCTAATATGCGGATGGAAGAATATGGAAGTCAACTCTACGTGTATATATAAAACATCTGCAAAATAACTGGGTTGCAAGTTTAAAAACTCAACATGTGTAAGTAACTGTTACATTTTAAGGGTCCCAGAGGGGTGCACGCACGGTCAAAGGTCAAAATTCTCTGTGACCATTTGATAGAAGCCCTGATCACCAACATTTCGGTATATGACTAACCAAAGTCACTAGGAAATTTCATTTTTACATTCAGAACCACATTGGTTGTGATTTTTAAGATTTCACCGAAACTTTGCAGGAACATAGGTACATGTATATGATTAAGGAGAATATGCAATCTCTGTCTAACCTTCACGCTCAGAATGATTGACAGTTGTTAAACAAGTCGATTCAACAATGGATAGATTGTACTGAGATAAAGATCAAGGTCAAGGTCGCTTTAACAAAAAATAGAAAGAAAGTCTAGGAAAAGCTTGCTTCTGTGGAACAATAAGCATAATCATATACATACCTGTATATCTAAAATGCATGAACTAATTAGCTTGACTGTTCCAAGGCTGCTATTGTCCTCATCCTGATGTCATCAGCGTCGACGGAGCGTTCTGAAAGTTTGATTTAGTTTTTTGTTTAATCCAGTTTCTTCTTTGTCAAAATCGTTTTGCTTTAAAACAAAAACAACTTATTTGCTAAACATGGGTACATTTTTTGTATTCTTAATTTTTGACTAATTTTCGCCTCTCATTCCTGTTTCAATTGGAGTAGGTCAGAAACCCAGGAATTTAAGTGTCGCGTAAGGTGACATGCAGCCGTAGAACGACCCGTAACAGTTCAGTATGGTATAACACCCAAAATATATAAAATCATTCTGTCTAGAGAAACCTTATCTAAATGTTATTTGATTACGTTGTTACTGGGTATTCGCACTCTTTGGAGATATCCGTCTTCTTGCCATCATGATCCACCTATTTAAATCAGAATTGTAACCTTCAATATTATTCAGTATACAATGTTGCGTTTTGGTGACATTACGGACAGGCAATTTTCTACATGAATAATTTGACATATTACTATTACAGGAATCATTTACAGAGGCTGTCTTAGTCACTGGGTTCGAAACACTACATTCTTCGCCAACACTATACTTAATATAAACGATGGCTTGTTACCTCTGGGCGGATCCTGCGGAGCACCAGTGGAATTTCAAAAATATATTGTATTTTCTTACAATCTCATAAAAATGAGACCGCGGCAAAATCGAGCCCCCTAGAATTTGGACTAATGGAACCGCGCTTACACCTAACTTGAAACAGTTGTACCTGGTTAAAGAAAACCACACAGATGTGTCGCCACCCGAGCTCGAACCAGCTATCACGGTACCTGAGTATGTGTCTACTGATTCATGCTGCCAGAAGTAGTAGTAGTAGTAGCAGTAATAGTAACAATAGTAGTAAGTATATAGTGGTAACAGTGTTAGTAAGTATAAAGTGGTAACACTGTTAGTAAGTATATAGTGGTAACAGTGTTAGTAAGTATATAGTGGTAACAGTGTTAGTAAGTATAAAGTGGTAACAGTGTTAGTAAGTATATAGTGGTAGTAGTGTTAGTAAGTATATAGTAGTAACAGTGTTAGTAAGTATATAGTGGTAACAGTGTTAGTAAGTATATAGTGGTAACAGTGTTAGTAAGTATATAGTGGTAGTAGTGTTAGTAAGTATATAGTGGTAACAGTGTTAGTAAGTATATAGTGGTAACAGTGTTAGTAAGTATATAGTGGTAACAGTGTTAGTAAGTATATAGTGGTAGTTGTAGTAGTAAGTATATAGTGGTAGTAGTGTTAGTAAGTATATAGTGGTAGTAGTGTTAGTAAGTATATGGTGGTAGTTAGTAATTATGTTGCTATTACTATTAACTGATTGAATGTGGTCCAACACGGCTCTACCAGTAAGTTTATATTCTTGAGTCTTAAATGTCACAGCTACTCATTCACACTTTGGATAACATATTTTATGATAACGCTATCAAAAGTAAGTATCAGGCATTGGTAAAACTATTTACATTCAATTTATTTTGTCCTTATGCAAGGATTTTGAAGATTTATGTTTCCGATACATTTCATCTAGGTCATGATAATACTACTCAAAAATAGGAAGCTCCACTTACAAACAAAACATAACATTTATCAGAAGACAAAACTGCGTGCTTACATGATGCATGCAAAAGTACAAGTACTTGTAATTAAAATGCGAATATATATATAACAATATACATGTACATCGTAATTTATGGAAATGTTTTACCCATGGTCCTCAACATAAAATACAAATGAAATTCATGTTTAATTTCAGGCCTTTTGTTATCTATTATATATCCTTACTGAATTTAATATTTCAAACAAAATAAGAGGTCAATATTTCAAAATAAGAGAATATTTCGTCAACAGCAGGCAGACGACTAAGCCTCGTGTTATTCAAGATTTGAATTCATTTTTAACCAAAATAATCAATCATGAGTATCCACAAATCATGGTCGCGGCCGTGGTCCAGTGATAAGTGCGCTGGACTTGTGACACGGAGATCCGGGTTCAAATTCGGCAGGCCATACCCTTCTATGAAAATTTGACAAAAATGTCAATTTTCCTACATATGTAGAGAAGTTGCCGGCTCCTTGTGGAAGGGTAAGTTTGTACTGGTTAGTAAACAGTCCAGGAAAGCTGGTTAGGTGAACCGGTCGCCGTATGTAACTGAAAAATTATTGAAAAACGGCGTTAAGCCCAAGTGACGATAAGTCACATAAAACAAAAAAATCATGACTCCTCCAACGATTTAATAGTTACTTTGAGTTTCTCCTGAAAATACACGTTGTGACATTTAACGGTAGACTTACGATATTTAACGGCAGACGATTTTAGCGGTGGTTACGACATTAAACGGCACCGTTGTGACATTTAACGGTAGACTTACGATATTTAATGGCAGACGATTTTAGCGGCGGTTACGACATTAAACGGCACCGTTGTGACATTTAACGGTAGGTGCGACATTTAACGGTACACTTACGATATTTAACGGCAGACGATTTTAGCGGTGGTTACGACATTTAACGGTAGACTTACGATATTTAACGGCAGACGATTTTAGCGGCGGTTACGACATTAAACGGCACCGTTGTGACATTTAACGGTAGGTGCGACATTTAACGGTAGACTTACGATATTTAACGGCAGACGATTTTAGCGGCGGTTACGACATTAAACGGCACCGTTGTGACATTTAACGGTAGGTGCGACATTCAGCGGCGGGTGTGACATTTAACGGTGGGTGGGACATTTAATGGCGATGCGACATTTAACGGTGCTACAGTGACAATGTACGATATCCCATTTTAGGGTTACAGTTGTAACTCCGTAAACACAAAGTATACGGGAGTACTTATCCTCCAGTGTTCTAGACTGTCTGCTGTCCATTAAGAGTAGCACTAAAACATCAACAACTGAATTAATCAGCACATTTTGGACTCTTTTTTTTCAGAAGCTTCCTGGCAATGCTTTTGAGAAAACTTCCTAAAGCAATTAGTTTGGCACTAAACTAAATCATCAGGAAACTAAAAAAACTTTTGAGTTAAAAACAGCATGACCGATTATATAAGTTTCATGAGTCACACAGTTACCTCTCTATTGAGCTACTGTAATTTTGCGATAAAGACATCATATCACTTGCTGGTCTATGAAAATAAATTGAACATTTTGAAATAAGTTCACACAAACATTCATTACCTGAATTTTGTTCAAGTATTTAAAAGTCACATATTTTGAGGAAATTGAATTCAGGAAGAAAAAGCTACCTGTGGTCCATTTATATAAATATTAGGCGCTTTAAAAAAACAATGAAAACAACGATTCACTATCGCCGTATAATCTAGATTCATGGTGCGCGTTATACGACCTTTATGGCCTTCACTACCAGGAACTATAAGCGTCAACTTTATTACGTGTCATAAATTACACGATGTGTATCATTATTTAACACAAGCTCAACCCACGTTAAGATAACAATTTTTGCATTCTGCACTCATGGACAATCTTTTAATTTCCTTAATAAAGTTTACAAGTGGATTACAATGACAGATAATGACAAAACGACCGTAATAAAAGAAAGTAATTATAACTCATGTTAGCTGAGATATCTGATTCTGTGTGTCGATATGAACGTCATTTATTTCAATGAAAACATGTATTCTCAAATTGAATGCTATATTTTGGTCTGAAAACCTCGGTTTGTACTGGTCGAATCGTGCGGCTGACAATCCGTACAAAATACGAATAATTTAAATGCGTGCTGTTTATTTATTTAAATTACAGAATTTAGAATTGCGTCGCCTGTAAGTTGGTGTCTTTTTCTGTGATGGACTTTAACTTAAACCTTAGTTGTTTCAGATATTAACAAAATGTTCATCATCAGACAAAAAGTCTAACTCCTGGTTGACAACACAGAGATCACATTATTTAGATAATGTATGATAAATTCATTTGAAATGTGTACACAAAGCATCCGATATCTTATTAGGACAAAAATTATCATATAAGTTTGGAATTCGTTTCTTGGTTTGATATAATCGTTGAACATGTAAATCGTCTTTCCATACACAGTATTCATGCGAAACATAGAAAAAAATGCTTACAGCTTTAAAGTGTAGGATATGTGAACTTTGAGGGGTAGGAAATTAACACAGAGTTACCTGCTCTAAATATTAAGGATATGTATTACAAAATAATAAAGACGTTTTGACAGTTGATTTTATAATTGTAATGATAAAACGACATCACTTCAGTCTTTCTAAATGCATGCTGTTTATTAGTACATGCATGCCGTTACCTGTAAAATTAGAAATATTCATTAAATTTATTCAATTTATTACGTTTTTTGAAAAGTTAAAGTTAGCCATGACAGATATTAGTACATGAACGACTGATACCTTAATAAGATATTACACTGAAATGTTACTAGCATCCATAAATCCAAACAAACACGTGCATACGGCCACCCGATGAATACTGGTGTAATATAGTGGTTTAAAATGTTCCTCAGTCCAAAATCTTATAGAAGTAAACACAAAATTTCAAATATCCGGATAATTTTGAGTCTATACATCTATTACGTGTCACTGCGTAGGTGCAAATTTTTTATTTCATTGTAATAAAAATAGTTACAATGAACATAAGACGATTACCACAGTAGTCTCTCAGTCGCAATTTGTCCCAGATAAAATGCAACACAATTTATTATTTGTCAGAAATAACTAAATCACAAAACGAAGATCTGATATTTATGTAAACTCAATAAGCACAAAAAGTAAATTAAAACGAAGAAATAATTGAACATACATGGATTTATCGTTGACAGGCGCGTAGCCGGGCCAATTAAATTGAAGTGGGTTCAAGAATATGATACGTTCCGAAAGTGGCTAGTTTAACCCTATCTCGGTCAAGTATTTGATTGACTTTAATTTCTTATTAGAGCCATTTTACCATTTCTCTGTAATTTAAATCAAATATTTGTTTTCTTTTGAAAAAATGATGTGGACTCAACTGCGTACTTGTCTATAGGCTGTTACACGCCTGCCAGACATACAGTTATTATTATACTGATACCGAAATATTCACGCCATTATTATTGACCCAATTTAAGAAATCCTTAATTTGTCGACTAACTTATATATAAATATATTCACTGCCTAAATCACTAGTGTATCACAGCGCCATGTAACTGTACAATCACTTACCTTAATTCGTGAACACCAGTAAGATTATATATTTCCATAAAATGTCCATTAGTAAATAAAGACCACAGTCCCAAAATTCGATCTTCATTCGTTTCCTGATCAAATCTCTATCGTGATTCTTTTACATAACTGACAATATTTACGCACGATAAATCACATATCATGTATATAATCGCCGACAAATTGTTAAACATGAAGAACACGTATTTATCATGTACTTTTAATTCACTTCTTTCATAATATCAAGTCAGTTTATTTTTAGCTGCATTAAGCGTTCTTATATGTTCATAAGGGATATGCGAGAAATACCCGTATTACAATTATCAGGTAAACCTGTCATATAATGGGCCAGGTAGCCACTTACACGGTAGAAACGAATTTAGTACAACTCATATAACGTTTAACCACTATACTGGGTCCGGGAGTCATTGCTATTCTACTCAATAATGGTCAAGTATTTACTAACATGTAGTTATATAATTAATTAGTTAATTAAATACACGAATCTGGAGGAGACCAGCGGATTGCTCCATTAAACATTTACAATGTTCATCAGAGATAAATATAACCCACAGTGTATAATGGTCTAGGTGTACACGTATATTTAGTGTCATATCATTTACAAACACGTCATACACAGTCCTTGGGTAAAATTAGAAACTTGGGAATTTATATTCATGTAGTATTTTACTCAGCTGAGTAAATAAATACGTACAGTGGAAACTATTGATTAATGACATTGTAATAGTATATAATTGACTGACCTCATCCGAGCAAAGGCATCGAAATATCAGGTGAACTTTTGTTATGACATTAAAACAATTGCCCCTCGTTTTCCGTTCTTTTTTTTATAAGATTATTGTGTTATTTGTAACTGCATGAAAACAGTTGCATTAAATATCATGTTTTAAGCGTAAAAACATGGACTGAGTATATATAGTACAAGTTTATCGTGATTTCAATCATTGTGTGTTTATTAATGTCATGCACTGTTCGTATTGTTCTTTCATACACTTCTGAATGACATGGGGTATAGTTAAAGTCCCTTCAGTTCTTTATTCTTTGTGTCTATCGACGATGAAAACATAGGAGCCTACTGAAAAAATAGTTCTTGCTGTTTAAGGGTAAATAATTTGCCCACGGAAATTATTCTTTTTTTGTTCGAATCGAAATTATATGTTCCCTTATCCCATCAGTTTATGAAGTATTTGCACAGGGAAGGTATTTATTATGTCTGACGTAGTTAAAGGTCAGATTTGAGGCATGATATAATGATCAAAATGGTCGAGTGGTGGTGAATTTGTCAGCCTGCTTTTAAAATGTCATACGTTGGATTCATGACGAGGCATTTCCTGTTTATTCTTTATATCCACAGAGAATTTAAACCAAATTTATGTTGAGCGTTGAAAGTTATCAGCCAAACCAATACAAGACTTGACACGCACGCACGCACGCATGCACGTGAGTACAGATGTTTACAGACACACGTAAGTACAAATGTAAAGATGTTTACAGACACACGTAAGTAAAGATGTTTACAGACACACACACGTAAGTACAGATGTTTACAGACACACGCATGAGTACATATGTTTACAGACACACACACGTGAGTAAAGATGTTTACAGACACACGCACGTGAGTAAAGATGTTTACAGACACACGTAAGTACAGAGGTTTACAGACATACACACACGAAAGTAAAGATGTTTACAGACACACGTAAGTACAGAGGTTTACAGACACACACACACGTGGGTAAAGATGTTTACAGACATACACACAGGAGTAAAGATGTTTACAGACGCAAACATGTAGGTAAAGATGTTTACAGACATACACACGGGAGTACAGAGGTTTACAGACACACACACGTGAGTAAACATGCTTACAGACACACGTAGGTACACATGTTTACAGATACACACACGTTAGTAAAGATGTTAACAGACACACACACGTCAGTAAATATGTTTACAGACACACACACGTGAGTACAGATCTTTACAGACATACACACGGGAGTACAGAGGTTTACAGACACACACACGTAAGAAAAGATGTTTACAGACACACATACGTAAGTAAAGATGTTTACAGACACACACACACGTGAGTAAAGATGTTTACAAACACACGTAAGTACAGATGTTCACAGACACATGTAAGTAAAGATGTTTACAGACACACACACGTGAGTATAGATGTTTACAAACACACGTAAGTAGAGATGTTCACAGACACACGTAAGTACAGAGGTTTACAGACACACACGTGAGAAAAGATGTTTACAGACACACGTAAGTAAAGATGTTTACAGACACACGCACGTGAGTAAAGATGTTTACGGACACACACAGGAGTAAAGATGTTTACGGACACACACAGGAGTAAAGATGTTTACAGATGACTGTCATGTAATCATCAGCAATTACTGAAAAATGCCATCAACATTCAATTGTTAGGCCAATCTCGTTTTTTTAATTTGTTTTGTTCAACGTCATTTTGTTAACCTGATTTTGCCAAACCTAGCTACCTATTAAAAAAAAAACACAAAAACTCATTTTGAAAAAAAAAACAAATCAATTTTCTTGACTTTATCAGAAACATCACATTACACATACTTAAAAGAACACAAGTCAATGGACTAATTAGTGAACTTGAATAAATGGTGCTGTTTTGGCTGATGTATTCAAAACCTAGGCGCATGTGGATACTTGACAAAATAATGAAACAGAATGGACTTACAGTTTATTGCTATTGATATACATAATATGTGTTAATAATGTGCAGATAAGATCCAGGTATGTTTTATGATAATAACTGGAAGTAAATATTTTACGCCACATGAACCGACTCAGGCATTGATGTCCCATACGAGAACTATCAATCAGGACAATATTACACACTGGATTTCATTTACTGAAAGAGTCATTTTGTTCATAATAATAGAGCATTACCAATTATGTTCAGTGTGAATTCTCACCACCAACAATCTGATTTCATTTCTATTCAGTACAAATGTACATAATGCATGATTAGGTCTCTATATATACCAGTTTGCAAGTTGGTTATTTTAGGGAAAATAAATGTCGCATAAAATCCCCTAAATTTTACCTTTCCTCCATGTATCGGTGAAACATTCAAACAAGATCATATAAAATTTTATTTTTCGCCTAAATAAAACATTTTATGCATTTCCTAACTTGACATTACTCTTCTGTAATAAAATATGTAATTTTAACCAGATAGCACTTCCACGTTTCCTATGCACAAGAGTTAAAATATTTGCATTTAAAGTTAATTTTGTGTTTATATTCACAACCACACAATTTTGTGAGAGAAATTCTATTTAAAAAAAATGCTATAACAAGTACACAATTCTCTTTATATTAAATGAAACTATTTTTTCTCACCTGTTTGCTGAAACTTATACAGGAATAACTTAGAAAAATAAAAAGGTACTCCATGAAGTGGTACACCTAGCTGCCTAATGTAGTCGACAGTTAGGCGTGTCATATGAAGTGATACACCTAGCTGCCTAATGTAGCCGACAGTTAAGCGTGTCACATGAAGTGATACACCTAGCTGCCTAATGTAGCTGACAGTTAGGCGTGTCACATGAAGTGATACACCTAGCTGCCTAATGTAGCTGACAGTTAGGCGTGTCACATACAAGAAACAAAACCAGCCCACTAAAATCTAAGTTGAAAAACTCCATTGAACAAAATTAATGAGTACACATAGAAAATGATCAAAACAATAATAGATAAAAGCTTTTTAAGCAAGAGACATGGTAAAATAATAACATCACATAAAAACATTGGACAGACAGACTTCAGTCCTGAAACAACAGAAATCCACAGAAAAAAAATGATATCCAGTAGTTGGTGGTCATATTAATGTGTACAAATAGATCTACAGTGTAACAGACAATAAACAAGTTTTAAATCATATGCCCTTATTATATGAATCTGTTCTGACATTTTTTTTAAAATGTCAAGCAGGATTGCCAATTTATGCCTAGTGATGTGACCATGAAGTAAATAACTACCCACGCAGGGGTCTGTGGAATGACAGTGCATTCATACTTACCATATTGAACCATTGTACTTGAGAAAATAATTTAATAAAATGACTGTTTTTACCTTAAGTCTTCACTAATTTCACAACTAATGAAATGTTGGATCCAAAACACTGAATGATGTTTTCATACAACTTCTACTGAATGTGTTCCTCCATCATGCTACTGTATGTCTGTTGGGTGAAACGAGGACTTCACAAAAATTGTTTATTGTCACTGGTTGGAGTGAGTATTAATTCATTGTATAAGTAAACACCTGCTGAGTTACTCTACCCTGATTCAGAAGATTTTTGGAGATTAATTCATGTAATCTTATGGATTCTGTCTGTTTGATAATCTCACTAAACATTCAACTATCAGATTCTTCACAACAGTCCGTGTTTCAACCAACAGACACAGCAGAGAAGTCACAAAAAGATGACAAATAAAAGTTTCTATTTTTATTCAAGATATGTGAATACTTTAGCAATTTTTTAATTATCATTATGTATGAAACTTAAGTATCTTCTAAGGAATGATCATATAAAATAAACACCACAGATAATACAATGTAAGTAATAAAACATAGCCAACAAACTATGATGTATATGTAATCCTGTGAAGTTTCTGCCAGGCCTGATCAGTATTTTAATTATACCAATCTGATGTTTATCAAGTAAATAGGATGTTTTCACCAATACAAATAGTCGCTAGTCAGTCAGAAATGATAATATGATACAAATAAATACACGAAAACTGCTTTCATATCCAACCACAACACAGATTTTGTCACAATGAATTACAGCTACAATTATATGCATGTTTTCTCACTATTCATGGAAATATAAATATTCCAAGAATTTATCAACTTGGACAAAATAATGAAAAACGATGGTAACACAATATAAATAGGTCAAATATCAAGTTAGAGAGCTGTACATGGGCTCATATATATTCTTTCCCTATGGACGGATTAGGACAACATATCACAAAACTTTGTTCAATAAACAACACAAAAATAAATAGAAAACTATAAAAATATATAAAATTTACACTAAAGAAATGAAAATATAATTTTATAACAATATATAGCAAAAAGTGCATGAGCAATAATCAAAACATGATATAAGAAACTGAGGTCTGATGTCTCATACGTGAATTACATGAATATGTAAATATATGTGTATTTAACAACTATTGTCACTGGGGTTTAACGCCATTTTTCAACAATTTTTCAGTTATACATAGCGACCAGTTCACCTAACCAGTTTTCCTGGACTATATACTAACCAGTACTAACTTACCCTTCCACAAGGAGCTGGCAACTTCTCCACGCATGGAGGAAAATCGACATTTTTGTCCAATTTTCATGGAAGGGTATGACCTGCCGCGACCAAGATTCAAACCCAGATCTCTGGGTTACAAGTCCAGCGCACTGACCACAGCCGCGGCCTGTGAATTTAACAATATGGAGATTAAATCAACATATGTATATGTGAATGTTATCAAATAACTCCTAGAAATTAAAGGAATAAACCACCGCAAAAACCTTATGAACAAAATGACAGCTTAAATAAGAGTATATAAGAGGCTAGAGTATATCAGAATTAGCTAATCAAAAGACAGAGTTACAGGTTATTCATGGAAAAAAGACGACTTTTTCTGCTCACCTGAGTAAAGATTACAACTGATTTGACCTGACTTTTCCAAGATATTATTAAGACAAACATTCTGACAAGGTTTGGCGAAGATCCAATCAAAAGTGCAACCCATAGAGTGTTAACAAGGTTTTCCAGTGATCTGACCTGGTGACCTAGTTTTTGACCCAAAATAACTCATGTTCGATCTTGTCCAAGAGTCATTAGGATAAACACTCTGACAAGATTTGATGAAGACCCAATCAAAATTGCGACCTCTAGAGTTTTCATTTGGTTTGACCTGGTGACCTCGTTTGTGACCCAACATGACCCATGTTTGAACTTGTTCACATTATCATTAAAATAAACATTCTGACAAGGTTAGGTGAACATCCAATCAAAACTGTGACCACAAAAGTGTCAACGAGGTTTTCCAGTGATTTGACCTGGTGACCTAGTTTTGACCCCTGATGACCCATGTTTGAACTTGTCCAAGATATCATTTTTTTCTAATTTGTCCGAGATATTGTCAAGGCTAAGCCACTGACCAATTTTCATAACCCTTTGACCAAAGATGTGACCTCTAGAGTCTTCACAATGTGAATGCCAACGCCACATCATGACGCTGGACACCAGACAGAGACCCATCAATATAGCTCTCCTCTGAGCACTTCATGCTCAGTTGAGCTAAAAATCTGAGATCCAATACGAAACAAGCAATTCAGGAACACAGCAAGACTACAGAACATGTTTTACTGTCAGCTAAAATTTGGTGAGAAAAAGTGAGCAAGTACAGTAGAATCTCAATTTAATATCCGAAATCGACTGGACCGAAAAAATATTTCGGATAATCCGGGGTTTCGGCGGTAAAGGAAATCTAGACAGTTGTACAATGAAAATAAAGGGAGAACACTCCAAAATGAATTATGACAAATGTAAATTTATAAGACTTGATCATTTAATGAAATACAATGTATACACATGTTTTGAGAATATTGTAAGCATACGTTTTCCATAAAAACGAACACTAAAATAAATTCAAAGTCCAAAAAAAGATTCAATCATACAGTCACAAACACAAACTAGCATCATTAATATTGTTGTCGTCCTGATCATATATAATAATGGGAGATCCTGTATATTATCTGATTTTAGCATTTCGTGACAATTTAACAAACTCCGAAAAATAAGGTGAACACTTTTAATGTTAATTGCATATTAAAGACAAATTATGATATCATTAAAGCAATTTATTGATAAAGTCAAAATTAGAGGTGAATCATCAAACCGAAATCGCATCATAATATAGGATAATTATGTTCCTGAAATGGCAAACAATAAATCAAACAAACAATACTTTGTTCAGTCAGGTTTTATCAATTGTTGTTTGCACCTTCTGACACATTAAAGAAATCCTTCAAAGACAAGTCTGGTCAATCGGAGTTAATTGTCGATTTCGGATTACAGGTGTGAAAGTACGCATTCAAATGACTTTGGAGACCTGATTATCACTTAAGATAAGCCATGGTATTCAAATTAGACGATTCGGATGATCGGGGTTATTTTACAATGAAATATATAAGGAAAAAATCGGGACTGAAATTTCTTTTCGGATTACACCAGGTTTTCATACGATCCGTTGTCGAAAAAATCGGGGCTTTACTGTAATTAGTAAAATGATACAACTTCATAGAGAATAGTTGTACTAATTATTATCACATAAGCGAACATGTTTTACTCTTCAAACTTTTCTTTGCACTCTGTCCACTGAATGCCATAGCCAAAGCCTTAACTTGTGGTGTTAGATGTACAGTTCTATGTCGACCACTCATCTTTTTCTCTAAAGCTTTATTAGCCTTCAAAATGGCCAGATCAGCAATACCTTCAGGAACATATGCTACTGTCAATGCATTTGGTGTGATATCTACAGAATTTATCTGACAATTAGCTGGAAATGTTGCTATGGAAACCATCCTAGGAAAATCCCACAGTACAAGTTGTTTGTCCTTCGATATGGTAATCATGAATTGTCCAGTCTCACTAAATTTGATGTAATTCACAAAGTCAGTATGTCTGGACAGTTTGTACCTAAAGTAAATCAAAGGTCGTGTCTTAAATGTAATTTAGTTATTGTCAGAACAGTGAAATAAGTAAATTAACCTCAGAGGTGATAATCATTTAAAAAGTTTTTGAATTATGAGTAAGTTATATATATATACATATACGTTATGCGATGTAATTGTTCATTAATGGACTGCAAACATGCAAGAGTCATATGATTGGTTGACTATTTTTATAGCATTGAAGAAATTTACCAATTAACAACAAAGCTAAACTGTTGTTTAATAATTTCAAGATGGAGGTTACCAAAAAATAATGATTTTTAAACAAAGCAGACTCAACAGATTGAAATGAAAGTTAAATCTAAACCAGAGCTCCACAGAGTGGCAACACACTCGTCTGTTTTATAACATTCTATTTAATAAGCAATTTTGACTAAAATTCTAAGCCAAAAAGGGGCATAACTCCAAAAACATCTTTCAGAATAATGCCCCTTGTCTCACAACCGTGTCATGTCCTGACAATCAAGTATTCCAAGCGCTGTGTTGATATCTTTAAAACTGCTTGAGTAATGCACTACATTAAAGTTTTTTTCACTACAATGATGACAACAACGACAATGACGCAGCGATCATAGCTCAACTGTTTCTCCAAAACAGACAAACTAAAAATATTTCAACAAAGTATAAAATTGACCAATTTTAATACACATCATAAGTCAAGAATATCTTCCCCTTACCTACAACTACCATCAGCCATTGACCAAACATAGATGGACCTGTAACCAGCTGACAGCAGGTTCATGCTATCAGGAGAAAAGGTCAAGGCCACAGATGATGATCTTTGCTGCAGACGATAAACATATTTTCCTGTCATATCTATCACTCGGACAGCTCCATCACCAGAACTCATGGCAGCATATTGATCATCTGCACTTATAACACAACAGATTGCTCCATTCATCATCGTATCCATAGAGTCAGGGTCAATGTAGGAACTCTCATCTAGATTATTCAGATTTACAACAACAGGAAAGTCAAACATACTGGAAACCACCTGAAATATTTCATAAACCATTCAATGTGATTCTTATAGATTTAGCTTCATTAATAATACATAAAAAAACAATTTGACCATTATCTTATGCAGTCCAAATACAAGTTTAAAGAAAAAATCCTCTCGTCTGTTTGTTTCCCTACAGTTCTATGCATGGATCAAGGAAACTTGTCTCAAAACATATCCTTGTAATCTATCAATTTTGGGATTATGATCAGAACCAACTAAGCAGAAGTTTTGGCCATATCCAAATTTGTATATGTAATCACAGATCAAGCATGGAAAGAAAGCAAAACAAGTTCATGGTAGTTAGTTAATACAAGTAACAGACAGAAAGTCTTATCAATGCTCATAGCCAACATTATATGACTAGTTAACCTTGTTTAAAGTCTCACAGCTAACATTATATGACTAGTTTACCTTGTTTAAAGTCTCACAGCTAACATTATATGGCTAATTAACCTTGTTTGAAGTCTCACAGCTAACATTATATGGCTAATTAACCTTGTTTAAAGTCTCACAGCTAACATTATATGGCTAGTTAACCTTGTTTAAAGTCTCACAACTAACATTATAAGGCTAGTTTACCTTGTTTAAAGTCTCACAGCTAATATTATATGACTTGTTTACCTTGTTTAAAGTCTCACAACTAACATTATATGACTTGTTTACCTTGTTTAAAGTCTCACAGCTAATATTATATGACTTGTTTACCTTGTTTAAAGTCTCACAGCTAATATTATATGACTTGTTTACCTTGTTTAGTCTCATAACTAATATTATATGACTTGTTTACCTTGTTTAAAGTCTCACAGCAAACATTATATGACTAGTTAACCTTGTTTAAAGTCTCACAGCTAATATTATATGACTTGTTTACCTTGTTTAAAGTCTCACAGCTAATATTATATGGCTAGTTAACCTTGTTGAAAGTCTCACAGCTAACATTATATGGCTAATTAACCTTGTTTAAAGGCTCACAGCTAACATTATATGACTATTTAACCTTGTTTAAAGGCTCACAGCTAACATTATGTGACTAGTTAACCTTGTTTAAAGTCTCACAGCTAACATTATATGGCTATTTAACCTTGTTTAAAGTCTCACAGCTAACATTATATAGCTAGTTTACCTTGGTTCCATCGTGACTTATCCCAACACAATTTAATGAGTACAGAAGTTCAAAATCCTTCACAACTTCTCCTACAAATATTAGAGTAAACGTAGTAAACACTAACCACATCCTTTAAAAACCAAATATTGAAATCAATATTTTTCACTTCATTAATACTTTTTTGTACTAACAATATCTATGCAGCAAAATTGCTATAAGTGTAGACTAAAAAAAACTATAAATCTATGTAATGTATATTTTGGTATTCACTAGGTAAGATAGTAATATATCACTGATTACAATTAGCACTTCCCAGCAACTTTCAGCTAGATATAAGAACTGTCTGTGTATCATTTAATTCTGTATTGACAGAGATAACAAAACCACCAAACAGAGTAAAGTATTACCAGCAGATTAATAACCAAAAAAATTCAACCAAAGCTTAAGCAAAATGTTTGAGTGTAAGTACTGAACAACAGTTCAAGAGATGGCAGTAGTAGCCTCCCCTTGAAATCATAACTGAAAGAAATAACACCAAAAACCAGGGAGTTTAGTTTTGATATATCATACCAATATATTACAGCATACCCACCTGTTTGAATGTCCCACACACGACCTTTAGCTTCCATACCAGCAGATCCAGCAACCAAAATATTATTATTCTCCGCCATACAAGAAATCTTTCCCCTGTGCTTCAAGTCTAAGCATTTTTGTGCTACAAGAAAGTTAAAATGATGCAAAAAAAGCAGGCAATCTTATTCAAACCAACAGGTCTGCAGAGTCAAACAGGAATAATAAAACTGCAAGTTAGATGACAAGTTCATACAATCTTTTGTATTATTGTCGAGGTAAAAATTTCGCAGGACTGGCATTTAAATTATTACAAGCTCTATGTTTCAACAGAGCAGACTAAGAAAATTTCACGAAGTACTCACAGTGTAAATCCTCCACATGTATTGTATCTGTTCCAGCAGCTAACATATACTGGCCATTGGATGACAGCCTCATAATGGTAATTGCTCCAATGTCAAGTTTGGATGTCAGTTTTAATTCATTTGTGACAACATCAAAGCATAAAAGTTTACCACTCATGGTTCCCACATAAAGACTGTCACCATGCCTACAAGGAAGCAATAAGTATGTCCTTCAATATGAATTGATCATCATCAATGAAATTTTACTCATTTTCATGACAAAGTCCCATATTTATTCACTACTGAAATTAGAAATAACACAATCTCACAACAGTCTAGACATACATTATGCATTATTTATTTTAATTCAGCTATCCTTACTTGAACTTACCAGAACATAATCATCACTTCAATTTTGAACACACTGAATATTTTTAACAAAATATCAAAAAATGAGAATTCATTGACTAGTAGAAACTTTACATCTATTCGTGTATAATCTTACCTATTGAATGCTAGGGTGGTAGTTTCAGGTTTCACGACATCAACAGATGGACAGTACATAGATACAACTTGTGCTAAATCTATTTCTGCCTCATCGTCTGACATATCATAAGTGAGGTTAGGAATACCAGGACATAATGAACTCTGCTTCATTGAAGATTCTATCTTAGATATTTCTGAATGAAAATGTCTCAAGATGGATTTTAAATCCCAGACCTAAAATAAATGCAAAAGAATTTAAATGCACACATACTGTGCATGTGCAATTTAACATTACCCAGACCAAATACCATCCTTGGATGCAAAGATTTCAACTTATCACACACTGACAAGTATAATAGTAACATAGAGGCATTTTTATACACTATCACTTAGTTTGTTTACAGGTTAATACAGTTTATCAACAACATATCAGTATATCAGTATAATTAATCAAACTAATCTGTTTTCTTCAGTTATCTACAAGAATTAACCCAGTCCTGTGTTATCTACATTCCAACATGATGAGTGAACAAGAGGACTGTAGAGAAATGACCTCTGATGTCAAATTGTCAACAAAAAGATACATATGCTTAGGTGTAGGACCTAAAATCATTTGATCAACATTCTTGTAAATCAACATCAAACTTGACTAACTTTGATAGTGTTGTCACAACCAGCTGTCAGGATGTAATCTAAACTTCTTGGAGTAACAATCTCTCTAATTGGTTGATTGTGACCAACCAAAACATGAATAACAACTGCATCTTGAATTGGTCTTTTCACCTCACCTAGAATGAAATAAAAATGTCAATGCCAATGAAATGAACATTATAACAATTTCCCAAAACTTGAGGTCAATAAAGGTCTTATAAGCATCAAAAATCCTGAAACATCAGTTAATATTTTCTACAACATAAGGGGCATGACGGTCCTATATATTGGTCACCTGAAGAAACTCATGAACTGATAATCCGGTAAACCAGTGACTCTAAAGACAGAACCAATTTCAACACAGAGGCATAATTTGATTAATTAGTAAAGAACTACAAGATAATATTATGCACCAAATATCTAAGCTCTAGGCTATACGGTTTATGCCAAAATGAGTTTTAAGGCTTTCCTTATGTAATCTATATAAAACAGGTGATCCACCAGGGAATGGTCAACTTTGACTGCAGAGGCATCATTTGTAAAATCACTGTAGAGCACCATCCAAGGATCATTCAAGTGAAATTTGATTGAAATTGGCTTGATGGTTTCAGAGATTTCATGTGAAACAATTGTTAATGACACATGTCAGAGGGCAATCACTATAAGTAAAACTCACCATGAACACTGAGCTCAGGTGAGCTAAACAGCAAGTCATAAAAATAAATCATATATAAATAAATATACAATGAATAAAGATATGCTGGTTTTAGTTTAAGTATGGTCAAATGTAACATTTGACAAATCAACTCTTGAATTACAGATAAAAGATACAACTGGCAAATATCTAATCTTATAATATTTAATCTAATTCTATTCAGAAAAGTCAGAGTTCATAAAAAACATAATATAGATGACAAAATATGACAAACAGTATACATCCAATTATAATCAAGTTTTATCAGGTGAACAAAACAAAGACAGTACAAAATTGTTCTAACCTGCATACAATATAGGGACCACATCTTTATTCCAGTTACACAATGCGTAGTACAACTGATCACTTCCAAAAACAGTTGCACACAAACAGCTGTCCTTGTACTCATCTGGAGATTTTCCAAATCTTTTCCCAGTGTCCACTTCAACTAGTTCAACATACTTATTTTGTATCCCATTTACTACACCTGTATCATTATAATACAACAGTACATACTTCTCAGACTGATGCAGTTGTAAAAATGATGCACTGTATGTTTCATTGATATTTACTTCTGTTATTTGACATCCAGCAGCAATGTCATACATAACCAAAGTTCCATTCTCCTTATAACCTGATTTTGAAGTCACCAGAACATTCTTAGATGTGATAAGACTGAATGATCCAATACTTAAAGAGGTATCGATCGTATGAATCTGCTTTTTGGATTTCAGGTCATGAACAAAAGTCTTGAAATCAGATTTATTAATAGCAAATTCATTTGACTTGTCTGTGGAAATCAGAAGAGTCTCATCAGGGGAGATAATCACTGTACTTATATCTCTTTCATGACAATGTGAAGTGTAAATCAACAGAGTGTGTTTATCTCTCTTGTAAACATTCAGTTTGTTCCCTGTAAGATATCAACATGCTTTACATAGATAACAAATACACAACAGGAATTCATGTTTTTATCTAAGATCAGTTGTTATGGTGTGGTAACATATCTCTGAAACTAGTTTACAAAACTTTTTTTTCGCTGGGTTTAATGCTGTTTTTCAACAATTTTTAAGTTAAATACGGCAGCCAGTTCACCTAACCAGTTTTCCTGGACTGTATACTAACCAGTACTAACTTACCCTTCCACAGGGTGCCTACAACATCTCCCTGTATGGAGGAAAATTGACATTTTTGTCAATTATTCACAGAAGGGTAAGACTTGCCGTGACTGGGATTTGAACATGGATCACTACAAGTTACAAGTTCAGTGCATTAACTACTAGACACAGTTATGGCCCTAGTTCACATAAAGATGTAGATCAAAATTTACTTACTTATAGGTAACAATGTCATGAATTTATAAAAAAGGAGATAAATTCATTTAACAATACCCAAAACATGTTATCAACAACAAGTAAATATAAAAAACATATCATCTAAGCCACCCTTAAAAAAACGCTTATTTGCCATTTGCTGACCACACGTTTTATACTGGGTCTGTCGGTTGGAGTATTATTTTTTGTATAACAGACATGTGTAAATTGATCATGAAACTAGCAGAAATATATTTCAATAATATAGAAAGGAAATTTAAAAAAAATATGCATTCAATTTATAGTGATAAAATTTTTCAGACTGGTGTTTTTTTGGTGGGTCGGTGGGCAACAGCAAACAAATAATATTTTAATTCAGACCCTATGTTGAGCATAATAAATCATGTGGAAGAACAGCTTGCCAATTAAGCCACTGGGATATGAACACATGAAACTGACTGCATCATCATGTATGATACATGTACATATTCCACTGGCAAATTCATGTATGAGAATGGAAATCACACACAATATATATGCAAAATAATCAGTCTGAAACATAATAGATTAAAAACCACAAAATTGTACACTGGATCATGCTAAGATAGGACAAATATGATAGTTTGACATTTCCTGTAAAATAATCCTGTGTTCATGTCCCCTAAGTTCATTTGTACCATTAAGATTGTATCCAAAATGTAATAACTGTATGATCTTATATTAAACATACCACTGGTACACACAATGATTTTTCCACTTTTTGACACAGATATCAGCTGAGGTGTAGGATCAAATGTAACAGGTGAAGCCAAGGTAGACTCATAGAGCTTGTGTTCTGATACTGGAGCAAATTGATCTTTCTTTATGTAAGTGTCTAACAATAAGTACCTGGAATAATTGTTCAAATCAAAGTTTTATCACACAATCATATTGAAGATCAAGAAATATTAATTTTCAAGAATATTCATATACTGACAAACTGGCTGATACACGAGTCATGTAAAACTGATACATAGAAATGCAAAATGTATACAACTAAAAACTCACCTGAATCAAGAAGGAACTAATAATGCGAAAATCATGTGATATTGAAAATTCTTTAAGATCAACAGAAAAATTATTTTATCAAGAAAATAGTCAATGTTCAAGGTGTACAGTTATCTATGGTACAGTTCAGTTTCCGAACTGTAAGGTAAAAGAATATGAAATTATATCTTACTTATTGTTTCCTACAAGACTGACAGATCTGATATGCTTCCCAGTGTCCTGCATTGAGATACAGGACCCATTATCATTCAGATCAAACACACAGAATTCATCAAATTTAGCAGATTTCTGTTTAATCACCATGAGCTGAGATAAATCTTCATGTAGATATATTGCACGATAATTCTTATCACGCTTCTCTGAAATGGGAATGGATTGTTTTACAAGATGCAGTCATCCACGTGTACTGATATGAAGCCTCTATGCATGAAACATGCAAACAGTCCATACAATAAAAATAATTTATATTACTAACCTTTTTCAGCTACTATAAAACAGATAAATCATCTAATCAGTGATCAGTGATATAAGCTAACAAGCTGTGAGGGAAATATCACATTCACAAAACATGGCTAAGTCAAAATACAAATCTGAAAATACTTCCCCAAATAAAGAAAATGACTATACCTCCGATGATTGCTATATCCACATCAATACTGTAGAGCAGATATCCTCCTTGTTTCATCATACATTCTCTGATGGGTACAAGTAATGGTTGAGCACATACTTCACACCATTTCACACATCGTTCCATCAACTTCTCTACATAAACATTACCTCTGTAATTTGGACCCAGCTGTGATAACAACTGAAATATAAACTCAACATATGGAGCAGACTGCAGCCAGTGTCAATGAGTGACTTGTATGTGTTTGTAATATTTGTGAAATACTTAGTTTTATACCGGTTTCAATATAATTGCATGATATATATTAACAGTATTAACCGATGCTCTATTTGTTTATCAATATGCAATTTGCTGAGGTGACTTGTAATTTACTTAGTCATTCTTCTATCCATAAACACCTTTTCATACTTATGAGTTTTATAGACAAATGATTTCTTGCACACAATGACATATGTGAAAATGACAAATAAATAATATCTAAATTATAAGGTATGAAAAATTGCATTTAATCATTTTAAAACTGGCATATCATATCATAATGTAATTACGAATCTAGGGACTTAAAGTTCATTAAAAATTTTCACATTTTTTCAAAATTTCGTAGCATTTCAAAATACAGTAGACACTCATTATATTGAACTCACTTATATCGAATTCCTGCCATCGATATAATTATAAAGTCCCGAATCTTATCCTTCTTTTTACATATCAAAAAAGGGCACTTATATCAAATTCGTTGGTCTCGATATTGTTCTATATCGAAGTAGATTTTTGGTCCCAAACATCAATTTTCAACTATACAATGACCATCTATGTCGAACCAATTAAGTCGCCAGTTAACAAAAGAAACTTTCCCACCTTTACCTGCGACAAATACCTATCAATTTCTCACGGATTTTTTGTATTTAACTCAGAAATCGATATTTAATTAACGACATTTACTTAAAAATGTCAGTTTTTATGCAAGTGATTATAAAGTCAGTTCGTTTAAATAAGTTTGTAAGTTTTGGTTTATTTGTGGGTTTTTTTCATAAATGTTGCATAATCTTAAATACATGGAAAGTATAAATGCCGTGTTTAGTTCCTATCCCGTACACAAAATAGCAATGATTAAATGATTATTACAACACACCGATGATCGCTCTAAAAAGTGTACCCAGTGGTCAAATTTCTCTGATTATTTATATATCAAAGTATATTTATATCAAACTATTTTACCAAGTCCCTTGAACTTCGATATAACGAGTTTCTACTGTATCAAAATTCAATTGTACTTTCTTTACTCCAGCAACATAACTAAATAAATGAAACTGTATAAAAAAGACGGTTATACCATAACAGGTAAGTTGATGGGATCTTTTCTTGTACTTTCAGATGCCAGTAATACCATACGTGAGACAGTTTTTATTCCATGGAGAACTTCCTCAAATATCTTCAACATAGCTATCTCATTGGCATCTACTGTTTTACCCTCTGCCTTCTCTGCATCCAAATGTGCTTTTTTCTTGGTTATATTTTCTAAGCTTTTTGATTCTGCATGATGGAAATCTTCCATGACAGAGGTCAGGGACATCGTGCTACATTTGGCAAAGAGCCAATCTGGATCACAGAAAAGGTCAGAAAGAACACTTTGAAATTGATTGCTCTCAATGAGTTGATATGGCAGCTCACTGAGTTTACGAGTGTTATACAGGTTAGGACCCACTTTTATTGGCTGTGTTGGGACCTGTCTATATGAATTTGGATAACTCCCTTTCTTGCCTTTTGTCAACTGAAGAGGCTTAGGTTTATCACTCCATGTACCCTAAAATTAGAGGAAATTTGTATTGATTAGATAGAGATGACTTGTAGTGTTTTGGGAAATTCTGCTAGCATATATTACATGTAACAAATCAAGTATTTTACAACAAAAATGAGACAAACAAATCTGTAGATAACAAATTACACATCTACAGTATTTAAAAACATTCAAAAGATTGGCAGTTACTTATCATTTGCACACAGATTTCCAGTACCAAAAATTGTAATGCAACAGTACAGTACCAATACATCATACATAAGTGATTTAAGTTATTTGTTACCTGAAAATATTCAGCCAATCCTTTGTGAAACTGTTCACGTACTTTATCAGTTAGATATCTATCATTGGTGACCTCGATAAACTGACGGTGATACCATGTGATCACATTCTTTCCTCCAGACTGACGTTCTACAACATATTCACTGATGTCATGTTCAACACGTTTCCATAGTAACGGAGGCAGACGGATAACTTCTTGATCCGGAGGTAGATGGTAGATGTATGTATCCTGTAATACCTGTGAGAGAGATAAACAAGCAAATTAAGCATCAGTAAAAATATCTTTTATACAGATGAAATAAGTATAACATGAGAAAATTTAAATATTCCTGTAAAAGAGACATATTAACTGAATAAGAAATATGACACACCACAATTGAGACAAACCACAATAATTATTTTTACATTCAATTAAATATTTTTCTTCTTCCATTGAAATACCTCCAGCAGAGACAACATATATTGTCTGTATAAAAAGAATATTTAGCATGCAGTCATTGTGAAATAAAGTGCTCATATACTGAATATACAATTTGTCAGACGACATGTCTCTACGTAAAACAAAGTATGAACAATTTACTATAATAGATAAAGAGTTACCTGATCATCAAGTGACAGTAAATCTTCAATTTCTGTACTTGTCAAACCCTCTCTAGCTGCACACATGTAACCTGTAGGTACAATAAACACCATGTTAATACAAGGTTTTTGTTTAATAAAATTGTACAAGTTCAGGAACAAGATACACAGTAAAATCCCAACTTACAACCACCCCAAAATTACAACCACCCTGCTATTACGACTGATTTTTAAAAGAAATGAATATTTTGTTCTAAAGTTAAATGGTCATTTGTCCAGAAATACGACCACCCGCTATTCCATTATTATGTCCACTTGTTTTGGACCAATTTATCATTTCACACTAAATAATAAAATAATAACCCGCCACAATGACCACCAAAGTTTTACTTTGAAATTAACTACTGTGCACCCCCAGTATTGACTTTAACAACATGCACATTGTTGATTTGCAATAATAGTCTAATTGTCGGCTACATGTTATGAAAAAAAACTGTGTTGTTGATTGTTTTTGATTGTCATTTATGTCAATGTTAACTGATCAGATTAACGAAGGTGTTGATCAAGTGTTTGTCGCACATTACTCCTTATACTGGACCGACTATTCAATCGGAAACTTGCAATGAAAATGTTTGTTTTCGTTTAGTTTTCAGAAGTTTGATTGTTATAGATTTATATTGTATTTGCCGTAATTTGCTGATATTGAATGAAACAAGGAATGTTAATTTGAGTAGTATTGAATACATGAACACACAAAAAATATAATATGCCTATAGGTCATATAAGACTGACAAAGTACTTAAGCCCAGACACCTTGTTCCACTAATAAGACCACCCCGCTATTAAGACCACTTTGCTTGAAAATGAAAGGTGGTCGTAATAGCCGGATTTTACTTTAGAGCCACAAGTTGGAAACTGCACTATCTGTACAAGTTTATTATGATCACCAAATTCTTAATCAACTTAAAATCATAAACTCATGAACCTTTAATCTCCTGCAAAAGGACGCATTAACTCTGGGTAATTATTTTCCATCTCATGAAAGTAAATAATTCAAATAAGTAAACACTCACCAATTCCTTTTTTCACAAGTTCTTCACCATGAATCTTTTCTAGCTCATCAAACAGGTGATTAATTGCTTCTTTAACAGTAACGCCTAGAATACCATGTTCTAACACAGTGTAGGATTTCCATGACAATGACATGTCCATCAGTAATCTCAAATACAGTGGCTGTTTACATTTGGAAAACAAATCTAGAATCAGATTTTTCTGTCCTTTCGACAGATGTCGATTTGACTGCTTGCAGAATACATTAATAACTTCACTGGCAACATTATTTTCCAATGGACCAATCTCCGTGTATTGATCAGAACTTGGAAACAACAGACGCAGATTCTCCAAATACTTCAGTCTGTCACTGACTACAGAAAGTATTATATTGACACCTGGAGGTAACTTGTGTGGCAACCAGGCGAACATCTGGGCATGGTCAAATGGACTTAATTGATCTACAGAATCCAAGAAAATCAAAAGTTTACTTTTGTTGGTGTCAATCTTCCATAGTAAGGCTGTGAAATAACGTACAAGAAATTGAAAGTCAGATTCAAGATCCAATCCTGTTGGCTGGTGGATTTTATACACTTGCCATATCTGCATGCACAGACTAATCAGCACTTCTCTAATCTTGGTAGACATTGATGAGGTACCAAGAAACCGAATCATAGTAACACAACCTGGAAACCATTCCTTAGATAATTGAGCAACTTTTGCCATCACAGCAGTTTTACCACATCCTGATTTACCATAAATGATCAGTGGCTTGGTGTACGACTTAATCACTGGGAGTTGTGTCAGTTGATCCTTTATTTGAAAGTTAGGGTCTGAATCATGCTCATCGAAATAATCTCCTAAAGTAAAAGTCACACCTAAGTTTTTCATATGGTCTTTTATCATTGTAGTTTCTTTTTGCTTTATTTTTTCTGGAGGTTCAATTTCATCTTGAACTACATCATCCTTTTCTTCTTCAATATCACTTTTAGCATCAACATTAGATATGGCATCCACCTCATGAACTACACTTAGGTATCTACGAACATGATCAAGTATGTTCTCACGGCCACAAAATGTCTTACATTTCACCAAAGCAAAATGAAGATGGTGAAGAACTTCTTCATACAAGGAAGATTTCTGCTTTTTCGTATCCTGGCAAGCAGATAAGATCATTTTCTGCATGTGATTAATAAAATCTTGTCCAAACTGTTTGATATACCTAAAGATAAAAAAGTAGAATTTAGATAGTTTAAGAAACTATATTTATGTAACATAAACTGTCGACAGGAAACTTGATTTACAACAAGATTAACATGTATGACAATCCAGTATTTTTGCTAGATCAGAGGAAATAACATTCCTGAATTGAAATCAATTTAAATTGACACAAATGAAATGCATTAAGTCATTAACATGACCCTGTATATTCATATACCATCATATCATACAGGAAGGCATTTCACCCATGTGTTATATCAATTATCAGACAAACTGTTAAATTGACACACTGTATGACTGACATAAATAACATCAGTGACTGTCTGCATGTGGTGGTATGACATCAGTAACAACCTGTACGTGGTGATATGACATCAGTAACAACCTGTACGTGGTGATATGACATCAGTAATAACCTTTATGTGGTGATATGACATCAGTAACAACCTTTATGTGGTGGTATGACATCAGTAATAACCTTTATGTGGTGATATGACATCAGTAACAACCTTTATGTGGTGATATGACATCAGTGACAACCTTTATGTGGTGATATGACATCAGTAACAATCTGTACGTGGTGATATGACATCAGTAACAACCTGTATGTGGTGGTATGACATCAGTGACAATCTTTCTGTGGTGATATGACATCAGTGACAATCTTTCTGTGGTGATATGACATCAGTAACAACCTTTATGTGGTGATATGACATCAGTAACAACCTGTATGTGGTGGTATGACATCAGTGACAATCTGTATGTGGTGGTATGAGAAGTTCCAGACCTTCAAGTGATGGATGACTTTATGCTAGTTGACCTCAGTGAGTTTTGGTGATACATAAATGGTTAGAAGAGATACGTAATACCATAAAATCACATTGAATCCATTTTTACATTTTATATCTACATCAGTGTTAACATCACATACCTAATATGTTCCTCGTTGTTGTATAAATTTATGCCTATAGCATCCCATGATATATTGTAACGATAAAGCTGACTGGACGGTAATTTAGCAGGTAATTTTTCCATACGTAAACGTTCTCTCAGTTCCTCAGCCTCTGTGTCAAGACATCCTTCAGTCAAATCAGTAAATCGACCTAATAGATAGAAATATTTATGAAACACAAAATCCATTTAATGCCGTATTATTTCTCATTGCTACCTCCAGTGCAGCAATATTAAAGGTAACACTAAAACATATCTCCATTTGCATTGATGGAACATGAAACAAGAATATGATTATTGAAAAAGTGGTATAACATTCAAATATACCGCAGGAACATTGTGAAACATCTTCCAAATTTTATTTGGCAGCTAGAAATGCAACAAAAATAGGAGTCATTTTTTTCAATCAGGACAAAAATTTAAACACATAAAAAAGAGAAAAATCAATGCACAATTAAAATCAATAGTTGATTAAAGGACTTCATTTTAAAGATAAACTGAAAGTTTTTTTGATATACCAGTAAATATGATGTATATTTTGTGCATATATTCACAAATTTTGGACTTATGAACATGTCTGACAGAAGAATAACTTACCAGCTACAGCATCTTTCAGATTAATGTCAATTAAGTTTCTTTCAAAGCACAACACTTTATCATCAATATCATCTACTGACAATATACCAGTGCACACCTCATTCTCTGTCACTATAACATATATAGCAATATACAGTATACATAGTATGTACCATGATACATACAGTACACACCCTATATCACGCACACTACATTTTGTCAGAAAAATAAACACGACATTTTTCACCAACAAAATAATTTAAAATGGTTGATAGCGACTTTTGACCTCATTATATTTATTTTTTCTTTAAACCTAAAAAGAACCTGAATGACAAAATTACTTCTAGCAGCATTGACATGAGTCCTAGATGTCACCATATTGGCAATTATAACATTTATAATATGCGCAAGAAGACCTAATGCCCATCGAGGCACTAGAACCACATAAATATTCTGACCATCTGACAAGCAGCTATTCCAACATTTACCTGACTGGAAATATTTATGTTTTTGTTCTTCTGTAAACTTTCCATCCTTATACAGTTGTTTGGCAGCATCTCGGAGCATCGTAGTAAGTTGTACTACAACGTTTGTCCATTCTCTCTGTGCCTGAAAAACAGAAACTCTTTAATAAATCAGTGTGGTATGTTTTCCAGTATATGACTCTTGTTTGCAAGATTTCTGAGTGAAAATTATTTATTAAAAAGCTGACATGGCGTTAGAGTTGGTGGTGTAATTATATTTGTATTTTTGTGAGAATCACAAATTAAAAAGTCAAGCATTAAGAGAAATAACACCAAGAATAAAACTCATGCATATGATGATAAAACTGGTATAAACAAACATTTCTAAATAACCAGGCATATACCATTAAAACGAAAAAATGATTCAATATCAACTAAACTACTGCTGATTAATGGACTAAGGGGGATCATCTAACCCAAAACTTAAAAGTGCATTCTAATTCATACTAATATGGCAAATGTTTCCTGTATTCAGGAAGATCAAAAGAGTTTCAAATAACTTGCTGTCAGGGATATAGCTCAACATTTACAAGTTACAACCAGGGACATTATCACAGAAATTTTGTAGAAGAAAAGATAAGCAAACAAGTTGAATGTACCTAATACTTATCACAGTTATTGTCAGAGTAAATTGTACTGGAATGAAAATCAGGTGTGTTTTTTGGAGTTATAAGAGTCAAGGAGAACAATTAATCAAACAAGGTCATAGGGCGATACAATTATCTCTGAAATATTGTCATATGCATAAATCAGCTGAACTGGTAATATTTACTTAGTTGTTGAGAAGCTCACAGTCAACATGTGGGTGGGGTATTAACAAACATGCTGCAAATTGCATGAATATATCGATCATGAGACAAACTTTTATATATTGTAATACTGTTATATGTTGTATAGGTGTTTTTACTTTACAATTCTGTGAAGAGTACATTGCAGATCACCTCAAACAATTACAGTAAGTTAAGTATTACGTTCACATGTAATAAATGCTAACAAAACCTCATCAAGCTAGCTTATAATCATAACAAATAAAAAACAAACCCCCCAAAAATATCCAATTTCATACACTGAATCCATGATTAGATTGTATTTTTTTTAATTATTAGTACAAGTATTTCCATTTCAGACACATCTAAACCATAAGTTAAGCCAAATCTTGAACCACCCTTAGAAATACTACCAAACTTTGTTAATGTTGTAAAAATATTAGTCCTATGATCCTTAGCAGCTTAAGTTTCATTCTGAAAGTTTAAACAATAACTGGTAGTCATAACATTCAAAGACTGACATTTCAATACAGCTAATCATGCAATCATTCAACACAAACATGATTCAAAAATACATAAATATAAATAATTTATTTACAATTAATAAAGATTCCATTAAAACATACTTCATCAATTAAAGTATGATTTACGAAAGTTTGATGTTGACTAATAAAAACATACCATGCATTTCACTTTTTATCAAAGACTCGCACATATTTTAGCACAGAACACAGAATAAGCTACACAGTATCATAGCAAGTATTAAACTGGTTATATAAACACAAACATCACAATCATACCTGTATTATCCTATAGAAAACAAAGCATAATTATATATAGACATTAAATTTTCTTATAATTACATTATCTACACTAATGCTCTAAGATTTAAATGTAAAAAACTCATATTTGAGGCTATGACTGATAAAATGTACTAAAAATTCATAATATATATATATATATATATATATATATATATATATATATATATATAATGCTGAAGGTAATTCAATAACTTGTATCATGCAGTGTTCATAGTGTTGTTTTATGAACTAGTGCAGCATAAGTTACCTGGTCCACTATTTTACAAACGAGGTTAGTATCATCATACTATCTTCATTTATTTTCTTGCGCATGAACACAAAAACATCAAAATATAATCAGAGTAACTCATCTTAATTAATAGACAATCAGTCAAAAAAGGTCATTACACTTTTTTTGTCAATCTAGCAACATTGTATGCATGTAATAGATCCAGTCATTGTTGGTATACAAATACAGAAGTTGTAAATACATTTAAACAAACAAAAATCTGCATCCGTCCACATTCATTCACATTTTTTGTTCAAACTGTTGTCTCCCATTGAAACCAAAAAATGGGTGACAATTTACCAACCTGTTGTCTAGCAGAAGTATTAGCAGCTGTCATATCAAAGTAACTTGGATAAATGGAACTGATAGGCTGTAATGTATAACATGTTGGTTCCCTATTATGATCACACAGGTACCATACAAGCACCAATGAAATGTCGTGGCCTAGCTTCATGGCAGTATTTTTCAACAGTTTAAACTCAGCAGCATCAATTTCAGAAGGAAATGGTCGGTAGCCATATTTGTCACCGAGAAATGCCTGAAATTATATACATACAAGTATATAAACAGGCATGAAACAGTACCGATAATGTGAAACAAAAATCAGGTCACTCAGCGCTGATACTAAAATATTAATCATGTCAATACATAGTTGCATGTATAAATACTGATGACTCAAGTGAATATAAAACAAGTTTTTATGAAAGCACCATGATGATTATTTAAAAATGCATAAAAGAAATATAGTGCCACATATTACAACACATACCATATATCATAGAAGATACACACATTGTAAACCTTCCACATATCATAACATATATCTAAAATATATCACATATATCAAACTAAACATCATACTAAATACAACTTATCATAAAACATTTCCATATTTTACCATATCATAAAAACAGCATATATCATACCATATATCATACCATATCATATCATAAAACATACCACAAAGTTTGGTCCCTTTGATAATTTCTGACAGGATTTAATTTCATGAAGACAAACTTCTGTTGTCTTATGATCATCCACCAAGTCTTCCCTTACACCCCATCTCATATCAGCTATCTACAATATACAGTCAGAGATCAAATCAACAGATAACTTTCATAGAAATTTTTATAATCATTCAAATACTGATGTATGATAGCGGATATCACATCACATTATAAGCCACCATTAGACAACTCCATTCATGATGAACTTTGTTCTCTTTAAGATATAACAGTTGATTTTATAGCTTTCAATATAGACGTTGCTTAAATCATTGGCTCCACAACATCAGAGTTTTAATATTTACCAAAACAAAGTTACTACTTCATTTTGTAATCCAACTATCTTCTCAATCCGTCAAATAGTTTTACCTGAAAGTCTAATCCTCGTTGTTGACAGAAATCTCTTAAATATGGAACAGCATACTTCATCAGCCAATTTCTCTCACATTGCATATCTGCAACATATATAAAACAAGCATTATCATCAGACCTCAAATATTAAACAATCCTAACTTCTTAAATGAAAATCATTCATTAGAAAAAGAATAAATACTTCAAAATTCTCTCCTGTGTTGATTGTAATTAGATGTTTTTCAATTTTACATTCACCAGAAATACAATCTAAAATATATTAACAAAGAAAAATATAAATAATATCATACTGAAGTTACTATAATGATGTCTATAAGTATTACTTCATTTTCTTCTAATATAAAAAATAAAAGCTCTGGATATAACAGCATGCATACTAACACAAAGCTTAAACTCACCAGTAAAAGTAGAACTGAGGAATACTCTGACCACAGAAGACTCTTTCTCAGGGAGATCAGAGAAACATCCCTCATAAACCCTACCAGCCTCATCCATTCTGCTGGATCCAGTCTTTCCCTTGCTAGCCATGCTATATTCAATTGTACATTCTATAAAACATTTGGTCAATACAGCACCACAGACGAAATCCTGAAACAACAATAAAACAATGTTTGCAAATACATAATTATCAAAACTGCTTGCAGTTACATATGGAATGCATGTGTGACCTACTATAAATAAAATGCAAGCATCAGCTTCTCAAAGTTGATTATTTCAAACTAATTCATTCACAGCATATTTCCCAACTGATATCTCAAAACCCCATCCACTGAAAAATAGAGAGAATTGTCACAAGTTATAGCATATGATTTCTGACATAAGCAAGTTTAGTGTCCACAAAAGAAAGAATTTGCTAAATATATACCCAACATGTCAGGTAAAAATTAATCCTTTCAATGCCATAAGGACGGGTATACCCATCGGCCTCAGTTTCAGCATATTTGCCTACAGGTCGGGTATACCCATCATAGTTTACATGCACCTGCCAGGGACCCCTCCAAGAAACCATGGAAACTGACCAAGAATAATGAACCGCGTATAGGGCCTCAAAGGATGGGCACACCCGTCCACCCCAGTTTTAGCATATTTGCCAACAGGACAGATAAAGAGTTAATTCACTTTTAACACAGCCTTTTGAACCAGTCAACTGTTATGCTGTCACCAATATATTTATACTGTATAAATACTATCAGTAACACAACTTAGTCAATGTTTATATCTTCATTAAATGATGTATACAGTTTTGATGGCCAATAGCAAAGTGCTGTGGATGTAGGCTTTCAAATTGTTACATAGGGAATTACTGGTAACTGTTACTGTTTCAAGTCTGTTAAACTTAACAAGATACTATAGCATTAACGTATACAAAAATAAGAGTTCAGTCTAGTAAAAGCCACCATGATATTTACAAAACTCAATGAATGTACACTCAGCAATCAATATGTTCCAAGTCTGTGACTACCTTTATGATAAAACACAAAAAATCAGCTTGGCAGCAATACAACTTAATACTGATCAGAGAACTTATGGCTAAACACAAACACTTGACAACTTTCTAGCAAATCAAATTATCATTTAAGGAATTCCGTTCACGAAATTAATGTTTTTTGTAAACCATTGGCAACTGGGTATTGAAGCATTGAACAATACAAATGAGAAACGATCATAAACAGCCACACTTAAGATATTGAAATAAAGCATACTTCATCTTAAATCACACATTCCAAGAGCGAGACAAGCCATCAGAAACATGTTTTAAATTCCCTAAATAGAGGCTGAGCGTTGTTGTTTACCTTGGAGTTTAATGAAAGGTCATGACTAAAGCATTAACGTCAGTTGATAATCCGGCTGTGGATTACATGGGGTAACATTCAAAGTTTCAAATATTTTCCTTGTCTTAGGCAAAATATAAGAACAGTTGTTACTTATTGACATAAAAAGCATGAAACGCGACCAATCCAATCAGCATAATAACTAGTTCAATCATGCCATAATAAACCGTTGGGTGTAAGTTAGGTTTCGTCAAGTTTTAGGCCATGTCCTACTCGGCGGTGAATTCTGGTTTCGTTTTAAAATTCTTACCTTTGCGAAGTAAGTCCCATTTCGCCCTTATACGTTCGTTGGAACTCGGGTAGAGATATACTTTATATAACACTCACTGAGGTATTTAAAACATATTTGAGCTGCTTTTTATTGTATTTAACAGTTTAATATGTTTTCGCGACACAATATAATATGTCAAAATGTATGTAGGTGTTGTGGATTAAATGAATAGTAGCTCGCTTATAGTACAATTGGATATGTAGTTCCGGGCCACTAACGATTAAATTGCGGTTATCATTTTAATTGCATCTTTAGGCAAATAAAACTATACATACAGTACTTCGATAGACAAATATCTCCGCACAAAAATGAATGATTGCAATTTTGATTTACTATATAATACTAACCTACCAGGGCTTTTTTCCACGGCTAGGGGAAGAGGCCTTTCTTAAATTTGGGGAAAAATAACTCTGTGTTTGCAAAAGGTGTGGAGAAAAATTGAGGAAAACTGAATTTTAGGGGATATCTGCATGAATTTAAGGATTTTTCCTGAGGGAAAGACGCCTATTAACAGCCCTTGCTTTAGAAGGAAAAAGCCCCGTCTACTCATGTAATTTGTAAAACTGTGTACAGTGGCCCATGCACTGATTGTGCTAGTTTCGAATCATGTGTGTGGTGTGTTCCAGTCACATGACACTTCTACCGTTTGATTCATTCAAGCATCATTCCAAATTCAGTTTTCACTGTCAAAGTGACTTATAACTTGTCAAAACTGGCTACCAATATTTTTTTACCATTTTTTAATCTTGACAACAAATGATTGCATTATACAAGTTCAGGCTCTAGGTTCTATAGTTTTTCTTATAACGACTACTTTGCGTAGTAGTTTAAATGAAACAATGCATAGATGTATAATTTTATTACCATTGGTTAATATTTTTGACTGAAAACCTTAGAAAAAAAATAATGAAAAAATTAAAACTAAAACATAAATAGTTTCTTGATAAGCCCCCCTTTAAACAATGACAAGCGTCCATGTGACCCAGAACTCTATGAAACACATGTGTAGACATGGTTGTTTTCTGCAACGATTTGTCGCATAGAGTTCTCATGTATATGCATCACTAGGAATGTATATTCGTCGATCAAATGATACCAAGACTGAGTCTATTCACCCGATATTTTCAATGTTTTGTCAAGAAGAAATCTCTGTAGCTCAGTTTCAGCAGAAGGAGTTATGGTAGATTTTTTCCACTGTGGCAAACCTCTTTCTGGTCCATTTATCAACATACAGAAACGCAACCTTGCCAACTTACTTGCAATAGATATATCTTATAGACAAAAGTATGTAATATTCGACATGGAAGGTTTATCATTAATTTCAGAACCATTTATCTCTAAGTGACCCGGAACTACAAATGAATCAGAATACCTACAGAAACTGTATGTGGTATAGTGCAAATGGTGTATATTTTTATTGGACTGTTACTAGATTATTGCAGTTGCCTCCTTTCTGATGCAAGTATTTGCAATCATGTATATAATTTTAATTATGCCTATGAGAAGTACATCGCAAAACCTCTTTATCAGATAGCCTTTGTTTACCTGGAAAACCCATAGAAAAGAACTAAATAGAATGAATCTTAAACTGAAGTTTTATGTATAACTATACATTTAAATCAAATGTATAATATGATATACTATATGAATAAGAGATTTTTTCATTAGCTTTTTATGATGGAAGTTATCTGTTAAGAGAAAAATATTGTTTGGGATTTTTATAATTTTGTTATTAAAATGTTATTAGAAATGGCATATAAAGTGTGTCTAAACACTTCAAAATATGTTTATAAGAAAAGTCTATAACTAATGATCAAGACCAAAGACAATAGGTTTTATTCTTCCCCCATCTGTAGGCAGTGTGCAAGTCCTAAGGTAGGACAATTAGACCCTTTGATAAGTTAAAGTCAGCTTACTAATTAATTCTTAAAAGTTTAATGTAGGAATTGTTTTATGCGAGTTTTTAGCTCACCTGAGCGCGTAGTTTGTCAAATCATAGACAAACCTTGTTAACGCTCTAGGGGTCGCAGTTTTGATTGGAGGTTCACCAAACCTTGTCAAAATGATTGTTTTAATGATATATTGAACATGGGTCATCTGGGGTCAAAAACTGGGTCACAAGGTTTAATCATAGAAAAACCTTGTTAACCCTCTATAGGTCACAGTTTTGATTGGAGGTTCACCAAACCTCATCAAAATGATTGTCTTAATGATATCTTGGTTGAGTTCGATCATGGGTCATCTGGGATCAAAACTAGGTCACTAGGTCAAATCACTGGAAAACCTTGTTAACCCTCTAATGGTTGCAGTTTTGATGGGATCTTCCTTAAACTTTGTCAGAATGTTTGTATCAATGATATCATGAACAGGTTTGAACATGAGTCAACTCAGGCGAAAAACTAGGTCGCCAGGTCAAATCACAGGAAAACCTTAGAAGTTGCAATCTTTACTCAGGTGAGCGAAAAAGGGCTATCTTGGCCCTCTTGTTTTTAGTACCTTTGTTCCAATGTGTGATAATTTGTTAAAGTCGGCCTACTCCTTATTTAAAAAAAGTAAAATGGAATCAGTTCTTTTGAAAACAGAAATTATTTTAATTAAAGCTGTGTGTGTAAAAAAACAACCATGGGCAAGTGTATGTATGGGGACCTTTTTGAGACAGTATGTAAAACAAAACTTATGATATTTCGAATACATTGGTTTGGATTATTATTTCATGCAGTGCTTTTTTATGATTTATTTAACATGTTTAAAGGCTTTGACTTCGCCAAATAGAGTCGATAGTTATAATATAAATAAATAGGTATTCCATAGACTGAAATGTAAAACCTTAAAAATTGCTGGCCGTCGCCCATTACTGATTGACACACAATTTTTAATTGTCTATTTAAGAAAATACTTGCCAAATTTTCAATAAAAAGACACTAATTCAACATCATACTTTGCTTATTTATTCTTTTTACTACACAATAGATACTTACTCAGTTCATTTACAGACCTCGATACCTGCCGATATATCATCAATAAGCAATACTGGCTAGTGCATGAAAATCAATACTGTAGTAGTAGGGGATACCAACGGATACAAGTACTAGAGGATACCAGATACTGCGGTTTAGTACCCGTTTCCGTTTGGGTTACACATAGTTAGAACACTTCTGGTACAATTACATTTTATGACTGATAGACCAATATAAACTACGTATTTTGATACATTGTTTCAGTTGAAGAATCCTTTAAAGACAATCATGTTTTAGAACTTAGATATTCGTTATTCAAATTATTGTGTCAAAAATATTTCAAGCTGAAACAGTGAAAGCCTAAGTTTCAACACTTGCATAGCAACTGGTAAAACTACGGATAATACATGTCTCCACAAAGCACAACATAATTTTACAGGTCCTTTGGTTGTTTACTGGACCTTACATTTTACAGCCCCAATAATATACAATTTCTTAGGAATATCAATTTGTTATAAATATTGGCGTTTTCCTAAAACTTATTACAATATTGTAAAATTGATGTTTACATGGCTTCCTTTGCATCCTCAGTTTGGAAGTCTAGGCAAAAGTGGATATCTTCTTCATTACTGAGGGAATTTGCGTGGTCCAAATACTTTGAATGCCATGATTACAGAAATACTGCAAGCATAACTTCAGGTATATAAATTGGTTGCTGCAAATGTCATGAACTTCACAACTGTGTTATATAGTGTGGTATCCGTTTGACCTATGATACAACCATAGCACATGTTTACTTTTGTCCATCTAAGCATGTTTACAGAGACTGTAATACTGTACAGTACATAACTGTGTGTCAGTAAAAGCTGCATGATTAGTGTGGAAATGAGGCAACAACATTGTGTGCATTAGCTGTCATTCATTTTTTATTAAAACATGAAACAAGTTTTCGAACTTCTATAACATGATAGAATTATTCAGTTGGTCTGAGAAATGAAAATCATACAAGTCTTGTTGTGAAACAAAATGCTCTCCTTGTCAATTTGTTGTAAGTCAAACTTTTTAACTTTCACTTCAGTTTTGTTCAGACTGCATGTAATCCATGTTAATGAAAGCATGCAATCTGCAAAACTATCTTTTATGTTTGAACAGAATGTATGACAAATGCATTTATAAGTTTAGCAAATGTAGTCTTCTTTTGTGTATCTATGTGTAAACATGCCTTATTCTTGTGTGCTTTATTTATTGCAGATAGTTTATTATTAATATAGGAAATTATAGGGTATCCCTTGCCAAAAAATAGTGAAGTTTTCCAGAAAGCACAGCTTTTGAGAAGCTTCTGCATTATAAGGTGTGTTTTTCTTTAAAAGGTTCGCAAAAGCTGCGTCTTTAACAAAAAAGTGAAGGTTTGGCTTGAGGAATTCTGCACCTTTTGGTTTTAAAAAAGGCAGCTTTTGCAAAGGTACCAATACCACTAGCTTTAATGTGGCTTTAATGTAGCTTTTGTATACGTTAAACATAGCTTTTACGAAGCTTTTTTTGGCAAGGGAAATGCATACTTCTCTTAGCTTGACTTTTTTTTTGTTTTCAAAAAGGTCAGATGTTGTTGTCACCCTTAGTAATCAGCTTTTCAATTACAGTTTTTATGTAAGTTGATATCCCATTTACTAGGTATTGCATTTTATCAAATTCTTTGACTTTGAAGTATGTTAAGACTTCCTAGCATGTTGATGTTTTAAGTTAGGCTAGACAAAAAAATAGTTGCATTTAGGGTTACTTGTCTGTCAGAACTGATAATGACTCTTCTTGTTCCCCTCTTACAAACTGGTAAGAATGAGAATTACACAATAAAAAAACAATTCTTTAGTTCTTAATTTAAGGAGACTAAACAGATGGATCCTTATCATTGTGGACCATACAATCATCATCAACAACTACAACAACCAAGGTTTGGATATAATGTCAGGCAACATTCAAATTCTAGTCCTACGGGACAGAGATTCAATTCACAAAATACAAATTCCACAGGACATAGACCACAGTATGGTTGGAGTATTAATAATGAGACTAATTATGGACCAAACATGTTCCAGAATCAGGCAGCAAACAGAAACATGGGACAAATGCCCAACAACCATTTAACAAGATTTACAAGAAATAGACAGAGTGAACCAACTAGTCTGATCTACAGATACAGAGGTTCTGTGTGTGACCAGCAATATACTAACAGAGCAGATTCTACTGCTCAGAGACACCTTGATTTCTCCAGAGACAGGAGAAATGAATTTCAAGTCCACCACCAACACAATTTAGGTTTCTCTTCCACAAGATATGTGACAAATGGACCACCCTTATATTCATCAGGCAGAAGTGCAGAATTCAGTGTTGAGCATGTTCCACCGGTCAGAAATCCTTGGAGGTATGACAGTGCTGATACTTTCAGGAATGAAAAAGTTTTCATCAGTCCAAGGAGAGCTTACAATTCAGAATTGAATGGTATGCATAGTCCATCAACTTTTAGACCAAAAAACCCAATTGTCACAGGGAGTCCAATACCTGTTGTAAAACATCATTTTGGTAGAGGACCAAACAATACTGATCGAAGAAGTTTGAAGTATGTTAAATCAGTGTCTATATGCACCACAAATGAGAACATGAAAATGGAAATGAATGAATTAAATTGTAGTAAGGTGACTTCAGAAAGTTCAAATCAAAATAATAAAGATCGTATGATGTTAGAATCAGATAATGAAACATTTTCAGAAGAACCAGATGATTCAGATGATAAGGGTGTAGACCATGTGGATATTAGTAATGATATTGTATCAGAAAAAGTAAACTCAGAATCTGAAGAACGAAGCAAGGAAGCTAAAAGTGAGCTGTACCAAGGAACAATTTCAGATAAGAATACTAATTCTGACAAAAACACTTCAGCTGAAGTTCTAATGCTTGTAACTAAAACAGAACATCTATGCTTAAAGAATAACCAAACAACTGAAATTAGCAAATCAGAAGATGAAGCTAGTGATGCTGAAAATATAGCCATTATGATGGCAGATACAATTGATAAAGAAGCATGTTACAATGATGAAGCTTTTGAGAGAAACACAAATTGCAAAATAGATGCAAAACATGAGACAAGAGCTAATTATGAAAATGTGCCAAGAAGTGATGATGGATTTAATTATACTGAATCAAGTCTTGTAGACAACATGCAGAATGACAAAAGTATTATTTTAGAAGTTTCTGCAAGTTCTATTATACCATATACTGATCAAATATCATCACAAATGAATACTGGTTCTTGCCAAACTATAAAATCAGAGTATGGTGGTGAGGAACCAGCCAGGGATATTGTTAAACCAGTGGGTAATGTTTTTTGTAAGCCGTCTGCAACCTCCATTGCTCCTAGTGAATGTTCAAATGGCAGTAATCACATTGTAACATCACAGAACAAGATACAAAATAAACCAGGCAATTGTTTGTTACAGAAAGATCAAAATAAAGCGCCTATATTTAGAAAGCAGAACGTTATTAGTTGTCCTCAATTTCACTGTATTAAGACAGGTGAGATGATGTTTTATCAATGCTCTCATACTCTCAAAATCAAGCAGGGATTTTCTTTAAAAATTACGAAAATTGAAAATATTGAAAGTAATAGTCTATGTTGCAAATGAATTAATGTTCAATGAAAAATACCAGTAGTGAATATTATGTTGTCTTTGATTTGGTTTAAATCTGGATTAGTTTTTCACTCTTTATGGTTGTAATGTCGTTTTGTCATTTTGTTTAAAAAATAAGATATTTCCCTAACATTGTATACTTATCCCATGGTATAAACAATTTTCCCACCTGCTAGTATATTACATATATTTACATATAATAGTGCCTGCTTATGATGTAACTTTGCAACATTTTTTTGAAACATTTGTTTCACATGCTTCAATATTATGTATTCTTATGCTTGGTTTTTGTGGCTTCCATAATGTTTACTTGGGGAATATTTTATATAAATTTTGTACATGATAGACCTTACGGTTACTGCAAATGCATAACCAATTTTTGTCTTTACTGGACATATACAATTTACAAAAAGATATGTGTACTATTGCATAGTCGAGACAGAAATGGTTTCATACTTGTGAATTATGCTGTTTGAAATGTTAAATTTGTTTGGGAGTTAATATTTCATATGTTCATTTTAAGTAACTGTGTAACATGGTTAGAACTATCCAAAAATATTGTTGAATTTTCACCAGGAATCCCAACTTTGACCTAAAGTACAATTTCAGCAATCCAGTTTATTTCTTGAATTAAAAAAAAACATATTCATTCTTCAGCAGTACTATGTCTGGTGTTTCATTGTCTAGTTTGTATACAATCCATGCATTAATGACTATTATTGTTAACATAAAACTTGTATGGATAATTTATCTGTTTGATCGAGTTATGTCTTCATGGTGATCAATCTTACCTGTAAATAAAGACTCATTGTTTGCATTTACATTGTTTATGTTTCAAAATAACGAAAAATAGCTGATTGTGTCAAATTGGTAAATGCAAATAAATATTAAATATTGGACAGTATTAATAATCAGAAACATTTTAGCTCTCTGGAGCATGCTCTGTGAGCATGTGTGCTCTTGTTCAGTTTAAATCACCTGGTACCATGATAAGATTGTGTTTTTTTTATTTGTGTTGCTTCTCCTATAATAAAACCTAATCATACCTAATTATTTATACCTAATTATTCACACTAATTATTCATACTAATTACTTACACTAATTCATACTACTTGTTTACCTTGTATTTAACACACATATTGGCTAGATAATTTCAGTACTGTGATATTCTGAGTTACATTAATTATTTGTGGTTATATTTCATACAGTTTTCATCTTGCGCTGTAAACATTTTGTGATTACATGCCTTAAGTAACTCTGTAAATTGGATAGTCATGTACCATCTGTGCATTACAATAGAATCAATTGATCATACTAGAATTTTCTCTTTGGTTGAATTTGAACTCAAATATGTCTTCAAAAAAATTCCTACACCTTTTGTTACTAATTAGTGAATTTTGTGTTACTCTTTTTACTGATATTATGTTTTCTGTTAGATGGAGACAGACAATTGTTGAAGCAATACAAAATACCAGGGAGTTATATCGATCTTGGATCTAGATGTGACAAAGATACACCAGCTATGAACGACGCAACTCGTCTGGATGAGACTCCGGGTACCAGCTACATGGAGACAGTGGATACAAAATCAACCATTCCTCCTGAAAGAAGGAGTCCGGGTATGGTATAGTTTCTTGACTACATTACTCCCAATTTTTTTAAAGCTCTTACTTAGGTGTGTAACTGTAGTCTACACTCCAGTGAATTGAAATTAGATACCCTCATTATAGAAAATAATAACATTTGTATTTGATTCATGTAAGCAGCTCCCTGAAGATGTAGTACCTAGTAATCTAGATCACAATGAAACATATTCTTGTTAAGATTACGGAGACTGTAAATCTTACTTGTATCCTTAATGATGACATGATTTGAAGTCATTGAAACCTTTCTACTCTGTTATTAGATTTTGATTATCATTTGATGTAAGTGATTTAAGGCTGAACACCGGAAGAAAATATTCAAACTTACTTTTTCTGCCAATTTCTCTCATTTACTTATATTGAGCGTTGCTTGTATTTCTCTGTTTTAGTGTGTTTTCTGAGTTATGATGACAGTAACATTGATGGTTTTGATGAAGATGAGGACTCAGATGATGATGAACTCCTAGCACCAGCTTTTCTACAATCTATAGATGATATCATGTGAGCAGATTACACAAAGCTTCTGGTTTATTGTATGAGTGATATAAGTATAGTGTTATTGTAAATGTGATGTAAGTTCTGTGTTATTGTATGAGTGATATAGTGTTATTGTATGAGTGATATAGTGTTATTGTAAATGTGATGTAAGTTCAGTGTTATTGTATGAGTGATATAGTGTTATTGTAAATGTGATGTAAGTTCAGTGTTATTGTATGAGTGATATAAGTATAGTGTTATTGTAAATGTGATGTAAGTTCAGTGTTATTGTATGAGTGATATAGTGTTATTGTAAATGTGATGTAAGTACAGTGTTATTGTACGAGTGATATAAGTATAATGTTACTGTAAATGTGATGTAAGTTCAGTGTTATTGTATGAGTGATATAAGTATAATGTTACTGTAAATGTGATGTAAGTACAGTGTTATTGTACGAGTGATATAACTACAAGATCAGTAGTGTCCGCGTGATCATGGGCTATAAAATGCTTGGATACATTTTTTGATTTTTAACCAGGTGTTCTGAAGGAAAATCCTGGTTGAGTGATGGTAGGCAGGCTGGCAGGCATCCACAATTTTTTCTTTGCACAACTTCTCCTGTATTTCTCAAGCGATTTCAATAAAACTTTCCCATAATTATCATCACCAAGTACCTCAGGGTATATTGTTGCAGTTTTGTGATTTGATAATTTTTGGTGGAATTATAGCCCTTAAGTGCTGTTGTTGAAATCAGTCCATCTGGTTTTATGATCATGTTTAAAAAGATGTTAGTCTTTAAGAGTTCCTCATCCTTTTCTTTCAAGTATTTTATTTGTTTGTAATGTGAAGATTTTATTTGTTTGTAATGTGAAGATTTTATTTGTTTGTAATGTGAAGATTTTATTTGTTTGTAATGTGAAGATTTTATTTGTTTGTAATGTGAAGATTTTATTTGTTTGTAATGTGAAGATTTTGTTTGTAATGTGAAGATTTTATTTGTTTGTAATGTGAAGATTTTATTTGTTTGTAATGTGAAGATTTTATTTGTTTGTAATGTGAAGATTTTATTTGTTTGTAATGTGAAGATTTTATTTGTTTGTAATGTGAAGATTTTATTTGTTTGTAATGTGAAGATTTTATTTGTTTGTAATGTGAAGATTTTATTTGTTTGTAATGTGAAGATTTTGTTTGTTTGTAATGTGAAGATTTTATTTGTTTGTAATGTGAAGATTTTATTTGTTTGTAATGTGAAGATTTTTGTAGGAATCGTCCTGCTCCTTCTACACCAACTAGAGCACTAGATATTAGTGTGGGGAATTCTACACCAAGTTCAAGTCAAACTGTAAGTGGTAATTGTATACTAAAATATTCCACATTTATTTCCAATCAAAATTAATGCAATTTGATTTTGAACAATGTAATTATCAGTACCAATAAATTTTTAAAACTGTCTCAGATGAGGAGAGTTTAGTATAATGCTTTCTTATGTGTCTGCACCTGTTTCTTATTATTTTTGGCTCACTTGGCCAGATGTGAAAGTCATGTGACCAAAATCAGCTCTTAATGGATTCATTGCATCTGTCTTGTTTAAAAAGCTGGTAAAATTTTGATTTTAAGTCATTTTGAACAATATTTCAGTCATGCACATACATGATAACCTAAGATTTGTAATCATTTGAAAGGAAGACAGAGTCAGGGATATGTTTTTGCTGATTAACTATTTTTGTTTTTTTTTTTGTTTGTATTTCCAGATGCCTCGAGACTGTGAGAGTCCTGATCTTATTCCTGTAAAACTGAGTAATAAATTAACCTTAGACGGATTATTTCAGGAACACGAAGAACATGTAAGAGTTGCTTCCCTTAGTTTAACATCTAGAATGGATTTTTTGTCGAAGAAAAAATCCTGTACAGTTCTGTTTGTTTTGATAAACATTTATAAGATGAATTAAGATTAGATTTTAATCATAAAGTTTCATGTTTGGGTTGATTTCACTTGTTATTTAAGTGTTTAAAGATCTGTACACAGTTTTTGTAAAATTTGAATTTAGCTTATGGTTTGTTATAATGGACTGATAGATATCTTTACTTGTAAATTCTGCAGGCTGAACACGTTAAAGAGATGGATGAAATCAACAAAGAATTACAGGTGAATATTAATCACTGTTATTTTATAACCTGCTCCGAAGTATACTCACAAAACTTTGTTCTTGTTATTAAACTCAATAATAAACATTCTCACCTGTGGTAACAGACAGTTGTGAACTAAGGACACCTGTCTACAATGGACATTGAAATTTCCACAAGATGAAAAACACTTTTTAAATGACAGTATGTGGCGGACACTATATATATAGCAGGCATAAAACATTTCAATTGCTTGTGTATTGAAGTCAATATGCATGTAATGTTAAGTTTATGCAGTCATTACTGAAATGAAGTATTTTTGTGGATCGGGACTTGGTTTGTTAATGATTATCTTTTTGTTGTAATATTTGATACATTTTATTTACAGTCAGAGAATTTAGGTGAAGGGCTTCATTTCTCTGAATATGTTGTTCTACATTCAAGTAGTTCTATACTCATGTTGTTCTATATTCATGTTGTTCTGTATTCGTGTTGTTCTGTATACATGCTGTACTGTATACATGTTGTTCTATATACATGTTGTTCTGTAAACTTGTTGTTCTGTAAACTTGTTGTTCTGTAAACTTGTTGTTCTATATACATGTTGTTCTATATACATGTTGTTCTGTAAACTTGTTGTTCTGTATACATGCTGTACTGTATGCTGGTTGTCCAGACCACAATTCTTTGACTGTTCAAAGTATAATACAGTGTTAATTTTTCACCATGATGGAGAACATTTAGACGTACGTACAACATACAAAATTCCTATGCCTACCTGTAATCCTCATATATTGTCTCATTTCTATTCACTTATTTTCAGGGTTTTCCCTAAGATTTTTCACCCGAGGGTCCCGGGGACTCCCATCTCCAACTTAGGGCAAATTCCGCGTTGGACGGTATCCCGATGTCCAGAGGTCACTCTTAATATGAGTCCCTCAGCTGAATATCGCATCAGGGATGCAAGAAACTAATGTCAGGGAAATCCCTGTATTTTGAACTGAGAAGAAGTATTTTTAATACATATTACGATATCACATATTAAAATACCAAAGTTAAGCATTTCATTTCTTAATTTCAGGATGATCTGAAACAAGGTGGTTTTGTTCATATTTTAAACAGAGAGGAATCATTACCTGGTAACTATAATTAAAGATTAGAGACCTTATTTAACAACTTAGTTCTGTATATTGTATGGTTTGAAACTATTTGAAACTATTTTTGGTCTTATATCTTTCTGAATGCTTTCCACCAGAAACAAATTGATGACAGTTTTGGTTTGTATCAGATTGATTTTAGGTTTTGAATCATTAGACTTGTTAAATTTATATTCTGATGTTATTCTGAATATGATACTTTGTAAATACTTTTAAATAATTTGATACTCTTAAATCACAGAGGAATCTCTTACGGATGAACAGAGAAACATGTTACGACAGTTAGAGGTACAGGATACAAGTTTACATCAGGACTGGCCTGGCATGGTTTTATTCAAACCTGAAAATTATCAGTGTTTGTTCAATAACACTCTACACCCCACTCACTGTGGTTTCACTGCTACAAGTAATGGTGGAAGATTAGAGAGATATTTGTCGTCGCTCGCTGTTGGTATGAACTGTTTGTTTTAATTTTTGTTTTATTGGTTTGTTTTGCCGGTTGTTTTACTGTTTGCTTAGCTGATTGTCTTATTGTTTTGTTTTTCCAATTGTTTTACCAATTGTTTATGGGTCATTTTACTGACTGTTTTTATTGATTGTTTTACAGACCATTTTTACTGATTGTTTTACTGATTGCTTTACTGTCTTTTTATTGATTGTTTACTGACCATTTTTACTGATTGTTTTACTGTTTTTATTGATTGTTTACTGACTATTTTTACTGATTGTTTTACTGATATTTTTACTGATTGCTTTACTGACAATTTTACTGACAATTTTTATTAATGGTTTTATGGACTGTTTTTTTACTGATGGTTTTACTGACTGTTTTTACTAATGGTTTTACTGACCATTTTTATTGATGGTTTTACTGATTGGCTTTACTAATTGTTGTACTGCCCATTTTGCTGATTGCTGATTGTTACATGCTAGTTACCTGGCCTAAACGCCTGCTTGTTTTATTTTTATCCTGGAATGTTTGTCGTATCGTTGTTACGGAACTTTCATTCTTCTGATAATATGTTCATTTGTCTTAATTATGTATTCATCCATACACTTAGCTTTAAAGCTATGTCATGTATAAATATATTTCTATTGTAGATCAGTATAAGATGGTGATAACTTCTCAGATGATTCCTCAGCTCTTCATGAAAATAGCAAATCACAGACAGTTACTCAGATGGTTGTTCTATATGAGTGAGTAAGCTTGTCTTGTCTTGTTAATCTTCTGGCCCCAATTCTTAGAAAATACTTAAGTCTGTTACCTTACTTAACTTTGCTTATTTACTTATCTAATGACTTAAGCTAAGTAGCTTATCAAGTAAATAAGCGAAGTTAAGTAAGATAACGGACTTTAGTATTTTCGTGGAATCGAGGCCTGATCTCTCTCTGTCCTCGAACGAGCACATATTCTCATTTTTTGTGTTGAATAAATTGTTTTATTGTGTAAGTTCTACTGCATACTCTTGCTATTTATGTGTACGTACGTACGTGCAGGATGGTACACTGTTTATTTTAGTGTCTTTTTATAATATTGTTGTTCATTTGCAATTATATTAGGACATTCATTGGTTTTGATTATGAATATAATATATGGGATAAATCTTTGAGTTAGTTAACTTATTATATTTAAGTACTACATTAATGTTTGTTGTGCAGTGAATATCTGACAATATGTTTTTTGTAAAAATTCTCTACTAAAGAAGTTTTCATGTATTATATTAAATAAAATTATGATTGATTTATTTCAGTGTCTATACATGAGGATGATGATATCCAACGTGGAAGTCTGGAGTTATTACTGGATATCTTACATACACAACAAACAGAAGGTGTACCTAAATGGACACCCAGTCTTAAAGATGTACTTTCTGTGCTTGTTAATTATGGTTAGTATTCACTGTTGTCAGATTTATATAGCTGGACTGGTTTCATCCATCACTTGTGAGCAGATATGATGACCTGCAGGTTACAGACTTAGCACCTGGGCTGGGCTGTCTACTTGTTTCTCAATGCCAATTTCTCAATCTGTGTAACACCTATCTATGTAATATCTATCTATGTAATATCTATCTATGTAATATCAATCTATGTAACATCTATCTATGTAACACCTACCTATGTAACATCTATCTATGTTACACCTATGTATGTAACACCTATCTATGTAATATCTATCTATGTAACACCTATCTATGTAATATCTATCTATGTAACATCTATCTATGTAACACCTATCTATGTGACATCTATATATGTAACACCTATCTATGTAACACCTATCTATGTAATATCTATCTATATAACACCTACCTATGTAACACCTATCTATGTAACATCTATCTATGTAACACCTATCTATGTAACATCTACCTATGTAACACCTCTCTATGTAACACATATCCATGTAATATTTACCTATGTAACACCTATCTATGTGATATCTATGTATGGTTATTTGTTTCATAGCTCTGATTTACTCATCATGTAGAAAGGATGACAAGGACTGGCTGTCAGTGACCTTCTACAGCGTAGGACTGGATGAAGAATCACCTTTTCTATGTACAAAGATGCATTATTAGAAAAAGTTAAAGTCATAATCTGATGTTATGTTGCTAATGTCTTACAGTATGAAAGAAATATGTTTCTGAAGAATTTTATCAAAGTGTGATTAATATTTATTTTATTTGTGTTTGATTATTGGATGTTGACAGAAAGGTGATTATTAGTCCCTACTGAGTGGAAACCAGTTTTGGTGACTTTAGGATTGCTCTTTCAGTCTGTCTGTCCGTACAACACCCAGATTCCTAGCTCCATTCACTTGTTGTTTTTCAGGAGCTAGTCTGGAGTCCCTGTTACCTTGTGGACCAGGTGATGTTGACATTTTTAGGTAAATCTACCTCTTACACAATATTTAAGGTTGAATTATACCTGTTCCAAAAATTATATAAGTGCTGAATTTTATTCAAGGTTAATGATGCTTACTTAGATCATATATAATATATTTCATCTCTAAACCTCATATCACAATATACAAAACATTTCCTTTAGTTTGTGTTTCAGATAAGACATAACTTGAGACATTGAAGCATTGTGTTAATCAATTTAATCAGTGTTTGTTGTACTTGATTATATAGGGGCACGTTACTCCAGCAGCCAGGTTACAGTCAACAACCCAATGTTCATCATGTCACTTACAGTATAAACAACCTTATGCTTGTATTGAAGGTTATCACACAATCACTTCATGGCCAGTGGTAAGATTTCATTTATCAAACCATTTAGTTCCATTTTTATCTAAGGATGCAGTATTTTTTCAGTTATTACATCAGTTTTGTTTCGGTTCTTCGAAAATTTTAATAAATGTACAAACTTATTTAGGACCTTTTTACAAGTGAAACTACTGAGTACATTATGATATATAATGAAGAAGGTGTTTGCATGTATGTATTTCAGTGGACAATACAGTCCTAATGATGCTAGCCTTCTCATTTATGCTTTGTGCAAAGTAATACTTGATCCTTCAACAAAAACCTGGTAAGTGCACATTTTTATGACACTTGATGATAATTTCTATGGGATAAAAACAGTGAAAATTGTAGGTCTGCATCCTGCATACTGTATGCATTAAAGTAATTTAGGGTGCAACGTGTTGCTTTATAAGCGTCCCTGTGGATGCATTTGGTTAAATGAGCCTAGTTTTAGGAATTATTATTAATCAGTTAATGTAATATGACCCCCATGATACCGATGTGAACATGAATCTCAAGATATTTCCGATGTAATGCCGCCAACTGCTTTAGAGAGGGGTGGGGGCATATACCAGTTTCATTTCTCGTTTATTAACTTGCATACTGTAATCAAATGCCAACATGTATGGTTCTCTTTGTTTCAGTCCATATAGCATGGAGATATTACAGAATTGTATTACCATGGTGTTACGACAATATACAGAATCTGATTGGATTAAAGAGGTATAAAATAAAAGACTGTAATATAATTAGTACATGTTTGGACCAATGTACACAGGGATTTAAAAAATACATTTTTTAAAATTAATGGTTAAATTCTCAGTTGAATAGGGATTGATATTCAGAATAAAATGTGAAATTACTGTACCCAATATGGTGTTTGTGGCTTTAAAATTCACTTATAGAAATGCACACAAATATGCTTTGATTAAAAACTAAATAATCAAGTGTACCCAGGTTTTTGTCTCAATTTAAACCAGCTGGTTTTGTAAAATAAATGGCCAAGTGTGCATTTGAAAATTGGTGATATTCAGGGAAAATGTATGATTATTGTACCCAATATGGTGCTACTGGCTTCAATGTTTGCTCACAGACATACACCCAATAGCATGTTTTAATAGCAGTGATATGATTTTATAGTTCTGATGTGCACTCTGTAAAAAATTCACGTTATCTTTATATTCTTTTAAAGATAAAACAGGCCAACATATGATTCATCTATTTTTATGTAAATCTAATTCAATATCATTATATCAAAGAGCTTAAAATCACCAAAACCCCATTTTGAAAAATCCAATTTATTACATTTCATAAAACAAAATGATAATTATCAGAAGTTAAAAACACATAATCTGGTTCGTTGTTGTGATGTGCTATGATGTTACATAATACACACACACACTGATATCAAGCTGCTGTCGGATCTTTTATCAATTTTACAATGTCTAACTCTGTGGATAACAAATATATTCCAATCAATGTTTATTGTCACATTCTGTGCTTACATTTATTTTAACATTGCCTTTATCATGTTGCTTTTTGTATTACTAAAGCAAGATCTAAACTGGGTTCATTTACAAAAAATGACAGGCTTATGCTGTTTACTGACAGCTGGTACCTATCTGTGTATATCAGTCCCAGCTGACAGGAAGTTTGGTTTCCCACTGAATTAAACTGGTACCCGTTGACTCTGGTGTACAGAAACAACAGTTATGGCCCAAAATTTCGTGGATGCTGATTGGTCAGTTGCGGTCGAAATCGAGGCAGAATTCTGCCCGCAGGATCTTGGGAGACTTTTCACAGTCGGAATGCGTCGCATTTTTTCATTTGATGCATATTTCGTGCGTAATTTAAAAATAGATCAAAACATCAGGGTCTCTATATTATGTTATGTAGAGTTACTAAATCTAGCATTCACTGTTTTATTTTGATTAAAAGATGCAATCTGTATCTAAAGTATTCAGGCATCAGTTACATCTTTGTTTATATTTAACAGATATACGGAAATCCCTGATGTTTCACGAATGGACAGCCAATCACACCGCTCAAACACATTGACCAATCAGAGCGCCAGATAATTTAGTCCATACCTGTTCTTTTGGTGCTCTGCAACATGGAACAGAGACCAGTTTACAACTGAATTGTACACCAGAAAACTGATAAGGGGTCTGATGTATATATCTAAGTAGTGCACAAATGGCAATATTGTTTACTACTGTGGTATCATTTTTGTTCGCGCGAATTTTCACATATTTCGTGCTACGTTTGTTGCGTTATTTTAAGGCCGCGCTAGTAAAAGACCATCCAGAAAGAAGTGACTATCCAAAACTATCATTGTCCGAATACTTTGTCATTTAAGTTGTTACTTCTGGCAATGTTACTACCAATTTGTGAGTTTTTTTTGAGAATTAAAAGGGGAACAAGACATACCTTTTAGGACAAATGTTAATGATATTTTCCCACAAAGAAAGAATAAACATATTTAATTATTGGTATTCTCTTTCGGAGTTGAAGCATCGGCTAGGTCAGAAAGGCCAGGTTCTGACGGAGAGCGGGTAGAACAGATGAGAATGAAACAAAGTATAAATTGTATGTTTTAAAACCATTCCTTGTGAAAGGGATTATTAGCACCTTTGACTGTTGTTTTTTAGTAATTGCTTGGGCACCATAATGAGATGTGGACCCGAAAATTGCATTTACATGCTAATCCATACTTTGATCTCGGACACGCTTTATCTATATAAAGTGACAATTAACAAGCAATTGTCAGTGACAACTGTCATATTGTTTATTAATCATGGTAACAAAGAAGAACCAAACGTTCAGGGTGAGCTGTTAGGATGGGTAGGTGGATGCTCCGGCGTCTGGCGTCAACAATGGTTTTCTCCTCAGAAACTACCAGTCAGATTTACTTCAAATTTGCTGTGCCGAAGCCTTTTGATGTTCTAATTGCAATTTGCTCATATTATACCAGTTGACCCCTTTTAGGGGTCACTAGAACTAAAAATAGAAAAAACTTTAATCATCTTCTTCTCATGAACCAATGGATGGATGATCACCAAACTTGGGTCTGTAGCATCCTTAGATGGTCCTCTCTCAAGTTTACTCCTATAAATTTGGTCGGCCCCTTTTAGGGACTTTTTCTCATGATTCTATCAATGGATTATTACCAAACTTGGTTTTAAGCATCTTTAAATAGTGTTCTATCAGATTTGCTGAAATAAAAATGGTTGGCCCCAATTAAGGGTCGCTAGAGCTAAACGTAGAAATACCTTAAAATGACTTCTTTTCATGAACCAGTGGTTGGATTATCACCAAATTTGGTCTGTGGCATCCTTCAGTCATCACAAATGTTCTTTTTTAGTATCCTTTGATGGTCCTTTATCAAGTTTATTATTGTTCCCCATTATTTGCCCACAAGTGTACCTTTATTACCTTTTTAGTAACAAGTTAATCAATATTTATTCTGGTGATCGATGCAGGACCATCATGGCCCTCTTGTATTAATTAATGTTCAGTGTCAGTTTCGTGAATAAGATACAAACGTTTACAATGATTTTCAGCAGATGTCACTCTGGTGTTTTCTTTTGCTGGCATGACTATTTTAACTTGTCATAAAACTTTTGGTACAGTTTAATGACGTACAATCTGTATGCCATTGAAATGAAATTTCTTAAACTTTCTGTCAATGTGTATACTGTTATAATGCCTTGAATGACATGAATGTTATAAATACATTAATTGACTTCGAGTTTAACATGATAGCTATGTACTGTAATATTTTTTACACGGCGGTTAGCTTTTGGAACAGTATATATATTTTAGAAAGTGCATCCCTAAAACATGCACTTGTATATGCCTTCTGTCAATGTATGAATTGTCAAAATCTTATTGAAAATATCAAAGTAATGTATATTTTAATCTGCCTAGTTCGATTATTTATAAACCAACACCAACATATTCAGCTGATTGTTGATCTTATCTCTGCCATTTCCAATCCCTCTGTATATTGGTCTCAGGTACATGTTTATTGTTTTCAATGGCTTTTGTTTTGCCAACATTGCCTTGTTGGTGCAAAGATATTTCTGTCATTCAGACACTTTGCTACAATTCTTTTGACAGTTTTCAGACATTCATTTGACAGTTAGAGACATACAAGTCAATTTTAGAACTTGAAATGAACACTCCTGTTATGCCATGTTTATTAGTACATGTATGTTTGTTTTTGTGTGACTTATTGTCACTGGGGTTTAGCGCCATTTTTCAACAATTTTTCAGTTATATACAGCGGCCGGTTCACCTAACCAGTTTTCCTGGACTGCATACTAACCAGTACTAACTTACCGTTCCACAAAGAGCCGGCAACTTTTCCACATATGGAGGAAAATCGACATATTTGTCAAATTTTGCAGAAGGGTATAACCTACCGCAACTGGGATTCGAACCTGGATCTCTGGGTTACAAGTCCAGCGCGCTAATCACTGGACCATGGCTGTGGCTCTTGTAGTATATAAAATTTGGAATTTTTCATCATGCCTTTATACAAAGAATCCTGTAGAATGGCTTATACTGAACATGCTTAAAAGCAAAGACTCTCCTCCTTTGTGTTTTGAATACTAAAATCTCTGATACTTTAGCATTCAGGTGTCCTGAAAGGTTTAGGCTCCATATATAAATTGTTTGCAAAACAAATTCTGTGTCATAGGATTACATGAATGAGTTGTTCACATGTAGATTTCAGTGATCTCTGATAACTTACTGTGACATGTATACAATCCTTCCCAATCTTTATTGACAAGTTTGTTTATTTCAAAGCGACTACGGCTATGTCGTCTGCTTGCAAATTTATCCACCCACCACCATGATCTTAGTCACGTCGCCCAGCTGTTATCTGGGGGTGAGAGGGGAACATATTTACAGAGACGATACTGTTACTTAGCAACAAGTCAGGTGCTTACAGGAAATTGTGATATTTCTGATGATGAACTGGACAACTTTGAGGTGAGAATTTTTATAAAAGTGAATGAACTGTTTGTCAAACAAATATGGGAACATCCACACTACAATGCCTGTTCACTTGTGAAGTGTGTTGATCTTTTATAGAAAATCTTAAACAGCAAACTGTATGCTGGATAGTGGTTTCTGAATTTCTTTGAATTGATTTATGGCATCTGAGTTATATGTTTCAGTGCTCAAAATGTTTTGCAGCAATGTCATACTGTTAAACCAAGTATTTTCCCATTTGAGGAAAATTTTTAGTAGCTTAGAAAGAAATTACAAAGTTTCCTTCAGTGGAAATCTTTTGGATAAATTATTAAGAATTCTTCTTTGTGAACTGTAATCAAACTTTGTTTGCAGCACCCTCTCATGGTTTTATAAAGTTTTATAAATGTTGACTTTCTGCAGTCAATGATTTAACCTGAAAAGGTCACAAAGGTCATTTCAAAATTTGCTTTGTTGTTCCTGTTGCATTGGCTGCAGACACAAGTCATGATTTAGTTCATATCACTGATAATTTTACCAGAGGTTGTTAGTATGATTTTCCCTTTTCCAGTGATAGAAACAAGAAACATGTGTTCAGATTGAAGTGCTAATGTTCACCTTGACCTTCAAATGTTCACCTTGACTACTATTTGTATTTTTAGATTGGTTACCTGGAAAAGTTTGTGAACTACATACGAGACTTACTGGAGAATGATCCATATACTCTTTCTTCTATTATCAAACTCATAGAACTCACTGTGGGTATAAATTCAGCTCTAAGTGCGAGACAAAGGGTATGTCTGATTTACTGTGTACTATTGTCTTCTAGTTGTCTGATGGTTTAAACAATAACATTCACAAATTCTTACTCTTTCATGTTTAACCACTCCAACACAAGGTGTTAATGTGTCCTATAGTAGCACTAATTGTCTTACTAACTGATTATTAGCAACTTTAAAATGAAGTACTACTATTCGTAAATAAAGTTACATTTCAATTTTATGTCTGTTGTCAAAAATCTGTTTGAAATATTATTTTCAAGCTAGAATTTTTTTTATTTTTCAAAATTTTTGATTGATTAAATTGATTGATCACATGGATTGATCATTAACAATACCGTCTGTGTTTTATTTCTAGGAGCAGCTAAAATCTCTTCAGGAGAAAGTGAGCAGAGTAAGGGTTAAAGATTGTATTGGAATGCTGGACAGAACTAGGGTACTTATATGTGTCTCACTTCATACACTGAACACTGAAATACTCTATGAATAATTTATTTCATTTTAGATTTTGTCCATGGCTAGAGTCCAAATTGGCCTCTACGGTCAAAAGTTTTTGACTTGTAATCACCAACCTGTTACCACTATGAATTTGAATCCTGGGACCAAAGTTTACATGTGATTAAGCTGTCCAGCTAGCATATTGAGGGCTAGTGGTTCTACTCAGGTCTAAGCTTGGGGTCTTCCTCCACCATTAAAGTTGGAAAGTTGCCAAATGACCCTGGCTGTTGGTGTGAAGTTAACTCTGGTGGAAAAGGGGTCTAATTATATTTGAATGAAAGTAACAACATGTGACAAGTTAGCATAATGTAATGTATATGAAAATTTGAATAGGAAAAAAAATCAGACGATCTAATTTTATGTTTGGTTTGTTTAGAGTTAAAATAAAAAGACATACAAAACAGAAGATCAATTATTCAAAGAATATCATAAAATTAGCTGGATTGTATTAAAAAACAGTGTTTTGTACATAAAGGTTAAATTTGTCAACAAGATAAAAAATATTCTTTTAACAAACATAATGTATCACAACAGTTTTTTGTTTTTTATATATATATATGGCTAACTAATCACTTTGTTGGTTTGTTTGAAAATTGTTGTTACTTATAGTTATACTTGTATATACTTGCTAGGTTAAGAATATGATCGTCATGGTTACCAGTAAGTGGGCATTAGACTTACAAACAGTAAGACGTAAACAGGTATGACTTGTGTTAAATTTCCAGTCAGGTTATAGAACATTGAACAACAACAACATAATTTAGAATTTGTTTATTATATTATTGTAATTTTTTTAATTTGTTCAGTCTGCTGTATTTTATGAATCCTTTTATTTATTTCCATTCAGTAATTTAAGTATCATTGTACCTTCTGTCTTCAAGTTCTTAAACAATACTTGTTAAGTAAGCAAAGATGTTGTCTCTTATTTAAATTTGTAAATTGTTATACATGCACACATTTTACTCTGAGTTGATCCTGAGCCTTATGTGTATATTTACATCACAGCCGCTCAGTTGAGTCTGTTTCCATACAGCACAGATTTTGATTAAAATACCCTGAGGGTCAGTCCAAAAAAATAGTGGGTTGTGTTTCTTCAACTAAATATGAAACTAATCAATGTTTTTTATGTGTAATTTGAATTTATTTATTGTACAATGTTTTTTATCTGAATTTGAAAAAAAGATTGTTTTTTGCAGACAAAGATATTTGAGTATGCAAGTAGTCCAGTCAAGTTGCATATAGAAACATTAAAACCAGTCCAGTCTTCTGATGATGAAGATGAAGAATCCGACAATGAAGACCACATACCTAATAAAATACCAAAACTCTCTGATGTTGACGATGAAGTTAATTTTCAAACCAGTGTGACAGATACTGTACAGAGGACAAATGGTGATGTTATCAGTATGGAGAATGAGTCATGTAATGTGCAATTATCAAACAATAGTGCAGAAACTGTTAGTCAAGTAATACAAGCAGCATCTAAAGATGAAATTTGTGAAGGTATTTCAAATGGAACACTCTCACAGACTGACTCTAGTGAAGTAACAAGTGATCCTGGTACTTCACAAAGTCTGGATGTACCAGTCATTAGTTCATCTGATGTGACATGATACAGTGTGTGTGTAGACAGTGATGTTCTTACCTGAAAGTTTTCAGTGAAGTATTCACATTTACATTCATCATGTCATTCATACTGAAAGTTTTCAGTGAAATATACACATTTACATTCATCATGTCATTCATACTGAAAGTTTTCAGTGAAATACACACATTTACATTCATCATGTCATTCATACTGGAAGTTTTCAGTGAAATATACACATTTACATTCATTATGTCATTCATACTGAAAGTTTTCAGTGAAATATACACATTTACATTCATCATGTCATTCATACTGGAAGTTTCTGAAGAGAAGAATTTAGTAAGTTCTATTATGAAACTTGACCATGCAGGTGCTAGTGTTCTGTGTCCAGGTTATATCTCATATAATTAATATGTTGGATAGAATGATGACAGATGTTCTATTTCTTGAAGGATATCTTCTCTCTCAAGTTATAATAGTCATTTAATACATCAAAGTTGACTTATCTCTAGTCATTAATTAACTTTATACAATGCAAAAAAGTAACAGGGTTTTCAGAGTTGAATACCCATAGAAAAGTCTGGGGTTTTTTTTTGAAGTTTGCAGTATTTGAACCAGTGCAAGTGTTTGTACGTTGTAAGTGCTAAATAATGATCAAATTGTCCACAGTACTGTAGCGTATATGATTAAACAATTAAATTTAATAATCTGTGAATATTTCTACATTTGTATGAAAAATAATCTGCTAATCATTTCAATGTAAAAAAGCACTAATAATTTCTCTGACTTCATTTTTGTGTTTTAATATACCTAACTTTATTTGATGTACTGTGATTGTAGCATGTTCAATATGAAAGTCACCGCTACTGTAAACAATGACACTTTACTCAGGATATTTTGCATTGTTCAGTTTTCAGATTTTAATTAATTTGAGAATGGTTTGAAAAATTTCACATAGTGGACTGGTATTCAGAATTCTGAAGTTCCAGTATTCAGGACAAAAATTGGGACCATGAAACTTGTGTGATTTATGGAGGTTCTAGTTTTCAGAGTGTTCAGTATTAGAAGTTATTTTACTTACTTTGTATACACCACAACACAATATTATAATTATACAATAATAAATATTCTTGGATCATAATAATCTCACAATTCTGTTCTGAGTTAAGGCCCTTATTTCAAGATGAATTTTTAAGATATTGATTGTACGCTGACAAACGTAATATAATGCTTAAATCTATTTTATCTATGTACCCTACAGAGAAGACATTCACAGAAATCATTTGACGTTGATTTTGATTTGTTTGTTCATCATTTTGTCTTCATTTAATTACCTTCTGTTGTTGATAAGTCAGTCTCCATGATATAACTAAATAAATCTTGTATGTAACCATGCGTTCTACTATCTTTATTATGATGAAGGTTTCATTCATAGACGCAGATAGACAATTGTGAAATCTTCCATAAACCATATTATTTCTGCCCTAGTCTGAAATAAGTTGATGGAGTTGGAGCGTGCAGACCCTGACGGATTATTTGCACATTTGTAGATAAAACAAACTTGTTTGATTATTGTAAAATTTAATAATAAATAGTAAAATCTAGTTCAAATGTACAAAGTATTTAAAGCTGGAGATTTTCCATCCTGTCTTAATTTACCTTCATGTGATTTTGGGTAAAATTTTGATGTTCAGCTTTTATAATGTTTGATTAAGTTCTCGTCATCATTACACAGGGCTTCAATTCATAGATATGTCAAGTTTTGTTGCAGCTCTACTACTGATACATTTATAAAAAAATCTAAGCAGAGATCACATGACAGAAATAATAGTAGTACAAGTATTTGATTGGTAACAAATGGCGCATAATTAAATAAAAAATAAATAAAAAAACAAGAGCCAGTATTTGTTTCATCATGTTGTTACATTATTTGATGGAAGCACATAATGTTTTTAACCACAAAATCAAAAGATTATGAAAAATTCCACATTGTAACTTATGTAATATATATGTTCACACTTCTCAAAACCGTTGGAACCTCATTTGTTTTACAGTACTGGAGAATCTGAAACACGATAATTGTAGCTGCCCTCTGAATGAATAATAGCATGAAGTTATAAATATCACCATTAGTAGACGTAACAGTCTAGAAAAACGTACTTTATATGAACATCATGATCTATATTGCTTCATAATAGTTTTTACTGCACCTTAATCTTAGTACCGGGTAGTTCTTTGTGATTCTTGCCACTAAGGCGTAATGGACACATCCTTCATAAATTTGAAATGAATCAATCTTACTGGGACATTCTACATGCCTGAACTATAAACTATTGCACCTATATCCTTGTATTACAGACTGGCTTATAACACTGTGGCTGCTTCAGCATATGTTTTGGATACAACATGTATTTTTGTCTCATTGTTTACGACCTCTGATATTTTCTTCTCTGCCTCAAGACGTTTGTACGTTGGGTTGAAGAGTAGTACGAGACACACAACAGCTATGGTGGAGAATATGTTGAATATATACAGGTTCGAATCTGAAAACATTAATGTCCGTGAATGGATTTATATATTACTTACGAACATTGTAAGGGCCTCAGTGGTCGAGTGATGGTCTCTGACTGATAGTAATCTCTAGCTCATCGCTGCTAGGAGTTCAAATCTTACCCCTGACCAAATTTCACAGGTGGGGAAGCTGTCCAGTTTGTTTACGGAAGGTCAGTAGTTTTACCCAGGTGTATGCCTGTAAGTCTTAAAACTGGAAAGTTGCCAAATGACCTTGGCAGTTGTTGCAACATTAAACCCAAATGGAAAAAAAAACCTATGAACATTCCTAATATGGTGGTAACTGGTGGTAGGAATAATTAACTATCATTAAATTGTGGTGTTTTTGTAGGTTGATAATCTGAACATCACCACACACTGCCACTTTATACATGTATTCTTTTATCATAGTATATGGCATTGTTCATATTCACAAAGTCTGTAGAAACTACAGTACTAAGTTATATGTAACAATGTGGTAGATAGTGGTTTAGTCTAAAGCATATTGGATGCAGACATTACTACAGTATATGTATGATAGAAAATCTCATAAAAGTAAGTTGTTTGTTGTTAACATGTTACCTGTCCAATCCTGAGGTTCAAACACTGTTGTTGTAGCATTCTCTGGTATGTGACAACCAGTATCAAACATTGCCTCATGGGAAGGTAAAGGTTTGGTCAGATACTGCATGAGGAACATATATGCTATCCCCTGTGCTTGTCTGTAAACAAACAATCTCACTACACGCATGCATTGATTTTCATATCATTCAAATATTCTACCAATGCATCAATGCATTAATTTGATATTCTTCCTTTTTTTTCATTGGTGGAATTTCTTTGTTCAAAGTAAATGTAGGCCACACAACTGATGTTTAGATTGCTGTGTACTCCACTAGTGCTCAGAATCATATAAAATAGACATTGATTTATGACGAATTTGAGTTTAATTGATTGTGCAGTTATCCTGACTAAGCATAGGAATAACATGTAGACAAACTCCACTGCCATAAGACTGCTATATTCAAAATATTAACACTGACTTCAACTTTTTCCATGTAAACGTACTGTGCTTAAATAAACAATATTGCACGATACTATCTACCGTTATGTGATGTCACCATGTAAACAAGTAACACTAGTGTCTATTCACTCAATTACATGATAATAACATGTTAGAATGGAAATAGATCTTGAAGTTATGTGAACTATTGTTTAAAACAATTTTTTGTTCAGTCGCATGCAATTAATCACTGTGATTAAATACTACACGCCTGAATTCAAGAGCATGCTATATGTGAAGCTGTAATGCATGAAACATCATGATCTATTTTCTTAATTAGTTCTTATGAAAAATTTGTAATTCTGAATGTTATATTGCTAGTCACTCACAGATGTGAGCTCGAATCCCATCTAGGACCAAATTTCATTTGTGAGGAAGCTGTCCAGCTAGTTTAAGGAGTCATAAAATGACCCTGGCTGTTGTTGCAACGTTAAACTCTAGAGTATGTTTTATTAGTATATAAATAGATAAAGGGATGGTATGCCTTTCCCTGTTTTCGTGCATGCTTTGTATATCACAACTGAATACATGTTTATCATAGTACATGTACTTATAATTCACAGAATACCATATAACAGTACGAGAAAGAAAACCTTCTTTAAGTAGTTAATGATACAAAACAACATATAGTCATTAGACTTACCCACTGACAACACACAATCCTGAACTGGTTGCCTCGGCAACAGGGTAAGTGACTTCTACAGCCAGTTCCATACTGATAGGATATATCGTTAGACCAAAACCACCAAATAGTGCTGTTGTTATAGCAACCAGTACATGCTGATCTCGTAAACGTGAAACCTATACAAATTGAATCATTTAAACAGTATGTAAAGAAAATAATTATTAGTTAAATAGGTCATATGACCATGATTATTGGTATGCTGATGTCTATGCTTTGGTTGACAACAGTGACTGTCACATACAATCACAGACTGGACATAATGTTATAATGAGAAAACTAACACTAGTTCAAACTTCGGTACCGTGTAAATGCACAAAACAAAATTTGTTGCCAATTTTACATTATTTTGTGACAATAATAATTTATGTTTGTGAAAAGTGCTTGTGTTTCATGAAAATAATATTTCTAAGGTAATGAAAAATCAAGCAAGTTCATGCTAACAAGAGTCAACTGTACAACAATTGTAGAGAAATTGTTTTTATCTTCATTATTTCTAAAAGTTTGGTGTAGAATCTTATTTTATACTTGAGCCATGAACCATTTCTCACTCAGAAGAAGTGTGACCAACCTGAGTAAATGCTATACCAGCCAGAACAGCGAGAGCAAATGAAACTTTGAGTACTTCATCAAATTGTTTAGTTTTATCTACATACAGACCAGCGATTCCAGAGAGTATCATGCCCAGTACAATCATCAACGCTCCACAAATGCCTGCAAAATCCTGTAAATATACCGTGCATACCTGAGTCTTGTATTTACAGATAACGGCAGGAATTTCCGAATGTGTCAAATGTATTTTCAGTAAAAATTGAATTGTTTTCAATGCATTGTCCATATTCAACAGTTTAGATGTATGGTAAAACCTCACATAGTGACCACTGCAATAGTAAAACCACCTTGTTATAACAACCACTTATTTTGGGACCTGCTTTCAATAATTCCCCTATAATTCAACTCAATAATGAGACAACCTCATTTTTATGACTAATTTTTGGGTCCAAAAGGTTGTCTCAATATCAGATAAGATATAAATTGCTAACTTACATCAGAATAGCCACGAGGGCATAAAATCTGTTCTATGAACGAAGCCAGGGCAGTAAACAGAGCCAGTCCCGCTCCAAATGATAGATTTAATATGATGTAGTTTTTATTGGTAATAATCTGCAGAAAAAATTACTTTCATTAATGTTACAAACAATAATCAACATGGTTAAAACGGTTGGACATGACCAATTAGGAATCAATTGAATACTTTAAATACTTGATAAATGTTAAGAATAAACAAACTTATGTCTATATATTGATGGAAGCTTGTTAAACAAACTGATAGTTGATTTAAACCTTGAGTCAACACAATTTATGGGAAATGACAAGATAGCATGATTAAAACAACTAATGTTTAAACAAATTGATAGAATAAACGACAGAGCAGAACTAGTCACATACATGTAATTATTGTAACATTTAAATAGACAATTCAAAGAGGTGATTTAAGTCTTGAACACAGTATTTATATAAATCAATTTTATACAAAAATGATTTAAAGCTAAAACTATCCATTTTATTGACCCGATGTGAATAAAATACAAACTGCTTTCAATCCATCAAGGAAAGGCTGTGTTACTTCCCCTGCACTTGGTGATGGAGGAGTTAGTGGCCTAGATCTTCGTACACCAAAGGTTGCTACCAAAACTATAAGGAATGCTGGAGCTGATACAACCCATAACTGGAAAATATCAGTCATAATCCTGTATAGATGTATATACAACCCATAACTGGAAAATATCAGTCATAAACCTGTATAGATGTATATACAACCCATAGCTGGAAAATATCAGTCATAAACCTGTATAGATGTATATACAACCCATAACTGGAAAATATCAGTCATAATCCTGTGTATCAACTGTTGAAAAAAATAGTATATGTGTTTTCTTTCCTATTCTCATTTGACAAAACAAACCAATATACGCCTGTTCTCCCATAAACCTCACCCTTACAGATAAGAGATGGAGGACCCTGTTGTTACATTCTACATCAAACAGCTGCAGAAAACATACCATACGTACTTTACCTGGTATCAAAACATACCCCTTACAGTACTCAATTAATAGCATTTCTAAGATGGATGAAGTAAATCATTTATGCTAATTTGAAAGTCTATATGAATATTTAACTACATGATCATAGTTCCAAAACAATTTAGAACTTACAGCTAGTGGTATATCTGTTGACTCTTCAACAATCAGCGGAACAATGATAAAAGCTACCATGTTACCTAAAGGATTCACTGAAACACAGTAAAAACAGGCTCTAGTTTTATATTGTAACATGAACACTACAACACAAACATTCAATAATGTACCATAAAATACAGTAACAAGCATGGTGTCAGAAAAGGTAAGATTATTCAAGTTATTACTGGAGATTTACAGGTAAATCATGTTCAATTAAATGCAGCTTTAAAAGAGTAAAAAGTCAAGAAAATTGAAACATAATATTGTTACTTCATACCCCACTAGAACAGTAACTAATGATGCATGAACTTAAACTTGATTATGTAAATGCTTTCTGGAAGTATAGTAAATGAGTTCAGTTTTCAATGTAATACTGGTGATAAGCAAGGGATTAATTACTGTCCTAAGTTTGTTTAACGGAAAGTTTTGCTGTTAGGGAAGATCAGGGTTTAATGTTATCTTTGGTTTAAAATATCAAAGTATAACTTGGACATATGGTAACTCCAGTGTTTGTGTCTTCATAGTCAAGTTTAACAAGAAATAACCTTATCTCGAACAAAGTGTCGACCTTAAACATGAGTACATGACCTTAAATATCTCTAATAAAGTGTTGTAAGAAACATGAATACATGTACCACATCAAAATTAATACACCATGTAAGAATTTTCAATAAAACTCATCACTGAGTGCTCATCAATTATTTCATTCAAAGAGTTTTCATCATTAACACACATCATAAAATGCTCATTGGTAATTTACCTCATAGAGTGATCATCAGTAATATACCTCATAAAGTGATCATCAGTAATTTACCTTATAGAGTGATCATCAGTAATGTACCTCATAAAGTGATCATCAGTAATTTACCTCATAAAGTGATCACCAGTAATTTACCTTATAGAGTGACCATCAGTAATGTACCTCATAAAGTGATCATCAGTAATTTACCTCATAAAGTGATCACCAGTAATTTACCTTATAGAGTGACCATCAGTTATGGCACTGGATTCCAAAACAAGGATCAAAGAGTAAAAAGGTACAAAAATCTTAAAGCATACAGTTTGTATGATCATAAACTGCCGAACAATCCAGATAAGGGAACTACACGTTTTAAATCTGAAGTAATTCAATCTATCAAATATTGTCATATCTTAAGTACCGGTAGTTTTAACTTCACTCTCACACAAACCTTGTATCAATCTATCCTAAACTTCATGTATAATATGGATCAGTGTTTCTATATATATTGATGAACGTATGCACTTAACATCACCAGATATATCATGGATTGGTATAAAAATGATACATCACAACAAGCACTCCTGTCACAACCAAAACTTGGCAACAGTACAGGCAACATCACATTGTAGATAATTTTTTTTATAAAAAACAACTGCATAAAGTATAAGATTACTCATTTTATATAAGTAGACACAAAAATCAGCTAAACATACAAGCAAAACGCATTCAATGCACAAATTATGCCATTCATCTACAGTAAATGTTTACTCCTAGATTTATTTGTTATTTTGGTGTCAATAGATGTTTCTAATATCAACAATTATAATTTCTTCACCTATAAGACATGAACCTTAAGTCATAGCCTTGAACAGAAGGAAATCTTTACAATCACACAGAGGTATAATTCATATCATCCCCTCATAAGATAAAAACCCACACACAAACTGAACTGATTTCATTGTGAGATTTAAGTTGTCAAACCAAGGATCTCAAACAACAATTTTACTATACAGTGCAACCTCTCCAGAGCAGTCCTCTCTTGAGCAACAACCTTTAACAACAGTATGATTTTTTCCCACTGAACGATTTAACAATTAATTTAACCTCTCTAGAGCAACAACCTTTCAACGACAACATAATTTTGCTTCTCCCAAAGGATGTTGCTTTGGAGAAGTTGCATTGTACATGAACTCACTCATGCTTCCAATCATGTTAGCTGTTGCCCGGCGATTTTCTGGAAACCATAAAGCCGCCAGCTTTGTTGGAGCAAACATTACAAATGACTGGGCACAAGCTGTTAAAATCTGACCAGTCAAAAGTACAGCATAAGCATTTTCTCGAGGCACCACATTTAATGTGCTTATGTTGCGCAATAATGCTCCTACACCATTCAACCAGGCTGACACAATCAACTGTAATACAGAAATACCCAATTTATGAAAAAGTTCATGTTTTTAATAAAAACTAATGTAAAGCAGTCCACCTAACAGAAAAATGTTTTTACAAGACTGTATGACCCGCTGAATTTCAGTTTTACCACATTGAAACAAATAATCAATGGCTAAGAAATAGGTTCATGGAAGATGGATGTTAGTGGATGACAGATCTAAGTGGGGGTTGTTGTTGATGATCAATACATTAAACACACAACATGAACCATACAAAATGTGTGTGGTAAAGGCAGATAGAAACCAGACAGTCACAGATTTATCAATCACCCATGGTTAAACTCAAATAGCTTTCAAGGGTTTATCAAACAAAAAAATATGCTTTTTGATCAACAAAATAAAGTTACACTTTTAAATTATATATACAATGAATGCTGAGCAAGAAAACAGGAAGGTACACACACACACACACACACACACAGCTCAGTATATAGAACTTTAACACAGGAAGACATGAAGATAACTCAGTATATAAAACTTTATAACAGGAAGACATAAACACAGCTCAGTATATAGAAATTTATAACAGGAAGACATGAACACTGTGAGCTCAGTATATAAAACTTTATAACAGGAAGACATGAAGATAACTCAGTATATGGAACTTTATAACAGGAAGACATGAAGATAACTCAGTATATGGAACTTTATAACAGGAAGACATGAAGATAACTCAGTATATAGAACTTTATAACAGGAAGACATAAAGATAACTCAGTATATAGAACTTTATAACAGGAAGACATAAAGATAACTCAGTATACAGAACTTTATAACAGGAACACACGAAGATAACTCAGTATATAAAACTTTATGACAGGAAGACATGAAGATAACTCAGTATATAGAACTTTATAACAGGAAGACATGAAGATAACTCAGTATATAGAACTTTATGACAGGAAGACATGAAGATAACTCAGTATATAGAACTTTATGACAGGAAGACATGAAGATAACTCAGTATATAGAACTTTATAACAGGAAGACATGAAGATAACTCAGTATATAGAACTTTATAACAGGAAGACATGAAGATAACTCAGTATATAGAACTTTATAACAGGAAGACATAAACACAGCTCAGTGTGTAGCAGCTGTCCTGTAAATACAATATTAAACAAACTGTTGCTGCACTGATCAGTAATAGATTAATTTACATTCCTTTTATTTGCCAAACACAAACAGATTTTATAAAGTGGGCCTAAACATGCAATATCCAAACCTTGAATTAAAAATTGAAGAAATCTTTGAGCTGAAACCCATGCTGAGATATTTCAAGATATAACCCAGACAAGCTAGCAGATAATGGCTTTACCAATGTAACTAAAATAATCAGGCACTTCAAATGTTTAACAAAGCCCTTAATACAATCATGGTATCATGAAAGATAAAGGACACACATGTATTGTGTGACTACAAAGCAAATGGAAAGACACATTGTGTGTTGTATAATTATCATTTATTTGAAGTGTCATAATTCATATTTGTACTGGATATTTGATTCAAATTGTCTCCCCCCAAAATTGAATGAATTATTGGTATGAATAATTAAGGTAAATGACAAAGAGTGTACACTATATCATGAATTTGTTGACATATACATGTAATTTGTCCTGAGGGTGCTATCATTCATATGTAGTTAGATCGTTTTGCTATTTTATGTTTTCAGTGCCTTCCTAGCAAGCAAGCAAACCAGTCTTCCAAACAAACATTAGACTGACATATTGCTGACCAGTCAGAAAACAGCATGAAGCTAAATATCAATCAATACACCATATTTTTCTCAGACATGTTAGTAAGTGAAAACTGTGGTTGTAGTAACAAGATTCAGCCCCAAAACAATCCATGTCTGAATCACGTTTATAATACTCAACAATAATTTTATTCTGTCTTTATTGTGTTTAATTTAAGACCCCTACTCAGCAGTCTGTAAACCTAACCAATGATTCTATGTCGATGTCCAATATTCATTCTTACAAGAAACATCTGATTCAGCCCTTGCATAAGGCACTACACAAAAAATGTTAAATGTGCATTTCCGTTATTAGCCTTTTCAAAAGCTGTTCATAATTCTGCATATAATAAAATTACACCTATACTTTATAAAACCAATGGCTAATTGGTACAACTACCATAAACAGATGCTGTAGTGAAAGGATACGAGTATAAAGGATTGGTAACATTGAGACGTACACTGGTTCGCAGTCCAAATGTATCTAACACCCACGTTGCGACAAAGCCTAATGGTACTGTAGCAAACATGAATGTCATTGACAGCATGTTAAGTTGTAGAGAAGATATCCTGTAGAAAACTATAGTCGTGTCTGCTGCTGCAGCAAATGTGATCCACATCTGAAATTAAGTAATTCGTATCATCCAAGGTAACATATAATACATGATCATATAAATCAGGGCAAGGTTGCATTATATTAATTTCAAAGAGGAAAAAAAGTTCTGAAGGAAACAGCAAGATGTCTTTATGAATAACACTTATTCTCAATTATAAGGAACATTTTACAAAAATACATGTTGCAGCTGATTAGCAACATAATTGATACGTCCAGAAACATATTTATCTGACACACATCAAGTATTTGTTGCATAGGTCAAACCATGGTACCTTGAAGTGGTTGAAAAAAACAAGTCACCTGATAAAACATGTTTTTAACTTTCATTATCATAATGAAATACCACAGAAATTGATAATACCTAAATTAATCATACCTACATTACTGGTAGACTTGTGTGTTATCTGGAAATTGTTTCTCTTTTTTGAAACATTCTGTTTACAGTCCTGGTAGATGTTTTACTATTTAGAAATGGCAAAATGGTAGGGGGTAATTTCAGTTAAGTTCATGTAAAAGATTTAAACTGAGACACTTATTGCTGATGAATAAACGTTTTATTCCAAATCTGAGTGTGGCATATTTTATACTTATAGAAAGTGCTCCTTATTGCTGAGAATAGGTGATACATCAAATGATAGACTTTTCCAGCAGTGGTGTATGAAAGCATGGAGAGGAAATGGTTGAAATATTTTATTAATCCATGGGAACAAATTATTTTTGATTTGAGGGAATTTTGAGAGAATCAGTGAGAATAGATTATTTAGTGAGAAATATTTTTTTAATCTGTGGGCATAGATTATTTCGTTGTCAACTGACAGATTCCCAAGGCAGTACTCAAGGGTTACAATAACAGAACTCAAACATCCTGCAAAAACTGCAAATGGCAGTTTTTTAAAAGGGAATGTAACTCTTGAGTACGGCTTTGGTTTGATTGGCTAATTTAAGACTAGAGCAGATATATCCTCTTAGTGCAACAAAACAGTAACTAGAGCAGATACATCCTCTAAGTGCAACAAAACAGTAACTACAACAGATACCTCCTCTTAGTGCAACAAGACAGTAACTACAGCAGATACCTCCTTTCAGAACAACAAAACAGTAACTACAACAGATATCTCCTCTTAGTGCAACAAGACAGTAACTACAGCAGATACCTCCTCTTAGTGCAACAAAACAGTAACTACAACAGATACCTCCTCTTAGTGCAACAAGACAGTAACTACAGCAGATACCTCCTTTCAGAACAACAAGACAGTAACTACAACAGATACATCCTTTCAGAACAACAAAACAGTAACTAGAGCAGATACATCCTCTTAGTGCAACAAAACAGTAACTACAACAGATACATCCTCTTAGTGCAACAAGACAGTAACTAGAGCAGATACATCCTCTTAGTGCAACAAGACAGTAACTACAACAGATACCTCCTTTCAGAACAACAAAACAAATTATTTTTGATTTGTGGGAATTTTTTTTAATCAGTGAGAATAGATTATTTAGTGAGAAATATTTTTTTAATCTGTGGGCATAGATTATTTCGTTGTCAACTGACAGATTCCCGAGGCAGTACTCAAGGGTTACAATTACAGAACTCAAACATCCTGCAAAAACTGCAAATGGCAGTTTTTTAAAAGGGAATGTAACTCTTGAGTACGGCTTTGGTTTGATTGGCTAATTTAAGACTAGAGCAGATATATCCTCTTAGTGCAACAAAACAGTAACTAGAGCAGATACATCCTCTTAGTGCAACAAAACAGTAACTACAACAGATACATCCTCTTAGTGCAACAAGACAGTAACTACAGCAGATACCTCCTTTCAGAACAACAAAACAGTAACTACAACAGATACATCCTCTTAGTGCAACAAGACAGTAACTACAGCAGATACCTCCTTTCAGAACAACAAAACAGTAACTACAACAGATACATCCTTTCAGAACAACAAGAGAGTAACTAGTGTAGATACCTCCTCTAAGTGCAACAAGACAGTAACTAGAGAAGACAATCCTTTCAGTGCAACAAGAAGGTAACTAGTAATTTACTTTGTGTACATTTATAACATTGTTTCATGATTTGCGAACACAACATATTTTATCACTCTGACTGTATCTCGAAAAACACGCTGAACTGTGTGAAAACTGGATTTGAGATTAATGTAATCTTTCAATTGTTGTTTGCTTCATATATCAAGAAACAGGTCACTGCATTTTCAAACCTTTACCATTAGTTCTAGTCACCTATTACAGCTAATTAAACATTCTGTTCAGTTATAATTCAAAATAACTCTTCAAATTCAGTTTGTTTTAAAATCTGTGCACAACATTTGATAATCCACCAAATAAGCACAAAGTATAACAAAACAAACTATATATTTACCATTGCATTGGATAAATTTAAAGCACAGACTATAGCTAGCATGAACCATCTTGCAGGGTACAGTTTATATTCAACATGTCCTCTGTCTTCTGTTGTTATATCTAGATGTTCACCAAGCTTTCTTGGTGCTGTATGATCCGTAGTGTGAACATCATTCACATCGTTTACATCATCCATTACTGGTGTTACTTGTGTCATAGTTGAATCCTCCATTTGTAAAACTAAATTGTTTCTATCTCGTCTTAAGATTGCTGGAAACAAAGAATTGAATACTTTCTTGTTAACACAACTTAAAGTTTGCAGTTTGATTGTAGCCATCTAAACCATGTGCTTTGCATCTTATTTTGTTCAATGTTCACTTTGAGCTAATTAGATGATAATTAATATAAATGCCTGAGTTAATCCATCACTGTGTGTGTGAAATGTTTTAAACATATCTTATACCTCATAAACTCTGATAGATTGACGACACGTAGAGTCTTCATATGAGCTCAGATTTCACTGTTATTTCATATCTTAAACATGTAGTTGACATTTTTTTTCTATATTTGGACTGAGCTACAATGGCAACACTTTACACATGATCTGTTCACATAATATTAAGTCACGCATCAAATCATATAGTAAGGATCACTGACACTGAATTTTATACATGTACTTATTTAAATATACATACATACATACATACATACTTATGCCAGTATATTGATTTTTCTACATTTTACGACATCTGCACACAATTTTATGAATTTCGAAAAAATAATTTTTATTGATGAATAATTAGCATGATTTAAAACAAATGTAAAATTATCCAATTTAAATGTATATCATTCCCATTCGTATGCTTTATTCACACAAAATAAAGTTGAGAAATAGATACATCGCATGGCAATGATACATCATGCATAAAATATACATGTATTATGATATACAGCATTGTTACATGAGGCATTAGAAATTTGTCAGTGTAAAAAATTACCAGATTTCCTGTTTCAATTTATTCGTAATTTAATTTCATTCTCATAACTGATATTTTTAATCATGACAATTGATACACATGATAAACATGGAAACAGTTACCTGAAAATTTCCAGCTGATTGTTCAAACAGCACTAATTTGTCAATTAACAACTGTCACTATAAATGAACATGAACCAAGTATTACATTAGAAAAAGTATTTTATTACCTCATTTTTGTTTAAATAACCACAAGACTAGTGAGCAATATGGGTAAGGTTGAGTAAAATCCTCAGTCACGCCACCTTATAGACAAACATGTTTCATTCCTATAATACCATGTGTGTTCAACTATTTCATCATAGCTTGTAGTATTCGCTCCATTGAATGAACATACCGAGGTTTCTCAGCCCGTTATCAGCATGAATGACTAGATCAGATCATAGAAGGTAAAGTGAAGTGATCAAAAATCATCTTTTCGGAAGCATTGATTTCATTGTTTTTATCGGGTCATGGTTCAGTCTTTAAGCCTGAGGAAAACGGGGAACGCTTATCTATGTTATAAACCATAGACTAATTTAACAAGGGACTATAAATGTGGACTCAAGGTCACATGATTGATAATGATATTTTACTTGGCGGTCAATCTCTCACTCTATCATTGGTTTGGTCATTTCTCAAAACTCACCTGGGCAGGTATGAATTTCTTGTTTATTTCTTACACCAGGACCCTCATATCTCAGCACTTAAATGTTAAAATCTAGTCTAATGACTCTGAATATAGAGGTACTGTATGTTTTCAAAGAGGATTACAATCGTAAATGGAAGAACAATCATAATGAGGAATGGCAGTATTCAGTCAAATTATCAAGTTATCATAAAGTGACCAGATGTTTAGACTGGTCATGTCCTCAGATGACTTGTAGTACAAGGACCCGGTGGTGTTGACTGGTTATTGACATCAATCGGCCAGAGGTAAATGACTCAAGATTTCGGTCAATGACTATCTCAGCTGTTTCATTGCATACTGATAATTTGTATCACATGTTCACAAAATTATGAAGCTTTTCAACTAATTTTATAATTATAGAATATAGTTTTTTATTACTACGCCTTGTATAAATCCATCTCTGTATATCTATCATATAGTAGATCAGTTTGCATCTAGCATACAAAACCATTTTGTATGCAATATTCTCTGAAGTTCAAACCTTTCTCTGCAATTCTTATCTTACATTCCTGGACTATCTTTGGATGAATTAATGATCTTGGTTCTAGCAATATCATATCGATACTGTACTTTAGAAGTATATCTAGGTAGAGATATTATACATTATTATCTAACAGACTTTTATATGACAACTTATTGTCTAGCAAATACATATAGTTTAACCGAGTGTATTGAAACTGTAAAAGCCAAGTTGAATGTCCAGATCTGAAGACTTATATTCTAAGCATTCTTTGTTTTTAAAAAGCTCACAAAAAAGCCATTGTACTACGCTGACTTCACATGTTAAGCTTTAATGAAAATATACCCTGGTTCACACAGAAATCTTTCACAAGGATTAAGTGAATTTCTTGGAAAAAGTTTTTTAGCACAATTTTCCACTTTCCAAATAGTGGTAGTTGGAAGCCGATGCTATTATTCAAAATTTAATTGTAATAGTGAAAACTATTAACATTTAGTAGAACTTTGTGTGTACACACGTGCATATATATTTGTGTGTATGTGTGCATATATGTGTGTGCCAGATATCAAAGTTTACAATTCCTTGCAACTCCATCAAAATACATGCCTTGAATTTTGCAGGTTGTCTGATAATTCAAGCTTGCATCTTCTCCCATTCACTGCTACCAGACTTCAGACGTGTCAATACTTTAGAAACAATAACACAAACAGGCATGATTAGTAATATATTTATTGCTTTTGAAAGAAAATCTTAATATATAAACATTTTAGGGTACATTAAGACATAAGCTATGCAAACTGAAACTTAGTGCATAATATACCAATACAAAGAAGCGACTACGACTATAAGACTGCCCACAGAAAAAAATACCATCAATAAACATTTGGACACATTATGAAAAATATTACAATGAAACAAAATTATTTCCATCAATATTGCTACATAAAACAGTATTTTCTACAGAACAAATAACTGAGTTGTCTGTGTACTTCAGAGAAAGGTACATAACACAAATCATAAAATGCTGATTTAAAAATATTAAACATTTAAGCAACACAATTCAAAATGTAAAATTACCCGAATTATCCATAGATATTTTATATAAATTTACCCAGGCGTATTTTTGATGAATAATGACTCTCTGAAATACACAAAAAACACTTTTTATCCAATGCTGACGTTCTTGTTTCTCACACAATCAATGAATTGCAGATTTGGGACTTTATAAAGAATTATTGTCTTTAATGTCAAAAACATTAATTTTATTTGTATTTAATCAGTAAAACCAGATGAAACAGAGCTAATTTATCCCGAAATGTTACACATACATTAAAAATATGAATGTCAGAATCTTTTCAGTATGATGAGGCTTAATTATAATTTATTTATTACTTCTAAAATTATGGTTTTTGAGTCTGCATATAGTGTGACATCAAATTGAATACATGAACAAATTAACTGATCGTTCTGTAATGATATGACACAAAGAAAACATCAGGTAAACTGTCACATACTTCTCTGTTAGCAGCAAAAATTACAAAACATTCAACGACAGTGTGTGTCTGTCAGTATCATATAGAAATATTGGAGATTGCAAAGTGAAACTTATATAAAAGTATTGGTATATGTTAGAACAAATTTTACTATATATGATTACTGGTAATAAAAGGTGAAGTGTAAATTCAAAATCATTCACCTTAAAATGAAATTTTGTTCAAAATGAGGAATCTTTAAAAATGTCCAAACAGGAAGAGGTAAACAGTAACACATACTGGTAAATCAGTAAATTTATACAATCACTGTGTCATTATTGAGCGTACATTAAAACAGAAAGAGAAACTTCATCATGAAGTAATACAGTAGTGGTAGAAGACAATACCTAACAATATACATGTATAGATAAATGCTGACATTCTACTGAATGAGAACATAGATATGTTACCTGTAAGAAAGAAAAAAACATACAATATCATGATAGCCATGATAAATGACAGAAAAACAGTCAACATTAAAAAAAGCATTATTTTTACATAATGTTGCAAATTACAAAGACAAAAATGAGTGTGCACATTAAAATATTTCAAATAATACAAATTAAACCATGCCACATAATAGCAATTTTCAATTTTTATTTTTCATGCTTTATATTAGCACAACATTTATAAGAATACAATTGTACTTTCAATAAAATACTCTTAATTTCTTATAATATCTATCTTCATATTATAACCTGACTTAAGGTGAGGTAGATATTGTTATTTTTCTATAACTTTTATACCAAATTCTCTAAAAATTGCTTAACTATTCAAGCAAGCTAGGTTTCCATGACAACACAATGAAGCAAGCAACTTAGCAGAAAAAATTCTTGGATTATTCTTTAAGAATGCCATTTGTTTGTAATAAAGAAAAAGTCACTTGATTCACTTCAAAGACACAGATGATAACATGATCTGACTCTCTCAAAGAATTGGATATCTGAATAATTTCAAAATAATAGCCGTTAATTTAATTACAAAAATAGCATACTGTGTAAAAAAATAATGCAATTATATCGAAAATGATCATTCATTATGTGTGCAACACACATACTAGAGAAATCTGGTTTCTGAAATGTGTACGGGCATTATTCACATCATATCAGTGAAGCATTTCCAGCACACAGTTCACCAAAAGCTATCCATATTAAAAACTATTTTTACCCTTTGCGACATGCAAACATCTCATGTGTGGACTTTAAATGATCATGAAACAATACTTCATCAGTGTACTCTTAGCTCTTCATTGAAGTAGAAAACAGAATAATTTTGTTCAAAACAATTTATTTTAACCTTTTTTCCAGATTTCTAGTACATGTATGTTTTATAAGTTTCAAAACATAATTCTTAATACTACATATTTCATTCAAAAACAACACAATTCATAAAATGAGAAACAAAACAAGATTTTGCGGCAGAATATCTAATACAAACATAATATCATAAACTATAAGTGTATTTAGTTATGAAACATAACAGAGAAGTTAAATCAATGACTATGATCATGTTCTCTGTTAAAACAAGCATATTATAGACTGGCCATAGATTCAAAAGAAAACATCCACACAATGTAAGAATTCGAAGATATACAAACTAATAATATTATGCATAACATAACCATGACTGATATGGGGTTAAAATACAAATGAAGGAACTGACAGAAAATATGGTGTATGTAAGGAATGGTGTGAAAGGTTTAAATCAGAAAGTAAACTGGACAAAACAGCTGTTTTTCAGTTCAGATGTAATATTTCTATGAACTATGATTTCAGCTCATTTTTATTTATATCGTCAAAACTTAAATAACCTCACAATAGGATTAAAACAATATTACAAAACAAAGTTGAAATATCAAAACTTTTACTTAACTACGGTAACAGAGATATAAAATCATAACACACACCGTTAACATGACAACAGTATAAAACATCATTAACAGGCAGAATTCAACTAAGGAAAACACTCAGAAACAAAAACAATTTAATTCTACAAAACTATACAAACTGGACTAACAAGATGGTTTTTACAGTAAATTATTCCATGTTTCAACATGCTATTACATCTCTTATACAATTTTAAGACTTAACTGACAAGGCAATTTAACCAAAGTTCGAAATAATTTCCCAGTTACAGAAATAAATCATTCGTGGACATTAAGTAAAACAAAGTATTGAAAACAATTATCTAAATGAATACTTCTTATTTGATAAGAACAAATTAACAGATACATGTCCAGCAGAATATGTAGAACATCAAACTAACAAATCCATGTGTAGTACTAGGTTTTCTCCAATTTAAAAACAACAATTAATAGTTAACATTAATTGTTGTGGAACGCTCAAGTTCCAATTTGTCAACAATACTATTTCCCACTGTTTTACAGTCAGCAAATTACATCTGTGTTATCTTAACAACTTACAACATTTAATTTAAAAACTGAATTACAAAATTACAAGTAGATGGTGGGATTTCCATCAATGCAAAAGATTGAAGAATGCTGAATTAAAATAAACCCTGAAAATTTACAAACATCAATTTAGTGTAAGATTCACAAATTTAAGATGATCACAACCACTACCTGAATGTATATTTCATTAATAATGGCTAATTCTGCTATTTCATAAAATATTCAGTTTAGATATATGTAACCAGCATTGACTGCCAGTAACTGAGGGTACATTTTCCCAGGAATGAGGCACTACAACATGGTTCTTTCTTTACAAAAACCTGACCATGCCATCAAAAAGTTCCTATCACTCGGTTCAGCCTTATAGGCCAATAATTAATTTATGTAACATTAAATAGATTTAAATACTGCTTGGTGTTATATAAGAACCACTAATGTTTTTCAAGCGTTCTACAAAACAAATAATCTGTACAAATAATCAAATATCTACACACAGGACCTAACTATAGGTCTCCATATTGTAATCTGCTTCATAGACAAAATATTATCTAAATGGTACAACTCATTCAGTATATTACACTTGGAAGGAATTGCTAAAATTTGCATTGAAAATGTTGAACAATATAGAATTTATAAGAGAATGTGAAATTAAATGCCAGGAGAAAGATTTCATACAAGTTAAATTCCTCTAAATATCATAACACACAGAGGTGAATACTGAGCTATTTCTTAACATAACAAATCATAAAAATTGCCAACAATAATTTCCAAGTATCACGTAATCACCCATTTAATTAAACAACCATCCCTTGATGATTCTGGTAGTCAAGAAATTAAAGATTTGCGTTTTATAATCAACGATACGAAACACCTCCAGTAAACATAATTTGTCTCCCTTAGTATAAAGATTAGAATTAAGCTAATTTAAAGATTTCATGTTGACGTATTAAACAAAACAGCAGTTTTCTTCCTAGAATAGAACAGGATGATCAATAAATAAAATATTTTACGTTGTATATTCAAAGTGTAGAAAAATGATGACACAATATTCAAATGAGTCACGATAAAAATTAACTACTTGGAGAGACGGTTAAATAACTGAAAATATAGTGTAGTAGCATTCATAGGTTAACAAAAAAAACAACATAAAACTGGATAAAATCAGCACAATTTGCAAACACAACAATAAAGGTGTAACAAACAGCACTTAATAAGACAATAATAAGTTGTGACAAAAATGTACAAGACAAATAAGTTGCATTCAGCAAGAAAGTAGTCCTCTCCTTTCAATGTCTCATGTTAAAACAACAAAATATGCTGGTTTATAGGGAAGCTTGAGTGAATTTCATGAATACAAAAATCTTATGAACACCAGACACTCCACTTCCTGTAAGTAAAGATGACTGGTTCCAGAACATTCAGTGCTTCTAATCAGACTGGTTTCCTATTTCTGAGGCATCTGCTCGACATATCGGACAAGTTCTGTTTGTCTGAAATAAAGGAAAAGTTCACAATACAAAATCTGACAGAACAATGCTACATAAAAATTTATCATCCAAAAAAATGCCATCACATTAAAAAATATTTGCAAACAATAAAAAAGGTAATTATGCATAATTTACAACAGCAACAATTATGTAAACAAGACAAATGAAATGGCAACAACAAGTTGATTCTCTTTTGTCTGGAAACACCTATTACATCAGAAAATTTCTGTTTAAAGGTTATCATAATTGAAGTTACAGAAAATACATGAGAGATTATACAAATCATGTAACTGTACACTTACCTTCAACCACTTGTCAATACACTTGGCATGGAACTCATGATAGCATGGTAAAACTCTCAGTAATTGTCTGTTTTCAAACTCACACATGCATACAACACATGAGGTTTGGTCAGCGCCATTTCGTAAATTTTCACCGTTAAATCTGTAAGCAGGAAGCTGTTCAATTTCTGGCTTGCAAAGACCTTTTGGCTTGGCATCTCCTAAACGTTCAGCCAGGTTTAATAAGGCTTCATAATTTTCTTCTGATGCCTCATCATGGAAGTCACGCCCGTACGGGGCTACAGGAGGATTTCCTAACATCGCCCTAACAATGAAAAAACACTTCATTTAAAACATTTGAAAACCACAATTAAAATGATATAACGGTTTTTAAACAGGTTTAACTTAACACAACACAAACTACCTATCTTCATCAGCTGGGCACCCTTAAAGTGACTGCACAAAAACATGACCAGATACAATTTTACTTTTTCCAAATATTTTAAAGGAGAATTTAATTTTTCATCAAATTGTTTCTTCTAAGGCTAAGAAGAGAATAAATCAATATTAGATGTAGACATAAGCATTAATCAAGCAGTCGTAATTAGTACTTTACAGTAAGAGAACAAATGTAATCAGTGTAAAAAACAACAATATGAAAGCAGAACTGATAAAATAAGCTGGATAACAATACATAGAACTGAAACAATTTTTGAGTATCTTATTTCTAATGTGTATCACCATGAAAACTGAAAATACAAAAACCCAGATACATTCTTTAATTGAGCCAATCTGGTTTCAACTGGTAATCAGCTACATCAGAGAGCTTTCATTAGACAGGCGGATATGAATTGCAATGAAACATTATGGTGCAAAGTAGAAATAGATTATGTTAAGTTATCAGAATTAACAGGTTATGCATTTCTGGAAATTTTGCAATTCATATATCAATTATAAAGTAACATTGGGATAAAAGTTAAACTATAATACAGGCTTTACTTCAAACTTAATGTTTTATTTATTGACCGATAATAACTGAAGAAGACAACATGGGAGTATGTTATCATATTTAAAAACAAAATGTGTCTACAACATATCTCATATTTAATTTTATAAGAAAAAATTCGACTTACAGGAAGTGAAGCAGGAATCCTGGGTAAGGAGGAGGTGGTGGAGGAGGCAGAGAATAATTCCTCATTGACCGACGTCCAAGACTTCTCTGTTGTGCGTAGAATCTTTCAAATGGACCCTAAAATGAATGGACAAAATAAAGTATACATCATCTATTATGAAAAATATGCAAATTTTTTGTCAGTATAACAGAATGAGAAATTCAACAACTAAAGTAATAAAAACAGCATATATACAGGATAAACAAAAAATTCATTTATCATGAAAAGTGAGATAAAAGTGTCTGATTCCAGTGTTAGAAAAAGCCGAAATATTTAACACTTTATAAGCACAGACACAGCTAATCTACATTGGACTTTGAGAGAAGTACCCATATAGACAGAGTAGTTGACACTTACAAATAGATCCTGTGGAGATGGATGAACTGCTGGCTCTTGTAATATGAGAGGTGGTGATGGATTGAGAGTAGGTGGGTGAGTGAAACCCCGATGTGGCACATGATGGTAGGCCGGTGGACGATGATGCATACGTTCTAAATGGACTTCTTCTTCTTGTCCTCTCTGAAACAATATGCGCATTAATTAAGATGACGACATTCTCAACATTCAAAACATACTTTAATCCAGGATAAATTAGTTTCGATATATAGTTACCAACTGGGAACATGGAGTTGACTCGTAAAAGGTAACAAAATGTCACAAATGATTTAAATAAGAAACCTATTCACTATTTTGCCAGAAGCCAATACTAAACTTCACAAAAATGCCAGTCTTTCATTTATTTTTAATGAACAAATAATATAATATCATCAAATTACCTCATCCTATAAACATCAAACACGTCCATTATACATCAAAGTAACTATGATGTCTGAATACACATAGCATTGTTAACAACCAAATCAAGAAATCAATTGATAATAAAATATTGATAATAAAATATCATCATAAACATATAAGAGGTGCATAGGAGAACAAGGGATTACTTACTTGTTGTGAGTGATTTGTAGTATAATGAGACTGGTGATGATGAATTCTCTGATGTTGTTGTTGCTGCTGTTGATGTTGTTGATGTTGTTGCTGGGGATGATGGGTAATATTACCCTGAGTTGATGGTGGGTGATGCGTAGGGTTAAAAACATGAGGTATAGTCGGATGATGGTGTGTTGTCAGTGGTAACTGGGGCAGATTGCACCCCGGAATGTGTTGAATACTACAAGCAGGAAACGACCATGTGGCTTGTCCTGTGGCAGCGCATACAGGTATATGACCTGTGGCTGTAGTACAGATAGGCAAGTGTGGTCCAGTACACACCGGAAGGTTGTATGGAGCCATGGTAACTGGTGCTGCAGTTTGGACCTGAGAAAAAAAGCATCAAATAGTTTATCATTAACATCAAACATGCAATATCAAGATATCTATCAGACACATCTGATGTTTCAATTTAAAATGTGAACATTAAGTGGTGATAACAAAATATTACAAAAAAAGCCATTAGATTCTAAATAATTCTGTCACAGTATTCATGTCATACGTACCGATTCTACATTAACTAACACAGACTGTTGTTGACGTTGTGGAAGAGGTAGAGAGGCAGGATGTATATGTTGTGTTGCCAGCGGAGGCTGAAACGCTCTTCGCTCTGGTGACGTCTCTGTATGACGACTTGCATGACGTTCTCGTGTTGATCTACGACGTGTTCCAGGACTGAAAGAAAACCAAATTCATCAAATAAAAATCATGAAACTCATTTAACACTGAACTGATTAAACACTGAAACATCAGAGGCTTTATTAGCAGTAAAGGCCAAAAAGTAATAACTTCTTGATACATGAAAATAGCAGAGTCTCATCTACCAACACACAGTTGTTCAAAGTCTGCTACAAAATGTTTCAAAATATGGATAGATTAGATCCATGATTTGTAGAAAAAGTGTCTCTCTTATACTGAAAACTTTCAAGACAAAGTCTATAATAACTCAATGTTGTTGTGATGGTTAACCTTATCATGGTAAAACTTGCTCAGAATGTGTGAAAATAATGAAAACCATTTCAAGCAGACAGCTAATTTTCCAGAAACAATCTACATGTGCTAGTAAATGAATCATCGGCCATGTTTTAAACAAAAGTATTCAGTCAGACTTCAGTAACAAATACCTGATCTATCTACAGTAGTGTAAAGTTGACAAAGACATGTACTTATAACAACATGATAGTACAGTGTAAAAGCTATTTCAATACATGTACAAAATGAATGTAAAGCCAAGTGTTACTGTTAAATATCAAGTATTGTATTCTACCAGAGCAGTTTAGACATCTTTGTATGATAGAGTCTCAAATATCTATGTATGATAGAGCCTCAGATATCTTAGAATGATACAGCCTCAGATATCTTTATATGAAAGAGCCTCAGATATCTTTATATGAAAGAGCCTCAGATATCTTTATATGAAAGAGGCTCAGATATCTTTATATGAAAGAGCCTCAGATATCTTTGTATGAAAGAGCCTCAGATATCTTTATATGAAAGAGCCTCAGATATCTTTATATGAAAGAGCCTCAGATATCTTTGTAGGATAAGAGCCTCAGATACCTTTATATGATACAGCCTCAGATAATCTTTGTATGATAGAGCCTCAGATATCTTTATATGATAGAGCCTCAGATACCTTTGTATGATAGAGCCTCAGATATCTTTGTATTGTACAGCCTTTCGACATCTCTGTATGATAATACCTCACATATCTTGGATTGAAGTCTTTGTATGAGAATCTAACAAACTTTGTGTAAGTACAAGTTTAAACATCTGAAGCACCTCTCAGTACTTTACATTTAAAATAACTGCATTCATGTATTTGTACTGGTAGAGATAATATTCACATTGATTTGACAAGCACGCTAGTACATACATCAATTATACCTGCATGGATTATAACTAACCACAATATGGTGGAAAATGGCAGGTGCAATATAGCCATATTATGATATGATATGATAATCGTATATGTTGTATGTATAATTCACTCACTGTATCCATATCTCTATATAAAAGTACAGGCATAAAACTGTCATATTTTTATGAATGAATATTTTAGTTAGACAATGATAACAGCCTGATACACAAAGTACATGTACTCTCTTGTTGCTAACAGCAACTGAACAGAATCAGTCATACATTGTTTTAATGTACCTTAAGGAAGAGTAATATTCATTGAAAAAAAGTGAACAAAATAATTAATTGGTTATTCAAACTGAACCATTGACTTACATGTCTAGCAGTTATTTGAAGTACTTATCAATAAGCCTACAATTTTTACCCTCATCCAAGTAGTCATTGAAGAATCAAGTTAAAATTTTCATGCTTGAATCATTCAATTTGCTATCAATTAACAAGGTCACTTGTAGATATGTGTTTATATGTGAACATGATCGAGTCTTAAGTATAAGGCGTACAATGTCTAATAAACAAAGGAGCTTTAAACAGAGACTTATAACACACTGAATGGTTTTATTAAATTAATAGAACAATATTACCACAAGACATTCCATCTACAAACTGATAACCTTACCAAAGCAGTCAATGGTGGCGTGCGTGGCAGTGTTAGGGCAGTTCATTAGTTATGATGATAAAGTAAGGAATCAGGTAACAGCTGGTCATAGAGTGTTGAACATTGGACACAAGTAGTACCATATGGCATAGGGAGACACCGTCCTCACATAGAAAGAGGAAGGTATAACCCAGTCAAACAATCACGATCTATAGAGAACTGTTACATCGCAATAAGCTGCCACTGCTGCCTGACTTAAAACATAATGGACCGGCATCAGTGACGTTATTGTATGAATTATTGTCCTAGGACTGAAGTAAGGGTGCTCCAGAAGTGACTACAGGCCCCTGCAACATTGATGGCTGAAAAAATACAATGGATCTCACTGCTGTAGCATCCAATCTCCCATAGTATTGATTGAAAAATATTGCAGAATAAATTCCCTCTCCTATAACCATAGGTTCCCCACTGAAGCCAACAGTATTCTTATATTGATTATTTGCCTGAACACGAGATTCTGCTCTTCATGAGGAAACAGTACGGTCAATTTTCCTCGTTATTAAGCCCTAGGTTTTTACTGCAAGTCTGGGGAAATTCATCTCTGCAAAAATCAGAAATCCACAGACTCCAGGTTTAGCAGAGATCCAGTTTTCCCATTTCAAGCCTAAATCAATGTCTTCATATTTCAAGTCATGTGACTAGACTCTAGCATCAAATCAAATCGACTATTTGCTGAGTTAATCACACTTTTGATATTTCATGTAAATTTCAAATATGAAGGCTTCAGTCAATGTCTCATTAAAATTTTATAAAAACGGCTCTAAAATATTAATGATCTTAGTTTAATGTAATAAACAAACAATCATTGAAATATTACAACAATAAATTATCCAAGAATATCTACAAAATTTAAGGAATACAATCCCCGCATAATGCTTACTAATGAATAAAATGAAATATAAGTACTGCACATGAAGTCATACTTAATACGATGACATACTGATATGTTGAATTGATGTATTCAAATCTGCAGTCAGTCATTCATGTCTCATTTCATACAAACAAAGAAATATGCAAACTGTACTGACAGGACCATCAATTCTTGCCAGTCATATTTTAATTCAGAAATTTATCATGAAGGAAATAAAGAGAACTATTACAACCATTTCATCAACAAACACTATGTATATGAAAGTAATGTATATTTAGCCTGTGGTAATAAGTCAAGTTTGACAGGCAATGAAAAATAAGTCCACTATTTGTCTTTCAAGTGCAAACTATAGACAGGATCATGTAATAATTACATAGGTCAATATGATAATGTTTATGCTATAATTTCAAACATCCTATGTGATAATTACATTATAACCCAGTGACCTACATACATATTTAATGATAACAACCCAGCAGGAATGAGAGTCAGCGAGAGACAAGACACATGCTCTGAAGTTTTGAACAGTTTGGATCAAACAAAATAAGGTTTGAGATTTTAGTAGTGAGGTCACATAGATACATGAAATGATAAGCAATCTATATTATCGTCTAGTTTCGTCCTTGCAGAAGTAAAAACCTTGTATTTTCATCAATTCATCATTTTCACAAAGAACAACACAGAAACAGTTCAGCAGTTCCGACGTGACTGAACAGCAACCAATGAAAATAAAACAGCAGGGTAACTTCCAATCCTTTCATGAGATGGTAACAATTTTGGTTTACTTAGGTCACATACAATTATACTCACCAACAAAATATAGTCAGAAAATATGCAACAGCTTGAATTTGTATGGCTGAAAAAAGTATCAGACATTTGAATAGATCAGTATGAAGTTTAATACCTTCTTCTAGCACGAGGCGTGTGTGATCTTTCACCGGATGGACGACGCTGACTTGGATTTCTACGTCGTAATCTACCACTTTCTGCTTGATTAGAATCACAGAGTAATGTGGCTGCAGGCGGGCTCGGAGAATTATTTGTGAGGTCTATTATACTTCCGGAAATTTTCCGACGTTTCCTGCTTGGACTTTCACTCTGAAAACAGAATAAGAACAGTTTCTACATGAAGGAATATATAAAAGTTGAATGTAAGGAGACAAAGGACAGTTAATTGGTGCATTATAACTGACTCACCATACTATCAGAGCAATAAGTCAGTTATCAAACATAAATCATTGATTTTGTACACTCCGTGTTTCTAATCTAACTTTTACACAGCTATCATTCAGAGGCTAGTCAGTACAAATCTAAGTACACAACATAGTATTAGTAACCTGCCATGTGTATATGTTGAAATATTACTATCATACATGTACATGAAGTATCAATACATATTAAGTATCCATACATGTATATATAATACAGTCAAGTACCACAGGGCACTGTAGCATACAACATGATATTTTAATACTTCACAACCTGTGGGAATTTTCTGTTTACACTGAAAGTTGATTGTTGAAATTCAGTACATGCTTGTCATCTTTATTCCAATAAAAACAAACACCAAATAAAACAATCCATGTTAATTAACCCCTAACCCCCTTCTATTCCAACAGAGTCAAATACAAAGTCTTATAGGAATAGAAACAAAATAGTTCATGATTACACAAATTACAAATTTATCTTTTATAACTAATAAATTATTTTTTTGCCAGTTCTACGTTTTCTTTCATTGTAAAGAAAAAAAAATTATCCCACGACATCACAGGAAGTGAGTAACACATATCAGCAGGTCTAACAAGAAAAAAGTTTAAATAAATATCAAACTAACCTTAGACAGAACAAAAATCCAATCATTATTAGAATTAACATCCATCCTTCACCCTTAGGTGCAAATTTCACAGACTAACTGTATACCAGATATGAGACAGCTGTATGATACCCTAATGCACACACACACCAAGTTTCTCCCTAACTCTGTGTGAGCAGTTTTAAACTGATCAACAAGTTAAATATTATCTTATAATACAGGCGCACAACATAAATATGAGACTGGTTTCAAGTTATAATTCATCTGAATTATTCAGCAGGATAACCACTGTGGTTGGACAAATAAAACCAACTCTATTATAAAACATTAATGTTTAATTTCAGTCTCTCTCTTCATATATAGCAGCCAATATAATAATTATACTGAACACATTTTTATTCTGTGTTTATCTAGGCTTAATTCAGAGTTAAGATAAAATTCCTAAGTCAAGCTCAAATTCCAGTGTTCACTTCACAACCGACATATCTCCAATGCAAAAATTATTCAAACCAAAAGACCCTGATACACAATCTAGTTTAAACACACCGCAAGCTAACCATACAACCAGCACACAGCAAATATCCAACTACACACAGCCAAGTCTAAAATCCATTTCATGTACAGAGTGTGTATAGCTGTTCATAAAGTATAAAGTTGCTCTATACATTGATATAGGGGATTGGATTCATGGCGTTCGCTGATAAATATTCCCCAAGTCTATACCACCAGTAAATACAGAAATATTGTACAGACTTGTAGGAAACACTTTAGCCAACTATATAACATAACATATTATATCCTGTATCAACTATGGCAAAGTTGTCAGTCCCAACAAAGAAGAGCTTTAAGTTAATGGTAGATTGCCTAAAGGTAGACAGTAAACTTATCACAACTATAGATAAGGCCAACGTAATGTAATCTTAGTTTCATCTCCAGTAACAATGTAAAAGGACAGACAAAAGCAAATATTTTTAAAGTTAAGTAAATGTGTTGGGCTTAAGCTTTATCTAAGCTCGAGAAAATTCAGAAAATTTTATCAGATATGATCCACTAACTTTTAAGTAAAGAGATTATACGGTATTATATTGTCCATTTGCATAAAACACTGAAATAAATCCTTTTGCAAAATCATTGTGTAGAAAATTAGAAAATACGTAAAATAAATAAATTCAATCAACTTTAATTGGCCTAAAATTTGTACAGAAAACAGGAAATAGGAAAATTAATGTTAAAAGAGCAAAGAAAAAAACAACAGTGCCCCAATCTTCTCATACCCTCAAGAAAAATTGGTGGCAAATGATAAAATCATTCAAGCTCATATATAACTTGTTTTGTAAAGTAATAAAAAAGATAAAATCATTAAAAGCACACACTAAAATTAAAACAACAACAATCATACAAATTGTCACACTTATCAGTTTAAGATCTATCTATATTATGTACACCTATTTCCTTATGAACTCCCCAATTGCATTATTTGAACCCCTAGCAATAAACGTAACTGATCAAAGGGGATGGCAAACACAACCAGAAACTCAACTTTTTCTTATACAGAGAAAATGAGTTTTTGTTCTTATTAATTTTTTGATTTTTGTTCTTCCTTGGCGTTTATTTTTTGCGACTGATGCTGACACTGAACGTTCCCCACACAAACTGCAAATGATAAACACTGTTAAGTTAGAGCCTTACTTATCACGATACAGACTGTATTGATACCTGACATTATGTATGTATATGACAGTTGTGCCTTGTCACTCTATGAATAGAAATCTACAAAAATAACTGGTACAGAATTTAGCTTCAAGTATTCATATATACATTGATGAACAGCTTATACTTAGTATGTCAACTAAAAGCTTTTGAAATACCAAACTTCTGAGCAATCCGGCAAAAACTGAACCATAAAAGACGGCTAATATAAAGCCATCTTGAACATTCCTGATTGGTTGATCAAACATACAAATTGGTATGTGGTTTGGCTTCATTATTTCTCTTTTATGACTGCATACAGTATTTAACCTGAACAGGGAGACCAAGGTTTATGTTGACTAACTATAAAGTAGAAAAAGAATAAACGCTCAGTTTGGACACTGAAGGGATCGGTTCTGTTGATAGAGTGACCACAAGTATTTAACATATCTAACACATAGTACAATGACAAGTAGCCATTAAAAACTGACCGCTGTGAAAATGTTTGGTACATTATATTATGATTCACAACATTCATTTTGTTCTATATCATAGAATGGTGGCCATGTGTGGGAAGATAATTCCCTCTAAATTACAGTTTTCAAAAACGTGACACGTTTTCAGTCCTATTATTTCCTTTACACAAAAGTTTGGCGCATTACTCAAAACGAGATGAAACAATTGTCACAGGTTCCAGTTTTTCAGAACCAAAAGAATTTTCGTGTATGTATCTCCTTGTGGGATAATCTGAAAAAGCATAAAAATAACATGCAGACCTAACAGTTTTAAGCAAAGACAAATCTTTTCTTGAATGTGACATTTATTGTTTGATATTTTGGTCATAAGTTTGTACGTATTTGTAAAGGGCAGATTTTGTTCAGAGACACATATTAACATATTAAACTTTGATAAACCTTACAACAACTGTTCATACTGTAATCTACACTGGTAACATATGCTCATGCTATCTCACATTAAATTGCCAAACATTCATCTATGTTTTAAAATCGACATTTTTGTTTGAAATAAAACATATATTTAATTTGCAAATTTATTAATAAATTACAAGTTAATAGAATTTAACAAGAGAAAACCTACAATATCACACAAGTAATAACTATTTGTTGAGTACCACACCAGATGTCTGGCAGTTGGGCACGATTTACGGCATTTATCACTTACTTTTAATATATTCGGTCAGACAAATTTTCATTTGGTCAGACAGAAATTCTAACTTTTCCTGACCAAATGTAAGTATTCCAGCAGTTTTGAGAAGCCTGGTAACCTATGGCAAAAAAAATTCTATGTTTAAATGTAAACAATCAATTATTTCCAAAACGTTATGCGGCTAAATTATCATATCAATTCGGTGTCCAATTCTATGTGCTACTTGTACAAAGGGTTGCTATGTAAATTCTATAAAGTTATAGAAACCATTTTTCAACTATTTCTGACCCACATTTTCCCACCATTGTTCTGAGCAGGAAACCTGTGGGCTTGATCAGCAATCTATAGTCTAGGCTTACAACTAAATATTGACAATATCTCCATACAGGATATCTATGGAAACCACATCAAACAAAACCAGTTTTAATCCATACACAGCCTTTGTACACTCAGTAATTTTGCCCACAAATACAGTACACAGTATAGCAAACACAATTAAGGGTAGCACTCAGTCAGAAAACCTAGGAGATATAATCTGTACAACCATGTTCTTAATAACAGGGGAAAACATCAAATATATGGTGTGCTTTGGTTAATGCAGAAAAACCTGAACAGCACAGAAAACTAAGGGTTTATGTATAGTAAAACATATATCTTTACCATCATCATTGATCTAAATTAAATCCAAGATATGAAGATAATTATACAACATAATATCATGAAGAGAATGGAAAACAACATGAACATTTCATAATGAAGACATGTACGCCAATTAGACGAGCGTGTCTTTATGTAGCTCAGTCTCTTCAAATGTTCATTTTAATATTTAGAATCAAATTCAAACAGAATAATTTTCTGGAAATATTGTTACCTAAATTTAATGTTATAATGAACACACTAAAATCTGACAGTCACATAACTTAGCAAAACTGAAGTTTCCTATTCAGCACTAGAAACGTTTAAATCAAACTTTTACCAGTTGTACTTAATTGACAAGGTGGTCATGTAACACTAACACAGATTTGAGAGAAAACAAGATGTAAGAGATTTCACGAAGATATTCAATGCAGAAAGTTAAAATGATGAGACAATGAAAATAGAATGTACATGAAAACTGCCACCAGGGTTGCAAATCCTGAGACAATACTGTCAGTGGTCAGATAGGAAAATTTAAGCTGGTTCAACATGAGACAATCACACTGATATCATACAGCAGGTAACATCATGTGTTAACAAAGTTAACTGCCCCTTGGAGACTTAATTTCGCTAAGATTGTTTGTGCCAAGTCTTGAGAGAGAGGTGGGTAATATGAACACAAAGAAAAAAAGCACATCCTTATTGCACAAATGTAGCATTATAAATAACAGTAACTTAGCCCTTTACAATGAGTGATTTCATATTTACAAAACCTGTAATTTGTTTAGATAAACTTGAAAAAAAACAGGACATAAAAGTGCCAATACGGTGTTTCTACAATAATCAAATCCTAGTCAAGACAAAAGAGTCATCTTAATACATGAAAGGCTAATTTCTTCCTTTGTTCAAGTTTATACCCCAAAGGTTCTCAAGATTTCCTGTACTTAAATATCACAAAACTTGGCAAGATCTTGATATGAACATGACAAATGAGTGCAGTACGCTGCCCTACAAACCCCTCGCTATTTGAAACAGGGATATTTTCCTTGTCCCCCCCCAGTTACTTGCGCACATTCTCTCTCTTATTGGTTCTCTCTATGTAGTGGATTTAAGCAATCTTCTTACAAAGGTTTAGGTTTAGTTTCCTCTCTCAGTCAAATATCCACATTTAAGCTTCACGCCAAAATATATCTGCATAAAAAAATCAAGCACACAGGGACTTTATAACTTGTAGTATAATACGCAGATTGAATACAGTGTGGTAACACTAGGACTGAATACCAACTAAGTTAAGCATATGAATGAACAAACTTGATAAAAGCTATCAAGTAGACTTGGATGAATGAACACTCCAGATATCCCCAATATTTACTGAGTTAGTCATGAAAAGTTGACAGCTTATTTTCAATGCATTCACACATAGCTTTGTAACATTACAAAACACTGAACAGTACCATAAAATGATTATCGTTCAATCTTCTTAAAGAATCGATACAAATTGAAGGAATTTTCTTAACAAAGCAGAATCAAAAGTCTTATTTCAATATTTGCTAGTGTGTAATTTAACAGAGGATTTTTCCAGGAGTTTGCCTGGCGACGTTCAACTAACATTTTTTAGATTTTTCATTATTTTTCTCTCCATGCTCATTAAAATTGGATGCTAACAGATTTGGAGGGAAGGAAACAAGAGCTCTTCACAAGCCTTATGAAAACAAATGAGACAATCAAAGTTGCAACGAATAATCCCACACCATCCCTCTATTAAATAATCTCCCACTATACTGCCAAACAAAACATACCCCAGCATGCCAGCCAATCAACCCAGTAGTCCGCCTAACCCTCAATCATTCTCTACACACACTCACCAATGCAGGATAGCTGCCTTCTTAAGTACAACCAACCATTGTTGAATTACAATTATTTAGGATAGCTAAACTTGAAAATCTTTTGTGCAGCTATGCATTTCAGCTTTACGTTTATAAGAGAATGAACAAAAGAATATATTTGATTTATCACATTTGCAGTTTGTTACAGGAAAATTCAGGTTTCCGGAGAAAGGCTTAAAATGTATAAAACAGATACATTATATCTGCCCACATTATTTTTCAAGAAAAAACCAGGATTGAGAGGTTAATGTGCTAGATTAAACTCTTCAAAAAGAAGGTCAAATTTAACATTTGGAAGTGAGGCAGCTGCATTAACTTGAATAATTTGCAGAAAATTATACTTCAAGTTGAAAACCAAATGTACCAATAGGGGTTTTGTTTGTTTCAAAAAGAACTTGCATACCATTACAAGTGACATTCATGACATTTCCAAATTGCACATTTGATTTTAATGAAACGCAGAAAAAAGGCAAAAAAAGATGAAACATCTGACTAGGAAGAAAATAAATATCAAATCTTTTCCCATTGATAACAGTAATTTGCACATACATTTTGCATGACACACAAGTGTCTCTTAAGACGCACTGACATTTTATAAGAGAAGTTTTAAGAGATCACCAAACATCTCTTGGTTACACAAAATGCATTATTTGACCAGCAAGGACTAGATGCTAACATTGATGGCTCACAACAGCTGGAAGGAAAATGTGTAACACCTGACCTGTGCAAGATAGAATGGTATTATAATAAGGCTATTTTCTAGAACTGGTTGCTGATAACTGTGTCAAGCTAATAGAGGTCCCATAATGCATTTATGAAAAGATCTTAGCAAGACAAGATAGTTTGAGTTCATTCTTCATCTAATCCAGAGCAGGAGAAATTAAAAAGTTCATGTCCTTAAATGTAAAACTCCAAAGCTTAAACCAAGCATAAATCACAACATACGTGGTACAGAAACTATGATTATAATATAGTTAGGCTGCAGACAGGATAATCACGTTTGTAATTTATCACTCAACCACAATGTCCAAATCAACTACCAAATAAACCACGGCAATCATTTAAACCATTACAAACATAAAATCATTTATCAGTGTAGTCATAGGAACTAAGAAATAGTGGGAGAAAATCTGTACGTGTTGGGAACAAGGAATACACTCAAATTCAAGGAAGTATTTGTAACCATCTCAAGGGAGATAATAATCATCCTCCTCAGTCCAGACTTTACTTTATGGGGCAGTAAAAAGTTCAAAAGAAAATAATTTCTGTATAACCAGAAGTATATAAAGAAACAAGAAAATTAATCAAACATTCGCATACCTTGTAAGACAATGAAAAACTTTGTAACAAGGAAACCAATGCAGTATCATTCTGTGATACTTATACCAATACTGTAGAGATTGGTTTTAGAAAAAAATGAAATTGTTATCCTGTTAAATGCTATGCAACATTTCATTTCAGGATATATAGCAAAACACGATAGATATGAATAATTAAACTTTAACAGTTAGGCTTATGGTGACATTTTAGCTTTTCACATAAAGAAGACATCTTCTGCATTTGTCATTTAATATTTACAAGGAAGCACTTTTCACATTAAATTCACTTTTCTGAATTCAGATATTCAGTTATGTCAGGAGAAAAGCTTTAGTATAATCTGTAAAAATAGTCATTATCAACACATAAAGCAAACAAAATGTAACATAATCAATGTCCTGCTCAGATCAAAACCCCTATATGAACCTTACCCCCATTCTTGACATATAACTAGAAGCAGAGAATGTATAAACGCTTCCAGGAAATTTGACACTTCAAAGGCAACTTGGAAACTACTTGAAGAATGACATGATATGTATTTTATAGGGCACCTTATCTCCATGTTAGATAGTACCTAGTAAGAGGTAGAGCTGTGTTTAGTTTTATCCAATCTGACATAACCGTGAGAAAAACTTGGAGAGCCATTATGGAGGGGAACAAAAAGGAACACAAAGAAAAACATGTGACCTTCTCCAGTATATTTAAATTAATGTTAAAAACATATTATGTACAGGAAGTAAGGTAATAGAATAACATCACATGTATACATTAGAAATTATATTCATAAATGGTGTTGTCAATATAAAACAGACAAGTATAGTATGAAACTGCCGCCTCTATGAAATAGCTTGAACAGGTTGTAGAATATCGTTATATGGTTTTTGGTAGCACACATGAAGTAAATATTAAACAGGACAGCACTAGATTAAACAATTGTGTATAAAGTATAAAGGCATCAATGAGAGAAAATAAAATCATTTCACGCAATAAATTGTACAACACCAGGTCCTGGGAGTGTCCAGGAGATCAATTTTTCTAGATCTGCAAATGTTCTTTATCCATATCCAGGAATGGACGTAAAATAGTTGACTGTAAAATCCTGACAAACAAATACACAGAGAAGACTACATAACAAAAAGGTAACAAGATTTTCTTATTTCATCAATGTTTCAGAGACAACCAAAAACCCCATTTACCAATAGATAGATAACAATGACTGCTACTAACTGATATATCTGTAAGGTTTTATAATACCAAGATTGTAAGTAACACACCAGACCTATCTAGTCTACAGACAGCAGTAATTGCTCTAAATGTACAAGAGAACAGGTATCATAGTCAATCTTAACTTCTGTAAAGCCATCTCTATAGTTCCAACTTTTCAAAATAACAATTTCTGTGTTCCTACAAAATGTAAGCCAATCAAAGACAGAAGTAAAACGTGATTCAGAAACATAACTGAATAAATATATACCGTAGATTACAGCAGCTACAGACAAGTAGAAGGACACATCATGCTATGTCCAGACAAACAGGCATAGAAAGCACATGCTAAATATGTTGGTGATAAATCAATACCAAATCACATCAACACAGCAACCACACCGAGCCAAGAACCAACAACAATCGGCTTCTCTGAGTTAGAACTCTAAGGTCACTGGTTTTGTTAATGTATGCTGTATATAATTTATTTACTGTAGACAAACAGCAGTTACACCCAGTGCAAACAATAAACAAAAACAATACATCAAGAGCGCAATTCTAAACAGTCAAGCCAACATTTCATGCGTTTTTAGTGCAGTGAAACTGTATTGTATTGTAGAAGAAATCAATCAGGGAGGTAATAAATGGACTTACTTTACGTACAACAGCAACATCTTCTGGAATGGAGTAATATGATTGATGATGATGATGCATTTGTTGCTGAGTATGTCCTTCACGCTGTGCTGCATCTGAAACAAAATAAAATAAGTAGAAATAATCATTAATATATCAGAATGTACAATCACAATGGACAAGATGAATAGACACTTGTAACCAGGAATACACTACTTAGTCACATTGACGTGAATGTTACATGGTGGTCAAGATCTCATCTAATAGACGAGTTCCCCTGTAATATAGCCCTTAGTTTTTAGAGGCAACATCTGGTTACATGAACATTCAGTCAGTCTATACAGGATTTATAATAATCAAATATGATAGATTGTCAATCCAAGCATACATGTATTTTTAATTTGTAGACCAGCTGAACACATAATGATGGCAGCAACAGCTGTTCCTTCTTATCTTCCACAAATACATTACATGCATATCTAAATATGCATCTTTATTACACAACTATTATATTCACTATATCATACTATACATAGGTGGAGAAACCATGAAGACTTTAACATAATGATACCACACCATACAGACCTTGAAAAATATTGAGGGTATATATCAAGCGTGTAATTAATCAAGGGTGTATCATATTGAAGGCATATATCGAGTGTGTAATAAATCAAGAGTGTATCATATAGAGGGCATATATCGAGTATGTAATTAATCACGAGTATATCAAATTGAAGGCATATATTGAATGTGTAATTAATCAAGAGTGTATCATATTCAAGGCATATATTGAGTGTGTAATAAATCAAGAGTGTATCATATTGAGAGCATATAACGAGTGTGTAATAAATCAAGAGTGTATCATATTGAGAGCATATATCGAGTGTGTAATAAATCAAGAGTGTATCATATTGAGAGCATATATCGAGTGTGTAATAAATCAAGAGTGTATCATATTGAGAGCATATATCGAGTGTGTAATAAATCAAGAGTGTATCATATTGAGAGCATATAACGAGTGTGTAATAAATCAAGAGTGTATCATATTGAGAGCATATATCGAGTGTGTAATAAATCAAGAGTGTATCATATTGAGAGCATATATCGAGTGTGTAATAAATCAAGAGTGTATCATATTGAGAGCATATATCGAGTGTGTAATAAATCAAGAGTGTATCATATTGAGAGCATATATCGAGTGTGAGAGCATATATCGAGTGTGTAATAAATCAAGAGTGTATCATATTGAGAGCATATATCGAGTGTGTAATAAATCAAGAGTGTATCATATTGAGAGCATATATCGAGTGTGTAATAAATCAAGAGTGTATCATATTGAGAGCATATAACGAGTGTGTAATAAATCAAGAGTGTATCATATTGAGAGCATATATCGAGTGTGTAATAATTCAAGAGTGTATCATATTGAGAGCATATAAAGAGTGTGTAATACATCAAGAGTGTATCATATTGAGAGCATATATCGAGTGTGTAATAAATCAAGAGTATATCAAATTGAAGGCATATATTGAATGTGTAATTAATCAAGAGTGTATCATATTCAAGGCATATATTGAGTGTGTAATCAATCAAGAATGTATCATATTCGAGGCATATATTGAGTGTGTAATAAATCAAGAGTGTATCATACTGAGGGCAGGATGCTTGGCAACTGTAGCAGCTCAATAAATTTTTCTGTCTATTCAACTTTCAGTCTGCTATAGACAGCAACATAAAAAATAAATTATTGTTTGTTCATTGGTTTCAATATCAAATACAATCTACAACTCATCGTTAATTACCGTATGAATTACATTTCAACGACTTGAAAAAGGTTCTGTAATTGTAAGTATGCAACTTTTTTTTGATACAAAAATTAACATACTTCAGGGTTGAACAAAAAGGTGAAATATTCTAGTAATACCATGAGTATGATTGTCCATAAAGCTTAAAATTGTAAGTCTGGTTGACTATTGACACCTGAAAATCAGTGAGAATGTGAGTGGTCAGGTGGCATAAGTTTCAGGTCAGAGCAACACCTCATGTGAAGAGGATCACATTTACTACACACAAGGCCATGTGACTATGGACAAGGTATATCTCTGTCAGGGGTATTTTTGTGGTTTATCTGTGGGTGTTTGTAATCTAGAAGAAAATGATCACCATTATCATCTGACAGGAGTGCTGCCTTAGAGTACAGTGTTCATATATATGAACAGCTTGGAATTTCTACCATACTTACTTACCACTAGTATACATAGTAATATGCAATGACATAAAAATCTCTACAAGGATTTTTTATAGTACTTAAGGCTACAATGTTCCATTATATTTGTGTGCCCAACCCTCAATACATAAATTACATCAAACAAATCCATGCAAATGATTTTACATAAAGTACTTTATTTTTTATATTCTATATTTTTAGAAGTAAGTTAAAACTGCATTATTTCCTCAACAAAAACAAAAAATTCCTATCTAACATAAAAACATCACTATTCATAGCCAACACACAGGCAAAAACACATAAACCGTATCAACTGTTCTAAATAATGTATAAGAATTACACAAAGTATGAAGTATGATTAGCAAATAAGAGCAAATAAGCAGAAATCACTAACGAAATAAGAAAACTCATGGGTCATGAGTGTTCATTCAAAATTCACGATCTACATGTTGAGGCTCCAACGGGGAAATTTTATCAGTTTTCATTTAACTTGAGCTGAACATTTTCAAATACAATAAAACTCCAGTAATAATTTCTATTTGCTACTAAGATATCAAAAGCAAGTTATAAGCAAGTTTATATATAATTATATTTACAGAAACATGCCCTGTGGTTTATCATATATATGTACCAGGCAAAATAATTTTCATCAAGGAAAGAAAAAGACAGACAACCAAAAATAAAATTTAAAACACAAAATATTTCAAAAAATACTAACCTGGAAATATCATGTACATCTTTATTGTTCAAATGATTATATAACAGTATATATTTGAAAGATAATTCTATCCAAAAATGTTATAAGCACAATTGTCTGTAGTGTCAATTATGGACTATGTAAGTTTAGCACAAAAATTTTCCAGCACAAATACACTAATTCACTGAATGATATTAACACAGAACGTATCTAAATTAAATGTTCACTATAAACATCCTTTACACCGGAACATGAAACATAAACTATAAAGTCTTCTATCATTGATCCCTAAGTACACAGTATTTCCCATGTGAGAGAGAGAACTAGCTAGCTTAGAACCCAAGCTTTCAGCCGATATAGATTTTCCCCACAGGGTAGTATGAGTGTAGCATGCCAGGCCTTGGTGCAGTCTTGTTTAGCGATAAATAGCTTTACAGGCAATTTCAGTCACTCTATTCCATCAGACAGAAAGGCGAAGTAAAATTTGTCCTATACAATATTGTATACTATCACACACGACAGACAGTATAACTTCTGTTTAGATATGCAAGTTGTACATAGGATAGATTATCTCTGTTGTTAGTAGTGTGTATACATCATACCAAAATTATCTACCGACTACCTCTGTATTTAAGACTATCAGCATGATGGACAATATCTGTATTGGAATGAAAGCAGCTGATTGGATAGATTAAAGGGAATGGGATGTGGTATGGTCACAAGTTACTTACATCAGATACATAAAATAGGGACAAGGTGAACCATACACAAACAGTAATACCAGTCCACTAAGACTGAATGACTTGACTGATGCAATCCAGTGTACACAGTCACCAGAAGCCTTGAGTAAAACACTGAACGGGCACTAAGTATTATTTGTAAACAATGAATAAGAAATTTTAAAACCAAAAATTCAATTGTATCATATCAATTATATCTTATCAAGTTATCTGCTATGATATAAATAGAAGGTGAGTAAATTCAGGGACAATTAAGAACTCAAACAATCCAGGCCAGCCATTTTAAACCTTGTTTATTTGATGTCATTTCTATTCTATTTCCATAATAAACAAGCAGAAAACAAACAGGAATTCACACACAAAATGGTGTAGGTTTGCCTTAAGGCTGGACATAACAACCAACCAGCTGATTAATAAGTTTATACACAATATAGAAAAGTTGTTAACTATCTAAATGAACAGCAAATCGTAACGGAAAATTACACTACAGCAATTAATGTTTGTATAATTAATTCAGACGTACAATTGGAACATAATAAACTAATTCTCTTAATGTTAAGTATGAATAAACAAGTTCATGTATACATGTTTGTACACATCTTATTTATATACAAATAAAGCTGTTTGTGAAGACCATTGTCAAAGTGACTTCATTCAGGTTGAAATAAAAAAATAACTTTTAAATAAGAAATGTGACAGTTTGTTACTGTCAGGTGGTCAGCATTGAGAGGTAACCAGAATTTCAATAGTAATAAGACAATAATATGTAACAATACATACACAGGATTAGGTTAACTGAACTTTTAACCAAACATGGAAATCAATAGTGGGGACACATACCAGTCCTTTGGGATAAATTCAGATGTCCACAAGTCTCCCACAAAGTACAAGAAAGTTAAGATTATTTTCCAACAACCCTCTCAAGACAAATGTTTAACATGTATTTTTCTATGCTATATAATCTAAATTTACTTCAATACAGTCTGATTGTTTTTTTTCGAATCAAAAAACACCAATGCAATAACCTAATATTATCAAACTAACCAAACGACTTACAGAAAGTGAACTGGACTGTAGTTTAAGAATATACACTCCGCCTATCAAAAAACTGGGATAGTATGTGTTTACCTGAAGTATTATTAGTAACAAAGCTATTACATCAAGATATGCTAGCGACACTTTGATGTCATTTTAGTAAAGGGTTGGATTATTTCAAGTTCTGATTTAAACAAGGATGACTCATGTAGGTGATCAAATGTTTTGGAATGCTTTCCTGTCTTGTTAATCGATAAAAACTCTTTTCCTTACAGCACAATTACACAAATGCAAACACACATATTTTAGGACAAACTATATTTAAACCATATTTGATCAAGTTCATAGATTAAATCCTGCAGTAATGAAATGGAAAAGTCTTTGTTCACTGCTTCACTGAAGGACTTAGGAAAACCACAAAAGTTTTATCAAGCCAAGAAGAGAGAATCTTGGCGAGCAAACAAACTTCACATTATAATCAATATACAGAGAGAGGAATATAATACGGCCACATGTGCGTGATACCACAGTGCATGGAGAAAACTATGTTTGTTGGTCAAGGCAAATCTTGAAGGCAAACAGAAATAACAAACAAATGACAAAATCACATGAAAAGCCTTTATCATGTGTTCATTTTAATGATCTTATACAATGCTTTGTTTTAAAGAACGATTATAAATGGGCGTAAGGTAATAATGTTACATTTTTTGGCTAATCACATCAATCATAACACAATTAACTGAATTAACTTTCATGTAATTGCTGATAAAATCAATAGTGGTAAATTGATAGCTAATATGAATTTATACAAACACAGTGAAGAGTTAACCCAGGTATAATTATGATGCTGATATCATCCAAGGTTTGAGTTTAGTCTATTTCACATTCTTTTGATACCATAAATAGAGTATTTAAAGTTTTACGAAGCATATACACGAGACATAAACAAATTCAAAGAAAAAAACGTTTTACTTTATGTTTAACCTTAAAATTAGATGTCTGTCAATAAAGGGCCATAACTCCAATGTGTGAATGGAAATTCTACAATTACTAACTTTAACAATCGTCTAATCTCCACAGGTTTTTTTCAGCATTTTGGGAACATGACCTGACCCCCAGAAAATTTAGAAAAAATCTCACTATATAAAATTAATGCCAGAGTAGTGTACCAGTCTAAAAATATGTAAATCAGTGATTGTCTCCCTCATATTATTCCCACTCCCTACTTTCAACCCTAAAACATGTCGTAAAAATGGTGAAAATTTTTTTTTTCACATTTGAATTGAGAATTTTCAACTAACAATTGGGAAAAAAAATTGTTTGCCATTGGGAACACAACCAAATATTAGTCATCAAAACAGCCCCCCCCCCCCAAAAAAAACCTGCTCCACAAACAGTTTAGGGAAGATGGAATAAAACAACAACTGTATTCCAACAAACAGGAATATCTCACTTTAAAACATGTCAACTGGTACAATTTTTTTTTCAAGCTGCAATCATCTAACTTACTTAACAACAATACATCTCATAATGTGCTACTAATAGCATCAGTGAAAATAAATATAGAAACTCAAGAGTTTGCATCAAGTGCAGGACTATTTCAGATGACATAGAATGAAGTGACATTGTGAAGAAATAACAAGAAGTCCTTTGCACATCAGAAGTCAGGGCTCTCGACCTCCCGAATTTTTGGCTGAAATTCGGCCCTATTCCCCCACCTCTGGAATACACTTTTTTCCCCTATTTTTGGTAAAAATTCCCCCACCTGAGAAAAAAATAAAAACTGGGAAAAACACACATAGTCTTGTTGTTTTTTTTCCGTTAAACAAATGGCTAGATAAACCTCGAGTCCACCCAGCGAGATAGCATAAGTGTACCATTTTTTTTTTACATTCTCTAGGAGAGGAATCCAGGTTTTACACATGGCGGCACAGGAAAGGTGCAATAGTAAACATTGTAGAATTGTATCATACTATGTATGAAGAATTCAATTGAAAAGAGAATGTATATGTTTGTATTTACTTCTTCAATAAAATTTTAAGCAGGTTATGTTATATTAATTAGGCTTTTGAAATTCCCACAAACTGAAAATGACGTGAAATTCCCCCCCCCAGGGCCCTGGCCCTATTCCCCCAAAAGAGTGAGAGAGCCCTGCAAGTATTTCAAATTTGTTATAAAACTGCTCTACATCCCTATGTCCATGAACAAGGTAATATTACCACCTGGTGTAGAGCAGAACAAATACACATTCAAAATATAATTAATACACAGGGATTTCCCTGACGCAGGTTTCTTGCGTCCCTGATGCGATATTCAGCCAAAGGACTCGCATTGAGAGTGACCACCGCATCCTCGGGATCCCTTCCGAAAAATCTTAGGGAAAACCCTGAATACATACAGCAAAATTAAATTACATTAGAAAATGAATGAAAGGTGAGTTGGTACACATTTTGTAAAACCAATATTTTCAGAGTTTAGTACCATTTGTGGATGCCTCAACAACTATCTTCTGCTTTGTATCACCAGACCAAAGCTTTATACAAATACACACTTCATCTAAGACCAAATCTTTTTATGTTTTGTTTCTTAGAAGCATATCAACTTTTGCATTTTTTTCATTATGAAAATTAATATGGCTTCAATAAAGTTGTCCTTTCAGAAGAAAACAAACTGGGTTTAGATATGGATGTTATAAGCTCAGTGGAAAGTTATACTCTTCTCTCTTTTCTAGTACATAAGTGGCAATTTTACTGCAACTGAATTGATTTATAAAGTACTAATATCATATATTCACACTGTATATACGTCTACTGAATTTTTCATTTTTAAGCTCTTAAATAAAAGTATGCACTAAGTCACATTTGTAGATTTTATATTTTCATTTTCTTACTGGGACAATTTTCTGAAATTCTATTTTTACATCAGCCACCAACAGCTGCAGTAATATAGGAACCAATCTGGTATCACCTGAGGCAAATTGAATTATTTATGAAAACCACAAAATAATTATAACTTGTGCTTCCTCAAGCAATTAATACAAACTTAGGTAAAATGTCAATGCCATAATACATATACGTCAGGGTTTTTTTGGGCCCGTTTTTGATGACTGATATTCGGTTGTGTTCCCAATGGCAAAAAGTATGTTTTTCCCCAATTGCAAGACGCGAATTCCCAATTTGAAACAGAAAAAAACGTACATAAAAAAATTTATTTCAGAAGTTCAAATGTTCATTGAATTTCTAAATCATTCAAATTACAAAGTTATCAATATAAAAACAAAAATAAATATAATATTTGTTTAATTTTTAGTTTCATTTCATTATTTTAAGTTATTTTTATACGATGTGACTTTATCCCAATTTTGTCAAAAAATTCCCAATTCTGGGAGTCGGGTCATGTTCCTAAAATGCTGAGAAAAAACCCTGTATATGCACATGTTGTTCATTTGTTGAGGACAAACAGTAAAATTTTCTTTGACAGATGAACAGATAGTGGTCACAGGCACTTATGGTAACTAACCTAAGCAAAAGGTGAGCTAATTACAGAATTATTAAAAATAACAACCCATTGATGGAACATTCATGTAGTACTACATTTACAGCACATCAAATTTAATGTGACCTGATAAATGTATGATACTTTCAGCACGGCAGCCCATAACCAATTGTTTAGCATGACATACCAATTTATTCAAGCAACAAGTACAACAACATCATTCAAACTGTTGAACAATTTCGTCATACTATTTACACTATCGTCATATTATTTACACCATTGTAGTATGCTTCACTGGTCATGATAATTAAGCATAGTGAAGTCACCACTTGAGATACTGTGTACATACTCATCTTTATGATGAACAGTGATCAAGATTTCCAATTAAATGAGGGAGTGTTTACAACTGGAGTAAATACATGACAGGAGTGTCACTATATTACTTTGTACTCTCTTTCTTATGTCCTCATATTATACATGATCAGGAAACAGAAATTCAATGTTCAACAGTTAGCTAAACAACAAACATGAAAATCTCAGAGCTTTGACATACATTCAATATTGGGACACATTAAAAAATTAACGCAGGGTTACGGAAATAAATACCTAGGGAGGACCCTACAGTGATTGATAATTTGAATTGCAAAAATAAAACTATCTATTTCATAAACTCTTATCAACAAAGTATCGAACCAATTTCAAGTCAGAAAACTTAGTATTGCAGTTTCAGCCAAGCCAAAAGTGAAGAATTCTATAGTTTTAAAATTACTGTCAACTTGAGGTAATTTAACTCTAGCAGTAACACAAGGGACATGAATCACTGAATATTCCAAGTTGAATCTACAACCGACATCTAAAAAGGTGGTACAGACAACTACTTGAATAACAAAGTCTCCACGTAAGCATGACAATAGACGGAGACTCGTAACCGTCGCACTAACTATACATAATGTTAGAATGGATTGTGGGTTATTCATGTGACAGTAAGGAAATTACAATACGCCAAGTATACAAAATGACGCCACCTTGACAGCTTGGGTCATATAATTGCTCAATACACTTCACTAAGTCCCAAAAGGCTGTATACAAGCAAACTAGCTCTTATCTGCGCCAAGCAAAATTCATAATTGGCTTTTTGTGTTATTTTGTGTCAATTACCAACAGATTGGGGATCTTAAATTCTAAAAATTGTTTTCTTTTAAATAACAACCCTTTAAATTGTAGGTAGTTGTTTTAACAAGTAGCATAAATAAATGCTGAAAACTTGATTTATTGTGTTTCGATTTAATGCCTTTTTAAATAGCATTTCTGTAAGCTGAAAATACCATTCATACTAAGTTCCCTAACAGCGATAACTTGATTCCAGCGAGCAAATAACAACTTTTCTACACAAAAATCTTTCAACATTATTGAAATGAAGTTAAATAACCACATTTAAACCCCACCAAGACTTACATTTCTGCCTAAACAGTTTAAAGTACATTTAAATTGAGACAATATTACCTCATACAAACCATTTATAAACTAAATTCCAGTTTGAATAGATTTTCAAGTTGATGAATAGAGAACGTCTCAAATTGCAGCTGAAGGGAAGTTAATGTACAAACATGCACACACACATTTATTGAAGTGTTATCACTGTGCATGCATTAAACCATTGCATTGGTATACATTTATGTTAACAAATACAGTAAAAGTTTAGAAGAATCCATGTTTTCCAAAAAATTAAAAGTTATCTATTTCCCCTTCATCCACACGTACAAATATCTATATTAAAATGATGAAACAACATTTAATTGTCAGCTAATTCAAAACAGAAACTGATTTGATCATGAAGAAGTTACTCCTGAAAGTTACTTTAGATAAAAAAACTTGACAAGAATGATATCAGAACAGTCCCAACAATCACACTACCTATATAAAAATGTACCACTTAGAACAATGAGCTTTATATAGAATACAATATTTCTATTTACAGATATTTTATAACAAAGCAAACCACAACATCTGATGGATGTACACTCCATCTAATGAATGTACACTCCATCTGATAAATGTACACTCCATCTAATGAATGTACACTTCATCTGATAAATGTACACTCCATCTGATAAATGTACACTCCATCTGATTAATGTACACTCCATCTAATGAATGTACACTCCATCTAATGAATGTACACTCCATCTAATGAATGTACACTCCATCTAATGAATGGACACTACATCTAATGAATGTACACTCCATCTGATAAATGGACACTCCATCTAATGAATGTACACTCCATCAAATGAATGTACACTCCATCTGATAAATGTACACTCCATCTAATAAATGTACACTCCAACAAATGAATGTACACTCCATCTAATGAATGTACACTCCATCTAATGAATGTACACTCCATCAAATGAATGTACACTCCATCTAATGAATGTACACACCGTCAAATGAATGTACACTCCATCTGATAAATGTACACTCCATCTAATGAATGCACACTCCATCTGATAAAGTACATTCCATCAAATGAATGCATACCCAATCTAATGAATGAACATTCCATGTAATGGAGATACACTCCATCTAATGAATGTACACTCAATCTGATGAATGTGTAAATGTACATGCTTGCAATGTTGGAAAGGAAGCACTGATAATCTAACAAATGTAACTGTGCAATCGTTTCCAAAACCAAGTATAGATTGGTCATTGCCAAGAGTCTGTGTATGTCAGTACATTATTATCTTAGAATGCTTAAGTATCTGGAAAGAGAACAGACGGACTATATTTGTACAGTGATATCATATCTTGGTCTAAGACAATAAAACCAATTATCTTAAACATACCTTTATCAATGTCAAAGTTGGGACAGTAAACACCTGTTTGCATATGCCAGGGAGACAGATCTGTAACACAGCAAGGCAACAATGGAGTGTAGCAAAAAGCTTTCAGTTCTCTCATCTTTATAAAGGCAATGATTACTTTATTTTAACATAATGCTCTCTCTCCCTATTTAAAGTAAAGGCCGATTTAATGAATATGAGTCATCATAGCTTCCTACATATTCAAACCTCCACTCTTCACTTCCTGTCCTTACTTGTCAACCATCAACAAATGATCAACAAGCTGCTGTAAATAAGTCTCTCAGTGAGTTCAAGTCTCAACCATCCATTCCTGAGCAGGCAGGCTTATGTATCAAAATAAATGTATAAAAATAACTTATAGTCTACTTTTCACACAATAAGTCAAGAAAAAATGAAAAGAAAACTACAGCTAAAAATTCAACAAAATCCTCGTGACATGAGACTGAACAAGTTATTATAATCAGTAATTGACTTTTTCATCAGGAAAGAACTACAATAAATACCTCACAACATGTGAGTTTGTCATATCAATGTGAACATTAAACACTGAAAGCACATTTCAATACATGTGTACAGTGCGCGTAAAAGTAGCACACCACTGCAGCACATGACTAGGTGTGATAATAATATCCAGTCACAAAACATGGTCATTTCACACAATATCAAACATGTGAATTATTCAGTAAATTACCCACTAAAATATATGAATGACAAGAAAAAACTGTTGAGTAAATAGATATGACAATGGGTTGCAAATTACTGTACTATATAGACTATATATAACACTTTGATTAGTGACAATAACAGAATTTGAGAACAGAAATAGAAAACAAATCATAATTGGCTAAGCTTCAATTGTATTAAATATCAAAACTACCATGTGTTATTATTGTGAGACACATACCTTGATTAGAAACCATACAAATAAGAAAAGAGGAAATTATCAAGAGAAGAAAAAGTTTGCAGAAAATGACAATCACAACATTATGACGTAACACTGGACAAATTGGGAATCAAGGTCAATATTTGTTAAATGAAGAATTTACCACAGGATCTTACTAGATTTAATTCCTCTTAAAACTTCCAGGTTCTGTATGATGTCATGTGATGAAGAATAACATTTTGATTATTTTCACTAAAGAATGTTACCATTCAATATATGTAATGAAAAATAAGATCAGACAGAAGAAAATGTTCCTTTCACCAGTGGAATCACTTAATTATTTCATTACAACCTAGTTAATGATAATATAACATTTATAGTGTAGCATATATTTTTGAAGTAAAACCTACACATAATTTAAATGGATGAATTTCATGCAACTTTTAGAAATTTCATAAAAAAATTCATCCATGAATGTCCCACTCTTTACCAGACCACATATATAACATAAATCAATGTTTTTTGTTTAAAAAAGGGTCAAACTACACAATACAGTTTAAATGACTTTTGTTCATTTTAGATGACATAATATTATATTCTAATTTTACACATATCCAATTAATTATTTTCACCAAACCCATCAATATTCTAATTCATAGCTTTGTGAATATAACCATTTCCTCAAAATGTCCCTACAGGGTTAATGTGATATATTTGATAACAACTCAGTCTCTACGTAATTTCATAATATTTCACTGATCACCACCCAACATTCTGGCGAGTTGTCCCAAGGAAACAGAGATGGATGGGAATTCATCCCTTGACTAAAACTAATCAACAAGGTCACAAAAAATACCTGAACACAGAACAGAGGGGAACCAATCGTACCAAGTTAAAATACAAACTATAAAGGCTTTTGTGGAAAAAAGACAAAATGAAGAATATTTGTACCTTGCATTCCTCTTCTACGTGTTGACTCGCGTAGATCATAAACAGGCGATGTTCTCTGATTCTCATTGGTTGGACTAAGATTCGGACTCAGATTCAATATGGGTGGACTGTGCGTACTGAAGTATTCGGACTCCTCGTGATTTGAATCAATGGATGCTCCAGTTTGTATGCGATGTATTCCAGAGCCACAAGCTCGATCCTCAGGGTTGAAATTACCAACTATCTGGGATTGTGGAATAGATCCACTAACGCCATGTGGTTTGGACTGGAGAATTAGCTGCAGTAACTCTGCGTCACTCTGGGGCGAGGCTATAGGCATGTCTTTGAAATTTGATTACTTATACCAAAATCCTGAAAGGAAAAAGAAAAACACATGAATAATCGCAGCCACGTAAGGTCACTGTCTGAAACCTCTATTCTAATGTAACAGAATTTTGAGGGTTAATTTTTCAGTTTTTGCACCAGTTTTCATCTGGGTAATAGATATTGAAAATCTCTGGTGTAAGTTCACAAAGATGGTGTTAGATGGGACGAAACTACTAAACATATATACAAGTGATGAATACAGCACAATGTAAGGTAATTGTCAAGATTCACCATAACAGAGGCTTATTTCACTCATATATTATTAACAAACAAGGTTTTAATTCAAAACAACGCAACAATTTAGAGAAGAAAACTTGATAAGAAGTTATGGCATAGAAGGATTGCATAATTCTGCAACATAAAATAAAACTTATCAAACACAAACATGACTGTGTCACCATTCAAATTTACTGTGAAAAAATTTGTTTAAATTCCATTTTAAACAATATTGATACGACTGTAAATAAATATATTGCTCACACTAATGTATTTAGTAGTAAATAATAAGAACGTCACTGAGTAAGTATCAGTATTCCATACATGAAATCATTCTCAAAATACAGTTACCATTAACGTTATAAACAATTGTCTAATATAATTTACAATATTTGATCCAACACTATCACTTGACAATTTGTAACTGGCATTCAGAAGTTGCAGTATGTATGTATATAAGAATGTACCCACTCCTACATGAATAAAAACAATACAAAGCACGTACAATGATGAAGAAAACAATACGAAGCACATACAAAGATGGGAAAATATTCCATTACTAATAGTAACTGTACATGTCAATAATCAATCTCTATCCAGAGTTGTCGTTCGTTTTCTCTGCAATACATCTCTGCTAGTGTCGCAGCCTTTAAGATTCTTATACAACAAGAAATAAAGCCACAAATGGTGTACATTTTACTTCTAAGTCAAGCAATTTCTTTCACACAATACCTTGGAGACAAAATATGTTTTAATATACTAGAAAATCATGGAAAATATATTTATTCTGTCGGGAAGTGTTTATCTCTGAAAATTAAGTTACAAGTCCAATTGCTTAAATGGATACAAATCACTGAAGCGGAGTGTAAACGTGAAAAATTATGACAGCAAATGCACAATAAGGGAAAAACAAGAGCATGTACTTGAGCATTAGATGGAAACAAAAGGAGACTTTGTCACATGTTTTGAACAACTTTTGAGACATCGACAGAGATGTATGTAAAGGAAAACGAACAACAACTCTGCATGGAGATAGGTCAATAAAGTAGTTTGATACCTGAACAATTACAATCGCTTCATTTATTCATTATGGGACATGATGAAATTGCCGTTTATACAGTCTGTATGTATTTATCTATAAATCCACATGATAAAATAAACAGCACATACGAAGTTTCAACACAAAAATATCACTTTTTTCCACTGCTAATTATACGTCGATAATGTACCATGAGTAGAGGATGGCCATGTTTCATTGAACATAATTATGTACATAAAAACTAAACCTATGCCAGATTACATGTTTGAACTGTAGTAAACATAATATTTACCCATGACTCTAACCTTGTGATAACACCATCAAACTTGTATTTTATAACAATATTATGTGCAAAAAATCAGTAAAGGGACACATTATATCACCAAACAAATTTGTACCAATAACAACTAAAGCAATGTGAAATACAATGTACATATATTCTGGACAGAATTGTCCTCCAGATCAAACTGGTCATTAAGCAACTGTATCAATTTACCAGTATATACACAGATATAACAGCCGATTAAATTGTTGGTGTCTCTGAAAGAGGAAATGATCACACATTGTTAGCAGCAGCGACTCCACTAATATAATCACATTAGAATATTTCATGTGATCAGAATTTAAAACTTAAAAACTCACAAGTTAAACATAGAATACCTTAAAACACAGTCATGTACAGTTTTTTTTAACTGACTATAAATAACAGCAATAAACAATCGTGTTAAAACATTGATATATTAAAGTTCATTGTTTGATACTATTTGCAGTAAACATAGAAAACTTAAATACACCTGAGGCAGGAAAATCCTGTTACCTAAAACTGAGTTAGAAATGGTATTTTATAGATTCATTATCACAATATTCAATATTTAATATGCAAATACATTTAATATACAAAATATACCAATAATGGTGTACAGAAGCTGAAACAAAGAAACAAAATCACTGAGATTTTTGATCTGACATCAAAATATGTAGGAATCACAAAATTTCACAAAAAATTTCATTGTACAATGGCGTTCTGGATGAAAGCAGAGCGCGAATATTTTCAAGGGGAAACTGTCTGCAGTTTTGTGATGTATTCAAGTGTTATGAATATATCATACAGTGTGTATACATATATCATGTTGTATTCAATGTTTCATTATTATACACATGTTATTATCCGTTTGTAGGTAATAACACAGACTAATTCATTTTGAATATAAAGGTCATGTGACATCATTACATACAAGCCAATAATTAGTAACTGAAATACAGATCAAACAAATATACAAATACAAGTAGACATACATTTTAATTAAATAGCATTTGAAGACAGAAAAAAGGTTACAATTTATGAAATTAACAAAAGATTCGTACAAAAAATACGTAGACATGAGAAGAACACAATACAGCCCTACAATAAATAATACTGGTAGCTAAACTAAACTGACCAAAAAATACACGAACAGGTAACAAAAAATAAAATAAAATTATACTATACATAACACATATATAAGGTTAAGCGTAGTTATATGAATAAAGAACTGGTTCCCGTTCACTCTGGCGCACTACAACATGGAACGAAATCCAGTTTAAATGAAGATCTAAGTAAGTATCCAATTGAGAACATTTTTAGATTGATATCATTAGACCTATTTTCCACTAAAGAAATAGTTCTTCATGTAAATAGAATCGACAACTATTATTATAAAGATATATAAGTAGTAAAACCTGTTTATGTTTATATACATTTAATTTTATAAGCATAACAGTCGTGTTCAATACATGTTGAATGACTCAGATTTTTTTTATGATAGAAATCGTTCAGAATGAACAGGAATTGTCTTATTATATTGTTCCATGTTCTGGGACCAACATGGCATCAAGCTCCTGGACATGCCCAGGCTAAGATCTTTAGCTGTAACTCAGATATATTCCAGATATATTCAACTGAATTAAGGTCCAGAGTCCTTCTCATTCAGTCCAGACACTCAATCCAGTTACTCCTGGACTACACAGACAACATGGGGTGGCATGGCATGTCCATCAAAATGAACCAATTACTCACTGCTCCTGCATACAACCGCAAATATGCTAGAATGTATTTGATGTAGGGCTGACCGGTGAGGGAACCATAGTCAGGCACAGTTCCAAGTGTCCATCCTAGCTGATGCTATCCCAGACCATCACCGAGTCTCAACCATGACTGACATGTTTAGCAATGTTAGCTGAATGGAAATGCTCTCCCAGTCATCTCCACACCTAGGCTCATCTGTCCAAACAGTCTAGGCAATACCTAGACTTGTCAGTGAACAGGACTGGTCGCAAATCCTCTCTGGTCTGGCTAACATGACAAACAACCCATTCATAACATACCTTTAATAGTGTTCTGTTTTGAAATTGCAGTACATTAAGAAAATCAAAATATTTTGAAAGAATCCTGCAATCACATTAAGCATGCATAACATTCAACCCTCATTTTGTTCAGTTTTTCACGCCTAGATATTAAACACCGCAACACAAATTTCTTCTACACAAAGAACCATCATAAGTAAGTGAGAAACTTTCCCACACATTATCAATAACAATTATGTTTATAACACATGAGATCTAATCAATATATTTTTTTTATTATACATGTCACTTAAACATTTACTCAACATATACATACCTGAAGCACTGTATGAATACAAAACAACTGGTCAACAATCTGACCCAGAAAGTAAATTGTACTGTAATTAATTAAATAAATTGATGCTTAATATGCTGTTTAATATGCTTCCAGGCTGTTGAGGCAGGGATTGTTTATTATTTATGTTAGAACATGAATTTGTGGATCTAAATGTGGATAATATGTTCTAAAGGCATGAACTTAATGAAGGTAATTATTTTACCCAGGGGTACAAAGTTATTTTTTTAAAGAAAGTTATGCAGTCATGCATTCTGTGAACTATGTAATTGGTCATGGGAACATAACTTCATGTTTAGTTCTTTAATGAATGTAAGTCTTCATTTATTGCCAAATTTGGTGCTTCACAACAAACTTCCCCTATCAAAGGGATCCGATACCTGTTCCCCTAAAACCCCAAAAAACTAAAATTTGCAATAACATATTTAAGTATGTAAGGTAAGTAGGATGGTGTTAGTAAGGTTAAAATTAAAGCACAGAATCCATCAAGCATACATGCAACATTGAAATAATGATTAAATGCAGTACATTGGTACATCCACATCATCATAGTAGGATGAAAAAATATCTGAATTGTACTGTGTACCATGCATTAGTTCATTTATAACTCTGTTTAGAGATAACATTCAATTCCTTACTATCATTTAATCAACTTAGCTCACTGCATGTTTTACCTTTGACAAATATATGCATCATAAAAAGAGTATTATTACAATAAGAATGATAAATATTGGTGCCATTTTATATATAAAATAAAATATATAAAATAAAACAGCTAAATTCTCAAATATAATTTGATTACGAATCACCGTGAGTACGAATACCTTCACAACTACTTAATCGGAGTTTCTGCAGAAATTCTAATGCACTTACTTTAAAGGTAAAGATGATAGTGTCCTATCTTTACGTTGTTTTCATAAAACAGTAATTCTTGAATCCATAACGAGGATTGTTCATGTTACTGTACTATTATTCATGCCTAACCATTCAACATTATTCGCCCCATGCACTCGTGACGTCACGATAGTAAAGAATTGATCAGTTCTTGCATTATAATTGCTACGAGGATAAAAGAATAATGATTTTATGTATCAAATACAACTGAAATATTTAGGAAATTAAAATAATCAAAAAATAATAACAGTTAAAAAAATAAGAAAACATGTATATTTTTAACGCTTCAGTAATCAGGTCATGTGATTATAAATAGAATATTATGTCGGTCAGTGCGTCTCCAAAAATAGCTGCTATACGATTGGAACACTGAACCCACGTGGTATAAAGCGAGCTATCCTATTGGATCGCGCACTGTGTTTTTGTTAGCGAGAAAATGTAGAGAAGACAGTAGAGGGCGAAACTTTGACAGTTCAACTAATTTTTTCCCTAAATATTAAAGTTTTCATATTTTTATTTTGGCATTTTTCATTTTTTAAAGAAGGACTTGAAGTTTAAAAGAAATTAAACTCGAATTGAGTGGAAGAAATCTCTTTATTCGCCAAGAATTTTGAGTTGAAGTTGGTTAGTTTAGAGGACAACAAAGAAGCCATCTTTGTTTTGAAAAGAGAACTTTCATCGTGGGAATAACAGTCAGTAAGTGTTAATATCCTTTCATTTGATGATTTTCATATGAATTTGTTATAATTGGTTGTAATATTTTGGTCCATTCGACTAGATCTAGTCACTGAGTAAGCTTTGTTTTTTTAGATTTTGGACAGGCTGTTTCGAATCCAGTTTTTACGACATTGTTGAAATGACTTGGTCAGGCAACATGAAACCTAGAGAAGCTAGTCGACAGTATTACAGAAGACAGCGCTACAACAGTAGCAGCTCCAGAGGTTCTCCGTCTCCAAAATTATTGGAAGATAGGTTAGTCCTTATGTCCGTTACATCGGGCAATTTGCCATTTTGTATTTTGGTTGCTTAGCTCATTCGTGAACTTGGGATTCCAGCTTTGTTTGACTCATTGTTTAACACCATGTACTCACCATAACTGACATGTTTAGCAAAGTTAGCTGAATGGAAATGCTCTCCCAGTCATGTGTTTGTCTAAAACTGCTAAATTCCTGAAAATGAACAGTACATTTTCTTTAAATTGTTTACTTCTTTAAATCTTCAATGGTTAATCCAAATGTTATACCTAGAACTTATTGTCTTGCCTGTTGTATTAATATTAACTCGAATATTTGCTGCCTTTTGTTAACTGATACATAATTTCCTTTATTGATTACTTGTTTCTCTCAGTATTGTAAAAATCTTATTTACTCAGTATTTTTTTGTCATGAATTTTTGCCACATAACACAGATTGTGGTATTTGTAATGCTTAGCATGTCTCATCATTATACATGCCATTTGCTTGCTCGGCAGTTGCAATTAATTATTGAATTACTACTCAGGTGCAGTCCAGTGCAGACTGAATTACCACATAAGCCATCGCTTATGGTTAGAATCTCACCACCTCCTCGCCTTGCAGACTCAAGAATTTCCAGATCTCCATCTCCTCAGGAAAATCCTTATGCTGGGGCCAAATTCAGTGACCCGCCATCACCAGATTTGCTACCAAAGCCACCATCACATTGGACATGCTTCGAGAGCACAGTAACTGAGGAACAGGAAACTGGAAGCTGCAATGACATGGCTAGTCAGTTAAAATTACTGTTGAAAGTTGCTGTCCAATAAGCAAAACTGACCATGAATATATAAGAGATTCATTCCAGTCATCATAATTTCATTTTAAGCATTGCTCATGAATCAGTATATCATTACCATTACAGATTTCATGAGTTCTGTTACGCATTTTCATTCATATCATTTTTCATAATCTGTTGTTTTGTTTAACTTGAGGTATTTTCTATCTTTACATGCAGTTTTAGTCAATTAGAATTAACATGGGCATATGAAATTTTTACACGCATATTCTGTGGGCTTTTAAAATGCAAACTACAAGTTCAGATTACTCTGAATTTAATGTTTTGCATGTTAGTGATATTCTAATCTTTATTCTTTGAAGATGTTTACTTCTTCTTTTAAGCTGTAAACTTGCAGTTATTCTTGGTTATGAAATTCAAGGTTATTGGGTATTGGGTATTTTAGTTGTGTGATGTGCCCATTTTAGTTTTATATACTCTAGAGAGATATGTAGTATTTTTAGAACACTTACAAAGTCTTACTGGGATCTTTTGATGAGTACTGAATTACTCAATTTTTAATTGTACATATATTTTTGGGTACTTTGTATTCTCAATGATGCAGGTGATATGATCACATCGACACTTAAGTGCAATAATGTTTGTACAGTTAAATGCCAAATATTTGTATATACAAATATTTTTATGTTTATTTTCTTTTAAATTGTTTTAAATATAGAAACTCTGTTTTTAATATATTATGGTGCATATGAATGTTTATAAAGCACACATGATGAGAAGACTATGTTTGACAAGATTTGTTAGTATATAGTTATGTTACGATGCTTTGTAACAGAGATGAAGTCAGAAAATGTCACAATGATTGTTATGTAAATTAAATCATAGGGCACTGTTGTGATAAATGATGATTAGTGTGCTAGATACGGAATCTGTGTGCGTATATATCTAGATGTTAATTTGTGTTCTATTCATGTCTTCTTTTTCTTGTTAGAACTTTTAAATCAAATTTAAGCTGATATGAGATATTATTATTTGATAGACTCCATCTTATATTTTTTTAGATCGGTTGTAAAATCTTTTAGTTGATTGGTATTTAAATGAATAATAAAACATGCTGTGGTGGATTAAGCTGTATTGGTAACATGCACTTGTTGATGCTATATTGTAAAGACTTGAGTTGAACACTTATCTGCTATAAAATTTGTGCTTTTTTGAATTTGTAATAATTTTATTGTGTACATGTCTTATGCAGGAATTTTGTTATAATTTAACTTTAATTATAATGTTACTTTAATTGCAGATCTGATGAGTAAATTCAATCTTGAATTATTTAAATTAAATAAGCAAGAATTTTTGTTTTGGATATTTTTTTCATATTCCTTATGATATTACATTATCTTAAAACTTACAAAATTCCTGGATAGATGTGATAAGCTGAGGTTATGAATTTTAGAAGACATAATAATGTCTGAAACAAGTGAAGACGTTACTACACTTTAACATTGTAACTAAACTACATTGAATTAACATCATAGATTGTAAAATCTTTTTTGCTAAGTTTGTTTATTCAGTGAATTTTTCTGACATGTTTATAGTGACAGTTAGCGATAACAAATCTTAACTACCAAGTTTATCTTCTTTCAATATTTTTTTTTATTTTTGGGATGGGTTAGGGGCAGTATATAAGGGTCAAAGAATCAAGTTGTTTCATGGGAAAATATCAAGGTAGTTAAATTTTTGTTCACTTTCTTTCTCATAACTTCAGTTTCTTGTTTTGCTATTCCACAATTGTGATATGCTTTTATCTTAACATATGACAGTTGATAGAGCAATTTTTCTTGTTGTTGCATGTGATAACTAATTGTATATTATCTAATGGGTAAAATTGTGCTGATACAGAAAATGTGTAAACCAACCAATTATGTTGAATTGTTTTGGAATATTGTTGTAAAATTGGTATTACCACTTTGACTGGTATAATTGTAATTCTTCTGTATTATAGTGTTGTATTGAATTGGTAACATTATTTAAGACAGCTGTGTATGAGTGACCTGGACACTACACAATCCAATTATTGTTCAGTCTGAACTGTAACTGTTTTCTTCAAAAGAAATTCTTACTGAAATGTTTTGACTGTGCAATCGTGTTCATCATTTGTGCATTTGAACTGTGAAATTATTTATAATGTCGCCATGCTAACTTGAGTGCATTCAGGGAAAACCATTTAGCTCGTTAATGAGACCAAGATTCATCAGGGATTCACTACAGATTTTGATTCCTATCAGCAGCGTATATGGGTGTATAACATCCTAGACTGCCTATCATTGAATGAGAAGAGTTATCCTTCCTAATTTGCTAAATTTGAATACAATAATATCACAAAAACATTGAATGGAGATCAATCATGTGAATAATAAATTTGTTTGAATCGATAGAAGCACTAACAGCTTCCTTCATCTGATCTCGGAATGATTTTGAAACAGATTTTAGAAAGTGCAACTTTGGAATGACAGCTAGTTAATGGAAGATTAGAAAATCTACATGTTGTGATAGTTGTTATTCATGAAGGACCAACCATTGATCTCAACACTTACAGTTATTGTTACTGTGATTTGAAATATGACAAGCTTTCTTGCTTGCTTCATTACTTGTGCTATGATGAAGAAGTAATGTGCATATAAAGAGTTGTGCTGTACACTCTTGCAGGTCACATAAGTGACTGAAGGTCTCATTGAATTGTTGATACAGACATTTTATGTACTGTTATATATCCAGTGCAAGATTTATTGTGATAAAGCAGAGTTTCATATTTTTCAAGGTTTGGACTATGTACAGACAGTGATTACAGCAACTGCATCATCGATGACTTTGTACCCAGTATCATCACGACATCCCAGAATTCCTATCGTCGACTTCTCCGACACCTCTTTCTTCTGCAGCAGACTTTTTTCTTCTTTCTTTCTCTATCGGGTCCTCTTCAGGACCCACAGATGCCTCGAAAGGCTGCTTCTCAGCAATTGTCAAAACCTACCAGCATGCTGGTAGATGTGTTAGCTTGTTTTTTTTATCCCACACTGCATGGAAGTTAGATCTAACCATCATGTTTATGAAATAAAAGACACATGTGGTTTGTATCTGACTTCTATGAACAACCTCCTTAAATATGACACATTGCTTATTTAAGATTGTCTTGATGTCTGGTGGCATTTCTTATAAAACAAAGTTTGAGGTAAATTCTACAATATCTCAGTTTTATCAAGTGTCTGTCTTGAATTATTGTTCGTGCATATTGCACCTAGATGTTCAATCCTCTCCACCTCACTGGATATGGAACCACATCATACTTATCAAGTAACAAGTCGTAATTCATCAAGCATTTGGACTGTTATTTCAAATTTTACTTTGGTTTCAAATGATGGTAATCAAGACTTGCATACTTATAAGAATTTCTTGTTATCCATCAACTGTGCAGTGAAATCAGGCATATGGTCATGTTGTAAAAAAATATAAAATTAATACAATGGTATAAAACTGTATTGTTGCATTACAAGATGTGCTAATTTTAGTTCCCTACTCTAAGTCACTAAGATAAAGGTAAAAATAATTCTATTCTAGTCAATTTGTAATGCATACACAATATATAATTATATTAAAGGTAATGCTATTTGCTCATAGTGGAGGAATAATAAAAGTATCATAGAAATGTCGGGACTCTTCAGGTCTAAACCATAAATGATAAAGAAACATTTAACTTTAACATGGATCAAACTAATGTCTCAGTGCAGCGGTCAAATGTTGTTCCTTCAATTTGGTGTCCTCACAAAAGTTAAGTTAAAAAAGCACTTCTTGAACTTGACTACCATGTACTTAAATGGAATTTGTTATTCATATATCAGGCTGTCAACTGATTCTTAGATTTAATACAAAGTCCATATATTTTTGCAAACCTGTTCTTTCTAATGAATAAAGTCCTACATTTTTCACAAAAGAAGTTGTAGTTACAAATTTTAGGAGTTATTTTTTCTTGGAAACTGCCTTTTGCAGTGTATTGTTTACTGATTAGAACTGTGTTTCAAAGCATCACCATTTTTATAAGCCCGAAGGATTGTATCGTCTGTACATCCGTTTTCCTTGAGCGGACAACTCCTCCTTCATAACTTGACCTATTTTTTTCAAACACTAACAGATGATAACTATTGATGTCTAGTTGTGCATAAAGGGGAGATAATTCACATTGCTGGTTTTGTACTGAGTTATTGGCCCTTTTTATATTGTCATAGAAAATTCTTGTGCGGACAACTCTAACTTCATTACGAGACCTATTTTCTTCAAAAACTAACAGATGATAACTATTGATGTCTAGTTGTGCATAAAGGGTAGATAATTCACAATGCTGTATTTTTTACTGAGTTATTGGACCTTTTTATATTTTCATAGAAAATTCTTGTGCGGACAATTACACTTTCATATTTCAATTATTAGGTGTTTATCTTAAACTTCCACAAAGATCAAGAAGTGTCTCAGTTGTGCAAGAGGGAGCATAACATATCATCATAGCATGTTATGGTGGTACTCATGTTAACACAGCCTTCGGGCGTATTTTGCCCTGCTCTGCTGAGCTCTTATTGAAGTGTTGTATACCCATGGGTAATTGTTGTTGCTTGCTGCAACATTTTGGCCTTTGATGGAGATACTCTTGAAATGCTTGGTATAAGTTTACAAAGCAAACAATTTTGTTATTTCAAGTAAGTAAATAATTATCTGTTGATTATTTTACAGACTTTTTCACATGAAATTCCTATATTTAACCATCAAAATGGCAAAAAAAACTGTACTTTGGATGAAATATTCCTAAACATGTACTTATGTGATAACATGTTTGACAGTCTAACACCACATACTTACATGCTCTCAAACATGTTCTTAGCTGAATTATTTTCTTTTCAAGTCAAGTTTTGCTTGTTCTGTTGGCTTTTGAATAGTTATTTTCTGTTGCAGTTAACAGACATCACTTTTGAGAATGTCTTCACTTCCCTCAAGAAAAATCTTTGTTTTACACTGAACTGAGTCTCTAGCATTATAATTGGTAAACAAATGGCAGCATCATCATTGCTGACCTATATTTCAACATCTTGATCTCTGTAGTAATCTTCCATTTTAATTCACGGACGGTTTTGATGGGCTCACAATTACAGATAGGGTATTTGTTCATGAACATCAATTATCCATTTAGACAATATTAGCAAAGGTAATGTATGTGCATCAAAACCTGGTACAGTCAACTCTCGTTATGTCGATTTTTCGGGCCGGAAAAATACTTAGTCTTAATGAAAATTCGACACAAACATTGGGCGAATACCAGTATTGTATTAGACATTTTGGCTGTTGTTATAATCACTAGTTCATGATAATTGATGTGTGTGTGTGTGCTGTAAGAATTACTTGTGATCTTTATTTTTATCTACAAGTAAATAAATAAATAAACAATATTTACTGTAAGTATGATGATTTATATAAAAATATACTAAACTACAAATATCTTTCATTATGACGTGTTTGACAAATCCAACGTTTTGTCCACTATTAAGCAACATACGATGATATGTTTGCATTTAAGGGTAAACAATAATAATCTCCCAATTGTTATTGACTAAAAATTAAATCGAACTTGTATGCTCAGTGAGGTGTGAAAAACATTGGGGGCAAGTGCATAATATTGTCTGAATTCATAATAAACAATGCTAATTAGGTGCGAAATTGCTCCTTTGGACTTCAAAATAAGTTAGACACAATGAAAAATTTCGAGAGCAAAATTCGTCTTAAGTGACAGAATTTTATTTACTTTTAGAAGGGAAAAATCGGGACATAAAGGAAAATTCGTGTTTACCAACTTCGCCATAACGAGAGTCAACTGTACTTGATTATTTAATCTGTTCTGATGAAACATAAAGCAATTGTTTCATATATTATCAAACCATTAAATTACCTGCCTTAGGTAGAGAACTTGATATTGACCTGCATGACAAAACGGGCGTGATGATTTTTGGAACAATTCTACATCAAAAGGTTGTAAGTATATACTGCTGAAGACTGTAAACTAGTTGCTTTATTCAATGTAACTGAATTTTCATTTCTTCCAAATTTGATATAAATGGCAGAAATACATCAATATAGCGCTGATCAATATTCCTTGGTATCGGGTTTATTCCTAGGATACGGGAATCTTACAGAGCATAATGGATGATGGATTTAGCAATGTCGTTATAGACTGACCACAACAAATATTATCTAGTCCATGTGGTTTTTGCCAAGAAAAGTTAAAGAGGTTTTCTTATGTAATTAATCTATATAACACAAGGGGCCTAATTTGAACAATATGGGTAGGGGACAACAAGACAATCCCACCAAATACCTAATCCTTGGGCAGGGTCAATTTTGATCCCAGATCATTTGAGGACCACAAAACAATGCTACATGCCAGATATCATAGCTCTGGGCTATACTGTTTTGACTAAAAAGATATTTTATGTCTTCTCTATTTAAACATTAACAAGTGACCCCCAGGGCCGGGACAATCTTGACCCTAGGGACTTCATTTGTGAAATCTTGATAGTGGACTGTCAAGGATCATTCCTGAGGAGTTGAAATTGACTTGGTGGTTTCAGATGAGAGCTCATTTGAAACAATTATTGTCAACATACATTATACGATGATGGATAGGGTGACCACTATAGCTTACCATTTTAGGTACATAAATAAGTTTCGGTACAAATTCTTCCAAATTTGTCAAAGATCATAGGTGAAAGTTGAAAATTTTCAAAAACCAGAAATCTTTACCTCAATGCCGCTGAAACAAAAAAACTAGTAGGGCCCAGACCTGGAGAAAAATGAAGGTCCTGGAAAACTTTTAACCATGGTCAAAGATTTTGAAGGGAATATATCTTATTAACATTTTTCTGTTGTTACAAAAATGCCTGCATTACTGTAGTATAAGATCAGAATTGAGTCAGACATAAGAAATAAATCTTAAGATTATCTTTCAACATTATGTCTGCCTTGTATTTAAAATCAAAGAAAAGTGTGCATTACCAGTAGTATTGCTTTTGTAAGGTGTTCAGTATGAGACACCATGTACTGGGATTGTATGATATGCAGTACAATATCATTGAAATGAATTATGCAATTAGTCACTGTGTTTGTGATAGGGTCTGGTGGAATCTAGAGAATACCTGTAATTATGACACAAAGTGTAAATTGAGGAACAGTTACCAGGAAGTACCAAGTTAACTGACCATTTGACATAACATTTATTATGGTAAAATAAGTCAAACTCAGTAATGATTAGCTTCGAAAATGTTTAATGAATTCATTGTCTATTTCTTTTATGTCAATAAATGAAAATGTTCAAATACAACTGCTTCATACAAAAAGCACCAATTTTAACAAGTAAAGCATGATTAAAATACCTAAATATTCAGGCAAAAATTAAAGAATTGATAAAATAAATTTGTGGTAATGAGAAATGTAAAACGATATATTTATCAAAATGAGTCAAATATCTGTCTTGTTCTTACTGATAAAACAAGTCTAATAAAAGATGTTAAATTATGCATTGCAACCAAAATAATGAGTGATCAAAGTTTTAATTACAGAATAAGTCGCTAAAATATGTAGCATATAGCTTAAATCTAATGCAGTTTAAAATAAAAATTCTGCATGCAAATAAGCATAGTACTAACAGAGTACTAACTTCCACCCAGATGTCTAACATTTCAACTGAATATAAAGCATTGATATACAAACATATCTACATGTCTAAACAAATACATGTCCTTATCAGGCTAATGTACTTTAATGGTACTTAATATCAGCATTAAAGGTGGATAGCTGAACCAAGTCATAAGCGACATTCACTCAGGAAGTGAAAATGTATTCAAGTGGATAGTCGGACTTAAGATACACAGACTTGAATGTGGCAAGTAACACTTCATGTAAAGTGGTACATACCAACAGACAAAAAATGACAAACAGAGCAATGACTTTATGGTTCAAAATTAAACATAAAAAGTGAATCAACTACTCTGAGATCAACATAAACAACATGAAATTAAAGATCAGTATCTACACTAGCATGTTCTGCTTGCACAGTTCAGTTACATAGTTTGTATATGCTAAAAGCATTGTTCACATAGATTATACCAGAACAGCACATTTATAACTTGATATAATACAAACATGATTACCACATATTTACAGAGGATTTAAAACAACCATAAAATAACTATATGTTCAGGTAGTAATATAGCTTATATAATTTTATATTTATTATAAAGCAGTTTTTGTGATTAGACACACATCGCAAGCCTCATAACTAACCATATAAAAATTCAACAATAGAGGATAAAAATGTGCTGAAGTGTTTACTGCAGGTGTATTTTGTAAGCCTTATTTATACAAGGTAACAAAACATGAATGTGATCAACTTGACCACAAATTCCACACCCTACAAAGCAAGATTGCTACTAAAGTTAGTATCATTGAAAAGACAATGATTTTTTACCAAAATTGAAACTGCAACCAGAACAGGTTTTAAACAGGTTATTAAGCAAAAACTGTTTTCATACTTTTTTGTGGTAGCGTCCATGATAGTGACCCTTGAACCTAAAAGCACAATTCAAAGCTTGTCTCGATAAACTGTTTCTATATACCAAGTTTTGCATCAATAGGTCAATTAAAACTAAAGGTATCAAATGGAAACCAAAATCTAATAACAGAGTTTTTCAACTTTGTTGAAAACCAGGTTGAAATTGTGACAATACATATAAACACTGTATAATAGTATTTGAAGGCTTACTAAGTGGTTTAAACAGCATACCAAGATTTCATTTCCTAAGATGATCACAAGACTACTTGAGATAGTGACTGAAGTCTAAAGATGATACAGAGATAGCTAGAGGAAGACATGCTTAAGATGCATAAAGGTATGGATAGGGTATAGAGTCAGACAAGGCAAGTTTGTGACAGGAAGTATGACTAATCTATATATTGTTTTCATGCTGAAGTATAAATTTCAATACAAAAGTCCCAACTTTCTCATATTTTATGTAGAAGTTATATACAAACAAACATGTTTTATCCTTTCATCATAATCTATCTGTATAACTATTTCAGAACAACAATACAGTGAAGTTTTATCCTAAACAGCAGTTACAAAATCAATAATCAACAAGCATACAAGCATGGATGTACAAACAAAATTTAAACATGAAATATTGTGCACGGCATCCCATAATATCTGTTACCATTTCAAGTTATTGCTATTTCATCGTATTTTGTAAGAAACAAATGAATGATACATCAATGAAACGGAATCAATTGAAGTTTTCTGTTACAGTAAGTATGGGATGTTGTATAAGAGGAAGTGACATCCGGTTTGAAAAAACAGGGTCAGTGGAAGATGGCCGACATTTTAATCCAGGGTGACCCAAACAAGGATAGTGATGTACAGAGCCAATTACAACTTGCTCACTAAATAAATGATCGCCCTCCTATTGTTGACTTGCTAAGGATTTCAGACAAAGTTCATTTAGATTCTACGATGAATAAAAATGAAACACCAGATTTTTACCTCGAAAAAACTCAGCCGCCAGTTTATTCCAGCGTTTTGCTGGAAAGGAATAGATCTTTCAACACTGTGGTTCCAGCAAGATGGTGCCACACCACATACATCAGCCTGAGTTCTTACATGTTTACCAGACATTTCATGACAGGATAATTTCTCTGAAAACAAATTATGCCTGGCCATCTCACTCACCAGATTTGAGTCAAAGACTTTTACTTGTGGAGCTACTTGAAGTCTACATACCCTCACCTGGTTCACTCATTGAACTTAAGTAAAACATTAAATGGGAAATGAGCCAAATGAACATTGAAACATGCCAGGCTGTGATAATTGAAAAAAATGTTGCAACATTGTCATAGCACAAAATGACATCATGTGGAACATGCATTATAGAGAATTCTACTACATATTTCAGATATGACTAATGCATTTTTTACAAGTGGCATATCAAATAAAATTTTATGCTGTATATTGTGCTGTCTTTACATGGCATTAACCTTTCAAGAAGAAATACAGGTAAATGAAATGGTAACAGATATTATAGGACACCCTGTACTTGACTCAATGCACATCAGTTCTTCTATACTACATAAATGACTACAATATCATTAGCTACCTTGATTAGATCTTCAGAATAAAACATAAGATATATGGAATAAGACGGGTATAGTTTGAAAAGATAAGAAATAGAAAAGAAGAGTTCAGACAAACATTCAGCATATATATACCAGACACATAACAGGAAACAATATTTACAAAACAAAGAAATAATAATATTCAACCAAATTGCACAATATAAATAAAAGGAGAAAATGTCTAAAAAAATGATCTTTACAGGTTTTTGAATCTGAACAGATTTTACTATTGGCTAAAATGAAAGAAATAAGTCAAATACATGGATTCCTGTAAAAAAATACAAAACAGTCAAATTTGCGGACTGACAAGAAACAAGACTGATGGAAAATTTTGCTACTTTTCATTATATTGAGAATACACATAGATAAATAATTATACCAACTGACAGGATCAAACAGAACTGAAAGCATTTTTATTTCTTGAAGAATCTGTACACTTCTACAAACAAAAGAATTTGTAAAGGCAAGCTCTCGGTGCATACCTCTCTTAAATTGAGTTGAACATTATGGCTACAATATTACAGAAAATATACAAATCTATGTATGATTATTAAGGCAGTTATGGTATAAATAGTTTCATTAAGTAATATCAATACAGATGAATGTATAAAGATACAAAATACATGCAGTTTGACAAGTACATAACTAGAGTACATACTTTTATACTTCTATCATCTTAATGTGGAACACTTTAAGAAGTTTACCAAATCAAATCTAATACACTAATTATCATATGCAGACAACAATTTGTATCACTTTTACTTGCTTTTAGGAAAGCAGTTTGTTTTTAAGACATTGAATTTTAACCTAATTACTGGGAAAAGAGCAATGTACATTTTACATATTTTACTAAAAATGAATAATAAATACTTAAAAGAACGACCAATATAAAGTTCCTGACAATCAGGTTAGAGTTTCAGACTCAAAATCAATGTATTTGTAGAGACTTGTATTCAGACAGAATTTTATATGGTTAGACAGAACACTTAATGTTTAAGCATTTTTTACACACTATATTCTGAATAACAATATTTCTACAAATAGTCCCTTAAACATAGGAGCATAAATTCTGATCATGGGAAATGCTTGCTCCATAACGGTAATAATTTAATTTAAAGTAAAAATTCACAGCTAAAATATTCACAAAGTAACAAATTATATCACATAAACTCTCTAGATTATACCCGATCATAAAGTTTCCAGATCACTGTTCAATTAGTATTCAATCTATGATGATCCATGTTTTTGCCTGGACTGACTGCTCGGGGAGCTATAGAGCTTCGGCAGTATGGTCGGACTGAGGGGTTCAATCCCACCTGAAATACAAAGAAATGAAAAATGATAAATCAATATTTCACCAGGATTTCACTGTTGTTGTGGTTCATTTAAACAAAGTCTATAAGTAACATATTTCACCATTTACTTAAACATTTTTACATCATTTTTTAAATCATCAAATCCATTTTCTGAACAGAAAAACTGAGCATTTAGTACCAAAGTCAGATGTATAAACTATTAATAAAGACAATGAGAATAAATTAAACATTTTCCTATTAAAGAACTAGTTACAAGTGAAGATAGTATAAATTTACAAAACAAGTATAACAAACAATCAGTTGGTCAGTCTTGCTGTAAGCAGTAGAAAACTTTCAGAACTTGGTGGGAATGTCATGCATCAAACAACAAACAAAACATGCACAGTTAAGAAATTAGTAAAGATTAAAGAATCAGAAAAATTCAGTCTCAAAGTACGTCTGATATGAAATTATGTTAACTTTTAAATCTCCATTATCTTCATTCTCAAGGACACAGAAACCAACTTAAAAATGTTAGAGACAAACAATTGCATTCAGTGTAATCTATACAGACAAAATAAACACAAGTCATAGTGTTCAGTAAAATAAACTACATGTACAAATGTACATAACAATAGCAACATTTTTAAAACATAAAACCAGCCTGACATAAGTAGTTAATACAAGCTTTATCATAGCTAACTAATCCAATCCTTGTCAGGGTCCAGATCTTATTTACTAAGGGTTATAAAGAGAAAGAACTCAAGGTAAAGACTTTTTCCAGGGATACTAACAAAACATGCAAAGCTGTACAGTACAAACCTACAACATGTATGAGGTTAAGATCAAAACAATCCTAACTGAACAAGCAAAGTATTTTGAATAAACTACATCACTTCAAGAAAAAAATGCGCAAGTCTATTGACTCATTAAGTTCCCATGAAAATTATAGACAGGGCCTGACAAATTTATCAAGAGCCAATAACAGCTTTTAGTTTTCTTTCTGCAGTAAACTAAACATAATTGTCTATTTACTGTAATACTCATGCTTTGACTTAAATTTGTGGATATATATATATGGCATAAAAGAAGACTGATTAAACTGCTATATTTACATTAATTATAAATGATTTTTTTATTTAAATGCAGCTGTCCAAAAATCAACAAAAGCTGGCATAAAATTATATCAGAATAAGATTTTAGAGTGATTAACAACAAAATCAATTCCCATTTTCAGATTTAATGCTACTTTAATATTTCACAGCTTTATGTGGAGCAAACTTCTATTTAATATTATATGTACTAATAATATTATATGTACTAATAATGTAGCCTCTTTCTACTTGTACATATAAAATCAGGAAAGAATCTGTACAGCCCCAACTAGGATAATAAAGAAACTGTATCAATGTTCACTACAAGACCGACCAACAGATGAATGACAAGATACAGAGACTTCAGAAGAATACACGCTTAATTTTTGTTCTATTATCTTCAAGCATTTTCTTAACACTACAACAGTGACTTATTATTCATGAACTGACACAAAAAGCTGGATAGCAGACAAAGAAGATAAATTGACAGTTCATAATAAAAATCAGCTTCAACTAGACAAAATCTAAATGGTCAGATAAGAAACTTTTGGACCATAACTCAGTTAAGCTGCTTTTATTGATACAATTAACTAGAAACAAGTTTCTTAGCTGAACTGAAGTGTACCATTTTTTACTTGAAATCCTAAAATACTTGCTCTAAAAGTATAAATCAACCTGTCTATAACTACTATGAACAGCATAATTAATGAAGTTTCAACAATTTTCTTTACTAAAAACCAGACTAATAATGAAGAATATATAACCAGTATGATTGAGATTTATCCAAAACTATGAAATCTTTATAAACTTATCATTAAAATATTACATTTGAAGACACAGGCTGGCACAAGAATGTAAAGTAAGATGAAAGAATTTACTGTGACAGACATTTGGTCAGTTATAATAATCATTAACATATCGCAATTTTAAACTTTGTGAAAACCAATAAGAACAAGGCAGATGTTTTGTACGGACTACCTAATTATGTCAAGTCTTAAAGTATTGTGAATTTTGGTCAGTTTCTAGCATAGCAACTATTTTGTTAGTAACAACTGTGCAAATCACAGACTGAACTTGTATGATAAACTACATGTATACACACAGCAAAATCTTGATATGATCCTGTGGAAGCCAAAGATATATTCCCACCAAGCCCTGTGTTTGTATTACATCCACTGCTAACTGTAGTCTGACTGAAAGCACTCTCATTAGTACCAGTGTTCATTTCTCTTAGAATTTTACGTGATAATCTTTTAGATCGTCTTCTGTTCCGACTACCAGGTGCCTATAAAAGATGATAAAATATACTGGGGAGTGTTACCTTAACATTGGTAACTAATTAGTTAACAAATGTTCTGATCTGAGCTTCACACAAATGTATGGAACAAACAAACAAACTTTTCTTCACTTATGAAGAGGAAAAAGAACGTCGTTACTTCAGGAGTAAATTGTTAATCAACTGGACAGCCAATTTAACTAGAGTCTTTAATGTAATACAGATGAAACATTTTTTATCATTTAACAATGAAGCTACTTACAGTTTTACTTGTTGAAGACAAAAGTTTACTAGCAGGTGTAACTGAAGATACAGCAGCCTTTCTGTATGGTGAATGATACACTGAGCTGTGTTGTATGGTAGATCCAGGGGTCTTAGAATCATTTATCTACAACAAGAGAAGATAAATCTGGATATGATCTATAGCTTACAATCTTAATATTCACAGTTTCCATGTCATATTTCATGTGAGTAAATGGCAAAAAAGCAAACTGACAACAATTTTGATAACGAATGCTCAACACAGAATGCAGTTTCTTAAATTGGTTGTTCAGACATTATGTCAAACTAAAAGCTTAATAGCTGGTCTACATCTTAGACATTGAAACTAAGACAACATTACCAAGACGAGAGTACAATTTATCCAATGTCAAAAAGAAACAAATGACTGCAAAATATAAATGAAAATTGAACCATTGCCTTAATATCACTTATAAGATTACAGAAAAAAATGAAACATGGATCTATGACAAAATATCTAGATAGAGAAAAGAATGCAGCTTGTTTTAACAAAGTGGTTAACTGCTGTTTCAATTTCAGTTCAGATCAGGAATTTGCAACATAAACCAGAGAGTATACACAACAGTTCATAACTTAATACAGCAAATAACTGCATAGACCTCATTAGGCAGTATTGGATAAGTCAACAAAAAGGTGACATGCAGTGACAGAAATAAAGTATGCAGAGATTTCAATAACAGTACAGAAAAAGATAAACAGGTGCATCAACAATAAACAAACATGATAACATAAAAGATATCACAGAAACAATGATGAATATCAAATTATAATATCACAGGAGATTTAATCAACACTATTTTGTATACTATTCATAAACCAGGTTTCATGTTATAATATACATTTTAACTCAAACGAAACTGATTTACGTTATCAATAATAACACATGCAACTATATGATAATGTTCCATCTCCATGACAGTTTTACATTCAAGATCAGACACAGAAAGTTCTACTTCTATTATCAGTGAATGCAGTGATAGTGCTATGCGAACTTTTGTTAAACTGTGAGAAGATCACAGAAGTTACCAACCATGATTTGTACACGTAGAGTAGAGCTCCCACTAGCACTACTTGTTGTACTGTCCACCTACAACATACATGCCTAACGTACAAAACACATATGTAAAATAGTTCACCAACGAGACAAATTATAGCCTGACACAAAATGAATTAATCCAAACTACATGAACTTTTCTTCACCATTAGTTTCGAACACAGTTAAAAAACAAAAATACTTCGCTGTATATATTATTTGTCACACAGGGTACAAGAAAATTACTGTAAAACAAACCATAATGTGAACTAAACTACAACATAAAAATGAATGACAATCACACAATTCATTAAAAGCAGACATCACAAACCTTTCTGTACTTCGGAGTTTTTGATGGCGTATTTGTCTGAAATCTACGTTTTACTGGCGTGCTGGGTTTACTTCCATAAATCATCTCTTCTTTCATCAACTTGCTCTTAGCTTTTTGCTATAATGTACATAAAAGAACAATTCATACAAGCTACAGGTAAAATGTATTTATACAAATTAATAGTGTATTAGAATCATCAGCATGTAGATCTCTAATCAAATTATAAAGCATGTTTATCATACATTTGTGAGAAAAAAACTTGGAAACAGTAAATCAAAAATTTTAAAACAATATGTTAGTTATCATCATATGCCTAGTTCTTCCTTGTAGTCATAATAGATAAATGATATAAACCAACATTCAGATCAATCATAAACACTACTTAACATAAAAAATAAACCACAATCCTCATTAAGATAAAAACAAATCTTAGAAGATAAAATATGTACACAGGGTTTTTGTCCATCTTTGGCATCAGCCGAATAACAGCCCTTTGCCCACGGGAATATTTTTCCCCTTTGTCGAATTTTTCCCAAACAATCCATTTCCTCCAACAAATACTTTTAGATATAATCAACATGTGAGCTAAAAATTGACGAGCTCTTATGTTAATTGCAAAAACATGTAATGTATTAGCTTGCTTATGAATGTAAATAAATCAATGTACATGCGCATATTTTTCTGGAAAACATGGTTGTGTAAATAGACAACCAAGTAATCACTCACATTAATGATGAGGCGCAAAAACAGTAAAAACTAAAAGATATTGTAAAAATATGTGATGTATCAACTCACGGTACATGCGTAGTAATGTTAAAATGACAATTTGGTTTTATAAGACCCATCAGTTGCCTCAATATTGGCACATTCCACAATTTATGGCATCATTCTAACAAGTAATTCAGCTGAGTGCAACTTATTTTGAAATAAAATTCATCGGTGATGAGGTATCACGCGTCATTGATGACACATTTCTTAGTCACATGACTGTGATATTCTCACACACCTCTGATTTAAATTAAGTAACGATAAAAAATCTAGTTTCATGTTTTCCCAGATTTACCAGTCCGATCAGACTACATGTAAAGAGGATTTCATAGTCCAGGCCATTTTTCATAGCCTTGGATTCGGACTATTTGTTTATCTTGCAGACTGCTATAAATGCTGAGTGTGGTAAAACATCATCAATGGTATATTTACATTTTTCCAGCATTCATAAGATTGCAACTTTGGAAAAAGCACTTGCATTTATCTTTTTTCCTCACAATTTTCGAGTTATGAGTGTTAAATTTGAGCCCTGGCAAAATGTTTCCATTCTATGACCAGGAACCTGCTATGACTGAACGTAGGAATGGGGTGTGCATTTGGAGAATGAAAACCTGTTTGTGACAATTCCTGTCACTTCTTATTTTTAAGCTATTGAAACAAATACAAAAAATAACTGCAAACGACCTGTATTTGACCTTTGCACTTTAATTCCCAACACGTAAACTTAAAAAGGTTATACAATGTACCATGTCATATGTATGGTTGTTGATATTTTTCCTCAAAATCACCAATTACGCCCTTATTCCCCCCTCCCAAAAATCAGCTATTTCATGCATGATTTTTCCCCTATGAAAAGGCCAGGCCTTTGCTCTCCAGGTCAGAAAAAAAACCTGGTATAGCAACATCATGGTAAGAACAGCCATGTAAATAACAGCTGTATAACACTTACTCTTTCCTCTTTCTCTCTCTCTTTTGCTTCTTCGAAATCTTGCCACGTTTTCTCAATGTACTTAAGGAATGACAAACCATTCACCAGAAATGTTCTACCATGTTCTTTTTCCCATAACAAGATTTCATCCTTCACATTTTGTTCAACCTGTAAACATAACATATCCAATAATGAAAACATCTCATAAAAAGGATTTGACGATGAATCTTATTAACAGCATTTTTTTAGGTTTCTTTGTAATAATTACAGGCTTCCTGAAAGTTGCCGGACCGTTGGACATGTCAGGCAAATTTCGAACAGGTCCAATAACTTTTCGGCGAGTACAAGACCAGATGTCCAGCACGAATTACAGCATTTATTTCTATTTATAATACAATTTGTCAGACAGAAATTCCATCTTTGCCTGCCCAAATGTCAGGCAATATTCTAGCAGTTTCAAGAGGCCTGAGCTATCTAATACAGACAAAGTCACACAGACCTTCATTATCGACAGAACTAAGTAAGCATATTATCTATTATCAACATTCAAATTTCAGAGGCAAACAAACCCTGTGACTCAAATATAAACATTTTTATGTTATTTTGTTCAGAATATACTTCAATAACACAAAAACAGCATATTAAAACATAATTTTCACAGTGTCATATAATGCATTTCACAAGTAAACTTACTTTTGGTAATTGTCTCATAAGTGCCTTCCTTTCTTTTTCCTCTAACAATAATTTACCACCTCTATCAGAAAAGAATCTGTTAGGATCATGAGCTCTTTTCTGCAAACATAAACATATTTTATAACAAAGAACTCATGTATACTGAAAAAAACATGAGGGTCATAATGGCCCTTTTTTGCTCACCTGTGTGAAGATTGAAACTCCTAAGGTTTCCTATAATTTGACCTGGTGACCTAGTTTTTGATCCAAGTTGACCCTTGTTCAAACTTGTTCATGATATCATTAACACAAACATAAGATCCAATAAAACTCTTACTTCTAGAGTGTTAACAAGGTCTTCTGAGATTTGACCAGGTGACCTAGTTTGTGATCCAAGATGACCCATGTTTGAACCTGTCCAAGATATCATTAAGAGAAACATTCCTACACAGTTTGATGAAGATTCAATAGAGTGTTAACAACACCCAGGTGTAGACAGCATACAATGAACACAAGTGACTGACTGATCACTATAGCTCACTTTAGCTGCAGCTAATGAAACCAGAAACTTTGTTGCTACTCAAATCGTTCTGCGTGAACATTTTGCATATATGTGTAAGTAAATTCTACCTTGCACTAGACAGAATAAATACACTTAACCAACTTTTAATCAGCATTTATTTTCTGAAATTAAAAAAACAGTATAATATTTGTGTAATTAAACAAATGTAAAATTCTTACCTCAAATTCAACCATTTTATGAAATAGAATTTCTCTTTTACCAACTAGCTCAAGTATATCTTTGTGATTCTCATAATATTCTTTCACACTAGCCACTTCTTTTTCATGCAATTGTAAAAGTTGCTCAGTGTAATCACCTGTTTTAATGAAGAAAAAAAATTAGAAATTATAAACTTCTGCTGGTCTTAGAACTAGCAAAACTGCATATTTATATCATATGAGTGGCTTACTAACTTTTCCACTGCATCAAACTAACGAAATAACATAGACGGTGCACAACAAGGAATCAGTAGGCATATGAAACTTATATGAGAATTTAACCATTTTAATTACACTATCGATGATGAAATTTTATCAACGTTGTGAATTTAAAGAAACTATCAAAAACAAAACATACAACAAACTGAAACTTCAATGAACAGGAAACTTCCCATTCTATAATGGTAGAAAAAATGAAATCTTCAAGTGGTTTGTTCAGATTTGAATCCATACTTACAATCAGTAAAATATTTGAAGTCACTTCTCTGCTTTGCACTATAGTAACATTTATTCCACCATATTTCTAATTCATGTCTGATTCCATCAACAAATTTCTGTATATGAGCCAATTTCTCTGCTTCACACCGATCTATTTCAGTCTGAATCTGAAATCCAAGTCAATGAAGAAAAAAGGTAAATGTTTAGTCTGCACTTTAAGACTTGGGATCATTAAATAGTTACATTACTACTGAAAAAAACAAAACAATACATTTCTATAGTGGAACTGTGAAACCTCAGAAAACCAAAACCACCAGAAAATCAAAAGTCCCGTAATACAGGGTTCAACATTAATTTTTTTGACAGTCAGATCAGAGGTCTTGTCAGCCTGAAATTTGACCAGTTTGTTATTAGACCAAGTTATAAAACAAGAAAAAATGATAAAAATGTATAACAGTTTAACGTTTAAGTTTAATAATAACACAAACAAAACACTATTTCTTGGGTGCATATGCCAACAGTCAAACAATATTTTGTGCATTAATAAATATCTATTTCCAATGTAAACTGTCAGTGTTTTGTTAGTAAAAATTTTGTTAGCTTATACCTGAAGCCACAAAGTAGCAATAGCAGAAAAGATGAGACTTCCAAGTAGTCAAGGTTTTGTTATATTACAGTTCAAAGAAAGTGTTTCCAAGAAAATGTCACACTAAAATCTTACACTTGGGACATTTTTTATTACTTTTCTTCATCTTTTTTTTTTTATAAATTGTCTGATTGCTCTGAAACTTTATCAATCAGACTTGTATCATGATTTTTATTCAACATCAATTGTTTGACTTCATTTTTTTTAAAAATCACCCTAAATGCTAAATATAGAAAACTCAGAATTCCATTCAGAAAGTGAATTCTAAGCAATACTATAGTTGTTTAGAGGCACTAAATGATATATCTTTATTTTGTCACAGGAAAATGGATTATAGGTGTTTTCAAGAGCACGACCATTGAGGCTACCATATCGTGAGATGCACTAAATCAGACCAATAAGTGGCTAGTGATTGTCGTTTGGACAAGCCTTAATGTTGAACCCTTCATACTGAACTTTTCCAGCAATCCTGAATTTTTTACACTAACTTCAACTAACATAAAGCCTCAGAACACTGAAAACCCAGAATTCCGAACCAAACTTTTTTCTGGCCAAAATGCGTTTTTCCAAGTACAAATTCATCCTGGAGTACAGGAGGCAATTCATCAAATTAATTTTATACTTACACTGACGCAATAAACTTTATTTACATAACAATTAAAGAGGTTGGAGACACAGGGTTCTAGCACTTGAAGGGATGGAGTATAATGACGTATTAGGCCTAAAATGGCCACATGGACCAAAAACACGTATATCATATGTATACATATACAAGGGTTACAACTTCCGAAATGAAATTTGAGCGATTTCTTAAAAAGTTACGTAGTGTTAAACAAACTTGGTACAGAAGCTGTCATTTCGGAAGTTGTAACCCTTGTATATGTATACATGTAATACAGGTGTTTTTGGTCCGTATGGCCATTTTAAGCCTAATACACCATTATACACCATCCCTTTAACATGCTAGCTCCCTGTGATTGGAGATATGACAGAGAATTATAAAACAATTAACACCTACATCAACATTTATCAGTATTTTAAAGACCACCATAGTTAATTAGTAGTAGGGTTGCCTTTACATGCATTACAGTAAAACTGATCTTAAGAGGTATCATTGATCAACTGGTATTTCATTTTGTTTGGTCGCAAGTTCATTACTCATTTTTGAGTTATTCATAAAAAATAATGAGACTGACAGAGGCTGACATTGGTAATCAGGAGAAACCCACAAACTGAAACTTTTGATCCTATCCTGAAGGCGTTAAATTTTCTCAGGTATCACAGTATTTGTAGAACAGACAAAAAAATCTGGAGGCCAACAGCTTGTATATTTTGCCATACAAGAAACAAAATAAACAAGTGTCCTATTTTTTATACAACATGTCAAATTATTTTCAACTCCGTAATATGTTTAGAAACAATTCACACATTAATGTTACATACAGCTCGGATGATATCAGGTTTGAATCCCTGCTTTTCTTCTTGAAACATCTCTTGTTCATGTTTAGGTACCTCTAATCGTTCCCACAATGTGTTTAACTTTTCCCAAAGATTGGCAACTGTTAACTCTAATTGAGTCTTGCTAGAAAGGCACTGTGATGAAGCAATGTAACAATAATTAAATTGAGCAGTAATGCATAATCCTACAGGTACTTAAAGATGACAATTTGGCGTTAGGGTGAGCATGAGATAATTAACATGACAATTCATGTAAAAAAGAGAACAAGTCATTTAAAGTAATTGTTAAACAACCACTTGATAACACTTTTAGTAACATTAAAATCATAGCAAGACATCACAATGGAACAAATATTCTATAATTAATTAGAGACAAAATGATTACATCTTTAAAATTCCATCACTTCTAAGTAATCTGTCCAGAAAATATATCAATATAGATTCTAGGCATAAATATTGATGAGTAAATAATTATTAAAGTGACATGTTGGTGAATTTACAATGAAATACAATAAATGTCCGAGTACCTCAGCTAGAAGCGCATCCAGAGCATGCATATTATCCATAGACAAAGTAAATGATGCCTCATCTTCTGTGACAACTTCTTTTTCAAATGAGGTTTCTGGACTTCTGTCCATTTGTAACATCAGATCAGCAATTTCTTTCTTCTGTTTAATAAACGTTTCAAAACGACTGGCCTGTAAAACATACATAAAACATAAAAAGGATGTATAAGTGACATAAAAAAAGATTTTAAAAAGTAAAGAAAAATTCATTAATGGTTAATTACCAATTAAATATTTATAATGAAATCAAGAGACTGATAAAACTGATTTATCATACCTTCTCTTTTGTAAGTTTTTCAACATGTTGTTTCAGTTCCTCTAATTGATCTCCCGTTGGCACTGTGCCAGATGGTATATAGTAAGGTGTCATACAAAGAGAATCACATAAAGCCTGGTCTTCTTGTTTGTACTGAGATAAAATCTTCAGTCTCTCTTTCTTCTCTTTACGCAGTGATTCTGTTCTAGTCCGAAGTTCCTTCTCAAGCTGCAGTACTGCCATACTGGGTGCAGGCTAAATGATACAGACAACTTTGTATCAATAAAACATTGAATTCCTGATTAAAATACTTCCAATTATAAATCAATAAAATTCAATGGATATATAGCTTATCAAAGTTATTGCAAATATAGATATTTCCAACTATTGTTAAGAAATTTAATTTCATACCACATTCATAACAAAAAACTGAATACATAACATGTAAAACTAGTAGTCACCAAATGGCAACAATATTGACCCCGCAGTGTGACCTTGACCTTTGAAATATGGGCCTGGATCTTGCGCATGACACATCATCTCATCATGGTGAACAATTGTGCCAAGTCATTTTAAAATCCATTGATGCATAGGGAAGTTATGGTCTGCACAAAAAGTTATGCACGAATGCACATACATGGAACCGCATTTTGACAACTATGTTGAGCCCACCGCAAGCAGGCTAAAAAAAAACTAGACAATAAAAACATTTCAAAATTCAAGATTCATTCTTAGACGAGCATTTCATCACACTTATGCCAACCTTATACTCAGGAACTCTCAATTCTTGTGCTAACTTCTTGAGTTCAGCTGTGGCATCTTGTACACGTTGCATTACTTGTTTCTCCAAAATCTCTTCTTCTTCAACCATATCATCAAGTAATCCCTTAAATGCAGATTTATTACACGATACAATACCTGATTTCAATCTGTTTCTCATAGTTCACCTATTCTATCACGAAGTACATGCATGGTTAGTTATTGAATAAATAGTCCAATGACCAAGGAGATCTGCTGTATTTGCCAACATAAAACATCTCATGCAAGTTAATCACAACATAGTCATATGAAAAAATAATATATTTTTTTACCAGAAACTTAAACAAAAATCATGGAGGGTCTGAAGCTATAAATTAAATACATTCACAAAAAAGGGTGAATGGAATAAACTCTGAAAGCTCAGTAACACAATTTTATTTTCAAGAAATACAAAAGTGAGATACAAGCATTACCTGTAAATGTCGTAATACTGTAGAACTTCTTTCCTCTTTTGCAGCTCGGCCAATTCCAATTCTGTCCCAAATCTGATTCAGTTTAGTCATTGCATTCTCCAATGACTGGAGCAATAGGTCACTAAAATAAAATATATAATTTTATACAAATGCAGGCCATGACCATGGTCCAGCATGGCCTTTTTTCTTCTATAACAGAGGCTGATATTAGGTGATTTCCTATTTGCAAAAAGCCTCTTTTTCCAAATTTGGTGAAAGAATTTCCCCCAAAATGCAATGCTGAAATTCCCAATAAGTTGAAATATGATTCTCCCTATATCTTGAAAGTCTATCTACCTTTTCCCAATTTGGCTGAAAATCACAACTGAATTTCCCAAAATGAAGGGCTAAGGCCCCTTCCCAATTTTTGGAAAAAAAGTCCTGTCTAATAGTTAGTGCATTGGACTGGAGATCCAGGTTCAAATCCTGGTTGTGGCAGGTCACATCCTATGGAAATTGAAGATTATTACTGTGAAAGGGTAAGAAATTATGTTTGCCATCAGTAGTACTACAGTAGTATGCTCAACCTCAGGTGATTATACACTGAATGAGCTTGCTTGGCTGCATATTAGTTTGATAGATTTTTTTTTAAAATGATGTAAAGACAGCTGAATTTCTAATGTAGTGTAGTCTAAGACCCTGATTCTGTATCTATGATATGCTTACAAGTCTTGTTTTGTTTAGTCAGTTAATGAGTTATTAAGTGCAATTTCCCTGATCATATTTACCATTCAAGTTTACTATGTTATGAAAATATCATATGATACTTAGGGATTGTAGGAATATGGGCCACTTTCAACAGCCTTGCTTAGAAACATGGTTGAGTGTCTGTCTACAGTGCTAGGGGTCCCATGTTCAACCTCCATCAAGGACCATGGATTTTTCTCACCCCAATTTACTATAAATATATTGAATTTTGATCATTTTGTATTGATACAAATATTTTGATTATACAACAGTGTTCCAGATATATGTACATATTTTTTGATGGGAGTAAATGTACTCTCAGTTTTGAATACAAGGGAGTAAATGTACTCCTAGCTTGAAAAGCATGGGGGTAAATCATACTGAATGTACTCCTATGTTTCAAAAGTTAAAAGTAAATGTACATTTTCTGTGTGATTACCAGTGAATCTATTTTTTACATGTTATTTGATTAGTATCATGTTTACTACTCCTGCGAGATGCAAAATGCTTGATCAATTTCACCGGCAGCTTGACGGCAAAATTTACCGAAAACATGAAGTACCAAATTGTCTGACGAAAAAAAATGCAAATTTCTTCATGGAAACCAATACTAGATACCAAGATCTTTAAGTATCAGGACAATTAATGATATTACTAATATTGTGATTTGGAAATTTATCAAAAAATTTTGACACAACTATTAATACTTGTATTAAATAGTGTAAATGTAATTCCTCGACATTTTTGGTTATTCAGGGCTCGAATTTCGCGATATTTTCTACTAGCTAAATTTAGCTTGTGCCTTTTTTATTAACTACCTAAAATGAAAAATGACTAGCTAAAATTTAGAACAAAATTTTATTTACCTATAATTACCAAATTATTCATTTTACGGATCTTATGGAATTTTATAATTTGTTTGGACTCTTCTTACTCTGACCACTTAGCCACCATGCACTCGCTAAAATATGCCAGTGGCTTTTATTGCCACTCACCATTCAGAAATTCTACAAGCTATTAGCGAGTTAGCCTTACTTATTAGGCTTTTCGGTGGGCCGATTTCATAAATGAATTCGAAAGGGCCATCCTCTCAGTCTTACAGAGAATTGCAAGTCAGCTGCTCTACCAACTGAGCTAATCGGGCAGACAGACTTACAAACTACTATAAACACATATATTATATATACAACACTGTTACAGAAATAACAATAATTCTTAACAATGAGCCATAAATTCTCAGTATCTAAAGTCAAAATTCAAATATTTGACTTAGAATTGTTCGTTGCATGTCGCATTCAAGCGGCCATGCAATACCATATATTTTACCACATCATGATGTTTCCAAACTTCCACTCCGTACAATCACTGCGTTAGATGCGCGCACCACATACAAAATTTAAATCAGCTGAGTAAATACTACTTCCAGAATGTACCCATAACGGGTTAAATTCAGAGGATAGGAAGTCTTTACCATGATACTGGTAGATATCTACCTTGACACCAGCAGTTGTCTGCCATTACACAGGTTTCTTTTTCCATAGAGAAATAGTGGAGGGAAACAAAACGTTAGTGCACTTTTCAGACAATGTATGGTGGAGTAATTTATGCTTGTATGAGTTTAGAAACATGTTTCCTATCTACCGAATGGTTCAAATTGTTCACAGATTTTGTAGTTATCATGCCCAACAGGTTTTAATTGGGGATTTTCCACACACAAATACGCAGTTCTATGTTAGACTGTGAGGGTCGGGGCCAAATAAAAAAATTTCTCCCCATCTCAAACAATCTAATTAGTAGGACTATTACTATTAGCGAGTACGCGTGCCTAAATTCTAACCCTGTAATTAACTGATCACCTTGGCTGTTTCAGTCAACTGTAACATCAGGCTCATGTTGATGCTTTATTTGAACGATTCCAACATTTATGGGATATGTTATTTGATTACTTCACTAGTTGTGAAATTCTGTAGTATGCTTCATTTTGCCGATAAATCAAAGAGAAGTATATTATTAATGTATGCACATCTATTTAATTTTGCAACCAAACCAAACTGCAACAAATTATGAGTAAATGTACATATGACTGTGTTTAAGCTAGTCGTAAATGGCAATATTCTGTGTGGAAATTACGCACATACATGCACAATCTGGAGCACTGTATAATAATTCTGATCAATAAGGAACCCTAATTATCTATGCGCATTGTTAGACTACTGTAGCTGTCCAAAAATGCTTCAAATTTTTCATCAGACCAAATTAACAGTTCTTCGTCTATTATAATGGCAACTGTTCATCAAATTGAACATCATGGCCATGCGTGGGGGTTTACATAGCGATGGCGACGTAAATCTGTATACAAGTATATGTATAGTGCGGAAGAGAGACGCTGATTTAAGTTTAATTTTATGCAGAAAATGTGAATAAACATACTGAACGAAATAAAAAATGAATATATAATTTATAAACATTTTATGACACAAAGATTACGGGGTAAATAAAGGGTCCATAGATAAACGAAGCCAACTTTCACATGAGAACGGCTAACCGCTCTATTCGGAAAATGAGCAACTTATAATCATTACATGTAACGGATCGGTCGAGGATTTGTGAATATTCATCTCAAATAACGACTTCAAATAAATTATCTTTACCTGGAAGTCATCTCTCGATAGTTTCGTCCTTGTTTATTTATTTTTATTTTAAAATGTTTCGCGTCTGTTATTTCGTCTATGACATTCAAAATATCCGCAATTGTAACACGAGTTTTGATTGGCTAGGATCACATCCCGTCATGCATCATCAAAATGATAAATAATTGACGAAATATTTACTGAAATGAGCGTAAATAACGAAAAGGTATTTTCGGAATGTTTCACGTTATACAGCATTAGCGATAGATGATTATTATTTACAATAAACAAACAATGCTAGATAATTTCATAGCTCAAGGTTGTTGGTGCGCTGATCTGATGTCGTCCGAATTCTCTGAAATTTGGCTTGCTGTTAAAGAGCATCCAAATATAAAGAAAGAAAACATTTACATGGATCTGCGCGTTTTTGTGATGATTTCCTCCGAATATGCGCAGTTTTTACTATTCAAATGAATGCAGAGTCTATTTAATAAAGGCGCGATATCCTACAAGTACGTTTTATGCAGGTATAAATGTTAATTACTACTGAGTAGGCTAATATAATTATTATTGATCGAGAATATTTTGATCTCCTAATATTTGTTTTAAAAGCTTCATTCAGACAATATTGTATTAGCGTGAAAAATATCGCGTTGAGGACAAAGGGGAATTAAGTACTAAATCTAATTTGTTGATGGGAAATGCTATTTTTTTATTCATAGACTAAGTATATATTTCTTTCCTTGAGCACTTCATCTAGACTTAATCAATGTAACATTTGGTTGTCTTTACCATTGATTTGAACTTGAAATATCATTGTACATAAGCAATTCACGTTACGCTAGGAATGTTCTGTTGAATTAACGGCCATTTTGCCAATATAGTTCGTGACATCTGACGACAACATATCCAGATCAGAAAAAAATACTAATACAGTAAACAAACTGGTAAAACACAAACAGCAACCATACATAGTACCATGCTTGTTTTATTAAAGGCATGACATGTTCACAATATACACATACGTGTAATTTAAACACTATATATGTACTGTGGACAGACAATAAGCATATTGTGCCACGTACGCTGGTTTTATGTTTTCATTTTCTAGTGCTCAGTGTGTACTTTAATATACCATACGATAAACTATATGTATGTCAATAAAATATCACAAAAAAAGAAAACATAAATATATATAGAACATGCTCTACTTTATAATCATGGCACTCCCCTTCACCAATAATCTTTCCCCTTCACCAGTAATCTATTTCGGAAAAATCCACAAGTCTATAAGCGTCAAATAATGCTGTTAAAAGTTGCCAGATAAGGGTCACATTATCTTCCTTGGAACCTGGCTAGGGCAGCTTTAATGCGCATGTCCCTTTTCTGTCTCCATCGTATATACCAGTATGGCTTCGCCGAGGGATACTGACCTTTCCGTTTACAACACCATGTCGTAATATCTGATAAAACGGGAAGTAAGCCACATGTTACCAACACAAGGATCGCGACTGTCCCACAGACTTTGGCGGAGGTTCTATCATCTGACGCTGATTCTTTATTTCTTTGGTAGTATGATGTTGATTGCCTTGAAACTGTCAGATTTGCAATAATTTCTCTGATTATTAATTCCAACGATTCTCCTAAAATGTCGTTTTCTTCACAAGAACATTTATGGAAGGAACTTTCCGATTTTCCACACATAGATTCACCGACGATGTTCTCTAAAAAACCAACGTCATTACTAGCGCCTGTTAATAACACACCAACTGAAGACACAATGTAGAAAATCCTGAGCATCAAAGTTGGCAAATGTTCCATTGTTTGGTATTGTATAGAAGAAATCCTTCAAGTGATAGGTTACGTACTTACAATTGCTGTCTGTACGAATGCTTAGCTGTCAAGCTTCAACATATCATTGATGCATTTACATTACATACCTTGTGTTATCAGTCCATCGTGTCTAGTAAAATCATAGAGCATCAAACAAATTGTTTGGATCAATTCATCATTTCATATAATCGGACTCTATTCCAGTTACTTTGTTTGAGACCTTTGTCCACCACCGATTTATCAAAAATCGCCTTCGAAGCTATTTAACTACAATTATGAAAATTCCAATGCAAAGAAATATTTGTACGAATGTTTGCATAAAAATTCACCAACGTATATAAGAATACAATTATTAGCCACAGACAATGTTTTTACTGTTGTATCCTGTAACTGTTGATCCTGACGGATTCCATGCCCGACTTATATCGACCAGTTTTATGATAGACGTGTTTTACAAGTGGGTGGAGAGATGATGTATACAGATATCTGATCCTCATGACTATCAGCGTAATTATTTTTCATTATTATTAAGGAAATCGCTGTCATTATTTTATCTTAACAACCAAACTTTACGGAGTGTTGATTTTCTACATCGATACATCGAAAAATAAACTAGAACAAGACTGGATACATATAGCAGCATCCGAGGAAGAAGATAGTTCTGCCAGGTCATCCATGAAATCAAGATAGTCAGACGCAAAAAATGTTCCAGATAATTGACATTTGTTAAGCAATTTTTATTACCTTTTCAACGTAACATTGCAAGTTGCTAAAATCTTATGACATTTTCCCCTGGCAAGTTCAAACCGTATGTTTATATTTGACGCAAAAATTAAGCAAAAAGACATATGTACGTACATAATTTGTTCGATTCAAGTTTATATTGTTTTAACACTGTTTTCATCTGGTCGTATGACACGATAAATAAGAAGCCAGAATACGGATTAGGAGATAGATATATTGTCAGGAATTCTATTAATGAAATATTACTTGATTGTATTATCTTAAATTGAAGAAGGAGACAAAATGTACTAGTACATTATATAAAGCGATAAATACCAGCATGGAGTCGTCCGCTAACTCGTGACCTGAACAGAATGTTTTGGTGAACCACGAGTACATGGCATGGTACAGATAGGGGGATATAATTTAATCAGAAGGAACACGATCAGGTGTCTTTCAAATCTCACTCAATTGCACAATTTTCCCGGAATGCTCACCAATGTTGTCAATAAAAATGGTCGAGTCATCAAACAACTCAGATCTACATACATGTGGTCCCCTGGCCCAATTGATAAGGCGCCTGACTACGGATCAGGAGATTGCAGGTTCTAGTCCTGCCAGGATCGGTGGTTTTATACACTTTATTATTACCGAACTGATAATATTTTATGAAAATGAAATGCGATTAATGTAATCATTTAATTACGAATGTAAAAATGAAATTGTTTCATACACATATGCCTATTAATAACTAACATACAAATATAAATCAAAGCTTTTCTGTTTATTAATCATACAATGTAATTATTCTGAGTTTTAATATATCTAAGACAGGTATCTGTGATAGTTACAATAAATGAATGTTAACGAGTTCAACAATTTATTCCGCTAGTTCAAGTGGGAAGATAACTTGCTTGAGATAATGGCTATATTTAATAGAATTACGTCCCTTTGTAGAAAGAAACCGGGGGAAAAACAGAACAGCTCGGTGTACAAACGGTCTTGCGAAGATCAATCCTAGATATGTTTACCATTCATTCATTCTTTATTAGGCAAAAAACGGCATTACAATGCCTTTGGCCATTTACATACATACTATGGCAAAGACCATACAGTACAAAATACAACATAAACTAAGTTCAGCGAGTTTGCAATAAGATATTCATGCACTATTAAGATATAGTGTCCAAACATAAAAAATAGAAAAAAAAACAGTTAAGATTTTTCCAAGGTGTTTTTTCTAACTTTAAATGATTCTCTCAAAAACCTGGTTATATTATGAATTGTTTTGCTTTTATTAGATTTCATTGAATTAATAAATTTTTCAACACAAGGCCATGCGGAATGTCCAAAATATTCTTTCCTAATACTGGTATATCTAGCACAACATAATTACCAATAGGCGTTAAAAGCCACTGTCAGAACGTTGTTACACGATTTGTTTACCAGTCATTCATTACCAACTGATTTTTTGTTATTACTTTAAAGGATATCATTAATGTTTGCAATTACTGTTGCTTATGAGTATGATTAGACAAGAGTTACATTTTGCTCGGATGTGGTTTTGATATTAGTTAGATTATTTCGTGCGTGTAAGCGTTTGCTATGTGGAAAAATAATGTAGACATCTTTGAAACCGCATCCACACCACGTTTTATATCACGAACAGTGGCGGTAAGACAGATCCTATAAAACTTTTGAGTCAGGTCTTATATCTTTAAAATTATGACTAATACAAGAAGAAATTCGACGTCTTGTAAGGATAATCAGTATGCAGTTATACACAACACCAGTCAGGTTGTAAACAACATTGACGGGAACATACAACAAACGTTCAGTCTAAATGATCAGTTACCCACCACGGTATCCGTACAATTATACTTTTATTCTAATTCAAAGCAATTCTGATATTTCTTTAGTTCTCAAGGGTGTAAACATTTTTTTGGACGTAACACATTAATTTCATAATCAATTGGTGAAATCGTTTCACACGTGACTAAAATCTCGTTTACAGCAACTTTAGTGGTACAAAACATGTATGTGATCAAGTCTGTGCTTATCCCTAGCCTGCAAAGATATCACACAAATTGCATACATGTTTCCCAATGCATTAGTGTAATATATTAATTTTCACTTCATTATTTAAATGAAAGTAAATACATACAAATCCTTACAGACGTGATAACAATACCGTGTTCAATATTATCGCGAGATATGCTCCAGTGAATTCTAGCATGTCTTGTAATAATTGATAATTTACAAAGTAATTCTAGAATGAGTATTCATCATTCGTTTGACAATGCTTGTATACATGCAACCACTTTAGGTCTAAACCACTTGCTCATTTTGTCTGTTCGACATTAAAGTTGTTTAATGTTATTGAATAGCGAAATAATATCGCACAAGATACAACTTGTATGTAATACAATAACTTGATTGCAAACATCGGTTCAGAAAAATTTTGATTGAAACTGGGGCTTGAAGAGGCGCATGCGCCTTAATCACGATTACTATAAAATGTGAATACACGGTTTTTATAGTACTAAGACATAACTTCAATTAAACAAGGAGGACGGAGCTCTATGTCATTTTAACTTTTCGAATGTTTTCTGCTTTCGAAAAGATTGGTAGAAATTGTGGCACTAATAACTGTGTATTTCGTCAGTGGTTAATCCACTAATCTTACCACTCTACACGATACAGAAAGCTTGTCAAACTTTGCGCTCATCCAAGGACATTGATTTTTTACTAGTCTTTCTGTTGCCATATGTTATTGATTCAATAATGATTTATATTATATTGTGTATGTATTCATTTATATTGTATTATCATTTCGGTCAGTCTTGTAATGAACAGAATTGTACAACAGTTACAATAACACAGGAAAACAAAAATATCATTTTTATTAATTGCATTTCAAAATGCAGTATATGTAAAATACAATGTTTAAAGTGTTCAAAATTATTTGAGAATGGTCGTAAACAAATGCATCTATTTACCAAACAATTATATCTGCAAATGTTTGCTGATACATGTATCATGTATGCGTATACATGTACATGTAAAATGTTTGCTTATACATGTGTCATGTATGCTTATTCATGTATCATGTATGCTTATACATGTATCTGACTCATCAGAAAAAGCGAATCAAATTATAACACAATGCTTAAAGGACGATAGAAAAAAAGAAGTCGACTTTGACACAGGAAATAATTTTATATCTAACTTTAAACTCAAACATTATCAAACTTTCATAGACGTTTTTCTACTCCCCACATTAATTTCTTCCTACAACATATTTGAACATGATATCTTCGGAACTTGCGAGAAACAATAATTTGGTCAGAATACTTGTCCTGCAGAAACGTTTGACCCGTGGAAAGTGTTGATCAGATCTGTGTAATATATTGTACACAGTCTGGTCTGTTTCTGTTGGCTTGTCTGCCAGACAATATAGGGGCTGAATTTGAAGAACACTTCAACATCTTATTGTAATTTGATATTAGCCCCCTAATTAAAGATTTACCGTTGGTTTGTTTCCCGTTGTTCAAATACAGCCGTAAGAAATAGATTTCATTAGCGGAACTACATCTTCATTGAAGGAGATTCTGTGTAAATCTGTAAGTATGTAGATACTAAATTTTATTGACTTTTTCTCTATCTTTGATGTTCAGCTAGTTTGAAGAGAATGACCTGGTAAACTTTAAGCTGCAAAGTCAAATCATGAAAATCAGCATTGTCTTGTATTAACTATTGTGTCGAAAAAGTATATTACAGACTTAGCAGACCATAAGGTGATACACATTCAGAATTGGCAAATCCATTTATTTTTTATTTCCTGCAACCTATAATCTCCATTTGCTTAGACACGTTTTCAGTCTCGAGAAAATCAAAAAGCTGAATAGCTTGGATTATTATTCTTAGTTACATGTATGGAATTATTTTTCCTTTGTCGCATATTTTTCAGTTTTTTTTTTAAAAAAATGAGAAACAAAAAGTGAGGACAATTCTGGCCTTAGTATCGATGTATTTACCAAAACAATAAGAACATGCGACCAACATGTTTGTCCTTTATTAATCATACATCTAATGTTAAATCGTATAGGTTACGAAATAGGTTATACAGTAAATTTCTGCGTAACATAGGGTCAAAATTGTTATACATTTATATTTATTTTCATGACCTATTTTAATGGACATGTACCCCAATTATATTCTAACTACATGCAATATTTCGATACTTTTTGATTAAATGATATTTTTCGTTTATTCAGATATTCAGTCAAACATTCATCAACGTGTGTGTCATGCATACAGGCAAAAGCATGGATTATGCTTTATACCATGTTTCTATATGATCTGCATTTAAAAGCAGAAATATATTAACGTAGATTTGCAAATTCCTATGGTCGGGACATGAATGACGATAATTTTTGAATTCTGAATCTCGTCTTAACGATACTCAGTATTCCACACCGGGAGACTTCTCAATTTCGGCCAATTATAAATCATTACGTTGCCAAGTAACTGGTTTCATATCATGTCGCAGATATTTCATAAGCCATTTTTGTGGATAATCGTAAATGGAGTGTAGGGTTTCACATTAAATCTTCTGTTTCGACAATTTTCGTCCGTGATGACTGGGGATATCTGTCAATTTTCTGCTTCTTGGGTAAAACGGATCGAGACAGTTTTATTAATTCTGATGTAAATTCTTTGTTGCAAAAACCATACACAAACGGGTTAATAGCCGAACACAGTAGATATGACTTTAACATAAGTTGAAAAATTATTTTGCCCGGCTCTGACAGAGTTACATACACGTCTGGATAAATAAGTCGAATGCATACTGTTACCAAGCAGGGTAAGTAACATATCTCATATAATGCTGTGAGGACCACCATCATTAGTGTCACCTTACGTATTCGACTCGTTGAATCTCGCTGAATTTTTTCTTGTTTTTGACTTAGTGATTGTTTCCGACGCAGAACTAGTGTTTTTAAAACATTACCGTATAAAAAAATCAACACAAAGAACGTGATTACGATGCAGACAATGTAAAAGGCAACGATATAAAATGGAAATTTGGACGTCGCCATTTCATCGTCCATTAAACAGGAAGTGCCGTAAACTGAAGTGCTGATGACGTCACTTCCGTTCGATACTGTTGAATTACTGTCAATTGAATATTCATCTGTTACATTTGTCTCACTTCTTGGCGATTTATAGAGTAAAATATTTTGAGACCCATATATAAAGAACATCGGTAATGCTGTTACAGTTGCAAAGAAGGCGTTCATGAAACAAATTTTTACTTTGATACATGGCGTCAGCTTCTGTTTCCATGGTTTACATACCAGTCTGTACCGTTCTATCGCTATTGCAAGTAATGTAAAATTTGCTAAGTTGTTGATCATATAAGCGAACCATCGAATCGATTTACACGTCCATCTCATATCCCATAAAAAGAATCTATTCATAATATCAAGCTCCGTTGGCATGACAACCAAACACGTCAAAAGGTCACACGTTGCTAAGGTGATAAGAAATTGTCTTGCGACAGCTTGTTTCATTCGTGTAATATAGACCACAAGCGCACAAATATTACCGGGTGCACCAAGCGCGAGAAGGATGCAAATTAATATAAATGTTGGCAAAAATATATGAAACTGTTTTGCATTCGCTACAGTAATCACAAAGGAATGTAAATCTTTCGTCTGTCCTTCTTCCATTATTTCCGGTACAACTGGTACTTCTGTTACCACGGTGAGCGATTGTGACAGATTCTTATTTATCATTGTCAGTGATACAATTAATGCTTTTCTTTTGGATAGTATTGGTTTGTTCGTGTGTTCGAAGCCATCTGGTGCTGCCCGTCTCAATGCTCCTGGCGATAATTTGTATGTGACGTAATGCTAAATGAAGTCTCACTTTTGTGTATATCTTCCCCGGTACTTATATGGGTTCTTGATTATCCTGAAATTATCAAATGACACAAGTTAATTAACTGAACATTAAAATGGTATATATTTGGACGCGTTTTTATAAAATCCTTCTGTACTTCAACGAGAAAAAGACGACTTGTGTTTGAAGATCACTGAGTGCACACAGATAAGCTAACAATGTTTGAACAGAAATTATTCTAGAGGTTGGTCTCTTAAAAGTATGTACAGTGTTAACAAACTAATTTATCTCCGATCAGTATGACTTCAAGAACATATTCTAGATTTATACTTTCTACTTAATAATTTATAACTTGCTGGCAGTTATGTAATTGTCATAAACATAATTGCGAACTTCGTACAAAATATAAAGTTCTTAATTAAGGTTTTGATAATAGAACCTAACTGTCTAGTGAAGGAGTTATCCCGGTACAGGTTCACCCGATCGGCATTCAGTATAACTCTTGTCGTATCAATTGTAATTGTAGTTATTGTCTTTGTTTATCAGCATATACACACAAAATTATACGCAATTCCCCATTGCTTTACGTTGAATATGAATATTGCAATTCTGTTGAATGGTTATGCATGTAATTTCAAAAATATAGAAGACACGAGTAAATCTTGCGTCGCGGATATACTCGTATGTATCAAATATTGTTCAGATTGAAAAAAAAACATATCTGTCTCGCGATTCAAAAGCTGAGGAGACATTAAAAATTGACAAGATGAAAAGAACTCAATATCCGAAACTCAAAGGAAACGAGGCAGAGGAAGTCATTATATTACACGACAAAATTGTGTTGTCATATTTCATTTTTTATCAAACAATCTGCCAGCATGTTATTGTGCGAAGTATGTCGAAGAATAATTTCCTCGTTTCGCACGCATTGAAATAAATCACGCCTCGATAAACCAATGAAATAATGCGAAATACATAAATGAACGTACGGTTGTTTTATCACTGAACACTTTTATAGTTCCTAATAATTCTGACGTATTCATAAGTTTATTAACAGACATTTTATTCTACTATGTGTCCAAGACGTTCTTTCTTTCAAACGAGCTACTCAGTACGAAGATATTTTAAAGCAATTAGACCATTTAATTTCTTGAACAATTTTGCTGGGTAATAATCTGTACCCAGTACTCGCGGTTTTGGCATATAAGTAGTGAACTATTCTCTCATAAAGAATGGGGGGGCGTTCGTATTAGGAATTTTGTAGAGTTTGAAGAACATAGCTGACTTCTGATTTTAAAGTACAAAAACATACCATATTTGGGTTCTAACAGGGTCATGCTCACTTTTGAATTACGAAATCCATTGTATTTCAACGAGCGTGTTTATGACTTGAAATAATGGTATAACAGTTTGTAATCACCAGATTTGTACAATATCGACAATGGGTCTGACTGTTATCTTATTGACGACCATTCTGACTAATTATGTCAACACCGAATGATCACGTGATATCGTCGTCTGATTAACGCCGTGCTTGCTCATAACTCAATGTAATACTCAGCCAACAAAGGGACCCAATCATTTCCTTTTTGTTAAAAGATGGGTCGATGTTGTTTGATGATAAAATAAGTATTGACATAACTGTAAAATGACATCACGACTGACCCAGGGGACAAAACATCATTTGTAGCTTTTAATTAACAATGAATTAGAACAGTTTGTCAATGCAAGCTGTTCAAACAATTCGTACAAATTGATTTTTTCGGTAGATTCAAGTTACACGACCCACGTTAAACATAATATTTTTTGCTGGTGTGGAAAATTGTCTAAAAATTCACCTACTGGTGTTTGTGTAGATGAGACAAACTCAATCCCTCGATGCTTGGTAATTTAGTAAAAAACCTTTAAAAGTGCTCCTCCCGTTGCAAACAAATCAATTAACCAGCACAGCATAATGAAACCATACTATTTATTGGTGACTGGACTATCTGTAGGATTTATTGTCTATAATGTTTTATGCTGAATTATCAAGTCATTGTTTGATGCTCAACTCGTTATACGCTCATAATTGGTTTTATGTATTGACGACAGTGTTTGTCGAGTATTATGTTCAATAAATTGGAGAGCCTCTTTCAGAATGCAGTAAAAGTAATATCCACAGAGAGAATGAAACAATCAGACACTAATAAGTATAGAATGTGAATATCTTTGTGATAACAAACGCTATTCAATCCGTCTCAAATAATTTTATGAACACAAATATAAAACAATGTCTCTCTAAAACTGAATTGAATTATGATAATTGTACGAAGCTTTTCTTACAAACAAAATAATATCATCCATGTTTTATTATTTTCCTTAGGCTCACGTTACCTCGGAGAATGGAATATTCAATTTTGAGGGACCCGTAGTTATGAATAAAATATATACATATATGTAAAAAAACTGTATATAGTGTAAAGCATTATGAGTATTGTCTATTATACGGTCAGCACGCGTAATACCGGTAAAACAGACGGCGTTAAAACAGATATGTACATGAAAATGTAAACATACGTATATTAGATATATGAATAAAATATCAGAATATTATGATGAAATGTTTCAGTAACTTATCATCGGGCGTGTAATAAAGTTTACATTTATTTTGACGCTCAGTGGTAGGTTTAGTACAGGAATTGATAGTTCAGATTTAAACCTTTGCTTTCCTTTGACTTGACAAATCTAAAATGACAAGACATTAAATCTGTCATGTTTAAAGCTTTATTTCAAACTATTAGACATTGTTATAATCACATGGACACCATGCTACTTTTATTATGCTATCATATGACTTATGAATGATTCATGATATGTTCACACGTAAAGATTTTTGTTGTTGAACCAACTGATGTATATTAATTTTTGACATCGTTATTTATGATATTCTGTTTAAAGAAAGTGTACGGATATTACTTTTTATGATATTCTGTTTAGAGGAAGTGTACAGATATTACTATTTATGACACCCTGTTTAGAGGAAGTGTACAGATATTACTATTTATGATATCCTGTTTAGAGAAGCGTACAGATATTACTATTATATACAACTTTTGATAATCACTTTTGTGTGTAATTCATTTTTAGCTCGTTTGTTTGGAAGAAAAAGTTTCACTATTATGATTGCTGCGTTGTCGTTCTCGTGCAAAAACGTTCATGTAGCCCATTACTCAATCACTTTTAAAGATATCAACTCGACACTTGGAATACTTGATTATCATGACAAGGCGCAGTTGCAAGAAAATGGACATTATTCTGAAAGCTACATTTTTGGAATTATGCCCCTTTTTAACTAAATTTTGGTCAAATTTGTTGATTAAATAGAATGATGTAAAACAGACGAGCGTTGAGAAACTCTTGTTTCTCGTTGTTCTTGTGTTGTAGGTGTCATAAAAAAACTTAATTGCTGTTTTTCCAATGTTAAAAAATATTCCAGCACCATATCTTGAAGAATTTAAGTTTAACGTATTTGGACATATAAGGCCAGTTCCCAGAGAAATTATGGCGACAAAGACAAACCGCGTCACAATGTCCTATATACGACTCTGTGTAATAGTGATAAAATGATAAAAGTACCCAGTGACCTAAAATCCCCCGAGTATAGTATCATTATGCGAAACTTGACTGAACTCTAAATTACCTAATATAATACTACACATCAACAATCCGCATCAATAATAACAAAAACACGGGGATATTTCAACCTAATTACTTTAATTATTCAACATTTCACAATTAGAGATTCAATATTATGAAGAATTACAATTTTCATTTATCAATACTCACGAAAGATCGACTCATTTCTCAATTACCGACAAATGTTTTTATTAAGTGGTTTTAAAAAAGGTTCAAAGTAGGTCATCATTACGCAATTAGCTTCAGCTGTAAACCTCATTAATGCATTTATTATCAACCATATCAATTTCCATAATATTCATTTTGACTTCATTAAAAAGGGATATCTCACGAGCCTGTATTTTTTGGTTTGAATATTTATACGATTTATGGTAATCCATTTCTATTTTTGTTTTATTCATAATTATTCTATTGTCACCGGATCGTTGCAGCCTGCCATTAATGGTCAATTGGTTTTGAAATATATGAATTTTCCAATACACGTATAATTAAATTCTCAACGATTCCCACCTTCATGTGTTTTGAATATTACAATGTCTTATTTAATGATCGTGTCGACAGATGTTTGATTTATAATTAGCGCACTTAGTGTCGTGGTACGTAAAACATCGGCACAAAACATTGAAGATAAGTAAAACGAACTTTATCAATAACCATCCATCTACTATAGGACATATAAGGAAAAAAACATCAACAAGATTAGTTTAACACAAAAAACGACCGAGATAGAGTCATTGTTAAAGCGTGTCTTTTACCCACAACCGGAAAACATATCTCACGGTAATGTTGCTCAATCAATTTAAATTGATTTTTAAATAATTCCCTGATTTCGTTATTTCATACATCATTCATATAACTGAAATCAGGATTTGTCGTTTATAATTCTGCTTGTCAGCGACACGGTACAGTGGACGGTGCAGTCAACCAAAATGATAATGAAAGTTGTATTAAAGAATAAAATATCGGCATGTATTATAGTGCTGCTGTCAAATTAAAACATTTGATTCACATACAAATATCAAAATGTTTATACAGAGCTTATGTATGTTGTACTGAAGATTTATACCACAAATCTTGACTATTTGTCTGAACTTTTATACCACAAATATACCACAAACATCTACATGTACAGAAAATATTTTCAATTCTAGAACAAAATCATCATTAAACTTCCTCTTTCGTTCATATCGCGAAGAACCCGTTTAACAGTTGATTGATGGGGAAAATTGCGAGTCAGTACGATAAACGATCATACAGGTTTGTTAATCAGTCATAATTATAGTCAGCTAACAGAATCATTTAAAATATTTCACGTACTTGAGATGTAAGATGTAGGTAAGGTTTATCATTAAAACAGTAAGTGTCTAAAGCTCAACATTTTTATATTAAAAAATAAAAAAAACTACTCGAATGGTTACACAGTAAACGAACCCGTCTTCCTCGTGATATCATACTCGCTCCAAGAAATTACAAAATACAATTACTAGATGTATAGGACCTGTGTAAATTATACATGTACTCCACGTGATCAGTTCCTTCATGTTTTAACAGCTGGTCATGTTTTACGCTCAGTCCTTTCTTTGTAAATTTTTGTGCATTGTATGGTTCTACGATATCAGCATTAGATAGGAGATTCATAGATTCATACATTCAATTATCGTTTGTTTACAATGGAGTGAACCAATATAGGCGAAAGTCTCATCAACAAATCTTCCCAGCGGAGAGGGAGCAAGTTGGAATTACTTAGTATTGTTTGTTCCCATGTCAATCGAGTTGAGTCCACAGCGTTCGGTTGTTTGAAACAGCCTCAGTCATAAGTCAATGGACAAAACAGTGTTCCCGGATCTCTAGCTTCAAATACCACCATTGCCGTATTTACGTGCAGCAGTTTCTATGTTACAGCATTTAAGTACAGTAAAACTTCTGAAAACCAGACCCTTTCAGGACTGGGCCAAAAGTCCGGTTTTCTGAGAATTCCGATTTTCAGAGAACTATTGATAATCGAACAGAAGAAATATGGAACATGAAACATATTCCCATTTTCAGAGGATTCCAGTTTTCAGAGAGTCCGGTTTTCAGGGGTTATGCTGTATACTGGTTTAATCTGATAATTACAGACTTTTTGAAATTCGTGCTACTTTGCAGCCCTTGTCAGTGCAGGTGGTGGTTTAATACTTGTATTTTAAGTCCCAAAACGACTTCCGAAACAATAAAAAAATTGCTGTCAGCAAGTTTAGCTTGCAGTTCCGCATCCACGAAAGTTGTCGGGCACAAGGGTCAATGTCTCGTGCAGGAGATGGTATCAACATACAAACTTGTTATCAAGTTCATTGCATTAATTTTAGTTAAATCTATGGTTTATTACATAGAAATTCTGGAAAACAGATTATAGATGATATACTGCATAAGTGAAACAAGACACGATAACGGATGAAATGCACGTGAAGAGTTATAAACAGAACGCAGTTGAGTCAGCCCGGAAGTTTGTGTGCGTTGAGGAATGTTACAAACAATCTCCTATGAAAACACGCAACAAAATATCTCAACAAGTGAATTCAATTAGTCAGAATGCAGCCCACTTCAAATGCATTAAGCGGATAAGCTCTTTTACTGACTCCAATATTTATAATAATACAGAAATTATACTCCTTCTTGTTGATATAAATAACTTGTACTGACTTCCTGTACATTCAACGTTAAAGTTTTTCTTTAAGCATATTAGATAGGGTGGGGTGTTACGTGAGATTTCGGAGACTAGATGACACGTGGACGTGATTCATACATGTTGTTAATGTCATTTATTTCCACATGATTGTATCAATCAGACAAGTCAACGGAGATATCCGGTTTGTGTCTCCACGTGAGAATATTAATGTAGTAATGCAAGATCAACACAAGAACAAACACCACGAATGAGTAAACTGTTGGGATTGGCTGTTTGTTTTCACAGATTTGTAATTATTAAATTCGTTAACACCTCGGTCTGTTTATCTGATACATGAAAGTTCTAAAACAAAATACATGTATAAAACAAAACTACATCCAAACGTCTGAATTAATAAACAAGAAATGTCTGAAAAAAAAACAAAAGGCGTATAAATAAAAGGAGAAATTTTATACATGTACTTTGAAGTTATTTAGACTGTTGAAAATAAAAGTACGATCAATGTTGTTCTACTTTCTTATCTTTATGAAATTCCGGACGATATGCATAACTAGGACATAATTGTTGATGTTACCAATCGACCGCAGTGCAATAAATGAAGCATCTTCAAAAATGTTACACAAAAAGTAGTTCTGAAAATAATTACAAATTTCTTTCTTGCATATCCTAACCGCATGCTGTACGAGTCATTTTTAAAAACTGAATGATTAATGTACTAAAATATTCTTAAAAATCGACAATTAAATAATTTATGCATTGTAATGTGAATTCGTTAATGTATGCGGTACTAAAATTCCTACAGAGTGTTTACAACATCCGTGGTCCGAGCATACACATTTACGACGTTGAGGCTTCCAATTTGTAATAAATTCTGTGAACGAAAATTAAATGCTGTCCACCACACACGTTGAGAAACTGAATTCATGTTAAAAAAGTACACATTAAACAATTGCAGACCCACTGTAAGTTGGCCTAGCCTTAATTTTTTCACGCTTGTTGACTTCAGCCAATAGAAGGGAGGATTTCCTCTGAATTATCAACACGTCATTTTTCGCGCTAATGAAATTATCCACTGAATCATTAATACGTCATGTCGAGAAATTTAGGTCAAAACTGATAATAGGCAGCAACATCGAAAAGAATTAATTATGAATTAAAATTTGCGCAGATCAAATTAGACTGTAATTGATCCGTGAGGACTTCCACCACCCCTACGTTAGGTCGTCATCATGAGATTAAATGAATTGATTGATAGCAAAAATATTTCATCAAACAGCCAAATGACGTGAAGTTTAAAAAATTGCACGATATGATCATAATAATTAACAATAATACTCACACGAATAAAGTGATTTGTTTTATCCCAGGTTTGATCCTACGTGTTATCGAGGAAAAAATCTCACACAAAACATATTACTCTACAGGAGGAGCAAAGTTGTCACGTTTACAAGACTTTGCAAACATTTCATTTAAACGTTTTTACCGTTATGCCATAATTGTTACACGCCAATGTAAATATACATATACTACTAAAATTCGCTAAATATGTAATACGTTATTATGCAAAGTGTATATAAGACACATGCAACGTTTTATGTGGGTATGATGTCAGGGTGTATTCAGGTGCTATTCAGGGTTAATACGGGCTGCTTTGACAGGCACATGTAGACTTTTTGTGGTAGCCATGGAAAGAAAGTATGCACCCTATGATTTTACTGATTTAAGGGGTATTACCTATATGCACATGACATGCCCAATATTTAGCTAATTCCTGTTCATTCTGGTCAGTTACCAGCAAAGTCCAAAAAAACTCGATTTCCCAGAAATATCAAAATTGCACGGTATTCATAATGTAGACCTAAAAACAACTTAAAAACAAAAACAAATCCCCTTTTTTCACCAGAATCATAAGATTTGTAACAAATAAAGTATACAATACAATATAAAAATTTAATGTGACTAAAACCTAAATTACGAAGAAGGAATGTTCCAGGCGCAAAGCAAACTTTGAGTAGTATACTAGAAAGATGGCTGCATTTTTGAAGAGTAAATATAGTAACGCATAAGCTAGCTAACGTAACGTGCATGAAATGCAATGGTTTGGGTGTCGTAAGTCTGAAACAGGACGGAATTATCAAGATAAAAGGCATTTTGATCAACTTGTTTATTTTAAAGCATATCAACTATGGCTGAGTATAAATTTTCAGATTGTAAAGATTACCTATACAATTTCTGGATATTTCATGTCAAAATTTTTGTAAGAATGATATTTGTAGCATGGATGCTGAAGGGTAGAATTATAGAGAAGAGAATGTAAACATTATGATTGTATCTATATACCTGAAGCATTTTGATTCTTTGATACGTACTGTGCTTTCAATATCTTGAGATAAGATGAAAACAATTGTCTGTTTCTGGTTACCCGACCTACCCTAATTTTCCCCGCGACCGTAGACTTTCATTAGACCCGAAGAACGGTACATCCACATCTCACTTTTTATACCTTCCCGTACAAAAAAAACGGCTTTCAAAAAAAATAAAATAAAATCACCAAAAACAGATTACCTACAAGCCATATTTTTACCAGAAACTAATATTTTTTTACGCCTAAGTTACCAGATTCAGCATTATTGGCGAAAATCGACAATTTTTTCGACAATTGTTCACTGTAATAATAGGACAAAACATGACATGAAGTAGAAATGTTCACTGTAATAATAGGACAAAACATGACATGAATTAGTAGTGTTCACTGTAATAATAGGACAAAACATGACATGAATTAGAAGGGTTCACTGTAATAATAGGACAAAACATGACATGAATTAGAAGTGTTCACTCTGTGATGCTCTGTACACATATCAGACTAATTATCACGTGTCATAATTACCATCAACCAAACCACAGGAATAGAAAATTGATTTTACTTTATCATGTTCTTAATAATTAGAGCAGATTTATTTTATCTTAACTATCTATTTGTTCGTATTATGTAGCAGTATATACTTCGCTAAATGTACAAATTCTCTGATAATGGACGCTCGTCTCCAGTGAACCACTTTGATCAGTATTACTCGATGGTGATCATTTTAGCTCAAGAAAAATCAATCCTTCTACCCATTATCTGTCGTGACAAAATTGCTGTTAATTATTGAGAAAGAGATCGTTTCCATATTACATTCAGAGTCATCGTCTAAAAGTTCATACGGCAAATAAATTTCATCCAGAAATTGATGTCGATTTGTTGAAAATCGCGGTCGTGATAAAAAGATCTCTGTCCAACACTGTGCTTTAGGCGAGCGTAAAAAGTTCAACAAACCAATCTATTTTATCTGCATAGATGTTCGTATTGTTAGTTTCGTGGCAACAACCAGTTAGAATAATTAGGTATTATTGTTGATGATAATTTTGTAGAGTTATCGGATTGGCTGAATGATGAGTGTACGGTCAGAGATTCGCATGAACTGATATTTGATAAACATGTACTGATATTTGATAAACATGTACTGATAAACATGTACTATATTTGATAAACATGCGCTGATAAACATGTACTGACATTTGATAAACACTATCACCGCTGAAATCACTTTGTATGTGACTTATTGTCACCGGGGTTTAACGGCGTTTTTCAACATTTTTTCAGTTATACACGGCGACCGGTTCACCTGACCAGTTTTCCTGGACTGTAGACCAATACTAACTTACCATTCCACAAGAAGCTGGCAACTTCACAAATAGAGGAAAATCGACATTTTTTGTCAAATTTTCATAGAAGGGTATGACCTGCCGCGACCGGGATTCGAACCCGGACCTCTTGGTTACAAGTTCAGGGCACTAACCACTGGACCACGGCTGCAGCCTCCCGAATCACTACCAGCAACACTTATAATCATAATATTAATATAATGATAATACTAATATAATGATAATATTAATATAATGATAATACTAATATAATCATAATATTAATATAATGAGTACAGTAATATAATAGGATAATATCAATACAATGATAATACTAATACAATTATAATATTAATACAATAATGATATTAAGGTTATGATAATATTAATGTAATGGTTATACTGATATAATGATCATACTAATACAGTGATAATACTGATATGGTAAATAACATGAATGATAAAAATATGATTATGTAACGATCATTTTAATAGTAATTTTACGAATGCTATAATAAAATAGCATAATACAAGTATTAACAACTACATGTATAATAATATCAATAATTAAAAATGGTATTAATGATAAAAAGAAATACAAATAAATGTAATGATTATTCTAAAAAAAAATATATAAGACAAAAAAACAACAAATAAATACATGTATTATATACTGTAGAAAACTGATAGCGTTACTTACACTTAACAAACTAATTCTAGAAAAAGTATCAGAATTTACCTTAGGCACAATAAATAATTCCATATATTTGTTGATGTGTTCACTAACATCAATTCCGATCTAACACTGGTAGAGGGCACTGAAGTTATAGCTGATATCACTCAGTCGGCTGTTCACGGCGACGTTCACGAGCGTAACATTCATAATCTGCGGTTCCAATACCTCGGTACGTCAGATTCTCCTACCAGATAGATCACACAGATGCCAAGTAGGCGAACATCGGTCAAAATGTTTGTTTATTTTACTGTGACACAGCAACACGCTATGAGTAACCACACTTGAGTACGTTATTCTGTGAATGAAATCTAGATTGGATGACACAGATACTGTGAAAAGTTTGTCAATACTCAATGGAATTCTGATTAGATAAGTCTTCAGCTGGTTGACTATTGGAACTATCGGAGAGAAATGAAGTATACACAAATTGATTGTAATGACAATATTATTGCAATTATAGTTGCATTAATAACCACTCCTCTGTGATGATATCGCGGTAAACATTCATCATAAATACCTACATAAAGCTGTAGGTAGAGGGTTTACCATTTTCCTGAAACGCAATAAGTTACAGTACACAAATTATAGACTATCCGTGCACGGGATATAGAAGTAATTTAAATGCTCTAACAACTGATAGTTTATAATATCGTATATAACGAAGCACGTGCAACAGGTACACAGATCATATTAATTAATTTAATGCACGTGCTATGTTTTCCTGTTTACAGTGTTTCCATTTTCACCAGACAGTTCAAACAAACCGATATAAATCAGTTACATTGTAATAACCGTGATGGTAAACAGTGAGTGTTGTATTACTGAAATATCAAATAGTACTGACACCGTGATGGTAAACAGTGAGTGTTGTATTACTGAAATATCAAATAGTACTGACACCGTGATGGTAAACGGTGAGTGTTGTATTACTGAAATATCAAATAGTACTGACACCGTGATGGTAAACAGTGAGTGTTGTATTACTGAAATATCAAATAGTACTGACACCGTGATGGTAAACAGTGAGTGTTGTATTACTGAAATATCAAATAGTACTGACACCGTGATGGTAAACAGTGAGTGGTGTATTACTGAAATATCAAATAGTACTGACACCGTGATGGTAAACGGTGAGTGTTGTATTACTGAAATATCAAATAGTACTGACACCGTGATGGTAAACAGTGAGTGTTGTATTACTGAAATATCAAATAGTACTGACACCGTGATGGTAAACAGTGAGTGTTGTATTACTGAAATATCAAATAGTACTGACATCGTTATCAGTTCATATCAAAACATAGAATTTCACTTTTTTTCTGAAAGATAAAAGTTAACGAAGTATGTCATATTTTGAAATTTATCTTAAGCTTTTAAAGTAAGCTCTCCTCCGTTGATTTTTTTCATGAAATCATAATAACATAAAGAATTTTGGAATGTAGATATTAAACATTAACGACTTCCCAAATATATGTTAAAACTACACTATGTCAAATACAAACCATATACACGATACATTGACTGTTATAGTACATAACAGAACCCCATCAAAATGATTTAAGATAAAATATGCTGATGACAGATGCTATATATCACCCGGAACATGTTACCTCTGGGAGATATAATTGTATGCTTGCTAATTAGGCTCAATGAAGTGATCATTTGATCACGGTCAGTAATTTATGCCGTATCTCAACAAGTTTCAATAGCCTTTCAATTCATAAAGTTAACAGAAACAGAACATTTAATGTCTATACGACCTTTGCACTAGATGTACAAATAATACAATTACCATGAATATGATATTCCGGAAGAACAAAACCATTACATGGAATCTCATTACGCTATATTCTATAGTACATCAAAATACACGACAAGCAAGTTTATCTGAAAAACATTACAATAGTGGAGTTTGTATTACATTAATCCAATTACTCGCCATCATTATGAATTATGTTGTCAGAAATATTCACATCATTTCCGGACATCGGTCAGGTATAATTGTACGGAATTACTGAATACAGAATTAATTCACGTGAAATGTTGAACTCAAACTCAATGATATAAACAAGACGGCATCAGGAACAATTCACGTGAAATGTTGAACACAAACTCAGTGATATAAACAAGACGGCGGCAAAGACAATTCACACGAAATGTTGGACACAAACTCAGTGATATATACAAGACGGCCTCAGGAACAATTCACACGAAATGTTAGACACAAATTCAGTGATATAAACAAGACGGCCACAGGAACAATTCACACGAAATGTTAGACACAAATTCAGTGATATAAACAAGACGGCCACAGGAACAATTCACGTGAAATGTTGGACACAAACTCAGTGATATAAACAAGACGGCGGCAAAGACAATTCACACGAAATGTTGGACACAAACTCAGTGATATAAACAAGACGGCGGCAAAGACAATTCACACGAAATGTTGGACACAAACTCAGTGATATAAACAAGACGGCGGCAAAGACAATTCACACGAAATGTTGGACACAAACTCAGTGATATAAACAAGACGGCGGCAAAGACAATTCACACGAAATGTTGGACACAAACTCAGTAATATAAACAAGACGGCCACAGGAACAATTCACGTGAAATGTTAGACACAAACTCAGTGATATAAACAAGACGGCCTCAGGAACAATTCTCGTGAAATGTTAGACACAAACTCAGTAATATAAACAAGACGGCCACAGGAACAATTCACGTGAAATGTTAGACACAAACTCAGTAATATAAACAAGACGGCCACAGGAACAATTCACGTGAAATGTTAGACACAAACTCAGTGATATAAACAAGACGGCCACAGGAACAATTCACGTGAAATGTTAGACACAAACTCAGTAATATAAACAAGACGACCACAGGAACAATTCACGTGAAGTGTTAGACACAAACTCAGTGATATAAACAAGACGGCCACAGGAACAATTCACGTGAAATGTTGAACACAAACTCAGTGATATAAACAAGACGGCGGCAAAGACAATTCACATGAAATGTTAGGCACAAACTCAGTGATATAAACAAGACGGCGGCAAAGACAATTCACGTGAAATGTTAGACACAAACTCAGTGATATAAACAAGACGGCGGCAAAGACAATTCACGTGAAATGTTAGACACAAACTCAGTGATATATACAAGACGGCCTCAGGAACAATTCACGTGAAATGTTGAACACAAACTCAGTGATATAAACAAGACGGCGGCAAAGACAATTCACACGAAATGTTGGACACAAACTCAGTGATATAAACAAGACGGCCACCAAGCCTTATCCAGCGTGTTATTGTTGTTTTGAACATCCGCACGTCACGTGTTTTGTATCGTAGTTTTCTCCATGCTTGTACAAGTAAATAAGTGTGATGTGATTTTTTACAGAAATAGGTTCGCTTAAATCGCAACATGAAGTTCATGAAATCAGAAACTTTAACCGTTCATAAAATACTAATTTATTTACGCTTGTAGTTTAACGATTTATTTATCTCTTGGTGATTAGATATGAATATAAAACGTGTAGCCTACATTTTGTCTATTCTCTGTACATCTAGAACCAAATATTCTATTTGGTTTCTTTTTAAGAAAAACTATGGTCGATTTTAAGAATGGATTAATGTATGACATCACTAAAGCCAAATATGGCACGTCCGATTTTACATCGTATTTAAATGAAATTCTGTACCTATCACGTATGCACGTTGTCTGTGATAAAACATATATTAACGTGTATGATTTTAGTAATTTGAATACATAGTGTAGTTATTTCTATGTTGCAAGGTAAACAACAATCGTAGCTGTAACATATGATTTTATGAAGTGATGCTGAGTGCGTTGCGTACCCGAAAACTGTTTAAATATTGATTAAATTCGTATTAAACATTTTTAGAATCACCAATATCACTGATTATGATAATGGTCTGATGGTTATATCAGTTATAATAAAATATCGTCAATGGTGATCTTGTTTAGTTTAGTGACTAAAATGACGAGATATTTTGGACTGATATCTGAGCACCAAAATTTAGTGATTCTGATAAAGTGTTTCTGTGTGTATATGATGATCTTATGATATATTCTAACTTCAAAGACAGTCACAAAACAACAACTAGAAGAACTCTTGGTGATTCTAAGAATAACTAAATTAGTCATTTCCTACTATGTTCTTATGTATTTAAAACTGGATCAAGTACATACATCATTGATACATCCGGCATTCAACTCCAGGCTTAGATATCAAGCAGATTGTAACTATTACTAGACCCGCTTAATTATCGTAAATCCATCAACGTATAATTGATAATTTATAATCTAATAGATTATATTGATGTCTTGATTATCTAGGTTAGAGAGTAAATTCGTGAACAGCTGCCAGCCAGTAGAGGGGGAGAATGGACATCGTATTAAGCAAGTTATTGTAGTTACTAAATGAGTAAAGATGTGTCAAAACTGGCATCAATTCAAAGAAACGCACACATAATTGGCTATGACGTTATAACAAATCAGAAATGTTAACATGGAAATATTATTATTGCAGCAGGAATTATACATTATTCTTGCCTTCTTATAACGTATCTACAAGAATTTGATTATAGTACCATGAACATGTAGTTTAAATTTCATACACAGCGGCCATATTGTAAGTCATGTATTAATTTCTCTGCTAATTACTCATCCAGTTATATTTTTATGAACTTAGATAAACCTCAGAAGTGAGTAATAACGAAAAAATGTCATTATTATAATAATTAGAAGTTAAAATATCATAATACAGGAGATTACACTGCACCCAGTTTATATTTTAGAGTATAATAAAAAATTATCCACCCCAGTTTCAGATCTGTCTGCTTACTGGGAAAGCATCTTTATGATTATCTAACGATTTGGTATTTATAAATGGACTAATCTTGAATGTCTGTTGAATTCAGGTTCATTTCTGTAAGTAATGTTTAGTACCAGACTGAAGTCATGAAAGATTTATGGTTGTTGTTAAAAAAGCTTAAGAAATTATCACCACTTACAGCATCGAATGGTTATATAGTTATCAATTTTTTTCTTTTCCAAAAATTAATTAGGAACACAATTCTTAGGAAAACCCACTTTTCCTGTTTTTCGAATGGTTCGTTTTATGTACAGTAGTTTCTCAATAAATTCTTTCGAAGATCAATTACCTATCTTGTCTAATTTACACACCTGATAGAACTCCTGAAATTCATTGACCAATCTAAGTTACCTCCTCATTGTTACCAGTCAATTGAACTTTTCCAACAATATTCTCCATTATAAAAGCTTCTCCCATGGCAAAATAAAAATTCTGGATGTAACCCAACCTTTGATAAGGTCAAACAAATCATTTTAACCAATCGATGGATTAAAATTCTGAAAGTTAGGTGTACAACACATGAATTAAGTATTGGATTTATATTTGAATTAATATTGTTAGTCAAGTCTTTTAATATCAAACTAATTCATAGAAGACAAAACGTCTGTACTTATTGAATTAAGTCTACACACATTCCATTGCTTACTATGACTGATATAAAACTATAATGGCTCCATAAAACAAACAATAACAGCTGTAACTTAACAATGTGTGCTTGATTATAGAAACTTGTCATAGATTTTGTTAAGTTGTAATCAATTTTACTATGTTATACAAATATTTAGATATTGTGCTATCTTCATGATTTACATGGAGTCTTCAGGTGTATAGAGACTACTGATTACTGTGACTTTGATAACTGACACACTGCCCATTTCATGTCAAATTTTCCCCAAGTATTGTCCTACAAAGACAAACCACTTGACATGCAAGATCTTTAAGCACCAATAATTACATTTACATACAACATTTTTATTACATGTTTATCTAAATAGAGTGACTGTCCTGAAAATCTGTGGATTGCCCAAACTTCGTTCAGGACAACAGAACTATTTATGAGATAATAACTTTCTGTCAAGACACCAATACTCCTGTCATAGGATCATTCTACAGAGTTCATTTTCTGTATTTCCATAAAGCTTAAACTATTCTGTTCTGACAGCTGCTGACTAATGAGATCGACAGTTGACAGTATTTGTTACAACATCCTAGAGGAATTGTTCCCTCTCTAATTTATTCCCACTTAGTTTTCTCCTTGACTTTGTTCCTCTGAAAACATATTGCCTCTTCCCTTACAGTAACATATTCTCAAGTTCCCAATTTATTTGTAAATGACAGCTGAAAACACAAAACTATACTACTCAAAATTTGATATGGATCACTTTATAGATGGTATATATTTCATAGGGTATTAATTTTTTATCAATGTTTAATAGTTATTTTGCAACTTTTGACATTTTAATGTGTGTTTTATATTTTATTTTTAAGTATGGATTTATCACTGAAGTGTGACACTAGCTGAATCTAGATAGGGGTGACTTTTTAAGGAGCATTTGTGTCAGAAGTGAAACAATTTTAAAAGCTAGCCAAAAGTGAAAGGATCTTTTCAATATCGTGTTTGGTGCCCATTGGCATTGGTTACTGCCTAGCATTGTCTTCCATGCTACTGATAAGCTTTGCGGAATTCAAACCCACTCCTCAAGGAGGGCTTGTCGTAGCTCCTGGATGGTGGTAGGCTTAACAGGGCATGCAGATATTGCAACCTTGAAGCATGTCCCAGACATGTTCTAGGGGGTTGAGGTCTGGAGACCTCGCAGGCCAGTCCTGTCTGTATAGTCAACACAAAATCTGGACTCATCTGTGAAACGTACCAGTGTCCAGTTGTTTAAAGTCCATGTTGCGTGACCTTGGGCCCATTGAAGACGTGCCTGGATGTGATTGCGCATCATTGGAATACGAATTGCAGGTCGTCTAGCCCTTGTGCCAGCACCATGCAGTCTGTTTCGAATGGTTTGAGTTGAAACCCGAACCCCTGTTGCATTCTGGGAGTCATTCTGGAAAGCCGTGGCATTCATGAAGTGATGACGTCGGGTTAGTACCACAATAAAACTGTCTTCTGCCTGTGTAGTAGCCCTCTGACGACCTTCCCTGTGTCTGTGAATGCTACAAACCAAGTTTGGTGATGATCCATCCATTGGTTCATGAGAAGAAGATGATTAAATGTTTTTTCTATTTTTAGCTCTAGTGACCCCTAAAAGAGAAGACCATTATTGACGCCAGACGCCGGACGACAGATGCCGGACGCCGGAGCATCCACCTACCTATCCTAATAGCTCACCCTGAACCTTCGGTTCTGGTGAGCTAATTACATTGACTTTAGAAAGTGATCCTTATAAACTTTGAGTGGCATATAAGACACAGGTACATCATAAAGTGGAAGTTTTGATTACGGTAAGACAGCTGACCCCAATCTAAGGGTTTATGCATCCAAAAGAAACAAGAAAATAGACTTAAGACACTTTGTTTGGGTATAAATAAAATAATCTATGGGACAAGAACAGATGTAGCCTAAAATTAACTTAATTTTAACTTAAAATTCACACTAAGCTCAGCAATCAGTAAAGTTAGATCAACTATCAGTCATAAATCTGGTATACTGTCAGTCAGCAGCAGCAAACCCAATACAAACAAACAATTAAACAAAATGGTGAAAACTGAAGTATAACTGTTCAGACATTTTGGTGCCATGTTCATTAAAAACACATTTTCTTTCAGATACAGTACTACCACATATTAAGATATTAGCTCTGAAGGTGAAAGCAATTATACACCTATAAAAGAAGTATAAAATGGATTTAAGACTCCATTATAAACATTGCCATTCTCCACCTAAGGCTCATATATTTTAGTATGTTTTTATAATAAAATAATTAAATGGCTGAAGCAAACTTTTCTAACAAGGACTGTGTCAGTTAGTAAGTATATATCTAGGATTTATTCTGGAATTTTTAGGCATAAACAAGTGAGCCTCTCACTCACCACTTTGTGTTGAAAACATTAAATGATTAAAGCTCAATAAACATGGCAGTACATTGTCTACATATACTATACTTCATATATTCATTAATAAAACAAGGAGAAACAATCTATTAGTAACATGTTATACAAAAGCTGATTATACCCCAAGTCAACATTCATTTTAACCATGTTAGTCACAAACATATGTCATCATTATTTACAAATTAGTATATTTTTTTCTGATTGGAGCTTTTGATGTCATAATAGCAGACTTAGTAACGAACAAGTTAAGTTTGAAGATTAGCAGAGGCTTCAAGATCATCACATAGTTTGTTAAATTTTTTATTCATCACAAAATCCAGAAACTAGACGACAGGAATTGTCACAAAACCAGGTTTTCAGTCTCCAGATGCTTACCCCATTCCTACCTTCAGTAATAGGGTGGAAACATTTTGCCTATGACATGTTTGATTTTAATAGCTCCTACAGGCAAAATAAACAAAGGGCCATAATTCCGCCAAAAATGATCAAATTACAAAACCCCAACAATATGCACAGGGGTACTTGGTGACAATTTTTCTATGAAAGTTTGATTTAAATCCCTTGAGAAGTGTAGGAGTTGAGTGCAGAAAAGTATTTTTCTATATATTACCTGTGTCCAAAATACAAAAGGGCCATTCTTCTGCTGAAAAAGATCAAATCACAAAACCCCAACAACATGCTCTGGGGTACTTGCTGACAATAGTTCTGTGAAAGGTGAGTTGATATCACTTTAGAATGTAGAAGTTGCAAGTGCAAAATAAAAAAGGGCCATAATTCCACAAAAAAAGATCAAATCACAACGCCCTGACAAAATGCACTGGGATACTTGGAGATGTTAAAAATGTGACAGTTTCGTTGAAATGCCTTGAGAAAAGCAATCACATGGTAACAAAATCTCATTGGAAGATACAGAAAGTTATCAATCTATTAACAGCATTCAAGTATTTGACAAGTTAATTTCATGAACTCTAAACATGAATTTTAATCACTATTTAATTTTTGAACAAAAATTCAAATTGGTTCATGTAGTATTCAAAATCAGTGATATAGTTTTGAATCACCTGGTAATTGATAGTGTTTAACATTTAATAATTTTCATAAATTTTGAAGTACAAGGTGACACAACAGTGAAAAATGAGTGACAACTGAATACAATAAACCAATACTGCACACTAGCTAAACACGGATCCTAGAAGACAGAGATAAATTATTCCAGGCTTGCTAATGAAGCTAACAGTCACACAACTTTGTAGTAACCACGGAATTCATACTCAAGTAATCACAGAAAACTGTCAAACAAACAAACTCAACTAAATTAATCACAGGAAAGGACATAAAACTACCATAAAGACATCTCCCTTATTGATTTTATCTGTAGAGTTTCCAATAAATGTCACATAATAACAATTTAGAAACAAACTAGAATATAACAAATCATTCTTCTAAATAAAAGTATATCATTTGCTCCCTTAATTGCACTTTTTTCCTCCAGCAATCATCAGTGGAACAGTTTTATCTTTTATAGAAAAATTCGCCTCTCTCTTGAAAATGTACACAAATTACTCCAATCAAAGGAAAGAATTCTCTAGAAAAATGGACTAAAGGATTTATTTAAATCTCATAATTAACTATAATTAGTGAGAGACTCTGATAATGCGGGTTAGGCGGGGTTAGCTTTATATTTGTAAATATTCCTGTCGATATCGATAGAATTGATTTGTTAGGTCAGATAACCTTCATATCACAATACATCATACATAGTCTTCATGTCACATAACATCAAATATAGTCTTCATGTCACATGATATCAAATATAACCTTCATGTCACATGATATCAAATATAATCTTCATGTCACATGATACCAAATATAGTCTTCATGTCACATAATATCAAATATAGTCATGTCACATGTAACCAGATATAGTCTTCATGTCACATGATATCAAATATAATCTTCATGTCACATGATACCAAATATGATCTTCATATCACATGATATCAAATATGATCTTCATGTCACATGATACCAAATATGATCTTCATGTCACATGATATCTAATATAGTCTTCATGTCACATGATATCAAATATGATCTTCGTATCACATGATATCAAATATTGTCTTCATGTCACATGATACCAAATATAGTCTTCATGTCATATGTTACCAAATGTAATCTTCATGTCACATGATACCAAATATAATCTTCATGTCACAAGATACCAAATATAATCTTCATGTCACATGATACAAAATATAATCTTCATGTCACATGATACCAAATATAGTCTTCACAGCATAGCAAATATTGTCTTCATGTCACATGATACCAAATATAGTCTTCATGCCACATGATACCAAATATAGTCTTTATGTCACATGACATCAGATATAATCTTCATATCATATGATGTTAGATACAAACTTTATGTTACACGGTATCAGATACATTCTTCTCTTCACACGATATCAAATGTGTCACATGACATCAGATACAGTCTTGATGTCAACATTCATACATGTAAATACTAGATTACAATAAGATGTTGACAGTTAGGAAGTATTTACAGCATGAACTTTTCATCAGATACAAGGGTTGTTTGATAAGTAATGTGTATTAAACCACAGCCTAATAACGCTTTGCACGACTTCATGGATTTTGATACGCCTGTATAGCCCTAATTGATACCTTTCTAAGGGTATAAACTCTAGCCTTCCACTCTTTGTAGTTTTAAACTAACAGTCATTTCAATCAGCCAGTCGTTGACCACTGTTGTAAAAATGGTTGGAAAATGGGTTGAGAACATTGAAGAAATTAGAGCTTATACAAAAGTTATCACAAAACTCGGTCATTGTAAAAAGCAGACATTTACTGAATTGAGGGAAGTTTATGGGTGAGATAAGGTATCTTATTAGACAGTCTTGTACGTGGAGAAATTTCTCACTGGCACAGTATGTCAAAGATGCAGCAAAATCTGGCTGACCTGTGACTGTAACAGGCAGGACAAATGTCTCATAAGTCAGGGAAATGATTGAAAGTGAAGGCAGGTACCCGATTTGTGATATTGCTAAAACTGTTGGCATATCCCTGTCGCAAGTGCATTTCATTTTGAAGTGTATTTAAAAAAGTACTGGAGATTTTTGCCAGATATTGACAGATGACCAAAAAAGGATACGAGTACAAACAGCTAAGCAATTGCTCAAAATGTTTCAAAACTTCAATCAAAGACAACTTGAAATTATTGTTACTGGTGACGAAATATGGGTTCACTATTTTGAACTAGTAAAGAAAAATTGGAAAAAATATGGTTCACCAAACATGGTAGAAGGCCTGTGGTTGCCAAAATGACCATGAGCACAAAGAAGGCCCTTTATTGCATATTCTTCTCTTGTGACGGTATAGCCGCACAAATTCTGGTGCAGAAGGACAAAAATGTTACAGGTTGGTATTATCGAGATGTTATACTAAAAAAGCTCAAGAAATATTATCAGAAACGATGCCCTGTGTCAGGATTTAAACATGTTCGTCTACTATATGATAATGCTCCATCACATACATATGAGCTTTTAAAGCAATTTTTGAAGTCGGAGAAAGTTACCATCTTGAAACACCCACAATACTCTCCAGATCTAGCCCCATGCGACTTTTTCCTTTTTCCAAAACTTAAAAAGTTCTCATCTGGTCATCAATACAAGTCTCAACACGCCCTTGGCTCGGCCATCAGTCAGTGTCCTAAATCAGCGTACCGTGACATTTCAGAAATGGATTCAGAGATTGAAATTTTGTACATGTATTTCAAACTGTGGAGATTACTCTGAAGGGATGTAATGTTAATTTCACTATTTGCGTCGAATGCTTTTGAAATATCATGCAATACACAATACATATCGAACAACCCTCGTACCTTCATAGATTCATATACACAGCAGACCTTGCTGTCTCTTATACTTGTTTATTCGACATTCTACATGTAATTATGAACAAATAACATGACTAATGATAGGTTTTGTATATTTATGATATGAATTAAAACAATCAAAGCAAAACAATAAATATACAAAGACATTACCACAAAATATGGAATGAAACAAACTTGCATTGATTGATATACAATAACATCATTCAAACATCAATAGATAACAAGCAGGGACAATCTACGATATCTATCATTATGCAGTAATACCCAGTAAAACCAACATTCATAAGTCCTGTCATAAATCCAATCAGACGGCTTGCAGAGTTTGAGCTATCAAAAAGCTTGTGTTTATTTTTTAAGGTGCAGCCATAAGTGCACACTGTTAACAAGAAACACTCATTTCAATTAATCTGTCCCTTTCTTTCCAAACATACAACCACACAATATTAAAGATAAATTTAAAATCATATTTGTGACACAAGAAAACAAAACAACAAAAAATATGACATCACAGAATGCCCTTGACATTCAAAATGGATCTAGAGCATCATAAGAGATCTGAACTTCATACATAATGATGACCTTCATCAGTGACCTTGATCAAATGTCAGCATACAGGAGATAGTGTTGATATAGGTGATTTCATTTTGATGCAAGTCCCATACCTACATCATCAAAACAACATTCTGTCTACAGACAGTCAAGAAATCAATGGTAGGACTCATAAAGCTAGAAAAAATAGTCAAGTTTACTGTTTATGATAAAAAAAATAATCATGTTTACAGTTTATGATAAAAAAATAGTCATGTTTACTGTTCATGACAAAAAAATAGTCATATTTACAGTTTATGATAAAAAACGAACAGGGTTATGTGAATGCAGAACTTTTCTTATCTAATTTTCTTCTAACTTTCATACTTTGGAGGTATGATTCATCCCCAAATATTTTTGTGCATTGGACTTTACTATTAGAAAATTTAGGGTCAGTGCCAAAAAATAGGGTTGGTTGTGTAACTGTAGACAAAACTAGTCTTTCTGGACTAATGTAGAATTGATATCACAAAGTTCATACAATCTTAATTTAACACTCAAGGTAACATTGATGGACAACAATATAGCACTATTCATACATGGATAAAATAAAAATGATAACAATAAAACATCAGCACATAAAATAAAGATTGGTTTGAACAGTCTTTGTTAAATAGTTAATTTCACAACAATTATGGATGTCATTATGATTAGTACTGAAGTCATACTTTAAAAAGTTGATCACACTAGACATTAAACACGTAATAACATGTAATATCAAATGTACACTGCAATTAAGAGTACTTCAATGAAGACCCACAAGAAATTTATTTTAAAAAAGTTTTAATTATACTTCATAAAAAAACAATATAACCTTTCCATTTCCAGAAACTTCTGTAGGAACATCTTTAGAAGTGAACCAGACTCATCTTTTCACAATATTATGCACAAAAATAATTCAACATTGATACATGTAGTTTACACAAGTTTAGCATTTATAACTTGACTCCTTCAATGATAAACAAAAATGTTTTCAAATCAAAAGTAAATCCTCTTCGTCTGATAACAAACGAACGAACGAACAATCAAACAAACAAACAAACAAACAAACAAAGAGCAGACTACATCTCAACATAAAACTAACCACCATGAATTACCATGTTACTAATAGTCTTCATTTTGTAACAAAAAACAACCACAGTGTCCAGTTTAGATTAACAAGATACTTCATTACAATATCTGTTGTATTGTAATCAACAACACAACAAGTCACCACAACATAATCTTGTAAACAAATTTGAATAATTTAAATAATATTCTACCAGATTAAGTGACTTCAAAGTCCCTCCTCTACTTTATTAGTCTATCACTTCCAACATGACCATTAAATCACAGAGCAACAACAATATTGTTGACAGACTGCATAGAACAATCAGCTGGATGTACATACTCAGTACACACACAGAGATGGTCAGTGATAGGTGACTAGTTGCCACATTTGATCTGTATAGGATCACATTCATAATCAAAATGTATTGAACTGGCAAATATTTGATTATAAAGACAGTGTATGAATACACAATACATATCATATAGGATTAATCATCAACAGTTTAATGACAATGATCGTCGGAAATCATGACGCCGTGGTTTGGGTTCATTCAGTATCATCAAAGTAGGCTCTGAATCTGAAAAAATAATAATAAAAGATAACTGATCAATATCAAGTTTATATCATCGAGATTATTATGTACGGATAAATTACTTGAATCACTTTATCATCACTTCATGGAAAACCAGTACTGGTGTTCTATAGCGGATGGATTGCCAATACCTTCATCCATCAGTCACCAGTCCCACTACCAAAATATGCACCAGAAGATTAACAATCACTTACAAAAAATATGAACAGTCTGAAAGATGTGATGAATACAAACACTTATTTTTAAACTTATACAAAAGGTAGTATTAAAAGACTTGTTCAGTTATGGATGCCTCGTTCCATCAAGAATTAAATTACCTTCAAAGTCACAGTCTGGTGTTAGTGTGTCTTCAGGTTCCTCCATAGCAAGTATATCTTCCTCACCACAAGAACACGTGGAATCATGATGGACACGGGATCTATGTTTTACTATTGGGTAATATTTCTGGTGAGACTTCAATTTTCTGAAATAAACATTCATACAAATGCAAACCCATCATCAAAATAAGATCATAAAAGTCTTATCAGACTAAATGCTCACCAAATGTATAATAAATAAGGATGTTCAATATCACCAATAAAAAATTTTGACAATTTCACCAGCGATACAACAATACATGACATTACCATTGCACTTCATACAAAATAATGTCAATCATAGCTTGTTTTATATTTTACATAAAACAAGTATATTGAATTATCTGATGTATTTTCACTGTAGTACAACATTCAAGAACATGAAATCAAGCTAACTTATATAAAACAATAAATGATTTCCTTTAACAATATGGTTGATGATATAAATCTAGAACTTAGTGCACAGGCAGCACTTAATGAAGATTGTATCGCCAGTATACTACACATATTAAAAAGATTCTATTAACTACCATCTGAAGCAGCCACAGACACCATACACTTAATACTAGTAACCTCAACTCATTATGATATTTACCTATTACAATTTTCTGTGATATCTATACAAGTATTATCATCAATACAGACAAGATAATCTGGTAGAAGAAACAGGGTTGTCTTAGCGACTGACCTTATCACTAATTCCAGGCAATTACTTGCAGCAAAATGGCAATTTTTCCAGAATAATGTATGAGCCAAAGTTAAACTGTCACACAGAAGGGATTTTTTGGGCCAAACATAACATACATTTGAGATCAAACAGTGTTCAGGTAATTACAACTGATCACTTTTTGTAGATAGCAAAGTACAATGTCCAAACAATGATTACAACACAATATTTCAAAAAGTAATAAAATTAGTAACAATAGAAAAAGGGGTTATTTTGAGTATTGCACCATTATAGCACAATGTCTTGATCCAACACTTATTACCGTAACATATTATAAGGATGCATCCATTCAGTATAAGTATGCTCTATATTTAGACATAATACAAGTTTGAAACAAGGCTAAGACAGAAGTAATCATAGTGACTAATTGTTGTCTAGAAACACTCAGCACTAAAACACGATACTTTTGAGATAATTCAAAATGAAAAGCACCTTGTACAAATATTGACATAACTGCAGAAATACAGAGTTTTATTTCTATTTTACTGGTCTACTAAAAACAGCTAGATGCATTACATCAATATGTTTCCCCTGCGACCAATAGAGAACATTGAATGTTAAAATTATTGTAATGACATCTCCAATCAGATATAAATAGGTTAGCGGTTTATCAATACAAGACATACATTTTATATGTCATAGTATACACCAGGTGATAAACACAGAAACTATTAAGTATTTGTATTCATTTTGGAAAAGCAGGCTCTGACAAATAAAATATCAGAATACAAGATTTCTCCCCAAGTCAATGATTCAAGCACTTAGTTTTCAGCCACCTGATCTTAGTTTACTTAGCAAACTCAGTACCAGTTGGGAATTACTACAAGAAGTACGATTTCCAAAGTATTGTTTAAGTAGACTTCAGGGGCTCACTGCAGTTTATTCATGCAGGCATGGCAATTTTGCTGATTTCAACAGGACTGTAAACAAATACACATATAAAGTGAGGCCCCATTATTTAATAGTTTTACAAACTCTAAAGGATGTTACCATACATCATTGTGATGGGATATTTCAAGGTACATATGTGTTCATTAAGACATTTACAGGTATATGGAATATACTAACCAAATCATTCACACACACACACACACTCTCAGTGTTCTATATTTTATATATGCACATAAAGGTCTACATGTATCAGTACGGAACTAAAATTTGAACACTTACTTTCTGTAGTAAACTATAACGCTGAAAGCTAAAGCTATGACACAGATTAACACTGGTACGGATATATACACAGCTATCAGACTGTGTTTCTCTTGTACTGTTGTAACATTTGCATGGACTTGTGCAGGAACTATAACTGTAGGTGGTGGAACCGTTGGGGATTCTTTGCCAGTCCGTACTGAAAGTGAATCCACATAATCAGTATTCATAACAATCATTGGAAGTATTTATTTGGCAACAATATGAATAATTCATTATTAAAGAGTTTCCATACATTGATCATTTTGCCACAAATTATTAAAATCTGACACGTGTAGTATAATGTGTTTTGTGCATCAATACATCTGATCAGATTATATTCAGACAAAATATTGATAAATGATTAATTATTCAATTTTGTTCATTATTTAAATCATAGATAAATATTGAATGAATCTATTCCTGTTTGTTAGCTGCACAGAGGAAATGTTCTGCAATTACATGGCCTGGTATTAATTCCTTGGGTATAAGCTAATAACATCAAGTTAAGAGACCAGTCTCCAAACTAAAGCATCTGATTGGTTATTTCAGGGTACAGTTTTTTAATTGTCCAATAGCAAGGCAGTATTCTGGGACTGGTCTTCACTCTCATTTTTATAGCCTAAGATTTTGTGTACATTTAGGAGAAAATCTTCAACAAAGATGATACTTACAATCTAAAACACCAGCATCTGTTATAATGACAATATCATCACTTGTAAATAATGGAAATGCTAAATATTTGTGTTTAGCTCCATCTAGAAGCATTTCTACCACCTGAAACATATTACAACACTTTACATGCACTCTAGAACATTAACACAACATAGAATAGAATTTTAAGTAAATTATTTCATTTGTTCATACAATCATTAAACTTCTGTTAGGTAACAATATATCATGCCAAACAAAAACATTTCTACATAACCATATTCAACTTGTGTAAATCAAAACCAATGAATTATAAACAAACAGTGAATAGCAATAAATATTTAAATACACAGACATTGAATAAAACAGATTCTATTTTTTTCACTTTATGATATTCTAAAAGTGATTTTTGTCACTATTTTCACTCAAATATTTACCTGAAATGTTGATGTTTCATTATTATCCATATTTGGTGGTAAGACTGTTAGATCACCTACCACAGGTTGTGTTGGAGGTACAGATATTATTATACGTGATCTTCTTATTGCTAATATCTGAAATATAATATCACATCAATCAATGTACCTATAACATGTTTATATAAAAAAGATTTGCTTAAACAGGACAAACATTCAAAAGTGAAGAGAAATTTAGGACAAACATTCATATCATTCATAAGTGAAGAGAAATTTAGGACAAACATTCATATCATTCATAAGTGAAGAGAAATTTAGGACAAGCATTCATATGCAAAGAGAAATTTAGGACAAGCATTCATATGCAAAGAGAAATTTAGGACAAGCATTCATATGCAAAGAGAAATTTAGGACAAACATTCATATCATTCATAAGTGAAGAGAAATTTAGGACAAACATTCATAAGTGAACTGACCAGTTTTATAGATACAATGATGTAACAAAGACTTTGAGCTATTTTACCTGAGCCAGATTATGACAGAGTATTTCAGCCAATGCTTGTCGAACATTAAGACTTTGGCTGTTGTAGTTGTTAATTTCCTCAGAGAAATGTAGACGAACTGTTGTCATATCATCTGAAATCCAACATGTACACATTTACAATCTTGTCACATGGTCCCTTCAACAAACCTTCATTCACATGTGCAATACTTCCATGATAGTATGTTTTAGAATACTAGCATATGATGATACAGTACAACCCCTGAAACCCAGACTCCCTTCTAACTGCCACCAGAATTCCAGTTCTACTGATTATAGAACATAAAAATGGGACTTGAAAAATCATCCTATTTCAAAGAATTTCAGTTTTCAGGGAGTCTGGCTTTCAGGGATTTTACTGTATTTAGTGGTTACAAATCAACAAATTACATAATTTGAATTTAAAAGCATTGAAGCCATCCTAAAAAGCTGTTGGGTTTGTGGCTATGTGTGACCCAAACTTTTAACAGTGATGTGGTGCGTAGGCATTTCTTCTTTGTTAATATTTTATGCTTGTAAGAAAAATATAAAGCTGGAATAAGGAAATGCTTTTTTTTTAATTGAACAATTTTGGAGTCAGGTGATTTTTTAGTGAGTGTTCCCATTACTGTAAGCCAAGAATTTTTTTAAGGACTGTCTGACAATAAATACCAATGTTTGAGGAACATGGTCCAGCATGTATATTTCCACCGACATGTGCGTAGAAGAAATAAATACATAATATCAGCAGCCTATTCCCACTTCAATTCTTCATTCAGTACACCACCATCACAAGTTGATATAAATCATGTTCTAAAAGGGTTCCGTCAGAAAAATATAAACAGACAATATATGTCCAGCTTACCATAGACTTCCACAGGCTGTGTATAGAATACTGAACTGACTGAATTAAACACATTTAATGTAAGAATATATTCTCCTGGTTGGTCAAATTCTTGCTGGATTACATTCTGCCACGTTAGTTGACGTATAGATCCTGTGACCTGAATAAGAATGACACCATTAGTGTCTGTATAAGGTCACACTGTCATAGTGGGAACAGTTTATTACACCAGAATAGAATGTGAATCAAAGATTGGTGAAGTAAATGTAATAAATGACACAACAAGTAGATTGATTCAATGTTTAACTTCTCCCCTGTTTCATGTGATTTTCTGTCTCATATGGTAATATGCTGTAATTGATCAGCTTAGGAACTTTGTATACAGTGACCAGATCAGTGTTTTTTGGAAATCAAAATATATTATAAAATATGTATAACCTAAACAATAAACAAGAGGCCTATGATGGCCTTGCATTAATAACCCAACTAAATGTTGCATTAGTTCTTAAGAAGTACATGTAGTTATTATTTTTTGTGCTTATTTGCCTCCATTGACATTATTATTTCAAACCAAGAAAACCTTCCAAACTGACAGACAAGAGGGCCCAATGGCTGCAGGTCGCTCACCTGAGGAACAATGCAAACACTGAAAGTGTTTATGAAACAAGAAATGTTTGTTAAACATGTATGCTCCCTTAATGATGAGACATACCAAATGTCAAAGTTCTAAGCTTGCAGTTTCGGACCTGAAGATTTTTTTAAGATTTCATTATATAACTCTATGTAAAACTAGGGATCCCCAGGCGGGCCCATTTTGGCACCAGGGAGCATAATTTGAGCAAACTTGATAAAGGACCACTAGGTGATGCTACATACTAAATACCAAAGCTCTAGGTCTAGCGGTTTTCGACAAGATGATTTTTAAAATTTTTCCTTTCGGTTGCCATGGCAACCAGAGTTCTACATGAAATAGAATTCTTTTAGCAATTTTAGAAGAGCTTCATGCAAGGAACAACATCCCTAACAAGTTTTATTGAATTTGGCTAAGCAGTTTAGAAGGAAAAGATGTTTAAAGAAATTGTTGATGCATGGACGGATGCACGCACGCTCGGATGAGCCATCACAAAAGCTCACCTTGAGCATGTTGTGCTCAGGTGAGCCAAAAAGGGATATAAAGAATATATAGTGCAATAATGTAACTCTGAAGTAAAAAGGTAATAAAGGTACACTTCTCGGCAGATAATAAACTTGATAAAGGACCACCTAAGGATACTACAAAGGGATATTGGTAATGACCAAAGGATGCTACAGACCAAAGTTTGATGATCCATCCATTGGTTCATCATCAGAAGAAGTGCAAAGGTATTGCTAATTTTAGCTCTAGCAGCCCCATAAAGGTGCCAACCATTTTTTTAGCAAACCTGATTGGAGACTATTTAAGGATGCTAAAGACCAAGTTTGATGATAGTTCCATTCACTGGTTCATGAGAAGAAAATGTTGAAAGGTTATTCTATTTTTGTTTTAAAGTTGCCCCTAAAAGGGGTCAACTAGTTCATGAGAAGAAAATGTTGAACGGTTATTCTATTTTTTGGTTTTAAAGTAGCCCCTAAAAGGGGTCAACTAGTTAACATGAGCAAATTGCAGTTAGAAGGTCATAAGGATGCTTCATAGCAAATTAAAGGAAATCTGACCAGTACTTTGAGAAAAGACCATTGTTGACACCAGACAATGGATGCTTGAATATCACCCTACCCATACTAACAGCTCACCCTGAAATGTTTTAGTTCACAGTTTGTAGAAGTACGAAGTAACAAGTTCCAGGAATTAAGCATTTAACTCCATTTAGACTTATAAATACTACACTGTTTATAGTTTATGTATCATTCCACAAGAAATGGAAAATTCTTTATAAAAATCCTGATTAAAGATAAAAAAAATATTTTTCTTAGTTTTCCATATGGTTCTGGACAATGAACCTTTCATGTTAACATTTGAGTGCAAGATACCTACCTTATTTTCAAACTGCCAAGCAAAATGTAATTTATTTTCTCGCCCAATATTTGTAACATTTCCAGATCCTATTACTGTCACATTGAAATAACTCGGCATCCCGGTACGGGCTCCCCAGGGTATCTCTACTAACACACCCGTCAGTTCATCTGTAATCAACCAATTGGAAAAATGTTTACAAAAATGAATCTTTAAATTATATTCAGGAAAACCTGTACCACAAACAGTAAAATGAAAAGGCATCATTTTCAGCACTTAATATACTAAGATTACCATTAGGTTATTATGATGATAAAATTATTTAGTAGAACTTTACATCTTGGATTTCATAGGCAATCCACTCATCAAACTTTCATAACAAATTCATGACATAACGGCCTTTTAAAATGACTACCAAAGAAAACACATGTGTACACATTGTATCATGCATGATGTCAACAAAGACTAGAACATTCAGCAACCGAGTGGAAATGTTGTGTGCTCACACCATTAATTTAGGATTATGGACAAAGGGAGACAACTAAACATGTATTCAACTTTAATAAAACAAATAAGACTTATGCCTTCAGTTTACTTGACAAGTAACTCATGATTTTTCTTGAAATTTATCCATTCAAAGTAAAAAACTGAATTTTCAAATCAAGGTCTGTGTTTAAAATATGTGTTCAATATATGAATTTATACAAAATGTTGTTACATTCTGAATACAGAATATTTTCTAAATACGCCCATGAACCTACCTTCAACATGTATGTATAACTGGGTTTCAGCTTTCCCTTTACTGTTTTCAGCCACAACATGGATCTTACATCGACCGAGAGTAGCAAATAAATGGGTAACAGACGATCCTTTATCCAGTCCTTTAATAATGTATGGTTCACTGTTGTTACAGAATGTCCACGTATAAGTTGTCTCATTTTCTGAACCCTAGAATGGAAATCACAAGTCAAACTCACAAGTGTCGGATTTCCAAAAATCTTATGGCAAACATTTACCAGGCATTCATGCTAGGAAAGAAGACACCAATTTAACAAAGAATCAATACTTGTAGAAAATTTAGGCTTCAGTACATGTGTGTAACATTATTATTTGTAGAGGGGAGGCAATGAAAAGAAAGAATCCAATCTGAAGAATGTAGTAGTACAAATATTATCTAAAACCAGTCTAAATTTAAATAAAAAAACAAGATAAATTATCTTTGAACAAGAGCTAAACACAGATAAAATACCATCACATATAGTGATGAATTGAGTCACAAGGTCAATACCAAAATGTGCATTAGAGTAAGCAGGAAACAGCTAAAAGTCAGAAGCTAGAATTCCTAGACTGGTTTTCTAGCAATGATGTAAAACCACAGGTCCAGTCCACACAACACCATGTAAAGAATACTTACAGATTCTTGTATCAATGTAAATGTAGCATTAGTTCCTCTCTGTATACAAGCTTTGGGACTGATTATCTGTAAACCCCTAGGGGCTATGAGGGGACAATCTGTCTCTTCAGGTAGAAAGTGTTGATCCTTTCCACCTTGACAGTTACTGCCTGATATCTTCCTGAATCTACAAGAAACAAATTGTATAAAAAAATTACAGACAAACCAGTCAGATGAATTCAAAAATTGCAAAGTCAGTATTTGAATAGGGTAAAATACTGTGTAAAAATACAAGTAATTCTTTCTTAAACTAAAATATTTACATATTTGAGAGGGAGACTCTTCTTATGAAAGTATGACTGAAAATATCATCTAGCCATCATTTCAAATACACAATACACTAATAGACACTAAGATGCTATTCAAAACTCAAAATGTACGAGAACATGTCATGGTCAAAGCTTATAATAATTTTGTTTCAAACCATAAATGTAATAAGAAGACTTTAATAATGTACCCTTTAGTCTGGTTATATTTTCCATTGTTACAGTGTGGAGCTGGGTAGTTATCTTCATGGAACCAGTCTGACTTAACGCAGGAAGTGTTGTCTGCTGCAAGTTCATAACCAAAGTCACTGAAAACAAAAGAGCCTTGAAGTGAAGCACATTGAAAAGATAAAATAATTTATTTATTAAAAATCTTTCTTCTGCCTCAAAAAATAAGAAGCACCGTAAAAATGTGATGAATTACTCTTATGTTCTTGTGACAAATTTGACATTGACAAGTAATACAGAGCATAATGTTCAGAGACCAGCATGTACTGTACTGCAAATATAAACATGGTACACATTCAAGTGAAAAGAAAAGTATCCTAACATAATTCTGACTTATCCGATATATTTCAACAAATTCTCACATATTCTAATAAATTTCTAACAAATTCTCACACATTTTAATAAAATTCTAATATATTCTCACACATTTTAATAAAACTCTAGCAAATTCTCACATATCTTAATAAAATTCTAACAAATTCTCACATATTTTAATAAAATTCTAACAAAATCTCACATATTTTAATAAAATTCTAGCAAATTCTCACATATCTTAATAAAATTCTAACAAATTCTCACATATTTTAATAAAATTCTAACAAATTCTCACATATTTTAATAAAATTCTAACATAATCTACCATTCAAAGTCTTCTCTTCCACAGGAACAAGTCTGGACATTTTTTGGTCGGAAGTAATCAGTACCATAGTAACATTGTGACATCTGTTTACGTCTCTCATACACCAAGTTTTCACCCATAATACACTTCACACTGTTTTCCTGAAATATAAGGACAGGATTATACCACATAATAATACTGTAAGAATCCTAAATACTGTAAGACATGATGCTTATTCTTACTTGTAATAAGTTTTTTAATTTTTAAAATTGCCAACCGATTGTTTTTAAACACTTTAGAAATATAAAAGCTGTCATTATTTTTACAATAAAATTTTATTCAAATCTGATCAAACAAGTTAATTGTATAATGGTTTGTTAAAAATTAAAGAAAGGTTACCATGACATCAGCAGAAGGTGACCACAATTCATAATCTTCGTACCCACATTTACGTGATAATACAGATTTAAAGTCCATTTTAACCATTATCCATCCTTCACTAGTATTTGTGCGTCCAAACACACTGGAAACAATTAAATGTTAGCATTGTAAGACAAAGATTCAAACATTCAAAGATTCCAAAAATGACCAATGTTTGTAAACACAAGTCTTCACATATTTATAACAACAAAATGTGAATACAATGTACAAAGATTATATGTAACTATGAGAAGCTATCATATTTATTCAGAATAAAGCATTTATGAATATCACACTGCTCATGATTAAATTATCTAATAATTATAAACACAAGTAAACAGACATCTTTTAAAAATCAGCAGAAATTTTATAACCTACCTTGAGAGAAGAGTTCTAATACCAGGTTCATTCACAACACCGTCAACATTCATGTTTACATCAGAGAAATTGTGTGTTGCCCAGGTGGCTCCCTCTGTACATGAAAAACTGAAAGCATAACATACAGCAGCAAAATTAATAAAAAACAACAAGGTTAGCACCAGTTCCATAAGTGACATTCATGTTCCAAATAAGAAATCATTATTTAAGAACATGTCTTTCAGACAGAATTAAAGATTTTTTAAACTGACAACTAATATCATTAACATTAAACAGATGAATTAACATGATTAGCTGCAATCTACATCTTCATGAAGATGATACATAATTCTGAACAAAAATATTAATCAAGACAAATGCTATCTTTTCTGAGTATACCACAGTTGCTAAGCAACCAAGCATACATAAGAAATAATAGAATTTAGTAAAAACAAAGAACTAACTGGACTTCCTGTGTAGGTAAACCTTCAGCAGAGATAGCAGATATAGCACTGCCTTGATCCATAATATTCAGGAAATGATTTCCTGCAAATGGGGCCTAGAAAGGGAAACAGACGTTATCAGTATAAAGTCAGTATTGACACAGAAAGAAAACATAACAAATACCATCAATGAATTAAAACATTGAAATAAGAAATCTTTAATACTATATGTATTTAAATTTTTATCTCTTTAAAAAATTATGTATTTTCCAGCACTAAGCAATCTATTTAATCACACATTATTTAATGGTAAACACTAAAGCAAGTATTAGTTACTATACCTAATAAATTATCACAGAAACAGTTTAAGACATGGCTCGACTGTAACAATTTATTAGGGACCACCCTTATAAATACAAGTTCTTTGCTCAACACAATGGCTTCAAATAAATACAAGTTCTTTGCTCAACACAGAGGCTTCAAGCTTTAGGAGCAACAAGAACTTCAACTTAAACAATGCACAAGTAGGATGTGACAAAACGTACACAAAACAAATGAATGAAACGACTACCTACCACATTCCAAGTTTGCCCAGCATCTCTGGATATATAAACATGTGGAACAAAGTTCAGGTAATCTCCCACACTGCCATGTGCTAAAATCAATCCTGGTGCTTCCTCTGATGTTACAGCTATTGGTATTCGAAGAAATTCATTGGTTGTTCCTATATGAAGATGTAAGCTACATTTCTGAAACACACAATTTATGTTGATTCAATCAAACATTAATTATTTTATATCAGTAGAAAGTCAAACATAATCTAAAAGTGACCTGTAAACAAAGACCCCAAGGTGAGAAAATCATCCATCTTAGAAAATGGTATTTTCATTTCTAATTTGAATATTGGCTGTGAATTTGATCTCTAGATAAGACAATATAAAACAATGGCAAATAATTGCCAACTTTAACTCAATCTCATATACTGATAAGTTTCCCAACACAAGATATTTTCACTAGAATGGTTTCTACAGAGAAATATCTTCCTCACCTGCATCCACAAACAAAATATTTTCATCAGAGTCCAATATAAATGAGTTCAGTGTATCACCAAACATCACAAAATATTCATAAGTAATTTGATAAGCATTATAACATTTGAAATCAAATACTTTTTGCTGGAAATTGCATCTGTACTTTTGAACTAAGAAGGACTTGAGGCAGTCAGGGCTGGTTTCCATAGTGATGTGATATGGGCTGGATCTCATTCAGGTCACTTAAAAATGTTTGATGACATTTTCTAGAAAATAAAAACAGGGAGTTTAAATTTACCTGTGGATCGTGACATGTGTTCTTCACCTCTTCAGGTGGAGGTAGAAGTGTCCACGTACCTCCCTTGTCATATGTGATAAATGATTGTTGCTTATATATAGCATGTTCTGATGTTCGTGATGTCTCATATTTGTTGATAATATATACACCCTTAAGACCCTTCATCTACAATAATCAAACTTAGTTTTATCTTGGAATATAAAATATACATCAATATGCAAAATAATTGTCTAAAAGAAGAAACCAATTAACCATATAGTAAACTTTGTATGTAATTTTCAAGTATGTTACTGTTCAAAGTGGTAGAAGTACAGGTAAGTGCATTAACCAATATTGTAATTTTTATAATTAGATGATTTTATTCTAACTTATTTTAAAGTACATCAAGTTTTGAGTTATAACCTGACCATAAACAAAATTTAAAAGAATTGCACAGATTTCTGATCCAGATTGCACTAGGATAATTTTATCTCACCAATGAAACGTTCTAGAAAGTAGGAGATTAAAAACAAAGAATAGAATGAGACACGAATACTGGACCTTACCTTAATGAGATCCACATCGAACTTTCCCGGATATCTCAGTCCTACAACATTCTCAACCGACATGATATAAAACTGTCCAGTGACATCAGACAGATATAAATTAGATGTGTCTCCTTCATGATCGACAGCTATAAATACTTGATTTTCACTACTATCAACTATGTTGAAATCCTGAAATATATGACACATACGTATGAATAATTTATATCCATGTGATCAGAACATTCAGACGCCAGCAGAGAGAATCAAGACAAGCTTTAACACTGTAGATCTTGCCGGCACTCTTCTCTCTAGCAGACAGATTAATTAACCACAACCAAATATGTAAAGAATGTTTTAGATATGTTCTCAAAATGAAAAGAAGCCTGTTTATTTCTAGACAATGAACAGAAAAATATGGATTTGTTAGAATATTTTTTTCCCTCAAGAAAAATAAAACAATAATAGCAAGTTCTGCGACTTAAAATTACTGAATGAACAGAGTTATGGAAAGATCCTCAAACAAGTTCTTACCAACGGTACTAGAGTGTTTGGAAAGTAAGCTTTCTTGAATGTTCCCCTTCTGCAGGATACAAACAATGAAGTGAGATCATCAGTAGACTTCTGGATGAATATGTACTCATTCTCAACAATCAAAGAATAGAAGTCAATAGATCCAACTGTAGTGTCTACAGCAACTTTCTCACAAGATGGAGCTACAACATATTACACATGTATAGCAAAATTATACATACTTGTCCTCAGAACTGATTCAAAAAGCTTTCATTGATTCATTCAAATCATAAATAGTTTTTCAGATTATCAAATGAGAATGTGAAAACATGAAGGTCATATTAGCAAGAATCCCGAAATGTTGTTATTAATAAATTGCTAACAGTACTCCTGTTTTGTCAGTTTTTTTTATAGTTTTTTTTTCACAAACAATATCAGTCCAATCACATAAGTATAAAACTCACCTTTACAAGCAAAGTAGGTCACTGGCCCCATGGGGTCTTGAAGTTCCATATGTACAACATCAGGACTGAGATCAACATCGGGCACAGCCCAGAAAAATCTTTCAGTTACTCTACTTTTCATCAGTGTCCATGTTAGACCAAAATCTTCAGACACATATAACTGTAATACATGTGACAGAAAACTAAATGAAAATTTATATCGTTATCTTTAAGCATAAAATACACTAATATAAGCATTTCACTTTCATTCATTCAGCAGCAGCGCCCGTAACATTGTCATCTTTATTACTGGGACGACAGTCAATTCTACACCTGGGGTAGGTCTCAATCATTGTACAAGTTTCTGTTTGAACGTTAGATTAATATAACATGTGCCTCCTGAGCACGCTTAGATCTCAAATTTTACATATTTCTTCAGTAATCTTTGTAATAATTTGTACCACAAATGATCATATATTGAGTCAATTTTTATCATAGTTAGTAAGGAAAAGAAAATCTGAAGTTTTTTTCTAGTTATCTTCAAATATTCTGACATACCTTCATATCTCTGAGACTATAAGCGAGAACTTTAGAAGAGTTTGTAGGGTGAAGCAATATACGGCATGGATTAAAGTTTAGCTTGACCAATGTCCAGTTCTGACCAGTGTTATTAGTAATGTATAACTGCTTCTGTGTCAAATCAGAGAGAATTATCTGAAAATAAAATATCAAAAATAAACCAAATATCTCAAATAGTTCACATTAAGTTTAAATTTATTAGTAAAAACTAAGACATAGAATTTACTGTTGACCTAAAACATTTTAAAAAAGTATTTCTATGTTACACCAAATTTGCTTCATACAATCTTTATTATCTCCCTTGGATTATTAAACCAATTAAAATTCAATCAAGCAATCACCTGTATGTTATCAACTATCAGTATTGAGACAAGTTGAACAGAAAATTATTGAATGAAGACCTTGCTGGACTGTATGTAACCTGATAGTGTAATAAAAAGGTCAATACATTCCTGTTTAATTCTTGTTTTATTCAATGTATTGACAAGGACAATGACCATTTCATATATACATGTATATACATTATACTTGTATCTGTCAATATATCATCATCAGGCCAGAAAAAAATAGTCATGTTTATGGATACCTAACTGACCCTATATTTTGGTGCCAGCCCTTAAGTTTCTAACAGCAAAATCCAAAGTACGAAAATAATAGGGGATGATTCATACCTCCAAAGTAGGAAAGGTATGTTTAGAAAAAATAGAGAAGTAATGTTTTGTGACCTTACTATTCAATGTTTTTGGTCAAGTAATCGTAAACATGACATTTTTTACTCTAGCCTTTTTAAGCTACCAGTATATTATTTCTTAAAGAATATTTTTTATTGATTTGTTTCGCGGCTTTTAAAGAATTTAATGTTGCATAAAACAGGGAGATAACGTAGACACAAACAGACTTGGTACAAGATTCTAGTTTTTGATTCAACCACAGTGAAATTGATAAACAGATCTAAAAATGTCTATTTTCCTCCATATGTGGAGAACTGTTGCCAGCCCCTTGTGGAAGGGTAAGTTAGTACTGGTTAGTATACAGTCCAGGAAAACTGATTAGGTGAACTGGTCGCCATATATAACTGAAAAATTGTTGAAAAATGGCATTAAACTCCAGTGACAATAAGATCTAAAAATACTGTAAAAACCTAGGTCTTTCATACAAATAAACTGTTATACATGGTGGAGAGGATTTATCCAGTATTAAGTTCACATTGATCAAGGTATGAGCTTGGCCAAATTGTACCAATTATAATTGTATCAGTAAGATCTACAATCTTGTATTTTAATACATGAAACTTGTCACAGGAGACACAGCACTCACTAATCTTGTCTTATAGAGGACACCGGTTAGCCTGGTTTACTTCGTGACAAAATAATGTCTGTAGATCTACTGCTATCAGAATTTCATGTTTTTGTTATTAATGTAAGACTTACAGAGAATTTATGTGGGACTGAAACGCACAGATGTCTGTACAAATCTCTCTGCTGGGTGGATATGACAGAGAAGGATGGGGAATGTCGTGTTAAATCAATGTTTGTGTTTTTATGGTTTGATAGGAAGTACAGAGATGATATATACAACATATTAAGTGCACCTCGGTATTAACAATATGAAAATAGAAAACCTTTAATTTACATAACAGCAATATTTCACAAATACAGAACACAATCATATTTTGATTGGATGAATTTAGCAATGTTCTATGGATACCAAACCCAAGAATTTAAAACTTAAACATATCAACATGAATTATGAAGAGTTTTCCGCTAAATTTGGAGTTACACACAAATTAATCTTAACATCAGCAGGGTCGAAGACTTGCTCATGAAATTGTCAACTTAAACAGAAACATGGACATAAGGAAGTAGTCTCTAAACCCACATGTCTTAACATACTGCATACGTTTATTTGAAAATATGATTTAATTGTCAAAATTTACCTCAAAACACTCTGGTTTTCGTACATTCTATATAATAATGGTAAATGTTAATCATGTGTGTGGTTACGTTATTTAGAATATTATAATCTCCCTAAAGTCGTAGTTAAATTACAATTTTACAAAATAAATCTTTAAGGTTTTCACCTCACTTAAAATAGTTCAAATATGCACAAAGTTAAAATAACAGGACAACTGATAAACACACTTCCCTTCATTAATAAGTACAACAAAAAAATAGTTTATCCCAAAGATAGGGTATCAAATTGAATTACAATTAAGTCATACTCATATAAGCTAATAGATGCACTTTCAATGCTTAATAATCTTACTTTATTTCTGTCAGCCTTTGAAGAGCTCATATGATTCACCGCAAACAAGGGAGGTAAATCTACTTTCTTGTATTTTTCTCCATAATCTGTAGATCTGAAAATAACAGTCAAGATAATGAACAAACATAAAGTGTTAGTCATGTGACACACAGAACCTCTCCATTCTCTTCTTAAAATTTACTTCTTAATTTACTGTCATGCAGAGAGCAATGGTCAGAGAATTAAGCTTTGAAGAGATGCTGTGTGTTCAAAAACAAGATTGTTGGGATCAAATTAAATGATCAAAATCAAGTCATAAAAATTGAAAATATGATTTAACATTTCACTGAGTAACTTGACAATATTTTTATTGTTTACTTTGATGACACCAGGACTAGCCGGATATTATCAGGACATTTAACAGTGTATCTTGACACTTGATGGGCTCTCTCACGGAACTATTTCAGACATATTTTGTTAGACTGTTACAAACTTGTCAGCTAGTTGGCTTTCATTTATAACAACATTCCACCTCTTAGATAACCTATGACCCTGACATGAATGCTACAGTAGAGTTATCATTTGTAATTAAATAAGGTCATATAACTAAGGTCAACATTTCAGGAATTTCAGTCACATTATGCATACCTGCACTTTGCACTAAAACCTACTTTGTCTGGTACATGAAGGAATTTGTAAATCTCTGGTTAAACCAGTATAACAGGATGATAAATGTTATGATGATAAAAGTAGATTATGAATGATACACATGGCCATCAGGGGAAATAACTTGTTGATAAGTTAACCAACAAGATAATAGAGATAGAAGATAATCAGGTTCTGATTACATGATGCTTAGAAAATCCTCATTTTTCAGTCCCCAACAATATCCCATAGCTCCATTATGTAAAAAATTCATAAACATGCAGCAAATTTTGCAATATTACAAAACAAACTAGACATCAACAGCTATCATCTGTGAGAGTTTGAAGAAAATATTCCAAAAAAATGAAGGAGGAGTTGTCTGCACAAGTATTTGCTGAAAAAATATAAGAAGGGTCAATAATTCAGTAAAAAACAGCAATATGAATTATCTCCCCTTTATGCACAACTTAACATCAATGGTTATCAGCTGTGGGAGTTTTAAGAAAATAGGTCAAATAATGTAGGAGGAGTTGTCTGCACATGGAAAACATACGGACGGACAGATGAGCAGCACCATAACATAAAACGACCCTTCAGGCATATAAAATTACTTTTGTAATCGAACAATATTTTGAATTGACTTGAGAGATGCCAAATGAGGTCATACTTCAACTGAATGAAGAATTTCCTTTCTGGTTTATAGTAAAATCTTGACAAACTGGTCAGTTGGTCAGTCAGTCTGACATATTTAGTGAAGTCTTATATAAGATGGTTTTAGAAAATCATATTTAAAATCATAACTATCATATTGCGTACAAACTCTCAAATATAGCATGTGACATTGAAAGTCATACTTACACTGTTGATTCTTAAAGATTTTAATGAATATTCATGAGAGCAGGAACAACATTGACAGACAATCAGAATATACGATATAAATATTTGGCCTAATCTCAGGAGTAATACAGCAACCACACGCAAGTACATCAAATATAAAAAGTCAAGTACGGAAGTGAGAACATGATTCAGAACTGAAATCTGATCATCCAACAAAAACAAGATTAAAACAAGTTTATCAGAACATGTTAACAATGATTATCTTAATCCCATGCCTGTGTTTGAAATCAAAATTATATCATCAACAAACTACGTAAATCAAAATTGTTTCGACAACAAACTACGTAAATCAAAATTGTTTCATCAATAAACTACGTAAATCGAAATAAACCTAGTGACCTCCTTCCATCTGAATCTTTTACGTTACTAAGAGTAGGGACATAAACTAGTTTATCTAATTATGTCATTAGGTTTACAGGATAATAATTATTAATTTACGCACACACATACTTCCACGTAGCCACATTTTGTGACTTAGCATCAACAGATTTCATTGTTAGTCACCTAACTGGAACATGATGGTCACAGGGGCTGTATCCCTAAACATACAATGTAGTTAGTGCATCCAAATCCATGACTGAATTCTATGACTGCATTAGAGATCCATGACAACTATTGAGTTGTATGTTGTGTTGTGTTGTGTTGTGTTGTTCTTGTGTTGTGTCATGCATAAGTCGGTATTAGCTGCATAGTTTGTTAAAAGCAATAGTAATCTGTCTTGCATAGGTCTCTTCTTATAAGGTAATTCTCTTGGAAAACATTTTGTATTTAGGGTTATTCTAGTTTCAAGCTTGTGATACATTTGTTAGTTGTGTTACATTGTGTTGTGACATTTTATTGTTGTTTTAGTTGTATTAGCAGTGTTGTGTTGGCAGTTTGATTGTTTTGTGTGGCATTATATTGTGTTGTATTGCATTGCTGTAACTTCGGGTTGAATGTATTGTGACAATGTGTTGTGTTGTTGCGTTGCTGTATTGTGAAGATGTATTTAGCTAAGCAGTGGTGCATTGTATTATATTCCATTGTATTGTGACATTGCATTGTGACACATTGTGTTGCATTGTGATGTGTTGTGCAGCATTGCATTGTGAAATTGTGTTGCAATGTGTAACATTGTGTTTGTGCTGTGTTGTGTATCATTGAGTTGTCGTGTGTATCAATGTGGTTGTGCTGTGTATCATTGTGTTGTGTTGTATATCATTGTGTCAGGTTGTGGCCTGTATCATTGTGGTTGTGTGGTGTATCATTGTGTTGTGGTTGTGTTGTGTATTGTTGCAGTTGTGTTGTGTATCATTGTTGTTGTGTTGTGTATCAATGTGGTTGTGTTGTGTATCATTGTGTCATGTAGTGTAGCATTGTGGTTGTGTTGTGTAGTGTAGCATTGTGTTGTGTTGTGTAGCATTGTGATTGTGTTGTGTTGCATTGTGTTGTGTTGTGTTGCATTTGTGTATCGTTGTGGTTGTGTTGTGTAGCATTGTGTTGTGTTGCATTTGTGTATCATTGTGGTTGTGTTGTGTAGCATTGTGTTGTGTAGCATTGTGTTGTGTTGTGTTGTGTATCATTGTGGTTGCATTGTGTAGCATTGTGTTGTTTGTCGTGTATTGTTGTGGTTGCGTTGCGTAGCATTGTGTTGTAGTGTGTATCATTGTTGTTGTGTTGTGTATCATTGTGTTGTGTTGTGTTGTGTAGTATTGTGGTGTTTTTTAATGTGTATGTTGTGTTGTATTGTATAAACTGTTTTTGTGTATTACATAGGTTATGTTGTGTATTAGTGTTTTGTTGGGTTGATCATGATGTTTAGCAATGTAAGACATGCAGTGATTGTATTATTGTAGTGTGGAAATGATATTTTAGTGAGAATAACAGAAATGCCTAGTTACCTATCTACATGAAGCTGCTGCATAATTAGGATGTTGTATAACTAAACTGTTCATGTAAATCACACATATTTACATATCATGATGAGGTTGAAAGCATTAAATGTTTCTCCAGGGATTTAACAAAAGCCACATATAGCACTGTATATGCTGGAAAATACAGGCAAACTGCTCGTCTTCTCCAACATCAGCATCGTTCTGCAGACATCTAGAGACAGTTACATGTATAGGAACAGTTACAGGTATAGGTTGAATTACTGGGAGAGAAGGCAGGATTCAACATGTTTATTCTAATTTGTTACCTAACAAACTTTACCATGATTTGAAGTATTACTGTACAGTGAGTTTCCTCAATTAACTGTTTGTTATGTTTGCCTCATAATCAGATCATAGTGATTAATTCAGCGTTACCTACTAACTTGTACATAATAAAAAATGCGATATAACTGACGTCATTCTTGCTGACATTTTAACAGGATGCGGCAGCTGTCTGCATGAACTCTATTGTAAAACCTTGTTTGTATTATAAATGCTGTTACATTAAATACGTAGTGATATGTTCCAATGGAAAATTCCAGCAATACTGATAACCTGAATGTAGGAGTATACAATAACGTATTCTGGATTACGGATTTCTTCAAACTAAATATTGAACAAATATATCCACTGAACAACAGATGTCTGGACATGTATGAACAAACAGCTGTTACAAAATAATGGTATGACTTAACAAAGAATGGTAATGATTACATTAAGAAAGTCAACATAATATTATAAAGTTAGTGTCCGTTTCTTAACAATGAGAGAAGGGTGCAGCAGCATGTAAAGTGTAACAATGAGTTTGAAGCCCAGAAGGTCACGATGATTTCATATCATAAGACTTGAGTTCTGGTTATCCCTGGAAGCTGGCTAACAAGTGATTCAGATTAATAAGCAGTGCTCTAAATCAGGATTAAGCACAAATAAATTGATTTAAGAAACTATAAAGGGGCACATGGTCCCATAAGTCATAACCATATGGCTGATATAGGCTAGTCTACTTGAATGAATATTAACCAGTAATGTTACATTAGGAAATCATGAAAATTTCAAGTAAACTCATAATAATCATCATCACAGAATTCTTTTTCAATCATACATTAGATCACACTGGTCCCCCCCGCATCAACTCACTGTCATGTTCAAAGCCAGGTACCAAACAGATGCATGAACATAGAGAACATTTCTGTCAGATTGACTGACATTTTAGTGACGTATGAAGTACTTCAGTATATGTACCAGTCTGTATTCCCACTGGACTATTCTGGGCATTCTTCAACACAAATAGATCATAAAATGTTACGACATTTAATATGTCAGTAATAAACAATACTCACACACATCTGTAAGTGGTTGTATACCAATGTCTGGACCATTTATAACATCAGATATGTTATTGTTGACAATATTTTAACATAATATATCAAAGGACAAAAACTGTGTTACTATGAGAGTTACTTGGTGCATTATGTCAGAGAAATAAAAATAAGACACACTGAGCAAAAACTAGAATACGATAAGAGTCCAATATTTACGTAGAACTCATTAATACTTGTACAAATCAATATTAAATCTATCATAAAATATTAAAGGCATACTTCAATGCCAAGTACTCTAACATGTAAAAAGGAAAAGTTTAAAGTTGAGTACAGATTGGAGTCCACCCGCACCAATTGCAACATTCCTTCCAGTGCTTTGATTACACAGCACATCACAGACATATTATAATAAATACAATAATTTAAAATGAGTAACTTGATTACAAATATGATATTACATAATGAGGATAGTCCGATAATTATACAGCAAGAATTTAAATATGTTAATGAATGGTCGACATATATTCTTTAAAAATTTTTAGTGGTTGAAATAAAGGCACCCCTTTCTACCAATTAATGTAAAATGAGTGTTATACATACAATAACACTTTACTTCTTACTGTTATATCATAATAAAATAATAAAATACAGTAGCACTACTAGTACTTGAAATACCAAGCATAGGTCAATAGGTTAATAGTTTAAGTTTATAATTTATGTCTAAAAAATCAATTAGCTACTAATGCAGTGATAATCTTTTAAACTGGCACCATATTCAACAATTCTAATATGTAAATTTTGAGGTTATATCACTGTCTTATAAAATCATAAGGAACTCTAGAAAGTTTAAGAGTAAACAACAGGCATAAAAATCACTGAATTATTATTTCTACACAAATCATTCCAAATTCTGACCACAGCAGGCTTTCATAAGTTAAGTTCAAGAGTAAAAAATTGTCTGAACATTTTACAAGTATTTTGTTCGGCAGAATAAGTTAAGAAAATTTCCTTCCATTCAACATACAGTGTCAAGTCACATAAATTTAACAATAGAAACTGTGTACCAGTCACTGGAGAGCTGAAATAAATGGCTAACAAGTTGTATTTTCTAAAAATTCAGTTGGGTCACCAGTGCTGTTATAACTTTAGAAAATTAAAATTGATCAAAATTGGTACATTGTAGGCCTAATTGCAATATCATTCATATGAAATTAAACTGTAACAGGAGGCAGATAATAAAGTTCCCAATGCGGGGCTCGAACCCGCAATCTTCAGCTTGCAAGTCAGCTGTTCTACCAACTGAGCTAATCGGGCAGACAGGCATACAAACTACTATAAACACACATATATATATACAACACTGTTACAAAACCAAACCAAGACTTGGAAGAGAATGTAAACTGGATATATGCTCTCCCAATGATAGCTGAAACTCATGTACAGTACTTTTATTTCACACTAAGGCAAGTTTGACAATCTTAAGACCATTATCATTTATCTGCAACAGTAGACATCCTGTTTTACTGAACTGACTCATTGTTCAAGATTAGATTTGTCTTATTAAAGAACAACAACTAGATTATTAATAACTAAATCAACCATCATGAGTAGAAATGTATTCAGATCATACATCTTCGTAACATCGCAGGTTTATGCGAGATTGTACCGCAAAAACTGCCTGACACTTTATTTCTGGCAGCTTACAAGTTCTGTATACAAAGAAAATCCCTTTATTATACAGTTATTTATAGGATTTTTTATACGAAGGTAAATAAAGATTTATCTCAAGGGCAGACAACTGCATGATGCCAATACCTGCTAGCAGTTAGATGAAATGATTAGAAGTAATGACTCCTTCTGAAACGATTAATGCGCCTAAAACGTGTTATTGTGATAAATAAATCTTGAACCTTGTTAGAAAATATTCAGTATGTATCAATAATAATATGTGCCGTAGTTCATGGCTTCAAGTACTTCAAACTTTGAGAGTTCATGCATGTAAATGTACTAAAATCACTTAAGTGTTCAAATAATAAACATAGCACAAATATTTTCATGAAAAAGGGGTATAAAATGGAAATTTTCACATCAAAAGTTAAAAGGTTTTCAGAATAATGCAAAAAAGTAACTGATAAAATATTTGTTATTGAATTTACCTATAAAACAACATGCAATTAATGCTAAAAAGATCATATTCTTTTAAATACTTCTGAATATATAATCACATCGGAAGAATTCACATAACTGAATATTTCAGTCAAAGATTTATTAGCAATGAAAACAGAACTGATGGATCTCAAAGAAAAATTAATGAATAATTCACTGAAATAGTAACAAATAGTAACAAACAGAAACAAACTTGTGGAAAGGCTAACAAGACCCATCTTTGTTTTACCATCAGGTTGAGTTCCTGGTAGTTAAAGAATAAATGCGTAAAATGCACCTGTTCTGTGATTAATGCTTCTTATCATTAAATGGTATTAACAATACAATTATACCGCAATCAACACTGAGTTCATCATGACTTAATTGTTCTACAAATATGTATAAAATGTTAATTACTATAAAATGTTACAATGTAAACGTGATTTACTGCCTCCATTTATTGATACATAGAACAAAATAATATGTCTATACAATCTTTTTTAAGCCATACAATGTTGATAATGACATTTAGATGCTCGTTATAGATTATCAACAGATGAAAACATTATAATGGTGTGCTGACGCAATATTTCATCATACGCGCAACAGTGGGCTGGAGGAGGGGGGGGGGATAAGTGAGGAAGAATCACACACTATCAAGCATTCTTATCTTACGTGAGCAGGTAATAGATTATCCAGACATTTATCTGATAGCAATGATTTAGAACAACACTGCTGTAATTGATTCATTTTTTTAGAGAATACAAAATTTAAAGTTTATTAAGGAATAAGTTAGACACCAAGTGTTTAGTTATAAATTAACATATTGTATTTATTTCTGATTTAAAACACTGAGAATGAGATTATAAAAGGTTTTGCAATAGATTCTCAATGACGTCACTTCTTGTAAACATCCCGGAGACATATACCTGCATTTCTAAGAAGTACAAAACTACAAAACTACTCTCTTCTTATCAAATACAACCACAGCCGCAGTTAAGGCAAAATAAATTTATTATCTTTTCTCTGAATTTTCTCTAATGACATGGAGGTAATTATATATAATTTTGACATTTTATATACATGTATACATTGTAATTAATACTCAAAAAGGTGGTCACATTTTCAAGCTGAATACAGAGGAAATATATCAAAAACTGGTCCACAAAGAGTTTGTTATGAAGTGGTTGAATTACAGAAATGATGACAAAGTTAAACTATTTGGACTCTGTTAATTTGCTGTTTTTTATTTTCAATGAAATTTACAGAAAGTACATTTACCCTACCTCCATAATGTACTTGATTGTACTGCACCTAGACGATGACTTCGTGTCAGAACAAACACAGTCTGAAAATATAAAATGAAGCTATTTTAGTTAATTTAAGTATGATTTAATAATATGTTAAGTGTGCATACTTAATGGTGAACTTATGTAGTGAGGGGTGATTACAGAAAACCATGAATTGAAACGCTATTAATCAAACTCTCGTTAAAGATGAGATGTATATTTTACAGGTAAAAGAAAAAGTATGTGAGCAAATATTGCATCATCAGATTTCACATAGACACAGATTATAAAGATACTTTCAATGCTTTTTACAAACACATTTGTCACTCAACTTAGAAAAACCTGAGCAAGTTTGCAAAATTTGGCAAAAATGAAATCAACCAGACCCCTCCATGGAGAGTTTCCACTGCTTTAAGCGCCTTTTTTATGTTACATTATGATTAATAATACTGTCATTTTAAGACAAACAGACCGTTTTAAAATATTCGCAAGCTTTTGTTTCGTAGAGGTTAAGGTTGATTGTTAAGGGAACCAACAGAAATATGTACACAACTAGACAAAAATTGATCCCCAGACAATGTTAGCCTGGTTGTAGTAATATATCTTTTAAACCACTATACCAGTAAACCCTGTATAAATACAGATAGGGGATTTCTGTACTTTTTGTACAATAATAAATTACATGCTATTTGAGACAAACAGTTAAATTTGTCAGAATAATTAATTTACATGTTCCATGACTGGTAGACCGAATAAATCAGAGTTGAACCAACCACGAAGTCAAATGTTATAACATCAAGACATTAAGGAAATATTTTAAATTTTTCTTGTAGTTAAAAGTCAAACTGCATCATGCATTACACAACTGTCAGACACACGCATATTTTATAATACACTTTTGCGCACCATGAAATTACCCTCCAAACAATCTGGTCACTATTTTATTAGGGGTCTTTTTTTAACAGGCATTTTATATTGTATTAACAGCAAGGGTCATTTGGTGACTTTCAAGCTTTAGAGGTGGAGGAAGATGTACATGTACATCTGGGTAGAACCAACAACCTTCAGTAGGCTAGCTGGACAGCTCCATGGCATATGCAATTTTGTCCTATATGGGATTCATACTCACAGAAGTGAGAGGCTTAGAGATTGCTGGTAAGACACCATAGAGGTTTGACCACAGAGGTTCCCTTATTAAGGGACCTTACTACACATAAGACTCAATTCACAACCAGCGACATTATAGACAATCAGTAAATTCTGTTTTACAAAATGAATTATTTCAAGTGAGGTTGAAATCCTGTATTAAAAAGTATACAAGAATGATGTAACTGGCCTGAGTGAATGTAGAAAAGCCTTAACAAGTCAAGTTATGAAACCAAGACTTCAGGCCAAAGAATGGCCAAACAATATAGGGTCAGTAGGTCAGCAGAACTTTTTTTTAAATGTACTTTTTTAGTTTTGGAGATATGAAATATGAAAATAAAAATATTGGAAGGAAAACATTTGACTGAAACTGAATAAAGTTTTTGCACAGCAAAATTAGGAACTTTTTTATGCCAAACAAAAATGCTTAGCATAATAGTAATACATTTACATATACATGTATGATACATTGAAAACAAAGATATTAAGAACAAACATTAATGTTTATATCCAAATCTATTCTTTAAGCTATAAAACACGGATGTGGGTTTGAATAGGAGCTGTAAAATCATTGAACTGCCTCACTGGCCAACTAGGGTTTATTTACATCCTGTCTAACCATTTAAATTCATCAAATACAAGGTTAAAATTTGACTGAATAATAAATTCATCAAAAAATATTTTACTAAGCTAAAATACGTGAGAATAGACACACAGCAAAATAAGTTCAAAGAAACATAATCCTGAACGATGTATTTTTCACGTTTTCTAAATATCTAAATTTTGAAAACGCCTACTTGATCAATACGTCATCAGAGATTATGATTTTTCATTAGTTACGACTGAGTTATACAACCACACCCATAATAAAACACTGACTTACATAAAATCTAATTATTTTCAAACAAAAGCTTATCATTCGTTTGCACAGAGTAAAAAGCCCCAATTTTAATAAACCTTGGATGAGAATAAAGACATACATACATTAATACTCCTAACATCAGAACAAATTATTCAAACAATTAAGTGAATATTATCAAAACCTAGGCTAGGTTTCTATCAAAGTGATAATCTGATGTAGTTAATTGAATGTTAAGTTGACAACAGCTAAGTAATGTGACAACATTAGTTTACATTCCAATATAAAACAGTAAAAACTCTGAAAATCTGAATCACATTATTTTCTCAAATTAATTACAGTATTTACAAAAAAATCATTAAACGAAGCTCTGAATTCTGAACCTGAACAGTTTTACATCAGAGCTGACTCATTTGCACTTCTAAAAGTGTATTATAACTCTGACTGGGTATAATCATACAACATCAGGGCCGGACAAGGTCTTCAGACCAGTTTTAATCTATAAGTCAAATTGCAGTGCTTAAATGGGAACGTGACTTATTTCATCAATATTGTGTCCTGAAAAACTGACTTGTATCTTTGAAAAGCCTGACTTATATCATGAAAGTTATTTATGTTAATAATTATGTAAATATAGCACAGACAATCATGATTATGGTAAGCAAAGTGTATGCAAGATATGAATATGTCATTTCCACCATAATATACTAAGTGACTGTCATATAAAACTAGTAATAATGAGATTTTAATATGAGCGCAAATTGTTTCTCACCTGAAAAAAAAATACTGTAAGTGCACGGTGGTCTTTAATAGAATAGACACTTAAGATGTTTTATGAAACATCCAAAGTGAACACAATTTTTTTAATTGGGACCTGATGCTTGCACCTACACTGTTCTCTCAAAATAGATTATGTTCTTAGAAAACTCATCAAAATATGCCATCAATGTTTACCAATGAAGGTGTGGTCTAATAGAATTTTATTCCATACTCTATAAAAACAACACCACACATTGTGTGAGTCAAGTTGAGGATCCCATATCACACACAGGGTCCAACTAAGATTTAGTGGATCCAACATTATATTTTATCAGTTATGTAACTTCTGAATATATAAAAGTAGAATTTCTTTCATTAATTAATACAATCATTAAGCTTCTCATTTTTTGCGTCAACAGGAATTCACCAATCTTGATTTATGAGGCATTTAACAAACTGACAGTTCAACAATGATTCACCATTATTAAAATAAATGGCAGAATAAATCAAACATGTGTAGGTCTGAACATGTGAATTATCAGGTAAATAAACACAGACAGATCAAGAAGTTTCAGCCACTTTTCAACAGATGAATGTTCGATGCTTTTGACTCATTATGATCAGGGGCATAGCTTACCTAAAAAGAGAGTCTAGGCAAAATTCTATGGAGGTTCGGGGGCATGCCCCCACCCCCCCCGGAACATTTTGAAATTCTAGAATGTTGCAGGTGCATTTTATGGCTATTTTGGGGTATTTTATGACCACTAGAAATAAAAAATCATAGTTTTAGTTATATAAATGGTCAAAGATATCAATTTTCTATGACATTTTTTTCATTTTTGGAAATCGAGTCTAGGCAATTGCCTAGTACTGCCTGTTAGAAGCCACGTGCCTGATGATATTGATATAAAGCTCAAATTATTTGACCAAAATAATGTAGCCGCACTTTATGATAAAACATTATTAACTATAACAGAATAATTATTCATATCATATTTTATTAGTGCAGCATTTATCTGAACTAGCATGGATCACACATGACAATCATCAATCAAGATTTAAATGCTAACGTTTTTTGTAAAAAAATATGATGAAAAGTAAATCATTATCTCAGAAAAGATAAGTGCTTTAATTGGAAAAGAAACAATTAATTGTGAATTAAATGGGTCGTCATCTCGACCTCGAAGTCCATACGACTGGGCACATCACGTTCTTAAAAAAATCTTAAGAATTTTCGAGTTGACTGCGTTTATAACTAATCTATCAGCATTTATATAAATCTTTCAACATGGCATTAAGATATGCCGATCCCTTAAAATCAATCTACAATAATCCCAAATACGTTAAACCGATTAGCGTTCGTCCGTAGACGAACTTTGTGACGTCACTTCAAAATAATAACATTACCGTAATGTGGAAAATTTTGACGGAAAAAAATAGATAATTGATAAAATCGTTCAAAAATAAATAGAATTACTTACATCATTTCTTTCCCCACTCCAGTGAACAAATGCTTCATTATCAACCTCACCATGTAAAGCGAATGTTGTCGTCGACAAAGTTTGATTAATCGAATAATTAAAACTAGCGTGGTCATTTGTGGAATTATCATTGAAGTCTGCAGATCTTTTAATCCGATATTTAAGTCCGTTCTCGTTCACTGATAAATGAGGTTCTTGTATTAGCCTAAAGTCATCAAACGATTTAGAAAATATTTTGCCCCAAACAGGAGATAAATTAAAATTGCAAAGAATTACTACACACGCTACGATTTGTTGTCGCGCCATGTTTACAATAGTAAATGAGTGCGGATATCCTCGGGTTTTTACTTAGATCTGTCATTTAATAATTTTGCAACTCGCAACTTGATTGGCTAGTGTCCTAAAACCATAATAAAGTCACGTGATTTGGGCAATAATTGCATCAGCACGTCCCCCCGAACGGAGTTGCTAAGGCGGCTATTCAGCGCACGGCTGACGGACGTGATTCCAGTCCAAGATGATGAAACTTTCATACAATGTGATATTTATTTTTTTTCACATCCGTTTTACCTTGAACTCGAAAGAAGTTTAATATCCAAGTTATTCATACAATTAAGATTTTCAGCGCACCAGGTCAAGGCTATCCGAACTGGTCAGTCTGAGCCCTTGTGCTCATCAAAGGATGAATGAGCTATACATTAAATGACCTCTTTCTGAAAAGGTCCTTTTTCTGAGCCTACGCGAACGGTATTAAAATGTAACTCGAGATTTTATGTAAATAACTTATACAAAATCTCGCGAACGTTTGAGATTTCCGCCGACTTACATTGTTACAAAAAGACTGCAAATATTTGCAGTATTTAAATTTTCCATTAAGCCCAAATCCCTACAAAAGTCAGTGGGCGGCGTTTTTGACTATAATGTTTAAATTTACTTCTGCATCGTTTGAGGTAAGACATTTAATGGGTGCATATGTCAGTAGGTTGTCAGTAGTCCAGGGTGGAGCTAGACTTCCCCAAGCAATGGAAATTTCTTTAATGTATTTTAAATACGCGAGAATATTTGAGATGGAAAAGTTCTTCGGTAATAAAGTACATGTATATCATTTACCACAAGAACATATGTCTAGATTTACACGTGGGAACTTCGAAGGCTTTGTGGAGAAACCTTCCAACATTTCGGTAAATGGGATTGCGTCAGAATATCGTCACTTCATGGACTTCTTATGCTGAAATCAACGTTCTAAGTAACAAAATATAATGTTGTCTAACAATATGATATTCATGTCTAAAATTCTAGTCCATCTTTATACATACGGAATCTAGTAATTTGGGTAATTAATGAGTGGCTTAGTTTTTCATACGCTGTCGTATTTAAGATAGCATAATATTGGCAAAAATGAAAAAGGCTGACTTACCTGGGAGGTTTAATGTATTCATGCGCTCTTGCATAAAACATAACAGCCCGAATTTACGTATTACGCTCCCAAACGAATAAATAGAGGGATACAAAATTTCCCGCGTTTTTTCTTATCAGGGGAAGCGACTGCGTTTAAGTAGCGAGCGTTTAATAAACAGTTGTCTTTCTTGTTGGCGTGATTCGACTCGCTCTGGATTATGCATGCATAAGATAATTTACTAAGATACATGTATTAAATATGTTGTACTAAATGGATAAAGTTTCTCTGAATTCATAGTCTACCTTAGTAAGAAAATGTTCACGAACCACTGTTCGTATCATGTTGAAATTAGTCTAAACCGTTGTGTCTAAGTGATTCGGAGTGAACAACTGAATTACTTCATGTTTAACGTTCGACGTCAGAAATCAAGGTAGGTAAATCATATCCGTATTTTATTTTCGGCTTTGGTCGGTGGAGTTATATCCCCTTATTTAGATACTATCATACTAGATAAGTGGATATATGATATGTATATTACAATGTTATACGGAATAAGTTTGAAAACAATGTCAAGAAAGGTGTACATGTCAGATATTCTACCATATCAGCATACAAACACTGTTGATTTACTCAGGGACTCTGCATTACTTACATTGTAATGTAGAGTCCCTGATTTACTGTACAATCGTATCCACTGCAAGTGTTCATTTATTCTGTGTGAAACAAACTTTGTTCCTGATTCTTTATCCGTGTGACAAGTTATGGTACTCGACATGTCAGTAAACTTGACTCTTGGCCATGATGACATGTACATTATTGAGCATTGTCGGTATTGAGAAAAGTTACATAGGGCCTACTCCTCGAATGTGATTGCTAGGCCTAATTATTGCTGTTAGCAGATAATTATGGGTAACGGCCGGAGATAACCACTGATTAGTTGAGATGTAAAAATCAAAATTTAACTCTCCGTATCATTTCTAATTTCTGTGAATTTAAATTTGACGATTTTCTGATAATATTTGTCCAAATATCTCCTTGTAGAAAAGGTGGTTACCATGGCTACAGCAGATGACGTCACGGAGGAGTTATACTGTCCTATATGTACAGATATATACGAGGATCCTCTCATGTTATCATGTACTCATTCATTTTGTAGACATTGTCTTCAAGGGCGATTACAAAAAGGTATCCAACCTCATAAGTCGTGTGTTTATCAACATAAAATCAAAACATAGTTGATGAATAATTCAGGAGGATTCTTATTAACCAATGAACATAGGTGCATGTATGTGTCTTTCAGCCAACTCAGAGGAGTGTTTTAAGTACTTAGACAGATACCTACGTACTAATGAATTAATGATGGAGTAAATAAATATATATATATGCATGTACTTAAAAACGTTTTAGTTCTAGCGGGATGAATTAAATGAACAATCATTTTAACATCCATTCAAAATTTCATGGGGGCACCCGAAAGGATATATTTTATTCTCATAGTAATTTCTAGGTCACGTGACGAAGAAGTCGTCTGGTTTAGTGTTTGATTGCCCAGTTTGTCGGAAACAAATTCTCCTGGACGAAGATGGACTTGATGGATTGCCGAAAAATCGTCTTCTCAAAAAAATGGTGGGATTATACCTAACAAGCACTGATTCAAAGACTACGGCTAGAAAATACACGATGTGTGATATGCATGACAAAGAACTGGGTGCATTTTGTGATCTATGTTCGGAACCCCTCTGTATTGATTGTGTAGTCGGTGAGCACAAAGGACATCCGGTTGAATCTGTAGACGACATATATCGTAAAAGAAAGGTAAAACATAAAGAATGTTTTTATCGTACCTTATAGAGAGTAAACCCTTTACAAGACACACATGATGCTTTTGACAAACTACGCATACCTGGTGTACAGCCAAGCCAGAGTGAAATGGAACTAACTACAGGCATGAATATGCGTCCTTCTTACACATAGAGATTTGAAAATAAAAGACTAAATAAACATATGCATAAAGTACATGTACACAATTTTGACATCACTTAGTTGCTTTTGATTGTATGTTTAATTGAACTTGTAAATTGTATTGTTTTCATTGATTAGCTTGTAAGCACTGCCTGTTCCGTATTGTACAACATTTCTTAGCTCACAGTATTTATAATGTTACAAAAGGAACGGAAGTTCTGAGGAGCTTTATAAATTCTTGAAGTTTCTTATTTGTAGAGACTACTTGAAGAAAGAAATACTGACATTACCGAAGATCTAAAAGTTATATGGAGCGCGAAAGATACAGAACTGAAATACATAGATCAGCTTAGGGTAAGTCTCGAAAGATGCCTGAATTACAAATATACCTGAATATGTGGAGAATAATTCCTCACAAGTCTCTACAAGTTCCATGGAAATGTGACTGTATTTTAAATGTTTTGATTTTTCAGGATTGTTTCAAGACAAAACGTGACACCATCGAGGGGCAGTTCAATGATTTTATTGAATTATTAAATCAAAGTAAAGCATCGATACTGTCAGAGATAGATGCTAGACATAAGCACGATATGATGCAAGCTCTGGAAGGTGTAACATCTATTAAAACACGAGAAACTGAACTGAAAGAAGAAATGAAGGAAGTCAAGGCTTTGTTAAAAATGAATAAAATGGAGTTATTGAAGGTTGGTTGGTTGGTTGGTTGGTTGGTTACTTCAAAATAAACGATATTCGGTCTTACAGTAATTATAATTTTATAAGGCCTAACACTTAAGCATTTGTTATAATCATACAGATCTATCATAGATCATATGTGTATTAGTAATACACATTATACGGGGTAATTAAGTATTGACTTTTGATAAGAAATCCCTAAAGCACTATGTCAATTATGATGCTCGCCTCACTTTGGACTATTTTTATGATGTAATTTTTCAATAATTATGTAGAAATATATATACAAAAACTGTTGTGTACGTCACTATCTTCAAATGAATTCAGATTGATTGTCATGATATATTGTTATCTTTGGTTGCAACAATTCTACTCCAGGAACCATTTTACACTTTATTACAGGTGCGAAGTTCGAAATTCAACCACAGCAAAAGGTAAGGATTTGTGGCACTCCATCGTATTCCAGTATTCCCGAATATTGTTTTATATCGATCAATTAAAACAACTCTTTGGAGTAAATGATCACTTAGTTGTAGGTCATATTTATTTCCACTTTCAGAGAATCACTGGCTTTAGTTATGCTATTCTAAGACCTGTAGGCCTATACTGCTAGATTCCCTTATTGAATTCATGTAAGTACATAGTAACGAAAAATCATTTCCGATCTACGTCTTGCAACCGTATATTTAAGTTTTAAACTACAAAGTATATCCTTATATGTGCCATTTTAGCCCATTGGCAGAGTCAGACATGTCTCCTTTGATGACGTCACGGAGTTCCCTGTCCATCTGTGTCCCCGACTGTACCTTAGAGATAGATAGCACCAGTCTTACAGCTATAATCAATGACGCACATCTTGTCTGGGAACCAGAGTATGTATCAAAGAATGTGAATAGACATTACTAAATGATTACATCTATCCTACATTTACCCTACATAACAATCTGTCCGTGTTTTATCATCTCGTTTAGTTTCATTTTTCTTTTCCAAGTTTACTTATATGACAACATTTCCAAATGGTAAAACCAACGTCTCTGTATTGTGTGATGGATAATTTGATTATTTCCCTACATTCTTCGTCTTCTAATATTGTGTGATGGATAATTTGATCATTTCCCTACATTCCTCGTCTTCTAATATTGTGTGATGGATAATTTGATTGTTTCCCTACATTCTTCGTCTTCTAATATTGTATGATTGGTAATTTGATTGTTTCCCTACATTCCTCGTCTTCTAATATTGTGTGATGGATAATTTGATTATTTCCCTACATTCCTCGTCTTCTAATATTGTGTGATGGATAATTTGATTGTTTCCCTACATTCCTCGTCTTCTAATATTGTATGATTGATAATTTGATTATTTCCCTACATTCCTCGTCTTCTAATATTGTATGATTGATAATTTGATTGTTTCCCTACATTCCTCGTCTTCTAGTATTGTGTGATGGATAATTTGATTATTTCCCTACATTCCTCGTCTTCTAATATTGTATGATGGATAGTTTGATTATTTCTCTACATTCCTTGTCTTCTAATATTGTGTGTTACACTTTTACTTGTTGTATTTCAGTGCTGACACATGTTCACCTAAACATCTAGCCGATAAGATGTTACGACTTTACGAGCAAGAATGGCGTACAGCTCTACAAGAATCTACAAACAAGAACAAAGATGATATCATTAAACTATTACTTAATTTGTTCATCGTAAGGAACATCTTAAGTGTTTTATTCTGCTGTTATTGTGGTAGAACGGTTTGTGTATATCAAGTTTATTACGAAAAATATACTCTGTGTAACTTGTTGTTGCTCTGAGTCGTGCTGGTTGCTTTTTTAAGACTAGATGGATTGTGGAGGAAATGCGTGTTGTTGTTGTTGTTTATATTTTATGAGGGGGGTGTCACCTAACTTGTAACCGTTTTCAGTTTATGGCTTTGTAGTGTGTACGGTAAAGTAGAATTTTCCGTTTCTGCTTTCCATTGTTTAAAGCAAAGACATCTGACAACAAAGTACCAGACACAGTAGATAAACAGACTACAGATATGTAACAATAGGCTATCAAGATAACCAGTATTTGAAATATTTCTTCTGCGTTGAATTTCTTGAACCAAAATAACAAATGATTGTACTTTCGATTTTATATCAGGATACATACAGACAAGCTAAAATCATCTGTGAATCACAACTGGACAATTTGACCTATCACGTGATGCAGCCAGATATAGACGTGGTGATAGGAGAATATAACATACATGGGCTTAACGTAAACATTGAGGTAAGACGTATGTCCGCCGACTCAGGTAATTTGGACTCAGTTGTTATCAAAACCTCCGGAAGTTACATCGTTTTGTCTTGAAATTTACATTTTACTGAAACAAGAACGTGACAATCGTTTTTATATAGTGAGAGAAAAAGTTTAGCAAGTTTTTTTACGCCTTTGGTTTCAATGTCACGAAAACGTTTCCGAATTGAACAATTGTGCCCATTCATTAACAGCATGATTTCACTTGTTTTTGTACACTAGACCATTATGTAATCGTGAAACGTTACTTTCACGAAAATCACGTGCAGTATATGCACAGCAAATCGGATGATCCGCCGGTCACAAAGTACACAGTTCGAGAGCTTTCTTATCGTAAGCACAGAAACTGGAAAATAGTCTTTGAAAATCAATGATGGGCTGTCGGCCTGGAATGACGTTTGAGCAACGTGAGAGAGTCATCGGTATGCTTACCGCTGGCATGTCGGCAAGAGACGTTGCTCGACATTTCCATCGCCACGAATCGATAATAAGTCGACTGCTGACCAGATTTCAGCAAACTGGGAACGTCGCAGATCGACCCAGATCAGGCAGACCTCGTAAAACCACGCCGCGGGAAGACCGTTTTCTTACGACGTCATCTCGACGCAATAGATTTCTTTCTAGTCGAAAGTTAGGTCGTCTGCTGAGCTACTGGCACAAGAGTTTGCGACAGGACGGTTAGGAATAGGCTACGTGCCGTCCCTACGTTGGCATTCCGCTGACGTTGCGATACCGTCAAACAAGACGTCAATGGGCCAGGGTTCATCAGGATTGGACGTTCTGTTTTCGGACAAATCTAGATTTAACGTGTCATTTGCTGATGACAGGGTTCGTACTTGGAGGAGACGAGGGGAGAGGCTGGACCAAGATAATGTTGTGGAACGTGACCGTTGTGGGGGTGGTAGCATACATCATGATGGGAAGACAGATCTCGTCATAGTGCCTGGTAATCTCACTGCTCAAAGGTACTGTGACGAAATCATCGAGCCTGATGTTGTACCGTATTTGCAACAACGTAATGTTGGGATTTTCCAACATGATAATGCCGCTCACACTGCGAGGCATACCCAGAACATTTTACGTTTCCATAACGTCAATGTGTTGCAGTGGCCTGCAAGATCACCGGATCTCTCTCCCATTGAGCACTTAAGGGACCACTTAGGTTGTCAGGTGAGAGAGCGCCATGACTCAACAACGTCCGTGATCTTGAATGTGCCCTGCAAGCTGAATGGGTCAGGATCCCATTGCAGGTCATTAGAAAACTGATTTGCAGCATGCGACGTCGTTGTCTGGCAGTCTTGGCTGCGAATGGTGGGCACACTGGGTATTGAGCCGTGTCCGGCTTTTACGCCTGACCCCCTACTTCATTTCACGTACGCAGGAGACTAAACGCCTCAAAATCATGGAATAACATGGATGCGAATCATTGGTGATAAGAATTAAATATCTGAAAATGTATTTGGTTTTATGATTTCATACCTACCCTTTCCCCAGGAATCAATCCTTTCTGAACTTGCTAAACTTTTTTGCTTCAGTATATTTTATTTTAGTCACATTTATGATGATAAGTTAACAAAACGTGAAGTCTAAATTTAACAGTGACTGGGCTCCTTTGCTGTTCAAAGGAAAATAAATTCGGGTTATTGGCATCGTTTATTTATTGATCTGTATGTAATGCAATACCAAAAATAATTTATGCTTTTAGACTATCCAAAGTTTTCTTTGTAGACAATCAATGTGCCCTTTGTAGTGTCGCACTACAATATGACATATTTCTCCTTTCAGCAAGAATTCAAAAAGTCGACATTATTTTGTAGTGTACGTGAAAGTCTACGGAAACTCCGAGCACAGCATGCTACAAATATATCTGAAGATATGATATTTACGGTATTGATATTTGACGTTACATCTGGACTGATATGATGTTTGCGTATTTCGTATTTTTTCTTGTGGTATTAACTTTACAAACTATACTGTAGTAAAATATAAGGCGTAAATATATGGAGTTAGATACTTTTCATATTTCTATGATATAGTTATCACAGAGATTCATAGGCGGATTCGAAAATTTTTCGATATTATATATTTTCATGCAAATATCAAATTTCATGATAGAAAAAACCTTTGCTTGGGCAATTTTAGGGAGGGCGTACGCCGTGTCCGTCCCCGCCTCTGGATCCGCCTATGAGATTTGTTCTTATGATTTTACTCCAAATTTAATAACAGAAATGCTATTTACTCGTGGCAACGGTCGAGTACAAGAAATAGTTTTCCAGTATTCTCCCATTGGTTTGCATACAGTATTTATCACTGATGTGTGATAGGGAAATGGTTAAAAAGAGTATTCAATGTTACCGTACAATATGTCCCTGAAACAATGTTTGCTTGGTAAATTTATTTTCTTCATTGTTTTCTTTTTAGACATACCACGACCAGTCGTTAAAATCCTCATCAACATCAAACCAACGTCACCTAGCAACGTATATAACTAAATGCTTCGAGATTGTGTACAACCTACGAATACAGGACCCACCCATGTTTGTACCTACCACTGACTCTAAACTTTCACCGGAAGTAGACAAAGACGTGTTTAAGTATGTCAAGAGGAAGGGTAGAAAAACTAAAACCCTTGTTTGGCCCCCACTGTACTTGTACGAGAATGGACCACTGCTGAGCAAAGGAATAATCTTTGTACCCAGCTGATTTACTTGTATCTGACTTCTTTTGTACTTTGTTGTTCTCCGTTCTTTGTTGTTGCCCTGTATTGTTACTTACCGTTTTTTTTAAGCGTAGTTTGAAGAATACATAAAAGGTGCTAACTAACCGCCTAGTGTACGTTTCCAATAAGTACTGTATTAAATATTATTGAATAAAACATTCAAACTATGCTAGTGTACATGTTTGTTCTATTTTGTTATTACGCTAAATTTTTTTATAGTATATTATCATTATCTGTGCTTGCAGTCACTACTTATACGCAGAATGTCGGAGAACTAAGTACAAACAACCATTTTACGGGATTTTGTTCCATATTTCGCCGAAATAGACTTTTAAATCTTCCCAATAATGTCATATCGTTTAAAAATGTACGGTAACCTGACATAAAAATGTACGGTAACCTGACATAAAAATGTACGGTAACCTGACATAAAAATGTACGGTAACCTGACATAAAAATGTACGGTAACCTGACATAAAAATGTACGGTAACCTGACATAAAAATGTACGGTAACCTGACATAAAAATGTACGGTAACCTGACATAAAAATGTACGGTAACCTGACATAAAAATGTACGGTAACCTGACATAAAAATGTACGGTAACCTGACCTTTGTGTGGTTGTTACTACCAAACCAAGACTAGCGGATATGTGCTGTAGGTTTTATTAAATAATAACACTTTTTAAAAAAACAAATGCATTTCACTTTTACACATACAGTTATTATTCAACACACTTTCAAAACTATACATAATTTAATATCTACATGATGTAATTAAATGCACCATATCTTTTAACCAATTAAATTTTACGACCAACCGTCGAATAAGGTTTACCACTTTGTTCAGGCAATTTTGTATATCGTATTTCCATTTTCATGGCCGTTAGATCAACGAATGGTGTACCCACAATGTCACCTATAAATTGCTAACAATAGTCAATGCAATCTGATTTTAGCTTATCTTTAGAAAGATTAAAATATAATTTTATGCAAAATATAATAACTAAATCAATACAAGTGCTTACGGTTCAATTTTTTTGCAAGAGTTAGCGACTATAATCCAGATAAAGGGAAGTTAATCCGGGATAGCATTAAATTAGATCAAATAATACGGCTAAGTTAACTTTTGTATGAATTATAAAAACAACAATATTGCAACACATTAAATGTACGACAAATAGATCAGACATTCATTTTTTGTGTCTTGATGTATTTAAAAGACAGAGCATGCAACACATTTCACATTCGGCTTTGACCTATAAGTCAACCATTTTACGGTAAAATATATAAATGAAGTTCGTTTAAAGACAAACAAAAATAAGTATTTTTTATTTTCCAAAGTATGTTGAATCTCTCAAAAATGATCTTGTGAAAATATGGATCATGACTTTTCGAACTTTTAAAAAAATGTTTAAGAACCAGTCATAACGTAATATGTTACATCATGGTGTGGCGGATTGGGATATTTGGAAACAGAAGACGTTACAGAGAATCGCCTGAGGAGTGACCATTGTCCACAGACTGTCCGGAGTGTTGATATTATCTTTAACATAAAACTGGCCAATAAAATAAGTTCATCCGCGGGTGAACTGATTGTCAATTGTTACGGGCTGATATTAAAAGCCTGTTTCAATATTGTCGTTATATTTAATGAATTCATTTCACAGAACACGATCAAATTGTTTGTATTATTTTCTCATAATTTAAAATAAACACATTTTAAACATCAGTTAAGATATCTTCAAAGACCGAATACTTCTATTATCTTATTAATAATCGTTCACCTTTAATATTAACACATTGTATTGCCACGTAACATGACTGTACTGGTGTATAATACTATCAAATGTTTAATCCAGGCTGTAACAATCTCGGTGTTGAAACAAAATCCTTTTTTGAACTACGTTAATCTTGATCAATAAAGTCATTCTACACCTAGTACGTTCGTATATCTGATTACTAGAACCAATGTAAACTTATATACACTATTTTATATATTCTTCTGATTAGCATAGAGATACCGGCTCATAGTTACCTGATTTAACTCTTCTAGTTTATGTTTTAATAATAAAAAACGGATACAGATAATAAAGTGGAATGTTTTGTACATGATAAGTAATTCATTGAGTGTGTGGATATACGTAGTGTTATATAAGTGTGACAGTTTAACCGTGCAATATTTTCTTGGGCGGAATTTCGTACCGTTTATGATTTTCTTAACTTGGTAAGTTTTTTTAAGCTGCTTACATAAACTTGTGACTTTTATTTCTGTACATATTAAAATGAAGAACATTTCATCTCGACAAAGTATTTATTTTACTAATTAAACTCGTAGCGTTATTCATACTTTTTTGATGGACGGTGTATTAAATATGTCTAACAAATGTTGTGAGTTTTTAAACAACAGTAAAACAAACATGGAGTTGAACATAGAAGGGTAATTATCATCATATGAGCTAACGAATAAACGATCCAGTTTAAAATTACAAATATAAATTTAGTGGACTAGTACTTTAGTTTATTTTTGACGATCCGACACAGCAATAAAACCTTGGCATGTGGACGTTTGTCTAATAAATCAGTTTACCGATTAAATTAAAATGATTATGTGAATTATGCAATTGTAATTGATAATGATCAATTTTATATAGAGAACTAATGATCAATTTTATGTAGGGAAAAAATATCATTTTTATATAGAGGAATAATGATCAATTTATATAGAGAAAAAAGAGATCATTTTTATAGAGAGAGTCAATGATACAGTATAATGAGGATAAGAATTCCATTCAGACACTTGTCATTCGTAATATGTATTGATAAGAAAACTGAGACACAAAGAAGAAATTTCGTGTCTTTAGCCCAAGTTGTTTAAAAACGACTCATCTTATTACATCACGCTCTACCAGCTTACTAAAATTTGGATGCGTACATTACCAGTTATTGCGTTTACCCGTAACGAGCTTAATTCTGTTATGTAGTTACAGGTTGATTTGATCTTAACAATACAATATTAAAACCATGTTACTTCTTGTACTCTATCATTGTCAACAACATTACTGCAACTAGAAAACGGGACGTTGGTGCTTATAACGTAAAAAATGACTTTGTACATGTAGATGTCGTGTTTTCACCAAAATTAATGACGTCATACGTTTATACGCACCAAAACGTCATCACTTAGGAGATAACGTTATTCTTCAACGTACAATAATGTAACATACATGCAAGAAATGAATAGACAGTTATAAATACATTATTACTCTATGGCAGGTGGAACAGATAAACAGAAGAGGATGAGCCGTAGAGTGAGTATGGTATATCTTTTTATCATCCAGGAAATGGAGTGGGTTCGTAAAACAAGCAGACCGAGGTCCCGTTTCCTTGACATTAATCCAGCATATTAAATTAATAAAAACATAAGACGGGGTATACCCTGTGTGGTGATTGTAGGAATATGGGTCACTTTTAACAGCCTTGCTGTTTGATTATCTCTTAAGCAACGTGGTTGAGTTCTCGCATAAAGTACTAGAGGTCCTGGGTCTAATCCCCGGCTACGACTATGGATTTTTCTCACTCCTCATTTACTTTACCGTTATACTCTTCGGATCATGTTTTTATACAAATTATCATGACAAACAATGAAACCTGTGAACCAAAGCCACCCTTAGTAAAGACAAAAATGTGGCCTTTATTGACAGATGACCTTTATTCTAAATAAATAGTTGCTTCTAAATAATCAATGACGGTTTTTCAAAGAATGGCCTTAATTCATAGGATGGCCTTTATTTGAAGGTTTGACTGTAGGTAGTAAAATTGGTACTATAATCTTGATGTGACAAATAATTTGTCATAAAGCTAAAACGCTAAAAATAAAGTTGTTTTCAAGAATATTTATATTCATTATTAATAAAAAAAATCACCTTTAAGAACATATGTGTATTAAAATCTTTACACTACAGAGTTTCATTGTTTAAACAATTCACTGTTTGAAAATCATTGGGGTCAGATATCTAGATACTGGATTAGAATTGTGAAACCGGGCCCAGATCTAAATCATACGTGATGTAGTGTAAAATAACTTCATATCCCTAAAAATCACTTTCTTGTTTTTGTTTTTATCACACAATATCCTAACACTATTTACCCAAGTTTCTCCCTGATACAAACAATTTCCCATAATAATACATCTGTATAATGTTTACGGTAGATTAATTGGGGTTTTATTGTACCTCAGTCTTATATCATAGTGTATTGATCATGTACATTCAAATATACGACATAAAAATCCAGATTATGCATTGAATATCTAATACACACTTACAGTATATACATATACATGTTTACTATAATTGACGAGAAATTAATAAATAAAAAGCGGCAAGTCTTCATTAAAATATACGATAGCGAATCAAATCAATATTCAAATACATTATGAAGAGGAATAGACTCCATAATATCAACTACATGTAACTGACTTTTTACACGTTAAGTAAATAAGAATTTAAAACAAAATTAGATGAGATTTGTTTGAAATGTCTATCTCTAATGGCACAATGAGGACATGTGGTGAGATCATCGTGTGACAGAGTTTTATACAGATCCTCAAAGTGGAATGATTACATAAAATGATATTTTGAAATAGATTTTTAAGACGGAGACAAAGGCATGGCTATAAACACACGAGCTGCTGAAAATCTGCTGCCCATTTCAGATTTGTTATAATATAACTCTAAGTATACTAACTTGAACTCAAATCTTACTTTAACCAAAGTCACAAGTAATTTATTCCTAAGAATGCACGATGAGGAAAAATGAAATATTGAAAATGATCAGTTCAAAAATCTGTTAAACACATTACATGATAAAACGACAGTTGAGTTGTTAATTTATGGGTAAAACAAAAACTGAAGTACCAGTAATAGCACACAACATGTCTTCTGTTATAAGCAATCAGAAACAAAGAAATGTAACCTTTGTAATGATATACGGTATTGAGTATTAAGTGAAGATCACTTTTATTTTTTAATTTGGAAAATAGACGGTTTCTAGTGGTAAGAATTAAATAGATTTGATTATAAATGTGTACCAAGTTCAAGCATAAAGTCTTTATGACAGACAACGTATTAAAATATATATATATATCTCTACTGTATTGTTATTCTAAATGTTTGTCCCGTGTTCAATTTAATATTTATTACCAAAATCCCCATGGATTTAAAGCTTTAAGAATGTCGTACAAAGTCACTTGAAATGAATTGTTAAACAAATAAAACTCCGGTGATATGTTGTAACTTTATCCATTCTCTATATAGCAGGTCACGTGCCAAATATACAGAAATCAATCATTTTTATCTTCTCCACTTTGATGTATGGTTTTCTAATCATGCTGATCACACGCGTGTCTAAACATATGTTCAATCACTTAACGATGATATGTTCACCGTAATCTCTGATGTCTCAGAGAAATCAATGTGGAAAAGATTTCGTGATGTCAACTTGGATATAAAATAATTGTAAAGAGCAACATGACATTGATTAAATATGTGTAAACATCTCGTATTTTGGGTAGTTTATTTAATACATATTCAAAATTACTACTCAACTGATTTGATAAATGTTTTGTCCAAATTGGTATTTAGGTCAATTTAACCATTTTAAAGTTCATTATTTTAGTATTTATAAACAAACTAACTGTGGCACCGCGAAATTCGACTCGTTTTAAATTATCATAGCTGTCGTTTTCTTTTCAAATTTGGTGATCATATGAAATCATTGATTAATTGACATCACACGCCTATGTCGAGCTGTTCAATACAGGTAACTTAGAACTGAATAGTACTAAATAAACATGTAAATTTGATGTCACTTTGTTCATGTACTCTTATAGTGTTTGTTCATTGTCATGTGATACGATCTAATGATTAAAGATAAATAATTGTATAGAATAATTCAAATGTATAAGTTGAAATCGGAGATTAAGGTTAAATATAAATTATGGTTAACAGTATTTGGCTTTTTGAGTGAACGTAGGATGTGGATCACATGCCACTTTGAGGGTTGTTAAAACGTTTGGGTAAAAAGTGACAGTAAACATTTTAAGATATGGCATTATAGTGTGAATCCCTCAACATCCCTACCAAACCGTAATTGTTGGGCCCTTTGTAACATAGCCGGTACATACACGTATATATACTGTCCACCCACAGCTCACTTGTGTAAACTGAGAATACATGTATTTCTAAACTGTCATTTTTACTATGGTAAATGTATATAATGTATCATCAAACGTGACCGTTAGATGTATAACATTTACAAAGTCTACGAATAATAAATCCTTACGAAGAATTATCAACTTAATATCGTTTTAGAGAAAGTAGAATTTCAAATGAGAGTCCCAATACACAGTTCACCAACTTCATTTGTGAGGGGTCGTGTAGTCACAAACATGCTACGTAATACTTCTTCAGTCCCTTTAGTAAAGTTTTGTCAGTTTGTTTGTTTATTTAAACATTAAATACGCTTATTGTCAGAACAATGTGTGTAGCATAAGGCTATTTTATTCCATTCAATTAATTTACCAATATATACGTGATTGTATTATCATTAAATCGTACAATATCCAATGGGATAATTTAATCTTAGATCTATTTAAGAAAATAGGACTATAGCGATATTGTACACAAAAATAAGATAACATTTAAAAGAGGGAAAATGTACTTCTATTTATCAATTTCAAGATTTTAATGTATTCTGTTTCATTTTAGGGAACAAGACGGGGGAAAGCAAGCAAGGTAAGTAAATCTGACTCTCTTTAACCGCAGTTACTTCCCTTCGTACAGGTACTCTTATTATAAGGAAAGTAAAATAAACTTAGCAACACGTAAACATGGCTGCTAAAAGTCAAACCAAAGTTGGCGACAGAAAAAGTAGTAGAAGCGGTGGTTCTGGGTCTAATTTGTCGGCGAAATCTGATTCTAAACATGGAAAAAAGAGAGTTACAATGGAGGTACAATTATTTGTTTTGACTGAGCTCGTTTTAACGACTGTGTTTGGTGACCTAATTTTGCATGTTTATTGTTGATGCCTGTTTAGAAATGCTTGTTTAGTAGCTGTATTATCACGGATGATACGTTTTTATTAATATCTGAACGTCTCAGTCGTGGTCTGAACAAAAAAATAATACGAAAACATGATGGACGTCAAGTTCACTGTAATATCTTTAAGTCAACATGAATAGACCCTATTATTTTCATTCTCGATTGCTAGAATGGTTTACAAAAATTTTGTGTGAAAAATGAAGAAATTACAACAGCTATATACAGTCTGTATGCCATATTTAAACACCTTTCATCCTATGATATAAACTTTTATTATGCTCTATTTGTGAAGATATTAAACATTATTATCAACTTTAATGTGAGAATGTGTCCGACTTATCTCCGATACAGCTGTATGCACATGTACTCTAGTTATTGTTAACTGATGTCGAAATAACCAAAATAGTTATACACAACTTAATTATGTTAAAATGTGAGAAATTTGAAGATTCTTGTCTTTAAGTAAACAACATAACATGGCTTTATGTAAATCAAACTTATTTTAGGATGAAGATGGTGAGGAGAAAGAGTCATTGGCTTTCAAAGTACTGTCAGCTGAACAGACAAATGAATTGATGTCATTAAATGTTAACCAAATTCAAGAGTAAGTGTAGAAAGCCAAATGATTTTATTCACATTATTACTCAAATGTTGTAGTGATATATAGTAATACTCATGTATAATTTGACCTGCTTTGAAAGTGTGTTATGTTTGATGATATTAATTGAAGTTTTGTTGAGATTTATCATGATGATCTCAGAAATCCTTAACATAAGGTAGTCTGACACTGTAGTATAATGTTGTACTATTTTCTTATTTAGTAGATGTTACAACATGTTACACAGAATTATTTTTAATATATTTATACCACATCCAATTTTATTGACCATTCCAGATTTGAGTTTGATTTGATCATTGTATGAAAACATATTCTAGTTATTTGAATTATGTAAAATGTTTCTGCTGTGCAGTAAAGGGATGAATGAAAATGTACAAAACCAGTTACATCCCTTTGTTCCAAACCTTTCCTGTCAGAGTTTGAAAGTTGCATTCTTCTTTCATCAAACACCACGAAACAAAATGAAATAAAATGCATTTTTTTACCAAATATTTTTAGAAGACTCATCAATAGTTTCCTTTTTTTATGTATTTCAGTAAAATGATGACGATATTCAGTTTAGAGAATCACACAGTTGATCTCACCAATGCTTCAGTTCTTGATTACTACACATCAGCCGTGTACTGGGGAGTTCAACAAAACTTTACAGCCCAGCAATTGTCTGGTTTCTTCACTGTGTGTCATACATTGTTGGAAAATGTCAAAGGTAATTGTGACTATAAATTAAACATATTTTTTACTCGTTAATATATATTTTCTGATGATTTATTTGAAAAAAGTAAACTACGTATTTTCTTGTATTTATCATCCATGAAACACTATTGTAATAAGTGTACTTTATCACTTATCAAAATGTCTGTTTTCTTGGTAAAGTAAATTTGACCAAACTTTATGAAGTGTAGCCAAGATTTTCAGTGGATTGTTATTAAACAAGAATTTATATATGATCACTTGCTTTTCTTAACAGCAGAAGAAAACAGAAAATGGTGTGACTTACCATGAGTTGTACCCGGTCAAGTCAGTGACTGATTAGAAAGTAATAACAATGGATAAAATCTTCTGATTGAAATACATACCCTTGTTGCATGATGTTTGTTGATTTGATGAATATTATTATACTTTTAATCAAATTATTCTATTTATTGAGTGTAACGTTTTCTTTGTGTACAGAAAAACATATGAGTATGGTGGAAAATTCTATTGAATTCAACAAATTGTTTGCTGGTATTGGAATGGATGATGTTAGATCATGTGGCTTAGACTTTTTCAACGTGCAAGAAGCAAGAATCATCTCTCAATATATATACACAACGTAAGTTTTTCATAACCAGATAATCTGTATCCTCTCGATTTCTTTTATTTATTTTTACAATTTTACATATGTATATAACCTTTTCATGTGTGTGCATTTAAATTGTTATTAAAGGTCTTATTCAAGTGTGACTATTAGATGTAAGTGGTTTGGTATTGTTCTAACTAAAAGTAAAGTACCAGGTTTTCCGTGAAAGAGATAGTGTGTGTGATATCCCTCTCAAAAACTGCAAAATAATAACAGCACTAGGGCATATTATCAGTATGCATTTTGTTACATTCTATGAAATAAATGTGTTGTTTTTTTCTAGATTATTTCAGCATTACAGATTATTTTTATTTATGTTCACACATTCCCAGGCTGAGGAGATTATTGGAACTGATGTAAGTAGAATTCTTTTCTGATGTTAACAGAAATGTTTGCTTCTATCTATGATAGTTCAATTATCAAAATATTTGTTACACCAACCCACAATATTTAGATCTGGTCTAAGGATGAATTTCTTTTGTTATGTATAGTTCTTAAAATGTAAAACTCACAAAAACATTCTGCACAGATAATAAAAGTTTTTGCAAGAAGTATATCTTCATACATTTATGTCCATCTTTTTAGTTGAAAGTTTGGATGGAAGCAGAGGTGTCAAAAATAATGTATAATTTCTTTATAAAAATAATTGTGTTATAAACTAAATCATGGTGGCATCATGGTCTAAAGGTAGAGTGTCCAACCTCTGATCTGAAGGTCCTGAGTTCGAATTCTGGCTTTGACGAGTTTTGTTCATCAACTTCACAACCCATTTTCAGACACAGTACGGGTGTAGTGTACAGGTAGCTGACTCAAGCATGAATAATATAAGCAAAATTGCTTGTTTCACAATCAAGCTGAAATAACTTAGTATAAACTAACTAAATAATGTGACTTTGTGGTTTGATAATTATATTTTATTACAGTTGGAAGTTGAAGTAGCTAAAGCCGCTGATGTACCCTTCCCCCCTCCTCTAGATGAGGGCGTGTCTGAAGATACTTTCAAAGACTATATAGCCACTCCCCCTCCTTCCCCTTCACCTGAGGTTTGTAGTTACATTATAAAAAACTGTTTTTTTTACATTATTTTATAAAAAATGCCTGCTGACAATTGCTCTGGACTTGGCTTAAATGAAACATTTATTTGAATTTGCTCGAATTTTTTAACTGTACAGAATATAGCTTTCAATGCATTATTGTTTACTGCATAATGAAGGACTATGTGTCACATTATGATTACACCATTCAATGTTTTCATGTACCTATGTTGTGATGATAAGAACATGATATTTGTGGATGTTTTATTGACATAAGAAACAAGTTTTTAGAGATTGCATTTCTTTCATTGTTTTATCTTCACTGATATGTTTTATATTGTTCTGATTGTGTGCATGGTTTTATTGTATGTAACACAGTTTTTATATCATATACATAGTATAACAGTAATTGGATGGTCTTTGTATAAATATGTATTCCTTAATTGATTATTTAAAAAATGTAGAAAATAAAATAGCAGCTGATAAAATATCTCTAACAAGAACTCATGAATAAATCAAATACATAAATCTGGTGAAACTTGAGTATATACAGTAAAACTTAGTTATTATGAGCGTTGATATCATAAGCTCCTGACTTGTCTCGTGGAGTTTTTAAAGTCCTGTCAATTCTTAGTTGGGTATAATTTTCAACCAACAAACAAATGCATTGTTATTATGAGCACCACATTTATCTCGAGCATTTAGTCTGTTCCAATGGCTCCTTGAGATAACAAGGTTTTATTTTACTTCTTACAACCATTTCTTGCAGAAAGTTGCCAGTGTGTTTTTTTTTTATCATTTTGTTTACTTAGAATGGTTTGTGCATGTTTTAGAGCCCACATTTGTTAAAAGTTTGTCCAATATTTTTATTGCTTTTGTGTTTGATTGTAGTATGAATAAGGATTAATTATTGTAGAAACATCATTCAATAATAATTTTAGAAGTAAATGAATGAGTTCTAAATCAGATAACATTATATTACAGTAATATTATAGTAACTGTGTTCAGTTAATCTCAAGTACACAATTTCATGGATTGTTATTTAGCAATCAAGAATCATGATGTTTTTTTCAAGAGAAAGCATATTGTTGTTTTTGATTTAGGAATCAATTCAAATAAATATTCTTGCACTGATTCTGTTCCAGACATTCTGAATCGAATTTAAATCTGTTACTGTTTGTGGATTAATTAAATGACTTGAAATTTTTAAGGATGAGCATAGTTTTTTGACAACTAACATTATATGTATACTGAGTGAGTTAATGCCTATCACAAATATAGTGTTTGATTATACATGCATGTAGCATTGAATTTATCACTTTTCTGAGACACCACTTAGATTATAAAATACATTAACAACCCACAGATGCATTGACTGTTTTGATAGTGATTTAAACATGAAATAATAAAAAAACATGTAAGATTGTTATCCCTGTAATCAAAGAGTTCATCCATGTGTAGATATGTATTGTATGAGTGTTGTGTACTAAACAAGTTTTTCTTCTGTGAACCAATTACAGCTTAAGAACCGGGAATCAAGGTCTGCTAATACTGAGCGACCCTCGTCGAAAGCCCGATCTGTTACCCCTAAATCCAAAGGGAACACTCCAAGATCTAGGGGTGCGACCCCTAAATCTAAGAGTGCAAGTCAGAAAAGGGGTGGATCGAGGGGGTCATCGAGAGGGTCTGCTTCAGTTAAAAAAGTAATGGTAAGGTTCTGGTTCTCATCTATTCATAATGAATTATGAACAGGGTACAAGCCAGTTTAGAATATCTTTGTCTACCCTCCTGACTTCCTACTTCACTAATTATGTTTCACTACTTCAGGTTCTTTTAAATGTTTGCTTGTCACAGACTGCTTACATCTGTCAGATGCTGTCGCTGTTGTCATTTGGACACAAGTCATATATAGACTGTGTCTGTTTTAAGTCATATATAGACTGTGTCTGTTTTAAGTCACATATAGACTGTGTCTGTCCTAAGTCATTTATAGACTGTGTCTGTTTTAAGTCATATATAGACTTAGTCTGTCCTAAGTCATTTATAGACTGTGTCTGTTTAAGTCATATATAGACTGTGTCTGTTTTAAGTCATGTATAGACTGTGTCTGTTTTAAGTCATACATAGACTGTGTCTGTTTTAAGTCATACATAGACTGTGTCTGTTCTCAGTTAAATATTGATTGTTTTCCTTTGCTCTGTCGATGTGTTGTCTTGTTTAAAGTCACTGACTGTGTAGTTTATTGTTGGCTTATCAAAGGTTGTCTCTTACCTTACTTGAAACCCTTTGTTTTCATACTGTTAATGCATTTGATACTAATAGTTTATTCTAGTGATTTTGAATAAATACCAAGTCATTTACTTTATGATTCTAGTGTATTTTTTTTCTCTTGTTAACTACGTTAAATACTGGGTTGTTGGATCTTTTACTCTTTTTATTGAAGTGATTTTGATCAGCATTGATGACATACATATTTTGCAGGGTTGTTTTTTTTAAAAAAATACTGATGCTTACTATTGACTAGGTGTATTTTTGGAGAAATTCTGAAAATGTAAATGATGTATAATTTGGTAATGTGAACTATTTTGTGATTTTCTGCTCAAAACAGAAGATACTATTGATGAACATGTTATGCATATTATCTTTGTTTATTTTGTCTTGTAATATGTTTATTATGTTTCATGGTTAGTTGTTGTAATCTCTCGGTGTTAGCTTTATACTATCATTGTAGACTTTGTGGTCTCAGGGTCCTAAGTTCTCTGAAATGTTCTGTTCATGATTGGTAACAAGATTGTATCATTTTTTTGTGAGAATTAGTATTCCAAAGCCACATTTTGTAAAACTGAGTTTAGAGACCAGTCTAAAATAAGGTCTTGCAGTTGGTCAATTAAAAGACTAAGTTCATAACCAACCAATCAGAGTCAGAAGATTCTAAGTCTTGCTATAAGCTAGGTGCTTCTGTGGTGTGAATGGAAATGCCTCAGTTATACATGTATTTACGATCATTGCTAAAACTTGAGTATTCTCCAAATATGGAATCTCTCTTTTGGTTATTTACAAATTGTCTAAAACACTAAAATATGCTGTTGTTCACTAACTTATGTTGATATCCAGTCTATTAACAGTCATGAAACGTCTCTGTTGTTTAATTATGTTTACATTTGTTATTGATTAATAACTTATCACTTTCTAATATTCACAAGAATTAAGTTACAATCTAACATAACATAAATTGTCCAAACTCTCCGGTTTAAACTTAGTTTATTTCTACTTTTTATATAATAAAAATTTCTACTAAAACTGGAAAATGTCTTACAGTCATATTTTTCTTGTTGAGATAATTCACTAAAATGAAATGACTTTGTAATGTATATTTGATACATTAAATTGAATAATTCTGTTTTGTTGATTTTTTATAAAAGATACAGGTTCTGCAACAGATACGAAGTATTCATAAATTTATTTTTTCTATTGTGTTTTGATTCAAATAAAAAAGGCTTCAACTTAAGATAACCTTGACCTTGGTGTATATGACCTTGACCTCTGTTTACAGCCAGAAGAAGACAAGCCAGATCCAGCTAAGGAACTAGAAGATGAAGTGTCACAATCAGATCTATTTGCTGAACTGACTCCTGATGACGTTAGAGAAGTCATTGAAAGTGTTGCTAAAGAAATGTTGGGAAGTTTACAAGTAAGTTGAATCGAACCTTGAGAAACTTTCTGAATACATCATGTTATTAATACTCATATTTTTAAGCTTAAATTGACCATAAAAAGCAATTATCTGTCAATGTTTCATATCGATCTTTTATATGAAACAATTTTTTTACTTTTGATATAGAAACATTGTCACATGATTCATGATTGAAATGTTCTTATGTATTTTTATAAGATCCGTAATGTAATTCAAGTAAAATTGAATTGCCTGTCACAGTGAATGTCTCTGTGAGAACAATATAGTCACTAATATACAGTTTACATGATCTTGAGTTCATTTAAAAGCAATAAATGTATGAACGGTAATTGTTGAATAATGTTGAATGACATTTATGACTATTTGGTGTATTAAATTTCTTATGATTTATTTTTCTTTTTTCCTTTTTTTTCAGTCTGAGGTAGCCTTGAAATTACAAGAGAAAGAATCACAAATAGTGCAAAGAATTAACAAGATTCACAAAATTGCTGACTAAATTTTTATGAATTTAATAAGATTCACAAAATTGCTGACTAAATCTTTATGAATTTGATAAGATTCACAAAATTGATGACTAAATCTTTGTGAATTTGATAAGATTCACAAAATTGCTGACTAAATCTTTGTGAATTTAATAAGATTCACAAAATTTCTGACTAAACCTTTATGAATTCAATATTTTTTGGCACTCTTTTCTGTCTCGCTTGAAGAAAAATGCAAATATTAAATGTAAGGATTATCAGTTATTTTCTTTTTACAGCTTTTGTTTTAAAGAATTTCCTTGTAGCATATTGTTACTTTTGACAAATTTATAAATACAAATCAATTTCTTAAATATTTGTATTATGAAAAAAAGTATCAAAGTTATTGCTCATGAAAAGTTGAGGTGATTAATTGATGTGTGAAGGATTTCTCATCTTATTTACTTCATCCATCAAATACTTAAACATTATTTGCCTTGTTTCATAAATTTTGCAAATTTTCTCACATACAGAAATACAAATTTTGTGATATGATATATTGCATGTTAGGTTATAGTTAAGTGGCCTCATGCTTGAATTCTATTCCATGTACCTCTAAGACAAGATGCGGATCTGTTTTAAAGATGGAATGAATATGTAAAAGTTGTTTCCCTTTGAATATGAGGAAATCTTTCTGTTATATCGTTAGTTCTTCTGCTACTACAAAATATGAGTCAGAGACTCGGAGTTGATAATCATTAATCAATCCGTAGTGATGATAGAAATGACAGTATTCCTGACAGATTTTAGATAAACCGGTAAATTGTATTTTTATCAATGTCTGTATGATATAACGGTATTAATACACGTGTCTGAAGTTACACAAGTTTACCTGTGAGATGATCCCAGAAATGTTGTGAAACTGAGCGAAAATTCCAGAAACTTTTATTCATACAATCATGTTTTTGGTTTTGATGGAACATAAGATGTATTTGTACAAGAACAGGTGAAATATTCAAATGAATGCTAATAATGATGTATTATTGCGTAATATATTGATGAAAACTTCAGTTATTTATGAAAATATCTTAAATGCCTTAATTATATAAAATAATGTATTTGCATATATTGTTGTATAGGCAACACATGATTGTATCTTGTTTGTATTATCAAAGAGAGATTAACAATACAACATGTTTGATAGAACTGTCTCTATGGAAACCATGTGAACACTAATGCTATGCATTTAAATTGAAGTATTGTATATCTTATTATAAATGATTGCCATTCTGTGATATATTATATACATATTGTAAGATGTTGTTTTTATTGTACATTACATTATGAAATAAAATATGAAACAGTTTGTTTGTTAGTCAAACAGTTTAATTTCCTTGGATTTCACAGTTATGATTTGGGTTTAAGCATTTTTGACCTGTCTGTTCCAATCCATTTGAACATAGGAATTTATTGATACGAAATGTTTGGACTACAATGGTTCCAGATGCACTCTATATTTGATATATACAGCTTATATGTTACCAAAATATGTTCCTATCTTAACGACCATTCAAATTTCTTAAAGGTCTTAAACTTACATATCGAATAATAACTCGGACTTTATATTACAATTAAGTATTACACATGATGATAAGATATAACATAACTAGAATCATTGTGTTTAATGCCAGAAATGAGCTCAGTTGTCACTTGTTGCTTGCACACCAAATATCGTTGTTAATGTTGTCACATTGTGTTGGTTAATATCAAACTATGATGCATTATAACCATTGTCTATATGTAGATTAGATACCACAGCTGTAAACAGATGATTAGATCATAAACAAATATAATATTGCCTGCTGGTGATTGAAATGGTTGTAATGTATTACGAATTAAATAATGTACTCCTATGGCCGGATCGAGTATTTTCAAAACCACTCGGAGTACAGGAACTGTATAACATTAGGTGGACTTGCAATATTTTTAATATTCTTCATATTGCTTTGTTGGTTGTTTTAAGCTGAAAGTGAGGTTACCTAGCAGACTGAACTAACTTATGTTTATTTTCAAGTTAGTTGCCAACTATGAAGTAGACACTTCCACATAAGAATTCATTATTATCAGAAAGACAATAATTCAACGTTTTATTAATGTTGTTCCATAAATTACTATGCACTTGTAATATGCATGCATTGTTCATTACCGAGATTTTCTTCATGCTTTTTTATTTCTTCAATTTTTTCCATTATTTGTATACAGACCATACAGACATATTTTGGAAAGTAATTTCATAAACAACCACTCAGATATTATGCTATAATAATCATTTGAATACACAAACTAATGTTAATACATATCTGGAGGCATTTTACATAATCATATCATTGGTGCTGTTTACAGTTATCATAACGATTAAAAAAACTACCAGTCACGTGTTTCCTGTTGATACAATGAAACTTCCGGAAGTTTGAATGTCGGCTGGTTCCTGTTGACTCTACGGTAAAAGACACGCTACATCATTGTTTGAGACTTTTTCGTGTACCATATTTATGTCAGTCACAGACCTACCCTTAGATATCATTATGATGGCGTAAATAAATTAAATACAGCAGTATGTCGGAACACCACATCTCCCTGTGTACACAAAACAGTTAGGATGGATTATGTGTATTTTATCATGGTGTTTACTATTTAACTGTATTTTCAATCTGATGTACCGAAATAATGAATTCTTGGAGAACAGAATCTACTGCAGCCTTTGCAGCTGCTAATCACCCCTCCCCAAAATAAATCAGAAAGTGTGTCGAAGTCTTGTTATCAGCTCCTATTCTGGAACTTACTAACAAAAACTGTCTGGTACCAAAATAATGTTTTATGTATAAAATAACTGATATGTGATATAATCAATCATTACGAATTCTTTTGTCTGTAAATAAAATCAGGTGTTACCATGGTAGTCACGTTCAGTCAATCAATGTAATATACCTTAGTAGATGAAAGCCTGATAATGTGGTAGATATCCGGATATATACCATGCCCGCTTAGACTGAATAAAATGGCTCACTTTAAATCTGGCAACTTGTCAATTCTACCAGAACTTGGTATCAGTGTAAAAAATAATACAAAAGTAGAACTGCTCCATACCCTGTTCATATCTCATACATCCGGGGTTTTATACAGTAATGTAAAAATCAGACATATTTTTTGTAATAACATACTTCATTTTTTTGCTATTACAAATGACGACTTGGATTAATGTTTTGATAAGGAAGATGTCGTTAAGTTTGCTTCATGTGTTTATCAGAAAATGTACACCCTCGCGTTTAAGTTTCCATGAAATATCAACGGATGTTCTAGGAACATAGCGATAAAACCCCTCCCGTTAGACATCTTACATTCTCCTAGATCAATTCTGCACATGTAATAGCTGCAGGGTACCAATGTTTCATTAATGGGATAATTCATCCGACAGCTTAAAATGTTCTCCGTCATCCGTACATATGATTTTGGCATCAAAATTGCAATGTTTACGTCAAATTTTGATGTCACGTGTTCTAATTCTCGTTGTTCCAATTATATGCCTTATTAACGGTGTCGACTGTTGCACATTCCTCAGCACTTGTTGCAATCATGCCTTGAAGCCAAACATCATCTTTAATGACCAGAATATAACTTCAAGTGTTTGCCAAAGTGTTTTGATTGTGATCATTTGGTTTTCAAAACTAAACTTTACAAAATGTATTTTCTAGAAACGAAATTTTATACCAGCGCACGGAACACAAGTACGCATGTACTGTGTTGATTGGAAATGTTCAAGTAACGAGACATCACCACACTACAGCAGTACATGACACTGTTGTCGAGGACAAAAAGACATTGTTGGTTATGAGGGCATTATTCTCTGATTGTTATTTTAATTGCATGTTTTAAATAAAACATGCGATAGGTCTAAATGGTAGAATACTCCACGGTTGCAAAAATGAATACAACCATATCACTGAAAAAGCATTCATGCTTCGAACAACATACGTGTTGGGTAGGGTTATGAACCGGGAGACCATTCTTTTACCATACAATACTCTCAATTCTTCTTGTATGAACCTCACAGAAATTGGTATCTTGAATTGTTTCACATAAAAAATATACGTGACGTGATATAAAAAAATGGTTCTAAGGTAGACAAAGCAATAAATGTCACATACCTGGCGTATTTTCAAATTTACAAAATCTTATTATTTGCTGATTTAAGAAATTTTTGGAAACAGTTCACCATAATCTGGCAGGCATAAATATTCCTGACATCTTGTTTGTGACACGGCAGTTAGGTATGGAGTGGGTAACGTAGTATCAAAATGTCTAAAGACAATAAGTGCAATATTTTTCTATCTCAACAAAGCAGTAATATAAATTGCACTAAATATTCATTAGTACAAGAATTAACCAATACATCATAAGTAAAGGAGACGTTGAAATTAAAGTGACAGACATTGATGCATTATAAACTGTAAATAACCTTTCATAGTCATTCAACATTTTATAGACACTTCATCAGGGAGTGAAATGTTGCCACGTCGTCAAACTAGTCCAGTATCAATAAAGCAGATTGTACACTATTGTCTTGTCGCTACATTTCTATTAATGTTGAATTATCGCGCGGTCTCGTTAACATATCAGATCTGTAGACTATAATTCCACTGTATGTAGAGATATAGTTCTTTGACTCTTCCACTCATTGACTTTAAGATTTCAGCTTTATTAAGAACTCATTTTAACAACAGGTTTTTTTCTACAAATTCAGAGTTTTCTTTTAGATATAACAAGAGCGAAATTTACAACTTTACTTATGTCCAAATGTTGGAACAGACATCTGAATGTAGGATATTGCTGTTCTTGATATTTCAATTTATTGACGACCACAAGCATTTTAATTAAGGAATAACTAGATAAATAAAAGATTGTTATACGAAAATTTTAATGTGCTTTAATTTGATACCACCACTGGGATCCGAAATATCGGTCGTCATAATAAGTTGGTCTCATAATCAAGTTGGGTTATATTGGAGTTATTGAAAGCCAGTGGCCGTAGTAATGAGGTGGTCGTTATAACAAGGTGGCCGTAGTATTGAGGTGGTCGTTATAACAAGATGGTCGTAGTATTGAGGTGGTCGTTATAACAAGATGGTCGTAGTAATGAGGTGGTCGTTATAACAAGATGGTCGTAGTAATGAGGTGGTCGTTATAACAATGTGGTCGTAGTAATGAGATGGTCGTTATAACAATGTGGTCGTAGTAATGAGATGGTCGTTATAACAATGTGGTCGTAGTAATGAGGTGGTCGTTATAACAAGGTGGCCGTAGTATTGAGGTGGAAGCTATTTGAAGTTTACTGGAACTACTACTGTGTTATGTACTGTAATATGCAGCAGCTCCCACAGAAAACACATTCACATCAGGTGTAGACAGCTGCATATTTCCGCTGGAACATCTACATGAATTATGCATCATGATTACAATAACGTCAAACTCTATCCTCCTTCAAAATTCATTTTTAAGCCATTTCTGCAAATACTAATTACAGACAAAATGTTTTGTGAGTCGTGAAATGCATCATTCAGAATTAATATGACGTTAACGTACACATTTAATTAGACTGGATAATTAATAAAATGTTTAAGAACCAGGAATAGCAAATGTTATACTACATAACTCAACATAGCAACAACATTAACAACGACTGTTACAGCAACAACAATAAAACACCACTACCGACAATAATAAAAGCAGCAACAACATCAACAACAACAACAATGACTATTTTAAAAGGTCACCAACGATAACACAAGGATGTGGAGCAACATCAGCGACGATAGGACCAATAGCAACAGCAATAACATCATCAGAAACAGTAGCTGATGCTGCAACAACAACAACAACAGTCCTTAAACAACTTATATACAATATATACAGCCACAACAAAACTAACGAGAACGAAGATGAATGAAACAAGTGATAAGGGTATTTAGAACTTTTCTGGATTCTACAACAATGACGAATATTAACTTTGTAACAAATCCGAGTCTTAGAACTTTCAGGAAACAATTTGTGACTCAGTCGTTGTTTATGAGGTCAAACATTTGTAATATGTGCAGCCACACACATAATTCAGAAAAGGCGTATACTATATGAAGTATTGTTTATCGTTATTTTAATTTTTATGGCAAAAACATAGGCTATTCTGACAACACCCTAACAATAAATATTGTTTTATAATTTATTGCATCAATGTAAAGGAATGGTGCACGATTTATTTGTTTGAAACAAAAAGGGAAATTTTTTTTGCAATTCAAACTGTAAGCAGCAGAATTTTGCATAAGCTTGAATCAATAAAACACACATACTGTGCTTGGACATTGTTCACGTTTCTTGTCATCTTTATTTTGTTTTAGATCTAACTAGTTCTGCCTAATCAATTACAATAAGTCAGACTCTTTATACAATAAATATGACCTTTCCAAGCATTTTTCATAAACAGAAAATCGTACACACTTGTATTTATTCATATCAAGTCAACAGCAATGAAATATACAAATAGGATCATCATGTAGAATCATCGTTGAGCAACCCTAAGACATTTGTAACCATAACTGGATATGGATTATGAATGTGTGGTGTGTGTTGCTGTAGATTAATTTTGTGAATTTATGCATGGGTTTTAGAAATATTTGCATAAAAAATTTGAATTATAAACAACCAATACGGATTTACATCAATGCACATTACCAGGATTTACATGTGATACCCATTATTGACCTGTGGCATGAAATACGATAGAGGTGACTTGTTTTCACTGGGCAGATTAGCCAGAGGGAAAATCTTACTGGATAATTTTACAGTTCCAAAGCTGAAAGAACTTGAGATATTTTCGTTTCGGGGGACAAAAGGAGGATTATGTAACAGTACGGTAAATCAAAACAACCTAAAGGATTTACCTCAGCAAATTGAGACTATTATACGTGCAAGGCTTATGAGATCAGGATATTCCCATGGTGCAAAGAGTGGTGCTAACAATGATACATTAATAATTTTCCAAACTAACCCCTAAAGGCAATACACTTAAGAAAACGAATAGGAAACAATTTGCCTGTTTGAATACAAGGTCTGTGAAAAACAAGACCATATCTATAAATGATTATATTGTTTCCAATAATCGTGACATCATAGCTTTAACTGAGACATGGTTTGGATCCTCGATTGACAAAATTTGCATAAACGAACTTGTACCAAACAGCTATACTTTCAAACATGACGCTAGGAAAAGCGCTAAACGAGGTGGTGGCGTGGCTTTGATTTATAAATCATCACTCACATGTACTAAATCCAAAGCTAGTGGTGAGTACAAACAATTTGAACATCTTGATTGCAACTTTACTATAAATGGAGTCGGGTTGAGGATATCAGTGGTTTACAGACCTCCGCTATCAAAGGCAAAGGGGTTAAAAACAAGTTTGTTTCTACAAGACGAGTGGCCTGTGTTTCTCAGTGACCATGCTTTGTGTGATAAAAGGAGCCTAATTGTTGGTGACCTCAATTTCCTCCTGGACATTCCTACTGATCGAGACACCTTACTTTTCAATTCCATACTCGACTCATGTAACATGAAGCAACATGTACATGAGCCAACTCACGTCCGTGGCCACACGCTTGATGTGGTGATCACGGAGGAAGACTGTGACTTGGTATCGTTTATATCAGTGACGGACCCTGGTCTATGTGATTATAGTGGTAATTTGAAACGCGATCATTTTGCTGTCTCTTTCTGTGTTAATGCTTAAAAACCTACCCTTAAACGGAAAACTATTGTCTATAGAAAATTACGTGAAATTGACATAGACACCTTCAAACAAGATCTCTCATCATTGAATCTGAATGACATCTTGAGCGTTGATCCTGGAAAACTTCTTGATGCATATATCGACGGATTGACAAAACTTGTAGACCACCATGCCCCAATGAGTTCTAAAACTATAACATTACGGCCAAACTGTGCGTGGTTCACTGATGAGCTTCATGATGATAAGCACCAAAAACGGAAGTTAGAGCGCAAATGGAAGAGCAGTAAAAGCATGATTGATCACCAGATCTACCGCAATTATTGTTCACTATACAATAAAAATGCTAACCAATGCCCGCATCACTTTCTATCTGAACAATATTGAATCATGTGGTGGTAACTCCAACAGACTATTTAAGATAACAAACCAGCTACTTGGTAGCAGTCAAGATCAGACCAATATTCCATCAGGTGTCACTTCTAAAGTCCATTCTCAAAACCTAAGTGATTTTTTCATTTCCAAAATAGACAAAATTCGCAGTGGAATAGCTGAAGGCAATCCTGCAGCATGCATTGACTCAGAGACAATGCTAGATCCGGTGCCACAACTCAGACACATGCTACCTGCCTCTCAAGAAGAGGTCAAGAAACTGATAATGGCTGCATCAAAGAAGTCATGTGAACTAGATCCAGTGCCAACATGGTTACTAAAGGCCTGCATCGATGAGCTGATACCTATCATAACTCGAATCATAAATGCTTCATTGAGTTCCTGTTCCGTGCCAAAGCCATTTAAGAGTGCCATTATCCGCCCATTACTGAAAAAAACCTGGATTAGATTCGGCAGTTTTAGAAAACCATAGACCTGTTTCTAATCTCCAATTCATTGGAAAAATCCTCGGGAAAGTGGTTAACGCTCGGTTAGAGAGCCATCTGTCTACTCATTCCTTGCATGGACAACATCAGTCGGCTTATCGTCAATTTCATTCAACTGAGACAGCGCTATTGAAAGTGCAGGACGACATACTGACTTCCCTGGATGGTAATAATGTTACTGTTCTCGTCATGCTCGACTTGTCAGCGGCTTTTGACACAATTGACCATGAGACACTCCTGAACCGACTGCGTACTCATTACGGTATTGTTGATGAACCTTTACAGTGGATCTCCTCTTACCTAAGTGATCGGATGCAAACGGTCTGTGTAGACGGCGACTTCTCTGAACCAGTGCAATTGAAATACGGTGTTCCTCAGGGTTCAGTTTTGGGTCCCAAAATGTTCTCAATGTATACCAAACCGGTTGAGGATATTTGTAGAAAGCACGGACTTCTTAACCACTTTTACGCCGATGACTCACGAGTATACATTTCATTTAAACCATTGGACAAAGTTTCTTGGACTGAAGCTATCTGTCGCATTGAAATCTGTTTAGGTGACATAATTATGTGGATGAAGCAGAACATGCTCAAACTAAATACAGATAAGACTGAGGTTGTTCTTTTCTCTTCAAAACATAATATGAAGACTGTAGATAGTGTCGAGATCAATGTGCGCGATTCTGTGATCAAATCTACAAATTGTGCTAAGAATCTAGGGACATACTTCACATCCCACATGGACATGGAATGTCAAGTTAAACATGCCATCAAGACGGCAAATATGAACCTTAGAAATATTGGTCGAATCAGAAAATATTTGTCCATTGATGCCACAAAAACCCTAGTAAATTCATCAATCACATCCCGTTTGGACTATTGCAATAGTCAACTCATTGGTGTTTCAGAATCATGTCACAAAAAGCTGCAACATGTACAAAACACTGCAGCTCGGATTATTACCAGAATGGCTGTGTATAGTCATATAACACCAGTGTTGAAGGACTTGCTTTGGCTACCAGTAGTCTATAGAATTCAATACAAGAAGCTATTGTATACTTACAAAGCGTTAAATAGACTCGCTCCGAATTATGTTCGAGACCTGTTGGAGGTATATACTCCAGCTTGAAACTTGCGCTCCAATAATTCATTTACATTGGTAGTACCTAAAGTCAGGACAACAACTTTCGGACAAAAATCCTTCAGGTGGGCAGCGCCCCACTATTGGAATAAGCTACCATTTGACATAAGAAATGCGAAATCTGTAAACTGCTTCAAAAAACTCTTGAAAACGCACTTCTTTAAGACACATTTTAATTGATATGTCATCTTGCCTGCTGATTTAACTATTTTAGATGGTTGCATGGATCGTTTTAGTTTCGTTTTAGGTGTTTATAATAAGGTGTTTAACTTATGTATTATTTCTATGTTAACATGTTTAGTTTAGTATGTGTCTTATGTTATAGTGCCTCATGTTTTATCTGATTTAATGTCCATATTTCATGTCACATGCGTTTTTCTACTTTTTATTAATTTTATTCCTCTCACACGTATTGTGTATAAATGTATGAATATGTTGCTTTAGATGTCTACGATTATGTGTGTAACTTCAGTTTTATTGTCATGTTAGTATGTTTAGTTTATCATGTGTATTTATGTCACATGTCTCATGTTTTAACTGATCTTATGTCCATATGTCATGTTGCATGATTTTGTTTTTCTACTATTGATTATGTCATTCAGTTATCACATATTGCCTTGTTAAGCACTCTTGAACATGTTTCAGACATGAATAAGGGGGCTATATAACTCTGATATAATGATAATAATAATAATAATAACTAATTTTATCAATGTATCTTCATTGAACTAACGTCAAACAGAGCTTATTCTATAAACTAAGTTGAGTCAGGCAATAAGTTAATCTATTGATATCGAATAAAAATTAAGTAATTTAGTATAAACATAGTGCTATATTTTATGTGTTATTGTTTTAAAAGTAAAAAATAAAGGTAATGGCGGATGAAAGTGTCGACATTCTCTTTGGACATGGCTTATTGAAGAAGGGAACTGACAGACGATTGTAACATGACGAAATCGCCTCTTGTCAACTTTTTATATTTTTACAAGAGTGAAGCATCAGCGGTTTGCGCTTCTGTGAATTCTGTTAGAATTTAATGCAGAAACTTGGCTACACGCCAGCTGCTTGCCACGGTACCTGAAATCAACTATCTGCACAAGAATTAAGTTTGCAGTAATTTGTTAATTAGTCTAGCTACGCCACTTAATTTCTTTTTCAATTGAAACAACTGAAATAAATTACATTCGATAGAGAAACTGCATGGTGCGCTATAAACTGAAGAAAATGATAATATATAGGGAAACACAAATTACTATACATAATAAGATGATAAACATCCAGGAGGCACATGACTAGTATAGGGAAACGTGGTAGATTTTTTTTTACTTTTTACTTGGCACGCTTCCACTCACAATGAAATTTTACGTACGTGATAAATGTGTTACCTCACATGCCAAACGAAGAAACACTTGAAAAATGAGTAAAAATCAGAAATATAAGATTTGTATCTTCAGCGCTCATCTTGACATTTTTTATTCACGGCTGCATAAAAGTATAATCAAACATCAGTATCTCAATGCGCAATAAAAATCATCGTTTTAAGCATGTCACGTAAGATATTTTCAACTTGAACGACTGAGATTAGAACAGTGAACATGGTATAAACCATGATAATATAGTACATTGATAGATATATCTATCTTATGTGAATAACGCATTTTCCAAAAGTGCAATGAATATAATATATATGTATTTAACAATGTTCAGGTGTCATGTGACGCATAACGATAAATTATAAGATCTAAATGCAATAACTAATGATCGGAATGTGTTTCATGTAGCTTACCATTAAACCCATTAGCTACAGTTATACCTTGTCTTCGACAACGTGTGTGTGTTATAAATATTCCTGAATTCTCCAGAATCCAGATGCATTAATTGCCAACAAAAATATAAAGAAACAATTATATTAGGATTAAACAAGAGCAAGCCAGACTGTCATCAAAGTCGTTTAGGTGCAACCATGTTTGTTGGACATCTAGACCAGGATCGTATTGATGTCTCCTCCAAAGATGCTTGTAAGACCTACTCCTGTATGTTCTAAAAGTTCAGACCAATAAGCCAGCCAGTTTATTACAGAAATGTTGAAGGCGAGATCATGGATTCAAGATCGGTACAAACTATATGAAATACATCACATGATTATTGTATTCAAACCATATGAACACAGTACATCACATGGTTATCACATGGTTATTAGATAGAAACTAAATGAACACAGAATGCCACATGTCTCTTTTCTCCTTTATGACTCTGTATGTTAAAACTAATCGAAAATTGGAACATGGAAAACATGGCAGTGAATATTTCACTGCATTATAAGAATATTTACAAATATTACCATCTGTCGAGTTATAATCTCGAAGTATTCCTGAATTCTAAACTCTGGATGTCAGCATGTTATCTTTCCATCAATATCAGTCTACAAATAGATTTATATTCCCAGGTGAAAAGTTCACGACGTTGATGGTATTGATGAAATAAAGAAGATAAATAATACAAGACGACTGGAAGTTTGACTCTATGGTAAGCTCTATGGTTGCTGGACTGTAGTTTAACTTGTTTAATCGCTTTTTTGTGAAGCAATAGCAATAATTCATACCACAAACAGGACATTCTACACACAGATCCCATTGTAGACATAGCATTTTAAATGTGACCCTGGATTGTGTTTCATTCATTTTTTCCTTTCCTTTACTTAACGTCGCTTTTTGGTATATAAAAAAACTATTATTCGGTTTTATACGCTTGTCAGCTGTCATAACTAAAGTTATTCGTCTTGTATTCGGTATTATATACAACAAAACCAGAATGAATGGCTACCGAAAGCAAACTTACATATGGTTATTTAATACTTTCAAGGTTCATTCTATGCACAAAGAGGAGTGCCACATTTTGGCCACGACAAGATCTGTTTGTTTTGATAGCAACTAGTGCAGCAACCATACCTTTATGGATTACTTGATCAACCATGTATTCAGCAACCGGTATAGCTACCATACATCAAGAGACTACTACAGCAACCTTACATTTAGGGATTAGTGTAGCAACCAGCATAGCAACCAATATTACCAACCTGTATACAAACAATAAGGTACACAGATGATTGCACACTACTGATACGGACATAACTCCTTTCATACATTAAAGCAAACCAAAAAAACCAATTTAATGTAATAAATGCTACATTTTTTAACCTTGTTTCTTGCCGCTGGTTCATACAGTAATCAATTCTTCTCCTCTCAGCTAACTTGAAGACAAAGAACTTGTTTGAAAACTATGAATGTTATCCAAACTTCCAAAAGGATTAATATCCGTTTGATTTGATCCGACTTATCTTTAATGAGCTCCATAATATTCAGTGAGTCTTTGAATGTTTCATGATAATTTTCTGTATTTCTATGGTCGATGAAGTTGCTGTAGACTTAGTTGATCGCTTTCACTTGCAAAGAAATTGTATCATAGGAAGTACATAATTCCTGAAAGTCATATGGCATTAAAACAAATTTACACATGTATATACCTAGAAATTATAGAGATCAATTATTAATTATAGTGTCAATTTTTTACCAATTAATCTATAAATAGACAGAATGTTAGCACTGAAATGAACTTCAAATATTTATTTTTGCGATACCTGGCTTTATTATCAAATAAAGCTATTTAATTAGCTCACGCTTAGCAAACAGGTTTGAAGTTATTCCACGAAACCATATCATGGTATCTATTGGTTAAATTAATCTTGTGGAATTACTCTAACGGAGTTTCTTGACTCAAAACCAGTAACAGTGGCGTCTTTGTGAACCAATCGGTTAACCGCTGCGTGAGTCACTGTTTTAATGGAGAAAAATCTCGCTAATTAATGTAAATACTATTTTAGTTCATAGTGCAAAATAATTATAAATAACATTACTGCTTTAGGCGTGTATACTAAGTAGTCATTAATTTATAGTTTCATCCCGAGTCACATTCCTAGGTTTTTGTTTAGAACCTAAGAACTAAGAATTTTGGCTTAATTACCCGTAACAAATGGTATACCACACTGCAGCTGTCAGAATCTATAACATAATGGTGGACGTTTTTTGACTTATGTCTGATGTTTATATCGATAACTCGTTACATTGCTGCTCGTATCCGTGAACATTCTGCGATGAAATAGTTCAAGAGAATCATGACAAACCTGAACGTATATCCGCGTCCGTTCGGGAAATACTAATTATACGTTTGACGGTAGACAGTGTTGTGGAGTAAGAAGCTGGTAATGATGGAATGTTGTAAACACTTTCAATAGTGAAATACAAGAATGCTAACTATTCAAACAAACTATCTGGTGTTGTCAGTTAATTATGAGTAGTTCGGACCTTTAACCAGCTGAACTAACATTCAGCAGTCATTGATTCTGTTTTTACGGTGTTTTTGTAAAATCAACAAGTGTAGATGAACGGGAAGACAACTATTATTATGTTCATATAGTATATAATCATGTTTGTTGCAAACTGGTCATATAGCTCAGTCGTTTGAGCTTTGTAGTTTGTGAGGTGGTAGGTTTGTAGGTTCCCTATTCTATGTTCATAAAAGTGGTCCTAATATCGAGGTTTACCATACTTTGCAATCATGACAGTTAACTAAAATTCCATACTGTTTCCTAACAGTCATTTCTATACGATCAATTCATACAACTTCTCCGTGTTTTCAGCGGAACAAAAGTCATTGTCATACCAGCAATATAAAACTAGCTTCACTTGAATCTGACGTGGAACGTAGGCTGGAGTGCGCTCGTTATTCGTTCGAACGGTTTCAGAAACCTCTGAGTCAGTTGTATCAACAATCATTACATATCCTGTACAGTCATTACATAATCACGCTTTGAAGCTAGAAAAGAAATCTTTACCATTGTTGCATCATCCTAAACATCTCAAGATGGAATTTTGTTTCATTTATTCTTGTATTTTAATCATTAAGGCGCGCATTTTTTTCAGTGATATAATATCATTTATTATTTTTTACTTATTCGCGAAAATTATCAGGTATGTCTAAAAAAATAAAAGCATCTACCTAATGGATGTATTAAAATTCATCTTGTTACTCATATATTCAGAACAGAATAGTTAGATGTGTGTTATGGTATTTAAGCTTAGCTAATTATTTTACAACAAAAAGTTTGTCTGACATTCCTATTAATACTCTAATCACTATACAGTTACAGGAAAAGCTCCGGATGTAAAATTTCGTTTTCGTGAATGAGTTTGTTGATGTCCTCCAGCGAAAAACCACACAAATAAACGCAGACAGGATAATGTTTATGTGTATTTGAGCACCCGAGTAAATTTCTAGCAATAACGGAAATCATAGAATATACAAACGCAAAACAAATAGTAGTAATTAACAAGTTTTGAGGGGTGTACTGGAATCACCCTGGTTGTTGGTTTGTCGGTTGGTTTGTTAGTGAGTCGCGCGGTCTATCCCTGAATGATATTGGTGCTTGTGATGAATAATCGAATTTTGCGGGGGGGTATTTGATCACATCTCTGTGATAAGTCTAATTGTAAAAATCGAAATTCCAGGACATTCGTTCATCAGGTATTGTCAGATACGAACAGAATTGCTTTTGATAATTCATTTCACGTTATTTGATAAATTAGGTGGATATAAAATCGCAATAATTGAAAAAAATGTCATTAAACTGTGTTTGAATAGAGTGATTTTAAATTTAGCTTGTTTAATGAGAATCTGGCGAATTCAATTTATAAAACCTTTGAACAATTAAAAGCGTCTTCAAATTAACGTTTAGTCAGAAGAACACATCAATAGTTCCTTAAATCAACACTGCTAAGTCTATTCGATAAAACCTTAATCGAAGGTGTTTTTTTACAGGGTACGTATGATATATAAAATGTGTAGATATATGGCTGGTGCTGAAACACTCAATGTTAAACGCTTGATCTCAATAAACATTCAGTTTTATTGAACAGTAAACCATCTTTCTAATGTTTAATATGGTCAATAAATCCTAGATTACCTGATGATTTTTATGAGGATTACAATTGTTTAGTTGGTTCTAGCTACAATAAGCTTCCACCATGAAATATATTGAATAAATACATTTACCAGATAAAGAAAAAGTGTTTATGATTTTATCAAAGAGCAGAGCACTATACCTAGAAATAATCGTTTGATCTTGTCATGGAAGTCTGGACCAATTTAAAATAGTAAGCTTTATGTTGGTATGTGATGTATACATCATGCACTTCATTAGAAATCTGTGTTTTGTGTTCCATAGATTTGTGCCTACTTCGTTGTTCTCTGGTAATTCCTGCGTTCATTGCTCGCTGTGGAAAGTATGTTATCAAATAAAACTAATTAAGTTGTAGGTCCAAGTTAACGTGAATTCCTTTTGAAGCGAAATGTCATTAAATAAACAAATAAAATGCAAGTTATTCTGCACAACCCCACACAATGTAAACTTAATTATTTCACAACTCTATTCTACGATGTAATAATCTTGATGCACGTAAATAGATTACTTGATTTGTTTTTCAAGGACGCATCAGTTTTAAGTGTAATCACAAACTCTCTCATGCCATTACGTATAAGAGGTATCTCGTTCAAGGTAATTGGTATTTTAATTGACTTCGTACGTGTATACAAGAGGCATCAATATTATCGTGAGTAAAACACATAACATGTTAATGAACTACGTGAGTGTTGAATTATTTCGCTTACCCGGGTAGGGAACCAGTATGAAATAAGAAGATAAGAGGCACTGGCTTGTACCCAATCTGAATTTAAGATGATCTATAATATGTTATACTTTTAATAGTGTTTTCTAGCTGGTAATCCCTTGGAAATACCCAAGAGGCTCTTCCATTAAACAATTTATGTTTTTGTGGCGTTGGTGTTGCTTTGTAGCTATTATTACACGTAAGAGTTGTGTAGGCTGAGTAGATGCTACGGTACTCCGATCCTCAGACAGGCAAATTTTTTTTTGTCGACAAATTCTGTAAAACTGATCAGGGGACCATTGTCTGTGACTGCTGATTTATAATACGTGTATCTATGCAATGAGATAACAATCTTTGTCATAGAATTTATTATCATTAATTCCTATTTATGTTAGCGCCATATATTTTTTTATGAAAAAAAAAGATGGATGTATCTTTTTCGCGCAACGTTGACGTCTGTGAAGATCTTTCCTTGGATATACCCTCCGTATCCTGCGCAAAAATCACAATGTGTTAGATTACGTAGATACACAAGCGATTTTTTTCTGTGTCATTTTTATGTTGTTTTCTATTGTTGTTAAAGTACCGTAAGAACAAAACGAATTATTGAAGGTAATCCTATATGCGCCTACTTAATACGATCCGGAATGTTATTTGTGTTTGCCAGATCCACTTTGTGTTTTTATAATCATTTTCTATTTCTGGTTTTATCACTGGTTGCCAAAAAATGCAGCAGTGGCAGAATAAAGAATGTCAGTATGTTATAGCCGTTGAAAATAAAAGTTTTAGACAAAAGTTGTGTCGGATATATATTTAGCGATACTTCATTGACATGTTCGTCAACATGTTTGTACACACGGTACAATAATTCAAAATGAATTTTATTTCATTAATGACCACCAATTAGTGTGCAAAACAAGTATTTGAAACTATTTACTTGTGACAAATACAATAAATATTTGCATAGTACCTCAATAAATAGTTTTGATATTAGTTCATTCCAGAGAGCCTTAATCAAAAGAGTCAACCAATTAATAATGAAGATTTCTGATGTTAACCTTTGCTGACTACAGGTAATTTTAAAACTTGGATGTTTCAGAATGTATATTAAAGACAATCCACTGATACACATATATTTTTTCATCGTTTCTTTCTTATTTTCAGCAGAGTGTAAGATGTTTTCTTTGAATCAACTGAATCATACTTAAGGGTAGACAGTGAGGTAATTACGTGTTTTTTCTTATTCTCTCTCTAGATAATATTATCCTTGGAGCTTAAAACGTTCTTTCGGTTTTCTCAGGCATTTCAACACGCACTCAAACATATTCCAGAAAACTTCGAGATATTTCTAGAAATAGATGAATCATGCTTACAAAAAGTCGTTAATTAAATATGTTAATATATAAAAACAAATGGTTAAAAGTTGTGAATACATATAAATAATCAAACGATCGATCGACCGATGTGTCCCGGGTGAGTGATGTAGTGGACAGGGTCAGATGGAGAAAAGCTTTAATGTAGAATAACGTCTTAACGAAAGCATTACACATGTGACTAGATATCAACCTATAGTCACCGAGGGGGATATACACCGGTAATTAAAGTGAAAAGAATTCTTACAGTATATAAAAACATTTCTAGAAAATCATTATTCAAATAATACGACCTATTAGTTTTACCTGGAGAAGTGATATCTCGAGAATTTGCTGATTTCGTGCTTCTGGAAAATTAGTTTGTGTAGACTGTTAGTCGGATCTCAGACATTTGCCAACTGATCAGTACTGGCTGCCAATCTGTTAGATGTCTGTGAATTCTTCTTTCAGCAATTGTATAATGTGATGAGTAGAATCCACAGGTACAGAAAACCGGCTTATCATTTGTTTATTAATAGTTTTTAAGTTTCTTATCTAAATTGACTTCGACAAGTAGAAGTATTTTCACACATGTTTACCTGCTTGGCACTTGCTTTATCTATTTAATGAAGACAATTCTGAATACATGGAAAGTTTTAATAGGTTGAAAATTGTTCTTTTATCTTTAAAAACAAATTAAGTTTAAATTGTTCGATGTCAAAACAGAAATGTTACTTGATAATATTTTCTCCTTAGACAAATATAGAAACTATTATACGTGAAGTATATAAGCACTTTTCCCTTTCACACAAAAGATATATATTTGAAACTTGAAATGGTTTCCTCTATAATAATACTAGATGGAACGTAATTACATTTTATATGTTTCTGTTTGCATTTCAATGTTTCGAAAGCACCAAAAAGGCGCTTTGCACTCGAGATGATGTACCCCATGTATTTCTCTTGTTTTGTTGTTTTTTTTTTACCTGATTAATTAAGACAATGTGCTAGTATCAGCTTTCATAACATTTTCTGTGCATTAAGTGTTTAATTTTATTGTTTTCCTTAGTCAAATATTTTGATATTTGGGCGTTGACTCTCGATCAGTCGTGATATATCGTACTGACATGTTTATGAAAGTTTTATTTTAAGTAAACCTCTTGAAGTCCATTAAAAACAATGATAACATTGAAGTATCCTCTTAGTTTTGTTGAAATCTTGCTTTATAAAAATCTTAATAAAATTGCAATTGGTATTTTTGTGTACAAGTGAAACTGATCGAGCTCACGGGTGGTACAAACGGTGATGTGAAAAAATACTTGAGTACTTTGGAAAAATAGTTCAGACGGTTGCACGCTATAAATATATAAGTTATAAGTTTCAAACATGACTAACGCCCTAGATATGTTCCATATATTCCTCCGCTTATCCTGCATTTTATTGGTAAAACCCCGAGATCATTATGTTGCAGAAAATACTTCAAATAATGTTAGAAGGCTGGATTTATCACCTGTGGTACAGACACTATAGAGGCGCATTCATTGGAGAGAATCAACTTGTCTACCTTTATATCACCAACTAGAACATTGTGTTTGTGTGATGTCTGCATGAATACGATCGTTCCAATGAATTAGCGTAATTCGTATTTCATGTTAAGTACCATAAACAACACATTTTTATTGACTGTGACTTCCTGGCGCGTCTTAATGCTGCTTTTACTTCCTGGTTCTGGTAAGATACAAGACAAAACGTGACATGTTGGGTTTTGTCATCCATGAGGTAACCCCTCACCTATCATGCATGGATTTCCAAATATGTCTATAGGCATGTTTGCTGATGTAATATACGAAATACTGACACATGCTTAGGTGTTTGGAACGGAATGGGTTTATATACATACATACAGATATCAAAAATAAGCCATATCGTGCGATTATGGACACTCGCAACGTTTTTCCGGTAGCTGTAAAATTGAGCATAGGTTAAATTGACTCAATTTGTTTCATTTACTTTTAGTTCATATGTCGTCTAAACCACAACACCTGTTTCAGATTTTTTAGACAAAGGCGTTGTTTAAATTTTAAACTTTTGTGAAAAGCTGCCCGAATGCCCCAAATCGCAAGACGAGGTCAGGTTTTGTTTATGGTCGTGTGGACAAAATGGTCACATCTCTTGTTTATTCAGTTTCAAATGCATCGTGCTACATATCAACCAAGATTTACACAATACAATAATAGGATCCGACATGCGTGGTGCAGTGTATGATAGATATTGTTTCAATATATTAACAACAACAAAAGAACTTTCATTAATTCAAACTTTACATTGAACAAGCCGTGAATGAAGAACCTGGTTGTTAGGTTCACTAAAATCGTACACAAATATACTTATGTCTTATTATGCAGAATTCTAGTTCTTGGCTATCTATATTTCCTATTATTATTTTTCTCTACTGATCAAATATGCCTATTTCGGTACGACATCATCGGGCCACTATTATACCAATATTTTTGAAAAATATAATAAATAGAAAGTAAAAACGGATTCCCTATACAAAAAAAACTGTAAACAAAAGATGAAAAGTTCTGGGATACGACAAATGTCGGGAAATTGATACATGTGGACATCTCATGCCTGGAGAATACTGGGAGCAGAAAACAAACCAAACCTGTATAAATCCATACGTTTAATATAAACTTAAAATCCGGATTATATTTTTCTACTACATGGAGTAAACGCAACAAAAAATAAATAACACGTGCATGATGAAATACATGCGTTGGAATTCTATTGCAAAATATTCACTTCAGAAGCACATTACAGAATATGTAACAAAGCATCTCTTGTCCTAGATACTCGAACACATAATCTCAGTATTGTACAATCATTCGGTGGTTGAGACCATGCCACAAACGTTTCCTTAAGCGAAAATAGTGATATTCAGTTAATACTATATATTGTTTATTGTATAACACATAACTAGACACACTGTCAAATGAGGTTCAACTCTTAATTCATAGAAAATAGCAGCATGGTGGAGAATTTAGACTCATCTGGTCCGAAGTTGGCGTTTAGGGTAATCTTGGGATCCTTCTTGTCCTTGTATGGTGATAGATCAGTCTTTCCTTCGAAATCATTTGTTAGACCAACCCTGTCGAACTGGAACCACTCCCCGTCCGCCACTACTGCAACAGCCTTGGCTCCAGGTATAGTCACCTTCCATTGAACATTCTTCAGTGGTGCACCACTGTGGAGGACAAGTGGCTTCTCCAGGTAGCAACCATCTTTCCACTGAGCGTACTGCTTAGGGAATGGGAACACTGGATGTAGTGCTTTCACACAATTGATCACGTAGTTGTAGACGTTAGGCAACGATTTGCTGTCGTCATCCGCCGAAAGAGCAAATATCTGAAATTTGTAATAGCCGAATTCTGGCATGTGGATAACAAAAGTGATGGTATTGTCCTTTGTTTGGGTGAATACATACTGCGATTGATCAGATTCATCCGAACATTTTATCAGCTGGTGAGTAACCTTCACCTTTTGGTTTTCGTTGTATTTGATTTTAAGTTCAATTTGATTGTCATCAGCTACAATTTCGCTGTCCTTGTGACTTGACACAGAAAGTCCTAATTCAGCAAACTTTTGTTGAGCACCCAAGTAGCCTCTTTGTAAGTCCGGTTTTTGTGCCATTGTGATTATTTCTGCACTATTCCCTGTTTCAAAAAGCTAAAAGTTAATATTCTCTGTGTATAGATTTCGCTCTTCCGCGTTTCGTGAGTTCCCGTTAAAGAAGCACCCAGGAGACTGAGAGGAGACTTAGCTGAGCAAGACAGGAGGAAACGAGGCTCTGTCGCTGTATGTTAATACATTTATTACTTACAACACAGTTCAAAGTAGCTATTCCACGAGATACATCGGCACAAATATGACAAGGTGTATATCTTTGACATACGAACAGGTAACGTACATGAGTGGTTTAAAATACAGGTAAAACGGTGTTGAAATAACTGATTTTACATGATAAAGATTACACAATACATATCCAGAGAAATACGACATTGAAATTATTTAAGAATATGCAGTGATCATACATTGAGCAGAAACGTTATTGCAAGAAATAATTTATCCGTAATGTCGTACATTATCATAATAAAATATGATAAACAAGATAAACTGAAAGTTGACTTGACGTGAATTATTAACTTATCCTAACTAAGCTAGGAAATGATAAATTCCAGTCTTATCAGGTGTCAACATCTCCATATGAAAAACTGTGTCCCAAGATCCGGTGGAAATGATTCGGCATATAGATAGCCAGGAAACACGACATACATTTGGGTATTGGACTAAAACTTCGAGAATTAAACAATCTAGTCGATAAAGATGCTAGTACTTATATGAACTATTGATACATCCCTTAGGTCAACTAGTCATGGTGTGTAAAAAGATATTACTGAAAAAACACTTTTTGACGGATCTAAGGCACCTAATTACAACATCATGGTACACACTTAGTGAACTGTTAGATACTTTCACTACGAACGGGCACCGCCATGAGACTTACACTAAAATATTTGTCTGGTAATTAACCTTAAATGTACCTTTCTTCATCTCATTAATTTCATGTTCACTCGTAACACAGCACTCTAGCGACATCCCAATATGTACTCAGGTTATAACTTGTAAACATTGAGAGCTATTATTAACATTTTTATGCTAAAACAAATAGTATTAGCATGTGATTGTTTATCTTTTATGGGTATATAACAATAACAATATTGACCGAGGTAAATTAACACATACTATACAAGTTAACAATGTCATTGTCAACACGAAAACATGTTGTAAAAAATAAGACAATGTTGTATTTGACGACACGGAGTTAATAATGCTGTATCACATGGTCTTCATGCATTAATCTTACATTAAGCATCTCATTATGACAGAAATCACATATAAAGTCAAGTGATACGTTTTCCTGTCCGTAGAAAGTCGCTACTCGGACCATAAATACCCCAGAGCTGTTCTGAGATTTTCATACATTTACAGCAAACAAACTGTCTCATGTTCAGGGAGGTTAATTTTAAATGCATTTGAAGAAAATTAAACTTTCACTTGAAAATGAAAGTTTACATTTAAGTTTGAACATAACACTCTATACCAGGTAAGTTTAGCTTGTTCCCTTTCTTGTAAAACAAAAGTCTTCAAAATATTGAAGTATTAACAATTTGTAAACAGAAACACTTGTTTTGGTATGGTGCAATAAAATACGAATTGTTTAAGTTATTCAATCATCTTAGCTTGAAAACTTTATACGACTCCTAGGAGTGCTGACACATGACAAAAACATCCCATACACAGCCCCGTGGTCCCTAAAACAACCGACAAGAAGACATGAAATCAACATAAAAGCGCGAAAGTTAAATAGATGAACTTCATGTAACATTCCAAAATTAAAAATAACGGAATTCATTGTTAATCGTCTTTTTAACAGCATTTTCTACATGATACATATAAGTATTTCGAGTTCCTTCCTTGTTTGCTGGCTCAAATGTTGATGTAAATTAACGGTTTATTCTACACTAGACTCTGTGTTATGAACTTACCTGTAGTTTGTGCCTGTAGTCGCTGAGGCCTTATCAATACTTGGAAGATATATCTTGACAAACTTAAGTGTAAAAAAATAACACAAGATACGTACCTCGTATTAGAACATCAATCATCACACCTGATGTTGAATTATGGGAAGTAACTGTTGATGTGGAAAATATTTATAAGAATTTAGTTTTGTTTTATTTCATGCGGTCCGAATGAAAAATGTGACAAATAATATTATAAACACTCACAGGAGGTTTTTAGTAGGCATACTATGCGTTACAATGTATAGCAGAATATATTTGTCACGGCGGACATCATATAACAAAACCGATTTTTACGGTCAAATGCGCGGAGATAAGCCACGTTGCGTATTGAGTTGATTTTACAAAATCACTTTTAGCGAGTCTCTCTTACCAACTACATCAAATTCTATATATGTATCTCGAGAAATCGCACAACAGTGTCGGTTTTTTTTGTATCTAAGATGATAGTTGGAACATGTACTCCCTGCTTGTTATATAGCATCACATGTTCACTGTAATATACTTACACCACGTGCATTGACGGTTTTCTCGCGCGTGAAATACGTTTACATAATTTATCCAACTGATTTTAAATACTAACCTTCAAGATAATCATCGGAAATTTGGAATACAAACAACTAGTTGTAAACAGCGCATCGTTAAACGTTTCTTCTACCACAACTCAAGCAGCGAATCTTGGTAAAATGTGCATGTGCTTATTAATTAAAAGGGAATTAGGTGCAAAAAGCTTTTAATACTGAAACATTGTTTCCCATTGTCAGATAAAACCGATTGTCTGATCATGTCACATTCAATAAATTTGACCATATAACGTAGTATAACGCATCTATAACCAATTATACACTGTGCTTTCCAATGATAATAAAATACAACATTAAACAAAGTAGGATTTATTGATAACATTGTATTGACACCCATGATTTATTGCAAAACATTCCATAACCGCCCATACATACGATACATACCTTAATTCCATGATATGTGTTATACATTGATATTCATTATAATAATTAGCTGGATATTTTGTAAGTTTTATACATCTGTAATTTGGTGTAGCTAAATGTACATGTAGACTACAGGTATCATATAGAAAAATAAATTCACTTAACTTCCTTTAGATTCCACGAGCATTTTACAAACGTAAATAGCTAGAGTGGTTGTGTTTAGAATTTGGTGTTAGATGGTATGAACAGATATATTTATTTTTGATGTTTAACGATGTATCAGATTTGTTTGTTTTCTTTTTGTGCTCTAATTGTGAGAAAAAAGGATCTCGCGAGAGGATCACGAGACTGACAACCTTTATCATTGTTCTTGAACATCAAAACACGCTTATAGTTGGTGTCGGTTGTCCCCGCCAGGTTCCTTTTGACAGGGTATATAACGATATGAACGTAAAAATTTCTTATAGAATGAAAATACGACTGCAAGTAGATATGTGGGAACTGTATTGTAACTTCGTTATGTACAATTTACTGCAGGTGTTTAAGACTGTTCTCAAATCATTGATATTAACGTCAGTGTGTATATACACATATATGTTCACAGATTGATGACGTGTTAATATACGTGAACCATCCGTTACATTCCGCGCGGTATTCGTCCTTAACAAGCTTATACACACTTGTTATCCGGTGCCAAGAACGAATAAAAACAATCCTGTTTAAATTTAAAACAGACACTCGCAGTAGAGTGTTTAGATTTCAGCTCAGCTTGTTCCATGTTTGTATTCGTCTGTTATATCAAACATCTAAGGGGGGCAACTCTGTGTTTAAATCGGATAGAAAACTGGCCTCGCAGAGAAAGAGCGTTTCGTATTTCAGGATAATTTGTAGTTTTCTATCAATGAGTAATCAGAAGTTTTAACCAACCACTACTAATTTAGATATGCACTACATGTTAATTGATATTTCTGTGAAGGAATTCGGTCCGTGGTAACTGTCTTTAATTAACATAATTATTTTAAAACAATAAAATTACAGAAAGAATTGACACATATCTAAGTCATGATAAATGAACACTTCGTTATAATACATTGAGGAGGTTATTAAGTTAACAATAATAAGCTAGATTTTAATATCGACATCAGTATAGATACGCAGGCACGTTTTGCATATGTGATATAAAAAGATTGAGGCGGACATGGGTGATACTGTATCCAAATTTTGACAGCTCAAGCTTTGAATTTACTGACTAAAACTTGATAATATATCTGTGTGAATAACAGACCTCATAAAACATGTATTCCGTCGCTCAGTTAAAAATTTGGTGAAAAGTTTTGAACTGATCAAATGTATAATAGCTTTGGGCGTCTAGTTTCATCATTCGTAACAACAAAGTTTCATTTTTAGCAAGCAAGTACCGCAGTTTCCATTAATATAAGATGATATATCTGTGAATAACAGACCTCATAAAACACGTATTCCGTCGCTCAGTTAAAAATTTGGTGAAAAGTTTTGAACTGATCAAATGTATAATAGCTTTGGGCGTCTAGTTTCATCATTCGTAACAACAAAGTTTCATTTTTAGCAAGCAAGTTCCGCAGTTTCCATTAATATTAGATGATATATCTGTGAATAACAGACCTCATAAAACACGTATTCCGTCGCTCAGTTAAAAATTTGGTGAAAAGTTTTGAACTGATCAAATGTATAATAGCTTTGGGCGTCTAGTTTCATCATTCGTAACAACAAAGTTTCATTTTTAGCAAGCAAGTACCGCAGTTTCCATTAATATAAGATGATATCAGCAGAAGTCGGTGGAATCAGCCGGTGTGCAGCCATGTTGCGCGATGATTTGCGCGTTCTTTGATAGCAACATTTTGTCTGTTTTTAATAGACACCCAACTAGTTTCATGTGTTATGTACCACATCTGTATATGTAAGATAATTATTTTTGTGGTTTTACCGGGATATTACAAGTGAGATATACATCATGAATTGCCTTTAATACATGTATATAAAACTACCCTCTGTTGATAAATATTAGATACAACATTTATGGTGAATAACCCCTATTTTTGTCACGCACATAAATGTATCTTATACTCCCTGTCTGTGTGGGAACTGTTTGCCTATGTTTGTTGTTGCCTTTTATCGCCTCGTGTCAACTGTACTTCATTTTCGTGCGCCGCTCGGCAGATCTATCCTATTTACATTCCTTTGCACGGCGCGGGCAACTTTTTGCGAGAAGTGAGATACAGAGATGTTGTCTACAAGACTTTATTTATAACATTTTGATATTTTAATTTCTCGGTCAAATTCTCATACTTTAACACATGCTTCGCTCAAACATCTAAACAAATTCCAGATTACCAAACTTGTGTTCTAACGACTTAACTAAAAGTACGGACAAAAATAAAGTTGGAGTTATTTGTACACCGTCTCTGATTCACATGGGGTGAAGTCGGAAAATTGTATGTCGAAGTTGAATACATTTTAAAACAAACAAACAGACAAGCGAACAAACCTGGATTAATCCATACGTTTAATAGAAATTTAAAATCCAGATTATATTTATCTACAAAGAGAAAACGCTACAAAATTAAATAACAAAATACAAGATAAAGTATACGCGCTGGAATTCTATGCCATAAATACGCACTGTATAAGCACACTGCATTTTATTAAAAAGCGTTCACTGTCTGCTATACTCCAATACAGAGCATAAGTTTTGTAAAATCGTTCGATGGTTGATAAAATGTCACACATGACTCACCAGTAATTATTTCAAATAGATATTGTTATTTGTTCATTGTCTTGCATTGTCTTATTCAATCCATCAAGTAACAAAGTAAAAATGAGCGGCAGCTTAGAAAATCTCTTCAAAGCATTCCTCTTACTTCAAACTGTACTCTAGCATGGTAGAGAATTTAGACTCATCTGGTCCAAAGTTGGCATTTAATGTAATCTTGGGAGATTCGTTCTTAAATGGTTCGAGATTAGAATGTCCCTCGAAATGATTTCCTTTCTTTTCTAGTTGGAACCATTCTCCTTCCACAACGACAGCTACGTTCTTGGCACCCGGTATGACTACCTTCCAGAACACGCGTCTCAGAGGTGCATCCTTGTGGAGAACTAAGGGTTCATGAAGGTAACAGCCTTCCTTCCACTGAGCGTACTGCTTCGGGAATGGGAACACTGGATGTAGTGCTCGTACACAGTTGATCAAATAATTCAAGACGTTTGGCAAGGACTTGCTGTCGTCGTCATGCGGAAGGGCAAACATCTGAAACTTATAAAAGCCGGATTCTGGTAGATTGATGATGAACGAGATGACACCATGCATTGTTTGAGTAAATACATATTCTGATACATCTTTGTCGTTTCGGCAATCAATAAGCTGGTGTGTCACCTTACATTTATTTTTGCATTTGATTTTAATTTCCATTTGATTGTCATTCTGACGTATTTCGCTCTCAGTGTGACTTAATTCAGAAAGTCCTAACTCGGCAAACTTAGGTTGAGGACCCAAATAGCCCTTTGGTAAATCCGGTTTTTGTGCCATTTCTCAAAACTTCTTTACTGTTCGTACAGTTAGTAAACAAAACGTTTATATTTCCAATTTTCGAGTTCGCTCTTCCGCGTTCCGTGAGTTCCCGATAAAGAATCGCCTTGGAAACTGAAGGAGGCTGAGCCAACCAAGACAAGACGAAACGATGTACGTTCGCTGTATGCCAGTATCTGTTACAATACAGTTCAAAGAAAGAATTCCGCTCGTGTTTAAAATACCTAATTGATCAATAACAGATATTGAGCCAGCAGAAATATAAGAATGTGTGTATAGGACATAGTATGCATAAGTATGCAGTTGATACGTCTGTGGGTATGTTTATAATAATAAACAAGCATCCATTTCTTCTTATCGATTAATGTTATATCAAGCATAAATATAGGGTTTGTTAAAACATATCAAATATATGTATAATATTAAATCAAATGTTGGGTATAACAAACATATTTTACTACATTGGATCTGGTAAGGACACATATAGTAATCACTGATGTATTAAATATAAAGAGGACATCCGTGTGGTGTGTGTGATGTAGGGTGATGGTTGACACCTAAAACAAAAATCCAAATGAATTTAAACGTTTAATTCAGTTGTTTAATTTGACGTTACATTGTGTATGTAAACACTGAATTTTAATTGATGCATTAATGAATATTCCATGCTTTTTGTGGACATATAATGATTATCTTTACACGACATACACTATCATATTTACAAGTAAACAAACGAAAAGCCACCACCTGCGTTTTACGATGTTTTTAAAGTTTGTGTCAAAACAGTATTATATATTTGTCGTTAACTATAAATAAACAGCCAAGCTACTGTTTGAACATGTTCTCACATTTCAATAGTTCTACTTTATTTGCCATCATCATAAATCCTGAAATTGAGAACAATCAGTCCAAGACGCTTCCTGATCAAATAATTATCTGTTTCTACAAACTATTATAAACCACTATTTAGTGTACTACTTGCTATATAGCTGACCAGAGTTGTTTCATGTCAATTTCCGTCAGTTTGTATGTCTATATACAATACTTGGGATGATATTACGCTCTTCACAACTGAATTCTTTTGCCGGCGGACGTATTCATAGAAGTAAATATGAGCCTTATGTGAAACATCTATCAGATCAAGTTTATAAAGTGTTTATAAAACTTGAAGAAACATTTTAAAATATTTTTAACTAGACATGCTGCAGTGAGCTTACCTATAGTTTTGGCTTGCAGTTGTTGATGGCTTATCGTGGCCAAGAAGGCGGTATCTTGACATATTTTAGGAGGTATAAGATTCTAATGATTGTGCGATGAAATTATCGAGATAGACAAATAATGATTGTACGGGGGAGATTGAAACAGTCATAAATAGAATTAGAAATGCATGCCGTAACAATACGTTTCTCTTTGTACCTTACTGTACCACAAAATCATAGCGAAATAACTCACATACTGTAGATGGTGTTGATAAAATTCATTCAACACGTTTTGTAAATCTGTTTTATAAGAGATTTAGTTAATTATTTAACCATACGCAAACGCCCAATAAAGATATGTATTTTGAATTTTTTATTACATTGTCTATTTGGTTTTACATGCATCGTTTTTTGAGTGTATGAATAAACAATTTGTTGTTTAAATGTTTATCCGCACACTCCGTAATGCATGTTATGTATTTCACATTTACGAATACTTCCACATTGTATTCACAGCATTTTTAAAAAGTTTATTCTATAGGATTGTTTGTTGTCGATAGTGCTTGTGTGGTAGTATTTTACATTTTGTTCGCTTCACTGTGAAGCATGAGACTTAATGATAACCCGCATTTTCAAAAGATGGGCTCTCGAGATGCCGGGACGGACAACTAGCGCGTGTTTATTTAAATATTCTAGTATCATGAATCAGAAGTGCTAAAACCTGAAGGTGCAAATAAAATCTATTAATGAAAGTACGAGATAGTACAACTGTAATGATATAATTATGAGAAGATGTAACGTTCTTAAAGACTTTGTACGGACGTACGAGGGGTTTTTGGATAAAACAGTATAAGATTATATTAAGTTTGTTGTCTCAGTCGCTATATTGCCGTGGAACTTACGCATTAGAAGAAAAATTATCCCAAAATCTCGCTTGCAATGAATTCAGCTTTTGAATAGTGTCAATCTGTGTTGAAAGCAAGACAAATTAAAAATGTTCACAATTCAAAATTACCACTTTTATATCAGAGGCTGGTATTTTTTTGAATACAAGACTAATGTATTGATAACAATTATGATTGTAAGCATTAAATGCTGATAAAAATTATATACAACGTATATATGAATAATGCTGATAAAGATTATATACAACGTATATATGAATAATGCTGATAAAAATTATATACAACGTATATATGAATAATGCTGATAAAGATATATATACAACGTATATATGAATATATATACAACAGAACCGTTCTTTCACAAATATTGATACAAATTATAATCTCTGATGTGTAAGTACTTGTACATGTATTCATCCACATACCTTTTGTACCAGGCACTAAATGTCTGTTCAGATCTAAATGCTCATGAATTAAGATTTGGCAAAATTTGCTTACATACGTAAAATTTCTGCTAACAGGCGCGTAACCATGCTAAACTGAAGTGGATTCAAGAATATGATACCTTCTGAAAGTGGCTAATTCAATCCTATCTCAGTCAAGAATTTGATTGATTTTAATTTCTTAAGCTAAACTAAAGCTATTTTACCATCCATATATAATCCCATGCAACATTTTTTTTATTTTATTGTTATTGTTTGGGGTGAAATGATGTGGACTAACCTGTATACTCGTATGTAAGCAGGTACGTGACTGGCTAGTTATATGAGGTTCCATATCTTATACAAATGCTGTGCATGTGTTGTATGACTGTAAGCTATTTCAGCTTGAAAACGTGAAAAGTCGTGAAAGGTGAATGAGTGGAAAAGGAACAATTAAGTCCCAAATCTATAAAAATAGCTCCTTCATATTTTTCAGTGTATGAACGGGGGATACCTTGAATGAGTGAGATATTGTATACTAGTATTGTCTATAGGACATGTTACAATGAATACAAAAATGAATACAATTAATATAAAAGCCATATTTAACTGATCAAATCAGTAATTTGCAAACAACGTTGTAAAGTAACACCTGCATCATAACGAAGCATTCAGTCCTTGAAATAAAGATGTATCATGTTGTAAACATGTGTTTTCACACTAAACTATTGCATGGGTTTTCCCAGGGACGTACAAACAATGGTGTTCTACACCCATCATGATTCACTAATATCTAGACCCTCTCTTCACTGATAGTAGAATAAACGCGACTGTTCTCAGCGGTCTGTTTAAACCTGCACGCTGAGCATTACCTGGTTAAAAGTTTGTCACGCATGTACAAACCAAGCAATTATTTATTTATTTGTTTATTTATTTATTTATTTTTTATTTATTTATTTATTTATTTATTTATTTATTTATTTATTTATTTATTTATTTATTTATTTATCTTATGTACAAATTGTACGTTGAAACACAAAGGAAATATGGCAAGAAGACGGCATAATTCATACTCGCTCAGATTTTGTGTATTTTTGAACTGAAGTAGATAACGTTTAGAACAGTGTATAGTGCAGATGTTTTCATATGTTTCCCAAATACGCAGATCATTTATCACATATATCACTCGTGTTGATGTATGCAAAGATGTTCACAAATTGATGATTGGCGAATTAACATGTTCCGTCTGTGATCAGTTTCCATGCATACGTAAAGTATGGATAACAGAAGCAAAAACGATAACAGGCACCAAACAGAATCTCCCCAAAGAGAATAGACATTTAAAAATGATATACATTTAGAAAAATAAAGCTGACTCCAAAGAGTAGCCATGTTGGACCTTTTTACATTGGCATTGACTTCCAAAAAACTTTTGATTTAGTTTAGAGAGCGTACAGGTTTGTCAGCTAAACTCCGAAGTTATAATATTCCTGGTAAATTTTGACATATGTGGAAAACATCACAGTACAGCAGTATAAAATTATTTTTACTTTTGAACGATAAAAGATCTGATTTTTCAGTTGACAAAGGAGTCTTAAACAGGGAGAAAAGTTAATTAGTAGCCTTAATTCAATTAATACCTATAGTAATTAGTAATTAATGGAAGCTTAGTGTTAATTATGGAAAAAATAAAGTTCTAGTAAAAAAAAACGAAATGTAAAGATAAATTATGTCAGTCTTGAAATAATTCAAATATTTCGGCCTTTACCATTCAAAAAATAGAAAGTTGATGAAAACAAGGACACTAAGAACAAGCCAGGAAGGCACTTCTTGTACTTAAGAAAAAATACAGAATTTAGATTTGTCTATAGAATGCCAGATTAAGTTGTTTGATCACACTATTTATTTTTTGACCTATGGTTGTGAAATTGGGGATATACTAACCTATCAATGATTGAAAAAATACATACTTATTTTCTCAAATATATACTGCAAGTAAAAAGTACACCTCATGTTATGTTGTATGGCGATCTTGGGAGATTTCCATTATCTATTTGTATTATCTTATATATAATAAATGAAAATGTATAAGTTTTGTAACGCAGAATTTTGTTATAATAATGTAGAAAATCCTTGGCTTGTTAATGTAAAGAATACTTTTGATAAATGTGGTCGTAGTTTTGTTTGGGTAAATCAATTTTATAATGGATCTAAAACACATTTATTGTCTCGGGTTCAGCAAAATTTGAAAGACCAGTACTTACAATTATGGAACGTGGCTGTTGGCTCAAAAACAAAATACATTAATTATAGAATATTTAAAGTGAATCATGGCTTTGAAGATTATTTAAATATTCTACCCGAGAAAAATGCGAGAACATTTTTTAAGTTCCGGACTTCAAATCACCACTTTCCTATAGAAACTGAATGTTGGCGAAATATTGGAAGAAATGCTAGAAAATCTATAATATGTAATTTGAATGAAATCGGAGATGAATTTCATGTTTTTGATTGTTCTTATTTTTCTTACCTCTGGTCTCGGTTAATGCTAACTATCAATAGAAAAAAAATATACATGCATTTTGTAATTTAATGAATTAACGAGAACGCAGTAAATTATTGAAATTCTCTATTTTTCTTAATCAGGCGTTTATCCACTATAAACCCACCTGGCAAAATGTGTAACCTCTTACTTGTATGTAATTCTGAAATATCTATTATTGTATTACTATAATTTCACAGATTTATGCACCACAATCACGTCTATTGTATATCATCTGTCTGTACTAATATCTATACATAATAGTGACAGATGTACAAAAAAACTCTCAGAGATAAAACCCCCTCATATAATAATTACATGATTCGACAGTAAAAAACAGACCAGTCCCCTCCCGCCGCGCCCATCTAGTGATATAAAGTGTATAAACCAATTGTATGTTGTGATTTTGACAGTGTTGATTTATAAAACACCTCATTCTATAAGTAGGGATCACGTAATCAAATACTAAACTCTATCTTAAGACGAATCACTATCCAAATTTGGATTTTTATTTATATTTTTTCAGAAAATAAAAAGTAACATGTATCTAAACTTTCGTAACTATTATTGTCAGTTGTCAAAATCTTTCCACGAGACAGCAAGATAGCAAGGACCAAAATTGTAACTGTTACTATATTTAGCAATCACATGGGACAATATCTTGGACTACGTCACATGTAAAACATAGCAGTCACTTCCGATTGGGGGTAATCAATCTAATATCTAGATTTCGATTTCAACTAATGCATTTCAAGTAATGGATCACTTTGAAGAGTCATTGAAATTCAATGATTATATGGTAGTTTTAAAGTGATTACAATTGTAGACTGTCATGCATTCTATAACAACTGAACTGTTTTGAGCTAACATTAATACAGTGAAGCGTATTACTAATAAGGCATAATTTTTTTGTCTTATTCTGTTTACTATAATTAAACTGACATTAACTTTGTGAATGTTCCATTTTTTAAAGAAATCTTTAATTATTAAACTTCTAATTAGAATACTCTAAACTAGGCATGAAGTATCCAAGCATTTCTGAATGGTTTCAACCATTGACTATATCTTCAATACATATTGAATATCAAAGGATGGAATATTATGTAGAAATATTCAAGAAAGCTCTAAAGTTTTACGCTATAAGAATTACACAGAAAACATGCCCCTTTAATACCGTATTCTCTTTTCTGTATATAAGGGGCATTTGGATGATATTCTAAGATATAGGGTTTGATGATTTTTATACATATGCCAACAAGTACAATTATCTATAGTGTTACTTCTCTGTTTTCAAAGTTATGCAGAAGCGTCCCATGAAATACGTAAATTCTGTTTGACTGAGGATTAATTTCCCTTCTAAAAAAGAATGGCGACAAGTCACTAAAAAAAAGAATGACTATCATGTTCACTCGAAGGAAACTTTGTATTTGATTTTTGTTTTTTAAGGCCGCTCGTTAATTTATTTTGAATGTTTATCCCTCAACATTGATAAAAAATGACCTCAGACACAAATAATAGTAAGTCATATAAAATATGCTAACTGCTGACCCAAAAAACATTGTGTAGAATTGAGTATTCCATCCCTAGAGGTTTCATTGCATCTTTTAAAAAGTCTTAAAACAATTTTTAAAGGATGCCAATTTTGTATTGGATTTGATTCAGGCAATGAAATTCCGAGACTTTCTCAAAGTCTATGGTTGATGTTATAAATACGTATTACTCTTTTACCTACAAAACACTTGAATCTATATTTTCTTTAATAAACATGTTCTTTAAAAAACTTGTTATGTCATGTATTACTTTCACATTTTCAATGAACCCCACTGATTTGTAATTACTATAGTTCATGAACGACGTTTTTGAACCATGAATGCCCGTGAACATTGATCATGTTGTTTACAACGAGGTATGTGAAAATATGCATACCTCTCCATGAAGTTTAACCGGACATTAAAATCATATTTTACTGAGTAGCGTGTTTTTATTTGTTTACGTGTTTCCCGTGGTCATCAAAATAACAATATCCGGTAGTACACGTGTACAAGTATTTAATACTCAGTGAATTTTTATTTATTTTTTTTTTAGGTTTTTATACCAGGAAATAAAAAAGGACATGGTGTGTTTGTTTGTTTGTTTTATCATGTATACAGTGTTAATTGGCTAATTGCGTAAAAACTATTTTCTACAATACTGGACTCAATTCTTAAGGTGGTCGTGTACATGTAAGACAATTTAAGATTTGTATTACCTGTTTATATGTGTTAAAGTAAAAAGAAACGCAGCACGGAAATTCATACAAGTTAAGTTTATTGTATGACAAAGAGACTATTAAATAATTTAAAAGCGAGCTTACATTTTTTTGAGAAGTGGTACTACATTATTTTGTTTGACTTAAAAGAACAAAATACAAAGTTCGGTAATTGAATAACATATTACAAAGAGACAGCAATTTACATCTTTGAAACGTATTGCATCGTAATTAGTCGTGCAGTTTCCACAGATTCCACATTGTACTTTTACGTCTGACTTAATTTGTTACTACGTGTATATACATGTAGGTATGTAACGTAATATGACAAAGCTGGGTCTCCCGGGATGATATAAGTGATGAGGACATAAGTTACTTTTTATGGAACTCTATCTCCGTTATTCTGCCTTATTTTATCTATGAATCACGTGTGCATTAAAAATCCCACAACTTGGATTACTAAGAATTCATGACTTCATTCTGTTCACGTTTATAACACTGACATAATGAAATTATTTAAACTTCAATATGAGGCAACAAGGAACAACACGTTTGTAATCATTTCGTAATGACAACGTAATATTTATAGTATATTTTTTGCTGCAGTATCTTTAACTTTGACTTATCTATTTTTATGTAGATTGCTTGTATACTTGTTTACCTTGTGTGTATATTTAATTTCCTAAGCATTTTTTTTTACTTTTGATTGGGAATCCAGTGTTAGTATTTTGAGGTATTAGTATCGATATTTCACTCCGGATAATCAGCAGTATGGTTTTGTATAATTTAATATAATTATGTAATGGCTTCTCTGACTCAATTGTCCATGTTAAGTAATATAAAATACTACTCTTTTAGTGACATCACTACACTGCTGCTTCTTGACTGAAATTTATCATTAAAAAACATTACAAACGTTTGTGGAATAAAGAAATGAATAAAGTTTGTGTTAAAATCACTATTCGTTCCTAGGATGAATTTTAAAACAGCGTTTGAAAATTCAAAATTTTAGTTTCATCACCTAACACTAGTACTGTCAGATAAATGACAAATGTCAGATAATTGTCACAAATCAAGTATACACTCACTGAATAAGCATGAGACTCTACCAGACATTTGAAGGGGTCAAACAGGAATAAAATATGCTCGCGTAGATTAAAATTACAGTATTACAAAATAAACATAAAAATATGTGAGTACTTTATTTTTACATAATGGATAAATAATAAATGTTTAATTATAATACTGAAGAACACCATGGTCAACATGTAAAAGTAAATCATGTACTTTAAGATGCAAACATCAAACCCAATGACATGCTAATAAATACGTTCACAATGAATTGGAATAATTAATATAGGCATGAATGAAAAACAACTAAACAAACTAGTACTTATTCAGAACTTAATGATTATACATACGTAAATACAATGTACGTGTATATTATAGTATGAATTATACAATAATGCTTGGAAACATCAGGACTACAAAATTTCATGAATCAGAGCTGATTAAATACTCACTGATAGTTACTCATTGATAAATACTCACTGATAGTTACTCACTGATAAATACCCTCTGATAGTTACTCACTGATGAACGTGCACTAAATATTAAAAAATCAAACAAACACTTAAACACTCTAACGCATATAAAAAAGGTAACAGTTCATTCGATGATATACAAATCAACTGTTACTGAATTGTCCGCTGGAATTATTGACCGCCATCAGAGCACGAACCGTGCCTTTAATTGGAGTCCTACAGACCGCACATGACGTCAGGGCTGGAATACACTGAAAACAGCTGACCATATGTCCACATGGGAGTGTAACAATACATGCTATCGCATCAAAACATATTTTACAAGTTACTGGCTCTTTTAACCTTCTATTCTCTTCTCTTAATGTATCCAAGTTTTCAATATCTATATTGTCCAGATTTGACGTATTCACATCATCACGTTCATCTGCAACACCACAATAATCCTTTGCTTCATTATTCATCTCTGTTAATATTCTTGAAAGAGTATCAACTGTGAACGTATCAAGTGTCAATTTTCTAACTGAATCTTTACTAGCAATGGATTCTCGTACCGTAGTTTCATATTCTTCACATTTCACAGCAGGCTTAATAACATCAATGGCGTGATAAGCTGAACTATTAATTGTGTCATTGTATGCATTTTCTGTTTCATTTTGTACTTTCCTGATATACTGATCTCCTTTGCTCCTACGAACATGAGGACAGTGTCTGAAAGCGAGGGCGTGTTGTTCCCAGGGGTCAGCAAAGTCTGGCCAATCGCGGAGCGCCCCACCACAATCGAAACATTCCACGACGTCATCTTTAAGTGTGTAAACAAATCCTGCTTCAACCAGTTTTTCTACACAAACCTTTCTCTTGGGCCACTTTTCAAATGTCTTAGCCCTTGCGACCATAGTTGCATATCGCGGATGTCGCACATTTCCAACTATTATGTTCAAATCGTCGCAAAACTGTTTTCTTTTATTAAACTTGTATGTACGGTGTCTACTTTCTTCACCGGTGTAATGATTTCTACTCGTACAAGTACTTGTATGTGAGTCATACTGACCATTACTAGCGTTGTTCTGTCTTTCTATCTGTCGCTTAAAATATCGTTTCATGCTAGAAAAGCCTTCCCTATCATTTTCAAACGAACCTGGATTGTAACTGGCCATATCGTTCTGTACAGTGACTGTGCTCATAATGAGGTTGGTACACCACCAGGATGCAATTTATGTTACAGTTCTACTATTTTTGGAGAGTGGTGTAATGGGACTGGTAATCCAAACACTCCTACCAATGTAATGCTGTATTTACAGATAACGTTATTATTCATATAACTAATACTTATATTTTAATGCGTCTGTTGGATAAATATATTTGTACATACATAAACTGGAATCCCAAAAATGTTTTATTGTATTGCGTAATACCGATACTTTCATAACAAAAGTATTTATCAAAAATGAAATGTGCGAAAGTCACACACATCTTATTATATTTATCACGACAAGTGTGGGTTTATAAACATGTAAACTTTGTGTATCCGATGATATTTTTATGTTTATACGTGATATTTATAACTAAGTATAAAGTAAAGGGGCGCGGTCGTCATTGTAGTCACTATACGAATATGCACATTAAATAAGTTATTTATCGTCAGTAATTTTATTCAACTACGCTATGAAAGATTTTTGTTATCTATGACTGACTTAATAAATTACGCGTATAAACATGTATAGTTCAATTCCTATATATACATGTATAATGTTCCATTGCAGCAGGAAATGATAACAAGTAGATTGTTGTTCATTCTGTCTTATGTTTTGTTTTATTGTGTTGTTGAGTGATTGTAAGTATGATACGTTTTTTTTTCAAGCAAAAAAAAAATCCCTGGTTTCCTGGGCGTACTTTTTTCACACTTTTTCATTGGAAAACCCTTTTCTACAACCAAACAGCGAATTATCGCGTGACTAAAAGAATTTGTTATACATGTGTGACGTTTTCAGTAAACGATAAGAAGGTTTTTAAATGATTTCCTAAAAATTGGTCGTCTAATATTAGCATTTAATAAATACGAAAGTCGCTATTAATTCACATAAATGCCAGGTATTGTGAAAAACTTGTATTTGCAGAACCAAAACTTAGCACTTTGGTTACATTTGTTATGCATAATGTACAAAAGTATTCTAGTTTGACACCACAATATTCTAATTGCATTTTACTCGTGAAATAAGAACACTTGTGTAGATTCATTTAATAAAGAATAGGAATATTTTCTTACCAAGCAACTTTAAATATCCTAATTGAATATACTTGTATGTAAGAGTTATAGATTTATCCTTTTATCTCTGTCCACTCTTGTTTCATACGTTTATTTTGTATTCTTCCATAGTTTGTGGACTGTTTCACTCCTGTATTACGACATGTATTTAGGTGCCCCTCCAATTTGTTCTGTTTTCATATCCCCTAAACCGATGTCTGGTGATTTAATTGGTAAATGTGATATCGTCTTCATTAAACATATTTTTCATGCGAATTCGATATTATACAGTATGCTGTTGTGTTCCATTGAGAGTTGTTCTCTTCTCTTCCATGTGTTTGTTTGATGAAGTCCTATACATGTATATTGTTTTTTTTTTGCATTTCATGGCGATTCCGGAAAGATTTTCCCATGATTTTTTTTTTCATCTTGTTGTTTATAGATTAACCAAGAGACGTCTACCAGACCTATATTAGGTTACTATGGTTTTATCAAATGATAAACATGCATGTGAGTACCAGAAGGTCTTCTTTGGTGTTAAGAAACTAATGGCGTCTTTTCGTAATGAGTAGAAGTAATCCTCCATACAAGACGACAGAAATCACTGAGAGGAGTCATTTCTGTTAAACCCCAATATTTGACTTTGCTCATGATAACTTGAGCTGACTGGTGTACTTTAAAGTATGTTTAAATTCTACTGTCATCTGGTATATCAGCAACGTGGGCGAACTAACTTCCACGTCCAAAATGGCGTCGCTTTATCCAAAGCCGGGCAACAAGTATACCTTAGTAATCGCGGAAGAGGAACTGCATAACTCCAAATTACATAATTGTTCAGACAGGTAGTTCCCGACATGTTCCAGGAAAACATTCGTCTGATTACCTTCACGTTGTGTATTGTTTTTGTTGAGATGAAGTAAAGATACCATCATCTTATCACGTGTCATCAAAGTAGTACGTACAGTTTGTAGTCAGGTATAACAGATATACAACCCGTTCTTGTTCTTATCTCCTTCATCTAACCACTGGGGTTTGTCTTTCATGTTAGGTGTAACTCGAGTATTTAGCGTAGTTAGGAATTCAAAAAAGATATTCAAAGTATATAATATATTAGTTTTAACTTTTAATACGTAAACCAAACTTGGGCATTTTTTCAAGCGGTTAACTGTTGGCACCATAATGATATATGCATAATTGAATGCACACATGTAATACATGATGTATACTGAACATTTTGTAACAATAAGATTACATGAAATTCAATAACCAAAAATATGGCATCAGAGTCAAAGATCGCTCCAACGTGTAAGATTAATTCTTTGATATTGAAACATGTTTTATATGATACTTCCTTGATGTATTGGCAGATAACTATGATTTGTATTACAGGAACGATATGAAAGATGATGACTGTTGATTTCTAGAAGTTTGTATTCATATCATTATTAATATAATTGGGTTTTCGCCTGTGAGAAATACTTGTAGCTTATCGAATACCCAAGAGGAGTGTTAACTGTGAATTAATTACCGTACTTTAGGAGCTATTTTTAGGAATCAATTTATTTTCAGTTCCGTCCAACAATCAACAAATTCCGAATTGTTATATTTTTGTAAATCTGGCAGTTCACCAATTACAACATATCGCCATACTATCATCTATCAGCACGGTACTTACCGGTAAGTCCAGGTAGATAGAAGTTCTTATAAAACAAAACTTGTAAAAACTGAAGGCTTTTGTCTTTGGTCCGAAATTCAAACCCTTTCATTTCAGTCACAGTTTATAAAAAAATCAATAACAGACCGAAAGTTTAAAACTGCATGTAATTATGAAATAAGATATCTTGACTTGCATGAAGAAAGGTAACTTAATTGGTGTCATTATTGTGATCAATGGTCGACTAGATCTGTGTTATATCAACATGTCAACCGCGACGGACTGTATGATTAACACATGATGTAACATTTCTCAAATTCGTGTTTCACGGAAATGTTGTCTTTGCCAAGTCTATCATGTAGAATGTCAAAACATCTCACATGTGAACGATTCTAGGCATCTCTAGTTTGTAACACCTTAAAATATTTACCTGAAAACAATCCATCAGGCATATTTCCGGGACTGAGTGTATAACATATAACCAACCAACTACAGACAGACAAATGGGAAAGTTTTCCGCATATTGAAATGATAAGCAGTGGTAAATTTATCGCGAAACAGAATAATCGATCGTCTTACAATAGTATAATCGACCATTGTACTACAGTACTTTGCATACAGTCGATCGTTCAACAAATTTTAATCGTTATTAATAAAGTACTAGTATAAGAATCGATCATTTAATCTTGTAACAGTAAAATCGATCATCTCACTGTAATACGACCGACATCAATGTCTATAGAATCAGTATGATGCGATGCTGATTGACTTTGATCACATTATCACGGACATGGTAGCATGTCTTAATTTCCTATATCTTATTAATGTAGGAGTTTATCATAACTTCAAGAAACCATATCGCCTATTGGCAATCCTATGGCGAGTTCAGGGCGTGGTCATCAGCTAATATTTGTGTTAGACGTAATTCCACTGCCTATCCATACTTACAATCAGCACTTGTATTTAATACATGTACGAACCTACATGTTAGCATGCAAAATATTTTATGTCCGTAAAACATATACATATACCTTCCTAGATCGTGTTTGTGGTTACTTAATGCTGGTATTCATGGAACGATTTAATACGCACTGGAAGGAATGGAATTAACACTTGAGTTTGTTTCTTAAAATACTTCAGTTACAGATAGAACATAATCTGCATATTGCGGTCGGTATGCTGTAAAATCAGCTTCCTGGAGAGTTCAGCTACAAAATAAATGTTTAAACTGATTACCAGTCTAATAACGTGTAGTAATGTTGATCTGAATACTTAGGCCTAAAAAAGGGTTTGTTTCCGGTTACCCGACCGACCCATTTTTTACCTGCCGACCCATAAGTTTTTTTACGGCATCCAAATCTTAGTGATATATTGTAATTTTCACAACAGTGTTGTCGATATACGCGAAAAAAAACATAAAAGAAAAAAATCCCCACTTACCAACCCATATTTTTGGGGCATGTAACCGGAACCAAACCTTTTTTTGTTTAGGCCTTATCAGTAAAAAAGTAAAATATAACGTTACAGAGAATCTCAGAATTATAAACTAACTGTTAAACTAACACACACTACACTTCAGTGCCCAATTGTATAAACATTGGTTAACTTTAACCAATGGGTTAAATCAGAGTTTTGGTTAAAATTTTGGTTAAATGTTCGGTTAGCTGTTGTAGAAAGTTTTGTTTAAATTTAACCGAATGTTGTTTTTGTTAAAGCTCAAATAAATCTAACCCAAGTCTAAGATGCTTGTTAAATCTTAAAATAAACGGTAACCAGTACCAAAATGGCAGCCCTTTTAAAATGTTTAAATGACTTTTTTAATGGTTAGTAAACCAAAATGGTTAAATTTAACCTTGGGTTAAATTAACCATTTGGTTAAATTTAACCAATGTTTATACAATTGGGCGCAGGTGATTATGATTTATATATATATTGAGGTAAGCGTATTATTGTATAAAAAACAACAGACAACAACAACAAAAAAAAACAACAACACGAGCATCAAGGCCACACAACAATATAAAACTAAAATATCATAAATGTAGTCTACATGTATATCATTAAGGCTTGTAACAGAAAAAAAAACAGTGTAATACAAATAACATTTACATTCTCTAGATCTCAATCTCACATGCTTTTTAAACACAAGCTTCCACAATTTCACAGGTGAACGTGAATTATTTCCAGACTTATAACCTTTATAACAAAAAACTTCACTTAAATTCCCCATATAATTACCTGTCTTATATATTTTATCTGAGGATGGAAACTTTATCGTTCATATTGAAAGACTTATGGTCTAAATGTTTAAAGTGCATTTGTTTGTATGTGACAGGTTTCTATTTAATGAGTTCATACTGGTATGGCGGTGCTGTCTTCTTCAGAAGTGCACGTACAGTAAAAACTCAATAATGAGATCATTGAATTGAAAACCGGTCCGAAAATATGTGGTCGTTATAACAAGGTGGTCGTAATATTGAAGTGGTTGCTCTATGCGATTTACTGTACATTTATCCGTACCAAATTGTACTGCGCCGCACCGCTACGCGCCGCCCCGTACCGTATCGCACCATAAAACATTCGTAGTGTGGACACCTATCTATTCCCATTCATGTCCCGGTCAGTGAGAAATACTGATTAGATATAGTTATCATACAATTATTTCGAGTTCTTGACAAACAGGTGTGAATTTTACTTCTATCCATTTCTTTTTCTATTGAGCTGTTTATAACCGCAGACAATCTTTGGGGACATACGTGGAGTGTGGCATGTTGAATTGCACCGCTTTCTCCAGCTTAAGAATCGCTTCCAGACGTACCAAATAGTTTATTCATTGTAATAACAAGTAAGCAGAATAAAAATATACTGCAAAAATATTTAATGTTTCTCGACAAAAACTGTTTGAGAATCGTGGCCAAGATGTGTATACCTCTCAACAATTTGTACACATCGTTCTGCTGAAAACGCACAATTTCTTTGTACTGGATAAGAAAACGCCGCTTGTTAGCGTGAACATGTCACAGATATATCAGAATAAAAATAGAACCGACGTCGATGAGGAGATATTATTCTTATTGCATTCTTATGATTTATATGTGAATAGATAAATTAATTATATCCTCTGCATGTAATGAAACTGATGTTTTTGAGAGATATTTATAGCACAGCTCATTGATTTTTGCAAAGTGATGTTTTTACTCGGCGACGTATCGTTTCAGCACGTAAATGCATCAACTGATGTTCATTTAAAATAAAATAAAATTTGATGTACTCAATAGAATGAAGATTTTTTATGGAATCGTGTAATGGAGGTGCTTTAAGTTTCCACTAGTCTTTATTTGTATATAACACTGTGAAATAGTGCCATAGCCTGACCCAGTACTTGAACCGAGGCAATCTAAGGGGCCGTGCTCCACCGATGCGCTCCAGTGTAGCTACGGCGGTTTAAAATGATGTGGTAAAGTTGATTCAATTCCAACATGTCCGTACAAAATTCTAAAATTTCAATCACGTGACACCGCCGGTAAATATCCTAACAAAATATGACTGTTCAGCTAAAAATATTTTGTAAGTTAAGGGGGTGTTGGAGTGTTTTCATGCTTATTTAACAACTATTCATCAATTTTATTCCCAACTCATTTCTGTATTATTAGAATTCATAGCTCTACAGTCATACCAGAATACTGCCGTGCCGTACGTGCATTATGAAATCTGACTTAAGGTATTTGTGGTAATCATATCTTATTAATTGAAATGCAATTTATGTTTCTGGAATCGTTTCAAGTTAATGTGTAGAACGTAATAATAAATGCCAGGAGTCGACGTAATGATTGTCTGTTTTCTAAATCATCGGATCTTGTGTTTCACGAGTGCTTGGAATTCGCCGGAAGTCAATGTATGGCGCACGCATGTATTTATTACGTTGAAATGTTGTGTTCGAATCCCACAAGGATTGTTCAGAATGTAATTTGCTGATCAACTCAATCAGAATGTGTTCATTTGTTGTGTACAACATTGCCACATTCAGAACAATATGTTTTGGGATTATTTTTTTCGCTGCGTACAACGCTACACCACAGAAAAAATCAACACCTGATTCTCACATATTTTAGAAAATATTTGTTTTTGCCAAAATTGCATTTATTGGAATAATTCAAAATCATATCCATATTTCCAAAGATCATTGTGACTAAACTGGGGGCATTCACATCACTCAATTATATTATACCAATACTGTAGAATATATCAATAAGTTTGTATGAGTAATTTAGGTCCCAGAAATAAAACAATTGTTATTGTAGATTAATTACCTTTAAGGAACAATTTATTTAACATTTCATGTCGAGGGTGATAAGTGTCAGTGACTAAATTCAACATTAAAATGACTGCTGTAGATCTTACCGGTGTTTTGGTCTCTCACTTATAACTAAAGATTAGGTAAATATATACTGAATATTAGATTAGTACTCGTAAAAGAATGTAAAATTATTCATCAATAATAATAATAATAATATTCATCATGTAATGCTAGATAAATCATTCAATTACATGGTAATAAACTGAAGATCTCCGTAATTATGTTAATGACGTGAGACTATCATATCTGGATACTTTCTATCAAACTTGTTCATTGATTGATTACATAAAGGGAGACAACTATTACTGTAATAAATTTAACATTTGAAGAGTTATCTTCAATATAACCTGTGCTTGGAAGATTGGTGTATTATCACTAGAATTGCCTAATTTTCTTTAATTTTATTGTGATTATAGGATTATTAACAGCGTTATTGACATGCTGTTCATCAATCGAGAGATCCTGGTCTACCAACCCGTAATGTTCACCTCAAGAAGTCACCTACAACATGACAATGTGAAGTGTAGATAGGAGACTGTTGACCTTGAATGTTGGTATCAAGTGGTAGAAACATATGTGTACATCATCTCCGGTATCTGACCCACAAAATCCAGATCTTCAGTTTTTTAAGTATAAAAGAAGAAGAGAATATCCACAAAAATATTTTATTGCATGTTTTGTACAATGTACATGTTTTATATTTGTGTACAAAATATCTGTATAATTACTGTGTAGACTGATAATTAAGGCACTTCATTTATATACACCATCAATATCAACCATTGTATATAAAATATCAAGAACCAATACGAGACTAACGGTTTAGAATCATCCCTGGATTGTATAACACAGATAAAAATATTCATTCTATTCAATCTATTCTTTATGCCATAATATAAGCAGATCTATACAAACTTCATGTATGTTAATCTCTTGAGATCACTGGATGTTCTTAGCAAAACCAAATCAAGCAAACTGAACTGAATACATAAAAAATAAATATTCTGGGTTTTTTTTAAAAAAAAGACAAGTCATTTTTCAGATTTTGAACTTAATTCAATAGCCACAGTTTTCTTAGAAATATAAAGTGCAGCATACTGGAACAACATAGACAACCCATGACTGAACACATCAACAATATCTATGATAATACAACAGCAAATGATGGGAGTCTTGTATGATTTTATCTGGAAAAGGATGGCTAAGCAGGTACTTAGCATATTTGCTTTGAGAAATAAATGAGAAAAACTAACCTTAGAAAATACAATTTTAGTTGAAGCTGAACAAAGTATTTTAGTTTATACATAAAATGAACTATTTTGTAAGTAACATTGTTCAGACAACCTTAAACATTTTTCAACACCCTGAACTGTACACAATGCTTGTTCTTCAGAGTTTTAAATATTAAATATGGCACACATTGGTCCCAAAATGTAGACATGCAAAACACACCAACTGTCAGAAACATCCTAAAACATTTAAAACAGGCATGACAAAAAAATTACCAACGTATGAATACATGTCATTATTTTCTAGTAACAGATTAGGATGACACTTATTAGAAGCAATGAACCTTATTTGTTCTAATTTTGGTCAGTGATATAGAATTAAACAAAATTTGAATGTATAAACCAAGTATACAAGAAAAACTATGCTGCAGAGGTTTTCAGGAAGAACAATCAAACTATGTAAGATGTAGTATAATTCAGGGTTATTTCACAAACCATTGATATATTTTTCTATTCAGAACATACAGACTGGAGAATACATCCAAAACAAAACAATAGCCATAATTCATGACAAACACCTCACATGTAAACATCAGCGCCATTTTAAATGACGAGGCAAAACACCAGTAGGTATAAAAAGTTATACCTGTATGTTACTTAACTAACTTTATCACATAACCTGCGGTCCAGGAGTGCCATAAACCCGTGCCATAAATATCGTTCAGCACTGCCAAACCGTGCAATAAATATTCAAATTAGTCAAATCACAACATTTGCATATTTTGTATTAGAAGTGAACAGTCTACACTAGACGTCTTGTTCATAGGTCATCCTATAGTCTGTTTCATTTTCTGTGGTCGTTTTTACTGTTATGTGATAAATAGAATCTTGCATTCGTGCTCATCCTTTACCATTTTTATTAAACTCGTTGACAAAAACAATATATAAATAATATACATATTATTTAGTCAACTCGTTTAATAAAAATGGTAAGGAATGAGCACTCATTCAAGATCCTCTATGTACAGCTACACGATCTTCTACATAAAACATATAAGTTAACAAATTAACGAAGTACTGCATACATAATGCACACACAGTATAAATACCAAACACTGAGTGTTCTACACATACAAAATGTCTTCATAGTGAGTAAATGTTTACTTTAACCAGCCAATAACAAACACCAGAGTCTAATGGTAGAACACGTTGCACTGAATACTACAAGTTAAAACTGATAAGATTCATTTAGCTATTATTTATATTCCTACAAATCATTAATATCAACAATGATACAAAAACAACCATATGATAATTAATACAAATACAATGCTGTGATGTCATATGTAGTAAATGAAGGATTATATTGTATACATGAACAAAATTAGAACCCTTAACACCATTAATATAAGCATAATAAAATAAAACTAAACAGCTTGTATTATCATACAGCAGAATACTTAAAATGTCAAAGAAGTAAAATAAAACACAAATAAAGGTAAAAACATCCACAAGTCTGACTTGACTAGTGAGTGTAATAAAAAGAATTTGTTGTTAGATTATTAAATACTGATGGAACAAAAATAAAATGAAAATACTGAAGATCAGTGCGTGAAATAACTTCATGAATTTCGTATTACCTTTTATAAATATTGCTATTCATGTCTCTCTCCTAATAAACATACATACATATCCTACTCAATGCCCCACTTCTAATAAACATACATACATATCCTACTCAATGCCCCACTTCTAATAAACATACATACATATCCTACTCATGCCCCACTTCTAATAAACATACATACATATCCTACTCAATGCCCCACTTCTAATAAACATACATACATATCCTACTCAATGCCCCACTTCTAATAAACATACATACATATCCTACTCAATGCCCCACTTCTAATAAACATACATACATATCCTACTCATGCCCCACTTCTAATAAACACCTCAACTCTATTCACACCCCTCTCCTAATAAACACACACACCCTGATCCACACAACCCACCTTCTCTGAAAAATGTCTTATAATACTTCAAATTATATTCAGTGTGTCCACATATACTTAAACTCTTCACAAATTGAAAACAAAATCTGTAAAATATAATCCCTCCAGGACGTACATGCACATCAGACAATTTTTTTTAACTGAATGACTTACAGATAATGTATATAAAAGAAACATCAAACAGTTGAATGATGTAGTGTCACTTTATAACATCAGAATTTTAAGTACACAATTTCAAAAAGTCCAATAAAAAATAATGGAATGACAATGATTCTTCTGTCGAGTATAAAACTTGAATGTCATAATCAATCTTATATAAAATATATGATATATTCTAATGCATCTGTATAAATGTAGACTGCATAAACTAGAGTATTAACATCCAATTAACAAAATAAATACATACATTAATATATACAAAATTCTGATTTGAATAAAACTTTAAAATATCATACAAATATCTAATATCAATCAACATAGCCATTAACAAGTTCAGAGGACAAAATAAACAAGTTTTTGAGCAAGTATTAAGAGTATCAATATTTACTACAGTTAGATAATAATTATAGATAATTGTGTGTCACCAGAAAACATTAATGAACTAGACATAGACTTGATATTCACAGGTATGTTTGATCTTAATGCTATTTAGATTAGTGAAATACAGATGACGTCTTCATAAGTATAAAACTACCGGTAAACAGAAGATTTTGTAATTACAAGTTCACATATGAATAATTAAGATTATGCTGCTGGTACATGAACACAACAGACCTATAGGACAGAATCATGTGATCAACACACATAAGATCATCTTCTATCAGATCGTAATGTCAAGTACAATATTCTAAGCTGATCCCAGAAAACTAGACTAAGTATTGTATGAGGAACCAGTCTGAAAAATGAGGCACCGACCCCTTTGTAAAAACCCCAAACTCCCTCTTTCTTGAATATTTGTGTGAAACAATTAGGCACACTTTTGTACATGGTTCCTTTACCATGTATGTCTACTGGCTGATTGTACATACGTGTAGATACCACATCAAATGGAGTCATACAAGCCACAACAACAAATCCACCAACAACACTGGCCAGTAGAGAATTAAACACACTGTTAGTTTCAAAAAGCTGAAAGTAAAAAGTAACATAAGATTTGCATTAAGTTAATGAACATAAAATTCAGTATATAATAATAACAGAAATTTTGATGTCACAGTGCTGATTTTTAAGGGATAAATGTTCAAATGATGTTTGACATAAAGGATACTAACTTTTACAAAATACAGGACAGAGTTATTGAATCTGGCCTTTGAATGCATTTGACCCAATGATAATAGAGACATCAATTTTCATAAAAGCTTGCTAAGCTTAAACCAAAACCTCATTATCAACTGTCCCACACTCTATGGACAGAGGTTACCAGCATGAACCAAGTTAAGTTATCCATCTTTTATTGTATATACATTATAACAAACATAATGAAACAGTATACCTTTAAATTAACAATATATTCTTTAGCAGTACTAAATGTAGAAAGTTGAGCAGCAGAACCCACCATTACCCTGGACACAGCAGCTGTTGTACCACGCCATAATCCTAGGTAAATAAACTTAAAGTTAACATAGAATAAAATCACTGCCTTGTTTCATAATCGTTATTCCAGAGTCCAGTCCGACTATTCTAAATTAACACTGAACTTAAAAAATGTAAATTTTCAGTGACTAGCTGTCTTATACAACTAATATGCTATCAATTTTGAGGTATTTTCATGTTGAGTTTTTAAGAAAATTTACTAAGACGTCCTTTCTAGAGGTAGGTACCCAAGCCATTAGTGATGTCGTATGATACTGAGAATCTAATAAGTAGTTTATTAATTCTGTTGTTTAGGCTGTTCTTTTGTGCAGTAAAAAACCTGCAGAAATGTTGTCTTTTGAAGTATAAAGAGCAGTCTTTGCAACTAACCCACTATCCAAAAGCCAAGGCTAGTGAATTACTATTCTCGCTAGAGAACTTTCTCAAAATTGTGTATTTTCAATAACTCACATATATTTTAAGCTTGTGTTTTCAAAAAATTAGTTGAACACTACTCATGCTACTTAAATTGAAACAGTTAGAGTAAATTAGAGCAACATATATGGCCACAAAAATCTGATACTTACCTATAACTCCATGTTGTTTAAATATCATAGAGAAACCTTTATACATAGAATCATGAGGATGTTGTGTTCCTACAGCGATAGCTTCATTAGCCCTGGCTTGTAGATGAGTCTTCACCTGTAACACCATATACATGTAAAAGCCCAAAAAGAGCAGTCTTAATATTAGGGGTGAGCATCGGTTAAAATTAACCGATTCCGATTCCAAATCAATTCCAATTACACGATTCCGATTCTCACCAATTCTGATAAGTGTTGTTTAATGTAAAATAGTAATTGTATATAACATGTTACCATACAAGTGACCTCTTTGCCCTGTTACCCTGCATGTTTAAAGACGCTTTGTGATGATGTCACACATCTCATGAATAACGAGACTTTGGAGGAAAAAACTATGCAAACTTTTTTATCTATTTATTTCAGATTTCAATGGAGAAACATTTGCTATTTTAGAAAATCTTATTATGACTAAATATCAACTTATATTTATATTGAAAGAACGGGTTCCTAAAAATTAATCGATTCCGGTGCAAGTCAGAATTTGGATCTGGTACATACCAGTTCCTGAGAACCGGTGCCCATCCCTACTTAATATTTGAGTGGTCTGATTATCAAGTTCAAATACAGGAGAAATATAGAAAACTGGTCCGAGATTGGGTGGTTGCTTTAATGACGTGGTCATTATAATGAGGTGATTGTTATAATGAAGTGGTCATAAACTGAGGTTTTACAGTAAGTAAGAAATGTTTCATCAAAGTTGGGAGTTTACAGATTGAGTCAACCACATTTCATTATGGACTGCAATCAATTAAATGAATCAGAAATGAATAAAAATTGTACACATTGTCTTTAATCCAGTTGCAACGGAGTGCATAAACCTACTTCCAGATTTAACATAAATTATCTATGGAGAGCTCTTTCAACAGAGAAAACAAAAAATAAATATCAGTTATGAATCTTATGATAAAAATTCTCTACTATATATTCAGGGGGCGACGGCTGTGGTCCAGTGGTTAGTACACTGGACTTGTAACCTGAAAATCTGGATTCGAATTCCAGTCGCAGCAGGTTGTACCCTTCTATGAAAATTTGACAAAAATGTTGATTTTACTCCATATGTGGAGAAGTTGGCAGTTCCTTGTGGAAGGGTAAGTTAATACTGGTTAGTATACAGTCCAGGAAAACTGGTTAGGTGAACTGATTGCTGTATATAACTGAAAAATTGTTGAAAAACGGCGTTAAACCCCAGTGACAGTAAGTCACATAAGAACAAACAAAATCTACTATATGTTCAAAATATTTTGCTGTTACAGAAACAAGAACTATCAACCTCATTCTTTATTTCAGACAATTTCATGCTCTCTTAGGTTATATCAACTAATGAAATATAAATTCATGCCACATTATGTTATATCAACAAGTTATAAGGATCTGATGGTAAATTAAAACTGCTTATAACTATCACAGTAAGAAAGAAAATAAAACAATATAAAGAAGTAAGATATAACAAAAAAAGTCACCATATAAAAGGGACTCCCAACAGCAGCCCCTAGACATCCTGATATAGCTCCAGCCAGCACACTAGGTCCCCATCTAACATTACCCTGCTGATCAACAGTAAATCCAACATTGGCAAATACTTGATAAGACCCAAGTCGGACACCGTTCATAAACATCTGATACCATAAAGCTGGTACCAATCCTTTTTGCAATGCATAAATTCCATCTGTCTTACCAATAGTGTAGAATGCATGGAAGGAATTTCTAAAACACAAAATATCATTGAAATCATCAGTCAAGCATACATGAACATTATACTAGCAATAAACAAGACATTCTGTAATTGCTTCCTGAACAGTCATTGTTATATGTACATATACCTGATTATAGAATTCATCAATAATAGAACATTATTGTAAAGATTTGATTTAGAGACTGAGAGGTAAAATAACATCTTATTCCATCTTTGTAGTACACGCTTTTTGGTTCCCAATACAAACATCATCCAATCAATTCTTCAAATGCAAACATGTTCATATTTGAACATTGCTCAGGATTTAAATAATGACATAAATTACTGTCATAGTATTTCCTGTCTAGATGGTGCAACAAAAGTCTTCAACATTATCTTATAATGTACATATTGACAACCTGTAATGTATGGTGTACTGTCCCTTCTTCAGCAACTCTCCTTGCAGCTGTAGTCGTGTCTTAACAACCTATAATATATTATATTATACATAACAAATGACCAAAAGTGGTAAGCCACATTTTTTATCAGGTAGCACAGAATGTTAAATTATATTTAGCTGTCATTTTTGTACTTGCTCAAACAAAATAACCCTGGTGAAAATAAAAATATGCTGAAAATATGCAAAAAAACTGATAAAATATTCACACTTAACAACATTTAAATACTAATTGTAAAATAAATGAAAAACATTAATTTCTATAATCGATTTGTCCATAACAATTATTATCTCAGGGTTCTTGCTAGATGTCAAAAGTTGAGGGTGAAAAATGACCCATCTGATAAAAAATTGAAGAGTCAACAAAATTTCCTTTTTATCTTTTGGAACAAATTCTCAGGCGTCAAAAGCTTTATTTTACTGATGTCAAAAGTCAAAATGCTGTTTTAAGGGTCAAATGAAAACCTTGTATCTTATTTACAACTTATCCAATAAGATGACATGCAAGTTCAATTGAAATATTGCTTGCCCAATACTGTTGATTCACACAGTACTAAAACTCTTCAACAACTGAATGCATGTACAATTATACACAGTGAAAGCCATTATCAGCATAAAAGGAACTACTGTAAGTATGCAAATATATGTAAAGGAAAATTGAGCATATTTTAATAACACTAAATACAAAGTACTGCAATGAAAACTGACAATTGACAAACATATCAAATACCTCAAGAGGGTTGGTAAAAAAGCCTGCACAACATGCTGCAACCCCTCCAAGGCTAAACTCTGTCAGGTTGGATTTTGCCATTCAACAATCAGAATAGAAAGCTACAACAATCAAGCAAATAAAGAAATGAAATACACACATAAAATTAAGTCAGACAATAACTTGAATTTCTGTGACTAATAAATTTAACAAGTATTTCTACTGTAAAGAAATCAGCCTTTGTAAAATAATATTTAAAAAAAATAAATAATAAAAAAAGACAATTTACTTTGTGTTCATTGCAAAAGATTATTTTATTTGATGGGATGACATCAACATTTAGTTAGTTTTTACACCTGTCCTTTAATTAGCCAATCAAATTCCTTCCTACTTGCGCCCTGGTTATAAAAGCATGTGAACTGGTACTTTTTAGTCAGTCTGTGTGTTTACATCTGAGTGTCATTATTATAAAGTTCAAAGTTATATTTTAATTTCTAGGACTTGTCGGCAATTTGTGATAGATGTTTCTCTCCCATTTATTGAAATTAAGGACTAGAACCTTCAGATTGTTACCTACAACCACGAAGAGGTTACTTTTCCCATTGCATAGATATGACAAGATTTTTTTTCTATTACAAGAATATAACAAGGTTTCTTTTGGTAGTGAAGGTTTGGTTCTAGGTGAGTACAGATCGAGCAAATTGATAAATCATTATTTTTATTGATATTTGTATAAGTTAATGTTTTTAATCTTAACCTTGCACTCATTAGTCTGTAAACTTTTATCTTTTAACTGAGCACTTAATACTTTTTAACACAGTTTTCCTGACAAGCGCCTCCCAGTTATAATCAGTATTGATTGATCGGGAGTATCATGTAGATCATAAGAGCATTTCAGGGATTTTGGTCAGTGTAAATAGGAGTCAGAGCATTCTGATTGCGGCATATATACCATGATGAATGTCTCTGTTCTCAAATACCTGTACCGAATTGCAGTATCTCTCGCAGGGTTTCCACAGGACATATTCTTTCCACCACATGTACGGAGGGGAAAGTCCAGGATACAAAAGAGTATGCTTAATTTGATTTTTTTTGCCACTTGCAGATTTTTTCTGCCATTTGCGAAATGGGTGGATGGCAGCTGAAAACCTGCTCTTGTATAAATATTTTTATATTGCCTCTGGTGCGTGTCTGGGACTTTGGTCAGTGTACATAAGGGCTAGATCCTCTTGGTTGCAGTGTATGTACCATAACATAGGTTTTCCCTAATACCATTACTGGGTCATGGGAAACTCCAGGACAGTATTTCAGTCTACATTTACATCTTTGTCTTCATTGAATATATGTTGCTCAATTTACCTTAATTGATAAATTGATATTTATTCTACAAAGTAAATTGTAATCCACCAGTATTTAAACAGGAAAAACCGGATAGGCACGGTATTTAGCATCGTCCCTTAAGTTTTAGCAGCCCGATTGCTCATTACAATGTGGTCTGTCACACAATTTTCATACGATTAGTAAAATAAAAAATAAGTTTATAAGATCGTACGTTGAAATGTCACTGAGTAATCTCCACGTACTGGTTGGTGCCTATAAAATCTTTATACATACATTGAGGTGCAAATAGCTGGTAAAACTATTCTAAAGTGTTACAAAATAAAATACTACTAATTACCACAGTGTTTATTCTGAAACAAATTTTCTGATTCTAACGAAGAACTTTTAACAGGGGGCCGCCATATTGAATGTCTTGCCTAAACCTATTTGTAAGCTACGTCTTCATTGGTTGATCCATAGTTGAGTGAAAAGCCCAGATCCCGGAATATAATACGCAAGCACCCGTATCTTTTTGCAAGTGTGAAATTAAATATCAAAATACATCGTATAAATTAATGTTAAATCTTCAACATTTTTACTTTTTCAACTGTTTGAATTATATTTATATTTTCAAGATTGACCATCCTAGATTACAGATCTGATCACTCACATAGAACTGGGAAATTTGATTTCTGTAACTCTGTATAAAAATAACATGGGGGACTAGTACATTATGGGATGGAATATAAACTTAAGGTCTGTGTGACTATAATGGACCAAAATACATGGTCTCACCTGCTCACTATACACTATTTATATAAGAGCATTGATGTATTAAAACTACCTAAATGTACCATCCGTTCACTTTATCAAACCCGTTAATTCACTAAGTTTTTATTCTAGATATTTAAATTGAATTGATAAAATATCTGTCAAGATATGCAATTAATCAATTTGAACCAACTTGAATGGATCTGCTATGAAATCTAAATATATTTCATTGTTGGTATGTGTCTTGTTGACCAAAAACACAAGCTAAAAGACTTTATTCATAAAGTGGACAATTCATTATTTTATCACAATGCAAGTTTGATTTCTTCTATGGCTAATCATGAAAAGACTCAATTACATTTAAATCCAGTCCTCTATGATAAGTTGGTAGAACACCAGACTGTTGATATTAAGTATTGAGTGAGCAAAGTGTGTAGTTACGTAGGTATTATGTGGATTTGATAAAAAAAAGGTTTTAACCCATTACAAACATTACAAGTTGCTGTAATGACCCATAATATTGTTTACATCTCACTACTCCCTAAGATCACCAAAAAAAAAAAAATAAATATCTTACAGGAATATGAAACAAGTCATATCCTACAATAACATGTAGAAAATATAACACCAGTCTTTGTGAATTTGAATAGCTTTTAATCACTACCATAGATCCACAATCAATTTGTCACATGCATTAGAATATACATAAAAAGTATAAATATTTTACTACAACATATTTTCTACAAAAATGTCAAGTTTACAATATTATTTACAGCAAAATTCAGCCATAATAATGTAAATCAATATAACTGAATTCAAAACATATCAATGAAATGACTTACAAATACAGGTACCGGCTATCACATATACAATGCCTGGTACCGAACACTGTTCACAACAACACATCAAGCATTATACACTTAATTGGTCACTAGATATAATAAACCCATTATATGTATAGCATGTTCGAAGTACCAAATGAGGGGTACCAGTGGTTGTAAAATTATATACCTGGTTTCCAGCAAACCATTTTCAGTGCACCTGTATTATAATTACGATCAACATTGGTATATGACACTTTAGACATGCAGTTAAATGCAATAACCAGGTATTTAATTACTGTAATAGTGTGCACAATGATCCCCATATAATAATTGGCAAATTATCATGTACAGCCAACAATTTATATCAGAACATATACTTATCCGATACAATATCAAATTTCATGTACATGAAACAACATAATATTGTAAAACATATACATGAAGAAGTTGTCAATATGAACACAAAGTATATAACAAAATGCCAAGTCAGTTCCTAAATTCTGTAAATACATATTTTAAGCATGTAAATTAATTTCAGCAAAAACTTATTTAAGGTCAAGATTTATGGCATTTTTAAAGTTAATACAGAATTTTATTGTGTATTACCTAGATGCCTAGGTTTCATAATTCCATAAAAAGAATTTAGTAGGCCACAAATTCGAAAACATTTTTTTCTAATTTTGCATCAACTACAATGAACATGATTGATGGAAAAACATACCAGCAAGAACTTCCAGAAAAAAATGTTGTACAAAAAGTAGATAATTGAAGAAAAATAATAGATGAAGATGATTCTTTATCCTTTGCAATTTATGATGCCAATGTTAGTACCGGGTAAATCAATAATAATGTATATATAGATGATTTTCAGATAAAATACATGCTTTACAAAATGGTTTTTACACAAAGAGAAATACAAATTGATCAATGAAAGTATGACGACAGCAAAGTACATGCATGTAGCAAGTGATATACATTCAGTATCTTTAAGCATACACATTCAGGCAGTAAATATTAAACTCCAATCTGAACCTTGTGTTTCTAACAATACTGAGTGTATACAGAATTACATTCACCACATAATATGGTAAACTACATGTAAACATGTATAATATACTGGCACATGATTCAATAGTAGTGAAGTACGAATAACATACATTGGATGATCAGATCTTATACACTTATGCACCATTAAAGTAAACTTGAAAACAATAAATGACTGACAACATCAATTCAAGTAAGGATTAAATGTATTACAAGTGTAATGTTAATTACTCGAAAGATAAATGAAAAAAAATTCTATTCACAAACTGTAGAAAACTGACAAGAATAGATCTACATTGTAGTCCATTGATCAATTAAGGAGGTTCAAACATATGTATCGATACATAAAATTAGTCCATAAAAACATCTATCCAAGCCAAAACTGAATTTTCATGCACTTAGATCCTAGTGACATATATATGTATACATAATTTATACAGAGTACCAAGGTGTAAAATTGGTATAAATGGTGTAATATGGTCAAATTATCTGCTATAACAACAAACGTTTATTCCACACAGGCCTTAACATAACCATTTATTATCCAGGTACTTTACAGTCCTCAAAAAGAAATATTTTTAAGTGATAATACTTTACAGTCCTCATAAAGAAATATTTTTAAGTGATATATCATTACTGATTCTAGGCAGTATATGTCATTCAAAGTTTTACGAGACATACGTGAACATCATGTAACATTGTAATACTTTCATTATTTCAGAATTTATGAACATTTGTTTATTTCTGTAATACTAGAGATAAACTATTTCACAGGTTGTCACAACCTTTCCAATATAAAAAAACAATTTATATGACCATGTCCCTATTACATTAAGCATAAATACTAATATTTCATTCACAGTTGTTGCAGGAAACCCTGACTTCAATAGAACCAGTATGGCACATTTAATTATGTGAACATCATATGATTTGGCACAGCTCAGGTACAATATTTAGTTTGCATAATGATGTATATTCCTTGCTGAAAATTTTTACAACTATACATACAACAGAATCTTGAAACTACAGAGTTCATGAAAAGTTGAATCCTGAAACGTTTTATTCAAGTTTTAACTTTAAGCATGCGTGATAATTATCACAATTTATCAACAAGTAGCAAATACATTCAAGTTAATTTATTCAATGATAAGTTACCATTTTCGATTTTTCTCCTTCAGTCAACTTACTTCCATAGTGTTAAAGGTTCAAACATCACATTTGAGCTCCTGATTAAAGAACAAAGTAAAATAAATAAAACCTTCACATTCGATAGAAACTTCAAAACACAACCATTGAACTTCAGAATACTTTACAATAATGCCTAACAGAATATATAAAACACATCATAATTTAATCCAGACAGTAAAACCTAGATTACAATAATCACAAGAGTCCAATACTTGTATAAAGTAGAATTATGAAAAAAAATGGACTTGACGCTAAGGTTACAGTGTCAAAAACAAATAATTGTTATAATCATTTAATTTGTTATAATCAGACATTTACCCTTAAATATAATACCAGCTGATCATCAAGCATTTGAAGTACTTGTAGTAAAAAAAGAGACAAGCTAAATAGTTCGGAATTTCTTGCACATGTAATAAAAATTAAGTTTTTTTGTAAAAAAGGAAAATATTTGAAAACAGCAGTGGTTAATAAAAAATTAAAAGCTACAAATATGAACCAACAAATAAAACCTATCAGAGAGGACTTAGTTTTACACAGGAATTACAATTTTGGTACAACATAATGAATAAGACCAGTATATTATAAATTGAATAAAGTCTAAACATAACTAAAACTTTCAAACTAAAATACATACTTAGTAATTATTTCTAAGCATTACAAAAATCTGTATAAAGTTAAATACATAAAAACACATATGAATAAGATACAAGTAAAAAAAATATGACAAAAACTTATGTAAAAATGGTAAAAAACACAATGACATGTTGTTCTTTGGTTAAGGCAAACACATTATGTTACAATGATCAGTAAAAAAAATGTTTTCGAGCGCAAGCACCCAATATAACAACACATACTGATAAAAATGTACAATAATTATATGCTTCAAGCATCACAAATGCCACATAAATAAAACATCATAGTTCAAACAATCTGTAACAGATTGCCTAAAATAACACAACATCATTCATTAATTGATAATTAATTGCCACTGTACCTGCAACAAATATACAGACATTAAATTCTCACCATTTACATCATAAATTATTAATATTACATTTTTACAAGTTAGCATTATAAACAAGACAGAGCAATTACACGCTGGTTTCTTTCTTCTTTTTGGCTCGTTTTTCTTTCTGTAAAACCCAAATATTATCTAGACTGTCGTCATCGTCTGAGCTTGTGGTAGATGAATCTTCACAGAGTCTTTGTTTCTCTTTCTGAATTAATTCATTATAACTTCGCGACGATCTGGGTACCCAGAATGCTTTACTTGCAGGATCAATACGTTCAGACATAGCCATGTTAGTTAACTTCTCTAGCACTCTGTCTGTATAATTATGATTAACATAAGCATAAGGTATGGCATTACTTGGGGCTTTATCAGTGAATTGACTGTCCCAGTCCAGTGAACGCTGTTTCTTCATTCCCCTATGTTTTAGATGTTTATGAGAATCATGGGACCTCCCACCTTTGTGAGATTGAGAGGCTGGTTCTGAGTTGTGATCTGAATCATTGAATTTATTCTTCCTATAATGCAACTGACTGTCTGAATCCGGCAGAATATGTCTTGTATTATTGTCACTGTCTGATACTGGTGATATTGGTGACTTACTGGTCACATGATCAGAATCCTCCAACTGTTGTGGTGCAGAATTTACATGATTTGAGTTTATATGATTAGGATAATGATTCACATTACCCCCCTGAGGTATACGTTGTTCAACTTGTTGAATGAAAGTGTTTTCAAGCTGTCTTTGTTGGTTGCTATTATCTGAGTTCATGCCTCCATTCCTGTTGGCGTATGACTGAGATGTTGGTGAGGTTCCATCTAGAACTGTTTGTTTATCAATCAGACCATACTCCTTAAACATGGATCTATCCTGAGGATTTGTATAGCCACTCATATACTGAAGATCATTTGGCCGTGGAGACCTCAGTCTTTCATGGCTGTAAGAACTACTAACCTGGCTTGATCCATCGAAATCTGCAAGTCTTGCCACAGAACTTGGACCAGATACTGTAGGATCAGGAACTTCACGTTCAGGACTTGAAGGTGTTGAGTGTGACTTAAGTTTCCCATGTCGAGGAAGTGTGTTGTTACGTGGCTGCACTGGTGCAAATGCACTGGCATGATTTCTGTTACCAAGCGATGATGAACTGTTTGTTCTTGTATGATGTGGAACAATACGTGAACTTGTGTAGGAAACAATACTACAGTTTGGACTACCTGTCAAATTCTCCGGTCTCTGAAGTTGTGGAGATGCTGTCTGGTCCACTAACTGTTGACCATACTGAAACGGACCATTTGATGCCATAACAGCATCATAGCTGGGAGGCGAGTGTGGAGAAGTCGGTGAACGTGCGCTTCTAGCATCTGAATCATGATTTCTAGCAGACACATCTAAATTTAACAAGTTATTGTTACCATTGTTTCCATCACTGCTGTAACCATGACTAACTCTACGTGGTCGCTCAGAGGCTGAAAAATCACTGTCAGTACCATTCATATTAAAACTTTTTGTCATTTCTTTGCTCAAAAGTTTAGAATTATGTTTGTGCTTCTTTTCCCAGAATTTTTTAGCAACGCCATTTTGCCTGGGATTATAAAAACTAGCAGCAGTAGCATCATTTATACTATTTGTTAGAGAACCATCTGCTAGGGAAGCTGGTTTAGAGGGGACTAGATTAACAGAAGATGCTTCATCATCACTTTTCTTCACATGATTAATATGATTTGTATGATTAACCACTACAGTAGAATTCATTTTAGATATATCAGTGCCACTCCCTGTGTTAACATGTCCATTAGCATGTGGGACTGAGTTTGTGTTTGTGTTGTTCGTTTCATACACAGACTGCTGTTCACAAAAGAAAAACCGCTTCCAGCTTGTCCGTGAATCTTTCCTGGTTAAACAAAAGTATATCAACATAAATAATCCAAGAATTGCACAGAATACTCCATATAAATAACTGAATATTTTCTCCTGAAATGGAAATCCATGAAATGGCTTAGCAACAGTTATAGCACCGAACAGCCATGTGAACAGAAACAGGAGCATACAGGTCACTAAGGCACGTAACTGGGTGATAGGCCTTCTCTCATAGTCCATAACACTAGACACTGTAGACTTAACACTGGCTTCTGAAGTCAGTGACCGAGTATCAGATCGGTCATTATTTTGTGTCATCTCAATATCTGTAATATGAAGCTCTTGCGTCTCTTCGACACTCAACAACGGTCCCGTTGATGATCGAATAACACATGATATACGAATGAAGAACACACAATTCAGCAATAATAAGAAGCCAACAGGCCCTATAAATGCTCCTAGTCCTGGCTCCCACTCCAAGAAACAACTGAAAACAGAAACCATATCAATCATAAGCAACAAATGTAGATTCTATTCCCACTCAGGTTTTGAACAAATGACCATTTTTTGCAATAGATATTCAAACAAAAGTGTCCATATTTCAACTGAAAAGGACAAAATTCTCTTCTAAGACAGAATGTTTTTACATCATTCATCAACAACATCAGCTGAACAAACCAGACCTTAACTCTTCCTCAGCATACAACTGACAATGTCCCCACATTTAAATAACAGTACATAATAAATATAAAGAGAAATTCTACCGAAAGGTAATTTATCTAGAACAAACTTACTAATCATGCTCATCATAGAAGCCAAAGCTGACAGCAGCAGTGATACCACATATAATAGTAGGTACACCCCAGGCTAGTAGATAGAAGCGTATAATTGGTTTGGGCGGTAGTGGCATAGGGAAGTCTATTGGCGGTGGTGGTGGTTTCTCTGCTTTTGTAAACTTCTTCAACATATTGCTGAAATATTCATATACATGTAGACATATGTATTAAAACTGATCAGGAATATTTGTAACACACCAAACAACACAAAGAAGGCCATAAAAGTATGTGATCTTTCAATTTATTGCGAGACAAATACAATATGCAACTATTGGTATAATACTTCATTTAAACAATTTTAACAAAACTGCAATTAATCAGAGCTTTGATGGTGTGTAAAGGGACAGAGAAAAGAACAATCTCAGACAGTGAAAGCATTTTGCCTCCTTTAAAACTTCTATCTAAGTAAATTACTCGCAATTGTATTTAAACAAGAAAGACAGACACCAATACAACTTACCTCGCTGTAACAGTGAACCAAAACATGGCAACCATAGATAAATAATGAAGAATAATACCAACAATCTGACAGGCTCTCTCATGATCTGTGCGTTTTATACCCATCGTAAAGCCAATGATTAGCAGTAAAATACTGATACAGATGTTTATAACTGAGTGTTTCATCTTACGAGGGCTGTTGAGAAATCTGGAAAGGAATAAAAAATGAAACAATATGAAAATAACTACATGTCCTTATAAATACCTTTTAGTAGAAAATCAAATCTCTAATTATCTATGCACTATTAGACAATGCAGTGTTAATGTATGAAAATACATGTTCTTTTAGCAAAAAAATAAATGCTCATAAATAAAAAAAATGTCCAATCATATTGAATAAAATACATCTAACTTCAGAAAATGCTTTATCAAAAATTTTCCAATTTTTCAGATCAACGATCAACAAATACTTAAACATCCATCACACATTATTCACAAACTTACCTAAAACACGAGACATAAGTAATGATAACAGCCATCAAACACAGCAGACATATACAACTTCCTACATATACAACAATCTCCATCATCTGAAACATGTTTGCTTTCATCTCACTCTGATCCTGTAATACAAAATGTAGAAATATGACAACTTCTACTTAACACATGATGGCAAACTAATCAAAATCGATACAACTTTTTATTGATCAATAAAACAGTGTACTCCTGATAAGCCTTCAGCTATGAAAATGATAGTACAAAACTGTGTACAGCTGATTACTAATTAAACTCAAAAAATACAATTTATTGTAAATCATTTATAACACATGAAGGGTAACAAGGGTTGTGACATTGAATAAGAAGCACAGAATTAAAAGTGAAGTATTCTCAGTGGAGATATGTGCAGTAACTTACCTCAAGGACAGCAAATGCCGTGAGATGATCACAATGTACAGTAAGTAGAGTTTTCTCCCTTGAAGCAACAACACATCCATCGGTTCTCCAATCACCATAACCTCCTGAAGTATAATATGAAGGAGAAAATACATGTATTTGTAATTAATCAACCTCATAAAAATATACAGCATAAATTTTAACACTGATAAATCTTCCGACTGATCAGCAGCATGACAAAAAAAAGATCATCTACTGGTGTATAATTATGACATACAGTCAAACCTGTGTTTGCAGCCACCACTGAGTAAAGACCACACTGCAAATAAGGGCCATTCTTTGAAAACCCTCAGTGATTATTTAGAACAAACTGACCTCCAAATAAAGGATATCTGTCAATAAAAGCCACATTTTGTTATTCCCAAGGGTGGCCTTTGTTCACAGGTTTGACTGTAAATATAGAGGTTCTAATTTTTGGTTTTCAGAGAAGACTTATATAAACACGTGTAAAAACATTTCAGTGACTCACTAAAGTATAGGCAAATTAATATTATGATCTCTTTAACTAAAAATCATCGAATATCACTCACCATTGGCATCATAATCCCAATATGCAGGAACAAGATTTTTAGTTGTTGGTGAAACTTCAAACACAATTTTCACTGGTTCTGTCAGATTGACCACAGGCTCAGCTACAATTGAGATAAAAGATGCATTGATGCCGTATCAAAAAAAAAATAAACAAACTGAATGAGACTTATAGATGGTCACAGTAAGTTAAAACAAATAAAAACAGTAATTAGAGGATAGAAATTAATACTTGTCCCAATAATCAAGACTTCATGTTTATAAATATCAAGAGCCAGTAAATCTATATGAGATGAGGAAGCATGTCAGTTTTAATGAGCTAAAAAGGTAAAAATACTACACAATATGCATGACATGTGAAAGTTAATTCTGTTTTACACATAAGAGAACAGAGTCAGGTATATAACTTACACAATTTTACTGATAAAACAGCGCTAACAACATTCCAAGATTTCCCACGTAAAACAGGATCTTCATGATTTGTTGTCAGTAAAGGAAATAGATTAGCATTCTGATACCAGATAAACTGGAAGTGTACATGTGTTGGTGGTGCTGGTGTTGTGGCATTACCATCACCAACTACAGATCTGGATTGCTGTATCACCGATTTAGGGATCAATACAGATGTAAGGGGCTCCTGAAATGAAGTTATTTACGATCATGAATAGTTAATTATTTGAAATGCAATACAGAAGAGAGACAAACAGCTATAATAGGCTAAAAACAAACATTATGATTCTGTTCTCAATTAAAATGAAAACTGTAATAGAGCATAAAACAAGTATTGATTAAAACAAGCCATAATGAGTAGGATACAACAGATGTTGCTTTCAACTGAGGCAACTTTATGAAGAGACAAGTAACATTATAGGATTACATTTCTCTCAATGTGGATTAATTTTATAACTTAGTAAATTTTAATACAATTTTGATGACTCAGAGACAAACAACAAAGGAATAAAGTCCTTGATTTCAAATGTTAGGACAGAGTTACAAGATAAAACTAGTTTTAATCAGTAAAATAATGTTCTTCATTGTTCATAGTACTGCTAGTATTTCAAGGTTCTTTTATACAATTGAATGATATTTTACCAGATATGTTAGATTATCAGACATTTATCCAACTCAGCTGTATGATACAAAATATTTGGCAACAGCATTCTTTTTGTAGCCATACTACTAAGCTATAACAACAAAATACTCTTCCAATAATGAATAAAATACATTGTCAAATCTACACAATTTACCACATTGCTCAATCTATCTCTTCTATATAGAGGCAGAAGTTGGTTATATTCAAAATTAATTAATTTTCAACAATAATCATGAGCTGTAAAGTTTGTAGTTTGTACATAAAACAGGAATCTTTTGAACAGCTCTACTACCCATGAACTAGTAATTATCTTCCAAATACACTCACATAGTAATAAAGTAGCTATAATGATCATTTTTCATCAACAGTATCACTAGGAGATCTACCCCTAATTTTCAATACCCAGATACACTGTCATAGAGCTAGGAATTAAACCTACAACTTACCAACTTCATGTAACTAGCAGTATCATTATCTGGTTCTCCACAAACAAACACAAAACCGATTGGACTTTGAATCAGTCGGTTTGGTTTGTGATTGAATTCTAGTTCCACTCTATTACATTCGACACCAACAAATTTATTCCAGTCGATGGTCCTTGCTTGTATGACAATGGATTCGGCAAACTGGCTGTACTCTACTTGATTCTTAACTTGACCTGGTATACTCTCTAATGCCTTTGAAATCCTGAACCATAACAAAATAACATTACTGTTCAACTTCAAGAGAATTCAACAAATGTGCATGAACAGTCAAAGCTGCGTTTGAGGCCACCTTGAAATAAAGGTCACCCTGAGAGTAAAGACCATTGTTTGAAAATTATCATGGATTATTTAGAACAAACTGAACTCTGAATAAAGGTCATCTGTCAATAAAGGTCATAATTATTTTGTCTTTCCCAAGGGTAGCCTTTGTTCACAGGTTCACTGTATTTTTATTGAACCAATGGAATGTTGAGGTATTAAACAGATAATCGCCTTCAGATTTAATCGTTGAAAACTTGACATGTCAGATTAATTACATTTTAATTGGGATCAGTATGACTGGTTTAAACCAACATTTATCATTAAGTAAATGCTTAAGTCTAACTCACACATTTTATAATATGACGGGGGGGTCATTAAAATCATTTTGAAATATTTCATACTAGCAAATGATCAGCATAGAAATTTTCATTATAAATCTACAAAGTCGCATCATGCGTAGAAGTGGCATATACATGGACTCCTATTATGTCACCTGGTATCTAAGAGAGTGACAAAATTAATGATTTTTCTAATGATAAAATTCAAATGAATAAATATTATAATAACAAAAATTACATTCATTAAAGAACTTTGCCCACATCTGACAGCATTAGTCCTCACTTGCAATGTAAGTTTCAACATCAAAGTAGAAATTTGCAAAAAAAAGATGAAAAATTTCACAGTCAAACAATATTAATCTCAGCATATCTTTTATTTCCTGTTGTAACAATCAACAACCATTCTCACCAACACCTGTCCTTTATGAATCAAACCCACATCAAACACAGGACTCAACTATTTGATCAATGTGAATGTAATCATTATGACAATTATTACCTTGTCAGAGATTTCCTTTGTCTTTGTGCACCATTCAGTATACTGGTGCTTATGTTCATGATTTTACTGGCACTGGATAATACTGGCTTCACAATCTGAAACAATTTATGGTAAATTTGCACAACACAAAATATCCATTAAATCATCCCATGTTATGCATGGTTAAAATATTTAAATTCTGAGAGATTGAGCATAGATATAAAATATAAACACAAAAAACAAGGCACTTAAAATGATGGATATCAACAAGCAAGTATTGATGTTACTAATAATGGCGCCTCCACAAAATAATTCATCACAAAATTCACTAATGAATCGATGCAAAAAATTTGAAAACGAAGTGTTTTAGCAAATACATGAAACTGATGCCAAAAAAAAAACTGTTGCTACAGAAGTCACACAATAAGGTTCAATTAAAATAAATACAAACAAAACTTAGAATGAATTTCCTATAGTTGTGTCTACATTTAGTAATTTATTACTATTATTCTACCATTAGGATAATTACAACATTGTACTTCTGAGATACAGTCTTACCTCTTCTCCAAGAGAAGCATGTTGACTTAGGCGGTATATTGCCATGGAAGCAAGATCCACGTATTCAGGATTAATGGTAGACAGTGGATCTTCTTCATTCCTGTATGTTGCTGACACTAGCTTCTCTAGGTTCCTAGCATCATTCAAAAGTTTTGAAGAATTTGAGTCCTGAAAACAGTAAAACTCAGTAAGTGATAATAGTTGTCAATTATGAACCAGTCAATGATAAAGTCATCTATTGTAATTTGTATAATGACCATCATATGAACACATTTATTCTTGTAAGGGTGAAAATAATCCTGACAATAAAGTTAATGCTGCTAGAGGTCATAATTTGTCTTCACCATGATTGGTTTTTGTTCACTCATTTAACAATTTATTCGATTTTTTTTATTTTCATCACATAACACTGCACCATTTCCAGAACCAACAAATAACCCAGTCAGAATTTTACAATGTGAACAGAAAATTTCGTTACAGACTATTTTTTCAGACAAAAGGGATTTGGCAGCAAATTGAAATAATGACAGAATCATGTTTTTATCAATTATTGATTCATTCCCCTGGGATAGCAATCTATATTGTATGTTAGCTGAATCTTAAAACATCAGTTTTCTCATTCTTTACAACTATAAACAACTCCCCAAGCAAGTAATCAGAAAATTTTCAAGAGCAGGATTTATTTGTCAACTGTTAGTGACACTTTCTAATGGAACAATTCAGCCATAATTATTTATTTCAAACACTAGTCATTTATTTTTTATCTATCTACAATAAACAAAGATTTATCAGCCATGATTTCTTTTTCAAAATAACTTTATTTATATGAGGGTACACTATTTCATGGATTAGCCAACCCATGAATACATTTTTATGTATGCCATGAATAAAATAATTCACATACATTTTTATGTATGCCATGAATTAAATATTTCACATACATTTTTATGTATGCCATGAATAAAATATTTCACAAACATTTTTATGTATGCCATGAATTAAATATTTCACATACATTTTTATGTATGCTATGAATTAAATATTTCACATACATTCTTATATCTACAGTTATAGATTATCATCTGTCATAGAGTAAAATGAAGCAAGCTGCAGAGAATGGATGGCATTCCCAAAACAAGGCTGTATGGGTATATATACTGTCTCAGACTACATGCTTTGCCATGTCCAGTTACAATGATTTAACAAGTGCATGCATTTATTCTTCAGCTTTTCCAATATCCCATTTACATAATTCAGTTCAGAAACATAATGGCAGATACAGGCAGATACAGTCGAAGTATCTCCATAAGCTGTCAAGCCCGTTTTGTTTACAGTATAAACATACTAACAGTTTAATGTACAAATAATATAGAATTATCTTATTAAACCCATGCTAGAATTAAAAAAGTTAGTAATCTAGTAGGGAAGTCAATGGTAAGCCAACCAGTACACGATTCAAATATCAGAAAATATCAATTAATAAAAATCAGTCTCTGTATAAAGAAACCAAAGAAAAAAAATAATGAAAAATACATTTAATGGAAAAAAGCTACATTCATTTATCTACTTACAGGCTGCCCCTACAGAATAATTGACAACATAGTGTTATATAGTGTACAAACATAAGTGTGAAAGGCTTACCGAACATATGGAAAATGGCATCTTACGACACATGATAACAGTATGAAGGGTATGCACCAAAAATAATGATACATCTTTTAAAGCTACCTTATCTCTGTAAACAACATTGTAAAATTTTGACAGTATCAAATAAACAGGAGTGCCATGATGACCCAGTATGTTCTTCTGTATACATATGACCATCTTAGTGTTTGATCAATAGTGTATGAGACTGACTACAATATTGTGTAAAGCCAATTGAAATTAATTATTTCGTATTTAAAACTATACAAGTGGGAATGACAACTTACAGCAGCTAGAATATAGAGTTGTCTGGTGAGGTTATTTGTGAAGTCACAAGCTGAATGGTTCAATCCTGACCATCTTCCCTGTTTGTCACAATGATGGTAAATATAACCATCTCCATGTTTACATGATAACTTTTTGGTCACCCCAGCAACAGTAGATGTCCATACATAAAGTCCTTTATTTGTTCTAGTCATGTTTTTCTTACATTGTGGTGCCTCACTATCAACCACAACCAGAGACACCGTCTTTGTATCATTACCCTGAAAGGTAGGTTAAAATTAGAGTGAGGCCAAAGAAAAGGTCGTGTTTTCAGTTACCTAAGCAAGCCTATATTTTTGGCGCCAACCCTAAAATCAGAAGTATGAAAATATTTAAAACAAGAAACCAGTAAAACATTCAACTCCAATGTTATTAGAAATCTATTAAACAATAATAATATGTTTGATTAACATTTTTAAAATTTCAGAGTGCACAGGTACAGTTTTTTACAATATTCCTTCAACAACATGTGTAAATATGTATTATAAAGTAGAGCAGTAAAGACAACAGTATATAAATATTGTCTACCTGAGGTGTTGAGACAAGACACAACCATTCACCAGCACGAGAGGACTTCAAATTCTCGAGCACCAGCGTATGTATCATAACAGTATTATCAACGGACCTCCTTGTATGAACAAATATTCCTTGTGACCTGTTCTTCTCCACTACAGTACCATGTCGTAACCAAAACATCTTGGTGTCAGGGTCGATTAATGATGCACGACAATCAAAAGGAATTTTATCTCCTTCAAATACAATCTGGCTTATACTTGGCTTGATCTCAAACAAAGGGAGTTCTAGGGGACGATCTGAAAGTATAGCACATGTATAAATGACCTATACAGATAATATGTATATAACAATAAAATGAACAATGATAATTCATGAGAATCAAGCCCTGATTTGAAAAGTCCCCCCCATTGGACAGCATCCCAGACATTACTTATCACAATATTTAAGCTTCAAGCATGGCAATTAGTGTATAAGGATAGAGTTATGGTTTTGAAGCCAGAGTTATGGAACTTACCACAATGAAGATCCTTCTTATTCAGCTTCTTCAGTGGTTGACCTTTCAACTCTCTGGGTACAGCACATGTTGTACTGGATTTCACCTTCACCTTTCTATCCTTTGTCCATTTAACAATCCATTGTAGATGACAATCACAACGCAGATAATCAGACTGGAAATCTCTACAATAAATATAGAGGCTTTATTTAAGAGTTTTGAAGTATGCAGTGATTTCAACCATATTTAATACATGTAACCTTATTGTGTAACCAGATGACAGAGTGAAAAAGTAAAATATTACCACAAGATATTTTCACGAGGAATTGATGATGATTAATCATTATTAATGCGTTAAATAAAATAACATTATTCCAGACAATACAAAATTCAAATTTAATTTATAACCAATATTCAACTTTCTGAAATTTTCAAACGAATTGGAGCCAGGAGACATTTTATCAACCTGAGGAGTAGTTCATGCTTAAATTTGTCTCCCATAAATGGACAAAAATTATGAGACAGAAATATAATATACAGAATGTAATTACTTACAGATGGTATCCAATATAATGGACAATAATGTACATGTATCTAGGGTATAATTGTAACAAAAACTTACAGTCTTTTAAGAGCAGGAAGATCATTAAAAGTTCCATCTGGTATGGTATTCAGTTTGTTGAAAGACAGCATCCTGAAAATAACAATCAACTCATGTCATTTTACTGTAGTTTAAAGTCTCTTTTGATGTTAAAGAGAAAAACTATTCTAAAACACACAAAAAATTCCTCTTTTCTCTTCAAAGATAAAAAAACATTAAAAGGCAAAGAAACATCTTGAAACTTAGAATAGTCTGCAATGCATGCAAATTATACACAACAAGCGACATTTGCCAGCATTACTGTAATCTTTAACATCAAATTTCTTGGGAAATAGCTTGGGCTAATATTATATTGGCTTGATTGAATCCATTCCAAACTTAATGTAAGATGATGTACATCATAAAGACGACTCTAGTCTGATTCATATTCAAGAATTTTCATGAGATAAAATGATTAGAGGTTGCTCCAAAAGTGTCTTCACAAATTTTATTGCTAGAAAACATGAAAACTTTGAAATAAAATTTCTCAAAATATCTGTATTTGTTGAAGTAATGTGTATTTAAATCTGTCAAACACAAGCATAGATTTATTCACCAAATCCTGGGACAATTTTATTTATGAACATTTCAATATAAATTGAAGCAAAAATCAATATGGACACATTCTGAGAGTGCTTCAAGCTCTGTCAGCAATCTGAAGACTTCAAAATGATACACTTGCATGAAGCACAAGTCAATTAATTTCAGGCATTTTGAAAACAAAAATCCTTTTTACAAAGTTTAAAAAGCAATCTGATACGAAAAATATGTAGATGCATTATTTAGAAAAGTACAGCGCACAACTTTAACAACAGACACAATGGGATGATAGAGAAACTTATACAAGCACACTGTATCTACTTCCTGTTCTAGAATTATACAGCAGCAGAGTTCTGTTATTCCAAGCAATAGGTGAGTAGACTCCAGAGTTTTAATTTCAAGGCAATACACAGCAAACTCTACTGATTCTCCAGATTATTATGTTTTTAATAGCATATTTACACGGCTATAAAGCACAAGCCTTTAGCTACAGACATTCATCCTGTAGAATAATTAGATGAAAAAATACCTGCCCTGAATTTCATAGATTTACAAAAGGTGAGGAAAGGTTCTAACAGGCATAGATTTAATATACTATAATATATAATGAAACATTATATAAAACACAAAAATAGTACAAATTAACATAACAGGTAAAATGAGATAATAATCATCTTACTCCAATATATTCTCACTTTTTGTTAAGGTACTGTTGCTTCCCTTCCCCAGGGGACAAAACATTTTTTATATAAAAAAGTGCTTACAACTTTTTAACAATATTTATCAGCTACAACAATTTGAGTTTTTGACTTCAATTTACAATAATGTTAAGTGACAATTAATAAAAAATAACTGCTATGATGTAATTGTACAATAAAGTTCAATAAAAGTTGGAGGGCAGTTAGTGTTGTATATCGTTTTACTCTTGTTACAATATCATATAGCCAGTTTTTATGATCATGTTCAACCATACAATCTTAATTCATTTGCATAAAATATTAGTTTACCCAGTAATAAACCATTCAGATTGTTTTTTCCATTACAGTTTTTCTTTCATCAGACAATCTAAGTTCATTCAGATAAAACATTGAATTTAGAACTATTTTCATACTATATAGTCATATTTTCATGAAAAAAAAAACAACAATTTTCACAGAAAACAGGAGTACTTACAATTTCTGCAACTTTGGTAACCCACTAAACACACTACCATTAATACTTCCAAGATTGTTGTATGATAAATCGCTGAAAAATAAAAAAGCTTTCATAAAGAGCAAAAATAAAAATATTTCTAAATAATTAAATTGATACTGACAGATGGACAAACAGAGAGACAGACAGACAATGATGTAAGCAGATCAATCAGAATACAGATAAACCTGAGTGCATCTATAGATACAGACCATCTGTACAAAATGGTCACTATACAGTACATATTTATTGATATAACAAACCATATTACCCTCTATATGAAGGTAAACTGTATATAATTCTCTCCCTTTGGTGCTCTTTGTTCATAAGGCAAGAAAAAAATCAGAAAACACCATTCATGTTTATGGTTACCCAAATGACCCTATTTTAAGGTGCAAACCCTGTAGTTTCCACCAGCAATTTCCAAGTACAAAAATATTTAGGGACAAATCATACCTTTTTCAAAAGTATGACAGGTAAGTTTGACAAAAAAACTACAAAAGGAAAGTTCACAAACTTACCAACCCTATCTAATTTTGTCAAAAACCCTGACTCTTTTTAGCCTAAATTTGACAGCTGTTTCTTTTCTGTACTCTGTGCTCAGTGAGCCATGGGTACACAAAATAGAACATCATACAGTATCATTCAACAAACCACCTCAGAATAAGGACCACACATACAGGATCATGGTACTTAACTCCGTTATATTGAATCATTCATCAACCTGTTTCAACAAGTCATCTATGAGGATTTGGCATATAGTTCTATAACTCTCTCTAAACATGTCAATTTTATAGGCTTTTAATTATATGGTGTTTTTTATTCAATTAAATATAATTGCTACCAGAAATATCAGACAAACACCAGACAAAATCAGAAACAATTAATGATGCAAAGTGGTAGGTTAATGAATTTTAAAATGTTGCTATTCATTGATTCTTTTTTTTATTTTAAGCAATTAAACTCAGGAGATTTCCCCCATCCATTAGATACCAGACTAAAACCCTATCAATGCAAAACATTCTTGTCTGCCTGTCACATCTGATTAATTCATTTTTCAATTATTAACATATTAAACACCATACATAAAACTCATTCATAACTTTAAACCAAATGTTTAACTAACTCAGCGAAGATAATCTTCTAAAGTATGGTACAGAAATTATTACAAAGATAAACACATTTTCACCCCAATCTGAAATCATAGACAGGCATGTAGGTATAAATCTTACATGTGCTCTCAAGTTTCCTTTAAACACTTTTAGGTATTTTCTGGGGGGCAAATTTTACACACATAAATAACTAATACCATTCATGTAAACTTTCATTATTAACGTCTTTGTGCTGCTCATAAAAAGGTGAACATTTGACAATAATTAACTGATTAAATCTTTACATAAAAGACTAAAAACTTTGTATAATCCTTTCATGATTGACACTGACTGGGAGCTTCTCATCTTTGTAACAATATTATTTGAATCTTTTATCAATACAAAATTATTCAAATTCTATTCAATTACAGTGAAGTGATACCAGGTACAAAGATATACCCTAGCTGTGATCTTAGCTTGGATTTTTTTAGAATAAAAAACCTTAAATCTGCTGGTATGCAGTTATGGACAAAGAAGTGTCTGAGTTCTGGATTTTAAGTATAAATTATTTGTAATGAAAAATACATACAAACACATGACAAGATCTACACCAAGTTGGACACAGATATTGAAGTACATATAATTGTATGTACATATATTAAAAAATAGATGTAAATAAATAAATACTAAATATTCAAATAAATACTAAAGGATCAGAATGGACCATCAGGTGTGGAATATAAAAGCAGTAGAACCAAAAAAAAACTTAATAAACATTAGTACAGCTTCATAGAAGTCATTCAATGGTCATGATACTGCAAACATTAGTAGATAGTCAGAACAAAACATAGGTTGTGAGCTTAGACAATGTGATATGAATTTAAGAAGATAATTCAACATTTTATTCCATGACATTAGGAATCGGTTAACTGCAGACATTAATATAATGTTCATACCATCATTAAGTACAATAATTACAATCCTTGCATGAACTAATACCAGCATCTGAGTTGGACAGAAGAAAAGATGATTTCATCAATATTCAGCTCTATCTTTGTGCTGAACTTAATTTTTAAGTCCACTTAACAGATGCATGACAAAAAATGAGATTATACAGACCAGGGATATATCATTCACAAGTACAATATATACATGTGGAGATCTGATGGGCAGTATCAATATGTTCACAAATTCAGGTGTCAATGATTTACATATGAAATACCTGATAACTTGACCAAGGCCCAACTTTACAACACAAACTTCGCCTTTTTATATTTAAGATATATTTCCCATTATCAACTTATTCAATAAATATTTTCTAACTTTATTTTAATAGTTGTATCAAAATTAATGAAATTGGACACAACCTGCAACTTAAAAGCATCTATAGGTGAACTAAACAGTGTAAGTGGTGACCATGTGGCACACTGTATGATACCCTTACACATAGATCTTCTTACTTCAAACACATTATGCGCAAAAAGAGTTTAGAATTACTATTTTTATATTGGAATGTAACTGACATTAATGTGGCCTACATTTATTAAATCTAAGATATCTGAAATAATCCTCTTAAAATTATCATAGCATACAGAAACATCTAATATCCTACATCCATGAAATGTAGTATTAATTGTCACTCCGGTAAAAATTTAATATTAAAGCAAAATAAGTCTCAGATTTTCATTCAGTTTAGAAGAATATGACCCCCTATTTAAAACCCAGAAACAAAAACAACAAACTTTTTGATATCTGATACAGATATAAATCTTCCCTGTGCATTTTAAATGAAAGTTAAGCTTATAAAAATATTGATTGTAGAGATGTGTTCATACAAAGCACAGAGGAAAGAAGATTAATGTCATACTGGAGTCACAAACATTGAATACTTAATGTACCTGACCATGGATTCAGTTCAACCTTTAGTGAAACATCAATCAATTCTTTTAAAGTATTTGTTATCTGTTTAAATACTTTAAAATGTAAGGGCTTTCTATGTGCATTAATTGTTTCCCTTGATAGGTCAATAAAATCAGGGGTTCTGCAATAAAACTACTGGATACTGGTGCAATCATCCCCACAACTTGATGTTTAAATGACCAAGTGTTCCGGATGGTAGGAATGTTTATTTTGAAGACATTTCAGAACTCAATGTAAGCAAGTAAGCAAGCAATTGTTATGAGGATAATAATACTTAGAACAGTGCAAAGGTTTTATTCTGCTGTTTTTAAAAGTTCAAGGATATTAATGATTATGTAGCAGGCATCTCGAAACTGCTGGAATACTTGCCAGACATTTGGTCAGGCAGAGATAAAATCAGACCAAATGAAAATTTGTCTGACCGAATATACTATTTATAAGTGATAAATGCTGTAAATCATGCCCGACTGCCCGGGAATCTGGTCCGGTACTTGCCGAAAAGTTATTGGACCTGCTTGAAATTTGCCTGACACGTCCAACGGTCCGGCAACTTTTGGGAAGCCTGATGGTGTATTACAGGGATAGGGGAGACTTGTCTCATGGTGATACATAAATATGAAATTCTCTCACTGCAACAAAATCAATGGTAATCTTAAGTACCACAAGGTCATAATATAGCAGAATAGGGGCTTAAAAACTTGGTAATTTATTTGTGATGTTCAAATAAGTGTTTCAGAAATAACAGTGTAATCTCAGTATTCCTGAATTACCTCATACCAATCTCAGACACTATCTACTAAACATGCATTTCATAGACCACATGAATTACCAAAGTAAGAAACATTTACACACATGGAATATTATACATATAAAACTGTCATACTTTGATGCATTATGACACAGAATCCAAGCTTTGCCAAAAAAATGCCAAGTTACATGCAGCTATACAAATAATTCCATAGATCTGTAAGTATACTATATATGTATATATAGATGGGTGTATGTGTGATACTTACAGTTTACGTAATTCTGCAAGACCTTCAAATGCTCCTGGTTCTATCACGCCAATTTTGTTGTGATGTAACTCTCTGAAATAATACAAAACATTTGAAAGTTTGTGTACACGGGCTAAAAACAAGTAAATCAGATCAGTTCTTCCAGCAACCATTAACTGATGTAGGATAAGCTTTGACTATGAAGTCTGCTCATCATTGTGTCTGACAGTAATTAACTTTTACCAGGACCACAGGGAGATACAACAAAATTAGTGTTGTTTTGTCAAACGCTGCAATACACCAACCAATATTTATACAACCATTTTACCTCAAAATTAATTCTGAAGCACTGATTATGAACTTCACAGAAATGAAGGTAATTAGATGTATGTGCACCGGCAGGTTGTTTTGATGCAGATTCCAATTAAAACATTCCACAAGGCTGATACAGGTTGCAAAGTTTACATGATTCATTACTGTAACAAATACACGGTGAAAAACAAAGTAGTGAAATTTACTACACACTATTCATACATTGCAACAGAAAAATAGTCAGTAAGTGGAAACAATTGACATGACTGTTCATATAATCACTAATTGAACACAACATGAAACAAACTCATTTACAAACATTTAATTCTGATCATAACCAACTCTATAACATACTCAGCTGAGCTTTGAGGCAATCACTTAAACAGTCAATGCTGAATATTTAGGGTTTCTACTTTCCCTTCTCTGTTTGTATAACTGCCCATAATGTGATATGCTCAAGACTGAATGAAAATCTTCATCTATTCACTCTGACCATACATGCCAATTACAACAAGCATGTTTGAAATGGCATGGAAATGTTCGTCAATGTTACACTTACACAATTGAGTTGTCACTGATACAAGCAAAAATCTATCTCCAATCTATGAAATCAGAATAAAATGCTAAAATTGAATGTTCTGAGGTAAAAAAACATCCATCATTCAATATTCTGATCAGAATACAGTAAATGTGTTCAGTGATTCACGGAATGAATAGAAGACACCATGAATAATTGGCCACATATCTTTAATGTAATGCATACAATAGACAAAATTCTGTAGAGACAAATCTGTCATGAATAGCACTAATTTACTAGCGCTTAAAGTTTGTCATATCATAAGATGAAAGTGAATTGATTGATGACCAGTCATACTGTAGCCTCAGTATATGATCACATACAGGCCGCAAATCTCACTTCTACAATGTATAACTGACATGATAAATAGAGAAAACATCAATGGTGTGAAATGGTAAATTGTTGATAAACACAATACAATGTTAGGTTTTCTGATAATTCCTGTAGATGATGCGGTTACATTGCCATACATGTAGACAAGATGAGAGTATAGAACGGAAAAAGTGAATTCACCAGTAACTTCTTCACAGATACAATATAACTGTTTCAGGGACAAAGGTTAATAACCAGGGTTATCAGTTGTTAAAAACCGAGATTTGGAAATGAAGTAAGTCATTTAAGTAAATTTATTTGACGCTCATCTCAGGGACAAATTACAAACAGTCAGAGGACTGAGATTGACTTGTGATGAGCCTTACGCTCAGATTCTCTATATCTTCCAGTCTAGGACTACCTGAGTACTTTGTTCCATTTCTTGCAGTACAGAACACTCATCAGGTGACCAGATATATATCTATGTACTATTCTGGGCCTCTGATAGATCAGACTAAGGGATGAAGATCTCAAAGGAAACTTTACAGTTCATTACATTGTTCATTACTGGAGCAGTATTAGTAAAGTTATTATGATGACAAAAGACGTCAAAGAACAAGAAATATCTATTCATATTTTGATGCCCAAGATAGTTATCTATCCTAAGTTCTCAATTGGTTCCCATAATGTTCAAGATTATATGTTAAGTTCATATGAATAAAAGATACCGCACATAAAACTGCACCATGTAATACATGTAGAAATTCAGATAAAGAAATAAATATCAAGAGAAATAATAGAAATGAATAAATAGACTGAGAGATTGATACAATCAATACATAGAGAATAGCAGGACTGTCTGTCTGTAAACATCAAATTATGAGCCCACTATAAAACGTTACCCTGAGAATAAATATAATATAAATAATACCATACAATAAATTTTCTAACACAACATCTATCAATTATCAGACATATAGCCTATTTAGTCTGCTACACGGAGACTACTCATATAAAACATAAAACATATACCAAACTACCCCTGGGATCTAAACCAACAGATCTGTAGCTTCATCTAACAAAACGTTCTAAATAACATAAAAATTCTCTGAACCTTTGGCAAACATCTTTATAACTACCAAAAGATCAAATGCTTCCAATGAGTTTTATAGATTCACCACATGTATGTAGATCAGGCTACAGGCGCTTGTCTTATTGGTTTCTGGTCCACGTAATGTTCTTAGCGAAAACTTCAGGTAATATCTATACATCTACCATCATAATGTTATCTGGTCAAGATAAAAACAAATTTTTGAAATGTAATAATTTTAAATTTTACGCCAGAAGCATATATGATCTGTATATGATTAAATACATTCCATATTATATAGATATGAGAGATCTGTAAAGAATTGTAGATGATGATACCAATACATGGATAACTTAAATTAATCTGACAAGTGGAAAGTGTTTAAGTTGAAAGTGTTTTCACTGGTATGAGAATTTTTGTACAATGAACAATAAAATCTAATCTAAGTGAAATATTTAAAAACAAACACTTAACACCATAGAAACACACCATAATTTTCAGTGTAGCCATATCCTGACAATACCTCAAGGATGGATATAATTCTTCCCTTACACACCTGAGAATTCACAATGAAAACAGAAAATTGAGTTCTATGTTGGGCTAATGTTTATCACTGCATTCAATCCGATGCCTTGCTGTTTCTAGAAAACGTTTACCTGTAGCTATACAATTATGATAGCTATCACATTCAATGACATCATAATTGATAAATGAAGATTTTACAAATCACATGTAGGTCACATTCATCAAGTTCAGAAAGTTGGAAACAGTAAGGCTCAATTAATGATCAACCGCAAAAGATGGGATTGTGTAACAAAAATAAATTCAAACACAACAACTATAGGTAACATCCAGTACAACCAGTCAGCTGGTAAATAAAATGCAAGAAAAGATTTACAACTCCCAGAAGATCATTTCAATTATTGCCGTCAATATTGAGTATTAATGACTGCTCTTCTAAAACTCTTCTTACTTGGAACAAGCATTTTTAGCAAACAATTGGCACTTTTTAGACCATTGGAAATAAATAAACTGCATCAAATAAATTGTATATTGTTCATGAGATCAATTTTAAAAACAAAATGCAAGTACTATAGTTTTTAATTCAAGGCAAAAACTTAAGATATCATAATTCCAACCGGACTACTAAGCAAAAAATGTTTCAGAACTGAAAGTTAATTTCAGAACTATTTCAGATCTTCAAGACCTGTTCATGAACTCTCTTGTTCTAAAGCAGTTGTTCTTGAACTGAAGAAGTTCTATAACCTGGGTTCCTGAATAAGTGCAGTCCTCAAGTACATACCAGGAATGTTACTCTGACTTATCAAGTTGTGCTTGAAGTTACAGAGCATTAAATACCTCTTTAACATCAATTTCTTGAGCCAGGTCTGTTGTTCTTAAATCAGTACTAATGTTCAAGAAGGCATGTTCTTGAACTGGTTTAATTAAGAATTTAATTTTCTACAGAAGTCATTTATAGTTCATGAACATTAGATCTAGAACTGTTCTTGAACAGTCCTTGAGATTTTAGCAGGGGAGTCTGTAAGATTATATGATGGAATTGGATAAGTTTCACCAAAGTTTGTAACAACTAATCAAATAAGGGCAACAACTCTTCATCATCCTCACCAATATAAATCAAACAGTCTGACAGAATGGAGATAAAAGAATAGAATCATCAAATATATTATCCAGATATAAAATGATAGAAACTGAAATATTTGATTCAGTTTTTGATTCATTCATGATACGGTTATATGATGTTTTGACTGAGTCAACAGCTGTTTCTTCTTAGCAAATAATGTTAAGTTGAATACTATACACAATGATAGCTAACAGACTGGAAGCGTTAACTGATGAGAAATACAAAAAAACGGGAAAACGTCTTCTATCTGTACATATCATTGTGCCATGACTGTATGATCTGTAGAGTATCTAAAACACAGAGTCTACATTATGAACTTCAATATTCTTGAACTCTTTAAATCAAAAAAATACAGACATTTCATTTCTCAACTCAGTTACCATATTTCAGGTGTGTAGAAATGAGCCAGAAGCCGGCAAAACCAACCGGCTGTTTGAGCATTCTCACCAGTTACTTCTCCCGCAGGGGAGCATTGCCCCTTTGCTTCCTATTAGGGGAACCCTAAGTCACCCTTCTACGTTAAGTAGCTTACCTGCTACAATCTGAGATCAATATTTTCATTGCATCTTAAATTTAAATTTCCCAATCTGATATCTAATTAGTTTCATGACATTTATAAGGCATTCAAAACAGAGCATTCCATGTCATGTAATTTACACTAAGCACCCATGGAAAAATGCAGGTCTTATTGTTATAAACCTACAGTCAAAGAGCGCACAATTTTACACTAGTGCAAATATTAATGTATGTACCATTTTACCTGTACATAAACTTTATTGCACCCTGGTGCGTTAATTGGAACAAATACAGTATTTTCAAAAAACATTACAAGAATTGTTTTATCCACAGACATGAACTTATGATCACAACTGTTTTTTTCCTTCAAAACTGATCTTAACTCTTAATTAGTTATTAAGTTGTTTTCGCTTCCTTTGAAGTGTGGTATACATTCATTATAGTTTGCTTTATTCGTTCATTCTGGTATCATAACTTCAGTAATAGGCCAAGTAAACAAGTATATCCATGCAGAGTATTAACACAATAAATATACACCATAACTACATAACCATAATCTATACATAACATGAGCTGTAACTTCTTAGACACACCTTTTGCTGATATGAGATATTCCCAACCCATTCCTTCATAATGCGCTGTTGCTCTCCCACCACTCAACTATGTAAATGTGGATAAAAACATGGTCCAATACAACACAACCACTTCACAAATAAGCCAGCACATTACAGATCTGAGGTCCTGCTCTCCCCAGTACTCCAATTTTAACAAAGTCCCCCCCCTCCCGATCCGATACTTAACCTGACACCGAGTTCATCCATAACTCACCTGAGCCACAACATCATTTAATCCAGGTATTACATATCAAGATGACAATAAAGTGTTCACCATTAAGATCAAAGACTAATAAAGCACCCCCCACACTACTATAGATAATGATATAAAGGTAATGAACAGCTAAATTATGCACTAATATACATATGGAAAATTTATCTGACCTTCGTCAGCAGAATGGAATTGATAATATAGTCAATGGAACATACTAAAATAAGTGAAAAGTAAATTCGGCTGTCAGGCTGTGGTGACCTGCATGAGGATGATATCCAACACGTTAGTCACCTCATCTAAATAAGGCTTTGTCAAGAAATCTTTAAAAAATTGCTACATTTATTCCTGTTTTTTATAAAGCAGTTTACAACATTTGTAGCACAGTCATGTATATTTTAACAATATAGTTAAGTGAAAACAGGTGTAAACAAAAATGAATTGGTGAACTAATCAAAAACTATAAAATATTAGCTTGATCAATCCAGACATTATGCCGATCAGAACAACTACTGGTATATAAAATGTATAGTACTACAGATTTACATCTTTGTACCGAGTTTTTAAGTGTCACAGTAAAGAAACCTTATATAACACGGGGCACAGTATTCGCTGAATGAACCATTCCAACTTTGATTTTAAGATATTTCACAGTCTAAATCTTCAAACACCTTTTACCCCTACATGTTATTTATTTTATCCAAGTTTAACAAACATACAGGTTACTTGTAACAGAAAGGCTTAATTATAATCAAATAAATAAAGTAAATAAACTATTACAAGATGAAAGAGTTCCACAGATTGTTTGAAGGTCAGGTTTCAGTGCATTTAATTTTTATAATGTCCCATAAAATGTGAATTCATTATGACTCCTGGATAATTATTACCACAAGATCAATCAAGCAAAGAAATTTAAACACTAACTATCACATTTATTGCTAAACTGACTTTAAAATGCAAATATATGGGGAGGGATTCAGTTTATCTTTCACATCTCGTCACAACAAGGTTTGAAGGGGACAAGGATCCCAGATCGAGTGAAAACACCTTGCTGACTTATTTTATTGTTGTCAAGGTAACCACAAATTTAATATGATAATTGTACATTTTGTACCAAGGACAATCACAGGTATATTATAATTTTTAAAAAATGCAACATTATGAGTTGGCAAATTATTGATAAAAGATTCTATGAAGTAAAGTGGGACTTCATCATTGCTGCAGATAATACAATTATGATATTCAAATGAAATGTACCTGACTGGTCAGTCAGAAATTTTATACATTGTGACTGGATGGTCATAACAAGTAATGGAGTATGTTTTAATGCAGTAAAGTAAAGAACTCTAACAAATATATCCATCTTTAAAAAGTAGAAGTTCCTCCAGGCATCAACTGGAATTAAGATCACTCTTATGCCTCCACATTAATACCAGTAATTCTTCAATCAAGTAAAACATGAACTTCATACAAATTCCTCAATCTTGCATAAAATTCTCCTACCAAAAGAGTTTTTTTTCTTCTTTGGACTGATTGCTTAGATTGATAATATTCCTAGGAAACTGTTTGTATAAGAAATAATATTGATTGATAGGAGCATACTTACAGTCTCTGGAGATAAGACAAGCGACTAAAACTTCCTTTCTCTAATACAGTGATTTCGTTCTTGCTTAAATCCCTGAAAGGATAAAAAACAATGGATTACAAATAGTCTCACTGTAAACCCCTTAAATGCATGGACTAACACAGTAAATGATTCTGTTGAGTGAGTTTTATGACTTTAACAAGCAACCATTAGAACACTTTCATTTTTGAATTCAAGGAATCATAAAATGAATATTAATAATTATTTATTATATACAAAATTTGATAATGAGTCAGTGTGGAAGTTGTTAACCCCTGAACCTTTAATAACAAGGTTTTAAGCATGTACATGGATGCATTATGAACCATCGATATTCATATTGTCACAACAAACATGAATATTTCAGAAATCCAGGTAAATTATCTGTATTTGTAGAAGGTAAAAGTGTCACTTTAACAAGAAACTCAGCCATGCTTTAGTGTAAACAATTATAATGAATGATTTTTCTAGACCAAGTCCTATGACAAGGTGAAACATCAAATATAATACTACAACATCCACATATCAACATTAAACAATAAATAGATACATGTATGTTGTCAGCAACCAAAACTTCAGCACATGATAAATATGATGTACAATGTATTTCATGTCAGATTTAATAAACCAGTATCACTGTACAGGCAAAGTTAATTCAAGCATACATCATTATATGTATGTTAAGTAGTAAACATATAAGACATTCATCCTGTGTGTTCATACTGCATCCTGGTATTTATATAGGCCAGACAAAACATATTTCATTACAAATAAAACATTTTAGTAGAAAGTTTGAATAAATAAAAATTGATACTTAAAACAATTTCAATAAGATGACAAATGATTGACACACATATATTTACATTTTATACTATTTTCATACATATCTTTAAAAAAAAATTAGGGTCAGCAAACAGAAAAATGTTTTTTCTATTACCAAATTAATATTAATGCAAAATTTTGACAAAGCAATATTGGCAAAGAAAATATTCTAATAATTCATGTTAACAATTATTACCAGGGATAAATGTCAATTCTGTAAAACACAGTTTTTTCTTTCAAAATGACCGTACTGGACTATAGAAACTGACCTGCATGCACTGTATAACTTTACAGTACAATAATTTCAAATATTCTAATTTATTTGCCATACTTCTAGTTTTAAATAAAAAACAAGCAATAACAGTAAAATGTAATAGTAAGTTTTATGTTTATCATTGCACTGCATGCAGCTATTCATTCACTTGAAAAGCACAGAAAAGACTGAGACAAGTTATTAGCCTCTGGTGGGATGTTAGGCTGTAATACAGTGAGTGAGTGTGTGTAAGTGATGTAAGATATTAATACCATACTATAACAGAAAACAGGCAGTGTGCACAGTAGGCCACAAGCTGTAAATTATTAATGGAAACACATTTGCTAAACGCACAATCATTTAGTGCATAAATAAATAATGGTTTTAAAACAACACAATAATTCCATAATGTAGGAGGGCTGTAACGAATCTGACTGACTAAAATGAAATCCAGGATCAGACACTAACTACTTTCTTTAAATGTCAATCTAATCTTAGTCTACATAGACTCTTAGTTTTACACCTATCGACTTTGTAATCATTGTTTCATCATTCGTTCTTCATTAATTATAAAGAAAAATATTTCGAACTTCATTCAGCTTTATGAGTCAAATTTGATCTCCAGAGACACAGTTTAGGGTAAACAACATGAAACGACTACACCTTGTATTTTAATGAGCTCTATCCCTAACATAACATGTGTACAGAAAGATTATATGACTAATGATGAGTGCTCATACTTGGTGAGTTTTTCAATAATAAAATACAAGTGTACCTCATTTAAGATTTAAATCTAGGATCAAAGCGTCCATGAATCATGTATTATTGAATTTATTCATGGAATGTAACCATAGAATGATTCATGTCAAATCTAGAACTGAAATTTTCAAAAAGCATGATCGTTATAGAATGAAAACTTGTGAAAAAAAATGAAATAATTCAGCCACATCTATATCATAGCTGCGAGGTCTAATAATTAAATGATAATGATATAAAGCAGATATTCATTGAAGGGGCTTAATTCTCCTTACTAAGAACTAACACCCACAGCAAGGAGCATTTCAGGGGATAATGCGGGAGAATATGAGATGTATGAGTAACTTCCTAAGGAACAACATGAAATCTATACAGCACTTCATGAAAATATTCATTCTTATTTCCCCTGAAATCTTAGTATGGTGGGTGATTAAACTACATACATTTACGGGTACCTAGAACCCAACTTACACGGGTTTTTCCCAATGGACTCCAAAATGAGTGAACTCTATCACTCAAAAACCTGTGCACTTCATCACTTTCAAACCTATGTCATACACCACTCAAACACCTATCCGCAAGACCACTCTTTAACATGTGCACTTCACCACTCTAACAGATATAAGCTATACCACTACGATCTGTACATGACATCACTCTAAAACCCATGTTTTAAATCATTCTAACACCCATATGCTGCGCCACCCCACCTTCAGCTTCTGCTCTTCATCTGTGACTCTAAAAATCTTAGTTCAACACCACTTTTACACCTATGTGCTACACCACTCTACAACTTGTGCATTTCACCACTCTAAAACCTATGTTCTACACCACATCAATACCTATGTGCTACACTACCATACAATATAAGCACTTACCTACTCAAAAACCTATGTATTACACCACTCTAAAATTTGTGTACAACTATAATACATACACTCATTTTCAATACATATTTTCTACTCCACTTGAAAACATGCTCTTCATCTTCCAAAAAATATAAGTTCTACAACACTCTAAAATCTGTTTATATTTACAACTCCAAAAAAATTATACTACCCCGATTGTCTGTACTCTAATATTTCATAATGGAAATCTATAATTTTGATTCCAGAGGAAACACAAAGGGGAAATATTTGCACATCTGTTGTAAAAGGTACCCAGTGCAAATTGTTGAAGTTAATTACTGATTTATCTATCAACCAGTAAAGTAGCATACTTGAAAGCCATGAATCCAGCATATTTCTCAAGCTACTCTGGGTAATAGATTTCCAAGGCACATAAAGTTTCAGTTCAAAGAGGCATCCTACGGGGTAACCAAAGCAACAGGAACATTTAAAGTCTATGTCTCTGTAAGTTAAGACTTTTTTCTTAAAATTAGTAAGGTATGTCTATGAAGAACTATACAGGTTATAATTAGCATGTAACAACAATGTATGTTACTTTTTAAGAATACAACATCAAGTCATAATCAACCAAAATAAACTGCAATATTTACAAGTTTGTGCAAAAACAAGACAACAAAACAAACTATGAATATAAAGTGAATCTTTTTTTGTACAACTGAAAATGAATGAGAAACATGAGTATATGGTATGAAATCTTATTTTCAGCATGAACTAATAGGTGTTATGAAAAACATCAGAAGCTACCTAAAAGCGTTCAACATTGTAATTTATATGAACTGACTATAAAACTTTCACACAACTTAATTTATTTGTGGAAGAAAGCTGAAACTATCCAGTAACATTCATTGAACCACATAATTATATAGTTTTCATATTGCGTTGAAGTGCTATCTTTTTCACACAAGTATTAAAATCAATAAATCTTTCAGAGAAAATGTTTCAATTAACATGTTTTATTAACCAAATACACTTAAAAAAAGACATGCATCAAGAATTACAGAATTTTATAAATTTACTGAAAAATATTTGCACATGAAAATATCTTACTGGTATTTACAACCTGTCAGCTTTTTAGTTCTCTCACAAACTTGTGATCTAATGAACACAGTTTGATACAGACTTTAAAGGGAAGCATAATTTTTTTGTACACAGTAAAACTTAAATATCAGTGCTATAAACATTGAATGTTTAAGAAAAGACATCACTAATAAATTTTTAATAATACTAAATCTGTCATTTAGTGCCATGGCCAAATTGTTCTATACCAACAGAATATAATTAGTATTTAGGAGCAGGAGACATTGACAGCTCAAATTGAAAATTAACTAAATATTTAATCACAAACCTAATCACAATAAATATATTTTTTGAAGTTTGATCAATTCAATATGTACAGACTAACATTGTTTGTTTGTTTGTTTGTTTTAATGTGAATTAATGTCACCGGGGTTTAACACCGTTTTTCAACAATTTTTCAGTTATATACGGCAACAAGTTCACCTAACCAGTTTCCCTGGACTATATACTAACCAGTACAAGGAGCCGGTAACTTCTCCACATGTGGAGGAAAATCGACATCATTGTCAAATTTTCATAGAAGGGTATGTATGACCAGCTGCGACCGGGATTTGAATTATATATATATATTATATATATATATATATTTGCATTATAGAGATCTTTGTTCATGAGGGGTTACTAATTATATGTCAATAAATATACCACAGTGTTGCCTTTCTACACATGGTAGTATATATACAAAAACTCTTAAGACTCAGATTCCTAAAACAAACACAGCATGAGTACAAAAAATATGTTAATATTAAAATAAGGTTATCTATGCAAATATCATAGCAATCAACAGTTGTTTTATTATCAATACCACTATTCCTATAATTAATATCCTTGTTTGATACCATGTTCATCTATGGTAAAAATCATTCGCACTCAATAAATAACAACCTATCTATTCAAGCCATCTTAATCTACAGACTAAAGATAAAAGGTAACTATCATCTATGGAAGTAAGTTAAGTTCATATCTACAAAACATATATATCTGTGTTCACATGTGCTTCATAACATTAACATATAGATTAACATGTGTAGTTGCACACACTCAAGTACAAATCACAATCTTACAAGATATCAATAACATGTGTATAACATTTACCAGAGCACAATGTCTAACAGATTAGTCTTAAATCTTGGACATAATATTGTGAAGTAATGAACAGCAATCATTCTACATTTAACCATCCCAAACTCAGATCTTGTAGAAATGGCTTTCGATTTGCTGAACAACTTTATCAGTTATTACCTGAATGCATTTTGTTGATGTGTTGAAATTCATTGAGCCAAGCAAACAGATGGATAAGAAATGTGTTTATTTCTTTACTGTATTAATTACAAAATGAATTTTTATGCAGAGGCATGCAGAACAGAACCCACAAGTAAAACAACAATTTTAATTCCTTTATATAACCTTGTAATGGTAGTATTTTGTGAATCATTTCTTTCTGATCAGCAAAGATAACACAACCATATTGTTACTTCATGTAAAGCAAGTTCTACAACATATTTCCTGTCAGGATTAATTTCAAGGTAATAAACTGAATAAAAACTGTCACCTGAATAAACTCAGTCATGGAAATCATAGAATAGACGAAAACAAAAGGCTAAAGCTGGCATGTAATACAATGAATTGTACATTTACAATGTTGGTGGTCCTCTGTAACAAAATACCATCTTGAGGGAAATTTAATAATCAAGGTGCAGCTCTGCCATTGTTACAAAATATAGACATATTAACCATTTTTAATTAAAGAGTGTGCAACTAATAACCATATATTACTCAAATAAAATTCAAAAAATATAATTTGATACCATTGAAAAGATGATTGGCCATGACCATGGAAAAAGTACTTAATGAAAGAATGAATAATTAAACAGCTGTAGGAATAATATAATATCACACAATTAGAATATATAACTTAAATTATCAAGTTAAAAGATAATGTAATGCCATTTCAAGCATTTAACATTTACAAGAATTTATAGCAGAAAGTCATCAAAACATAGCGACATAATTACATAAATACATCATGTAACTTTAATGTATCCAAATTACAATAATTATCACAACTTATTGGAACCTTTTTTAAACTGTCATCTTACATGAACATTGAAATTAAAAAAAATTAAAGACATGCCTTAAATAATTATTTATAATTTAAACTTTTAAAGTCAACCATGCTGTATCTTAAAAAAAAACTTGCAGCTAAATATTTAAAAAGCATAGGGGAATGGTTGTTTTGTTTTAGTTGAATTTTGTCATTACATCTATAGTAAACCTATAGCAACCTTTGATCATTCAAAATGAGATGTAAACTAGCATTAATTTTTAACTTCAATCAGTAGCAATTCAAATTTCGATGATAATAAATAGTACTAATTACAAACCAATTACCAGTTAGTATAGTGAATTGATTGTAATTTATAGACTTTAAAAGCCCATACATTTATTTCCAACAAAAAATACTTACAAATGAATGGTATCTAGTGGGATTGTAATTGCTCGATTCAGTTCTCCAATTGAAGTAAAATGGTAAGGGTTGTTGGAACAGTCCACACTGCGTCCCTTGGGGGCTTTGGACATGGCCAATTCTTCCTCATCAACAGCACCATCAGTTGCTTTATCTGCATCAGTGTTATCATCATCTTTATCTTGAATTGTTATACAGGTACAACCAGACGAGCAGGCCAGAACTACGCATGAATTCCATTGTAACAAGAAAATTGTCAGAAATGTGTAAAGTACACAGATCTGCAATGCAAACATCTTGCTACAAATCTATCATGCTGTTGAAACCAAAACTCGCTAAACAAGGCAACCATTCACACAATACAGTAGTACTTATCCAATGATATCCAAAGAAATTTTGAATGTGTTTTCACATCTTGTAACGATACACCATAATATAGTTGTCAAATATTAAAGTAAAAACAACCTACATCACACCATTATCACACTTCGGGTTAAATTCTTTCCATTGATGAATTCCAAACACAAATTAAATAAACCAGATATTTCAAGGAATTTATAATCTAATACAATACATACAGTATTATTATCAAATACACTCAGTAACACCAATAGAATCAACGCGATTATGATTGTTACTCATCATGCTAGAGTCTACACACTGGCTTCAAGCGAGTGTTTGAGAAACGGGCCGATTTTTACAGTTAACGTCGAACTATCGCATAATTTATGCATAGTTCAGTGTTTTAGCAAAGGAAATAGTTACTCACTACCTTACTGACACGAGTGATTAAATATTATTCCACTAAAACAGTCACTATAACAGAAATTATTATCAACACTTCAGCGTTCAGTCAAGAGTCGGTGTCCGACATCTTGTCGTTTCAGTTTACATGTGACGTCACGTGATACTATTTTTAGAACAACACTTTTCCAGCTCGCAATACAGTACGTGCTCAAAAGTTTTAAAGCAGCCTTATAAAATTCAGCGAAAGAAGCTGTTATTTTAAAATAATACTAGACTTCTGATGGACACAGAATACAGGACTAGTTAAAGAAACATTTATGTTTACATGTAATAAATATGTTTTTAATCAATATCATCACTTAAATTAGCATTAATATTGCAAAATTTGACATTGATTAAAAGTATTAACGTGACATGCAAATTTTGGTTGATAATAGGACCTAGCAGACAATTGTAGATGCCGTTAATGAATACAAAACACAAGTAAATGCACCACTTATCATTAGGCTGCTATAAATTTTAAAATTATGAAACAATACATATCATATCGGGGCCATTGTCTTTGACACTTGAGATCAATGGTATTACATCCATTGCCAAGACTACCACTCTGGAACATACAGTGCAGCTTAATCAATGAAGATAGAACGATCAGATAGGACTCTATAATTTGCAATTACCCTTATTATCATCCTACTCCGACCTACACTCTGTCAGCATTCAAAATATACCTACAGTATCCTCTCTACTAGTGTACCCAGACTACAAAGCCCAAAAACAAAGTTCATCAAAAACACCAAGACCAGCCTACACCTCTACAACTGATAGAAAAAAACATCAACAGCCAATCAAAGCACCCACTTAACAGAGTATTAAATGTAAACTGTCAATCCTTGAAAAAGATGCAAGAAAGAATAGAAAATGTCATTGAAAGTATTTGTATGATAATCTGGGCTAAAATACAGCTTGCCACCTCGAAAACGCTCCTTTCATGCTCCTCTTATATTCCAAAAACGTCGAATAAAATATCTTAAGAGACTATTAATCGTGCCTGCTCCACAAAAAAAATCATCATTGGCGGAGATACATGAACCTACCTGGCTGGAATTGGAAAGAAAAGTCACTTAATTCTCTTCTTCTCTGATTGCCTTAATTAATGGACTTACACAATCGGTCGAGGTACCCACCAGAAACAACAATACTCTTAATCTTATCACCAACTTTCTCATCAAAGTACAAAGTGTCGGGTTATTTCTACAAACCCGTATGTCATTTTTTCCCATTTTGAGAAAATCGCATTTGAAGTTTTGAACTGCAATAACTTTAAACGAGCTACGTGTTTGTTGAATTGGAAATAACTGTATTTGGGATAGATCTACAAGCAGGTGAGTACGATCGTTGTAAAGAGCTCATTGAGACGAAAAAAATGATTCCAAAATCTCAATTTTGCCAAAAAATTCAGTTACTGGGTCGTAGAAATTAGTCGATGAAAGGCTAGAAACAATTTCAAGCATATCAAATTATCATGCTGTATTCATGGAATTTAAACCCAACCAATCAAAGCAAACAACCTCCTAGGAAAACCCCTCTTTACAAAAGGCATGATAGGATAGCATTAAATCAGAGATGATTTATCTCTGCTGAAATATCACAGAATTAAACAAGAACAAGAGCGATATTAATACCATTTGGACTAATTCACCTCTACCATTATCGATCCAAAATCAGATCAAAAACAGTCAAAAAAGACTCCTTACCATGGATCACTAATAAAAAAAATCGGAGAAGAGATATCGCCTCCACAAACAAATGAAAAAATCTAAGAACTCAATCCATATCAACTAGTACAAAAAATGTAAAAGAAACAACACCAAGCGAACTGTACATATATAAATGATATAGTATCACTCGAACCAACCGGAACCTGTAAACATACCACAATTAAACGACTTCAGACTCTTATCAAACAAACGAGAAAAGACAATAAGTCGACTTCTGGATCTAGAGGCAGAGGCAATCTCCACATTGATTCTACATCCAAGGCTAATACATTAAACAATCAATTTCAGCTGAGGAAACCACACAGACAGCACGAACATTTACCAAACTGCTCCAGAAATATCTATGTCAAAAGGAATTGAAAAAAAAACACTCACTAAATCCGCACAATGCGGCAGGTCCAGACAATATCAATCCGTAAATATTGAAAAAACTATCTAAATTACTATCGAACTATGTATAACTATAGACCAATCTCTCTGATATGTATCTGCTGCAAACTTCTTGAGCACATCGTCACAATCAACATTATGAGACACGGGAAGAAAATAACATACTTTATCCATTCCGACATGGATGTCGTAACGACAGATCATGCAAAACCCAATCACTAGAAATCACTGATGACATCACAAGAAGTATGGAAAAAAACCTTTGATGAGGTCCACCACAATCTCCTCCTACATAAATTCCATCACTGTGACATGAGAGGCAAAGCTCAAAGCCTTCTTGAGCAACAGAACACAGAAGGTTGCTCTAGACGATACCTCCTCTGACACAGGACGTAGACTCAGAGGCACTCAGGGGTCAGTCATGTGCCCCTGTTCGTTCCTCTTCTACATGAATGATATCCCAAATGGTCTTAACTCAACCATCCGTCTTTTTGCTTATGACACTATAGCCTATCTCACAACGTCTAAGGAAAGTGACCGCATTAGCCAACATGAAGACCTAAACAAACTAGCAGTTTGGGAGGACAAATAGAAGATGAAATTCCACCCCGGTAAATCCCAAGTGATCTCCATAAGAAAAAGAAAGGCTACCAAACATCAATATATATTTCATAACCATATTCTTGAGCATTCGAAGTCAGCTGTTTATGAATACCATCAACGACCATCGAGACTGAGGTGAACAGACAAAGCAAGGACAAAAACCTAAACTTCATTAGACGTAATCTAATGTATTCCCTCCACATAGGTTAAAGAACGAGCATTCACAACACTTGTTCGACCAACAGTGGAGTATTCCAGCTCTGGTTGGGGTCCCTATGAAACAGGAGAAAACGGAAAAGGTAAAAAGAAGTGGGCTCGATGTGTGAAGAACAGACGCCATAATAGATCAAGCGTCTCAAATAGGATCACGGACCTTGGCTGGAAATCACTACATGGCAGAAGATAGGAATCTAGTCTTGAAATGCTATTCAGCATAAAATAACCATGTTAACATCGATCAACAAAACCGACTAAGCATTAATGTCTTGAAATCTTCAAATGGACAAATTTACTACCACATCCCATTCTGTAGAACCCTTTACAGACAGCAGTCATGCCAATGCGCTACAAAAAAAATGTAATAGTCCATCCCCGGATATCATTGCTCGATCAGTTGATGCCTTCAAAACTCAGCTGGCTAACCTATATGTCTAAACGCCTTCTACGTTTTTTACTCTTCACTGTACATACCCCAACATTTAGTTCTTTTTCTACCTCATTTATGTGTACCCTGGCAGTAATATCCAGTCAATTAAAGGTGGCCAGAAATAGGAAGAAGAAGTAAAGTGACCCCAAATCATAGAGCTGATATAGAGCTGATATAGAGCTGATATAGAGCTGATATAGAGCTGATTTACTAACAAGAATTAATACGGCATTTTGGTCGATTTGTGAATTTTTGCAACCCTTTTTGTGTAGATTCACAATTTGAATTATTATTTGTTTCTATAATTTTGATAAGTTGACACAATCAGGAACTCTCTCATATTACATTACATTACATTACATTACATCACATCACATCACATCACATCACATCACATCACATCACATCACATCATATCATATATCATATCATATTATATTATATGATTATATGCAAACACGTGCATTGCACATTTTTTAATGTATCTAAGCAAATGTGCTTATAAAGCAAACAATTTTTTTCATATGAGTACATGTTTATTTGACATTGACGTAGTAACAGGGGGGAATATGAAATTTCGTGTCTGCTGTGACAGGAGCCAGAATCAAACGAAATGATGTTTCCTTTCACTTAACTAGTTATATACTGAATTGAGATTGATCTATATGCCTCGTATGTGACGTGTATAATGAAATTCGGACAGTCGGTTGATCAGGAAGATGCACAAGAACAATTTTGGTGCGATTACACAACGTCCCCAAAGACATTTGGCAGAATGCAAACTGAATTCAAGCTAATTCGAATTATAAATACAGCGACGATTTTTATGGCGCGGGAGACAACTCTAGCGACCTTACTATTAACATCCTTAGGCTATGATCTCCATAAGGATCATATGAATTATGAATGAGATCATGGAAAATAAACAGAATATTCAATAGAAGTGAGTGATAAGAATGGCTCGGTTAAAATATGTTGTAAATATCTCAATAAAGTTTGAAATAATATCGGGAGATTGTATTTGCCAAATGTGTTGGCTGGTTTTATTGTCTACTAGTTAGTATAAAACTGGACAGTATTGCTCCAAGCAGTACGTAGGAATTTTTAAAGAAAACAAGTAACAGTCATGTCTAATTAAATGGATAGATTATGCATTTTGGTGTCTTCTTTTTATTGGTCCACGCATAAATTATGGTGTTGAAAAACAGTAGAATCACCCAATTCTCCGGGAGTCCTCGATCCTTCTTCATCCTCTCCCCCCCCCTCTCTCTCTAGATCAAAAGGCTATATGTGAAACACTTTTTAGCTTTGTATTGAAATGACGCGTTCACTAAAACATGCTCATGACTTATACACGTATTTTGTAATGTGATGCAATCGAAGTTATCTAGGCCACGGCCGTGGTCCAGTGGTTGGTACGTTGGACTTGTAACCCGGAGATCCGGGTTCGAATCCCGGTCCTGGCAAGTCATACCATTCCATGAAAATTTGATAAAAATGTCGATTTACCTCCATATTTGGAGAATTGCCCGGTCATTGTGGAAAGGTAGGTTGGTACTGGTTAGTCCAGGAAAACTGGTTAGGTGAGTCGGTCGCCGTATATTACTGAAAAATTGTTGAAAAACGGCGTTAAACCTCAGTAACAATAAGTCACATACAAACAAACGAAGTTATCTATGTTTTTTGTATATATCCACATGAACAACTTCGCTTAAAATGCCTCTGTCACGTGGAATTAGGTGATGTTATTCGTGGTACTTGTAGCGTTAACTTTCCGATGTTCGAGTTTTGTTGCTCTCATTTATTTCGATTTGCTTCTAACATTCTCCGTTATTAGACTTCAAGTACTACCAGACATATGATATAGGTTTTATAATACCAACCATTGTCGTTCATATGTTTGATGAAGTTCACAATGAGTGGACAGGACTCGTTCTTTTTGTTTCGGTTTGTCTTCATTATCAAGGACTATGATGTAAAGAATCTAGCTTGAGATGATAATAATTTAGCACGAAAATGTTCGATAGGAATCGCAATTCAGATTTCTTACATTGTTAATAAGTTTTTATTATTCAAACAAAGCAGAACAGTATTTTTAGCGTTACCGTTTTGTTTTAAATAGGAGTATTGAGTTTAATATAAACAACTACTACACGCATAACTACTAATTGTCAGTTTCAATGTTGAAATTGAAGTCGCAAAACTATGAACTACTTTAAAGATGATGAAATAACATACTTGTATTATCAGAGACGTAGATTATGTATAAGAAATATATATGTAAAAATGTTTCTAATATTACGCGACTAAAAAAGATCTTAATTTGAATGCACAGATTTAGTGATGAATTATCTTGTTCACAATATTGTGATGTACATAACATTAGAGCATAATCATCAGAGACTATAGCTCGAGAAACGTTTATTTAAAAGTTTAATTGCGCGCAGTAAATGTTGGTGCAAGTCAATAATTTTAACAGTCTAAGGGAATAAACTCTTTGTTGAGCATATATATGTTTGCCTCCCTTAGTTCAATGACGTACATTCGCTAAGCCAATCAGATAGTAGTGTTCGGCTGATGCCCGTTTCTTACACATTATAATGTACTGAACACTCGGTACCAGGGTATAATGAAAGTCGCCATTTTCTCGCCACCACACCCTTGGAATATAAATATTGTAGAACATGGTCTGAATCAGGGTCCTTGAATGACCCTTTTGCAGGTCCATTTACTTCTATTGACCCAATGGAACTGGAAAATATTGTTGCAAACACCGTATACCTTAAAGCACGCGAGGGTAAGTAACAAGAACGGAGTGATGTGTGTTAAATATTTCTTCTGGATATGTATCTTTATCGTGAAATCAAATTTAATTTTTTGGGCAATATTATTTGCAGGTGGCGGTGGAAAAAGAAAAGGAAAGAGTAAGAAATGGAAACAGATTTTGAAATTTCCCCACATATCTCAATGCATGGATTTAAAGAGCAAATTTCGTAAGTAAATTTTATTCTGCATTATTTTTTTAATTTAACATGAATCTGAATGAATGGATTATATGAATCAAATGTTCTGGTAATCGGTTAGTTTATTATCCTTCGTCTGAAAAATCATGTGGCAAAATAAGTGTTCTCATATTTGATCACTTGTAATGAGGATGTTTATGTTCAGTATTGGTCAGTCGAAAATATAAATTGAAAAGTAGGTCGACTCGGTATAAATGAAGTTGACAGTTATTGAATGAAATGGATATTATATCCCTGTGGAATCAAATTGTATCAATCTACTTATTGTTTTCCTGTTTATAGCTTTGACTTCATTGAAGTATTAGAGCAGAATATTTACTGGACCTCAATATTTCTAATAGTAGAACTGTCAATCAGCGGCAAATTTTAGTAAAATAGGTCACCCAGTTACATCAATACAGTGTGATAATCATGACATTCGAGTTAGGGAAAACCTGTATTGTTGATAATTGATCAAATTTCTCTTAAAATTGCATTATTTAAGTTTCATTTCAAAGGAAGACTGTTCCTGTCAGATGTGAATTCTGATTTACAATGTATGACTATGACAGATGACTTTGTGTGATACACTTAGCTGAAAAGACACATGTCTGCTATTTGTCGCTCTACTTATATTACCCTCTTAATTAAAAAAAAAATACATTGTAAATATCTCCACTTCTTTACAAATATGTAGTGCATTATTTTTTTGTGATTATGAACACAATAGTATGTTGCACCATGTTAGTGTAAGAAAAATATTTATGAGTCTATGACATAGATCTTTATTTGACTATTCATCCACTTATTGTACATTCCAATAATTACCTAATGCAAGTTGAAGCACTTGTTCACCATTATTTAGTGTATTTGAAGTACTTTGATGTGAACACTAGTGAACACAGCTGAAAAAATTCCTATCTCAAGTGTTTGATGGTAGACTTGCCTCATTCCGTTTGTTACATAATCCAGTTTGTTGACTTTCATCAAAGAGTGGATGACTATTAATGAAGTTATTAAAATATCAGATCTGTATCATTGCTTGTTCTTTCTGTAATGGGTTTTCATACATACTTTAAAATGAAATAAATAAATCATATCTACTTGCCCAGGGCTTGACAAATATTTTTCAGGCTACTTGTACTTCAGGACAACCAGCTAAGAATTTTGAATAGTTTTACAGCAATTTGAACTCGTCCTTAGTCAATTTCTACTTGTCAACTAACTTGTCTACTTGTCAACTTGAGCAGACGAGTGGATTTGTTGAGCCCTGTTGCCCATTCCTATTAGTAATACTTCCTGTATGCTTTTGATGCCTTCTGCTTGAAACTTCATTTATTGTACAAATGTTCCTGAATTAACTACAGGTGTATCAAATTCTTATAAATGTTCAGCTGGGTTTGTCACACATACCTGACATGTCTGGAAAATATGTAATTGGTCAAGTTGTTAAGTTGTAAATTTTGACTGTAACAAAAAAGATATTTTTTGTCTGTGAGATATAGCCAACTTTACATTAATGTCCCTTCTGATTACATGTTAGCTGAAATGAGATTCATCAGAGTTGAAATGTTGGGCTGAGAATTAAGTATTTCAATTTTATAATTTATATGTCACATATGATTACTGTAATAATCATTGAATGGTCATGAAATTAATCATAATGACTCTCTTCAAATTTAACTGCACATCCTACACCAACCAGTTTTTAACTTGCAAGATCTGATAATGAACTAGTCTGAATGGCTCATAAAAATCTTGATTTGTGAAATGGCAATTTTAACATTATATATGCATTGTATATGGGTTATTGTTAACACAAAAAGGACATTACTGCGTTATATACCATTAATGAAATGTTTTTTAGTGGGGGACTTGTAGATAAGGGTGACAACCAAAAAATTCATGGACATAAGTCCCTCAGCTGGCATGTTAAAATTGCATGAAGATTGCATCTATAAATTGATTTTATATCTGAAGTTCATGTTTTACTGTGTTTTAAATATGTACACAAATTTCAAAGTAGCTCACATGGCATTACATTACTGGTAGTGAAATCCCTTTGAAATATGTTGGCTCCATTCATTTGTTCATCATTTGAACAATCTTTGAATATCAGGGTTCGTATTAAGTTGAGAACATTTTACTGGTTCCACAACTGATAGGTTGCTACATGAGCGAAATTTTGTAAAAAATATGTGATAAATTTTGTAGCCAATGTTTTCTGAATTTTAAATGATATGTCATTGTGATGGACACCAATTTTAGATGTAGATACTAAACAAAAATAGCCAGATGTTTTATTGTAAACTGCTCCTGTAAGAATGCCAAATGTGTTAGTCTTGAATTTTGATTTGAACCTAAAATGAATGTTATGAAAACTTAAGAGTTGTTATTCTCAGTATGCTGAAATTATTTTCATCCGTCATTGTATGTGTATGTTGTTTATCAAGAATTTTAGATGTTGTCATTTCCTGATGTGTTCAAACATTGACATTATAAGTGTATCTTGTACATCCTGCATATTCATAACATTTTTGTTATATAAACATTTGCTAAGTTCTTGTGAGGTTTTTAAACTCCGTACTAATTATGTACTAAAATCAATTTGCCTGACTGTGCTTTTGATATTTTTAACTTGCTTTAAACACATGTCTCTCAAAGACTTGGACTTTGGTGAAGTATAGATTTATATGGTGTGTTCTGATTGGTACCTAACATGTAAAGTGTGTATATTGCATGTATGATAAAATAACAAGTACGTGTTCTTACCGGTACCTAGCATGTAAACAAGTATAGTATCAAATTTCTGCTCATGTGTGTCTGGATATTATTGCTATGAATTCATGACTTTCTTGTTTTTAGGTCATTCTGCTTGTGTTTAACTTTCCTGCTGAATTTTAATCTACCTTTTTTATACTGGGTCGCTGAAATAAGAAAATTCTCTGGCTCTGCTCTGAAAGTTCCTATACTTTATTTATATTTCAAAAGGTTTGGACATGTTCTCTGAATTCTTTATGTATTTAGCTCAGTTTGTGCAACTTTTGGCTACTCAACAAAAGGAATATGACAGATATATCATCCGAAGTAAGAATACACAAAAACTCACAAAAAGCAATCAGTATGTGTTTAAGAAGTAAGCAGCCAAGTACATGAAATTGAGCATTTCTGAGAGTCTTGATTATACTTCTTTCATGTAGTAAATTGATAATTGATGCTGCTGACTTGCAGTAGACTGACCACTTACACTTAACCCTATTTAGCAGAGATTTCCCTGATGCAGGTTTCGTGCGTCCCTGATGCGATATTCAGCCGAGGGACTTGCATTGAGAGTGACCATTGCATCCTAGGGATAACTTGGAATTTGCCCTTGGCATTTTTTGTATTGGACCCCCAAAAATCCCAAGGGACCCAAAAAATGTTGGAGATGGGAGTCCCTGGGACCCTCAGGTGAAAAATCTTAGGGAAAACGCTGATTTAGTCTGTCACCACATTAAAAATTTGATTGGAACGAATATAATATATAAGATTAAGTTTTGTAATGTTATGTATGAATAAGATGATTACCTCAGGGATCATTCTTTGGCATGATTTACACGATTTCTCTCATAAAAATACTGAAATCTCATTAAAATTTCAACATGCGAGAAAATCTTGCACTGTAAAGCCAATCCAGAATTACCCCTGTATCATATATCAAATATTGTCAGAAATTATAGCATTGACATGTAAGTGTATACTTATCTGATATTTTAGCTCCTACAAAATTCTTTTCATGCATTCTTTATAGGTGCATGGTCAATTAGGCATATTTTAATTCTGGATATACCGGTATTAATAGAAGAATGCAATATTGTGTAACTAAGAAGTGTATAAGGTCACCATTAAAAAATTGTTTGTTTGCCTTGTTCCAACCCATACTTTTTGGTTGGGACAGTTGGTGGGTAAATTCTTATTTCTAGTCATGCACAGTTACATGCTTGACTTAAATTTAAAATATTATAATCCTAGTAGTGATAAAAGACAAAAAAAATATACAATTTTCAGTACTGCATTTTAATGTTTAGTGTTCATGTTTTTTCATGTAGCCTATACTAGTTTAAACTGTTTCAATCTATTTTTATTTTATAGCGTTCCTTTTTAAGTAGCCAGACAAATCATTGAATATGTCATTAGTCGTTCCACCATCATTCGGCGTCATAGCTGTAGAATGAATTATTAATTAGATTTTTGGATTCAATGTTTATGTTTCAATATAACACCACATTGTTGCTGCTCAATTAATATTCTTTTTCCTTTGGAGTTGCAGTTTACACAAAAAGAAAAATTGAACAATATTCCTTGATTATTTTTGCTAAAGAAATTGTTATCTGAATGGAACTTTTATTGTACGAAACCTAACGAAACAATATTTAACAATTACTTATCAATGATCAAAAATTGAATGTTAATACATTCAGTATCATACACTAAAAGTCTTATTTCTACCCATATTATGCAGATTTCATCATTTCTGGATCAATATTTGTCCTGAGAAACATTCATTTTCAATTTTCAATAATTTTTGAATAACATGACTCTGTTTAAAACTTATATAGAACGCAAGAAAACATCTGACCTTGCTTATCTTGTTTGTCCAATTCTTAAATAATTAAAGAAACACCACATCTGTTATGTTTCATATATGAAATATGGATTATTTGCTAAAAAACATGGCTGAAGTATGTTTTTGAATTCAAATGCCTGGAAAACCTAGTTGTGTACATAGTCGACGAAGCAATGATCTATATTAATGATGAGGTGAAAATACTAAAAAAAAACAAAAAAATGTGCTATCATATCATTGTAATATTGTACTGTTTAACCATGATCACTGTGGCTTGTTAAGTAATACCCTCCCATCGTTGTAACAATAATACATGAAATAAATTTTGTCATAGATCTACATGTAAAAAATACATGATGTATCAACTCTTGGTTCATAGTTCTTTTTAAATGACTTTTTTGTTTTAAAAAGACCCATCAGTTGCCTTACTATTAACACATTCCTCAATTTGTGACGTCATTCTCACTTGTCATTCAGCTGAATGCAACTTATTTCAAAATGAAAATCATTGCTGATGATGTATCTCATGTAATGAATAATGTGTTTCTGGGTCACAAGACTGCTATTTTCTGGCATTATTTACATTTAGTAACAATAAAAAAATCTAATATAAGGTTGTGATAGGACTACATGTAAGGAAGATTTTATTGCTCGGGCCCTTTTTTATAGCCTCGAGCTTTGACTATTCGTGATTAGCAGACTGGAGTTCTTAGTGATGCAAATTTAATTATCTCACTCAGCCAATGCTTATAAACAGATACTGCTTAGGCCTTAAAAGATAGGTTTGTTTCCGGTTACCCAACCAACTGATCTTTAACCTGCTGACTGAAAAGTTTTTACAGCATCCAAATCGTAGTGCTATATTGTAATTTTCACAACAGTGTTGCCCGACATATGTAAAGAAAAAATGTAAAAGAAAAAATCCCTACCTACCGACCCATTTTTTTGGCATGTAACCGGAAGCAAACTTTTATTTGTTTAGGCCTTATAAATAGTGCCTAAATGATCAAGGCAATAAATTACCAAAAAGATACTAAAATGAACACTAACGAAATATTTTTTCAATACAGGAGTGTTATTTTTCAGATGTGAATAAATATAATACTTCAGTAATTAAGCGCTCCAGAATACTACACTTTTAGACGTGAGACAAAGCTTTTGTTTGAAATAAATTTCATTTTTGTTTACTCAATATATAGAACATAAAAATCTCTTCGTATGTATGATACGGAAACCAAGACATGTATAAACCACTGTTAGAGGTACAATTATCACTTCCCTGGAAAATAACATTTATTGACCTTTTACATTCATGAATATTTTTGGTATTAATGTATTAATTATATCACTCAAGTCGTGATCAGTATACCATGTGCATGCTGCATTTAATATAACCTAGTTTTTATCAGCCATTCTTTGTTCTCTACATTTGTAGATGTGCTAATTAATGGGAGTTAGAAAATGTTATTTCAACGCTAATTATACCTATAAATAATATTAGAATTGCATATTATCATTTTTTCATGTCTTCATTATTTTCATTTATGTACAGTTTCATTAAACATGAAGTTATTACCGGGTAGTACAGACAACATGCTCACATATCGTATCAGGTGAATTCTAAACATTTCTGTCCCTGTAAGGTATAATCAATGATGGAAACAAGTGATGAACAAAACAAGATTTACTTTGTACTGAGGCCGCGGTCGTGGTCCAGTGGTTAGTGCGCTGGACTTGTAAGCCGGCGATCCGGGTTCAAATCCCAGTCGCGGCAGGTCATACCCTTCAATGGAAATTTGACAAAAATGACAAAAATGGAAGGGTAAGTTAGTACTGGTTAGTTTACAATCCAGGAAAACTAGTTAGGTGAACGGGTCGCCATATTTAACTGAAAAATTGTTGAAAAATGGCGTTAAACCCTGTTGAAATAAGTCGCATAAAAACAAACAAAACTTGGTACAGATTTTGACATTGTCTCCGAACTCAGTGCATGCTAGTTTTACCAAATCAGGTGGCTTCTCCAACAAAAAAAAAATGAATTTTAAGTACTCTAGTTCTCATAAAATTTATCTCACTTTAATGCCTGCTGTGTTTAGACTAAATATGCTGTACTCTGAACATCATGCTGTTTTGTTGTAATAAAAGATTTATGTGTGAAATTGTATGTAGTAATACATTGTATATTATACAATCATACATTTGTATTTAACAGTTTGACAGTAAGTTGACCCCTGTGTTACAGGCACATGGTAACATATGTACAATCTACATGTTTGATACACAGACTGTGATGTCACAACTGTGAATTCAGTTATTTCATCAGGTCATCTGTTTCCTACATGTCAGCAATGGTGGATATTGTAGTCTATTGTATAGAGTTGAGTTTTCGCACACCTGTTCAGTATTTTTACTATATTCGTGTATGCATTAAAAAAAAAACAGTCTTAGAAACATAACCTAAAATTTCAAATCTTTAATGACTTTATATTTACTTATTATAGATTTTCTCTGCATGGAAAATTAAAAAAAAGGAATTTAATTCATATATACCCAGTCCCTTATTCTAGAATGGCTGTTTCCATGTCTTGGCTTGTCGCTGGCAACATGAATTTACTTAAACCTTTCTGACATCTTAAACTTGTGTTGGTTTGTTTTCATCCGTGTTTGACTAATTTGCTGTCTTGGTGTCTACTTTATGACTGTACAATGTACAATCATGTACACATGATGGACATAGTAATCATGAGGTGTCTAATTGTTCTGTAGGTTGTGCAGATTGAAATGATATCGTTATGATGTTTAATAAACCTAACATATATTTCATGTTATTCCTGTCTTGTAAGTTCTATTAGATTGTTGGTTTCAGTCAACACTTCTTTTGACGTTCTATGTTTGTGTATGCTAGGTCATAAAATATGCAAATTGATAGCTTATCTGGTGTGATAATGTGCATATGTTAGTAGCATTTGTAATTTTGTGCTCAGTTTTTGCATCAAAAGTTAGTAAGGGCAGATTCTGCTTATTTTTTGGTTTGTTCTGACATGGTGACACACACTGAGGAATGGGTTTGGTATATTGTATAATTATGTTTTGGCATTTTTGGTGTTTCCTCAGTATGCTGTGTTTTCTGGCTGAAGTAACCTTGTACTAGATTAGTTTCTGATGGTTATTTGTAGGCATTTCTCTCAGCTCAGACTGTACAGTACATAATTTTTGATCTGTAGATTGTTGGGTTCAAAACTCAGACCTGGCCTGTTTGTCATCAAGATTTCTATCCAAGGTCATGTGTATCTTTCTTCTGATCTATAGTTGATATAGTTGTCCTTAAAATGTCTGTAGACTGAGGAAGAACATGGCCGTATTGGTTGGTTAACCAGGACCTGTGCTTTGATCAACTGCTTCATATATTAGTTATTTACTGTGAGCTGGTGAAATTAAAATTTGGGCAAATGTTACCCATGTGTAAATATTAACCTGGGCAAGCTACTCTGAACTATTGTTGTTTCCATAAGCATACTAGTATTATCTTGACTGGAAAGTAGGTTTAAAACATTTGTTACTTAATTTCATGATTATTGTTGTATTTCAATTATTTTTGTTTTTGTGTTTCTGATATTGCAAAAAGGGTGAAAAATTTGGATATTTATGGATAATTGAGTCTTCTGTTATTAGATGTATGGTTTTAAACACTGGTTGAACTCCTAGATCATATGTAGCCATCTTGTCAAAATTCTAAGATTCCAAAAAACTGTTTATCAATAAACGTATTTATGGAAACAATTCTTCCATATAATCAGTGTATTAGATTTTGTAACATTTAGTTTTTCTGGAATGACGCACTGCATTTTAATTTAATTGACATTTAATTTAGAATGAATGTTTTAGTTCATAGACTAGGAGACAGCAGTTATCCGGTATTCCACGTTCTTCTCCAAACCTTGACAGATGAAGTCGCTGGAGTTTACCATATTTTCATGGTAGTGCTTACCTTTAGTGTCTTAATAATGATAAATGTGTGTTGACGTCATTGGCAGTTAGTGCGGTTGGAATATTGTCACTTTATAACTTGCTACAATTAACAAGAATTCCTATAGATTCAAGTTCTGCAGCGTATTTGAACATACTTACTCAACAAGCTGTAATGTTTTATTGATTTGTGTTTTTGACTCCATACTTGGTGATGGTTTACTATTTTATACCCTGACTGTAAGTTTAGTTTCGTAACCAAAGTTGAGGAATTGAGCAGACTGAGAAAGGCTGTTGTCCATTGACAGAACATTATACCAAATAAATCATGTTCTATACCTGAATGATGCAGTGAACTCTGTACTGATAATCTCATTAATCCTAAACCAACTACATTAAAATTGTTCATTGTTTTGTTCAACCTTGGGTTAAATGAAATTGACCATGAGCATATTGAAATAATAAAGAATTCCACTCTATATACAGTATAGCAGGATGCCTATTATGCATGAATACTCTCCTTTTTCATTTTTAGCTCACCTGAGCATGTAGTGCTCGGTGAGCTATAGTGATCAGTCAGTCTAGTCGGGTGGCCACACCTGGGGGTTGTTAATGCTCTAATGGTCACACTTTTGAGCAAATCTTCATCAGACGTGGTCAGAATGTTCGTCTGAATAATATCTTGGACAAGCTCGAACATGGGTCATCTGGGGTCAAAAACTAGGTCACCAGGTCAGATACAATGGAAAATTTGTGAACACTCTAGAAATCACAGATTTGATTGGATCTTCATGAAACTTTGTCAAAATGTTTGTATTAATGATGTTGTAAAATTAGGCGGATATGGGTCATCTCCGGTCAAAAACTAGGTCACTAGGTCAGCATAGCCGAAGACCTTGTTAATGCTCTAGAGGTTGCAATTTTGATTGAATCTTCATCAAACTTTGTCAGAAGGTTTGCTTTAATAATTTCTTGGATAAGTTGGAACATGGGTCATCTGGGGTTAAAAACTAGGTCAACAGGTCAAATCATAAAAAACCTTGTTAACGCTCTAGGGGTCATAGTTATGATTGGATCTTCACCAAACCTTGTCAAAATGTTTGTCTTTATGCTATCTTGATTAAGTTCGAACATGGGTCATCTGTGGTCCAAAACTAGGTCACCAGGTCAAATCATAGGTAAACCTTGTTAACGCTCTAGGGGGTCGCAGTTTTGATTGGATCTTCACCAAACTTTTTCAAAATGGTTGTTTTAATGATATCTTGATTAACTTCGAACATGGGTTATCTGGGGTCAAAAACTAGGTCATCAGGTCAAATCATAGAAAAACTTTGTTAACACTCTAGGGGTCACAGTTCTGATTGTTGGTTCACCAATTCTAGTCAATTTGCTTGTCTTAATGATATGTTGGACAGGTTCGAATATGGGTCATCTGGGGTCAAAAAATAGGTCACCAGGTCAAATTTTTGGAAAACCTTTTCGGCAAGTACCAGACCAGATGTCCAGCAGTTGGGCACAATTTATAGCATTTATCTCTAATTTATAATATATTCGGTGAGACAGATTTTCATTTGGTCAGTCAGAAATTCTAACTTTGCCTGACCAAATGTCAGGGAAATATTCCAGCAATTTTGAGAAACCTCCTTATTCACCGTTTTTCAGAAACGGTCCTGTCCCCAAAAGATTAGACATTCTTGATACAATAATATATTACAGAAAATTCTAATACATTGTATGGGCAATATGATATGAACAAATGAATACTGTATGGCCATCTATGTAAACAATTTGTAGAAATTGTGCTTTTGTTTCCATTGTGAATGGCTGGATTCATCTGACCCATCTAAAGATAATAAAATGCTGAGTCAGTGTGAAAATGTGATGACTGATCAAGCTAAAAACCTGGTGAATCTTATCAACTGTAGAATAATATTAGACCTGTTAGCTTCGTTATGTACACAGGATTACAATATTGTAATGGAATACAGGACCCTTTGTCATAATTGTTGCTGCTTGTTTAATTATTCACTTGCACAATAATAGGCAAATAATGCCTTTAATGTTCATTATATGACATTTAGTAATTCAGCATTTTACTTGTGCATATGAAATCAAAGCTTTATTAAGTCAGTTAATAATTCTCTGTAATTACATGGTATTACTGTGATGATATTTGATGTTAGTTTCATGTTGGGCACAGCTGCATTGACAAAATGTGGCCAAACCAAAAACTTGATTGTTTTAATTTCTTCCATGGTTTGTTGCCTTCTGTGGAACTCTCAATGACAGATCTACCAGTTATCATGAGTTCTCTAATCCAGCTGGACAGGTACTGCATTGTCCCTAATAAACACCTCTGGTGATAATACAGTAAAATTCTGTTTTTATGGATTTGTTTTATGATTTAGTAGCAATTTGAAGGATTTTCAAGGCATTTATTATTAGTCACAAAATTTTGCTCTCCTAAAAATGGATGAGTGTCAATCATCTGGTAATTTTCATATACATTCTGTATTTACGATATATGTACGTAAAAAATTGTATGGTTCTGACACTTTATGTATTTCTACTTTCAGCCCTGACATATAAATACATAGTTCTGCAACAACCCATTGGTCGACAGTTATTCCGTTTGTTCTGTGATAAGAAGCCAGACCTCAAAAAAGCCATTAATTTTCTGGATGAAATTGTAAGTACAAACTGTGGTTTGGTGGGCTATGTCAAATTGGCTGACCGTTAGTTCATAGTTGTAGTAGCAAATTTACTGACTTGGATAAACATAATCTTAAATGTTTTAATGTATAATGTAATATAAGAGAATTGAAATTGAATGCAGTAAACACATACAATTTTAAGTAGTTGCATATTTACAATGCCTCAAGTCCATTTGTCTGTTATAAGTTGTTACTTCAAAATTCTTTGTAGTATTTCGTTCTGTAGGATGGTACTTTCTTTACCTTCTGTTATGTTCCAAAAAATCTTGGGCATTGCACCTGTTCTCATGCTGGAAATACTTCTCCAAACTATTGTCTACTTGAGATCCACACTACTCTCACATGCTTTGTGTGTGTTAACTGTTATGTTTGGTAGACTGGTATAATCTTGTATATAAACGATTCCCCTATGTATGCTCTTTAGTTTACTTTTCTGTCCATTGTGACAAGTTGGATAAATCTAGATGACCAACCACTGTATGTTTTATTAGTAACTGCAAATTACATTTAACACAGTTTTTGTTAAGACTTGAAAAAAGCCAGTTATGTCATAATTTAATGTCAGAATCATCAGGTCTGGAGTCAGGTTCTCCACCCACCTAAACAGATGTCTTCACGCTAGAAGTAATATTTCTGTATTTATTATAACTAGATTGTCTTACACTTCAACTGTATCATAGTAAGAAACTGGTATATTATATGTTACAATTACAAAAGACTTAAATCATGTGTACGAACATTCATACAACGTTTTGTATTCCGCACATTTTTTAAACATGATAATACTGCAGAACTTTTTCGTTTTATTACGTGACTTTATTATTCTTCTAAATGGCATAAAATGAAATAAGTTTTTGACAATGATATTCTGTTTGTATGTTTTTATATGTTTTGTCAAAGTAAAAGCAATCTGTCTAATATTTAGACATTGAATTAAAGGAGTCATTAAAAACAATAGTTTTTGTTTAAAATTATGGTTTCTCAGAAGAAATACAAAATTAATATATTGGTCACTTTGGTGCATATAATAGGTTACATATAACATTCTAATGTGAAATAAATTTTTATCAAGTTAGTACCATATTTTTATCATGTACCAATTGTTTTTGGTGAAATTTCTTTACATGTATTGTTCAAATTGCATCCATTCTCCTGCTATCTGTGTTTTATGATGTATGTATCTATTATATCTTTTATCAAAGTGAGTCATTCCTGAGAATGTTTTAAACCAGTGAAATTGATAACCAGTGATAAGCATTTTATCCTTGATTTATATAACAGCAGTGATCTGGCACACATCTAGTTTGTAGGGAACGCCTTAAGAATGATAGTATGTACTGATTATAAGTATCATTTCATCATTATATGTCAGGCATGTAGACAGAATTATTGTTTCTTACCAAAACTTGAGTTGCCATGGTTCCAAGTCAAGTCTTTCATTGACTTACATGTTTGTATTGTTTTCACAAATAGTTCTGATTTATTTTTCAGAGCGATTATGAACTTTCTGCAGATGAAAGACGTTATTCCAAAGCTCAACAAATCTATGAAAAGTATCTCCTGGCTGAGGTAAGTTGAGTAACGTTTAAACATGGTAGTGCTAGAAAAAAACTGTCATGTTTATGATAATTGACTCCAAAAAATAGAGTTTCAAAACTTGTCTTTTCTATTTTTTTTTCCAACACATACCTTTCCAACTTTAGAGATGCATTTTTCCAGAATATTTTCATATGTTGGATTTTGATATTAGAAACTTTAGGGTTGTTGTCAAAAAATAGGGTTTGTTGGTTAACTGTGAACACAACTTTTTTTGGCTTGACCAGCAAAAATCAATTTATTCCACACTTGAGTAAATAGACTGGGCTTGAAGATAATATCAATTAAATACTAAATATATACTATGTACTAAATAATATGTACTAAATATATAGAAAAACAACTGAATTTGACTAATTTAGTCAATCTGCTTTAAAATTGTAATTTAGCATAAAAATAAATAATATATTTTGTCTTGCTTCTACCAATGGATGAGTGAGTTTACAAATGATTATTAGGTGTGTTAAGTTTGACTATAAATATTGACCATGGGGCTCTGTGGTGGAGTGGCTATGGTCTCTAACTAGGAACCACAAGCCTTTCACCTGTGTGAGTTTGAATCCCACTTGTGACTGAATTTTTTAGTTCACATTATTGAAAAGAAATAGACAAGACAGTGTTTTTAGCTCTTTTATCCTAACAAATAAATATGCATGGTTTCATTTACATTGCTTTTTTGTCGTTTCATTTTAGATAGTGTGAAATTTATATGAAATTATTACAATTTTATGTGTAAAGTGGTTTTGATATTTTATATGCGAACATTTACTTTTAAATGTTCCATTTTGCTGCATTGGATCATGGTTTCATATTTGAATTTCTTAAACCATAAATGTACCAACTTTTGTTTTACTAGTCCCAAGTGTATGAAAGCTTAAAATGGTGAAAAAACTGAATAGCTGCTCCCATTAATATTCTCTGACATACTGATAAACACTGCCTATATCATACATTGAGGTACTTCATAAGTATTGAACTTCTAAGACTTTTGACCTTGTTTTCATAAACTAGATCCTGATATGTATGTTGGCTTATCATTATGTACACATATAACTTCAAGTGTATATTATAGGTCTGAAGGTTCTAGTGCAAACTACCTATCAACTCTTGTTGGTTTTCTGTTCTCACAAGAATTCTACTGTTTGATGGCTACCTTCCATGTTAGCAACCTGAAAACCAGAGCTATTATCAATAGAATTGCCTTATCATGATTAAAAAGGTTTCAAATTTTCCATGAATCTTTACTGAAGAATGCTATATGAGAGTTGAGACAGAAGGCTGAATGTTACAATTTTTTAGTGAGAAATTGGGTTATCAATTCTTCCTCTCTGAATTTTGTTTTTTTTCTCTCTGGCAATTATTGGGTGAATCCTTCATGAAATTATTGCCTTCATAAACTTATCACTCTACAAGTGTATTCTTATCATCGGAATTCATTGGGAATGCTGATATTTATGTAAAAATATTAGTTTCTCATTCTTCCTCCATAGATTCGGTATGTTCCTTGTCTTAGTTTCTCCCTTTATTTGTTCTCCCTGTTTCCTTTTCTTTTCTCTGTTTTGTTTCCATCTCAGTTTCTTCTGTTTCCCCCTTAGTGTATTTATTCTATATCTCTTTGTTTGTTTCTCCCTTAGTGTATTTGTCCTATTTCTCCTGTCTGTTTCCCCCTTAGTGTATTTGTCCTATTTCTCCTGTCTGTTTCCCCCTTAGTGTATTTGTCCTATTTCTCCTGTCTGTTTCCCCCTAAGTGTATTTGTCCTATTTCTCCTGTCTGTTTCCCCCTAAATGTATTTGTCCTATTTCTCATGTCTGTTTCCCCCTTAGTGTATTTGTCCTATTTCTCCTGTCTGTTTCCCCCTAAGTGTATTTGTCCTATTTCTCCTGTCTGTTTCCCCCTAAATGTATTTGTCCTATTTCTCATGTCTGTTTCCCCCTTAGTGTATTTGCCCTATTTCTCGTGCCTGTTTTCACCTTAGTGTATTTGTTATATTAGGCCGTGGCCGTGGTCCAGTGTTTAGTGCGCTGGACTTGTAACCTGGAGATCTGGGTTCAAATGCTGGTTGCAGCAGGTCATACCCGTCCAGGAAAACTGGTTAGGTGAACCGGAAGCCGTATATAACTGAAAAAATTATGAAAAACAGCGTTAAACCCCAGTGACAATTTGTCACATAAAAAACAAAAAATAAAAACAAGCATTTGTAGTATTGCTCCATTTTTTTCTGCTGGTTCTTCCTGTTTTCTATACATAACATGAACTCAGTTATTTAATTCAGACACTGTTTTATCATGTAGTATTGGTTTGGTTGTCCATCTGTTGATACCATGGTTGATGATAATAGTGTTGATGATGGTGATGTTTGTGGCACAGTAGTTTTGCTTTCATACATACTAGGTTGTATTAAGAAGAAACCTGTTAGAATTTTGCTCAAATGTCTCCCTCTCCCCTTGTGGCCCTCCCTGTAATGAAGATGATTTCAACTTGTGGAAATCACTACACTTCTATGTTCATAACTTCCTTGTTGTAGCTGATGCTACTTGGTAGATTTATTGTCTGTGTCATGAAATTTGATACAAAGACATGACTAAACAAATGAGAGAAACTTGTTCTGTAAATATTTCACTTTTTCTTGTTCAAAGCTAGAAGCCTCTGCTCAAATAATCACAGATAAAACTGTTTATTTATTGTCTGTATTAAATCCTTTATCTGTCATCTATATTCATGGAAGTATTGGATAGCAAAAATCTTGCCAGAGACTAGAAAATAATTAGTTGTCCCATTTACAAGACTGGAGTTCTTGACTCAATTTTTACCACTTTACAATCATAAATGCTATCTTATCATTCAACTTTGGGTGTATCAGTTGTTTAAATATCTTATTGAGTTCTGTACTTGAGGATTGTACATTACTCTATGTGATTATTTGTGATGTTTCTATAGTGTTGTAACAATCATAGTTTGGCCTTAACCGATATTTTGCCTGGTTTAGTGTCAGTGCTGTTAATACACATAAAAATCAATATCAAAGACATGTTTAACAAATTTCACAGTGATATTGTTCTATTTAAGCGGTTCATCAGAGATTTATTCCATGTCATGATCAGACAGGACTTCATGATCTTCCGTGGTTCAAATTTTACCTCTGTCATGTTAGATGACTAGCGTATATTTGATTGATTACATAAATGTTTATTGATACAAATCTGCCGCAATCACTGACTACAAATTGTATAGATCTGAAATCAGATGCTATTGTATGTTAGGTAGCATGTGTTAAATACATGTATTAATGAACTAGGGTCATGCCCGAGTTAGTTAAACTGTTGTCTCAGTACATATGCCTCTTGTCTGCCGTTTTCTATAATATCAGACCCACAGTTTCATCATGCTCTGTTCAGTAAAGTAAATGCTTGAGATTGGAAGTAAGTTTTTGTAGTGGGGTGTCTCCTTATGTCAGACTCAGTGTCCCGAATTTTCAAGTCTGTTTCAGCCTTTGCAATACTTAGATGTCAAACTGTTAATTCAATTCATAGAATACATTTCATAATGACCAAAATGTTTTATTTCATATCAAGTTGTGATGAAATTAGGTTCCAAAGCGATCTGAACTAGTCATCACTTTTGTGTTTTGACTTCAGAGAACTTCGAGTTAAATGTTCTGTGTTTTAATTTAGATGAACATTTGTTTACATTGTATTTCAGTCACCAGAATATATAAGTCAAGTTAATGGTAATCAAGCAGTGGCAATCAAAGAGGCATTATCTGAGAATACAGCTGATAAGGACCTGTTCATGCCATGTGCCGAGTAAGTAAATTCTGTCATCACAGTAGTTTAACAATTGGTTACATGGCTTTCATTTGACCCTTAAAACAGCATTTTGACTCTTGAAATTAGTAAAATAAAGCTTTTGACTCTTGGGAATTTGTACCAAAGGGTCAAATTTACAATAAAATTAGAAGGAAGGAAATTTTGTTGACTCTAAAAATCATCATTAGTCAAGGGTCATTTTTTACCCTCAACTTTGGATGTCTAGTGAAAACCCTGGGTTATTTGGTACAATTTGACCAAAATATTTGTAGTTGTAACTTTCAAAGCTCATTGAAATAAACCAATGTTTTACAAGAGGAATTTGTAAGATCATGGGTATGATATTTGTAAATAAACTTGCATCAAATGGTCTGTTAGCTATAATAGTTAGGAACCAGTCATTGTGATCTTTCATTCATACTTTGTATTACTTTAATGACTTGTTTATGCTGACTGTAACCTTTACTATATCCAGATATGTGTCTACCCTGACATGATATCATCACTGGTTTATTTGATATGTAACAAATAGTATTTTTATGTTAATATTGTCATCAATATCTAATTGTAGAATATAACATGATGTAAGTTTACTATTGAATCTACTATCTCAGCGCTACATAATGTACTAAGCTATCTATTTCATGTCTGGTTTTCTGGTATTGTATACTATGCTGACATCAAGTACTTCTTATGTACTGATATGTTATTATCGTACGTAGTTCAATAAGGTGTAGTCGATAATGTTTATCTAGTCTGACTAAGGAATGAGTGACTATGAACTTTATATTGTATCTTAATTGTTTTGCTTTTAGTACTGTGTACAATGAATAAAGAATATAAATAACATACAGTTAAACCTTGCTTTGTGACCATGTCAACATTAAGACCACCTCATTTATTAAAATAACTCCTTATCATAAGACCAGTGTTTAGTGTTTCCTCTGTAATTTCATCTTGATTCCATGGACCATCTCGATGTTTTGTTTTCATGCATTACTGCAGTAAATTTTGGTCTTAGGAGTAGTTTTCATATGGATGTTTTTCTGTATTTATGTTTCTGATGACCTTAAGTAGATCTGTCAGGAATTTTTCTTCCTGTTTTCCTATTTGCATATGGCAATGAGAATTAGATGTGAAATGATGTGTTATTGTTAATTATTTAAGTGCAGTATATTCTTGGTTCTGAACATTTATTTTTCTGAAACATTTCTGGTCAGACTTGATACATGTATGCAGTTACTAGGTCAGCAATATGTTGTTTGAAGGTCACATCAGACAGGCTCTATTGAGTTTCCTTAATATAGATAAAATCCCTTTAATTTATCTGTTACTCTATCTTGTCTTGCTGATAAAACTATTAATGAGTAAACTGTTTCTTCCTTTAGGATCAATCTTGTTTGATTTGGTGACAAATTGGACTAGAATGTATAGAGTTATAGCCCTTGATTTGTCAAAATGATCTATTTTTATCATTTTACCTAGTTTTCAATGCTTTATTTTACAGATTGGTAATGGAGCATTTACAGAAAGAACCATTTCAAGAATTTTTAGATAGTATTTATTTCAGACGATATTTACAATGGAAGTGGCTGGAGAGGTTGGTGTCATTTCATAGTTACAATGTTAAATAAGAAGTTACCGTAAAAAAAATGTGATTAGTTCATACTAAGTTCTTCTAATATTAATATTAAATTTTTCAGTTGTTAATTTTGTATTTAAAACTTAATACTTCTCAATAATTGTTAGAAAAAAAAAGATTTTTATGTATGAAATAGTTATATTTATGTACATTTTGCTTTTTTAGTCAACCAGTTACAAAGAATACATTCAGAATGTATCGGGTACTTGGAAAAGGTGGTTTTGGAGAAGTTTGTGCATGCCAAGTAAGGGCGACAGGAAAAATGTACGCCTGTAAGAAACTAGAGAAGAAACGTATAAAGAAACGTAATGGTGAAGCAATGGCTTTGAATGAAAAACAAATTCTACAAAAGATTAATTCTAGATTTGTAGTAAGTATTTACTATTTCAGTGTATCTAACAATTATATCAGATTAGTTTGTATTTGTGGCTGTTATTCTACATTAATCTAGTGATAACATTATGTGTAGATCATATCAGCGTGCCTGGGTTTCCACTCCGTGTAATATAAACTACATTGATAAATCACTGTGTACAACCCTACAACTGACGCAGTAAGCTAATGATCTTTAGGTCATAGATTCAAACCTCTTGTGAAGCATCTATTTTGCTGTGATTTGTCCGTTGCCATATCTTAATACATCTTTTAAAGATTTCTTAGTTACTATACAAGTATAGTTTGTGGTGGTGAGGTCAGCTGATAACTGTTGATACTGAAACACAATTGATGGATAGCACTATACTTAACACCAACCATGGAATTATCTGCATAGAATTGACATTTTCCCTCATAAATCTGGGGAATATTTGCTTATAATTGAGAAGGCATGCCACATCTGGAATTCAAACAAAATTGTCTGTATTGTGTTATTTTATTATCAAAATAAGATTATCCACTTGAAAGTTTTATGCCGGTTATGAATAGGTGATTCTTTAAACAGGCTCTGTAGAACATGCGTAAAACTGTCTGTATTGTTAATGTAGCTTTTGTAATTCTTACAATTTCGTATTATTGCATAATCATGATGATTTTCTGGATAATTTTAACTAAAATAGAATACCGACAGTTGTTACTTCAAAACAAATGTACTGGTAATAAAATTGTTGATTGAATTTCGTTTGAAATGCTTCCTGGTTAAAGATATTATTTAATTTTTTTTTATTGATTTACATGTTTTATTGTTAAATTTATGATTTTCAGGTTAGCTTAGCCTATGCATTTGAAAGTAAGGATGCTCTGTGTTTAGTGTTGACAATTATGAATGGCGGTGATCTCAAATTTCATATACATAATATGGGTAATCCAGGATTCGAAGAGGAAAGAGCAATATTTTATGCTGCAGAAATTACTCTAGGCTTGGAAAATTTGCATAGTGAACGAATAGTGTATCGGTGGGTTTATAATTGATTTGGTTGTAAATATAATGACCAAGTTTTACTATTGATTTCACCTATGACCTATGACCTCATACAAATTTATACATATTCGGAAACAGAAAGATGTGTCATACTCTTAACCAGACCTATCGCTGTGTTTTACAACCTGTTCATAAATGATTTATTAGTCAAAATATAATTAGTATGATAATACTGAATGAAAATGTGTAATTAAGATTTGAATTATATTAAAAATATAATATCCTTATCAATACTAGTCAGCTACATCGATTCATCTATAGTTAATACCTAGTCTATCGCCATTTGTGTGTTATGACCACCTTATGTACAGTGGCCCCTTTTGAGCACTCAGGTCAACTGACCCTACTGGTGCCCACATTAAAGTTCCTAAGACCAAAATCCTTAGTATGAAAATATTTGGGGATGAGTGTCATACCTCCAAAGTACAAAAAATATGTTTAAAAAAAAGATAAAAAAAACTACAATCTTCCTACCCTTATTTTGGTTAAGTCATTGTACGCATGACTATTTTTTTATAGCCTCATTAAAATTTATTGCACAAACGGATCTATGATTAAAGGGACTATGCATAATTAAATGACTTATATAGCGCCCTGTTTTGTTGACTGTATTTACCAGTTTATCTGTATTTGTTGAAGAATCTGTAAGTCTAGAATGAAGTCTCTCTTATTGTATGAATAATAAATAAATATACATTATTTCTATACATTTGACATTCAATTTTTTGTCAATTAAGTGCTTTCTGCTGTTAAAGTTACTTGTATTTGTATTGATTCATGGCCACATGATTTCTACATGTATACAAATTTGATCTTTTTGTTGTCACATGATCAACCACAAGTTCTATATGGGACAGTCTGAGTAGTGTATACACTGTATATTCATATTTTAATTGGTTCAGGTTGTCCTTGAAAATTGTCAGTTTTACATTGTGCAGCCAACTGATAATAATGACTCTGGTATTTAGTGCTGGGGGTCTGCATGCATATAACTATCTACAAAATTGGTTGGCTTAGGTTATGGCAAGCACCCATGTTTAATGTAGTGTGTTATACAAGTAGTATGACGATTAATTAAGTTTTTCGTACGCATAAATAGTTTTAACAGTAATTCCATGTGCTGACAATTTTTACCATGTTCCCAGTTCACAGTGTTTGTTTTTACAGATCATAATTTATCACTACTGGTACTATTTTATCTTTCAGAGATTTGAAGCCTGAAAATATTCTTCTGGATGATAATGGTTAGTTTGAACATATCAGCCAGTATAAAATGTAGTTTATAATGTGTATTATTTTGTTCCCCATTTTTGTATGTGTTTGATGGGTTTTGGGTTAGTAGATTTTGGGTCTGGTAAATTTTTTGTTCATTTTTTCTCTGGGAATCCTTTTCTTATCTGTATATGTAAGGGAAGTCTACGTTACTGTTGAAGTAATGGTGAATTTATCTAAGTATGTTTGTATACATTGATACATAGGATGTTTTGACTTCATTCAGAGCAGTGAACACTCAGTAGTGCTGTGAAAGTAAATACAATATTTCACTCAATTTGAAATGTGCTTGTTTACATTTGACAGGAGTGTGGATTTTACAAAAAAAAAATGCTTGAATCACTTCATAATAAACATATTTACTGTTTGAATTGATTGTAGGTCATGTACGTATATCAGACCTTGGTTTAGCTGTAGAAATACCTGAGGGAGAATCTATTAAAGGAAGAGTTGGAACTGTTGGTTATATGGGTATGTTGTCTTCCATGTTTCTGTCCAGTACCTGGAGACCATTGTCTTAGGGGAAACAACTCATATTGACATGAGAACAATTAGTCGGCTGAATTCTACAAAACGTTACCTTTTGGGTCATGTTTCATTTATAGATGCTGATATTGTTGATATTTTGTAAAATTTAAAATGTTGTACAGCTTTGTTAAATTATTATTTCATAATTTTCCTGTATTATTAGTGCTCTAGATTTTTTTTCTGCGTATCTGAAGTTCTTTTGTACAGAAAACAAACAATAATTCAGTGAAGATTAGTATTGATAAAATTCAATTGAACAAAGTGTCCTGAAAGCTACAAATACTAGAATAATTTTGAAAGAATGCGTACAGGTGTGTTTTACAAGTATACCATTGGTTATTTTACAGCTCCTGAAGTAGTAAAGAATGAGAGATATACATTTAGTCCTGATTGGTGGGGACTTGGTTGTCTCATATATGAAATGGTGGAAGGAAAGGTAAGTGTTGTATGTGTGTCAACTTCTTTCTTGGACCACTGACTGACTGTTCAAACGCTTTATGTATTTGTTCATGGTGATATTGAAGATTTTTTCTATTTTATTGACATTTGATTTAAGAAATATGCTACATGAGTGTAAATGATACACCTGGGAGTTTACCTGTGTAAATATATTGTTTTTTTATGTAACATATTGTCACTGGGGTTTAACACCATTTTTCAACAATTTTTCAGTTATATACGGCGACCAATTCACCTAACCAGTTTTCCTGGACTGTATCCTTGCAAGTACTAACTTATCTTTCTGTAAGGAACTGCCAACTTCTCCACATATGGAGGAAAATCGACATTTTGTCAAATTTTCATAGAAGGGTATATGACCTGCCATGACTGAAATTCGAACTCTGATCTCCGGGTTACAAGTCCAGCATACAAACCAGTGTAAATATAACATACCTGTAGTATTTACTGGTATAGTATATGTTGAAAGTAGGATTAAATTTGGATTTATTTCACTATGATATATACAGACATATGTGTACACAGACAAGTGGTAACTCTATTTTGTAAACATGATTTTATTTCAGGCTCCTTTTAGAGCTAGGAAAGAAAAAGTGAAAAGGGAAGAAGTTGATCGACGAGTCAAAGAGGATGTAGAAACCTACTCAGCGAAATTCTCTGAAGATTGTCGGAGCATATGCTCACAAGTTAGTTTCTGTATCGTGTTTTTACTGGTCTGATATAACAGATGACACAAGAGGAATTTAAACTGTCTACTGGGCCCCATATTTGAACAATGTGATGTCTTTTTATTTTCATTGTATATCATAGTGAAACTGATGAATGTATTCAAATACATGTACTTTGAAGTGACATTTACTGTACTTGCTGTCTTAACAATAAAGTTCAAACTTGGATGTAAAAGTCATTTTTACAATTCTAACGCATTTTGACCTAAATTTATGTCACAGTGTTTTAGGTTTCATGGAAGTGGTTCATTGTGTTATCTGTGTATTGTGTTTTCTGTACATTTTGTTGTCTGTACATTGTGATAAATTTGCCTTTGGTTATGTTTCAGTTACTGGAGAAAGATCCCAAAAAACGTCAAGCATGTAATGAGCATGGTGCTAAAGAAGTGAAGAAACACTTATTTTTCAAACATATAAATTTTAAACGGTTACAAGCTGGTATGTGTGATCCACCATTTATACCAGATGTAAGTAATACCTCTGCATGTAATATCTCTGCTTGAAGTATTTGTCTTTTCATTCCTTGGTTTATTTTTCACTTTGATGTATAGTGTTTCTATTTAGGATGGATATAATAGAATAGATTCAGTGTAATAAATTTAATTGTTTCTTGATATCATATTACACCTGACTGGAAACTGTGACCCTTGATATAAACATGTGACAATCCTGTAAATTTCTTACAGTGGATGTGTGATCAATTTTTCATAGTTTTGTTGAATATTTAAGATTTGTTTGTACGATTGATATTTTGTTCATGAATCTTGTGTGGTAGTGGACTTCATACAGCCAGTACTATACAGTTGACACAACATTAAATATTCAGTGACTTACATACTTATTTATTTATGTACAACTACTTGAAGTTACTGATTGATATGGCCGTAAAACTAGTGTCCGCAAGAATCATACAAATACAAAAAATTTGAATGAAGATATGTTTGTAAGATTTTTTTGAAAAATAAGTGTATTATGACAGCCTTGATTTGTCTGCCGTAATGTTCAGTCACCAAGCTGCATATGTTGGTGAGTTTGTGTATGGTTTTAAATGTTGGTCTTCTGTTTGACTGGTTACTGATGATATTATATGGTTGGATATTATCATCTTTTAAGTTGTATATTTGTTCTGAATATTTCAGCCAAGAGCAGTTTATTGCAAGGATGTTCTCGATATAGAACAATTTTCTACTGTTAAGGGTGTGAACATAGATCCCAGCGATGACACATTCTACAGTAAATTCAATTCAGGGAGTGTGTCTATACCATGGCAGAATGAGGTCAGTGATTGTGCTACAATGCTGGGGAAAAATAGTTCAGGTTCCCCCATTCCTACCTGAACCTGTGTAAACCACTTGTCTCATGTTATTTAATTTATGGTTAAAAGTTTTCTGGAATTTTCTAGAAATTTCAGTTTCTCTCAGGTCCAGACCCGACTGGTTTTTATTGTGTCCTTGGCACGGAGGTTTAGGTAACTTTCACCGATTGGTCAAATCTTAACATTGTTTTGTTTTAGTACGAAATATTGTGATCGATTTGTTGAAAACTGTCTGTGGTATTTACATTTCATCAGCTTGACATTTTTGAAACTTGATTGTACATAAATCATGTATTTGCAATTCAGCTTTAGACATTAGATGAATGTTATCATTTTATCACTTGTATTTCAGATGATTGAGACAGAGTGTTTTAATGAGTTGAATGTTTTTGGTGAGAATGATGAGCCAACACCAGATTTAATAGAGGGTACCCCACCTCCTCCACCACATAGAAATTTCTTAGATAGATTATTTAGACGAAGAGTAAGTTTCTTAGAAAATTCCATTGAATTATTGCAATTGTTTTTTCTTGAACGTTCTTATACAATACATTATGTTTGTTTGTTTGTTGGGCTGGTTAATTCCTTGCTAACAATTTTGTTTGACTAAGTGTGTGTTTCTGTGTAGTGTTAATTAACTGTGAATCATTTGTATGCTCTTTATTCTTAGGAAAATAAAAAATAAACATAATCCAGGCTTGCCCAAAATTATTTGCGCTAGTATAGACTTAAGTCTGGATTTCATGATTTCCATCTAGCTGGTGATTGAGGTTTAAATAGAATTATAAAATACTGAAACTTGTGTTGGTCTGGAAGTCTTCGTAAATATGGTTATGAAAAATGTGTTTTTATCATTTAAAGTGTTGAATTAGATTTTATTTTGAGGTTATATACATTGTGTTTTTGTGTATTTTATAGTGATTGAGACGTTCGAATTATGAGTCATCCTAATTATAGCATGAATGTTTTATAAAAATTATTGGGTTTTTTTATCATTAATATTTAAGCCACATGGAGGTTTTATCATTATGTGTGATAGAACTAAAAAAATCAATTTAGTCACTGAAACAAAGTAACTATTAACTATATAAAGATTTGTTTAGAATTGCTGGCTTAGTGGATTTATCATATTATTTATTTTGATATAGGACACATATCCTAATTTTGGCTTAGAGCTTCAGTGTGTATGAAATCACAAAATGTCGCTTACATTGTTTATATATTTTTACTGGAATTTCTAAAATCCTTGCATTCTCAGTTTTTTAAATCACACCATTTTATAATTTTGTAATATTTAAGACCTTTAAAGAACTGATTTAATCAGATTAGAATGTCAAGTTTATCACAATATTTTTTGCATATATTCAGATATGTACATTACTGTATGTTTGCTGTAGACTTTGGTACTCTCTTGTGAATATATTTCTTTAGTTTTGTTTAGTATATGTAATTTCAAGATGGATAACATTTATTAAAGAATTCAATCTGCTTCAGTGACTAGTACAGGATACACCACACTTTGTTCACCTATAGTTCACACAATCATAGGTTTCACAAAACTTACACTAAGTTCTGAGTCAAAAAGTAGAAATCTGCTCAGTGTTAATTTTGTATGAAACCTTCTTTGTTTTATGCCATTCTCAGATGTGTTTGTGTCGAAATCAGGATGATACTGAATAAAGGACATCTGCTTCATAAGTTTGGGGTAAGATCCCCGGGTACTTTGATGTTATACCAAACTTTGGGTGTGTCTCTTGACTGTCTGAACATCTGTGTGCAACAAATTCCACTTACTGGCATATTTAGTGTAGTAAATCTTCATTAGTAATAAATCAATGGTCATTTATTGTTTAATTTACTGATCTTTTTTTACATCATTCCATTAAGTGATATAAAAATACGGCCAGTCCTCTTTTGGATCTATCCAGCATACTTTGTCGGGATAACTCTGTCTTGATAGAATATGAAATTATCTGAAATATCTTCCTTATTTCTTACTTTTTGATCAATTACTCCAAAACTTCTGAAACAAAGTTCGAGTTACAAGTAATGTGATAATGATAGATTTTAGTTCATATGCTAAAACTCACTCCAGTTTGGACTTTTTATTATGTAAGTTCGGAATACCCATTTACTTCTTTTTTGTATAAGTCCATTTGGGTTTCTAAGTATTGACTTGATACATTTTAATTTTGTCTGATCACTTTGTGGTTAAAGTTCATCTTTATAATAACAATGATAAAAAGATGATTGATTTTATCATTTTAATGTCTGCATTTTGTGAAATTGATTTTTATGTCCATTTTTACACTAATATAATTATATCTGTGTGCTATGATGAATATTTGAGGAATGGATAATTGAAGTGATAATGTCCACATTCAGTTATAGTAACTTGTGTCAAACTAATTATCAAACATTACACATGACCGTCCTTGTATGTAATTATCTTCTTTCTTATTAACTTTATTTTATTTTTTTTTTTGTTTCTTTCTGCCTGATCCTCTGTCTTATTTTATCTGCTTCTCCGGGTAGATTCTCGTTCTAGAGTTAGTGTAGATAGAGTTTATTTTATTTTACTTAACTACATTTGTCTCCTGCTGGGATTTCATGATGTACTGTTTGACTATTTTCGTGATAAACTTGCTGTGTACACACCCAAATTTGGTACAATGTGTTGTTAATATATATTTACACATGCATCATGTAATGTTATGTATAATCATATTCCCTTACCATCTTTTGCACACTGTGTATGTTGTAGACTTCCGTATCTTATTCTATATTTCTTGTTAGTATTACATTGTAACTAATCTTTATGGCATAAGAACTGCTGGTTTTGTGTTCTGGTAAATCAATCCCTTACTCATGCATGCCAATGTGATGATATAAATAAATCAGTTACATATTCTAGTATATTATAACTTGTATGGGTGTATTAGGGAATGTAGATACTGCATACTTATCTTGTTATGGTGTCCTGCATATGCTCATATTTGGGTCCTGTACAAATTTTGGACACACATTGGTATCCATTGATGTAAAAAATGATTTGGTCATAATAGTAAATAGTCAGTATTTTAAATGAACTTTGGATAATGTTTCTATGTTTGATAGGTCTACATATGTGTGTCATTAAATTTTTCCGTGGCTATATGACTTGTTTCCCATGCCTGTCTGGTATCTGTAACCTATTTAATATTACATAAGTGTATGTATTTCATTGATGTTCAAATTTTTGTCAATTTAGAGACATATATGTATTGTTGATTTGATTCACATTCGAGTCAGTGTGGAAAAATTCAATTCTGGTGTTGTTTAAGGTACTGTGGTCTACTTGCTTTTGTACATGTATGGCTAAATGTGCTCTAAACAAATTCTTAAATCGTAAAATAATTTTGTCATCAGGTTGACTTAGATTTAATATACAAATATGGAAATTATTATATTGTTTATATATATATATAATATATAACCATGTAAAAATTGGTTGGTTTTTGAAAAGTGAAAGCATTAAATTATGGTCCTAAAATTATATCTACATTAATTAAATCTTCATATTAGCACTACCTGCTTTATTTGTCTGCTTTATTTTATTGTAGTGTTCGAATTTAATGCATGAAATCTGGTTGTCTGTATTTATTTTGGGTGTTATATCTTGAAGAATGTGCTAAGTATATATTTGTGAAGTCTTCTTACTTGGGATGATCTATAGATTCAATATAAGCATGTTTTCATGTATGATTTACCTGTTTAATTTATTGTAATAAATTATGATGCTTTATTCTGTATACACCATTGTACATGCATGCATTTCTCATACCTAACCTCCAACCTGAAACACATTGTCCAACATTTCCTGGCTGTTACTTATAATTATGTTCATGTAGATTTGCTGGTATAATTGATATTATACGACAGTTAACATGTATAACAAATGAGTGCAAGAAATAAAACTAATATCCTACTTAAAGGAATGATTACCAGATTTGAAAGTACATGGCATTGCTAAATCATACATAGAATGCTGGCTTATAATATAATGTCTGTTGCTTTGTAGATGTTTAGTATTATCATGCAGTGTATTTGTATGGGTTGTTTAGAAATGCACGCTGTTCTGAATGATTGATTCTAGGATTTTTTTTCTGTTTTCAGCCTAGAGACCCACAGTCCTGAAACTTGCATGCTCATTTAACAGACGGAGCCGAAAATTTTCCCCACTGTCTCATGTGTTACCAAGGCTACGCTGGGAATCAACTTCTCCTACGAAGTTTAATTCTTTATTCTGGATTGTCTACACTCAAATGGATAATACTCTCGTGACAGTGACACTGATATTAATTACCTCCCTTGTGTGTGTATGTGTGCTAAGGGAAACAACCCTTGTATATTTAAACAATATGTTCTACTACTACTACTCATGGTAATTTATGGTGCAAAGGAGGCAAATATAGCATTAAATGTTTGCGTAAAAAAATATTGCAGAAAAAAGTTGTGTTTTTGTCTGTACGCTAATTGTGAACAATATTTAGTCAAGTACAAAGGATTGACATGGATTTGTGTGAAGTGAAGGATTTAGGTTCAGCGTAAGATGAAACTGGATTGTACATGAATCTCAAATAACATACATTTGAAAATGATTAAACAGTGAACGTCAGGTTTTTATGACTTGAAGTAAAAGCCCTTTGATGCGTTTGAGTTTTGCAATTTTGCTGGTGAAATTGCTAAATTTACATGTATATTGACAGTTGTTCTTGTAAGAAATGTAGAAATGATTCTTTGTTAATGTTTTATTTTCAGATATAATAATTTAATGATAATTTGTGTATTTTTCATAGCTAAATCTGGCATAATATGCAATCTGTATGTAATGGATTATTGTGGCTGGCATTTCATGTTTTCGATTCAGCGTGACAACCTGTAGTATGAAATGCAAGTCGCAGTATATCTATGTGTTTATTGTTGAGGAAATTATAATTGATTAATGTGAGAGGATGTTGGTTTGCATTCATAGTCTTTGTGCCAAGTTTTTCCAGTTTTAAGTTAAATACTGCCAAACCAAGTTGTAACTACTTTATAAAATCTGCTGATTTCATGATCAGAATTGTAGACTACAAGGACGACAGAGTGTGATCTCTTGATCTCTGATCTAATGGTATCTCTATACAAACAACATAAAGGTCCCATCTTATGAATTTTAGCCTTTGAAATTTATTCATGCTTTATATTATTTCATATTCTGTTTAATATGATCTTTTCTGTCAACAAATTACTCTCGTTTCTCTCAGTTTTACCCGTATATGTATGTATATGTGACTGAGTTGACATGGCTTTCATTGCTCATTTTTATCTTAAAATGACATTTTGACTTTAGTTATAAATGGTTAGTCAGGGTTAACTTGTCTGCATATTACAGCAAACTTAGTAATAAAATATGTCAATGAATATGTCCTAGCAATCCTGTTTTCATCATATATTTGATATATTGATAATTAATGTTACTAATAATATATGTTGGCTAATATACAGATTTCTTCGATTAGCAGTTTCAAATTTATGTTCTGTTTGGCTTAACAAAAATAGTTTGATTGTGTCTCCTGACTTTTTTATGAACTTTGGTCTGTAGTGCGATAACTCTTTATAGAAAAATTTGATGATAGAAGTGGCCTCCTGTGTGTTTAATTCTTCATGGTAATGTTGTAGGTTTGTCATGAGACTGCAAAAAAAATCAAATGTAGAATGTTGCCTTACCATGATATTTCTTGTAGATAGGAATTTTATTCGGTGACTTAACATTGTATTTGTGTCAGTGGAAACAATACAGTACTGCATACTAGGCATATGTTGCTGATTTTACTAATACATCAGACTTGAGTGCGATTGATAAGAAAATTAAAACTTATGGTATTATATCCATAATACTTTACCTTTTTTATATATCGTCCCAATACTACTAAAAAAATGTTAGTATTATAAAGATAGTATGGCCAAATTATCATTATTTCTTTGATAGTTACCCTATGTACTTTAATTGGTCTTTTGACTTATTTTGAAAATTTTGTAAGAGGTGTTATCCTCTTTGAAAAATAAAAGTGTTAATTTCTCAAGATATTGCATGGTAACCTATATTTTTCTTCATTGAATTAGGTTGATTCTGTGTTTTTTCCTCTTTTTACTGTGAGTTTTCATTGAAATGGATTTTTTCTTCATTGTTTGAAAAATTGACTGCTCATTGCAAATTTAAAGGGACAATAACTTGTAGGATTGTCCATGTTTTGGAAAAATCTCAGTATCTGTTATAAAAATCTGTGAAAATGATAAAGGTTCCCAAAATCTGTATGCTCCATTTTGAGATTAAAAAATTGGACATTATGGATGTAAAACCTTAGGTTCTTTTATCATACTGTCAATACATTATTTTTATTGCATCAGTTTCATTCTCAATTTCTTGTGTATTTTGTAATACACCACACAACTTTCAGATGGTAATCTTACCTCCCTATATATACAGTGTATATCTATGTCTGTAATAGATAGAATCAAATTTATTAAATTGTTGCTGAGTAATGACTTTCTTCCATTCTACTAAACATTTTATCACAAAAATGGCTTATATACATCAACTAAGATGTTTTATGCTAGTATGGGTTTATAGAAAGCATAAAACATTCATTTAGTGAATTATTTTGTTCTGTGCCATAAAAATTGTTTAACATCCTGGTTTTAAATGGACCAAACAGTGCAACAACATTTTAAAAGCATAGCTTTGATCTTACTGTACCTGTATCTTCAACACAAATTGGGTAAATCTTTTCTAAATGGATTTTTTTTACATTTGAGAATGGACCAATAAACTTTACATGTAATGGTATGTAATAATGTTGTGAATGCATTCTATTATGTTTGATCCTTCTGCAGTACTACCCTCAGTGCATGGCCAGTGCTCCTCTAATTTATTGCCAATTAACATTTAATGTGCAGAGAAAAATGCATCATTCAGTGTTAAATGATGGAAGAAAATGAAATCATCGATTGTCAATCAAGGAAGCATGTAATTTTAACATGCTTTATTAAATCATGTTATGTCTGTTGTTTGAGTTGATTATGCATTAGGCAAGTCTTTGTGAATATACTGCCATTTTTATCTCTTTTATTTATTTTAGAACCTGCATTCATTTTTGTATTTTCAAGATTTTCTGCCATTATTTAAAATTCTCATTTAAATCATAGATGGATGATGTTACTGGGCAACAACAGCTCTTTGTGTGTTCCTATACATATTGTTAATGTGCAGACATTATGACATGAATTTATTTCATTTATAATGAATTATAAAAAAGCTAAAAAATGAGGAAAGTGCATCACAAAATAGGAATATAAGAATGATTCCAATCGTTGATGTTAGTTTTGGTTTAAACTTTAAAACTGATATGATAATGAATTGATGGGATATCACAAGCCTTTGATTGATTGGTACAGATATTGACAGGATGTCTCAAATCTCTGATTGGTTAGGGCAGACATTGACTGGATGTTTCAAATCTCTGATTGATAGGATGTCTCACTGTTTCGCTAATTGAGTTTATAGGTTAGAACTGGTGTTAAAACAATTTTTTAGTTATTGAGGTGAAAATCGAAGTAAGAAATATTTCAAGTCTGTTTACAACAGTCTGGAAAGTTTGTGTGGGCTTTTTATGTTTGATTGAACATTGAGCAAAGATATCTGTCATAATTATCAATTTGAAGTACCATATTAGCTTAATCTCTTTATTGATATTTATATTGAATTGGTTAAATTTACAAAGCTGTTCTGTTATTAGGATGTTGTGTTTTATGATAGATGTTTGTATGTTATTTTTAAACTTGGAGGAAATTTCTGTCAAATGAAAAAGTGCTTCTGTTGTCTTTTATTTGTCTAATTGTTGTGTCAGGTAAATTGTTTAAATCTTATCTTCTCTGTGGATTACTGTGGCGTGTTTAGTACCGTTGAGGACATATTGTAAGTGTATACTGGTATGCACAATATTGTTTTATGCACAATCATTTATTAAAATTGTTGGAATGTCAGTACACATGTCTAAACATTTTGAGCTTGTAAATTCAGTGACCTGTTGTTACATTAGCTAGTCATATCTGACTTACCTGCCAGAATGTTTGTAAGGAACAATTTGTCAGACATTTTATTTCCTTTGTTCCTAGTTTGGTTATATGGTGATGTATGAATTTAAATAGTCTGTGTGTTAAATCTGATATAAGTGTGTTTTAAATGTGATATCATATGTGTTAAATGCTAGGTCACATGTGTTATGACTAAGCTCTAGATTGTCACATAATTTTTATGCTTTTATCTAGTACTAAATCTGTTCACAAACACACACACCAGGCATCATTTTAATGATATGTGGTGTCTATTTAACAAGCATGTGATATCATATTTTACCATTTGCATGTTGTGACTTGGTTTCATGTGTATTTTGTCTGTTGATCTTCATGTTGGATGAATCTGTATAAGAAGGCATGATACATAATTCTCACTGTGTTTGGCTTATTTTTGACTGAATTATGTTGTTTAAAGGACTTCATAGGTTTATGTGTTCATTTGGTAGAAGCTGTTAAAACTGTAGTTCGGGTGTCTGATGTATATTATCCATTCATCATATTGGTATATGAATTTGTCAGAAATAGTTTATTGTATATTTCATAAATACTGATAGAACTAATTATTTTTGTATTCATTTCCTTTAAGCTTTGTTCATGTATTGTTCATGTCCGTTTAAAGTTCTGTCATCAAAAATGGTTTTCTACAGTTGTGACAATCATCAGGGCCTGCTTTGTTTGATTTGATGTGTGCTTTATCACAAAGCATTGTAGCCCTGGATTACACAAATAATTTTCTCTTCTTACTAGATACCCAAATCAAATTTTATTACCCAAACCATGTAGTTATATTCCTTCTTTTGTTAACTTTTTTCTTGATTTGGTTGAGAAGTAGCTTATACTTGGACAGACACACAATTATATTTTGAGCAGACTTGATTTCTACTCTCACTGGACAAACAGTTTGATTTCTGTCATTGTGAGAACTGTGCTCTCAACTTTCTGGATAGATGCAAAATGTGTGGTGCAACTGCATCATTTTGCATGACACAGATTTTAACTTGCATCTCACAGCTGAGCATAGATGTTTGTTTAAAAAATATCTCATTAATGATTATTTTGTTCAGTCAACAGATGACATTAAATCATGCTTTGATTGCTCGTGATAACAGTAGAACACATACTATGATTTTCAAATAATTTATGTATTAGAATTAAGAATTAGTACATTTGCGTTTAGGTAACTGACAGATTATCTACATACCTGTGTCTCATGTATCATAAATCATTTATTTTAACATAAAAATTCAGTATGCACATCCTTGCCATGTTTCTTCTTGTTAATGGTGCATTTAATGTTTGGCTGATAATATTTGTTGTTGATTGTAAATTTGTTTTGTTTGTGCTATTTATAGAATGACAATTCAGTAAGAAGTTTATGCTATATATGGAATGGTAATACAGTTTATGCTATTTATAGAATGTTACTTGGTAATACAGTTTATTCTATTTATAGAATGATTAGTTGGTAGTACAGTTGATGCTATTTATAGAACAATGAGTTGGTAATACAGTTGATTCTATTTATAGAATGATTAGTTATAAATACAGTTTACACTGTTTATAGAACAATGAGTTGGTATTAATGTTCTAAGTTGAGGAATAGAGAATGTTAACGAGACTTTCCTCTTTTTGACCCTGTATAAATAAACTTGATTTTTGACTCAATACAAAAAATGTTAGCTCTTGTTTTGGGATTTATTTTATGTACTTTTGTTTGATAAAGTTGAATGCTTCTGTGACCTGATTTTCAATAGGTGTAAATGTGAATATATAAGAAACTTGCATGTTTTACTATTTTATGAGCTTTATATTAAATATATAACAAGACGTTACAACTTCTTCCGTTATAGTCATATTTATATTATAAAGTAACATTTCAGCATGTTATATTAAGTCCTCTCTTCATTTGTTATGTTAATTCAGCTAGAATTGAATGAAAAATAATGTATCAATTGGTTCAAAATTTTAATCTGGTGTATGTAATGTAATAAATTTATTCATTGGCATCCATTGCAATAAAAAAAAGATGGATATTATGTTTTGATATTATATTTTGAACTAAATTATTTGTTGTATATTGCAAGTTCAAATTGTAAAATATGGTATCTGATATTGTGCTGTGAAAGTTAAAATATTTTTTTCTGCTTTGAATATTAATGGATTCCCACGTTTTTTGTGTATTTTAGCATCAAATCACATTTAGCATTCTGAATGTCTTGTATTATCATGCTATAGATATCAAATGAAGTATGAACAATGATAAATGTTGAATGTTACCAAAGGCATTTATTTATTGATATCATTCGAATTAATTTCATATTAACAACAGCTTCAGAATCAGATATTTTCATGTGCCTAAACTTCCGTAAAATTCTATTTTGAATTTATGCTGTCACAGTTATCACAGTGTTAAATGTTTGCTTGATCTACTTCCAGTTTGGCTGTAGAATTATCCTCAGTGTATGAGATAAATTGATATGTCATGAGTATCTCGCATACATTTAATTTAGTGAATACTAAGGAGAGCCATGGTCCAGTGGCTAATGCACTTGTAGCCTGGAGGTCCGGGTTCAAATCCACGTTGCAGCAGATCATACCCTAAAAAATTGTTGAAAACGGTGTTAAACCCCAGTGACAATAAGTCTCATAAAAAACAAACAAACAGAATACTAAGGAAAATTGATTATCAGGAAAATATCTGATTCCTAAGTATCCAATTGTCAGTATTAGGCAAACATACTGCCACAACTTTGTAAAGTTACACTTTTTTCATCATACAACAAAATATTTAGTATTTCTTAGTGTCAGTATGGATGTGGTTTTGGAACTAAATCAAAACAATGAAATTTCTCCTATAAATGCCTTCTCTGGGAGGGGGAGGGTCATTTTATTTTTTTTATAGCAATTATAAACTCCTGTTTGGATGATTTTTGGCAGCATTGGATGTAATTTGAAGGATTGCAGTTATGGTTGTTACTCCCAGAAGTGTGGAGTGGCGTTAATTAGTAGAGGAACATCTTTTTGGGAACATTCACTTCTGAGTCTTTTTTAGCATTGTTTTATTATGATGCCAAATCTGTTCCAAGTGTTATGTTGATAAATATTCGTCATTCTTACTTTTTTGTAATTGGATTAGTTTCAATATGTGTAGGAATCTATTTGTTTCGCCATTTTGGATCATAGTTATGTGACAGATAGCAAGTGTATAACTTGTGAAATAAAATTCTAGGATGTTAATATACCCCTCCCGCCAGTATCTCTCAGGTCAATATTCATTGCTTCTATATTAATTCATTTTTACTTTATTGTCTAATTTATCGAATATTGCATGGTGAAATACACATGTCTGTAGTTCTGTGAATATAAATAGTAAACACTATAAATTTTATTGAACACAATAGATTTTTAATGTTAGTTGCAAACCTGCATTTAAGTGCAATAGACATATTTATTTATGGATTTTAAGCTCACCTGAACGCATAGTGGTCAGTGAGCTATAGTGGTCAGTCAGTCTACTCCAACATCCGGCGCCCACCCCTTGGGGTTGTTGACACTCTAGAGGTCACACTCTTTTGTGAATCTTCATCAGACCATGTTCGTCTCATTGATATCTTGGACAAGTTCGAATATGGGTCATCTGGGGACACAAACTATGTCAACAGGTCAAGTTACTGGAAAACTGTTAACACTCTAGAAGTCACAGTTTTGATTGGATCTTCCCCAAACTTTGTCAGACTGTTTGTATTAATATCGTGAACAGGTTCACCCAGGTAAAAATTAGACCCCCTGGTCAAATCATAGGAAAACCATAGCTGTTGCATTCTGTACTCAGGTGAGTGAAAAAGGGCCATGATGGCCCTCTTGTTGATTTTTCTAACCATCTTAGAAAGATTTGATAATTGCAGTTGGGATAGAAGTTCCCTGACTCTAGATAGGATATGCTAGTGTAGGTGTGTATGATTGTTATAGATTAATGTTGTAAACATGTGTCTGTATTGATGCTATATTTGTTCTAGACAGTGAGTGATACAAGTTAATTAGTCTCTAATTAATGATGTTAACTATGATGAAAAAACTAAAACACATGTTTGTTATATATGATGATATTTTGTCTGTTAATCACAAACACACAACATTATGTAAATATCATTCAGCAAATGTTATAGATTTGTTTTTTAATTATTCTCATATAACATATTTGTAGTTGTTGTGTATATTTGTATATTTATTTTAAATATTTGTTTTGTAACTATGGCAACTGTTTCATTGTTGTCATACATAAAAAGTTCAATATTAAACATGAGACATATTTGAGCATTCTAGCATTTATCCATTCATTGTTTATTGATTTGATTATTGTAGGACGAGAGGAGATGAATATCATGGTTTTGTATGTGATGAAACTTTAGATTGATGTACAAGCTCAAATCTCAAAATTAGGTCGCGAGTATCATGTCTTGGATTCATATTTCACTTGTCTGTGACATTGCATTTCTTGTCACATTAAGTTATAGTCCAGCAATTCATACTGACCAGAATTGTCCTGTTTGTAGGGTACTGGAGTACTGAAAAGTAACATCTGTTTCTCTATGACAATTTGAATGAAGACGTAACATTCAAGGTTATATGTTTCATATCTCAGATTTATTTGTCCTGTGGGGAAGCCATCATGTTGGTGGCTGGACTTGGGGAACAATATTTGCAAGGCTAGAAAAAGTCATGTTTACAATTACTTGGCCTTAAAAATAGGATTGGTAGGTCGCAAAACTTGTCTATTTTTTTTTCTAAACATACCTTTTGTATTTTGGAGGTACAATTCATCCTTAAATATTTTTGTACTTCAGATTTTCCTGTTAGAAACATCAGGGTGGGCACCAAAAACCATGGTCAGTCTGGTAACTGTAAATATGACTATTTTTCTTTTAAGTCCATGTTGGTTACATGACTCTTAATACTGTTGATAAATGGCATTTAGCTAACAGCAACCAAACAAATGTCATGGGATGAAGGCTGAAGATTGAGATGAGACCCGAAGCTTGGAACCAATCTCTAGTTTTATATACATGTATGTCACACTTTTCTTTATCATGCTTCTTACTGCTCATTGATAGCACTGCTTGACATTATACACAGGCATCCCTCTTTTCTCTTAAAATGTTTAAGACTGTGAATATTTGCCTCTCCCTCAGATTTTAGACTTTTTAGTATAACTTACATGGAGTTGGATGAACGTGAAAGTCAGATTCAATTGATATTTTGATGTTAGGGGTAAAGATTCTTCTTTAACAAAAACTTAAGTCACTTCTTGACCTAACAACTTACTATTGTTAACTCGCATTTCTTGTTTCTGTGCTGGTATCAGTATCTTCAAGTTAAGTCATTTTTATGATTTTGTTATTTCAAACAATGTGAGTCAGTTGTGTTTATTTGTGTTTTAAATATTTTTGGGATTTGAAGTAAGCTTTATGCTTAATTTAGACAATCTATTTAAATGTCACCTGTGTACAATACACTTCTAACATAGCAAAAGGGACTGGTCTCCATGGTAACATAAAAGTATCATTTTTTTCAAAACATTCCAAGGTTATGAACTATCTATGATAATCAGCCTATGGTATTCAAGAAGATATATAAATGGGTAATTATAGAATGTACTGCTAAATTCATGCACATGTATTACATCATATTTTTATATAATGTGACTCATACTTTATTCTACACATTTTACCGACTACTTGTGTGCTATCATATACAATTAACACTCTTCATTTCAAACAGATCTATTTGTATCAGTTTTCATTTACAATTTCTTCGATTGAAGCAAAAAAGCATAAATCTAAAAGCAAATCCCTTCAAGCATTTTTGGTCATTTGTTAAATGTGTGCATTTGTTAATACAAGCATATTGAATGGTGCTCTTATTCATTAGTGTTAAATATATGGTTAGATGACCAGTGACTGAATCAAGTCGGAGCTTGCTGCATTTTCTTATAGACTGAGAATTAAGAGATGTATAGTTTTATAAGTAAGAATTCAGGATTAACTATGTAAAAATGATGTTAAGAACTTCTACTTTGATTTTTATTATTGTTTCCTATCTTCTGACAATTTGCATTCTTAACATTATCTTAAATTGTTGATTTGTAAAACATCACACAAACAATGATATGTGTTCACTCTGTATCCATCAATGTGATAGTATGTGTTAGATAGGTTAGTATAAATGGTTTGTTTCTCAAATTGATTAAAAACATGTACAGCTGAGCAAAGTAATCAAGAAATTAGAATCTAGTCTTGTACTGACGATATTTTGTGTGACTATGCATATAAAATTATGAGAATATTGACAGAACTTTTCAAGAACTGTCTGCTGCTTAAGTAAAATTACATTTTAGTTGTTTAATTGCATTTGTTGTCATAGAAACTGATCATTTCATGTGTATCATTAAACACAGGGTATAATTTTAATCCAGGAACATTGAACTTGAACCAGTTAGGGGTATAATTGGATGTATAAAATTTAATTGCTGTTTTCTATCCTGTCATACTAGATTAATACCACTTTGTAATATCAGTTAAAATTTTAGCTGAATAAAAATTTATCTTTCCTTGAAGTGTTTTCTGTAAATTGAAGACCATTCGTTGTTTTCTGTCTCTTATATAGGTAAGATGTTGAGACATGAATGCCTGACACTAACAAGTGCTCGTTTAATGTTTCCAGCAGAAATTTCATGAAAGATTTGTGAAGTAGGTCTGTGAGGTCTGTGATGAATTGGCCTATTCACAGTGGAAATGATTCAGCATTAAAAATCGAGTCCTAAGGAATGAAAAAATCCTAAAACTTGGTTTTGTTCAGTATTGTTGTCCTGATGATAAGTTTGTAACACGAGATTGTGAGAGTCAGTAACTGGTTGATTTAGAATGCAATATACATGAATCGTATTGTGATATGCTCTTTGAAAAAAGATTGTATATTTGTAACTGAATTGTACTTACATTTAGTCGCTGTATTAATTCATGTTAAAAATTGTATGTTGTTGGTTATTTATGTTGTCATGACATTGAATTCCCAAAGCCTTGTATACACATTGTGTCTGAAAGCATTTTATAAAACTGATGTTGTCAGTCAGTGTGTAAGGAAACTTTATGCTCTCAAAATGATATTGATGGAGGTAGTCGATTCATCTCACTACTGAAGATTTATTTTGAGTAAACAGATCAAGTCAAGGAAGAGAAAAATCTGTGACTTGAAAATAAATCGTGCGACAAATTCCAATAAATTATCAAATTGCTCCGGGCAGTACATAGTCCCATACCATATTTTTTTTTCCACTTGATATGCTCCCGACAAATACGAGAACATCATGGCCCCTGTCTTATTATCAAACTTGTATGAAATGCAGAAAATTATCTTCATGTTTATTCGTTCACCATGAATCCCTATGTGCTGGATTTCTGTTGGGGACCAAGTATGCACGCTTTACTGTACAATTTATAATGGTGTCAGTCTATCTTTGATCAATGTTATATGGCCTCTTAATGATTCAGCCATGAAATTGATTGAATCGTTGAACTAAATTTTGAATTGTAAGATTTTTTCAAAGATTCTTAGAAATTCCATCATTAAGAAACTAGAAATTACACTTTTAAAAGATATTTTATAAGAAACTATTTATTTGTCAAATTGATCGGAGTATTGAAATTTCACATGAATACATTGGTAAAAAAAAAGTTTCTGTGTACAATAATTGATGTATACACACAGTTACTGGTTGTTAATCGACTAGTGTACTGACTGTCTAGAGCTCACATTAGGATGAAATTCCTGTTTTTATGATGTAAATTCCAAACTTAAGTATACAAATTTAGTGATATTGACCAGTTTGTAATTTAATCTGAATCTGCACCTAACATCATGACAATCAGTAGTCATAATGTGTGAATATTGTAACTGGCTCATTTACTCATTTTGATTTAGCTGTCTTCTCTGTGAAGCCTGTAGATTTTGCAAATCCTTATTTTTAGTATTGCACCAGATTCTAACATTGGACCTCTAACTGAAAGTGGACGTACAGTGCAACCTCTCCAAAGCAACACCCTTTGGGGGGGGGAGCAAAATTATGCTGTTGTTGTGAGATTGTTGCTGTAGAGGTAAAATTAATAGTTAATTACTTTGGGAAAAAATTATGCTGTTGTTTAAGAGAGGGCCACTCTGGAGAGGTTGCACTGTATTACTGCCTCACTATACAACACATTATGGTAGCCGTTTAACGATTCAGTACAAGCAATCATTCACACTAGAATTGCCTTCAAAGTATTTTTCATAAAGACGTCTTCATTTCACCATATAAGGAAAATAACATCTGACCTGAAACCCGTGTACTGAGTATTTTTAAATTATTTTCATACATCTTTACATGCATATACTGCCTAATGTTTGGTATCAGGTCTCAGTGTTAGATAAAGTATATTGAATCATCTTGCTGATCAATGAATGTATACTAAAATATCCATTATTCTAATAGTTCTCATGTGTTTGTTGTCTAAGAATATAGATTTTAACGGTATCATTGCTTACTATATTGATGACATTTTTATAATACAGATCGAATAGTTTTTCATTTTTATTGTAAAAAAAAACTGATTGATAAAAGTATAATTTATAGTTGATATTTGTTACCATGTTTGTTCTCTGTACCTGTATTAAATGTGAGATTTTTATTATAAATGGTAGATTTGATCTTTTCTTTCTCTTTTTATTTCTATCTCTTGTTTTGCTCATTCATTGGTTTATTAAAAGGAATCTGCTTTTTATTATTAAAATAATTATTAAATATTATCAATTATCATCATTTTGTACACTTATCCTACTGGATATTGTTCGTGAGATAATTTTACTGATTAAATATCAAAGCATGTTTTGGTTGTTCTTGTGTTTTCTGAGGTTTAATCAGCTTTACTTTGTACTCATCAATACCTGCTCATACATACAATTATTATTAGCAAATTGAAAAATGTTACATTCCATATCGTATGTCCTCACAAGAAAGATAAATTCGGATGCAGAAAGATTGGATGAAGCAGACGCCACTTCACAAGTTAATGTGGAATTTTGATCCTGCAAATAAATTTAACCAAAAATAAAAACCTTTGCTTATATACCATAGTTGTTTTTAACAATTTTCACATTATGTTTTGTTTTTATTCTTTTAATGTTACAATATTACTATGAGATACAGTCAGCTATTGACGGTTTCAAAACAATTCCAATATTTTTCTATTTCAGCATGATAATGTAAAAGTTTAATCCAAACAAAGTATCTACCTCCTAAGAACAATACACGATATATGTCTTATTATCGTACAATTTATTCTTTGACTATATTTGGTAAACTAGTGTCATAAAAGTACTTTGTGAAGAAGGCCTACACATGTATCACACATGTAGAACTACGAATCATGAGATACAAAGTTTAACATTAAGTTACAGTCACAGACATCACATACAGCTATACTCACAGTATACATTCAGTTGTTACATCATTAAATGATCTAAAAACAAGCCACACATACAACTGACATAAAACAATATGGAAATATAAAATCATGACACATTCAAAGAAACTGTTACAAGTCAGATAAATACACAGATCAGTTACAATATAACGTGTACAGAAACAGTAAGAATAACATGACAGATTTCACACAGAAGACGACTGTAAGATGACAAGATGAATTAAGAAAAAAACATGCACTAAAATATATTCATGATAAACGTAAGATAAAAAAAATTAAATCATAAAATCACATATATATATATATATATATATAATGTATAACATTTTAAGTTACAGTTATAATACAAGACTCAAGCCATTTAAGTCTGTTCACACAATAGTGTTACAGTTAATTTCTTCATCCAATCAGAACACACTATGCGTTATTCTGTCTCAGTGGAAGGCGAGTTTTTCCTCGCGGGGTTACATTTGAAAAGTTCATCTTTCTCGTCTTTTTACTTCCCAGTGGTCGTCCTTGTCTGTCATTCTCTTTACACTCTGATGCCTGAAATTTTATCAGTACTTAGAACTATATTCATTACTTAAACAGTCGTCATAAAAATGGTGCAGAAATTGTACAAATTTTAACAAAACAAAATGGTTTTCTTTTCAAACAGAAAATCACATCATTTTTCATTAAATCTATTCTATCACCACAATGTCATACACAGTAGAGAGATAGGTTAAAGGGTAAGCATCATATCAACACAAGAATATAGTGATTGATCAGAGCAACAGATAAGCTTTCTCAGTGAATTGGGTATTACTCCATCATGTCATTTTCAATTGGGTATTTGCTAAATATAATTGGGTTTTCTGAAACTCATTTTTCTTATTTCCCAGCACTATGGCCGGGCAATACACACTCCCAAACAGAACACATTTGGTTGTTTTTGGACTGCATTGCTACAACGTTTGCCAGAGACTATGAAGAATGCCTGACAGACGAAAATGACGATATGCATGTATATTCATGAAAATTGATTTCGATAAGCATCATAAATATTTGAATTTGTATTTTGCTTTTGTGATTGCTTTTTGATACGCATCTGATATAGCTTCAATTGTGTATTTTGTAAATTTAATTGAGTAAATACGCAAATACGCAGTTTATCTGTTGCTCTGATTGATACTAGACTTCTCAATATCAGCCATACAAAACTGGTATATGATGTAAAAGCAACAGGGATATTGTACTTTTATATATTGTATTATATATTATATTATAATATAATATATATTATACTATATTATATTATATTATACTATACTATATATTATGCTATACTATACTATATTCTATATTATGTTGTACTATACTGTATTATATATTATGTTATACTATATTATATATTATACTATATAACTATATTATTATATATTTTATTATATCATACTATACTATGTTATATTATATTATACTTTCAACATAACTTTATGTTACTAGTACAGCTGTAAGTCAACAGTCTCACTATATTACCATGACCTAGACAAGATATCGTACCTTACTAGCACTGCTATATGTTGATAAACCTGACACTCCGGATGATGAGTTGATACTCCCAGCATCACTGCGATCATCTTCAATCTCATTCTCACCATCACATATCACAGCTTCATCTTTATTTGCACTCTGTATAGAAACAAGACATCATCATGAATTACAAGTACAATCATCCACTTAATCTTATCAGAATAAATAAAATATCAGATCTCTCAGTGTACAGTATTCTGTAGTATTCCAGTATATAAATGAGCTGATTATATAAACATGGCGATGATATAAATGTGATGATTATATAAACATGGTGATGATATAAATGAGATGATTATATAAACATGATGATTATATAAACACGATGATGATATAAACATGGTGATGATATAAACATGATGAAGATATAAACATGGTGATGATATAAACATGATGATATATACATGGTGATGACATAAACATAGTGATGATATATACATGGTGATGATATAAATGAGATGATGATATAAATGAGGTGATGATATAAACATGGTGATGATATAAATGTGATGATTATATAAACATGATGATGATGATATAAACATGACGATTATATAAACATGGTAATGATATAAATGAGATGATGATATAAATGAGGTGATGATATAAACATGATGATGATATAAATATGGTGATGATATAAATGTGATGATTATATAAACATGGTGATGATGATATAAACATGACGATTATATAAACATGGTAATGATATTAACATAGTGATGATATATACATGGTGATGATATAAATGTGATGATGATATATACATGGTGATGATATAAATGTGATATTGATATAAACATGGTGATGATATAAATGAGATGATGATATAAAAGTGGTGATGATATAAATGTGATGATGATATAAACATGATGATGATATAAACATGATGATAATATAATTATGGTGATGATATAAACATGACGATTATATAAACATGGTGATGATATAAATGTGATGTTGATATAAACATGGTGATGATATAAATGAGATGATGATATAAAAGTGGTGATGATATAAACATGATGATGATATAATCATGGTGATGATATAAACATGGTGATGATATAAACACGGTGATGATATAAATGTGATGTTGATATAAACATGGTGATGATATAAATGAGATGAAGATATAAAAGTGGTGATGATATAAACATGGTGATGATATAAACATGATGATCATATAAACATGATGATCATATAAAAATGGTGATGATAATATATAAACATGGTGAATATATAAATATGGTGATGATTATATAAACACGACAGTAATATAATCATGATGACTATATAAACATGATAATGATATAAACATGATAATATAAACCACATAACTTACCTGGACATCATCTTCATCCTCATCAGAGTCGACTTCCTCAGTTATTTGTATCATATTATCAGCTCTAAATCTGTCTAACAATACACCATGATCACTGGTTCGCTTTATATTCCTTCTGATTTCAAAATCTCTGCGTTGTGGAGTGGCACCTGTCAAGTTTATGAGAACATGTTTTATCTCAATGATTAATTGAATCAGGGAAAGTATCTTAAATATACATCAGATACAACAATATAAGATGGTAACAGCATTTCAAAATATTCAGTAAATTAATTATAAGCAGCTCATTGCACTGAAGTCATCAATGTTAAATCATTTCAAATGTTTACATAAAGACATTAAACAATGTTATACATGCACTTTCAAATTTTAACCTAAATGCAAATAACTGATAAGACTCCTTACAATTAAAGCCAGAGTTGTTAGTAGATAATGGTCACGACAAATATTAACTCAACAGTCTACACAATATGTATGAAGAATAATAACCTATAAATGTTTATGAATTGTACTGTCTATAATGAATCAATTAGGAACATAATCTTACCAGTTGGAATACAGTCACTTATTTCTTCCTTTATATATCTTGTCATCTCTGCTTTACATTTGTTTAATGTATCCATCTGATTTTGAATAAATTCTTCATTTACTTCATGTTCCTCAGCAACTAGAGTTGTTTCCTCTTCAATATCTGTTTCCATGGCAACTGAGTGTTTATCACATGTGTCCATCAATCGATCACATTGACTAACAACTGCTTGTTTTACATCCTTTAAAAATACATAAATCAATATCCGGTTATACACATATGAAGTGATCGCATGCAGTCATTTGTCTGTCAGTATGTAGTTTAATGCTGTTCATCAACAGTTTTTCTAAGTAAATCAGTCAGTTGACCTAATCAGTTCTGAATAACTTGCCAGTGGGGACGCTAGTCTTTAACAACACCAATTAAATTTGACATGGTAACATAAAAGTATCATTTGACAAGCTATAGGTTATGATATGTATGATGAACATGTAGATTAAATGTGTATTTTTCAATTACCAAAAATCATACCATAATTTTCGGGCCTCAAACCACAAAACATAGTCATCCATCCTACACACTACTGAATGAGTAGGATTGAAAAATAATGTTTTAGCACCTTGTTTTCCCTGATGTGTGGCTGTTATAATAAAGACAAACCCATTCTTCTAGTACATGAACTGATATAAGAATATGACGGAAAAAAGATCGAAAATGTACAAAGTACTCACATCAACATGCTTGTAATGTTTGTTTAGTTCTGTGTTGAGATCTGTCACATGTTGTGTTGTAGAAGCATCACGCGTGTGAGCATACTGGGTAGCTATATCACTAGTTACTTCTATATCACTGGTAACATTCTGTTGTATCTTCTTGCCAGACTCACTAACTTCTCTACACGTATCCACTACCTGAGGTACATATAACAGAAATAATTCATCTGACAGAATACACATACACAGGCTTCAGTTTTCATTCAAACTATAAAGTCTATGCATGAAGCATATCAGTCATTAGGGTAATCAGACCTACATTATTTCCTTAATTGTCCATTGATTGAAACATGACAGTCAATGGTATGACAATACCATGACAATAAATACCAAGAGTAAAGAAAGATGCATAACTTACCTTCATAATACAGTCTTGGGAAACTTTGCAATGTTTCGCTTCCATGTCTGTCACCTCCTCCAAGCTTGACTCATTCTTGTCTTCAGCATGTCTCCTCTTCTCTCCAACACGAGAACAGAAACTGACAGAATTAACCTGTAACTTCCCTGACTGTGATTGTACCTGATATAAAATGTATAAATAAATTTTCACACTGATCTGACCATGAATATTGATGTCATGTATCAGAGATGAGAGATAAAAAACTGAGATGAAACAGCTACAATGAAATTAATTCACCATGAGCTTCAAGTTTCCAAGTTTCAAACTTGTGACTTGTCAACCAAGAGTCCAGCTCTCTACTGACTGAATATACTGGGTTGGTTGTTGGAGTGGAAGTAAAAGTGAAACAATGAAAGATTCTATTTAATTTTAATCAGTATTTTTCTTTACAAAAATAAGTAAATGGAACTTACAAGAGTTTCCATATCTGTCACAGTTTGATAACTTTTTGTTCGTAGTTGCAAGATTTCTTGTAGTTTATCATCAATTATCTGAAATAGCCGTAAAAAAAATAATTCAAAACCAGAACAATGAGCATGATTCCCATAATGTTCAAGTTCTAACCAATACTATACATTATGAACTGTCTTAACTAATACTTTACATTCTTAAATATGTCAATATTATGACAGATTTGTAGCAAAATGTAGACAGATAAAAGAAAACTGTGTAAATATATTTTTTTTAATTGTCCAGAATTAATGATGTTTTAAGATAATGGACATACTCAACATTTATCTAGATTATGTATACATGTAGTTATTGGAATGCACTCACCTTTTGTTCAGAACTATATTGTTGTTTTAATGATTTTATGTCTTCCTGTAAAGATTCAATCACGGAATTTTGTGATTTGGAGTGAGACAGAACAAAATCTTCAATCTCCTGAAATCTTGATTTCATCTGATTAGACCATTCCTGCAACATCTGCTCTTGTTTTTCTCTCTGAAAGCCAACAATAAACACAAATAATACATGACAGATTCTAGCTGCTATAAAGACCTTATGTTTGACAACCATTAAATTATTAAACTTTTACAGAATGTAAATAAATCATGATCAAATCTGGCTATCTCGGTAATCACATTTCACTACAGGTCACTTCACACTCTTACACAGGTCTAAACAATAATTCATTAAGATTCCTGTGTAGTTAGATATCAATAAAGGTCCTCATTGTAAGAGTTAAGTTGTATACCTGAGTATCTAACAGCTGACTTGTTTCTTCTAACGATGATCCCATACTTCCTATCTGAGATAAGATTTCTCCAAATCTTCCCTCCACTGTACTCTGAATGTTGTGGAGACAATTAATCTGTTTGTTCTGAAAACAACAAATCATGACAGAGGTTTGTAAAATTGTGTACAGAGTAGCAGTTCTCAAAAATAAGATATAAGCAATATTAAAGTAAGTCACATATAACAAACAGAATTATTATAATTTAGTATACAGGATAACATTGTATAAAACTAGAAGCCAAAGGGCATGCCGAGCTTACTATTGTTAAGAGATACAGAAGTTGTACTATAATCATCTAGGCAAGCTGTTTTTAGACCAAATTTTAACATTTGACCTAGCACATTCAAAATACTTCTAAGAATTTGATACTCAAATACAGTCAAATCTGTGAACAAAGGCCACCCTTGGGAAAGACAAAATGTGGTCTTTATTAACAGGTAGCCTTTATTCTCAGGCCATTTTGTTCTAAATGATCAGTGATGGTTTTTCAAAGGATGGCCTTTGTTCACAGGGTGGTCTTTATTCGGAGGTGGCTGCAAACACAGGTTTGATTGTTAATCTTGATGCTGTAAACCACCAATGAAATACAGACATTGTTTTGCTTTAAGACCATGTGAAATATACCATCAGTCAGCCCGATTTCTAGATGAACATGAATTAACATTTGATATGTTTAGGTATGTGCATTGTTTACAAGCCACTGGTTGACAACAGACAAGATAAGTACTGACTGAAAAATGAGGACAAAAGCCTAAAACCTACCTTCATATCAAATGCTGAAGATTTCACTTCATTAGTCCAGGATGTAAGAACTTCTGTGTTTGTTTTCTGATGTTCTGTGACAGCATCAAGTTGTTTTGTCAGACAGGACTGCAATTCTCGTATCTGTGTAGTCACAGAACTTATATTCTCCTTGTTTCTTGATAATCTTGTACCTGGTCATACACAATTAGTTTAATTAATGTAATAAATTTCACTTGGTGTCGGTAAAGCCACCAAAAAGGATAGAGCAATATGAGATATTTATATATATTGTAAACAACTTTTATTCATGAAGTAAACAAAAAACAGTCAACACATTTAAATTCATTCTTCCTCTAAATGTTTTATACATGTTTTATATTGTTATAAAAGTTCGTGATTTAACCTAAAATTTGAGGCTACAATTGTACAAGAAAGAAACATGTATAAAATGTATACAATGCACATGTTAGGAAATGTTACAGAATATATTTTATTCACCGACATTTTACAATTATTATCTCACTCTCTCTCTCTCTTTCTCATAACTTAAGATCACACATAAAAACATTCTTGAGTTTGCAGTCATATATCATAATTATCATCGAGGGAAAAAAAAATTATTCTGAAATTAAACAGATCAAAATTTTCATAAGTCGCTGTGATATACGTATATATTAAAAGATGCAGTCAAGTTTTCAAAAACCTAAAGCCTCATTCCAGTAAATTTCTATTCAGGCTAATGAACTTTCTAAAATTGGGTATTTGGGCCAGTGGTAAATTGTTGATTTTCAATAGTCCACTTGCAGTTTGGACCAGTGCTTTATAAAAAATTACCTTGAACATTGTAAAGTCATTATCAACACTAAATCTGAAGAATACAAAAACCAAAAGTTCTAAAACATGTTTTTGGTGAACCGAATAATTGTACTGATCCCTGATTTCACACAAAATTTAAGACCACAGGCTATGTTTAATGCCAATAACATACTTATAAATTCCTCCAGTAAATTAAATGTTAATCAATAGAATTTGAAAACTGAATTGATAAAAGAAGCACAACTGTACATATGTAACGACATCGAACCATAAAATCAATGTCTTTACAAATGAAACTGTACAAAATTTACCAAGTTGTTCTGTAATTTTAGAATGAAAGTTGCCGTGCTGAGCACTGTATTTCTGCACATCATCCAATGAATGTTCAATGTTTGTAGTCAACACATCCTCAAAACTCTGCAAAACTTCCTTGTTTTGTTCATCTGTCGTCTTTAAACGATCAATCTTTTCATGCAGACCTTTCACATCTGATGTAGACTCCTCAGCTGTATTCAGAAGCTGAAGAAGATGAATAGTAACATTTTACTGAGACAGAAATAAGTCAACATAAACTTCATGAGGAGGGTACATAATAGTTGAAGTCAGTCAAGTGCTGAGAAACTTCACCCAGCCATTTGCTTATTTACTGACAACATAAATAATAGGATAAATATCAGATATAACAGTTTTAATCATTACTCACACTTGTATCTGACATACAGTGGATTACCCACTAAGTTCCGAAAACAAAGCATAATACACACAATGAAACATTGTGAGTGCCTAATAAATAATATTAATCTGGGGTCTAATTCATATTACCTGAGACAGGATTTGAATCCTGTTTTTTATCCTTAAGTGCAGTCCAAATAATCACTTTACTGTTCATACTTTATTTGTAAGATGAAGAATATTAACTAAGTCATATAATAAAGAAAATCATATAATAAAGTAAGTCATATAATAAAGTAAAGTAAGTCATATAATAAAGTAAATCATATAATAAAGTAAGTCATATAATAAAGTAAAGTAAGTCATATAATAAAGTAAAGTAAGTCATATAATAAAGTAAATCATATAATAAAGTAAGTCATATAATAAAGTAAATCATATAATAAAGTAAGTCATATAATAAAATAAGTCATATAATAGAGTAAGTCGTATAATAAAGTAAGTCATATAATAAAGAAAATCATATAATAAAGTAAGTCATATAATAAAGTAAGTCATATAATAAAGAAAATCATATAATAAAGTAAGTCATATAATAAAGAAAATCATATAATAAAGTAAGTCATATAATAAAGAAAATCATATAATAAAGAAAATCATATAATAAAGTAAGTCATATATAAAGAAAATCATATAATAAAGTAAGTCATATAATAAAGTAAGTCATATGATAAAGTAAAGTAAGTCATATAATAAAGTAAAGTAAGTCATATAATAAAGTAAAGTAAGTCATATAATAAAGTAAAGTAAGTCATATAATAAAGTAAATAATATAATAAAGTAAGTCATATAATAAAGTAAAGTAAGTCATATAATAAAGTAAGTCATATAATAAAGGAATGCATACTTTCCAACAATATGTAGAGAATTGAATAGAAAATTGAGCATAGGGACCAATTTACTGTTTTATACCATAGAATGTGGGTTCAGTTATAAATGAAATAATCAACATACTGATGATGCGTTATCAAAGAGCACTTCCTCTGTTTTTAAATGTTCAGACACAAGAAACTTCTGTTCATTTCTATCTTGTTCAGTCATTCTCAGATTCACTCTTGTTTCTTTAAGATTTGTCTTGGTTACTGACAGTTTTTCTTTTGTATGCATCAGTTTGTCTGTTGTCTGTTCTAATTCTTGTTTGGTTTCAGTAAACAAACTCTGAATCTGTAAGATAAAAACTACATTAAATTATAATATAAAACTGACGTAGATAGAGACACCAATTCCTCCACATTATATTGAGGGAGAAGAACAATGATGACAGCAACAACAACAACAACAACAACAACAACACAGTTTTCATCATATTTCAGTATAACTTTCATCACTTGTATTTAATAATCTAAAATACTTGTTAAACTGTTTGCAAACTAATTCAGGCTAATGTACAAGTTACTATCTATAGTCAATTATTTGAACTAGTTACTAAATGTACATTGATTATTGATTAATAGCCAATATGTAAGACTCAATCAATAAAGTTCACATGTGTATCAAATACCTTAGCAAGTTCATCAGTCAAAGCATCTTTTAATGACGTAAGTTCAGTAATTGTATCAGCCTGGACTGTCAATTCAGACTGCATAGATCTGTAATATATCAAATCAGACAATACATACACAGTGGTTATAAGAAAACATTAAATCATAACAATCTTACATTTTCCTGTAATCATATAAAGTGATCATAATCTACAACAGTATCATACAATTTGAGGCATCTGATACAATTTGATTTGAACTCAAAAACAAATAAGACAACAAAATTATAAATTCTATAACAAATCATCTATAGAATCATTCAGTTCAACCATTAATGATCACAGTATCATTTCAATATAAAGTTGTACTTACTGGTAATTTTCCTCAGCAATGAAGAAACCATTTTTCTCTCTGGCAGCTTGTAAATCTCGTCTCAATTTGTCAATTTCTTCTGTATATTCCTAGTTAATACAAGTAACATTGGTTTGAACTAAAGGGTAACAATTTTATAACTATAAGCCAAGTACACTAAGGCCGCGTTCACACAGAGCCATGCTCTTGTTACGCTTCTTTTGAACATGGCAGGTGCATGGAGCTTCACGATCTTCACGATTCTACTACGACCCTACCACGTTAATGAAGACCCTCTCTCGATCTGCCACGATGATACCACGGTAGGTCACGATTCGGTACCAAGTTTAGAGCGTGGTAGAAGCTGGGCCCTGTGTGAATGGGGTTTAAGATAAACATATAGGAAGATTTCATATTGAAATTACAAAACAATGTATAAAAGGAGAAGTAACATAATAATTTTGTTTTATTTTTTAAACTAAGTTTTTTTTATATTGTTTATTGCTCAAATGAAGATCAAAGATCACAAACTAAAATACAAGTACCTTAATTAGAGTTTTCTTGGTGAGTTTCTGATTGACTTCGGGTCTATTTGTGATGTTTTTAGCTCTGTGAGCATAATCCAGTGTACTTAAAGTTTCCTGAATAAAATACAAAATGAATGAAAATTCATAAAAAGTGTTATCAGTACAAGCTAACTCCTTTATCAGCCTATATGAAAGCATTCAAAATATATCAGTCAGCTGGGCAAACAAAGATGAAAAATCTGTCTGCCATGCAGAGAATGTGTTGGTCCAAAAAAATATTATGAAAATACATCACTGGATAAGGCATTTTTTTCCTGGTCAACAGGACTGGTGTTTATACAAATTTACCAGTCCTTTATGAATCTTATCGGCAAGGACTGCGGGACAATGTCTTTCATATAGACTGCTTTATGGATAACTATATAAAAAAGAACATTGGAACAAGATTAGTAGTTGATACAATCCCTAGTGAATGTTCATATTACCAGATTACAGGGTGCTCATCTAAATAACTAAATTTAAAAATCAGTAAGAATTGTAAGCTAAAATAGAAATATTTTCAAATTAGTTTAAATAGTCACCATTTAATACTACAGGTAAATGTTTCCAAACACCTTCAGTATTATACAAAGTAAACTAAACAACACATTCAGATGAAGAAGTGCTGAACAAATAGAATTTTTTGATGTGACACAAATTAGTACCTCAAGAAGAAAAAAAAATCAAAGATTACCTCAAGGTTAATAGAAGCAGGTGAGATTGTAGCAATGATTGATGTCTTCGTTTTACCACCGAGAGAATCTTGTAATATACGAGTTAATTTACTCTCTCTGAAACAAGAACAAATCTTATCAGAAATCAAAACTGTTGAATTTTAAACCACGGGACTAATTAATGAAACAATACAATACAACTGAATTCATTTTTTTTAATGTGACTTAATGATACTGGGGTTTAACGCCATTTTTCAACAAATTTTCAGTTATATACACCAACATGTTCACCTAAATAGTTTTCCTGGACTATATATTAACCAACTGGTACTAACTTGCCCTTCCACAAGGAGTCGGCAACTTCTCCACATATGGAGGAAAATCAACATTTTTGTCAAGTAACTGAATTCATAGTTTAACTGCGCCATTATATTGTTTTTTCTTTAGCATTAGCATATTCTAACTATACCATGTTTCTCATGCTAATGTTTTGGCCTGCTAATTGTTGAGAGGATTTTTTTTGTAATAAAAAATATCTTATATAAATCATCAGCCAAGCATTTGTTTGCTTGTAAAGACTACCTTATGTCCAACAAACATCACAACAAACAAGATAAACTAAAATTAGATATATTGTAGAGAATTTATTTGTTACATGCAATAACCTCAAAACCTAATGCTTAATAGACATGGCATAATATAGGTTTAATTATAAAATAGTCATGATTTAATTCAACAAAGGTAACTCTGTAGTCAGAGTTTACCAATAGTCAATGGCTAACTGAAATAAATTTACTTTTAAACTAATAAACAGAATTTAGCATATGGACATGAGGTGATACAATTTACATGGATAAATAAATTGGTACAGTGTACTAGGTAATTATTAAGAAATAGTAGTTTATAAGTCAGCATGTAAATGAAGCAGCACTTAATTAAAATCTATTTATGCTGGCCATGCAAGTTTAATGATCAGAAGTAATAAACAGTTGTTATATTTTTTTTTTGTTTGTTTTTATGTGACTTATTGTCACTGGGGTTTAACGCCGTTTTTCAACAATTTTTCAGTTATATACGGTGACTGGTTCACCTAACCAGTTGTTATAACAAATCAGTAACATCAATTACCTGTATGGAATATGAGGTGCATGCTCCACTAACGCTGTGATGACTCTACCAAGTGTCAGTAGACTCTGGTTGATATTGCCAGCTTCACGCGCTCTTTTATCAACAGCCCCGGATCGACCGATGTTCTCACTCCCAGCCAAATCAACCTGTAGAAAGAAAGATGTTACAGATGGACATTTGGGCTATAATGGTGACTATGTCATCTTTTTTTAGCATGATTGCATACTCAATAGTTTACTACATCCAGGATTACTTATCAAGATGTTGATTTGTGTTTGGACAGGTCACTTTTCTCCTCACTAAATCTCTCACTCATGATTTAAAAATCACATATATTTAACAGAGGTGGTAGTTGCTTAGAGAATGAGGGGGTTTACGGATAAGGTTAACTATCCACTGTACATAATGGAAATATTTGTGATAAACAGAACCACTTCATGGAAACACGGTGCTTATGACTCAAGCATGTGGATGTTTACTTTCACGGCTGACATCTCACCAACAAAACCTGTCCTCTATGCCAGCAACCATTGTAGGGGTGTCACATTTTTATCAAGCAACATCAGTAATTGTATTCAAACATGGACATTATCAAACACAGTGTATGATATTAAATACAACAAGTAAAGCCAACATTTTTCCCAAAAATGATAGCATAAGTTCCAAGACAAAAGCATGTAGTGATCTTTAATCATTGATGGGTCAGACAAGGCTAACTGATGTCAAGATGAAGGAACTATATAGCTGCAAAAATTACCAGGTGAAGTTTTCCTGTTTTCAGCAATTCTTCTCCTTCCATTGTATTTTCCTTAGTGTGTATGGTAACAGTGAACACAGAATGAGAGCGACTGAAATATACAGTAAAAAACTAATACAAGTTTACTTAAGGTCCCAATAAATGACTGGTCACCGTCTAATAAAAAATCCCACAAACCTGCGCATTTATCCTGCATATCTTACTGACTGCATCAGATTTTGTTAATGATTCCAGGACTCTCGATCTCCCGAATTTGGGGCCAAAAAATAAACCCATTCCCCCACCTCTGGAATATACTTTTCCCCCCTATTTTTTGGTAAAAAATCACCCACCTGAGAAAAAAAAAATAAAAACTGAAAAACATATGTAGTCTTACTTTTTACATTAAACAAATGGCCAGATAAACCTGGAGTTTGTCTAGTGAGATAGTGTAAGCATACGTTTTTTTGTACATTCAGTACTGGCCTCAAGGAGAGGAATCCGAGTTTTACACATGGCGGCACAGGAAATGGTGTGATAGTAAACATGTCGCACAATGCGAAAAGCCACAGAAGAAATACTGATAAAATTGGTGCAAAATGTGCCAAGATTAATGTGAAAAGAGAATGTACATGTTTGAATTGACTTCTTCAATAAAATTTTAAGTAGTTTATGTTATATTAATTTGCCTTTTGAAATTCCCCCTTGAACTGAAAATGACACGAAATTCCCCCCTTCCCAGGGCCCCGACCCCTTTGAGAGAGCCCTGGCTTGTAAGTTTACAATATAAGAAATTGACAATGTAAGTTATACAGGGCAGGAAAAAGCAACAAGAAAGAGAAGTCAAAACCAATTGTTTTTAAGTTTGATTTATAACAATGTAAAAATGTGATTAACAAACAATTTTTAAAACACTTTGTATACCTTTGTTGATTATCTGTTCCAGATATGTGGCTAAAAATGTATGAACTTCCACATAAAACTTCGAATCCAAAATGTTCAGTCACACTAATTATGAATTAGCATAAACTGAATCAAAGTTTGCTGGCCAATGGTTAAATGGTTGAATGTTAATAGATGCCTCACCAAGATTTAACCTTTAACTCCCGATCAATGGCTTGTGCTTCACCAGCCAAGCTAACCAGACTAGCCAAGTGAGTTTATACATTTATTTTAACATAGATAGGACAGTTTGCAATTTAAGAATCAAACAACTGACATGAAGGACTAAGACCAGTATATAACCCTGACAACAGACCTACCTAGAGAACGCGTTCATCAAAGTGGCTGCAGTTTGTCTTCTACACGCTCCTCTTTCAAGAATCTCATACACTTCATCTTTACTCTTCACAACTATTTCTTCTAACCCTTGTATAATCACTGAACCCTAAAATCATACATAAAACTCAGGGTTTAGTTTTTTCTAATAGCTTTACAGTGATCGGGAAAGAAATTTTCTTAATGGGAAAATGGACCTTTCGGATGCAAAATCAATGTGACATTTTGAAAACCAATGTGACATTGTCATATGACGATAACTGAGTAACAATTAAAACAGTTTTTTTTGTAACTATTTATAAGCATCTATCTGCTAAGTGCTTGCTTGCATAAAAAAACAAGCGTAAAGCGTCAGAGGAGACAGAGCAGCAGTATTTACTTCATACTCGCTTCATTTTGTACACAAAAATTTTTTTTAAAAAATTGTAATGTGCCACACATCAAGTGCCAAAGACGATGTGACACTTTGAATTGTAATGTGACTATGGCACATGCCTTTCCCAATTACTGATTTTATTGTATTCTTACTATCTTATCTACACATGAAAATATAAAATCATACTTTTGTGTCAGTCAATCGCATAATTGCTATGAAACATATGCAACCATTATTTAAAATAACAATGTTTATACCTTTCTGGTATTATCTTCATAAATCTTTAGTCGTAATGGATCTACAGATGATCCAAGGAGATCAAATAGTTCCTCATTATACAGCTCCAGAAATGACACGCGGACAGAAAACTCACATTCTTGTGCCTGAAAAAAAGAACAACAACCATGAGGACAAAGGCTGAAACATCAGTTTATACAAAGATTTGTAAATCTTACACGCTGCAAAGATTGTCAAATGTGCCATCTTGTAAAATGCATTCACTATGGTGAACACAGGCTGTATTTGGCAAACTGCTGAACTATAAACTATACTTATATAGCAAAACAGATTAAAGCAGTAATAAACTAAAGTCTATACGACAATGGATTTCATACAACATTCATATTGTATCATGTAGATATATCATACATTGCTTCTATAATTCATAGCATGTATCAATAGCGGCAGAGACCAATATCGAGACAGTCATATTATACAGCAGACATCTTGTTAAAGACCGGGAGTCACATTCAATCATGAGGACTTTCTAAAGTTCCTTTCATCTCTCACATTAGGTTAAAATAAACCTCATACACAAACAGTTATCTGAATTTACCTGCAGTGAATCAAACAAATGAGCAAGAGCTCTGGGAATAATTCCAGTCAATGGATCTTCTTCCCAAGACAAGTTAGGGTCATCTGACCTCTCACCTTCCATAGTGAATGTTTTACCTGTGCCAGTTTGTCCATAACTGAAACATACATAATCATGCAATAAAACTATGAGAAAAAAACATCAGAGACCATTAAGTAATAGTAACACATAACACAGTTCAGTTTTTTTTCACACCCTTGATGGTACCTACTTTAACAAACCAGGGCTCTCTCTATCTTTTGGGGGACTGGGCCCAGGGCCCTGGGAGGGGGGATTTCACGTAATTTTCAGTTCACGGGGAATTTCAAAAGCCTAATTAATATTATTGGTGGGGGAATTTTTACCCCAAATAGGGGAACTAAGTATATTCCAGAGGTGGGGATGGGGCCAAATTGCGGCCCCAAATTCGGGAGATCGAGAGCCCTGCAAACCAAATGAATTATTAAATACAATTTATTAAATGGTCTTGAAAATTATAAGCTGGTTAAATTTCATCTTAATTAGAACAGAAAGCAACAGGATTTACATATCAAAGTCTGTAACAGACTAATACCTATCACAAATCCAATATCTATGAATTCTTGGTTAAGTACTTACGCAAATATTGTACAGTTATATCCACTAAGGACTTCCTGTATAATTGGACTAACAACACTCTTGTAGACTTGTTGTTGTTTTCCATTTTGAGCAAACACATGGTCAAATGAAAATGTCTTTGTGGTAGGATTGACCCCAAGGCGTTCCTTTACTGTGACTTCTTTCTTTTCATCATTGGCTGAAACAACTGAATATGACCCCTGCTTCCTTTCAGAAGTATTGAAAGGCCTGAAAAACAAACACAATGTCTAAAAAACTACGAAGTATAATGATACAATATTATCCGTACACCACAAAATAACGACAAATGTCGGGACATTTTTGTGACTAAAATAGAAAAAGCATAAATTTCTCTAACTTTAGTACATGTCTTTACAGATATAACAGGGTCTATAGATAGCATCTGTGGATAAAACTATAAATAACATTGTATTTTACCATGTACAATGAAAAATTAAAATGGGTGTTGGAAAAATTGGTCCTTTCAAATTTGTGTTTTTATGTGTTTGACAAAAATAAGAAATGTGTGTTTCAGTGCTTCCTGAATGAAAAAATACATCAAGCTAAAACTTCTGCAGCAACAACTCAATCCAAAGATTCCAGAGGTTTTGAGCATTCACCCTTGATTTTCAGCTATAAACCACAAATACTGTACATTCCCTTATAAATGCCCCTCCCCTAATAAACGCCCCCACCACTTTTTTGACAAGAGAAAAAAAGTAACTAACCATGACAGGCTATTTTAATACAAGATGAACAACAGAAATTAGTAGAAAACACTTTTTAAATCCAAGGAATGACACAAACACATCTTAAATCTAGTATATGTGACAGCTCTCTACCGATATCAAAGGACTTGAGTCGCTAGACGTGAAGTCACTTCAACCTAGATCGTAGCAGCGACTTTAAAGAGATGAGAGTCGGCAGTCATTGCCGTATATACCCCACTTATAAGACCAATGTGAAGAGTGTAATTGTTACGTAAAAAAGCTTAAAGAATCTGACGTTTGGAAATTTTCAAAGGTTAGTCTGTAGTTTAAATTTATTAATACATATTTGGAACTTGTTTTAAATTTTATTTTTTTGTTCTCAATTAAACGCCCCCTCTTTCAAAAATGTAACAACCCTGGGAGCGTTTAATAGGGAACAGTATCAGAAGGATATCGCTTTGTCTTTTTGGTTTGCTGCTTTCATAAAAGAATCTGGATGGCCCAGGACTGAATAAAAAGTTGTCTTGCAGCCACAAAAATTCTTATTAAGGCCTTTAAAGTTTGTTTCCGGTTACCCGACTGACACAAAATTTCACCTGCCGTCTCATAAGTTTTTACTGCGTCCAAATTATAGTGCTATATTGTAATTTTCACAACTCATCAATATTATGGAGCACATATTCCCATACAGTGTTGCCAGTATATCATGTAAAATGTTAACATAGTTTTCTGACAAGTGCCTCCCAGTTATAATCAGTATTGATTGATCGGGAGCAGAAAAAACATATAAAATAAAAAAATCCCTACCTACCAACCCGTATTTTTTGGAGCATGTAAACAAACCTTTTTAGGCCTAATTGGAGTTTGGACTAAGTAATCACATACTTGCTACTGCCCAAATAAAGACAGTATCAACTGGTATAGTAAACAAATTGACATCATTACATTACTAAATATTGATATAATTAATTATCGGCATAATATTTTTTGACACTTCAGAGAAACGATTTTCTTGTTTACAATCATCTACTGCAGATAGCAGCTGGTATAAATTACTATAAATAAAGGCATGATTTACATGGTATGCAACTGTATTTACAAAAATCAATTAATAAGCAGGTGGATGTTTTAATCATCAATTCTTGCTTATGATAAGGCATAGACAGACGAAAAGGGCATATCTAATTTATGACACAAGGCACAATTTATAAGGGCAACATGTGCCATGCTCCTTTTAAGCCAGGGAAAAACGCTACACCTGGTGTGTAAACACATTCACCCAAGTTTCATAAACCATTTTGAAACCAAAAATTTGAATTTATGGTAATGATGGAATGGATATTCTTCATTCTTCTTCGTCAATGTAGATTTGTAGCTAATTGTTATTGAGGAAAACTTAATGAGATGCTGATATTGAATAATTGATCTTTTCTTTAAGGGTCAGGAAAGAATAAATGTGAATGAAATTAAAACTATCAAGTATTTACAGATGCGCGTCTGCAGCACTTAGCCCAGCGAGGGCGACTTTCCAGTTCCATTGTTTTGACTTTGGACTGACTCTTACTGGATTAACAGTAAAATTGTAGCAGACAAAATTATCATATCATACAAGAACACTTACCTTAGCCGAACTGCTACTTGAATGTGTTGATTTTCCAACTTATCCTTATTTTTTGGAGCTGGAGGCATCTTTAAATTTATTTGTGTTTTGTATCAGATCATACGGAAGTGATTTCGAATTTCGTCGCAAAATTTTAGCCAATCATATACGAGTATTATAAAAGCCATATTTTCATTGGTTAATTTTCGAACGTTAAATCTTTAATGCGAAAAGGAGACTTTTGTGAACTAGGCGAACTGATAAACTTAGCGAAACGGATTTAACGACAGTAGCACTCGGCACGCGTGTCTAGACGGAACATATTGGCCAATTTTGTCATGTCAGCATTTCAGAAATATGATATCAAGTTGTGCATATTGTAGAAATACCATATAGTTAACGAATAAACACACTGGGCGCTGTTAGGTAAATGTGTGTATAAATATTTGTAAGTGATAGTTTTACCAATAACCTAACAAAATGATTATAAATAGTTGTCGATGAGAGGCAAATTCAGGTATATTGCGTTTCAGTCAATATTGGATTTAAACGTGTCTGCGTGTGGAAAGAAACGATTAAAATTCAAAGTACCAAGACAATTCGGTGCCAGGCAACTAAACCACAGAAATGTAAGACTAAATTATGCGGAGTTGAAAACAAACAGGTCGATTTAGCGATTTAGATAATCGTTAAACGTTATGTATCCACAAATATGCTGCCATTTATTAGTATCATTTTCATCTGACATGAATTTCATGCCTTATCTATATTTACACTAGATTAGACACCAACATGACATGAATTTTATAACATGATAAATAGATGTACAAAAAACTAATATATTAGTGAACATTACTTTGTTCGATATTTATTTTGTCCTCGAGAAAAAAATGAGAAACAATTAAACATCGAGGGACATGATTCTGTAACTTTTTTGACGAACTCAGTTGTCAATTTATTGCTCTGGACAGTGACTGTTATTGTTAGAACGTAATGTTGAAGAGCTGCCAAAGAATGGTATATGTTCTAGTATATGTATTTTATAAACTGGATACACTTTCTATTAGTATATATAACAGTTGAACGGGGTCGAATTCTGTGAAAATGTTTTTTTCATATAACGTAATTTTGGGTTAAACCATAGTGTTTTATAAAGAATTTATTGCATTTTTACCACCACCGGTCCGTTACCAATGCCTGTGTGTTATGATTGAGCGGAAAAGACAATATCGACCAATCACTGCAGTCGAAACAATTGGACCGTATCTGTTCCCTTCGTCTTGTATCCATGCAAATTTTCCAGTTTGAAATACATTAAAACGCACATATCACATCTTAGAGACATTATGTAATAATTATGTAATAAATTGTACTATGCAACATATCTTTGAAACATTGTACAATGTTTCAAAGATTTGTTGCATTGTACAATTTATCAAACCCAAACAAGCAATAATAATTCAAGTTTTTTACCAAAGAAATGCCAGATCAACGAAGAGAAACTGATGTACAAAAAGGAACATTTAACGAATTATCGTAAAAATAACAAGTCACACGACTAGCAGCCAAAGATCGATCAATTGCTGGACTTAGGTTAGATATTGACTGAATGGTTCAAATTATGCAGAGACCAGATGAATCAATGATCAGAATCGCCTCTCGCGATGAAAACACTAACTATGGCAGATAAAATGATAAATCAAAACGTTCATTTGTTGCAAAGATGAAATAAAGCAAGTAAGTCAGCAGGAAATCGTCGCCTTATAAAACCAGCACAAACTACACCTAGAATAGAAGTAAACATTACAGTAGCACACGCTGATGTAAATCAAAACATTCAGTTCGATAATTAAGTCTTGATCCAGGAGGACCATTCCAAAGTAATCGTGTTTTTTTCACGTCCCGTACACTAGGATTTGTTTTGTTTGATTTGTGTATTTGTTTTTAGTATCTTTTCTTAGTTATAATAACGGCCGACCTGAATTTCCAGTTAACCTCGTGAAAAATGCCATCATTATTTCAATCTTGTATTTGTATCTTGTAAAAATGGGATATAGTATATAGTAGTGAAATACGATGAAATTATATGATTCAGATATGAAATGTTACTAATAAATTATCAGGCGACACGACTTGTATGTGAACAGTGTACTTCGGCCCCGAATATTAATTCAGCCGAACTTCGCCTGAGAATAGTAAACCTTGATTCAATTTTGTATGACCTAACTACAAATTCCTGTAGAATTCATTTTACATCGTATTTGTACAAAACGTGCGTTTCATTTGATTTCAACACGTTAGACAATAGATAAAACGCTGAAATGTGAGCCAAGAATTTACGTCATTGGATAACACGGAAGTCATGCGGCAACGAACACTGTAATACTACGTCCGTGGAACTTTTGAGTTTTATTTTATTACAATCAGGTAAAGCGACCATGTACTTGGGATGTCGCCTTTTTCGTCAGATCGCCTAATTGAATATCAAAAATCGCGAATGGATGGATTTTCTCATTCCGTTTGAGAGCACCATAAACCCTTCTGGTATTTTAAAAATGTATTTTCCCGCGACAATTCAGTTTCAAATATCGCTCGAATTTGGAGTTTTATGTTATAACGTTTGAAATGAAATGCAATATTTATGTTGGAATCATTGCGTTCAGTGTTTGCGCGAAATTTCGAAATTGCATCTTCCGTCATTTTATTTCCCCACTAATTACGATAATGCAATATGGAAAACAATGATCTTATTCTATTTATAGATCTCAAGCCTGGCAAAGACTGACTTGGTCGTTGGACAGGGTGCGTGGTATACGCGTGGGGAATATGGGTCATTCATTTCGTAAGTTTCTTTCATAATCCACCACCAACAGTAATAAATATGTCAATTACCGATGTTGACCTTCACCAGGAATAGATGATGGTTGTATGAATGACAAGTGTACGATCGGTCAGGCACGCCATTTGCTATCAAATACTAATAAAACAACAGTCTTATCGCATTACGTTTCATTCGGTGATCGTATGTTGAATACCAATCGTTCATATAAGTTATAAATACTGCATGCCTGATAATTGTCTCAGGTGACTAAAATGTTGATATACGATCAGTGCAAGTTTGATAAAAACAAACCATGCATGGACTCTGATAAATTATGTTTATATAATCAAATAGTTACGAATGTGTATACTTTATCTTGTGAGGAATTTCTCGCAGGAGTACCTCGAGCCCGGTGATCTCTATCACTAGATAGCCTGGTTTGATAAATGAGAAGATGTTGGCGAGCTGGACAACACAAACAATCTCTATAATAATACGAAGAATATCTTAAATATCATTTCTGTTTGACACTTCACTTAGGGGAGTTGTAGGCCGAGGAGCTTGCAAGAATTGCCAAATGTTTCAGCTTGGTATCCTAGGTAACGTACGGTAAAAGAATCCGTATAACTCAGGTTAACAGGAACCAACATGAGCATCATTCAAATGATGAATACATGTATTTACAATAGCATCGAGTACACATTGTGCTATCACGTAAATATTTATTTCAAATTCTGAGAGATTTGTTTCTGGTAATCCGTTGTTTTGATAAATCATATAATTAAATACATATTTCTGTACAATATATCCAACAATCTGACACATACTCAATGTTTATTATTCATGTTAACACGGATAAAGTTTCGCGATAAGTTTACTTAACTTAGGCTTATAAATAAAGATAGTTGTATTTTTTTCCAAATACCAGCGATGTAGTTACATACTCATGATTTGCCATAAATGTAAGATTTTACATGTCTTTTAATTAATGAGTAAATATGCCACAAAACATTCTTTTGTGAACTGTTTGACCAATAAATAGTGTTGATAATGTTAAATTTGTTTCCCAGTATTGTTAATGTTATATTTGTTTCAGAGTATTGTTATTTGTTTCACAGTATTGATAATGTTATATTTGTTTCAGATATTGTTTATGTTATATTTGTTTCACAGTATTGTTAATATTATATTTGTTTCACAGTATTGTTAATGTTATATTTGTTTCACAGTATTGTTAATGTTATATTTGTTTCACAGTATTGTTAATGTTATATTTGTTGCACAGAGATTTACGAAACAAGTGTTTATGCCGAGTTAGATGTCTAAGCAACTCAGGAACTGAGTATACGTGGGTAACAGGACCATAAACCAAGACACCAAATTTATGTGCTTGAACAATCTTAACTGACAGATATCAAACAAAACTAGCACATTTTTGTTGATGAATCAAAATTTGTATAAAACTGACAAATTGGCCATTACAAGTCACTTACTTCACTGCACGCATTAATTAATCAGTCCTAATTATTTCAAAATTGAAATTCAGTCAATACACGAATAATTGCAACAAACATAATTATTTTGAATAAATATGTAATTATCTAAAGTGGTTCACACGGAGTGTGTAACGGACGTGTTACATCAGTGTTACGGAGATTATACATGATCATGTTGGTATAGTAAAATTTTCATTATTTGTTTATACATGTACATGACAATACATCTGTATATGCATTTAATATAATTTTATTAATAAAATAAAATGGCATAAGTTTATCGTCAAGTGTCTTATTACTGAATGGGAATTAAACTATATTAGCATAATTGTCTAAGATTGTTAATATTTCTTCTAATAATTTTAAGATTGGTTTTATTTACTCAGATTCAGCACTTTCTCAATCTTCTACTTTTCTTCAACACCTGGTCTAAAAAACTCTATTTTTTCCACAGGCTTTCAACTGATCAACTTCAGCCGTCGATACATTTGATTACTTCACACAAATGTCCTAGTGGGCGGACACATCTGTATTTCTTAATAGTGCCTGAAGTGTTGCCTTTAAATTCAAAACTTACAATTTGAACTCCGATATTTTTGTTGTGCAACCTCCGTTTGACCGCTACCATTGTCCAGTGGTTAGTGTCCTGGACTTGTAATCCTGAGATCCGGGTTCGAATCCCGGTCGCGACAGGTCATACCCTTCTATGAAAATTTGACAAAAAATGTCGATTTTCCTCCACATGTGGAGAAGTTGCCGGCTCCTTTGGAAGGGTAAGTTAGTACTGGTTAGTATACAGAGCAGGAAAACTGGTTAGTTGAACCGGTCAACCTCCGTCTCTGATATTGGTACACTTGCACTTGTTTCCCGAGTCACTAGTACCGATATCTGTCTTTCTATTAATTGTCCAATTAAGCTCTTTTTGAAACTTACTTCTTTTTTTTTCTTGTTTCTGGCCATTGAACGTTATATCTCTTTCAATCTAGGAATCCCTTGCTCATCTACATTCTGTAGATATATTGTATATCTTACTGGGTGGGGAAATTTCACTTTCAATACTTGTTTACTTCTAATGACAGGAACTAAACTTGTACATTGTTTATCTTCCTTTCTGTTTTTCTGTTGTTGTTTTTTCGTACACTCTCGTACGATTTAATACAACCTTATATTCTTCTACTAGTAATTGATAACAAGATACTCGTAGTGTGGAAGTTTCCTGTTTTCCATTTCTGCTTTCTTGTTACCTTAATATCCTGTTTCTGTTTATCCCACCATTTCCTTTGTCAGTCGACATTTGACGGACCATTCAGAAACTAACCATACGCTATGAGTTTCTATACATCTCATAAATATTACTAGAATTGACCAGGAAACTGTCTGTAAGATAAATAACTTCTCCGTAACTTTTTGTCACTTATGTAACACAAAAAAAAATACAAATTTGAGTTACGCAAGCGATCGATCTTTTTTTTGTATGATGTAAGCAAAACCACAAGCCTGTTGATCAATGACAAGATGTATCTGTTTATACAAACGTTCAAGCATTAAAGCAATTTACATGCAATTGTAATCATGACGTACAATAAGAAATGTTAACATGTCATCATTTGAACATAAGATTACAATCTAAAATTGTCGCAGACAATTGTCTTATCTTGTGCGTGTAACTAGCGATTAGTTGGAATAGCTTGTGTGTTTGATTGGTGTTGTTTGTTTAACAAGGATCATTTTTATTACGGAGGAGGTATGTTATAGAAGTGACATGCGAATTGAAATACGTTGTGTATTAATTTCGTCTTTTATTTAGCACAAGTTTTCATCAAAATTTTGTTAGATTTATTCCTTGCACCCATGTGTATTTGATAATAAATACTATAGTCTTTCATTGGTCATTATTTTATTGAAACTCCTACTTTGGAGGGGCCAGTATAAAAGCGACAAAATGAAACTAAAGAATCTTGGTTCTACCAACACGCCATTTTAAAACAGAAACAAATAATGCTATTTTTCCAAGAGTAATAACCTTTAAAATGAGAAAATGTGTGTATACTTATTCGTTGATAATTTGTTAAAAAAAACACGGGGGCTTTTTTTAGCTCGTCTGCTTTGAACAAAAAAGTCGAGCTATTATAATCGCTGCCGCACAAAAAAATGTAGCCTTATAAATAAACTTTATTACGATTTTTTACATTTATGCTCTTACATAAAATTGATTGTCAAACAAGAGTTCCGCAGAGAGGCGTCAACGCTCGCCTGTTTTACATCATTCTATTTAATAAGCAAGTTTGATCACGAAAAGGTGTTATGAGATGTTGTCTAGTTTGAAAGTTGTAATAAATCATTTGCTGACTGAATAACAATATTTTTCATTAAAAATTGGTTGTTGCAAGTTTAACATAGCGTTGTGACATTGGGAAATACACATCCCGTAGGCAGACATTCGGTGCCGCGTATCGTTTCATTATAATGCATGACTAATTGTGTTTTCAGACTTGTACTAATTTGGAACAAAAAGTATTATTTGATATAAAAATTTTTTATCTATATGGTTTAAAAAACTTCAAGATTTTTAAAGAAGATGTGAGGCACGATTTATGCGTATCAAATTGTCAAAAATGATTGATTTATATCTAGCGATAAAATAATGTAATTAATTATATGATGGACATTTATTCCCACAATGTCAATGTCAATTTTTGACTGATACATGCTTTTATGATATATAAATATATATGATATAAATACACCTTTCACATCGCATGATTTGACAGACAATAAAACGCTCTGGATACAAGCGTTCTTTCCATAAAACATCATATCATACAGAATTACCACTGGTTTGAACATTATAAAGGTAAATAATTTATAATTATAATAAAATAGTAAATCTATTTACGCGTTTATGTTTGTAAAATGAAAGCACAAAGACAGGCGTTTGCGCATAATTTCAATCATTTAAAAGAAATTAACATTATTGATCTAGTCGTTGTAATATTTGATAAAATATTACAAAAAAAGTATAAATAGTATAATTGTAATTCAAACACACCATACAACTTTGATAATTGATTTATTCCATCAAATGTTTACTAAAATATAATTTTGATAAAATTAAATGCTGAAACATACTGGAGGAAATTTTTATACTAATTGCGTATTTCAAATAAATCAGACTTAATTTGAAGTTTTTTTTTAATATATGGTGCCCTCTTTGTAAAAGAATACACAAATAAGTGTCAAAACAATGAAATGATAAAATTAAAAGATTTTAAGTATTATTTTGCAATGAAATTATTTGGGCGGTATTTTTCTCCATGGATTAAGAATTAAAAGAACATAAGCAACTTTGTGCAGCATGTTATGCTTCGTTATGTAATATCACCCAGTTGTGTTTATTGATTTGTGTTGTGTTGTGTTGTGTTGTGTTGTGTTGTGTTGTCTACTTGACCTCGAGTTGGACTTTATTGAACTGATTTGTACTTCCATTTAGCTGTATCAAACTTTATTTTGCAGGTTAATCTAAAACAAGTGAACATGGAGCATTCACAGACACAGTGGAAGCAGACGTTAGATCTTATAAAAGAGAAGAATACAACATCAGATCCTGTGCTTGTAGATGGCAGTCATCTAACAATGGCGATGCTGAAACGTATTTCAACAGATAACAGTGTACAAGTGAAACTAAATGACTCCGTTTTGAAACTTTTGGAGGAGAATTGTAAATACTTGGACAGTTTGATTGATAATAATAATGATACTTTTATATATGGGCTAAATACTGGATTTGGTGGGTCCGCGGATGTTCGTGCCAAAAGCATTTGTGCGATACAAGATGCTCTGTTGCGGCACCTTAACATTGGATTTGGGAGGACGTTCCCTTCTGGTTTAGTACGGGCAGCAATGGTAGTCAGAGCTAATTCTTTAAGTATGGCATATTCTGGTGTATCGCCTAATTTCTTACAATTACTTGTTGATGTTATAAACAGTAACATTGTTCCTGCGGTGCCAATTCGAGGTTCAATCAGCGCCAGTGGTGACCTCATACCGTTGAGTTACGTAGCAGCAACACTAACCGGGAGGGAAGATTTGAAAGTTTTTCACAATGGTGAAGAAAAATTATGCCCTGCTGCACTGAGCAAAGCCAATATTACTCCAGCAATGATGGTAAGACGTGATGGTCTCGCAGTAGTCAATGGAACATCATTTACAGTCGGAGTTGCCGCACCACTCATATATGATGTCAACATAGCGTGCCTGTTAACCCAGGTCTGTACAGCTCTAGCCGTTGAAGGATTACACGGAACCACTGAAAGCTTCCATTCCGTAATACAAGATTGTCTTCCACATTATGGACAGCGGGAGGTAGCCAGTAATCTTCGAGAGTTATTACGAGGAAGCAAGCTTGCCAAACAGAGCCTTGATATGAATAAACACGAATCCCTGTCAACAGATTGCCTGAAACAGGATCGTTACAGTCTTCGCAGTGCCTCTCAGTGGTTAGGTCCCGTTGTTGAGACACTCAAAGAAGCAAACAGGAAATTTTCTGTAGAGCTACAGGGTGTATCAGACAACCCTATCATCGACCATCGAACCAAAGCTATTCTTAACGGAGCTAACTTTCAAGGAGAAACATTATCGTTAACGCTTGATCAAGTCAGACAAAATATCGGTGTATGCGGGAGAATTTTATTTGCTCAATTTTCTGAGTTGGTAAATGTCAATCTTAATTTCGGACTTCCACCTAATCTTTCCGGTTGTGACTTCCATACAGATTTTGGTTATAAAGGTGCTGATATCGCTATGGCTGCCTATATGTCCGAGATGGGTCATGTTGTCAATCCAATGAGTAATCATGTGCTAAGTGCGGAACTACACAACCAATCAGTGAACTCCCTTGCTCTGATCAGTTACCGTCTGACGTCGGATGCTTTGGAAATACTACAAATGATGTTAGCTAATCATATAAACATGGTTGTACAAGCTGTAGATCTCAGGTATCTACAATCACGCGTGACGTCAAAATTACGCGCGATTCAGAAAGAATGCATAAAACATCCTGTCTTCAATGGTCATCATCATTGGTATGAGTTCATCTTCTGCAGAGATGAGATAAAGGAAGAAATGCTGGCCACAAATGGAACAAAACTAACTTCATTCGAAGAGTCAGCTATGGACGATTTACATGCACTCTATTCCGACATGAAAAAAGGCAAGAGTAATGTGGCTGACGATTTGGGAAAAGGTATTTATGTTTAATTGATATCAAACGTTGCTTCATTGTTTAAGAAAAAAGCTGCATTTTAAATAACTAATAAATCTGCCATGTCTTCTTTGCACCAAACTTCTTAATTAAGGCAGTTGGCACCGATATTAGGATTAATGTTTCAAAATCATTTATAAATAAAATTCGCGAGCAGAAGTCTTAGAAATATCATGTAGAGACTTTTCCGCCACTTAGTTAAATCTATCTGATTTAAAGAGACTATGCGGGTCCGGCATTCGGGAGGCTAACTTTCCTTTTGACGATTTGATTGAAAATACTTTTAATTACATGCATACTCGAATGTTTCTACTTCAGATTCAACTGACCTGGGTACATATCGGTCATACAGTTGATAAATGATTAACAAATCGCTTAATATCAATTTTTACTGTTCAAGGTACTCAACAACTGTACAGGTTTGTGAGAGAAACATTGGACGTACCATTTTACTATGGTCAAAGTACGATGGATGGATGGCTTCAGAAAATATTTTCCGCCATTACAGATGGAAAAATGGATGACGTCATAACAGACATTTTTGGAGAACGTAACGGATTCTGCTGACATCGATATTTGTTTCAAATGATTTTGTAAACCTAATGTACCAACGTGCTCGTAATAAATGACATAAATATACGGATATGTTTATTGTTTCTTTAACCGTCTCTTTTACCTTTTGCCTCATAATACATGTACCACATTTCCTAGCATCTGAAGCAGACGACTTTTGAAAACATTGTGGCCAAAGAAGCCATTTGCTGTAATGAACAATACTCTGTCGGAGAGATAGCACCCAATTTTCGTAAATAAATCGATGTTTTGTACCTTAGCTTGGAATTTGGAAGTCTCAAAAATATGCTAATGAGGCAAAGGGTTAAATTGTGTCGTCGAAGTACGCTTCAACATTTCCTTGACCCAATTTTTGTTTTATGACAAAATAGCATTGGTCGAAGATACAAATCGGCCATGTAAGAAGCACCAATGACAAGGCATAGTCATGATTAATAATTATTGACATAATATTTAGCATTGGACTATGTTCAAACGAATACTTTTACATAAATTGCGTAAAAATCCTTTTCGTACACAAAACTGACGTATGTTTACTTCCAGTTTTTTATGGTCACAAACGCCTGTTCTTCTCACAGTAGTAAGAAAAACATTCACATGTACTTTACCACTTTTTATTCCAATAGAGTCAGATTTATACAATCATTTTTCAAGTTAGAATGTAGCCGATAAATGTATACATGCGCCCATACTAACCACACAGTCAATTTTTTGTCTGAAAATGCATGCATTACCCATTTCACAATTATGACAATGGTCACTTTGAAAATCTGAACTACTACATCAAGAATCATCGAGAACACAGCAGTAATAATGAATCATGCACGATTCAATAACATCAACAGTATGACCGTATGTTGAACTAACATTTCGCTTATTTATCGATGTACGAATATTTATTGTTGTTAGATATCAACATTTCAGTCATATGAACATACTGATGAAAAGATCAGGCGAATAATAGGATTTCATCCTATACTTCATGAATAATAATAATATCTGTATTAATGTGGGTGATATGAATTTTCAGACGGGTCTCTCATTTGTGAAATACAGCTACGCTGATGATGAAAAAATGAGCTGTTAGAATTGTCACGTGACCATTACATTGACTGTTGAATTTACTGGATTTTACAGTTCGGTAAATAATATCTAGGACACATTTTTAAAACTTAAAAAATGTTTTGCAATTGATATACATTTCAGCGATCTATCTTCACCAGATAGCTAAAAATTCCCTCTCCAATCAATAGAATAAAACCTTTTTTCTCCACATTTTAAGGGAAGGCAAAGTTTTTAAGTTAAAAAATACTGTTTAAGATAAACTATATATATATGAAACAGCCTGATACACGATTTAAATCATATAGTCAGAACAATTGTAATGATCTCAAATTGTAATAATCTCATATTGTAATGATATCATGTTGTAACGATCTCATATTGTAATGATCTCATATTGTAATGATCTCATATTGTAACGATCTCATATGGTAATGACCTCATATCGTAATGATATCATATTGTAATGATCTCATATTATAACAATCTCATATTGTAATAATCTCATATTGTAATGATCTCATATTGTAAGGATCTCACATTGTAATGAGCTCATATTGTAATGATCTCATATTGTAATAATCTCATATTGTAATGAGCTCATATTGTTATGATCTCATATTGTAATGATCTCAAATAGTAATGATCTCATATTGCTTGGATTTGTTCAAGAATTCATTCAAATCGTTTCAATCACTTCGTTCAAAATACTGCTGACTTTGATAACTTCTAGGCGCAATGAAACTGGAAATTATTTTTTATCGTGTTTAATTTTACCGCACCTATAAATTTCGTTGATTGATTACGAGGTTCGTAGTGTAAATAAACTCTATAAATGTATAAAAAAATACGTCAACATCAAGTTGACAGAACATGAAGGCAAACTTTTCTATCTTATCTGATGTTATTCAAGTCATTTATTATCGACTAATACAATACACGGTATTTGTCGGCGAAGTCCTTCAGCATCATATTTTCATAGTGAATTTACATATTTGTTTGTTTGTTTGTTTTTATGTGACTTATTGTCACTGGGGATTAACGCCGTTTTTCAACAGTTTTACAGTTACGGCGACCGGTTCACCTAACAAGTTTTCCTGGACTGTATACAAACCAGTACTAACTTACCCATCCACAAGGAGCCGGCAACTTCTCCACATATGGAGGAAAATCGACATTTTTGTCAAATTTTCAAAGAAGGGTATGACTTCCCGCGACCGGGATTCGAACCGGGATCTCCGTGTTACAAGTCCAGCGCACGAACCACTAGACCATGACCGCGGCGGGATTTATATCTTGAACAAATGTTAATGGGGAGGTTTTTGGTTAGATTGACTGTGCGCTTCCGCCCCCGGAATTGGTTTTTCACTTTTGCACGGCATTGGATATGCGCCAGTGACTAAATTTATTGTGGCGGATGTAAGCACGAGTATGACTTATTGATATGACGAAATCTACACTTTTACATTAAGGATGTTTGTTTACACGATCAGTTATTTTGTTTTTAGTATAGTGAATTGTTAAAGAATTTCAGACTGTATGATAATATATCTATGTGCATTTTGTACGCATTACATGAAGTAAATTTGGTAAGTACATGTAATTTCTGTTTTTATACACTTAACTGTATCAAACATATCAACATTCTTTGATACTGTAAAATTTGTTTTTCTTATCATTTACTCGTATAATATTCGTTAAAATCTTACTTTATGATGTTCGGTTACCTGATAACTCGTGTGAATCTATCACTCACGTGTGGTATGGTATATAGTGTAAAAAGAATCGTCTGCATATTATGTAGTGTCTCGTTCTTGTTTTCGTCTGGTACGTCTACAGGGACGTACATGTGAGGTATATTTTAGGTTCCGTGATTTCACAATACAACATACCAGGATGTTAGGATGGTTACAAATTTACGTCTGTCTGTACCACGTCTTAACGTTACTGTAACAGTACATGGTAAAGTGCGCCTCTATTCATCGCGTTAATTTAAAAGTTATAAATTGTGGATGATAATCGTTCAACACTTTTATTAAAGCTTTTGTGTTCTTATCGCTTAATTTAATTATATTACTGTGGCGAACACACTTAATCTACAGCAGATATAAACGGATATTTTTATGCTACTACTTTTCCAGACTCTTTTAGAAGACTGTGAGTACTATACGTTTATATTCTAAGTTCTAAGATTTGTTTTTAGTTCCGGATAATAAAGGCAAGTCCTTAACATTTGAAATTGATGACTTATCTCTTTTGTTATACACTTAATCGATATTTTTTGAGCAAGTACAGTCAAACCTATGAACGAAGGCCGTCCTTGGGAAAGACAAAACGTGGCCTTTATTGACGGATGGCCTTTATTCAGAGGTCTTTTTTTCTAAATAATCACAGGATGGTCTTTATTCAGAGGTAGTAGCAAACACAGGTTTGACTGTATCTGAGTTTATTGACATATACATGTTAACTCCTCTAGTAATTTACAAGTGCTTGTAAAATAATATAACATTTAGTATGGTAGTAATTATATAACATGATGAATTATACAGAGAGTGAGTCATTGACATTTATAAAACACTATTATGACACTGAGTATTATGGATAAACACTGATAAACATGCAAATATAACTATTAAAACGATAGATTAGATATTCCACATCTAATAGAGTAAATTATTTCTCTTACAAGTTGCCCGAAAAAATCTCCACTTAAGCTTCTTAAAATATTTATATTTTCAAATTGTAACAAATGAATAAATTTCTTCGTGTTTAGTCTAAAGCAATAATGACTCTTAATGTATCTGATTCGTCGTGCTGATAAGCATTGTAAATGAGAATAAAATGAAACTCATCTTCAATAATGTTATATTTATACAATGTATGTGTGTGTGTGTGTCCGGTTATTTACTAATTATGTGAGTAATCTTCGGTTTCAAGTAAAATTTCAACACCATTACATGCTAAATAGGTTTGTTTCCGGTTACCCGACCGACCCATCTTTTACCTGCCGACTCAAAAGTTTTTACGGCATCCGAATCTTAGTGCTATATTGTAATTTTCACAACATTGTTACCGCTATGTGAAAAAAAACGGTAAAAGAAAAAAATCCCTATCTACCGACCCATATTTTTGGGGCATGTAACCGGAAACAAACCTTTTTTGTTTAGGCCTTATGGTCTTCTATTATGCTTGTTCAAAATTTATTTTGTGTTAGTTTTTTTCTCTCAAATGTAGTAAGTTTTTGTTGTCTAATTATGTGGATATAAACCTGGTTGTGTCTATATTTGCTTAATTAAACACATTATTACGATTTAATGTTTGTTTGAATTTCAGATTATGTACAGAATGTCAACAAGCGTGGTTTATTTTTGGTTTTGTTTAACACTGTATACCAACATCTTCATTAGAGGTAAAAGTTTACACAGTAAAATATCCACACATGCCTACTTGCTCAGAGCATCAAATTGAAATCTGAAGGGGTTCAAAGTTGCCGACTTTGATTATTTTATATACTAATCGTTATTAATTATATGTTACATTTATATTACTTTGTGTCTACTTTTACGAAGAATTTTAAGTGTTACTCGTAAGTAGTATTTATTGTAAACATATTTTGGTGCAGTCAACTCTAGATATACATATATTGATATCTCATGTGCGGAAAGATGAAAAATCAGCATCAAGTTGTCACATAAATCTAGTCTACGTGTCTGGATCGATATTGGAATATTCATCTGTTTACATATTATAATCAATTTTTTACTTACATTAAAATGGCGTTCCCTCCATACGCTCTATAAATGTTGGTCATTACGTTGACACTGTATTTTATTTCTTCTTTAAAAACACATAAAAATCATATAGTTCCTACATGTAAAAACAATGTACCAGTGTTTGTATCGTATCGTGTCGTATCGTGTCATATCGCATCGTGTCTTGTCGTGTCATATCGCATCGTGTCGTATCGTGTCATATCGCATCGTGTCTTGTCGTGTCATATCGTATCGTGTCTTGTCGTGTCATATCGCATCGTGTCGTATCGTGTCATATCGTATCGTGTCTTGTCGTGTCATATCGTATCGTATCGTATCGGATCGTATCGTGTCATGTCGTGTCTTGTGATTTAAAAACGATCGGAAAACATTTTTCCAACTTGTTTTTCTGTGTACAGTAGTGCAATACGATGCAGTTATTCAATGCATATGTATGTATTGGTTTATTTTAAGGAGAACTTTTGTCATTCCCTGATTTCCAGACAGGATGGATGCCCATCAAGAATGGGCTTAAACATATTGCCAGGATAGACGTATCACATGGCTTGAACGAGGTACCAGTCCTGGTGGATGTCTCCGTGAAAGTGCGGGAAAACATATTTCCTGCAACCGGTAAATAAACGTCTTCTTGATTAAACTTATCATTTACTGAATTAGAATAAAATTTATGAAGGATAAGATTATGTAATATCTGTTGTACTCCTAGTTGGTTTATCTAAGTTGCTTTGTGGTATCTTGTTAGTTTAATTTTTTGTTGTTTACCTGGAATATCGGCTGTAATGTGTAATATATTTTCTTTATTTTTTATTCAGCCTACTGTATGTATACATTGCAAGGAAAATATTCAGCAGATTACTATCAGTGTATTTTCACCAGCGTAATTTCCGCATACACTAAAACCTTTCTCATCCGAACACCTTATATTCGGAACACTCTGACCTAAACACTGCTGTCGGTCCTGATACTTTGTACAGAAAAAAACTTTGATATTAAGGCAGTCTTTGGGACAAAAATTTATCTTACATTGAGATAGTCTCATTATGAAAATGAGATATGTATAATATATTGGAAATATTAAAATGCTAAATACTGGAGAGGTCGTTCAATGAGATTTTACTTTTTGACGTTGAATGTTTATGTTTAAAACATAGGACAGATTGTGTAATAATGCAGTAAAACTTTTAATCCGAGACAAACTCCAATATCTGAATTAATACGTATTAATAGTCCGAACATACATTGATTGATGTGGTTTTACTGTGATTTACCGACAAATTCCTTTGACTTCAGGATTTCGTCCAGATCACCCTGATGAAATGTCAGGACCTGTGGTATATATTTACAATGATAGATATGTTAATGTATCAACATCACCAAACACAGACAGTTTGTATCAAGTTATACCGACATGTAAGTATGTTAACAAGATGTTGTAATCTATTAGATGTTTATGAGATTAAAAATGATGATGTGCATATTCAATATTCGTACTGGCACGTACAGCTGTTCATTTCATATCAAACTCACTCCAGCAGTAAAACTAATGTCGTTGTTGACAGAACGATTCGTTTTCGAAGAATTAATTAGAATGGATTTTATAGAAGAATAAGTTTGAACGATTTTTAGAGAAGAAGGAGTGGGAGCAATTTGTTTGCAGAGAATGAATGTGGACGGTTTGTTCGAGAAAAATTAGTTATAACGATTTGTAAGAGAAGAAATACAGTGCAACCTCTCCAAAGCAACACCCTTTGGGAGACGCAAAATTATGTTGTTGTTGAGAGGTTGCCGCTCTAGAGAGCTTAGATTAATAGCCAAATCGTGCAGTGGGAAAAAACATGCTGTTGTTGAAGGGAGGTTGTCGCTTAAGAGAGGGCCGCTCTGGAGAGGTTGCACTGTAGAGCGATTTGTTAGCGGAGAATGAATGTAGACGGTTTGTTGGAGATGAAGTAGCATTCATGATTTTGTGTTTGCGGTCAGATGATAAACGACTCTACAAAACAATGATGAAGAAAATGATAGTGAGTAAACATTTATTGCTGTCTTAGCAAGACAGGACTAGATATTCTGAAAATACATATTACGATCATTTCTTGCTTCTTCAATTGGTTGGACTAATTGATTAATCTCTGTTTTTTTTATCCATATTTCCAGCTTCCAGCTTTTATCAAGGTTATGTTGAACGCTGGGAAGCTCCTGTTTTCGTTCGAGTTAGAGCCTGGAAGAGGTCCACATTACCATCACCTGATTTCGAGGCATCTGGTATGGTGGTTAAGGCGAAAACTGGATCAGGTAGAACTATTTCTGTTCGCAACATGTCGCTGGTTGATACACGATTTCAGTATTGTATGTTATACCTTATTATAATGACTAGATTCTTTCAAGTTTTTCATTCATAGTTTTATACTGTCAGTCATAAATATTCTAAAATGTTCAAAGTAAATGCGTTAATTGGTTAAAATCTAAATGTTTGAAATTTCTTTCAAATTCGGATAGCACAATTCCAGTTTAACTTATGATTAGACCGTTTACATATTTATATGAATACATTAGTTTCAGATTCATACATAGAAAGGTCACATGGTATGGACTCGGTGCCATGTTTATTTGTAACACGTGCTAAGATGTCACACCCAACTGATGGTAGCACGCTGTACTCTGATGGCGTTGGTATGTTTTGGGTTTCATATTGTCTACATTTTGTTGCAGTTTTTGTCATATACAATAAACCAGATTTGACCATATCTTCCCTTATACCGCCTGTTCTAAGCCAATCAGAATGGAGAATTTAATACCAATAAAAAATTGATGATAAATAAATGATAAAAAATGGTCGATAAAAAGATATCAAAAAGAGACGCCTACTGAGCACATCGTCCGCAATGTTATTTTTGTAGGGTTATCTGTATATGTAATTGACGTACCTTTTTTGATGTATGAAGCTTGAAACCAGTTGGTGAGGCCACGACCGTGGTCCAGTAGTTAGTGCGCTGGACTTGAAACCCGGCGATCCGGGTTCGAATCCCGGTCGCCGCAGGTCATACCCTTCTATGAAAATTTGACAAAATGCCGATTTTCTTCCGAATGTGGAGAAGTTGCCGGCTCCTTGTGGAATAGGTAAGTTAGTACGTACTGGTTAGTATACAGTCCGGGAAAACTGGTTAGGTGAACCGGTCGCCGTATATAACTGAAAAATTGTTAAAAACGGCGTTAAACCCCATTGACAATTAGTCACATAAAAACAAAAAACTAAACCAGTTGGTAGGCTCCTGTGGGGTAAACAATGTTTGGAATATTTCACTCAAAAGCATTAGCTTTTATTGTTCAGAAACGAGTCTATTCCTACAAAAAAGGGATTTTATTTGATGAATATTTAATCATGAACGCCAGTTTAATTCATGAAATCATTTGTTCCCTCTGAATGCGATACTTTGATATTTTATTTATGTGTTTTACATTTGCTCTTTTGGGGCAGTTTTATATCGTCATTTCTTGTGCCTAATTTAATTAAAATACAGTACGAGCTATATGTTTGCAAACTGCAAAATTAACATTCAGTTGATGTTTATTATACGTTTTTTAAATTAACAATAACGGTTAATTACAAATAATTGCGCAAATAATTAATTAATTATGCAGAGGTTGGTTTACAATAAAGCAATGATTTATTGGCGATTTTTTTTTAAATAAATGCATGTAGGGTACGAGAAATCTTTATTCAATATTCTGTTCTTAGTTCCAATACTTGGCTGAACGGCGATTCCAAGCATTTTTGGAAATGTTAATACTAAGTCTTGTCGAGTTATACACTTGAACGTATACATGTAATATGTTTTCTTAAATTATCTACGTAATTTCTCTTAATATTTGAGCGACAAATGTGGAATAAACTTTAAAACAGCGCAAACACTGATTTTATAACATAGTTATTCTTTTTTTGAAATTTCACACCCGAGTGATGATTTTGAATCAAGTCATATTGTACATAGCCAAAGAAGACTGTTCAGTTAGCTCACGGAAAGTCGGTGGTTCTCCCCCTTCACCGTTAAAGCTGGAAAATCGCCAAATGACCTTTGATGTTGGTGCGACGTTAAACCCCAGTGAAAACATTTTTTTTGAAAGACGAAGAGTGAGATCAACATTTTCCACTTTTACAGGTAGATTCAAAAACTTCACTTTTCACTTTTCAGGTTCTAGCATGGAAACGTTTAGTAATGTGGCTGGTATGACTAACGCATACCTTGTTTATGGATACAATCACAGTCAAATTCGTATCTGGGTGGACTCTTCAACTCATGGAGGTTGGAGTTTTTCCTTCTTATTTCTGCAACATATCGTCTTTTCCTAATTCATATACCGCAAATGTGTTCTGTCTGTAATCTACTTTGAAAAGTAGATTATGTGAATAATGTATTCTGGACTTGTATAATTAAACAAATAATATGCCTACACAACATACTACATGTACTGTAAATTAAAAATATTTTAAATGAAGGAACTTGTAAGTAAAAAGCTACTTTCACACAGAAAATAGATAGTGTGAATTATGTTACCAAAATGTGATTGAGTCAGAGTATCATCTATAAACAATGGATAAACGCAACGTACAGAAATACTAGTAAACGTTTTAGGAAACTTCTGTTTTTAGTGAGCGTAAATTCTATAATACGTCCACAAGAAAATACTGTCATATCAGGCAAAACACGTTGCAGAATGTCTCAAAGACAAAATACCATAAAGTACATACATGTACATGGAACTGTTTTTTTAACTATTGTTGCATTTATGTTCACATTTAGTACATTCAAGTAGTTTGTAATTTATATCAAGGGTTTGTGTCTTTTCCATATTTTGTGTCCGTAAGCAGCCAGATGCAGTGTTTATATGTTCGCCAATACAAATTAAATTATTCCAACATTGAGCAGTTCGTGCCGTAATGTAACAGACTTATACCTTGTTGGCCAATTTATTTATATTATCTTATATTCAAGCCGTTTTTGATGGAAGGAAACATACGTGGTTTGACTTTGTTATTTATAACGCTGAAGTTGAGATCTTTGCCTGGAAATGTTCGAATCTAGAACCAATGTATAACAAGAGAATAACAACCAAATATACTGCCGATAAGTTACCATCATGGCAGTTCATAGATGTTGATTACAAAGTGGAAAATTCTCTAGTTAGAATTATGGTACGTAGTCATTCAACTTTTTGACGTTTTGGGTCTACCGCTTCAATACCATAACTTCAAAACGTAACTTGCGACTTCATGCGATTCATGCTATTTCACCTAAGTCATTTGTCCCTTACCTTCTATCATACTTCATCTGTAGAGCTGAATAATTGTCAGTACTGACAGCTTATTCAAAATCCGTGGTTAGGTCGACTTACTATTGTACTTAAAAGATGAATTGTTCTTAAATGACGTTAAATTCAAACAAATGAATACACCAGTAAAGTGACTGTAGTTTTGAAAATACTTACTGCTTGTTGATTCTATACTGTTGTCTCATGTGTGTCTTCTACTCCAATTTACAACTTTAGGCTGTTGGAGAAGATCTTGGTGGGCCTAACGTGGGTTTCTGGTTTCCAGCATCTATGCATATTACTTACCCGGCAGGCAGTTCAGATGGGTACCAATCTATTAAAGCAGAATTCGGTGGTTTATCATACTCGTACAAAGAAAATGGCAAAGTAGAATTTTGGAAACCGTCGGATATAGCAAACCGATCTGTGATTTTTGTTGGCAGTACATTTGGAGGTGGTAGAAACACAGAGACATCAAATACTGAGTCAGTCTACGCCATCAGTTGGATGACTGCAGGTAAATTGTGATAAGGGGACGATATGACCCTTTTTAAACAATTTCAAATTTTACAGTTCAGTGTCAACAGACAGGACGTTCCACCATCTCCTAATTAATATACCATCAATCGCTTCGTACATGTATTTCCATCCCAGACATAGATGTATACCTTTATATAAGGTAAACATTTTGACCGAGGAAGACACTGTAATTTTATCAGACAACTTCTTGTCATAAATATACGGTTTCATATCGATCTGAGGATAACACTTTTAATTGAATTTGATTTTATTTTCTTGGTCACTTCTTGTAGAGACTACAGACTGTCAAAAGCCAGTCATTTATAAGGCATTAATTAATTCGTCTGAGAATGTGTTGACCCGGAATACAACACTACACGTGGAATGCTTGCCTGGGTATCATCTCGTCAGGAACAGTAAATATTTTACCTACGACGATCTTGAAGAAAACGAGGTTAAATGTGACAAGTTTGGAGTGTGGAATAATGTACCTTCGTGCAAACCAAATGGTAAAACGTGACGTTCTTAGTTAAAAAGTTGTGTTGTAAAATAAAATAATTCATACTAAAACGTAATAGTGCTTTAAAGCTTAAATGTACCTTTTGTCAAATATTTGTATGTTTGTGAATTACATGTACATTGACACTTTCACTTGTTGTATATTTCAATATAAATAAAACAAGCAGCTTAGACCTCACTAGACTGATTCTTTGGTTGAGAAGCGCGGGTTAAAAGAAGGAATCTACTTTAAAGGCTGGATGAGGTGGGTCACCGCACCAACTAGTTGTCATTGGTGAATTGAGCGCAACATTACCATAACTGTGGAATGTTTTATTTATAGTCACTGAACTTCATAGACAAAAGGCTGTAATAAATTTTACTTTACCCCTTTTGCAGAGAAGGCGCTGGGAGAGACTTGTAATCCCGCTGAAGATACGTGCTGGGATGTATTGGCAAGCTGTGTACTGAATTCAAAGCAAACCAATTATCAGTGTCAATGTATGGATGGGTACACACCTAGCAAATCTCATTGCACAAAAGGTACCATAATTGGATACTTTTGGATCTTTATCGCTGTACTTTTTATTTGAATTTGTAACTTAGTTCTAACGTCATGAGTAATAATTTCATTTAAATACTAATAAAAATATATTTAATGAAGCTGATTCATGTGTTTATTGTCATAAATCCATGTTGCCGATAACTCGTGGTTTCCTAATTGTAATTGATGGTTGAATGCAAGCAAATGGAGCTCATATCAATAAAACGTTGTTTATGTCAATTGTTCCATTGCAGAAGGGACGTTTTTACCTCCAGCAGACTTTGACAGCGGTTGGAAAAGTGCTAGCTACAGCAAAGATCATACAATCGATCTAGAGTTCGAGCATGAGTTGGATGAAACCCCCATCTTGGTCGATGTCCAAGTGAGAGTAGAAAATAATTTTATATTTCCTGCCCTAGGTATGTTATCAACATATCGTGGACTGTTTACGAGTGGGTCATGGTGACCATGATAAAATCAGTGAAACTTTTAAGTTCATATTCAGAAATTGCAAACCCTATACTTAAATCCCAGAATGTGCTTGAAAATAGAAACGATGAAAAAAATATTATAAAAATTAGGTTCTTGTACACGTGTTCCACCACTGCTGTAATACACAATTTATTACAGTACAAAGTGAAAAGATCAATTGTTTATACGACAATATTTGATGTCAACAACAGAAAACAACAACATATGCTTGTAATGCACACACCAAAGTACACAATATATATATCAAGATACTACTTAACAAGAATCCACTGTTTCATTTTAGGGTTTCGCCCCGACAATACACGCCATGATGGATCTACAACTGTGTTTATTTATGATGATCGACAAATACGAGTGACTGGGGTCTATCCAAGTTACATTCAGAGACTAATATCAATACGTATGTATTTTATAAACTTGTTGTTTTATAATTTGAACTGGAATTTAATTTGAAAACAATATTTTATTATACTGGTATTCCTCTTGGACTCGGCATGACAATTATTATTGGACAGAGTGCATTCCCTGGCCTTGGCTCTGTAAATAAGAAAACAGTTGATTATGGTTTCAAGGTCCTAGGGTCATTATTGTGATCAAATTTCTAATTTTCAGATATAAGTACTAGTAAAATATTTAAAACGAGTAAGAACTATTTAACATCTCTATTCAGAGATATCTTAGTATCGATATCTCGGACGTATTACATGTATATGAATGTTAGTTTATGAATGATAACTTGCTTGTAATTTTCTATCAGATAACACCAGGTGGACTGGGTGGTCTAATCAATGGAGTACCTTCGGTGAAATACGAGCTCGTGCTTGGAAAGCTAAATCATTACCTGATCCAGATTTCATGAGTTCATCGACAACGCTCCGTGCTAACACTTCTTTTGGTACATGTTTTGACATTTAAATTACACTTACTTTTATTTATATTTTTAATGTTTAAACAATGCATTAATTATTAATTATTTATCAATTAACTACAATTGAAAAATAATAACTGTTGTTGCGAAAGCATGTGTTATGATATGTACATATTTATGTAAGAAATTTAAGTGGACAATGTCTTTCTTCTAACTTCTTGAATACTTATCTGATTCTTCTAGCTCACCTGGTCTCCCAAGTTGACTATATGTGATCCCACTACCCCAATTTCTCTCATTTTGTTTCAAGTAGTATTGTCTCTCTGGGCTTACGTGGTAAAGTGGTTATGGTCTCTGATTTGTAATCAATAGCTTCTTATTGCAGTGACTGCTGTGAGTTTGAATCTTGAGTTTGAATCTCACCCAGGACAAAATTGCATGTGTTAAGAAGCTATCCAGCTTAGGTTTAAGGTGTAAGTCTTGGGTCTTCCTCTACTTTCAAGACTTGAAAGTCGCCAAATGACCCTGGCTCTTGATGCTACGTTAAACCCCAGTGAAAAGATGTCTCTGAATAAACTGGTTTCCATTCACTCTTCTTCTTTGACTGTGGATATGTATCATTGAAATGGGTGCAGGTTTCATCAATTGGATCAACGTAATGAAAGTCGATGATAGATACACCCTGTCTGACAACTTATGTATACATCGTCAGTGAATGAATCTTAAATCCCATAGAATTGCTATGTAGTCCTGTGACTATTAAATATTTCGAGCCAGCATGATTCAGAAAGGAAACAAAATTACCAAGGACACATGTAAATTGCCCTTTAAAACATGTGTTCGGAGATACCATACTGTACGGCTTAATGTCTTTTTGCTATATTGTTCAATATCTTATACCGTGCTTTGTCATGAAAAGGATTAAATATGTATTTTCAAATGTCACTTAATTCAGGTTCTGATTCCTTCTCTGAAATTTCTCATCAACTTGGTGAATACCCAGGATTGGTTGTGGTTCGTGCCAAAATGTTACATGATGCCAAACTGTTCTATGCACATGGAGTGGGTAAGAAAATTGTGTACAGACTTAACCATTATTCACATCATGAACGTGCTGTCCTCTGAGATTCTTGTTCATATCTACATATAATGGACCCGTAAACCTATGTCAAATACAATGTCATTAATTAATTAACAATAATATGTCCAGATTACTGTGTTACAAGTCATAACCAACCAAGGGTGATTGTTTTTTTAGGATTTTGTAATGTCTCCATTTTTAGGATTTTGTAATGTCTCCATTTTGTAATGTCTCCATTTTTAGGATTTTGTAATGTCTCCAATTTTAGGATTTTGTAATGTCTCCTTTTTTAGGATTTTGTAATGTCTCCATTTTTAGGATTTTGTAATGTCTCCTTTTTTTTAGGATTTTGTAATGTCTCCATTTTTAGGATTTTGTAATGTCTCCTTTTTGTAATGTCTCCTTTTTTAGGATTTTGTAATGTCTCCTTTTTTAGGATTTTGTAATATCTCCATTTTTAGGATTTTGTAATGTCTCCTTTTTTAGGATTTTGTAATGTCTCCATTTTTAGGATTTTGTAATGTCCCCTTTTTGTAATGTCTCCTTTTTTAGGATTTTGTAATATCTCCAATTTAGGATTTTGTAATGTCTCCTTTTTTAGGATTTTGTAATGTCTCCATTTTTAGGATTTTGTAATGTCTCCAGCCCAGTATTAATGTTCTTAGTTGTGTTTTATGTTCAGGATTTGTTCTATGCATATTTAAGACCTATTTAAACTCTATAGTGATAACATTGAAAAAAGCACAGGACTAACACTTGCCTGGTTCTGTGACAATGATGTAGTTTATGTTATATTTTCACAGCATTTGATTTATTGTGCGATGCAATTTTTTCTTGACATGTGTGGCAGCGTACTAAAGCTATTAACAAATTATCTATGAATTATTAATACTAAACTGTGATACACAATTTGCAGGAAGTGCTTTGAATGTGTACCATGACATGCCAGGTGTGACTAATTCTTTTCTTGTGTATGGATATAATGATGAGAGTGTTCGTATGTGGGTTGACTCTTCAAGCAATGGAGGTAAAGTAGATCTATTCTTTTATCAATGAGTTTCACATTGAACCAACAACCAAGGTCATTTGGCGACTTTCCAGCTTTAACAATGGAGGAACACCCCAGGCTCATGCCTGGATAAAACCACCGACCTTCTGTAAGCTAGCTGGACAGTTTCCTCACATGTGAAATTCTGTCCCGGGAGAAGTAGAACTAGGATATCACACCAGAAATAATCTATGCCTTAAGAAGAGCTACGGTGCTTTGGCTCAGGACAGTTCTCTATCATATCATTCACCACTTGCACGTTTGGACAAGTAATAATTATGTGTTTTCCTCTGGCAGCATCATCATTCAAATTAGCCCAAATATTTCAGCAAGAAGTTTTCATAAAAGTCAAAGGAGTCGATGAAAGTCTCATACTGTTACCAAATTGATCAATCAAATACATACAAATCCAAGTATGGAGTAACTTATGTCTGTAAGACAGGGCCAAACTTTTGTTTGAATTTTTCTTGTAATTGAGTTACATGTTGTTTTTTAGTTTCATTTGTTGAATATAATTTAACATTTTTATTTTAAAGTTATATTTGATGGGAGGAAGTCTACACTGTTTAACTTCACAGTGAACGAGGCTGAAGTTGAGATAATTGCTTGGAAAATATCAACTCTAACACCTTACTTTACTTATCGTTTCCCTCTGTACGACTTCAATGTTCCAAATGATGTGAAGTTTCGCACGAACTATGATTTACCAAAAGAGATGAACATGGCTTGGGTAAATACCAGAAGAATTTCTTGTGTCATATATTTATGTTCATGTAGTGTAAATACGTCATTATGTCAGTTCTGATATGACTGGTATACTTTGTATGTATGTAACCAGAGTCGCTGAAACATTTGAAAGACCCTGATGCGACTGATGCGCATAAAATGTCTATTTGTGGTCAGTTTGCATAATTGTATTTACAAGATGGATTGTCATTAATTACTGGGAAAGGACAAAAATATTTGTATGAAATGATTCTGTACTTCCTTTATTTTGTAATATATTTATACTAACCAGTACTAACTTACCCTTCCACAAGGAGCTGGCAACTTCTCCACATATGGAGGAAAATCAACATTTTGTCAAATTTTCATAGAAGGGTATGACCTGCTGCGACTGGGATTCGAACCCGAATCTCCTGATGACAAGTCCAGTGCACTAACCACTGGACCACGGCCGTATTGTAAGACAAGTTATCCACTGATAATGATTTTCAGTTATATTTTACATTGAATGACTTGTTGTACAAATCTTTAATTCATAGTTTGAAGTGGATGAGGCAAACTCTATTCACAAAGGATTTAGATTTCCTGGATCAACATATTTGGCCAGCAGATTTAGTAACCGTAATAAAACAAATGATGACTGCGTGTTTGGAGGTTTTATGTATGGTGTAGGGTCTATCAATATTATACAAGGGGATGCTAAGAAATATGAGACACTTGCGTACCTTTACAGGCCTGATCCTGCTGATAAAGATATGGTAAAAGGTAATTATTTTGAGTGAAACTACCATATCAAGACAACCTTTGTGACCAAAATGATGATCTTGTTATATAACTTTTCTCATTATCAAGTTGAAATGTAAAAGTGGTCTTAATAATCAGTTGGTCTTTTTGTTGAAGTGGTCTCTGATTGTTGTTTTACAGTACAGTGATACCTCACTTTGCGACCCCCTCAAAATTAAGTCCATCTTATTAATGCAACCACCCATTTCCAGACTGGCTTTCAATATTTCCTCAATATTTCAACTCAATAATAAGACCAGCTCATCATTATGACCAATTTCCTTGGTCCCAAAGGTCGTCTTAATGTTGAGGTTTTACTGTTCTGTGTTTGATTGAAATATAACAATATATACTGGCTGTCATAAGAAAGTAACCATCATAAAAATTCTTCTATTTTGACCTAATATACTGACCTTGAAATTTTAATATTTAATTTGGTATACAACAATTTTATGGTCAACAATGGATAACAATAAACCAGATCATGAAATGTTTCAGCTATTTCCAGAATTAAACTCATCTCCATTACTTGCGCTTTGTCTATTTTATACCAGCATCAATTACTGGTTACTATCTTTTGACGGTAAGTATATTAACTGCATGAACTCGTTTATATGGTTTGCTTTGAACTATTAAACATGTCAAACATAAATCACTAGATATTTGGTCTTTAATGCATGTTTATTTATATTGGGTATATACTCAGCTAACAACCAATCAGTGCCTGTAACATTAACTTGACCCTTGGTTAACTACTCTGTGAATATGTAGTGTATATAATATACTTGATAATTCAGGTTCCACAGTATGTATTCCTAGGACATTTGGTAATGGACAGAAGTCAGGTTCTGCCTCAAATGGGTTTGGAATACTCTACAGCTGGACAGATCCAGGTAGGCCAAATTATTTGTACCTATTAATATTTCTAATTATTGTTCAAGGGCAGATTCAGGGGGAGGGCAGCATGTGTCCCTTTTAAAATCTGGCAAGCATAAGTAAAAAAAACCCATCAGTTATATGCTGATTGTGTCCATATTCTGCATAAATGAAGATTTTATCCCCCAGCCAAAAATCGTCCTATTGCCGCTGTTGTTGGTAAGATTTTGTGGAATGTGGTATTTCATGTTTGTGTTTTTTTCTAGGAATCTTTCTTATCTCTTCTCATTGTGAATGATATAGATGACTTTGAATGACCCTTAAAAGTGTTTCAGAATTCATCAGCAATATATGGATTGGTATATTTTATAAAACAAAATGCCTTTTGTACTTGTAGATAAAAGTTGATTTCTGGTGATTAACTCTGTGAAAATTCAATAATGAAGAATACTACAGCTTGAATTTAGTAAATTGAAGATTTACCAGAAATGAATACAAGCATATTATAAATATGAATTGATACATTTACATTGCCCTCTTCAAGCCCAAGCATTGTTTGTTTTCTGTTTTATAGAAACTATGTAATTGACTTGTTTCCTGTTTTGGGATGTCATTATTTATGTTTTGTGTTTTGTGTTAATATCTAGATAAAGATTGGGTGCAAAAATTATGATATAACATCTTCCTCTGTTATAAATGTCATTTTGTGTTATAAATGTATATTTCTTGTTTTGTATATCTTATTTTTAGAATGTGGAACACCAGACATTGATAATGGAATTGCTGATACATCTGTAAATGGAACGTATCTCAGTTCTATTGCTACAGTAACGTGTAACGAAGGCTATCATCTGAACAGAGACACAGATAAAATTCAATGTTTGGGTTCACAAAAAAGATGGCAAACTTTGAACAAGTCATATTCCACTACAAAATGCATCATTGATGGTTTGTTTTTCCTATTTTTGCTTGATACTTTCTATTTCATTGATCAGATGTTGCTTGTTACTTTATTTTGACTGATGTTTAATTTTGATGGTTTGTAATTAATTTGGGATGACAGGAGCAAACAGCTTGTTTTGTATGTCTGCTGTTGATTGTTCCATCTTTTATTAGCCCACCTGAGTTTAGCCCACCAAGGTTTGGGGAAGGTAGGCTTTTTTTGTTAGGGTTTTTCCTAAGTAGTATTTTTTTATCTATAATGATTGAACTGAGTAATTTTCAAGGTCATGGTTTTCAGGGCTTAAATGTATTTTGGTTTTAAAATAAAATATGAAAGTTCATGCATCTTAAAGAAAATCTGAGGTTTTGCCTCATATCACATGTACAAATTTGAAATGCTTTGCTATTTGAAACATTCCTGGTCAATTAATGGAGCAAGCTTCATAGTTTTCTGTGGTTTGTATGGAGAAATCTTTTTGTACTATATTCGAAAGTTAAATATCTCTAGATTCAATAAACACTAAATGCAAGAATTGATTGTTCACAAAAAACACTAAATTTATATCAGTTGAAATAAAGTGATTGAACTCAAGTCACAATCAATGATTATATATTGTATCTTTTCTTTTTGCAGAATGTATCATACCAGATCCGCCTAATAATGGTTCTATCATTGATACTAACAGAAAATATTTTGGTGAGAATGTGACATTTGCATGTGATGATGGCTTTAATTTGATAGGGAGTAATGTGATTGAATGTCAAGCTGGAGGGAATTGGTCAGGTGAATTACCAACTTGTGGTAAGTATACATGATGCGCTGTGTGTGTGTGTTATATCACAATAGCATACTTTTGTGTGTGTTTTATCACATGTTGCACTATATGTGTATTATATCACAACATGTTACACTTCATATGTGTGTTATATCACAACATGTTACATGTCATGTGTGTGTTATATCACAATATATCACAACATGTTACACTTCATGTGTGTGTTATATCACAACATGTTACACTTCATGTGTGTGTTGTATCACAACATGTTACACTTCATATGTGTATCATATCACAACATGTTACACTTCATATGTGTTATATCACAACATGTTACACTTTAAATTTGTGTTATATCACAACATGTTGCACTTCATGTGTGTTATATCACAGCAAGTTACACTATGTGTGTTATATCACAACATGTAACACTTCATGTGTGTGTTATATCACAACATGTTACACGTCATGTGTGTGTTAAATCACAACATGTAACACTTCATGTGTGTGTTATATCACACCATTTTACGCTTCATATGTGTGTTATATCACAACATATTGCACTATTTGTGTTCTATCACAACATGTTACACTTCATGTGTGTTAAATCACATCATGTTACACTATTTGTGTTATATCACAACATGTTTCACTACGTGTGTTACATCACGACATGTTACACTTCATGTGTGTTATATCACAACATGTAACACTTCATATCTGTGTTATATCACATCATGTTACACTTTATAAGTGTGTTATATCACAACATGTTACACTACTAGTCTGTCTTTCACAGCATGTTACACCATTTATGTTATATCACAACATTTTATACTTCATGCATGTGTTATGTCACAGCATGTTACACTTCATGTGTGTTATATCACAACATGTTACATTGTTTGTGTGTGTTATATCACAACATGTTACACTATTTGTGTGTTACATCACAACATGTTACAGTTCATGTGTGTTACATCACATCATGTTACACTTTATGTAAGTTATATAACAACATGTTACACTTCATGTGTGTTACATCACTACATGTTACACTATTTGTGTGTGTTACATCACATCATGTTACACGTCGTGTGTGTTACATCACAACATGTTACACTTCATGTGTGTTACATCACAACATGTTACACTTCATGTGTGTTACATCACAACATGTTACACTATTTGTGTGTAATATCATAATAAATTACATTACTTGTATGTTTTTATCTCAAATGTCACCACATAAGATAATAACTTGTTTATAATATTTTATGTTTATAATCATATTGAACTATATCCTGGATGTTAGATATTTTTAATCATAAACTTGAGTACACCCTGGAAAGGAGCACTTTTATCAGGCTAACAGGGAGGTCCAATATTGACAGATTGATTTCCTACTTTAGAGATGTTTCAAACTGAAACACATTTAGCTCATCCGTTTTGAAAAGAATGAGGAGCTATTGTGATTGCTGTGGTGTCGTTGTTGTCGTGCAAAACTTTAATGTAGCCCATTACTCAAAACACTTTTAAAGATATCAACAGGACACTTGGAATACTTGATTACCATAACATGGCACAGTTGAAAGACAAGGGTCATTATTATGAAAGCTATTTGGAGTTATGCCCCTTTTTAACTTAGAATTTTGATCAAATTGCTTATTAAATAGAATGATTGGCACCGCTCTGTGGAGCTCTTGATTCATATACATGTTTAGAAATTACAGAACATATGTTGTTTTCTGACCATCTGTAGTTTTTTTGCCTTGGATGCAGAATGTAAGTTGCTGATCACTAGCAACATGTGCACATTGTTTACATCCAATGTTAAGTCATCTTTTGATGGTTGTTTTTTTTTCAGAATATCCGACTACCACTAAGTCGCCTGTTTCCAGTGCTAGATCTCTGACAACTACTATCTACATGATTCAGACATTGATTATGTTATACCTAGTCTTTACCTGAAAACAGTATTTGGACGTTTGTTGATCTATTCAGACACACTGTTTTGTAACCAGTCTTTTAATGTTTTAAATCCTGCATAATGAGAATTTTGTTTTTGTTTTGATAATTTTGTGTTTTGTGCTTAGCATTTTAAAGATAACACATTCTCCCTCATAATGTTTTTAATACCCATCTGGCTTTTGACCTTTGACATTTGGCAAGAGTGATGAAAAATTGTAAGTGACCACTTTACATAGTGTAAATAACAGTACTTTAATGTTTGCTATGCATTAAGACATAATGATATAAAACTCAGGGGTTATGTCTACTGTGTACTTACAACATCTGATTACATGTAACTTTATTCTTTGGATCAACTGCTTTCAACATATTATGCATTTATATACACATAGTGACTTCATTCAAATCACTGATCATAAACGAATCATTACAAGCCATGCCCTGATTGGCTAGTATCTTGTTCAGTGTTAACCACTGTTTGGCTAGTATCTTGTTCAGTGTTAACACATAATTGACTGGTATCTTGTTCAATGTTAACTACTCTTTGGCTAGTATCTTGTAGAGTGTTAACACATAAATGACTAGTATCTCGTTCAATGTTAACCACTGTTTAGCTAGTATCTTGTTCAGTGTTAACACATAATTGACTTGTATCTTGTTCAGTGTTAACCACTGTATGGCTAGTATCTTGTTCAGTGTTAACCACGGTTTGACTAGTATCTTGTTCAGTGTTAACCACTGTTTGACTAGTATCTTGTTCAGTGTTAACCACCGTTTGGCTAGTATCTTGTTCAGTGTTAACACATAATTGACTAGTATCTTGTTCAGTGTTAACACATAATTGACTTGTATCTTGTTCAGTGTTAACCACTGATTGACTAGTTTCTTGTTCAGTGTTAACCACTGATTGACTAGTTTCTTGTTCAGTGTTAACCACTGTTTGACTTGTATCATGTTCAGTGTTAACATCTGATTTGCTTGTAAATAGTCTGCACTTAAGGTCTATTACTGCAGAGCTATTCAAGGTTTAAGAAACTGGACTTAATGTATTTGTGAATGATCTTTGAGGTTTTAATTCTGTAAAGGTCATTTAAGACGTGAGGAATATTGTATGTTCAGCATTTAATTATTATAATATGTGGGTAATGATGTAAATATACATGTATATTATTTATTTATTATCCATTTACTTAGTACACCCTTAATCATTATGTAATAATAACATGCCTTATTTGTTACCTAGTCGTGCAATGTTTTGCAATCAATAATCAGGCTTGGCTGATTTTATACTCCTTATGTATGGTTCTGTTTTTTCTGAAGGCTTGTTTATGATACTGAAACCATCAACGTGAATTTCATTCTTGAAATTGACATCCAGTATACGTGTGTTACATGAGTCAAGAAGCCAAGAATTCTTAAAAAAGCCTTTAATTAAAGATCAGTTCAATGAATTTTGCAAAATGTTAAAAAAAGTTTTGCTTATAAGAATTGTTTGAGCAAAGAATAAAGGAAATCTATTGTTACTTGCATATATATGACATGACATTGTAAGAAAACTTGTGAAACTTTACTGATTGGATATTTGATTACTTGGTACTTCATACCTGGAATGTGTTTACGTTATAACTGTGATAATAAAGTATTTATAAAACCCAGCTTATGTTTTCTGCTGTTTTTTTATATTAATTAAATAGATTAGATATCTTCTTCATGATCCAAGTCATTGATAAATAAATAATAAAAGTAGAATGGAATATACTTGAATATCCACACATAACAATAAAACATAAGTAAATTATCTTATAGAGAAACAATACACTATGTCTAATAAACATATATGCTCCCAGTAGCATGCTTGTCAATGGATTTCTATTGTAAATGAGGTCAATGTGCAAAATTAGAAGCAAAATTGTGAGTAAACATAACTGCTTTACCTATTCCATGTATGAACTAGTTTACCATGAAACATTATAAATCCAAATCTTTTCAAGGCCAAGGTAAAATCCAGATTGGATCCAAATCTGTTCAAATCGAGGTTGGGTGATATGGGTGGACTGAGAACGGTCTAAGGCAACAACTGCATTAGTATCAAAGCATTCTAGAAAGTGGTGTTGGTTTTATAAGTACAAATTTGTTCAAGGTCAAGGTCAAATTGAGGTTGGGTGATATGGATGGATTGGGATTGGTCTAAGGCAACAACTGCATTAGTATCAAAGCATTCTAGTGAGCAGTGTTGGTGCTATAGAAAATGATGAAATCTAGTTAACCAAGAAACAGCCCCATTTAACACATTATTAGTACGAATCAGGTCAAGGTTTAATCAATGTTGGGTGTTATGGGTGCATCAGGAATGGTCCAAGGTAACAACTGTATAAGTATCAAAGTGATAGACAAAACAGTAAAATCTATTTAACCTCTTACAGACAGATGAGGCAATCTCTATATGCCCCCATATCATTATTACTTACAATCGAGCTACACAAAAAAATTAAGTAGTCAAAGTAATTGTTGGATTGATGTGTTAAAAGTCCACCTTAACAATAACAGGAGGGCCCAAGGGCCCTAGGTCGCTCACCTGAGGAACATTGCAAACACTGAAAGTGTTTATGAAACAAGAAATGTTTGTTAAACATGTATGCTCCCTTAATGGCAACTAAGGATTACTAAGTGATGAGACATACCAAATATCAAAGTTCTAGACCTTGTGGTTTTGGACCTGAAGATTTTTTTAAGATTTCATTATATAACTCTACGTAAAACTAGGGATCCCCAGGGCGGGGCCCATTTTAGCACCAAGGGGCATAATTTGAGCAAACTTAATAAAGGACCACTAGGTGATGCTAAATACCAAATGCCAAAGCCCTAAGCCATGCAGTTTTTGACAAGAAGATTTTTTAAGTTTTTCCTTTTGGTTGCCATGGCAACCAGAGTTCAGCATGGAATGGAAATTTCTTACCAATTTTAGAAGAGCTTCATGCAAGGACCATCCCTGTCAAGTTTTATTGAATTTGGCTAAGCAGTTTAGGAGGAGAAGATGTTTAAAGAGATTGTTGATGTACACATGTATGATCGCACGTATGGATGATAGACGACGGACAACGGGCCATCACAAAAGCTCACCTTGAGCACGTTGTTTTCAGGTGAACTAAAAATGCAATAGAATACAAGGTTAACATTTAGAAACTTGATTCAGTGTATTGGAACATGTAAATCTTATCAGCTGGTAACAGATAAAAGTTCCTGTGATCATCACTCAATGACTCATCAAAAATAAAAGACTGCATGTCATAAAAATATAGAAATGATAGTTTCTGTACTAGACAAACTGTGAGACAAAGATATAAATATAAACGTTCATACATATTTTTTTAACACACTCATGCAAGCACGCACACACACACACACACATATGCACATGCACCTGCACACACCCTCACACACACCTCACACACACCCCACACACACCCTCACACACACCCCACACACACCCGCACGCACAAACATGCACTATAAATATGATATCACAGAATTATGTCCAAATTGGAATGTATAAGTCAAAATAGTGTCACATTTACATCAATATAAGACTGACCTCAACAAATCTCAAGATAAACATAATATACATATTTATATACAAAATCTCAGACACAAAAACTTGAAATGCTCCTCTTACCATTATACAATAACTTTCATACATATACAGCGAAACTTGATTGGTATGAAAACATCGCTTATAACGGTACATGAAATTTAATCAACCACAGTGATAGTCAATCAAAAAAAAGTAGCAACAATTATACAATAACTTTCATACATATACAGTGAAACTTGATTGGTATGAAAACATTGCTTGTAATGGTACATGAAATTTAATCAACCACAGTGATAGTCAATCAAAAAAAAGTAGCAACAATTATACAATAACTTTCATACATATACAGTGAAACTTGATTGGTATGAAAACATTGCTTGTAATGGTACATGAAATTTAATCAACCAAAGTGATAGTCAATCAAAAAAGTAGTAACAATTATTTGAAGCAATTTCAAAATGTATGTTAAATCATAGTTTGGTCACGAAACTAAAAGACATACTTTTCTGTGTCCTAGTTAAAAGAAATAACTATCAAAACGTAACTTCTGAACCACAAGTTACTGACGACTATAAATATTGCACAGCTATACTTGTAATTAGATTTGTTGTAATTGAACAAGTGCCAACAAATAATGAATCAAACCAGTTAATATCATAGGGAATTCTAATCATCATTGTCAGCTACCAAAGACTGGAAGTATAATGTATCATCGTCATCTGTATTTTCAACTTCCTGTTCAAGAACATTATTAGCTGTGATTCTATTATCTACACTTATGTCTTTATCTACTGACTTCATCTCAGTATCTAAATGATGCGTATTTAATACATTTTAATCAGTAGATTTTTTGTTCTTTGATATAATAGTGGCCTCTCCTTCAGAACTTTCTGTGATCTTTAAGTTATCAAAGTCAGCGAGTCCATAGTCCGCAGTGCCCAGACCAACAAATCCATTCTGAGGTGCTGGCTTGCCGGGCAGTGATATATTAAACTGTACAGTACCATCAAGTGTACCAACAGCATATCCATCCTGAAATGTGATCATAGTTTAATTAATACTGAATCCCAGTTTAAATGTTGATCAATAACTTGACGTGATAGATTCACATAATTAGACAACAGGTGGGATATCATACTGATGACAAAGGTTCGATTGAGTCATCAAAACATCCATACTATAGACTTTAAAAAATGAATCATTTTACAAACACAACAACAAAACAAATTAACTGATTTATCAAATATTTACAGAATTCTCATAATCTCAATATTCAAATATTGTTCCTAGAATTAATTCACTAACAATTAGGTAACTTTTCAATTAAATGATCAATTAAGTAGAATTATGTCAGTTTATTAATGTTTGGTTCCCAGACTCTGGAAACAAAATACAGATATAACTTGTACATACTTTAATAAGTAGACCCTGTTTATACCACTTGTTGACTCCAATCTGAACTGTAGACTTGTACAGGCTCTGTGTACGTGCTGTAGGTATAAGACAAAACTTGTAACATCTACGGAGAATTTTATTTTGATCAAAACATTTTTATGCATGTCATCACAAAATCAATTAAGAGTTTTATGACAAAGCAAAACGATGTGTAAAATACAACGGGAAAGAACACACTACATTAATAATTCTTAACTGCTAGGTTCTTGCAACGTATGAATGATCATCCACAAAAAAGTACTCTGTTTCTTTTGCACGTCTACACATATTACTTTTCGAAATTACTGTAAAACAACAATTTTTGTCTGTACAGTCAAGCCTAAGTTTGCAGTCACCTCTGAATAAAGGCCACCCTGTGAATAGAAGCCATTCTGTGAGACAATTTTGCCACTCTACTTAACAATATCTAATCGAAAACAAGAATTGATTTACAGTGAATAGAAAAGAGAAAATATCGTACATAAATCACCAGTGACTTCTAACATCCCTTTACTTGGAAACAGGAAGTAATATATTCCCTCAGCAGCAAATGCATTACATCCACCTTTACTGATCCTAGCGGCGACAAACACACCAGACGTAGCGTTCACACTACCCACTCTAGTATCAGCCTCAACGTATATATCAGACCTATGATAGTATCACAACATCAATTTATACAGACCCAACATGTACATAAATAAAGAATATAATAATCAGGGACTATAATAACAGAAGTAATTGCACAGATACAATGTTTATAATCATGATGATGAATAAATCCAATTTTTAATATATTAAGTAGAAAAATTGTCTGGAACTCCCATTAATATCAAAATAAGAATTTCAGGGAACACAGACTTGGTGTTAAATCATAAAATGAATCACATAAAAATTTACAGGGTAACAAAAGCATGGACAACATAAAATACATAAAAGTTCACATTCTTGAAATCAACAAGGGGCCTCAATGGTCAAGAGGTTATGGTCTCTGACTAATAATCACTAGCCCCTCACCACTGTGAGTTTGAGCCCCACTTGGTACCAAATTTCACATATAAGGAAGTTGTCAAGCTAACTGGTTGGTGATTGTACCCAAATATATGCCAGGAGTGTTCCTCCACTGTTACATCTGGAAAATCACCAAAAGACCCTGGCTGTTGGTGTGACTTTAAACCCCAGTGAGATCAACAATGTAACAAACAGATAGATGGCATATAAGGTCTGTTTTTAACTTACGTATAATAGCCCACATCACAGGAGTGTATAAACATATTCTGTATATTGAATTTTTTTATGTATATTTAACATAAACTGTTGCTTTAAATGTTTTTTCTCACCAACTATCATCTCCAAGGAGACCCATAGGAAAAACAAGGTCTACGAATAGACACCAGAAAATTGGGTTTTCAATAACTGTCTGACGTAATACATGTTGATGAAACGGATCAGTGGAAGAGATTACTTCAAACGAACCAACTTGGGGAGAGAAATTAAATGGCTCCTTGTAGATTGGAGTAGCTGAAGAGACAAAAAATAGTACACAAGGTGAACCTTCAGACGTATTTTCAATCAGAAAATTAGGAATTAATGTAAAGACCATTCGGAATAACTGAATTCTTCAGGAAATTTGTCTGGAAACAAATATTTCCCTGAATTACTGAAACCCATTACTGATTCCCTGGTTTTAAGCAGAAATCCGCAAATGCCTGGAAACTGATATTTTCTATGATCCTAGAAAACATGAGTGAGCAAGGTACCAGCTGTAGTTTCCTATAATGTTGATGGAACAGTTGACATTCTCAGCCTGGCACCAGGCACATGGGAACTCGAGCACCATCTGGCGTACAATGTTCCCATGGGATGAGGAAGAATCAAGTACTTCGTAAGATCCTGTTTGTTGTGCTAGATTATAAGGTTCTGCGTGCGGAGAGTAGGCTAAACAAGGAAAAGGAGGTAAGATAGTCAGACTTAAAAGAATTACATGTATATACTTTTAATATAAAGAACACACAGTGAATTATAGAAGCTGTATTGGCTGGGTGTTGCCAAGTAGCGATATCAAATACATCCAAAAATGGTAAATTAAATGCTAGCTCAAGAATATGTAAACACAGCAGAGACTAAGGTAGGTTTCCAGTACACAAGAAAACATTAACCAGAAATACTATGAAGACAATTGAAAGATTCTGATAATGTCATTGTACTGACAATTTTGCAATAACTCTCATACGCATGTTGATTTGTTTCAAACACAAAAAAATCATAAACAATACAAGAATCTCAGCCAAAAATTACAGGGATGAAAATTTACTCTTAAAAACCTGAATGTCAAAATTTAAGAAAATATTTATGGCTGTGATATTTCCTGTATTGTGTATGTTTTTTGGAGCTTCATTACTTTTATTGAGGACAATAAGTTATGAAAATCATAACAACGTAAAAACTAGGAAAATATACATCATGCCAGACAAAAATCAGTCCTGTCTATGGTTACCCGACCAACCCTATATTTTGACACCTACCCAGTTTCTATAAGTAAAGTAATTTAAAGTATGCAAATATTTGGGGATGAATCGTAACCACCAAGTATGATAGGTATGTTTAGAAAAAATTATAAGAAAGGTTTTGCAACTTACCTCCCCTATTTTTTTTGTAAAGTAACCATAAATGTGACTATTGTTTTTATTAATAGAATCCTTTAGAAAATATCTTTTTAAGAAAGCATATAATTAGGTTCTTAATACTTAATATATAATAAGCACTGATTTGTAACCAATTTTGATTCATCCAATCTTTGAGATGTAATTGGTTTGAAATGTATACATAACATGTGAACCTTATAATGCAATTAAAAGCAAGGTGAGACTCTTTTCACATTAAAAGCACATATTGAGCACTAACACATATATACCAACATGTATATGTATATGAATATATGTATATATTAACATGTTTGTACATATATATACCTTCAAAATCATCCTGGTATGGTAATGGAAAAGGTTTGCTGTCTGGAATTCCTGAAGTGAAATTTCCTTTAGTACCAGTTTTTAATGTCGTCAATGTGTAAACTTCATCAACACCAAGGTTCAGATTTATAGCACCTTTAATTACCTGGTAAAATAACCAAATCATATCACTTGATTAGGTTTAATTTATTACCATGATTAATATAACAGTATTAAAACAATTACAAAACATTAACAAGTTTGCGCAATGTTGATAATACCAGTAATAAAAAAATGTCAAGGTAATTTTTGAATAAATATGAAATGAAACAAAACTGATTGTCATCTATATCTGCATATACTAAGTCACTAAACGATAAAAACTGTGCAAAGGAGAGGATTTTATCAAGTACAAATGAATGTATTTAATTCAAAATTTTATTGATTTATATAAATTGAATATAAGAACAAAACTAAGACCACAGTATGACCATACTTACTGGAATAGAACCCAAATCTTTGAACAACACAGAATCATTGCCGTCAAATCCAAGCTTACTGTATCGCACATTCATTTCAAACAGTGAGCTCTTAAAACAAATTAGCAAACTTGACTTTGCAGATAAACTATCTAAAAAGTCAAATACTCAACAAAAATTTGTGATACCACAGTAATCTCGGTCTGTGGGATCTGTCTCCCAGTTCAAATCTCAATTTTGTGTTTTCAGTATTTATAAGTTGATTGTAATAAGATTATATTAATATTCAAACAGAGTGCGGTAGACAAATAAATTGATAAATTAATTGACAAATAAATATTTACTTATGTACAAACAAACATTGAAAATATTACAAACAAGCTAGTTGGTTTGAAATCAGTTCAGAACATAGATGGGATTTGAGCTCAGAGACTGATCTCAAGTTTTATAACCTTAGGGCCTGGTGTCTTAACAGGATCCTTTAAAATAAAATCTTGTATGAATTTATCAGACCATTGTTGATGGCAATTCAAATATTTCTCGAAATTGGATGCATTAGAGGTAAGCATCTTTGCCTTCAATAAGCTTTTTGACAATTTCCATCTTTTGTTTTTGAAAAGAAGACCTCATGAAGGAGAGGTCATAGGTATAAATATTTTACAGGATTACACATAAGTTTGTGACTTTTTAAAATGATGATACAGTGATGTAACAGAGAACAGACAATAATGCCACATGCTGATAAGCCCATATATTTTTAACAAATATCATTTTTAAAACAAGCATTTAATAGGAACATTCACTCTAGTATGCAAGTAAACACTGATTATGTAGTACTTACAAATTGCCCAGACAGTTGAAGAGAAATATTCTGAGCAGTCACATTGTACTCAGGAAGATGAGGACGGATACATATGGAATGGTTGTGGCTCTGAAAATCAATAATGTCAATGAAAACAAAACAATGTATCACTGATACAGGAGAGATACACGATGTGACAACTACTCAATTCACATACATGCTAACTTCATCCCAAAATATAGTTAATATCATTAAAAGAAATTTCGAAAAAAAATACTAAATCTAGTATCATGCAATCAAACATTACCATTGTTTCTATGACAATAGTCAGCTGTGTACTATCAAAGCTCACAAATGATACCATGCTACCACCATGTTTTAATTTAGTCACACCATAACCATGTGCCAAATAGTTCCATCCTGGGAATACAAACTGAGTTGTATGCGCTGAAAAAATAAAACATTGTACATTATCCCGGAGTTCATATACAGGCCTAATAGTATGATCATCTAGTGAAATGCATCCTTGGAAATTGGTATCAAAATCAATCTAAAGTACAGAAAATAATTCACTACAATGTCATGAAACAGAACTTATTCTGATGAATTATGCTAAAATCTAATCAACTTTTAGTGCAAACCATTAAAAGTTGTAATGATAGCAGGAGAGTGAACGGTCCCACGCTGTCAACAAAAGATCCGAGAATAATTTGTACTATATTTTATTCAAATGTATAATAATAGCTACAGTCTGATCTCAGCCTTTTTATTCAGTGATTTATCGAATTATGTCTTATTTTTTTTTATAATAATAATATGTTTATGACTGTACAAATCCATACAATAAACTGCTCTGCATGTACATATTATCTAAATAAGTGCAGTCAATGTGTCCATATATTTAACACAACTATTAATGAACACAATAATCAGCAGATTAATTGATAATAAATGTTTGTCAACACAAAATGCCTTATTCATAACAGCAGAATAACAAACACACCTGTCATCCATATTGTAGAATCAACACGGTAAAAACCACTCCATGGACTGTCAGCTGTCATTAATCCATTTCTAGTATAAGGTAGAGCCTCGTAATAACTGGCGATCAAATTCCAGGATATAGTACTGAATACAAAAAGATGAATGATTTTAATACAATAGAAAATCATTATGTAGAAGTCGCTTTTATCAAACTGCTGCTTAAAACAAAATAAAACGAAAGCCCTGAATTTTGTCCTTTTAAATATCAAAAAGAGCACTTAATTCATATTTGTTGTTCCCAAACATTGAATTTCAACCACATTGTGACCATCTATGTTGAACCAATTACTGCAAAGTCCTTTGAACTTCAATATAAAGAGTTTCAACAGTATCTACTATTAAATAATAAAGGAGAAATCAATCCTCACAGGCATTTCAACCAAAGATCTCTCCATCTGAACTTACTTTTATATCTACAGTTGTATACAAAGAATCTACACTGAACCTTGTATTCTCAAATAAAAACTCATTTTAGCTGAATTAAAGAAACTAAACATTTTAAAGAAACTGTGACATAGGTTAATCAAGAGATGCAATCGAAAACTAAATTACAATAAATAGATATTATCACTGCAAAAACCCATAGAAAACATGATATCTTTTATAAAATGATAATGCTAAGTTTTACCTGGTCATATAACCATTCACATAGTTCTGATTCAAGATCTGTAAAAATAAAAAAAGTACAAAAAATGATAAACGTATATAGACCAAGAACACAGTGTTGCCATCTGAACAAGAAATTAGTCACATTGTTAATCTATAAGATGAGTAGCAAATGGTTTAAACAAGTATAATTGCTATAACATGGGCCATGAATTAATGAAATATTGTAATGTATTAAGAGCCATTCACATTGTTGTCAAATGTTCCCCACTCTATCCATTTTTTACAATCATTTCACTCATGAAGGGGTCTAATGTCTAGTGATTGTGGCCTACTCCAATCTAAACTATATTAAAACAATGTTTATATGATATATAACTTAGACACAAAACATTATAACTTACCCTGGCCCAACAACCAGCCCCTACATTGTCATTAAACGTGCTGTAATCTTCAGATGACCATAACGTTTTATTTGTCTTCAATGCTGTGTCTGTACTTTTTGTACCAGGATAATGTACTCTAGGGGAGCAGATAAGTTTATAATAAATCTATGATGTAAAAATGCCATTCAGTGGCACAAATAATGCACTTTGCTCCGTAATTGTCATGCCTATTTGCCTCCAAACATACAGTTACCATACATTTTGGCCATGAAGGTAATTGCTGCAAGAATGAGAGTAGGGAAGGTAAATCTCACAAGGGGCTTTATGATGGGACTGGTGGATAAACTACCAGCTAGTTGAAGAATGGGGATCGGCTGTCATACAAAGACATAAATCAAAATAACTGATAGGGCTGTTGCTGCCGCAAAAAGCTCCTGTCTTCAAAAACGTATTTGCCAATAGTCAATGATTTTGGTTTTTACTAAAACAGTGTAGTATGGTATGTATACAAAATGGCCAACCCAATTATAAAATAAGTCTCCTTTTGTGAGATAACTCCGAGTACATATGTAAGAATTTATTACCCTATAATATCCACAGCATTGCTAAGAGCTTCATCTAATGAAATATCGAGAGATATGGGCTCCCAAAGTCCATCAGCAGCAACAATGTGAGTATCAGTGAGTCCAGCTTTATCTAACATCTCTCTTAGAACCTATAGTAATAAATCATAAAGAAGTTATGTTTGCTGTTTATATCTTTTTAATCACTATTTCAGTCACTAACAGTGTTCAGTTTATGTTACAGGTGGTGCATGGTTAAAGTCCTCTATGAAAGTATTGAAATAAGAAATGAATACATACAGTATATGGACAAAAACTCAGCAGGTTTGATATTAAGTCAGATTTAAAGGACACCTAAATTGGTAATACTTGTCCAAATAAATACAGAATTATTATTCTGCTAAATAAGTAGATTTTATCATTAGACAAAGAAAGATACATGTTCATTGCTGTAAAACTGTACCTTGATGTATTTCACATTATACTGTCGCTCATTCCATATCTGAAGAGAAAAATATGTTTATAAGAGGCATGAAAATAGATTTTACAGAAGAATTCTTAGAAGTGTAAACGTTTATAGGTAAACTGAGATATTTCAAAGCTGCTTGATCAAAGTATACAGTTTTGCAATTCTGTTTTTTTATAAATAAGAGATGACAAAGACATAACTTTATACAGACAGTATAAGCAATACTAGAAAATATGATACAAACCCCAACATAGTTCATGGTGAGATTATAGTACTTCTTTGCTCCCAGGATATATTTGATCACATACGTAGCTGTACGCTCGGGATTGTGGTATGGGTTCCTTTCACCGTCTCCAACCCAGGCAGGGAATGCCCAGGGTAGACAGTACAGCAAAATGTCAGGGTTTCTCTGCAAGAAGCAAATAAATATCTTTTCTACACTTTACAATTGTTAAGTAGTAGGTTACATTATCTGCATAACTTCAGTCATAGTAACACATATGTCTGCCTACCATCAATTATTTCTGATGTGAGGGACAACAAAAATATCCCAATTTTCCTCAATGCCCTAACAACAATCCAAGGATCCTTTGTACTCCTCAGTATAATACATTACAATTTTCATACATTATTAAACAAGCAATTATGAATGCAGACAAAGCTAGAAAAAAATAACCATATTTAGTCATGTCCAACTGACCCTATTTTTTTTGCCAACATTAAAGTTTCTATTGGCAAAATCCCAAGTATAAAAACATCAGCAGGGGATGAATTGTACCTCCTATTCTCATAAAAGGTATTTCGAAAAAAATAGAAAAGCTTCTTGACCAGCTTACTCTAATATTTTAGTCAAGTTACTGTAAACATAGCTAATTTTTTTCAAACAAAAGGAATAAAAAAGTAATTGAAAAACTTTCAAACAATATCCAACATTAGATTAACAAACAGATTTTCATCTGCCTAACATAAAAATAAGCAAAAAAATATACCACCGAATTAGTAGAATAATACACAAAGTATTCATACAGATAAAAGTATAAACAGATAATATAAAAGTAATAACCTTTTTTGCTTCTGTAAGAAGCCACCATTCATAGCCACGTTGATAATTTTCATCCCAGGAGTAATGCATGTGTGAGGCTTCAGTTCCATCTGAAGTAAATTATATTAAAAAATTCAGATGAAATACAAGAATAATTTGATAAAAGAACATACAGAAATAACAAATTAATGATATAATCAATCTAAAATAAACTTTTACAACAAAGGACATTTTGACTTGGCTAACCCTGCTAAGTCAATTTTTTATGGATAGCTCTATAAATGGATAAATATCAAATTTATAAGCCAATCAAAGACTAGAATATATAATGACTCAGTACCTGTACTTTGTGCATCTCCCCCTATTTCTACTTTCAATATTTGAAGAGAAGCTCCAAATCCTGGCTGAAATTATCAATAAGAAATACAAAGAATGCTGAAAACATGTTAGTTCAGAGTATTTTAGCATGTCAAATCAACATCTGATTTGACAGTGGAGCTTATTTCGGCTTTTCACAGATCATTTTTATGAATGATTCATTACATTTTTGTATTAAAAAAATGGTATTCATCCAGCAGGACAAGTTCCACAGCAATATCAAGTTCTCAACTCTTCTGGAGCAAATTTCTATTTGTAATTACGAGTGGATGGGTGGATTTGCCCGGCATTCTGTACATAGCTTGCAGTATGAAAATTGATTTAAATCAAATAAATTCTTAAATGAGTTACCTTGAAAAGATAATCCAGAATTTGATCTTTCTGTTCTTGTGGGTAATTAACCAAAAGTTTAGATGTTGCCTAGAAATAAAACAATACACACATATTATATAAATGAGAGAAGTGATGCAAGGACTTTTTATTTTCAAAACTACCTGTGGCTTTCTGGAGGGGAAAATAAATCAGAAAAAGTGGAAAATTTGAAAAACTATCACTTATTAATATAGCATTTTTAGAGGAAAATTTAACTTTTTAACAGCCAATATTCGGTTGTAAAATACACACAAAAATCACTTGGATGACCGAAAATAAAAGACGTGTTGAGCAACCAAATTTTACTGTAACAATTCCTAGTTCACAGTATACAAATAGCTAACAAGTCAATCAACGAGGGAATAAAACTTACCCCACCACCACTCAGTCCACCAATACCATCATATCTACGTCCTCCACTCTTGCTGCTGTCAATAGGATACACATCAAATCCATACACAAATATAAAAGGTAGTATAAAAACCAGAAATACGGTGAAATAAATAAGTGACATTTTATAATTTCAAATATCTACTAAATATACAACTGACAGAATCACTATGTTATGCCGCCATGTTTTGATCATGTGATGAAGTGATCAGGGGACGTAATTGATGCTGACAGAGTACTCTTCAATGAAAAGTAACCGGCGTCAAAATGGTTGAGGAAGCTTCAAAAATTGTATCGGCTAATTTCCCACGAAGGTCGGAAAAGTTTATACAGTATGGAACGGCAGGATTTAGAACAAAGTACGTAGAAGTATTGCATTTGAATGTCATTTCGTACAAATCCTGGTAAGTCGAGTAATTTATATATGCCATGTGTTTTCGCGATATTAAATTTGTTTCTTGCCACGTCTAGTATTGCAATTGATAAATTAGTTGTCCAAGTGTCTTGTTTCGGGATTTTTTGTTTTCGAACATATCTGTTCTTTACATTTGTGTACAAAGGATTTAAATTAGTGGTTGGTGAAACATGTAGAAATGTATGAAATGTATTGTATCTCACCAACCAGGAAGTATTTTGTGCCATCTGAAACCAAATTTGAGTTACAAAGTTCTGTCAAATGCATCAAATATCCTCTTTGTGCGCCATTTGCACATTGCTAGAGCTGAGTCATTTGCCAAAACACTTCCTAACTAGGGAAAAGCCCTATACCAACAGTCACGCCCTTTTTTCCTTTTCTTTTTGAAGAGTCATCGAAGTCTTTTGGACTCACATTATAGAAATCCAGCTGTTGTATTCACAATTACTGAGTCCTAATATGAATATTTAATTACATGTTAGTATGTACCTTGATATTTACTAGAAGAATTAACTCCGTAAATTAATGAAAACAACCAACAGTTAGTGGTTTTGAAATCGTCAGTTTGATAAACAAATTAAATATAATGCAATTTTGGCATCTACGAATCTTCATTAATGTACTTACATCATAGAATATTTAATTTTCACATGTGTTTCTTCTCCATAACAAAACAAGGTCATTATTTATTATTTCAATCAGAATCTGACTTTCTTCTAAATTCGATCAATATTTCAATTCAGTAGACAGAGCATTGTATTGAGATACACATTGATTGGCTGAGAGCAGATAGGTGACAGGTGAGATGCCCCGCCTCTAGCAGATAATTGAAAGACTGTGCATGTGTACTGCATGTTTATATATCAGTAGCCATATTGGCACTAAATTGACATGACTTTTTAATAAACACCTCATGTGGCAATATGCATGCATCCTAAAACTTCATGCTTTAAATTTAATGCATTCAGATATGAAAATCATGTGTACAAATATGCAGAATTAAGTGTTTAGGAGAACCCAGTAAGACATAAAGACCTCCACAGCAGTCCTTAACAAATGATTAAGGACAAAATATTTGATAGAAGTGGCTGTATGAAAGACAACAATATTGGACGATAATGACATGATTATCAATTTCTTTGTTTTGACATCTATTTTAGAAGCAGCAGACCATATTAAACATTTTTTTTTTGTTTCAGAGGATCTGATTTACCCCATGTCATTTGTAGAATGGGCTTGTTGGCAGTACTTAGATCCAAACAGAAGAAAGGTAAATGTTCACAATGGATGATAAATATTGACCCAGACAGTTAAACATATATATTCTACTTAAAATAACCTGGGATTTTTCACAGGTAGGAGGAGGGGCCTTTTTATTAAATTTGGGTGAAAATAACTTGTAATTTTTGCAAAAAGAGAAAGAAAAAACTTAATCTAAACTCAATTTTGGGGAAAACTGTATGATTTTAAAGGTTTTTTCCTGAAGGGAAGACCCCTATTATTGGCCCCTGCTATAGATGGAAAAGAACCCTGATGACTGAATTAATTTTTTTAATATACTATTTTTTAATTTTAATTTAGAAGAGCATTTAGTCAAAAATGTTTCAGAAATACTGATAAGGTAATCAGTGCAAAGGAATATAAATATTGTGTTACTGACACCGTTACTATGTCTAAGTACCGATATTCAAATGAACAGTTTAATTATATTGTTCTGTCCTCTCTGTTCAAAACAGCTAGTATTGGTGTGATGATCACTGCCTCTCACAATCCTGAGGAAGACAATGGAGTGAAGCTTGTGGATCCACTAGGCGAAATGCTGGAGATTTCATGGGAAAAATTGGCTACCGATGTTGCTAATGTCAAGTAAAATGTTTTGAATTTATTTATCAAAATCAAATATATTTATGTTCAGCCTATCTACATTCAGACAAAACATAAAAGATATTAATACTGTCTTATTAGTGCTTTTACTTATGACTTTAATGTGATGGGCTTGTTTTAATTAAGTCAGTGTTAATTAATGATAAAAAAATGTTTAAATAGTTACTTCATAAAAGCATATTTTATTATATATTCTAAAATGTAGTTTTGTCTTCGGCCATAAATGGTCAATTATTGAAATCCATTGAGCGAAAGAAATTGGTATTTAATTGAAAAATATGTTTGTGTTTACTGTTAACACACTTTCATTACATTAGACCTTTCAACATAATTTGGAACCAATATTCATCCAAAGTATGCCTCCAACATCCTTGTTATGTCGCATTCAAGTTGTCACTTGATTTCATTGTCTGTCTTGCTGAACAACCAGTATCTACTGCTCTTCATAATAATAATGACTTCTAGGTTGAACAATGCTGAAATGTTTTTTCTAGTGATGATAAACTAGCTGAAGCATTATCTGGAATTATTGAACAGGAGAAAATTGACATGAGTGTACCAGCTGAAGTAATATGTGCGAGAGATACCAGGTGAGATCCAGGTTTTAGTGGTTACCCTAATGGTGTTTTAAGTCAGCTTTAAAATTACCTATTTTCCTGATACATATAGATCCTTGGGACCCTAGATACCTGTTATAGTAAGTTATTAATTAGGTCAAAAGCTAGTTTCATTGGTCGAAAATTCCTGCTTAACCAATATTTCAAAACAGCCAAATTTGTACCCTGTAACATTTGAGTATTGTGAGTGGTAAGACTTAGTGTAACCTCTGTAATGGAGGTTCCTGAGAAGATGTACTAGTTATGGAGTAATTTCATCGATCTATCATTGCATACAGACCTAGATCTCCCAGTAAAACTTCGAATATTACTTTTTATACTTGGTTGCTAATGGTCAATTTTGTATTTACAACTGTATTACTTTCAGACCAAGTAGTGTTAGTTTAGCTGAAGCATTACAGTGTGGTATTGAAGCATTTGGTGGATCATGCATTAATTTTGGTATGCTTCATTTCTTTATTGATAAATTATACAGTATTTTCATATTCTAACTTAACTAGATGTTTTATATTATTGTCTAATACTTGTTAAGTGATTGACTGTGGGAAGGCTTTTTATGCCATTTGTTTTTATACTATTTATGTAAATGACTTGAGTCTACTTAGATGTACATAGATATATTTAATCGTTATAAAAATTGGATTCCAAATTTCTGAGCAATATTTAAAGAAAACATGCTGGAATATGGGATATAGAGACTTCGAATAAGATTTTCCTGTGGTGGGATGATTTTTTATGAAAACATTTAGTGATTAAATATACAGTTTTCTTTTTCTATGAAATATTATTTTTATTTTCTTTTGTGTTTGTTGGGTTTCCATATCAGATATTGTTTATAAGTGTCAATAGAAAATATTTGTCTGATTTGGAGCCATGAAAATAACACAGTGATTAATTTTCATGTAGTATTACTGGAAAGATGGCCATTCTGACTGTATATATGCAATGTAGATATTACTGTATTGTGTATTGATCTGTTTTTATGTGTATGATAGGTTTGTTGACCACCCCACAGTTACATTACATGGTACGATGTAAAAATACTGCTGAGGCTTATGGGAAATGTACTGAAAATGGTTACTATGCCAAGATGGCTGTTTCCTTTGTAAAATTACAGAATCTAGTGAGTATCTAAGTCATTTAGCATTTAAATTTATGTTTGATGCTTGTACTGTACTGTACTGCTGATATTCTAACATTTGATGTAGTGTGTGATAATATTGATGTTTGACATACCTCTAACTGCACTAAAACTCAACGTGATGCTCTCTTCTGCTATTTTGTCTGCAATTTATGACTGATTTCACCTGAAAATATCCATATAAATACAGTGCATCCTCTCCAGTGCAACACACTTTGGGAGATGCAAAAATCATGTTTTTGTTGAGAGGTTGTTGGTCTAGAGAGGTGAACTTAATGGCTAAATCATTCAGTGGGAAAAAGTCATGCTGTTGTATAAGGGAGGTTATTGCTCAAGAGAGGGCCGCTCTAGAGAGGTTGCACTGTAGTAACCAAAATGGTGGGAGACTATTCTAATATTTTGATTACTTATTCTGTTTTTCAAACATTGGCTGTGTTCTTCCAACTTCATATTGACCAGAATCTTAATAAGGTTATTTTCTTTCTTTCAGGTTTCTGACACAGGAAAGTACACAAGTGACCTAACAGTTGATGCTGCTAATGGTGTGGGTGCTGATAAAGTTAAACTGCTGATGAAGTTCCTGGGAGAGTCCCTCAATATAAATGTATGCAACGATGGATCAACAGGAAAACTTAACTATCAGGTTGTTCGATTGTTCAGCATCATTAAACTCATATTAATTATTTTATATCAATTTATCAGCATGTAAATTTTATGGAAGTGTTCTGTGCATGGTTCCACTACTCCATACACTTCAACTACAAATACAGTGAATAGATAACACTTGAAATGTCAATATATTCATTATTCATGTTTAGTAATTATTGTATAATTTTTAAGAAATGTTGTTCAGATCCAGTAGACATTTTTAAAGACAAGTTTTCAGTATTGAAGTCTTTACTCTCACTTTCATTTTTAACACAAGATTAATTGTATTATAAAAACCAGTGAATATATTATTTTGATGTATGGATTAAATCAGTAACAATTCAAATGAGACCATTAACAGTGTATGTTCCCTTTTACATTAATTGATACAAGGAAGCATAAACTTAAAGCTTAAATTTATTGTTTGAAGCAGGTAGTGTTCTAATGAGTAAGTTTTATCAGTGTTGGATTCTGTGTTGATGTGTAGCATTAACAAGTCTGAATGTGTTTATATTTTAGGTTGGAGCTGATTATGTGAAGGTTAACCAGTGTTCACCTGAGGGTAAATATTACTGTTTTATGTATTCTGCTGCCTGATTTAGTGTTGTCCGATTAACTGTCACTAGAACAGATTATGTTATTACACATAATTATATTCTATCTGTTCACTGATTTTTGTTCACAACTTCACTAGGACTGGGTTATACTTGTAACTTAAATTGTGATATGTAAGTTCTCTGATATAGTCTATGGTGCTTGTATAACTTTTCTGCTGGCTCTGTGATGAAGAACAAACATTTGTGATTAATCCTTTTCGCACAATTTTTTTTCATGGATGTTATATCTTTGTTTTATGTGGTTGGGGTGTAAGCCATCAGATAACCCAAAATAACTGGAATTTTCATACACTGTTTTTATTGAGTTCAGTGTTTTTGTGGTGTATGATGTATGAATGAAATGGACCAAAACAAAATACTTATACATGTATTATATGATAACCATTCAAATATATATGTTTTTAGTCAACATACAATTACCTATTGTTTTGATCTGATAAGCATGATCCTGACAGACTTTTAATGTTTCTTCTATATTTTCAGGTGTTAAGTTAACATCTGGTATGAAATGTGCATCATTTGATGGAGATGCTGATAGAATTGTTTATTTCTTTACCGGTGCAGGTAATTAATTTTACATGTGTGAATATATGTAGATCATTAATATGGTTGAGTTGTCAGTTTTTGGATGATTTTTAATGTGCCAGTAAAAAATACTGTACTAAAATCAATATAAACGAAATCTGTATGAAACCTTTTATCTCTACATTTCATGCTTTGTTTTATATTCCTTGTTTAGTTTACTCAAACATTCCTCATGAACCATAGAATCCATACAATGTCCTGTCTCCAAAACAGCATCGTAATAAATAGAGAGTTTCAGTGTATAATAATGTGTTTAGTCCATGCATTAATTCACCAAATTTGGATTGTTTCTGCGGCACCAAGGTTAAGATTTCCGTTTTTTTAATGTTTTCGACTTTCACTCATGAATTTGCTAATTGACAAAGGTCAGGAATCATATTAGACTATGTTCGGCTTATTGTTGTTAGAACAGAGTGCTGAACTCCTGATAGAAAGTTGTAGGTTGGAATTATCTCTCTTGAATTTTTATAAAAGGGACAACAATTCTAGCTCATTGACTTAGAAATCAGTTCATAAGAGAGACAATAAAAGTAGGAAGAACTTATTAATTAAGGCTTTGTTTGTTCATAATATAAGCACATTTATAGAATAGAAACATGGAAAAAAGGATTTGGTTGGAAAATTATCAACTTGTATTTGAAATTTATTTTAAGGTATTCAGATAAAAAAATGATCTACCTTTTAATTATATGTACTTTGTGTATTGTTCTAGATGACAAATTTCATTTGATGGACGGTGACAGAATAGCGACTTTGGTGAGTGTTAATTCACCTATGAATTAGTACAAGTAAACTGATATACCTTGAGATATTTTAACTCAACGATGGTTTAATCAAATTTATTAATTAAGTGAAGTGTGGATTGTATCAGTAGGTGCATAAAGATGTCATAACCTATTAACTTTGGTTTTGAAATTTAATAAATATGTAAAAATGGTAATCAGTTAAATGAAGAGTAAAGCCTTATTCTGTAAATGAAGGATTTAAACATATCTTACTTTTACCTTTCAGGTAGCTGGCTACCTGCAGAATTTGGTGAAAGAAAGTGGACTGAACATTAACCTGGGTCTCGTACAGACAGCATATGCTAATGGTAGCTCCACCAAATATATTACAGAGAAACTGGTATGTAACAAAAAAATGAGAACATGAACATTACTTCAGTATGTACATGATGCCTTATACATTAACCATATTGTTATTTGTATTTATTGGTTGATGGAATTAATGTTTCAACTCTCTCTGTACGTACAAAGATAATTAAGAATTCTTTGCTGTTAAATTGTTGTATGAATATGATGGACATAATTCTGAGCCAGTTCTGTTGTAAAACAAACAACACTAGACTTACTTTTCCATACTTTTATTGTTGAACTCCTTCTGATGGCTTGTTTTATACTCACACATAAGTATATCAGTGTGTTAGGTAAATCAAAATAGAAATACATGCATATTCAAAGTGTATGAAATTTATAAAACATTGCATGTAATTTATTTTCAGCAAGTGCCTGTAGCTTGTGTTGCTACTGGTGTTAAATATTTACAAGCTAAGGCATTAGATTTTGATATTGGTGTATATTTTGAAGCTAATGGTCATGGTACGGTTCTGTTCAGTGATGCAGCAGAAGGCAAGATAAAACAAGCTGCCGGAGATGAAAGGTATGGGAATAAAGTGACAGTAAAAGATGCTGTGGGATAAAATAGCTATCAGTTATACATATCTAACTATTTTTTGGTTTGCTTCCATGGTGGGGGAGGCATCATGTTAGGCCATTCTGTTTTGTTATTTTATTAAGTATGCGCTAGGTTTTGAGCTCTTGTCAGCAAAAAAAAACAAAAAAAGACACCATTTTATTCAAGTTCACAGTTTCTTGATTGTATTCTACAGCTACTGAGATTATGGTATATACCCATACAACTATGGTTGTAGTTTACACAGTGTATTTTTAGTAGACTTTTATTTTAAATTGTGATCTTTTTTTATTCTTAAATTGATGTTTAGTATTCTAGTGTAGGATACAGTGACTGCCGAAATCAGAACCAGAAGTGTTAGATTTCTATGTTCTGAGTTTAAACTAGTCAGTCAACTGTTGTTATTTTTAATATGTTTAACCTGATGTTTTTGTTAAAGTCAAGAAAATTGATATGTAATTTGTCCCGTCTACCTCAGTCTGTGCAATGGGTCAACTTGACAGCAAATATTACATGCTCCACTTTTTATTCACACTTAACAATAAGAAACAGTCAGATGATAGTTTAGTTAAGGGAGGTAACTTTGGATCATTGAATATATCTTCAAAATGTGCTGTTATATTGTGCTTTATAGTCTTATTTTATATTTTTCAGTTTAACAGAAACACAAAGGAAAGCAGCAGACACACTGTGTACATCTGTCGATCTAATCAATCAGGTATATTTTGTCAAATAATCTCTACATACTTAAGTCAAATAAAGCATTTTTTGTAACTGGAAATGAAAAAGTAATTTTATAAGATTTATTTTTTTGTTTTTGTTCTTTTGATTATAATTATAGATAAAATTTGTTGAGAAGTTTGTAGCTGTGGTATTACCATGTGATGTTTTATTTATAGACTGTTGGTGACGCTATATCAGATATGTTACTGGTAGAAGTTATATTATGTAAACAAGGATATGACATGCAGGAATGGTTTGAATGTTATTCTGATCTACCAAACAGGCAACTTAAAGTAAAGGTATGATTATCTGTGTTCAATTTTATATAATTGTTGATGATATCCCGCAAATGAGATTTTTGTGGCATTTTTTACATTATACAGATTTTGCAATATCTGTACGAGATAATCTATTCTAATCATAATAAGCCTTGTTGTATCTTTTTTTTCAACCTGTTATTTACAAACGCCTTTTTATTTTGGATTTATGTTTTTATCATTGTCAAAACATTATTTTTATTATACTGTATTTTTTCAAAGGTAACAAATTGCTTTATGTGGCCATGATATTTCATAATATATTATCAGACTTTAATGCTGATTTTCATTTTTACCTGTTATATCAAAGTTTCCTTATTTTATATACAGGTAAAAGATAGGACTGTAATCAAAACAACCCCTGATGAAACACAAGCTACTAGTCCTGATGGTCTACAGGATGCTATTGATAATCTAGTGAAGAAATACAATTCTTCACGATCATTTGTCAGGTAGGTGACTGTTGTTGAATCTGTAACAATTTTTAACCAGATCTTCCAAAAGAAAAATTCTGGTTTTTAAATTGATGAATGTCAGTGGGCAGTGGAAGGGCAGGTGTCCACAATTTCTTCTGTGTGCAACTCCTCCAGAATTTTCCAACAAAACTTTGTTGTAACAATCATCACCAAGTACCCCAGCGCAATTTGTTGGGGTTATTTATTAGATTATTTTCTATGAAATTACTACCCTTTGTTTATTTTGTGCACATGAAATATTCTTTGCGCAATTACTCCTATATTTCTCAAGGAGTTTTGACCAAGTTTTCGCAGAACTTTTATTACCATGTACCCCATGTACCCACATATTTTCTAGGTTTTGCTATTCAATCATGTTTTGAGGAATTACGGCCATTTGTTTATATCCTGTGCACAACTCCTACATTTCTCAAGGGATGTCAATCAAACTTTCATAGAACTATTGTCGCTAAGTGACCTAGCACGGGTTTTTTGATTTTATAATTTTTGGCAGATTAATGGCTCTTTGTTTATTTTGCCTGTATGAACTAATAAAATCAAACTTGTGCATGTCATAGGCAAAATGTTTCCACACTATGACTGAAGGTAGGATTGGGGTAAGCATCTGGAGAATGAAAACCTGGTTTTGTGACAATTCCTGTCACTCGTTATGTTTTACTTACATTGCACATGCATATTTTTAAAAAAAGATGCTTTTTGTGTGAACATGATCATTATGATTATGATCACTTAAGTTTGTTACTTTCATATGATAACATAACCCCTCCTCCCACAAAGAATCTCGTTAAAAGCAATAACAAATTCTTTATTTTGATTTTTGAGAGTGGATTGAATTTATCCATAGGCAGATCATAGGCCAGAGGCCCCAGAAGCTCCTGAGTTTTGGTCATTTCTATGGCATTCAGGCACATTTCCTATCTTTTCCCAGGGTGTGCAACAAAATGTACGAGAGCTCTAATCTACTGTGTACTCGTAACTTATTGCATGTGTAGTTCGCAATTTTTTTTTGATATTTATATATATTTTCATGTTAATATCATATTTCATGATAGAAAAAAACCTTTGCTGGGGCAATTTTAAGGGGGAGGGCTTATGCCCTGTCCGCCCCCCCCCCCCCCTTTGAATCCACCTGTGTTATCCCTTGGGTAAATGTTTATAAAACTTTAAAAGTAAAAACTGTCGTTAACATGTGAGGACATTTTTGGAACATCTGACAAGAATATTATACATCTATATATGATATACATGTATAAAATAAATATCGTAACATAATGAAGAAACATTGTTATGTATATATTTCAGACCATCTGGGACTGAGGATATTGTAAGAGTTTATGCTGAAGCTGACACTCAGGTTTGTTGTCTTCTTTACAATCAAACATTTACAGCCTACATTCTCTTCCATTGTTTAATGACACAATGAGATTATGAAAATGATACCTGACTCACTGCTCACATACAACTTATCAGCTATGGCAAATTCTTCAGTTCATACTTTATGCTAGTCTTTCTTTATGATACGTTACATTTAGGACTTTGTATGATTTTGTTTCAAACTTTGGTTATCATATGAGAGTGATATAAGATGCATGTTTTATTATGAAGTAACATGTTCTATGGTCATTGTTATTTATCAGTTACATTTATATTTTGCTTATTTTATGATAGAGTTAACATGTAGAACGTGCCTATGGTTTGCATATTGTTCACAAATTTTGTTGAATGTTCACTTAATGTTCATTGTTCTCTTATTTCTTACAGACTGCTGCTGATAGTTTAGCTAACGAAGTTTGTCAGGTTGTGTATGATATTGCTGGCGGTATTGGAGACAGGCCGTAATAATCCTTGGAGAATTTTATATGTTGTGAAATCAGTTACCTTCAAATTGTTAACATTTCAACAATTCTTCTTGTGGAACAATCGTGATTCATGTCAGTTTAATAAATATTGGTCTCAGATTATAATCTGAATTTTGATACCAGTTTCCTCTGATTGGTTGGATGGCATTTCAGCCTTAATTCTGGCCAATCAGAATCCTGTTGTTGGAGACTTGTCTCTACATTCAGTTTTATAACCTTCTTTTATGTAAGTTGTGTATGAAATAGAATTTAATGTAATAGATTCACCTAATCAAGCCTGTAGAACTTCGCTAGATGGTATAATGGTTTATTAATATACTGGTGATTGCTTTATAAGCAGATGGTACACACTTTTAGGTTGATAAGTCACGGTTTTGGAGTGTGTGATGCTGAGGTATATCTTTAATGTTTGTTTTTTGTTTTGGAAATATTTGTATGTGATCTTTATATTTGATTAATTGTTGTAGGTTTATTTTCATGCTTACAGTGTGGATTCAGTTATGCACTTACAATTGTTACAAAAAAGTTCGAAACTAGAATCATTAATTTGAATTTTATTGTTATCTGTCAATTTCTGTTTGTTTGTGATTTTGATGCTGGCGTAAATTACAAACTTGATGATTCCATGTTATCGTATTTTCTTTATTCAGTTGATATATGGAGCATTTATTCATTGTAGCATAATATTAACCTGCTCAAACATTCAAAATGAAGCAGCAATATTGTGCAATAATGCTTTATATTTGCAATCACTGTATGTTTCATGTAATCCGTATTTCCTGCTATGTGCGGGCTGCTTGTATTAGGAATATCTTGTTTTCTGAATGCTCAGCATGTCTTTACATGATATTAATTGTAACATCAGGTCACTATCAGTATTGTTACAGTATGAATGAAGTATGTTTATATCATGTTACTTCAATGGATCTGAGAAATGATCTGCACCTATCATTCATTTCGAGATGTGTTTGCTTTTAAACATACTACTGCTGTTTTTTTCTTGTCCTAAAACTGTCCTAAAATGATGGCATATCTTAATGTTTTATTTTTTGTATTTTTTCTACAATTGTGCTTTAATTATGTACCATGATATGAATAAACTGTAAAATAATGATATATACGCATTTAATTAGAATTTCTCATATTTTTTATTGTACTGAGTTAAGACAGTTTTGCTCCAATTCATCTTATTTAGAATGTTTATCCACGAGCATTCATATAATGATGGCAATAATTCAGTATTTAGATTATTATAAGTTTATATTTTTTTATTGTTAAAGATTTTATATTGATAAAATGAAGTTATAACAATTGTACATTCATTTTAAAATTATCTGATAAATCTGTATCATTGTATCAGTTTTAAAATAGATGGACACAGTTCTGCTAACAATATGGTGGCAATCACACATGGTCAGTTTAAACACATGTAGTTTATCCTCAAATTTTCAGATTAGACACATTCAAGTACTGTTTTTACCAGAAATAGAAAAATGGTGTGATTTTGTATTACAATGTTTTCATTATAATTACACTTTTGTCAACTTTTATATCAAGTGTTATCATGCCAAGAAAAGACAACCCATACACTCATGTTTTGATTTACATAAAAATCTATATATTATAAACATCCCATAAGGTTTTGAAATGAATGTGCTCTATCATTTGTCTGATGTATTGGTGTTGTGAATGGCTAGTTTACATATTTCTCCATTATTACAGATTATTATTATTTCAATAAGTTTATTATAAGTAGTTAATGTAATGACTTTTTTGGTGTGTTATAAATGTACATATATATCCATCTGTGGTGCAGTATTTTAAAGTAAAGTGTTAATTCTGTAATGTTAATGATAATATTTCCAGCATTATTGTGAAAAATATGGCAACATGTAATGAGTTATTGGGATTGTTGGTCTTAAATTGGCTGCTGTCTTGAATCTCATGTACATTCTTAACTTATTTAGGCTAAGGGTGTCATTTTCATATTCATATGAATTTATTTTACAGACCAATTTGTATTTGCATATGATTAATTTTCATAATTTATTTGAGACCAATTTAACATTAACATGTTTGGAGACCAATCTAAACTTGTGACTTCAGACAGAGGACAAACAGATCTGACACTAAATTTATAGACCAGTCTGAACTAGATGGGAACAATCAGAACTGACACCAAATTTGTAGACCAGTGAAAACTAGCTGAGAACAATCAGAAATGACACTAAATTTGTAGACCAGTCTGAACTTGCTGAGGACAATCAGATCTGACACTAAGTTAATGGACTAGTCTCAGAATACAAGAATGTGTTGTTTTAAAATTGACCAATGACTACACTGTACTCTGAGTCTCGTCTTGTAACTAGGATTTGTTCCCTCGGCTCCTGACACAAAGTTATTTATGTATATGTATGCTGTATTTTGTTGTATTAAAACATTCTAAGCAGAAGTACTGTGATAATTAATTAAATGTAGATGCTAGGAAAATATACATGTGTGTCTTGTTTCTTTATTTCAACAAACAAAATGTAATAAATACATACATGTAAACACATACAATATTAAGTGGACAAAAAAGAAAACAAAATAAATACATTGACAATCAACATGTTATTCTGTAAAATGAAAATGACTGGTCAGACAAAAAAAATAATGACAATAAGTTATCCAAACATCAGAAATACTGAAGTGTGTAAATCTGCATGATAAAATTTTTATCTAGTGGGACATAATTTTCATTCACCAAACTTCTTTAAATTATCATTAAATTATGATAATTCTTTTTATCTCATGATCATGGTAACTGACTACACTCACACCAGTTTTTAATGATACAACTTATGAAAATGCTATTCACCAAAATGACACGATATTGGTCCCAGGTTCTACCTAATTATGATAATTGTATTCAGTATGTATTTCCTCCACCTTTTGACAATGTAACATGATTTCCATCCAGATATGTACATAACATGACTGTGTGAGATTTTGCAAAATCAGCGTAAGTTACAAATTAGCAGTAAGTTATTCAGACTTAGGCCTGTCAACTCAATAAAGTGGTTCTGGAATTATACAATGAGGCTACTGTTATACTTCAGATAACAGCTCAAGACAGATACATACATGTATTTACTGATGATAAAAAATCTGCCCCTGTCAACAGAGAGAAATGTTTTGGTATCAAAATACAACCTGTTACATTCACATAATTAAGGGATGTGTTTGTGACATTATGATCCCAGAAAACCCCTCACCCGGTTCATCCATGCAGATAAATTATTTTATGGTTAAAAATGAACAAGATAAATTGTAGATAAACTGTAATAATACACACGTATATAATAATACTGACATTTCTAGAAAATATTGCAACACAGTATCAATAAAACAATTTACACAAATACACGTAGGAGTTACCACACTTCCCACAGAAATTACCATAGTGTACATCAAGGCAGCCATTTAACGGTGCGTGAGGTATGTAATAAACTTGTTATTAAGCTACTTCGGTAAAAATCAACAATAATACGAGGGTCGGTCAATACGTTCCCTTGGTGTAACATATCGTAATCCATGGGCCGACCAAACTGCTCATGGATAGTAAAGTATGCTAGATTTTTCTGATGGTGTGAAATGGTCCTCATCTTGTATCCAAAATCAGCATTTATTGTAACGCAACAATAAACGGTTTGCTTCACAATTTGTATATAAATGTAATTATGTAAGTTAAGACGTTGTCAATATCGCCGCATGCTCGAGTAAGGTGACATTTATACAGTCTGTGCGTATATAAGTTATTGTTTATTACAACGAGCTAGAATTATTCAGAATAAGTCACATATGGTCTGCATTAAGTATTCACATCTGTCACAGCGTGTGTTGAATACATCGCGGAAAATATAAGCAGGTAATTGTGAACAAATGTTGAAATATAAAAAACGACTGCTTCATATTCTCAGAATACTAGTCTTTCCGACATGTTTGTCACGTGACCTCACACAAGATGTGTCCTAACTTATGAATTATGCATGCCTCCTCACTCATTAACATATCCACTGTTCGCAGGAAGTCCCTGTCGTTGTCGCCAGACAGCAAGCCGGTGCTGATACCATAACTGAAATTAATCCGAAAGAGTAAAAATTGTCGTCTGCTACCGACATTATTCACAACTGATATTGATTTTATCTCGAGTTAATAACAAAGTTTGTAAGATTAATTAATTATATTATGCCATGCATCAAACACCATAGAAAACGCGGAGAGCGTGGGGAAAGATATAGAAAATTCTCATTAAGCACGAATTAACCTTAAACAGGCAATATGTAGTTTCTTTGTATCAAGCGTATGTTTTCTGTAATTATTACAGGAGCGTCCTAGTTAATGGTATTTCTGGAATACGATACATGTACATTTTGAATAAGTAAGTCCTAGTTTACGGTTGATCCGCTGATTTCACTAATTAACGACACCAAACTCAAATTGAACTTAAAGATAATTGTAACGCCTTTGGATGTTCATTTAGGAACAAACGGTAAGTTAGTAGATAATTTTACAGGCTGTGGTACAGATCGTTTCAAGTTTTTCAGTACCATAAAGAGTCTGTATACAGGCATGAAAAGACCAGGAATAATTTGTTTGGCCTTTAGCGTGTCAGCTATAGCGTGCCGGTTTTATGCTTAAAACAGAACATATAAAAACTGCCACCGGAAATGTTTCATATTAATTTAATGGAAACTTTAGCTCGTTAAATATTTGCATTTTCAACAAATAAATTACGTCTCCTAGTTGTACGTATACATATTTTTATAACAATGTTCTTAGTTAAATATCCATTGTTCAATGTTTACTCGGCCAATCGGTACAGTGACCGTATAAAATCAATGAAGTAAATTAGAAATTTCCATTTAAACGAAATGAATTGATCGAAGCGGTCTGAGATCAAACAAGTTATTGACATTTCTACAAATACGAAGTTTGCAAAATCGATGACTGTGATTTTCACAATTATTTGTAAATTTGTTTATGAATGTTACGAACAGTTTTGACGTATACTAAAACTGTATTCATTTCTAACATAACATTTGTAGGCGATAGAAGTAGGCGGTTTATTTTTGTGTTATCGGCATTTTCACAAATATCAACCCGTCCCTCCATATGCTGTTGACAACTTCCCGAGATAAGTGCTAATCAAATACATGTACGTTCAGGCATGTTTTGTCATGGACTAAGAGACTCGAACCATGCACGTCCTAATAAGCAGTCCAGGACTTTAAAAATGAGATGCCACGTGTGATTACTTTATACACTACTGCTTTATGCTTTAGACCCAAATCACGCAACTGTGAGTGTGTCAAATTAAGCATTTTTCTGTATCAAGAATCCATGTACAATTTTCTTTTCATGTTTAGCACTAAATGCTCTTTCCATACTAGGAAATCTGCATTCCATGATTGTTTATCAAGTTGCAAAAAAACTTTGATAATTTACCACAGTTCGAATTAATTCTTTACATCAAAACATCCAAACAAATGTCGATTAGCGCACACACAGATAACGTTTGTTTGTAGAGATTTATTTAGAATGTTTTATACAACAAATAATGTCTCTTATCGTTCTATCTAAGTTTTATTTCAATCTAAATTCTTTTCTGCTCAATCATGGACAGATTGAAAATCAATCAGTTTTGTGATTTCCAAATATGGATAAACTTAATGTGTTTGCTTGTACACATTTTAAAAACTATCAACCATAGTACTGACAAAGGCCTCCGGATAAGCTGACATCTAATTTTACTGCGGACTTCGTGCTCATAACCGGTTCGGCATAAACATTGTAATTTTAAACTTTTGTGTTCCAGATATGACTGGCCACAAGATTTGTTATTATACGAAAAGCTAGCCCTCTAAAACATGTATACACGTAAATACAACTTTTAGGATCTGTTAGGATATGGTGATAATATTTATAGATCGTCAAACGAAGGCATAAACATTGTAATTTTAAACTTTTGTGTTCCAGATATGACTGGCCACAAGATTTGTTATTATACGAAAAGCTAGCCCTCTAAAACATGTATACACGTAAATACAACTTTTAGGATCTGTTAGGATATGGTGATAATATTTATAGATCGTCAAACGAAGGCAATATTGTTATAAGTTATTTATAGCTCCGACTTGAACAGTCATATGAAATATACGCATATAAAATAATAAAACTTCGTAGATTTTAATGATACTGTGGTCCAGCAATGGTCTTACTGATATGTAATACAATATATAGATATACACAATTATGAAACAGTTTGGACACACCCTGATACACTACTTCAGTTATATATGTCACTTTATCAGTTATATGATAATTGTTTCAATTATACATAAGTATTGATGCTATTTTTGTTATATTGTCGTATTGTTTGTTTAAACGTAATAAATTTTGCTGACGGCATAAAATTGTCATATCACTTGACCGAATGACGAACGAGTATTCGAAAATATCATTTTAAAATAATCGGTAAATTTAACAAAGAGAATATAAATTAGAAGAAAAACAATTAATAATTTATCACTGAGGTTTATGTGAGGTAATTTCTGCGTTTTTTAATTTGCCACATACTTATCAAATGTCCGTTATTGGTAGCATTAATATTTGTGGCATTAAACGTTAAAAGTTATGTCTGGCCAATTTCGGTGCTATATGATTAAATTTAATACAAATGTGCAAACATATATGAAATGTTTAATCTTTCGTGTTGGACAAATTCATTATAGGATGTTAACATGTCAGAATAGTGTCACAGTCAATATAATTAAACTTATGATGATTTATAAATATACGATGTACGTAAGTTCAAACATTTATAAAGTTCATTTCAATAATCTGAGGCAACTTGACATACATTTTGATCAAGTGACAACCCACTTCTTTGCATTATACCATCATATTTGACAGAATGATATACATTTTATCAATTGAACGATCCTCTTATTTGGTTACTTTAAACTCGGATTAAGTGGCGGGGTACCAGCGCGGATCATCAATGAAATAAAACAAATTCTTTCATGGATATTTGATTTACGAACAGTTTTGTTTCAATAGTAAAATAGAAAAGATAATCTTTTGAGTTAATACTAGCTTCTCCTATAAAAGATATTTAAAGCTAGATATTTACAAATTCAAATGAGCTATTCTGAATTAACAATAAAGCGTATTTTAATAATCGCGAGTATATCATTTAAGTAATAATTGATTGCAGCGTTTTAACATAAATATTAATGCATCTATAATGCATTTGTTAAATAATTATATTCAGTTAAACACATTGCAATCATTAAGTATACTATATATTAACAATACGAATGGTGAGGAATTAATAATAAATAATAACCAGGTTTATATCACGACAATAAAACAGTCAGCGGTCTAAATATGTACGACATCGCAAAAAACGGGCTAAATGTTACCTTGACCTCGTCCTCGGACAAGCCGGCCTCCGCGGAGATCAAGGATATCTCGAAGTCGTTCGGATTCCTGTTCTGTTTAAAGTTCTGTTCCAGTACATCGATTTGGTCTCCTCGAATTTTCGGCAGCATGTATCCCGGTGTGAGCTGCGCCCGAATATTACTAGTGAACATCATTGGGGTACCAAATTTATTCGTCACAGACATGATGTATGATTATTGCACAAACCAATGATAGTCTCACGAAAATTACAAGCAATTAAAGTTACCTCTTCGTGCACAGTTTACAGATACACAGAAGTGCGTATTAGCTTCGTTACTTCCCGTATACAAACATGAAGAAACGTGTGTCATGTCACAGAAAATGCATGAAAGATAAAACCAAGATGTAGACAATAATTAAATTCACAATGAGTCACAAAATGACAGACATTTCCATGTAACTGTTTTATTTAACAAGATTAGATGGTTTATGTGTCTATGTTACATCTCACGAATGTCATTCACTTGATAACACTTTACGAGCACAAACATTATACTGTTGTAAAACAGCTACTGTTCTATACATCACGTACAGATATGAAGTACGAGGTTAAGTTTTACTGAAATTTATCTGAAATGAAAGTAAAATCAATTTGAAATTGTTCAAAAAGCAGGATTTATAACAAAGCGTGCAGTTATATTTTAATCGTAGTAAACAATCAAGTCCAGTCACGTGTTACAAATCCCTGCCAACACCGCATAGACAGTTCCAAAACGGCTACAAGAAATGAAGAACCAATTTTCTGACATGAGATTATATCGACGTGGTCTCCACAACACGTTCACACAGAATGAAGGGCTAAGTGCCGACTATCAATAATGTGATAGAAAATTAACAATGTCCATTTAAAGTACAGATAATGAATATTCATCGATCGTACAGACTTGTTATTCTACGAGGATCTTGTATACAGATGACATTTAATACCACATAACATGGTATCCATCGAACTGGTATTTTATATTGACTATTAAAAGACTTGTAACTACCAATGTTGTCGTGACAGATAATGTATTTATGTCAGCACTTTTATGACAGAAAACAAGATGTGTGGGTGACGCCCACTACGTTATCCTTATTTATTTGTTTCTCTTGTCAATAAACTACATGTACATATAGCTATAACAGTTTATATATGTGTATGTCACCGTACGATACACTGACGTATGGTTGCAGTCAACTACGCTTGTTAATCAATACCTACAAACTGTACGACTCGTACATTATGAACCGTGGTCCATTCTTTATAACACGGTATATATACGAACCCTGGTCATATCATTAACTCTAGGTATATTGTTAACGTATACAATACATCAATAATTGACCAATGTTCATTATGCCAAGTCACGAGACCGGGTTGATTACTTCAAAGGTTAATTGCATATAAATTACATGTTTGAGCATACACGGGTTATTGATGGTCAGTTTTACAAGTCAATATCTGATGAGAAACATTTGATTGTTATGTGACATTTAAAACTTTAATTGATAGATCTGACACTATATTACGTTGTTATTGGTGATTTTATTGCGTGTTTTGCTAGAACGATGTTAACAACACGATGCCGCTCACAGTTCTCAACCATACAGCATCACGCATTACCAGATTCTGATGTAAATATTCTGTCATCCAAATATGAATGTCTTTTAATGTACCAGATATCTATACCTGCACCGATTCATCATGATTTCTCTAGTAAAATCCTACTCAAGGTCAGGGATCCGCTTTGAAATACTAGCCAGGCTAGCAAATATTCGTTGAGGTCAATTCAAAGCTTTAATACATGCAGATCGGGATATGAATAAAAAAGAACATAAATACTAAAGTTCACACCTTCAATTCTACCTCTGTTACGTCCCACTTATTTTTTGATATGTTTGAACTTACATTATACACATACCGAGGATTCAACAATAATTTAGATGTATATTTCGATAATTGTTTTATAAATACAAGCTTGCTGAGATGAATATTATAACATTTGTGATCATAACCGTGACAGGGTATCATTAGATTGAATTATTCTAAATTTAGCTTAATTTGCCAATTTTCGTCATAAATATATGCCACAGACGTCTAGCGGTGGTTAACTGCTGTTTAACATTGTGCGCATCAATAAATGGTTTGTATGTAAATGCGTCTGCAGAGAAATTTTAACTCAATTTGAACGCGACGTACAAAGTCTTCTATTTATGGGACTTCACTTGTTCTACCTATTTTTTATGTTTAAATACTTACTTAATCAAACAAATTGAACGATACATAGGTCCCATGAATGTAACTTTTACTTTTATAAATATTTGCGGAGAATTTATTATATTGTCCTTGTGTTTGAGATCACATCGTCAAATTAATACAGCACTAATGGCACACACCCATTCTGAACTCCCCACTCTAATTTCCAGCGATAAACACGGTGCACGAATGGGGCGATCGGTCATAAGTAGGGTGTAATAACCGGTTAATAGACAAAACCCCACCAAGAAGGGTCAAATTGATGTTTAGCCCTTCTCCCCCTCCCAAAAGGTCAAACTTCAACCCCACACCACCCCCGAGGTACAAACTCTCAATTTATACCACCTCCGAGGTACAAACTTCAACCCCACACCATCCCCGAGGTACAAACCCTCAATTTGTACCACCTCCGAGGTACAAACTTCAACCCCACACCATCCCCGAGGTACAAACTCTCAACACCACACCACCCCCGAGGTACAACCCCTCAATTTGTACCATCTCCCAGAAGGGCAACACCGCGCTCATCCTCTCAAATTTATAAATACGAGGTTTTTCCCCGTATTTATAAAAAAAATCTTATCCGCCCGGTTTATAATATAATTTACTTACCCTTTAGCGTATTGTATATTCCGATTCACGCGTAAACCTTTTTTAAATCTAGAAAATATAAGATATCCAATTGTTTCACGTTCTAGTTTCGGTTTTAAAAATCTTGTTTCGGTTTCACGAGTTGGGAAATTCCTGATTGCTATTTATATTAATAACGTAGTTATTATTTCCCTTTTCGAACAATGATATATTTTTTAAAATAAAGTCGTTATTTCTTATTTTATTTGGTAATGAGTTTAATTAAGTGAATATAGAAAAACTATTTTAACGTAATATCTTATTTAATTTTTATGTAAATGAACACGCCAATTTATTTACATACTTTAATATACTTATGTATATTTTAAACTTCACTACAGTATATAACGCGTATAAGAGTATATAAGCAGGAACGAAATTTGTATTATTTGACTGTCGTCGGTACACGTTATGGGCTGAAGTCCGGTATGACGCGCTTCTGTTCGTTTAAGGGCAGCCGCGGGCTGAGTATGACACTTTCCGGTCTGTTTAATGGTAGCTGCTAGGTAATACCTCTAATGCGATTGATTATGAGCTCCATGGGTTGTGCACATAAAAGATTCTTTACCATGGAGTTGGTAATCAATCACATAGCAATTTGCCTTACCTCGTTCGTAGCTCTGTTTCGTTTCGAGAGCTATGGGGTTGTGGGGTTTAAGGTGATTTGTGGAGGTTAATACTGGTGGTGAGCCAACAGGTTGGAGGGATTAAGAAAGGTCTGGGGGTGAGCCTACGGATGAGAGCGCTTAAGAAAGACTGAAGTTCACCCCAGCACTGGGCGTGCACGTAAAAGAATCTACCCAGTGTTGGGGTAAAAGTAATGTAGTACCGGGGGCAGTTTTGCTGTTTTTTTAAACGAGATCCTCATTATCAATCCAGCTATTAAACGACGAGGGGTAGCCATACCATTTTACCAACGATTTATTACCTTTACGGCGTATTATTTTTTCGATTCTAAATATTTCTTGATCGGTTTTCTGTAGTTCTTGTTCGTAAAACGTGCCTCGTATTTCTTCCCCATTGTAGTCCGCTATTTTATACGTCACCGGTGTAGTTTTTTGTACGGCAGTCACGGTAAAGATTTCTTCGGTCCATCTCGGCGTATACCCTTTTTCGAACGTTTTCTTCTTCTTCGAGATTCTCACTTTATCACCCATGGAAAATCGCGGATTAAAAGTTTTTATTTTATAATGATCCGGGTAAAGATTTTGCCAAACTCTAATTTTATTTTTCTCTTTACTAGCTTCAACGGGCGTCATTTTTATCGACGAGTGTCTCGTATTATTGTATCGATCAACGAGTTCGTCCAACACGTCGATGTATACCCGCGTAGAATTTGCCGAAAAATATTTCCACATTTTCTCCTTCATCGTTCTATTCCACCTCTCCACCACGCTAGATTTTTCTTCGTTTTCGGTAGAATACAATTCCGTTAGACCCTGTACTTCTTTATTGTAAAATTCTTTACCTTTATCAACCCATATTTTTTGCGGTTTTCTTTCCTTAAATATTTTTCCCAAAGCGGTCGCTACCGATTTCCCAGTCTTATCTTTTAGCGGAATTAACCAACCGTATTTGGAAAAAATATCTATAACGGCAAGCAGGTACTTGATTCCCCGGTTAAATTTTGAGAATACCCGCATATCTACTAAATCCGCGGCCCATATTTCATCAATATTATTTACACGCACGCGTCTTTTAGGAAATTTTTTAACGACGGGTTTGTGTAATTCTTCCGCTAAATTATCAGTCCATTTTAAACTTTTTTTTTAATCCCATCCCGAATCTCATCTTGGTTCCGATAATTTTTCGCACGATAGACCGATCCGTCCTTTCTCTCAATGTCGGGTTATAAATCCCTTCCATCTCTTCCAACATGTCTTTATCGCAAACTTTATTTCTAGTCGCCGTATCTTTATTTTTTAAATAGCGCACATCGTGATGATACGCGGCTTTATCTACCCTATTTACGGGCAAACTCCACTTCTTCGGTGTAAAATCCGTATTCAACCTCTTGTTTAATTTCGTTCCCGGTCCCGTGAAATTATGCCCGGGGAGATGCATTTCGAAAGGCAAATTATTGATCGCCCTATTCAACAGCGAACCTCCTTCGATTCTCGTAAATTGAGTTTTGGTCGTTCCGCAGACAACACACTTTCCCCTTTTCATAGGTCTGTTATTTTTAGTAATTACATTTTCCAACTTTTCCGTCTCGGTTTCTCTTTTACATTTAACGCAATACATTTTTATTTAACGACTTGTTCGATTTAAACAAAAAATGGAAATTAGAGATTTGTCCTGGTCGAACAAAACCAAACGCTTCAATAGTCCCCTCTTGCCGAAAAGTATTCGAGGAGTTATCGTCGGTAAATCCGGTTGCGGTAAAACGACTCTGTTGTTAAATTTATTATTACAACCCGATTGGTTGGATTACGACAATCTCCGAGTTTTCGGAAAAAGTTTATTCCAACCCGAATACGCTTTAATTCATAAAGCTTTTAAAAAGAAATTGGACAAGAGCGAAATTTTGCGTCTATTTAGCATGCGAGACAAGATCGTTTCTAGAGATATAACTCCTTCCCAATTTATCGAAGTGTTGACGCGGGATCAAGACCCTAAGCGGGAAGGACTCGTTTGCGAGTTTTTCGAACACGCTTCGGACGTTCCGGATCCGCGCGATTTAACTCCTTCGGATAAAAATTTAATGATTTTTGACGATCTACTCTTGGAAAAACAAAACAAGTGCGAATGTTATTACGTTCGAGGACGCCACAGCAACGTCGACTGTTTTTATCTCTCTCAAAATTATTTCAAATTACCCCGGCAGACGATTCGAGAAAACGCCAATTTTATCTGCCTCTTTCCCCAAGATTTGAAAAATATAAACCACATCTACAACGACCACGTGAGCCAAGACATGAGCAAAGATCAATTTAAGAAATTGTGCCGCGAAACTTGGGCGAAACCGTATAAATTTGTCGTCATCGACCTCTCTTCTAAAAAAGACGCTGGCAAATACAGGCGCGGTCTCGACGAATTCTATATCATTTAAAAACTATTTTCCCAATACGAAAAATATGGAAAACTTATTGCGCGATATCGCTAAAAACACGGCGCCAAAAAGTTCTTTTTCGATCGTCGTTTCCGACAATAAAACTAAATTTACGACAATGTTTCATCCGCCTCTAGAGCTCGATAGAGATAAACGATACGAAATTGCGCTCGTTAACCTCGAGACGTATTATTCTTTCCCCAATATTAGCTCGCACAACAATCACTTTCGCTATTCCCCCAACGGTGGGAAAGATTGGGAATCGTTTCTTATTCCAGAAGGAAGTTACGATATCTTGGATATCGACCGCGTGATTCGGGAGAAAATGAAGGAAAATAATCATCTCGATAAAATTTCCGTGACGGCGAATCCGAATACGTTGAAATCCAGAATCAATATCGCCGAAGATTTTATAGCCGATTTTCGTCATCTCAATTCTATCGGTAGAGTTTTCGGTTTCGCATCTTCGGTGTACAGGAGCGGGCTTCACGAATCGGAAAACGTTGTCGACATTTTATCCATCAACACTATCAGAGTCAACGTAAATATAATTTCCGGAAGTTACGTCAACGGGCTCGTTCAAAATACGATTTACACCTTTTTCCCCAACGTGAGTCCCGGATACAAAATTGTGGAAACGCCGCGAAATTTAGTATATCTCCCGATTATTATATCGACGATAAACAATTTGGAAACGAGTCTTACGGATCAAAACGGAAACTTGTTAAATTTACGCGGAGAAAATATTACGATTCGTTTTCATATTAGGGAAATTTAAAGGTTTTTAAATTTTTTTAAAAAATGTACGAACATATACGCGTAAATATTTCCGAAGGTCAAAAAGACAAAATTCTTCGAGCTGCTAAAAACGGCACGTCCACAACGATCCGCCTCGGTCGAGAAGATCTTACCGGAAACGATTTAATCGCCGTCACTCGCACTCAAGCGGCTAGGATCCAAAGAGCCGCTAGCGAAGGAGTCGGTTTAGATTTAAAAATGAGTAAAACCCAACTCGAATACAATTCGTCTATCGAGGGAGGTTTTCTACCCCTCTTGGCCGGTCTAGCCGCCCGCGCCCTCCCTATGATGGCTGGCAAAGTTTTACCCGCTTTGGGAATAGGCGCTTTATCCGGATTAGGGAGTACAGCCGTCAGCCAAGCTCTCGGTTCCGGTCTCTATCTGAAAAAAGGAGGCAATATTTGTCGAGTCGAAACTGACGGGGAAGGTTTGTATTTACAACCCGCTATGGGCAGCGGTTTCGAATCCGTCGGAGAAGGATTATATCTGAAAAAAGGTGGTAAGATTTACGACGGAGCCGGAATTTTACTCGGTGCCAACAGTCCTTTTAAAAATATTCCCCTCCTCGGAATGTTTCTTTAAGTTAAACGATTTCATTTTTAGAAAAAATGGAGTCGCAAGAATTTAGATTAAACAAAATTAAAGAAATTCGTACCATTTTTTCGCGCGAAGAAAGTCAAAGATTAGCCACGAGTTTGAAATATAAACGCGTTTGCAAATTCGTCGATTTTATCGGCATGGGTTTTAGTTTCGCCGTCACCGGCTTATCCGCGGGCGGAGTTATTCTTTTGTCTACGGTGGTCGCCATACCCGAAGCGACCGTCTTGGGAGTGGCTGCCGTGGGATTCAGCGCGCTCACCGCTATGGGAAAATACGTCGGCAAACGTTTGTTTACCAAACTACGCAAACACGAAAAAATCAGAGTTTTAGCGGCGAGCAAACTGAGTACCGTTTCTTCCCTCCTCTCCAAAGCGCTCAACGACGAACATATTTCGGATGAAGAGTTTCAAGCGATTCGCTCCGAGTTGGAAGATTTTTTAACCCAAAAGGAAGAAATTCGTAAAACGAGTCGAAAGACGATCGGGGAAATCGACGACGGAGTCAAAATGCCTTTAACGAAATCGTCCTAAACGTTTATAATTTTTAGAAAAAATATGGCTTTTCTAAAAATTACGGATCCTAAACAGCGAGACAAGATGGTTCGAGATTTTCACGATTTAAAACGACGACTCAAAGATAATTTTCTACAAGAACGCGGCGCGGAACGTGAGCTGCAAGAGGATTTGTCCGTCGCGTTTAAACCCGTGACGGATTTACAAAAGAAGACGACCGAGGATTTAATAAAAGCGCAGAGAGAAACTTCGGAGGAAATCAAGGAAGAACTACGCCGAGACGCTCCCCCTCCCTACGTTGAACCTGGTGAACCCGTCGACACCTCCACGCTCTTCGTTAGCGATAGACTCCGCGCTTTAATCCGGGATCGCGATTCCGACAAAAAGTTTGGTGTGAGGGAAGAAGTAGGAGGATATTTTATGGGAGACAAACCTATTCGAATAATGGAAAATAACGATTTACTCGTAGACGATATCATATACGAAGGCACCCCAGGATTGTGGGATCTTATTACTTCTAAAAATCCGGGTCGCGGTAAAAAATATACCGACCGAGATTTAGAAAATTATCGACATTTATTAGATCGAACGAACGCTCGATACGAGAGGTATAATCCTAAAGGCAAATTGGTTACGAATCGCTCGTTTAACAAAGTTCGGTTTTTCGAACACGTTTTCGGATCGAAAGGTTCCGGTCTTCTCGAGAGATTGGAACTTTTATTGGCGAGCAAAGCCGCGGGAAATACCGGATTACGCGACGAAATATTGGGCGTGTGCGACGATTTATTACGATCGAGCCAGTTTAAAACGTTGACGTCTCTAATTTAAAAAATGCTCATTCCGAAAAATAGAGGTTTCGTCAGACGCTACGCTTACGGCGGAAGCGGTTTATTAGATTTTTTAGCTAGCTTCTTTACCAAGAGTATGATGAAAACCGCCGCTCAAAAAGTGGGTCAAGCTGCTCTAGAAGCCGGGAAATCCGCCGCTACGGAAGCGGGGAAGAAAGCTTTGAGCGTGGTCGGTAAAAAAGCTAAAAGCGCTCTAACTCCGAAATCTAAAGCCATCATCGCTAAACATTTCGATCCCGTCGAACCCGTCTCCATCGGCTCGCTTATCGACGGCGGTAAAATCGACGATCTAGTTAAAGAATTTTATAGAACTTAAAAATGCCGACTTATAAAATTTGTAGAAATCCTCAATACGATTCCGCTTCCGTTTTCATTCACGCCGCCAATATAAGGTTCGACGGGGCGGAGATTTTAGAAACGCACGACACCGATTTCGGGTTTAAGAAAGCCATCGTGGAATTAACCGAGAGACAAAAAGTCGCCATGATCGATCTCGAAGACGATCTCAATTGTTTTCTGCTCGAAAATAATTTACCCCCCGTCAAAATAGTTTACTACGGAGGGAAAATTTATCCCAAAGTGGAAAAAGACGCGACGAAATACAAATTTATAAAAATTAAACGAATTTTCGTCAAAGACGATAAATCTTTCCCCCAAATTTTCCTCGAGTAATTTAAAGGGTTTCGCCATTTTTTTAAAAAATGTATAGTTTAACGGAATCTTACGTAATCGACGAAAATACGGAGCGTTACGAATTTCACGAATACGAACCCATCGTGGGCACGAATCTAAATAATCCCGGAGAAATCAGAATCAACATCGAAACGCAAGATTTATTTACTCGTCCGAGCGAAAGTTTTTTACAAATCGAAGGACGACTGACGAAAGCGGACGGCACGGCTTACGCCAACGGGGATAACGTCGCTTTAACGAATAACGGTCTTTTATACCTTTTCAACAATATCCGCTATCAACTTTCTAGTCAAGAAATCGAATCTCTTTTTAATCCCGGTCAAGCCACGACTATGCTCGGGTGTTTGAAATATCCCGACGATTTTTCCAAATCTCAGGGTTTAAATCAATTGTGGTATAAAGATACGAATCCCGAAGCGCATCGCGGAAACAATACCGGGTTCGGAATTCGTCAAAATTATTTAATCGTTTTACCGGATCCGAAAGGCACTTTTAGTTTTCGAGTTCCCTTAAAACACATTTTCGGGTTTTGCGAAGATTACGACAAAGTGTTGTACGGGATGAAACAAACGCTGACTTTGGTTCGACAATCTGATGATAATGCCATCTTTAGAGGCGGCGCGGTGGATGCTGGCAAGGTGACTCTCTCCAAGCTCTCTTGGTACGTTCCTCACGTGGAGCCCGCCGACGTTCAAAAAGCTGCCCTGTACAAAACGATCGAATCCAAAGCGATTTTACCCGTGGGTTATCGCATGCGACAATGCGACTCGATCAGCGTACCGCAATCTACGAGCTTTTCTTGGAGGTTGTCGGCGAAATCCAGCCCGGAAAAACCTCGCTGGATCATCATCGGGTTTCAAACCGACAAAGAAGGCAGTCAAGAGAGAAATCCCGCGCTTTTTGACCACGTCAACTTGATCAACATGTACGTCACGCTCAACTCGGAGCGGTATCCCCAGACGGATTATCAGTTGGATTTTACGCAGTTGCAATTTTCTAGAGCTTACGGAGACGCCGCCAATTTTAGATCCGAGTTTTACAGAACCGACGAACTCATTTCGAATCCCAACATTTCTCCTTACGACTATAAAACTCTTTTTCCGATTTTCGTTTTCGACGTGAGCAAACAGAGCGAGAGGTTAAAGCATTCCGTAACGGACATCAACGTCAAAGCTCGATTCGGGGATAACGTGCCGGCCAACACGATGGCTTACGCGTTGGTGATTAGCGATAGGTTGATGACCTTTCAATCGGACGGTAACAAGTTGAGCGCGGTTTACGGTTGAAAAATTTAAATTTTAAATTAAAAAAAAATCTTGTTATAAAAAAATGAATCACGAAAATATTTTCAACGAAGGATTGAGAGTCGTTTCGCTGGATGGAGGAACGAACCGTGGTTGGTTAACTAGAGACGGACGAGTTCTTTTACCAGACGGAATCAACACGTTAGCTCTCGGGCATTATCGTATTGATGACGACACGGAATCGATTTTAGCGGATAGAAGATACCCTACTTTTACCATTGAGGAAGAGGTTGGAATAGAGAGATTGTTTAGACGATACGGATTTGAGATATCGATTTTAGCGGATAGAAGATACCCTACTTTTACCATTGAGGAAGAGGTTGGAATAGAGAGATTGTTTAGACGATACGGATTTGAGATCCTTCCTCAAACCGTTTTACCGAAAGAAAAAGAGAATAAAACCTCCGCGGCGGCTTAAAGTTATTTTTACCCGAATCGGTAAAAATACTTAAACGATTTTTAAAAATGAAATTTGCGATAAAACGAGCGGAATCGGTTTTCGACGATAACATCACCACGCACGTGATAAAAGGTTGAGAGTCTCACATGCCTTATAGATTTTTAGACCTCTCGTGCTCGATTATCTGAGTAAACGTCGACATCACAAAATTAAATGCTCGATGGCCGACCCCGACGATATCGTTAGAGAGACGCGATTTTCGTCTAATTTAAAAGTTATCGAGCGAGAAGAAAAAAAAGTCCTAAAAATACTTAAACGATTTTTAAATTTTTTAAAAAATGAATAGCGACGAAAATTTTAGAGGAATTAAACATCCGCGCAATCCCGCGTTCGATAAAATTCCGGAAAACGAGTTCGAACAAAGAAGAATCGAGAGCGGAGATTATCGCATCGAAGAATTTATCTTTAATACTAAACCGTCGACCAATTTCGAATCGGAGAAAGGAGGTAAAATAACTCGGAGCGTTAGCGAAAATAGTGATTCGAGAAAAATAAAAAAATGATTTTATTTTAAAAAATATTGCTTAATTAAAAAAATGTATTACACGCTTCCCGAACTTAAACGATTGGCGAAAGAAAATAAAATCTACGGGTTTACGAAATTCGATAAAGCCGGTTTGATAAAAGTATTAATGGACCGGAATATTATTTCCGAACCCGATAGTCATCGAGAAAAACCGAAAAATCTCTCCCCGAGATACGATAAAGTACGATTAATTAATAAAAAAAGATGTCCCGTAATTATAACGAATATCGAAACTGACGAACGTCAAACTTTTCGATCTATTAAATCGGCGGGACAGTTTTTAGACGTTTATTCGACAACCGTAAGATTACACGATGGAAAAATTTACGATAAATACAAAATCGAAATACAACAACGAGTCGACTAAAGTAAAAAAAAATATAATTTTTGTCTTAAAAATTATATTTACTAAGAAAAAAGAAAAATATGAATTTCCTCAGAAGAATTAGTAACGCGATGCAACGTACCGCGTCGAACGCTTTATCGAGCGCTCGCGCTTTAGGCGCGAGAGCGCGAGAAAATATTAATCGTTTTACGAATTGGTTAACCGATAACGTGGACGAAAGTCAAATTCATCGAGTGTTGGAAGAGATCTCGGAAGAAACGAGGAGGCGACAGTCTCCGTCTTTCGCGATGGTAAGAAGCCAATCCGCTTTGCGGGAATTTACGACCATGCACACGATAGAAGGGCAGCCAGGTTACGGCCCTCGGGAGTTTTTAAGAGCGGTTAGACCGCGAGTAATAATTCATCTCGATAACCACCGACGACATAAAATTAGGGCGGTTTTAAGATGTCGGATGAAAAAACCCAACCTCGCGACTGGCGAAGAAATCGTAAGAGAGGCGCCTTTCGTTTCTCATCTAGAAATTATTAACGAAGCGACGAACGTCGAAGAATTGTACGACGAAATGGTCGAAAGAATATTGGAAAATATGGCGACTTTTCAAAATATGGGCAGCGGTTGGATATTTCATTCTATCGAGCGGTTCGAAATTCGTACGACGGTTTACGACCCGTGGAGAGGAAGTACTTACATTCCGTTGCCGAAAAAGATAGCGGACAAGAAGGCTATTATCAATATGAAAAATAACGACGACGAGTGTTTTCTTTGGTGCGTTTTGAGAGCTTTAACCCCGAAAGAAATACACCCCGAACGTATAGACAACGATTTAAAAAGTAAAATAAATACGTTAAACATGGAGGGAATCGAGTATCCCGTGGCCGTCAAAGATATACGTAAATTCGAAGAGCAAAATCCGGGAATTGGAATAGTCGTTATAGGGGGAAGCGTGGATCACTTTTACCCCCTCTATTTCAATAAGAAGGGAGAAGTAGAAAACCCGATAGTTCTTTATTTGTTTGACGACGGTGAAAAATCGCATTACGCTTGGGTAAGAAATCCGAGTAGATTATTATCTTCGCAGCTTTCGAAGGATCAACATAGAAAACTTTTTTGTTGGAATTGTTTAAACGCGTTCGTAAAACGAACGGCGTTGGATACACATAAAGAATGGTGCTACAAAAGAGATATTGTGGCGATCAAACTGCCCGAGGACGGCTCTTTCATCGAGTTCAAAAACTATAGTAATAAAATGCGAGTTCCTTTCGTCATTTACGCCGATTTCGAATCTTTTCTCGTGCCAATCCACACATGTGCCTCGAATCCCGAAAAGAGTTATACTAAAAAATATCAACATCACATTCCAGCCGGGTTTTGCATTTACGTCAAGTGTTTCGACGACAGGGTGTATAAAAAGGATCCTATCGTCTATACGGCGGAGAGCGACGATGAAGACGTTGGTCAAAAATTTGTAGAGACGATCGAAGAAATCGCGAAAGAAATTTCCGCCGTAAAGAGGAAATTCATGATATTCGACGAAAATGATAAAATAAATTTCGAACGAGCGACGAGGTGTTGTATCTGCGATAAAGAGCTCGGAAACGATAAGGTTCGCGATCACTGTCATTTTACCGGAAAATATAGAGGAGCGGCGCATAAGTCGTGCAATCTCGGCTATAAAATCCCGAATTTCACGCCCGTGATATTTCACAATCTAGCCGGCTACGATAGTCATTTATTTATCAAAAATTTGGGGAAAACTCCGGGCGATCTCGACTGTATCGCGAAAACGGAGGAAGAATATATTAGTTTTTCGAAAACGGTGCCCACGGGTAAAACCTATATCGCGAAGAAAGGACCGAAAAAAGGGCAGGAAATAGAAATAAAACACACGCTTAGGTTTATAGACAGTTACAAGTTTATGGCTTCTAGTTTAGATACGCTCGCGGGTAATTTGGAAAAGGATCAATTTTCGACGATAAAAAAATATTTTAAAGATAATCGTCTGAGGGAGTTAATCGTGAAAAAGGGTATATATCCTTACGAATGGGTAGATTCCGCGGAGAAATTTAAAGCGACGTCTTTACCTCCGAAAGAAGCGTTTTACTCGAGGTTGACTGAGAAAGATATTACCGACGAACAATACGCTCACGCTCAGAAGGTGTGGAAAACGTTCGGATGTAAAACGTTTAAAGATTATCACGATTTGTATAATAAGACGGATGTTTTGTTGTTGGCGGACGTGTTTGAGAATTTTCGAGATATTTGTTTAAAATATTACGAGGTGGATCCCGCGTGGTATTATACGACGCCAAGTTTGGCCTACGACGCCATGTTGAAAATCACGAGGGCAAAACTAGATTTGTTGACGGACCCGGATATGTTGCTCATGTTCGAAGAAGGTTTGAGGGGTGGGGTCTCTATGATTTCGAAGAGGTACGCTAAGGCGAATAATAAATATATGGGAGAAAAATACGACCCGGGTAAACCTTCGAAATATATCATGTATTTAGACGCTAACAATCTATACGGTTGGGCGATGTCACAACCGTTGCCTACTGGAAATTTTAGATGGATGAACAAGAAAGAATTAGAAAATTGGAGAAATATTCCTTGTATCTTGGAAGTTGATTTGGAATATCCGAAAGAATTACACCCATCACACACCGAGTATCCTCTCGCTCCGGAACATGTAAAGAGGGACGGCGTAGAGAAATTAATCCCGAATTTAAAAGATAAGAAAAATTACGTGACCCATCATAGAAATTTAAAACAGTATCTCGATTTAGGATTAAAACTCGTAAAAATTCATCGAGGTATTAAGTTCGAGGAATCGGCTTTTATGAAGAAATATATCGATCTAAATACGAGTCTGAGAGCTAAAGCGAAAAACGAGTTTGAGAAAGATTTCTTCAAGTTGATGAACAATTCCGTTTTTGGAAAAACGATAGAAAATATTAGAAATCGTAGGAATATCAATTTAGTTACCAACGAAAGGGAGGCGAAAAAAAAGGCGGCCAAACCGAATTTTATCGGATCCACCATTTTCGACGAGAATTTAATCGCCATGCATATGAAAAAAACTGAATTGAAATTTGACAAACCGGTTTATCTCGGAATATGCATTTTGGATTTAAGCAAAACTCTCATGTACGATTTTCACTACAATTATATAAAAAAGAAATACGGAGAAAAGGCTAAATTGTTATTTACGGATACGGATAGTTTAGCGTACGAAATTGAAACGGAAGATTTTTATAAAGATATCGCCCCGGATATAAAAGAAAAATTTGACACGAGTAATTTCGACCCCGAATCTGGAATTTTTTCGATCGTTAACAAAAAAGTGATCGGTATGATGAAAGTCGAGGTGGGAGGAAAAATCATAGTGGTTTTTGTGGGATTGAGGGCTAAATTATACGCTTATAAAATGTTCGAAGGACTCGAAGAGAAAAAATGCAAGGGGATAAAAAAGGGTGTTGTGGAAAAAAGTATTGGATTCGAGGATTACGAAGAATGTTTATTCACGGGAGAAGAACAATTAAGAAAGATGAGTATTTTAAGAAATCATAAACACGAAATGTATACGGAAGAAATAAATAAAATCGCCTTGAGCGCGGACGATGATAAAAGGTATATTTTACCGAACGGAATTGACACTTACGCGCTCGAGGATTATCGTATTAAGGAATTGGAAGAATCTTTAAAAAATGAAAATTAACGACTTACCTATCAAACCGCTAACCAATTTCGAATTGGAGAACGCGGTCAAAGAGTTAAACATTCCCCACTTTCGCGGCGTTTTTATGCGAGATCGACTCCCCGCGAGACCGCGAAATAAAGAATGCGGCATTTTAAACTTGGACGATACGAACGTGAGTGATGGGATTGGCTCCCGCGACGCTGGGGGTACGCATTGGGTTTGTTGGATTAAAAAGGGAGAAAAATATTATTTCGACGGATATGGAATACGTCCGCCGGAAGAGCTGGTAAAATATTTAAAACCGAAAATATTTTACAACGAGGATCAAGTACAACCGAAAGGGACGGTTATTTGCGGGCATTTGTGTTTATACGTATTAAACGAAATGTGGAAGAAATAAAAAAAATGCCTGTTGATAAATTTGGTCGAATGCCTAAAGTGGAAGCAGCTCCCGAATCGGACGTGTCATTGGCTTATATAAATAATAATTTCTTGAAGAGGGGAGAAATTAACATGTTTGGAGAAAAAATTACAAATGTTGGTACTCCTACGGATGGGGGAGATGCGTCGCCTAAATCGTTTGTGATAAAGAGAGTAAATAAAGCTATAAAAGATTACGACTTGGATAATTTAAAACGGACGTTGGGCACTGTGGAAGAACGAATAAAAAGTTGTTTGGACGAAAAAGAGTTGAAACGAGTAAAAATAGATATTGTGGAAAAGATGAGAAAAAATTTGAAAAAATATATCGATGAGGAAAAATTGGAAGTCGAAATAGATAAACTCGAGAAGGAATGGACGTTGGATGATAAAGCTGCCGAAGAAAAAATTACGCGGGAAATAATGAGTAATATCGAAAGATGGGTAAACATTCTTAAAAATGATATAGTAAAGCTAATAGATAAAAAAGACGAAGAGGCGTTACAGATAATTATCGATAGGATGCAAGCTGATATTAGCGAAGTCATCGCGGGAAGAAATGAGAAAATTAGACAACTAAATTCGATTATACTAAATATTGAAAGCAACCAATTGACCGTTTTATTGTTTTCGCTCAATATTGATAAAAATGCCGTTATCAAAGTGCGTCGAGCCCAAAATCAAATCGAGGTCACTGATGGGAAAAGTACACGATTCTTGCATTTCACGGCTGCCTTTAATATGTCGCCGAACGAGTATATTAAACACGATGATGTGGTTGGGTATCCGCATCCCGCGAGTAGCGATTACCCGAGTGGTAGAGAAAGCTGGCTCCTCAAACAGCCGGGTATTTACACGCTCGACGTCGATTTGAAATATATAACGAACGAACCGGCTCGAAAAAAACGAATATTTCAGGTAATGGAAGGTAAAGCGACGAAAATATTTTGGGAAGAGATAGGGAGAGAGCGTATAGCGGAAACGCTCTCATTTAATATTACGAAACCAAACTCTATAATATCAATCACCCCTTTGGAGTATAAGAAATTTACCTTTCGAGAAAAGGGACACATAAAATTATATTATAAACCGGGCGGATAAGATTTTTTTTATAAATACGGGGAAAAACCTCGTATTTATAAATTTGAGAGGATGAGCGCGGTGTTGCCCTTCTGGGAGATGGTACAAATTGAGGGGTTGTACCTCGGGGGTGGTGTGGTGTTGAGAGTTTGTACCTCGGGGATGGTGTGGGGTTGAAGTTTGTACCTCGGAGGTGGTACAAATTGAGGGTTTGTACCTCGGGGATGGTGTGGGGTTGAAGTTTGTACCTCGGAGGTGGTATAAATTGAGAGTTTGTACCTCGGGGGTGGTGTGGGGTTGAAGTTTGACCTTTTGGGAGGGGGAGAAGGGCTAAACATCAATTTGACCCTTCTTGGTGGGGTTTTGTCTATTAACCGGTTATTACACCCTACTGTCATACCAGGTCATCGAGCTTACGTGACTTTGCTTTACGATATATTTAGCATCAAATGTTACAGCTTAAATTAAATGAAAGTTTAAATGCTATTGAATCATTCATTTCCTTTAAGAAATGTGTTTAACTATATTTAGTTGAAATATTTATTTATCAGCAACTGCGTCATTGTCACGTGGTAATTTTCCCACACTTGTACAGATTTTGCGCAACAACAAGGGCGTATAGTTACAGTATACTATTGATAAGTAACGATAGGAGATACCCTAACCTTTACAATTGTATGTTAGTACTAAAAAAACACCCGACCGAATTACAAAGTCCGAATTATTGTTTTCAGTGACATAATTCCTAACAAAGAAACCAACCATGAATCTATCAGAAAGGATCTTTTTATGCATTAAATGGTTTGAAACTTAAGTCTGAGACTTAATTTATGAAAGAATCAAAGGATGTCATTTTTGTTCTTAAATAAAATTTACACAAATCAAAATGTTTGAAAATGTTGTATTTTCAGCGATTGCATGTTTATACATTGAACATGACTCAGTTGTACAGCGTGATTCATTCTTATATATGATAAGGTTATTGGTAGCCAGCACACAGAGCGGCTAGACAGTTGTTGAGCTTCCGGATAGTTTTTTTTCAACATTAGAGCCAAGAGTAATGACGCCATATATTCGTTGACAGAATACAGATACATAAAACGTACAGAGCATGGTTTATCTTGTGTCTAATAGTTTTATCGGGACACCAGCTGATAACACATTAATGAAACCGAGCGACTAAAAATCACTCTTGTGTTGAGAATTTGACAATATCATCATTCTCATATCAGTATCCCAACTCATTTTTTAAAATCACACTATTATATAAATTGTATTTACAATATCACCCCACGAGTCAGCAAGACAATACATTATGTACATTTCCAAGCAAAGATAACAGCAAAATGTGTTGACCATTTATGATACTTTACAAAGTTAAACTTACAGAAGATATCGGATGCACTTATATATTTTTGTCCATATGACTGTGAGATTTACAAATAAAGGGAAGTAACACTTTCAACAGTTCAGTGAAGAATACACACAGTGACTACCCTTGAATAAGTGAGTTATAGCGATGTACCGTCGTCAGTCGCGAGTGAAGCACACTCAGGTCGAAGTCGTGAATTAAACAGAAACTTCCGTAGCTTTAATAATTGTAAAGGTTCTTAATCTTCATGTGATACATGTATTGTTAAATACCCTGATGTCGAGTTTACGGGTAAACCTGGATGAAACCAAATCATCGCCATTGATGGTGAATTTATTAGTACAAACAACTTTTCATCATCGATTGTTTATGTTATATATAACAAACTGAAGAAGCGTTTTGTTGACTCTGTATAGTGTCTAAAAACAGTTGTTTTTTGTGGTCCTGATTTAATGATCAATGAAATGGCACTTTGTACTGACGCTAGGTTCATTTCTGAATTTCATGTGTACAGAATTCACTGTAGTGTGTTTGTCCTCATTTCTATTATCGTAGGTTTTATATAATCACGATGATAATTTCTTGTGATGTAAAGAGATCCAGCTATGAAGTTAATACATTGTAGTTACAAATTTACACCTAGATTCCCGTGTAGTTGTATACATCTTGGTTATCCCTAAAATGCCTTCGACTAATAAGGTATCTTCCATTAGGGAGTCTACACTACATAATGTGAAGTCCCCGTTTCCATTATGTAGTGTAGAGTCCCTATATAATATATATACATATACGTAATACACGCATATACTGTTATATTTTTAGTATTTCCGAATAAGACTTTAGCTTATTTGTATACAAATTATGTATATAACATCGGCAAACAATGTTTGGTGTACTTCATCTTTTATGTTTTATACTTCACTCTAATGGTTCATAACAAGTTAATATACATAAGGTTCGAGATTTGTTCTGTGAAATAGATAACTACAGCTCACACATAACAAGGTCTTACGCTCGCAGTATTTCAGTCATCTGACGACGCTTTGAATCATTTTGAATCAAGAATAGTATATGCATTTTACCAACGATGCAATTAATCATGATATTCTGTATGGTTTTATAAATATGCGATCCATTTCCACTGAGTACATATTTACAGTGATACGGTATTTAAACAATCGAAAATTCATCGTTGAATTTTAAAGTAAATGTACACATGAACAGCGGTGTATAATCGTGTCTGGTTAATGTATTTCGTTGGACAAATGTTTAAAATGAAATTACGATTTATGAGCCAGTCCCCCTCTCTCTCTCAATGGGTGTGAATAAGGTGAAGATTGTAAGTCAGGTGTAACCGTCCTAGCTTTTACCCGTTGTCACGATAAATTGTCAGTTTTAAGAAAATCCCAAAAGTGACTTTAATACATTTGTATCACTTAATGTTATGTGGTGAATATTTAAACATAGGATGAAAATCCTTCGTTGAATCATTCCATGTAGGTCATATTTGTAAATATTGCTAACATCAAGTGGTTGATAGGGTGAAATAAGCTCATACCATTAAGATCCAAACTTTTAACAGTCGGTATAAAGTAGGTATTTAACATTTTATGCTGTGCTGAAAACGAAAAACTGGAATTAAGAACGAAACTTTTCTGTCAATATAGCTGCAACAATTTTGGGTCGGGGATTTTGAATGTGAGTCAATCGCGTGACCAACAATTGTTCGAGGATAACCTTAGTGTATGCTTTAGAAGAGAAACAGAGAGTTTTACATTCAACTGGTTGTACAAATTGAACGTAACATCACATAAAAGAAATCATTTGTAATATCTAGTTTACTGGTTGGATAGAACCGAACAATGGGATCCTGCTTGGAGTTTACCTCAAAATGCGGAACGGTGTTTTTGGCTGTTCTGAATATCGTGGCAACTGTAAGTTTAATTTATTACGATCAGTAATTTATTCAATTTGAATAAAAATATAATTCATAATTTATACTCTCGTCTTAGAACAAAACCTATTCTTTATGATGACAATCATGCAATTGCTAAGCAAAATGTAAAAAAAGAGATTTAAGCAATAACAGGAATTAGATTTTTCGTTTAGTTTTGCATTTTAACCATTTGTATAAAAGATACAATAAACTAGCATTACCAATTGTTCAAAAAGTCATATATTTCTCTCTTGGCCTCTATTTACATGTTTGCCCGTATTTATTAAAATACAGCTTCTAGGTGTTGGTGTAATGGTTGTGGGGATCGTACTGAGGGAAGAAATCAATGAAGAATCGGACGTACTGGATTTCCTGAATGAAGTAGACTTCGGCAGCATCACCCTTAAACAGATTATAGAGATTGTGTTTATTGCTGTCATCATTATCGGTGTGTTTATCACGCTCACAGCTCTGTCTGGGTGTATTGGCGCCATTTGCAAATTCCGGGTGCTACTCATCATCGTAAGTTATTATATACAGTAAAACATGGTTATAATAAAATCGCATAGAGCGAAGAATCGGATGCAGCGAAGTATTACTGGTAATTTTTTCCGGGACACACCCTTCTGTAAACTATTTAAATAAATGTACCCTGTAAGAAGATTTAGTGAGATGTGGATGTAATGAAGTCATTATTTGGATCCTCGGAAATTCGTTGTAACTGTACTCTACTGTACTTAAATCAATATATTTCTGAGGGTTTCAACTGAACCCTCTCCACCTTTATCTTAAAATGACAGAGTGACTTCTATAATCCATTTGTTTAAGCAATTTGTTATCCATTATAAAATATCAATTTGAACTAAGTATTAAGGGTAAGTTGTTGATAAAAGCGAATATAGGTTTGAAGAACTTGATTGATTTATCATTTGTTTAAGATAATGCTTAGGAACCGTATATACAATGTATATCTTTATACAATACGTTTGCAAAAACTGTTTTATAAGCTTGTTGAATCACCCGCTGTTTATTCAGTTTTTCGTTTCGACAATTAAACTCCATTTTAGCATTTAATGGAGATTTTTAAAGCGACGATTTTAGTAAGACTGACTATTCAATTTAATGCTTTAACAAATTGTCAATTGAATCTGATTATGGTGTTCATAACGCAAACATTTTCGCCTTCAGCCAGATGAACAGGACTTTGTACTTCTTTATTCAATAAAAGCATTGACATATACACATGTACTATATAATACACATGTATGCTTTAGATGGAAAAAGTAAGCAAATCTCCCCATTCGGCGATACTATGTATGAATAGTCCCTTATACACAATATTATAAAAGATAATTAATTATGATAACGTGACTATAGCTGTGTATTTACAAAATCCACTTTGTCTTATATTTCAGTATGTAATCATTCTAGTTTTGTGTATTATACTGGAACTGGTTATACTAGGATTCTGGGTAACACTTATACAAGGGGTACGTATGACATCCTCTCTATACGTCACTGTTTTATACACACTGAAGTACACATTCAAATTACGTATATAGATTGATATATTTAGCTTTGGTAATTTAATATTTTTGAAGATTTTATTTAAGAAATTAATAATTTAAATTATAATCTAAAGCAAAATCTTAATTATGAAATTCTATCTGTGATACAAGGAATGGTGTGGTTACATACTAATAATGACCCAACTATTGAATCAACGTATGAGGAGACATAATTATAGGCGTATCCACATAGATACCACATTTATAGAATTATACACATTGTATATTCGACAAAATTACATCTCATCAATTTTGATGACACATTTTGGTAAACCGAAACCAGACGTATTATACAGTGAATGAATAACTTTTATACTTGATCATTAAAGCATGATAGGGGAGCATTTGTGCTTATACAGTTGAATTGTACGTATTTTAAACCGAAACATTACATAATTTGTAACACAGGTTACAATTTATTTGTCACTGTATCAAAATTTGGTGACGCGTTTTTTAATGTTTTTTATTACGTGACGGTAACTTTGTAGATCGTAGACAGGTGTATTAATTTCTATATTTTGTCTGAAAATACCATGGGTACGTTTAGTGGTGACACACCATCCAATTAAAAAGTACAAATCTTTAGTAAAACATATTCGTACTTCACATAATTTATCATGTTCGTTTTTGCTATACGTATTAATAATAGCGACTTATGGGTAATAAACGGCGCATCTAAGCACTTTTTAATTTGATTCATAACTTCGTTTCTAAGAGGTATATGACAAAGTGAAGCACATAGAAATGTATAAACTAATGAGACAATCCAAAGGATGTATTATTATTATTGTAATGAGCTTAAGAACATTATCACAAATATGAAAAAAAACATGGAAGTCTTACTTGTATCGAGACGAGGTAGCGATTGTTTCATAAGTTTGTCTCGTTCGTTATAGATTCTGCTCATGTATTATTATTATTATCATTAACAACGATTTCAGACCAACAGTTGGTTGAAGGGGGAGTTCAATGACTTACTGGCTGATTATGCCGGGCCAGCTTCAAAAGAAGTCATTTCAGTCGGCTGGAATCTCATATTTATACTGGTATGCTTTAATATTCAAACTTTCAGTTAAAATATGCTGATTATACTGTAATAAATACGTACGTCTACGCATGAATAACAATTTGATCATGGTTATGTTATGTACGAATCTTTTTTTTTATTGTTCGAGACGAATTTTATGCTTTATTGTGGAACTTTTGACAGGTCGTTTTTGTATTTGATAAACAATACTTTATGAACTGTAACGTACCTACTAATTAAGCAAAATCTACCTGACCATGTGACACATCTAGTGTTTTGTCTTGTCTTGTCACAATCTCTCACCGAAGTACGTGCCATGTGTCAAGACAGCACACTGGCCATCTCTGGCAGTGGACAACAGCTCTTTGTGGTAGGCTTGCAACATCCTTTTTTTTCAGACTATCAGTTTTGTTTTGTGTTACATAGATGTGTTTTATTACTGCATTTCTAGTTTAACTGTTGTGGTGTCGAGCCAGTAACGAATAGCAACAATGATTTCCAAACCCTTCCTTCTGACTGGTGGGCAACGCGTGGCTCTGACGTAATACCAGCGTCATGCTGCAAAGACGTCTCACGTGACAATTATGAGACGTATTCAAACCCACAGTGTACACAAAGTCTACAAAATTACTACACATCTGTAAGTGACTTCACAAACAATTAGTAGCAACTGTCAAATAAAAAGGCGCCAACATACTTCGGAAAAATCTACTCCAATTGACGACCAATGCCATTTCGTCTGGTAAACAAATACATGAGTGAGCAATCAAAAATTATGAATGAATGAATGAATGAATGAATGAATGAATGAATGAATGAATGAACAATTTCTTTGGCTTTTTAAGCATAATGTTGTAATAGTAGACAAATGTAATAAGCCTCTTTATATCAGTAAATTCATCTTTATTTTTTACCATACCACATGTCAACATATATTTTTATGGAAATATACTAAAAACTAAAAACAACATAACATGGACATAACATAATTAATGTTTTTGTAACCTGGCATTGATTCAGACATACATGTATATATTTACAGGGATGTTACGATGCATTTCAAGATTTGTTCCAGCAACTTGGAGGTGTTGCAATCGCTGTTGTATCCATAATGGTGTTAGTTGAGGTGATTGTTGATTTAGCCATCTCTGAAATATTTGTATCAGTTAAATATTTGCTTATTTGTACCAATTAAACATTTAAATATTTAGTGAATAAATACCATACAGGCCAATGAAATAAAAAACTGAAGATCCTTGGACAATACAGTAAAACCTCAAATAGCCACCACCTCAATGATACGACAACCTTGTTATAACAACCACTTAGTTTTGGACCCGCTACTGATAACTGCCATATAATCGAACTTGATAACGAGACAACCTGATTATTACAACCGATATTTGGGGTCCCAAAGGTTTTCTCATTATTGTACTGTACTTACATTGCCGGGAACCATAACTTACTTTTTTATAGACAAAGTCGCTGATACAAACAGCAAGCAATTTACAATGTTATTGTGTTGTGTTGTTTACAAACGCATAAATTTTGATTTCAGGTTGTGGCGATCATATTTAGTATAGTGATAGTCTACAGGGAAACAACAAATAAGTCATCTCAAGTTGTATGAATCAGTTACACGTAAACACTCACAGTGTGTTATACATCAGCCATACCGTGTATTAACTTATATATATATATACATCCAGTGGTTATATATGAACAAACATGAAGTATCTGTTTATTAAAGACAACTGATGCTCATCAACAATAAGGACATTCTTCTATATCACATTAAGTTAGGTTACTGTATGCTATGTACGTAATATTTACAGTAAAACATTTTATGGGCATCCATATTACATGTACCGGACTTAATGTATGTACATATACAAAACATAATTGCTTTCATTAGTGCTATGCTATTGAATGATATTGACTTCAAGAAATTTAATGAATGTTTTATGTACATTTAGGATCACATATGTGTAATAGCTAACTTTACATGGCCAGGTTTGAGACATTTACATGTACTAGTAAATAAAATGTTGATAAATTAAATGGTTGCAATATTTTGGCTTCAATATGAAACAATGTGACTGATTTCGTAAAACTTATTTTAATTTAATTTCTTTATTTTAGCTTTAAATACTTAAGAATATATTTGTGAACCAATCAACATTGATAGAATGTTTTTTACTGGGACTTAACAGCAACATAATCATTCCAAGTATGTCTGGCAGGCTGCCAGTACATGAATTTGTGAAATAGTATACATCTATTTCTGATATTTTTGTTAAATTTGCGAGTGACAATTAAATGACAACACATATTGTATATGTAAATAACACATAAAAAGAAATGAGAATGTTCACAAGTTGTTAAATATAAAAACACATTTCAACATGTTTTACAAACACCATATTTACCAACTTTACTGTAATCTGTGTATTACTAAACATATTGCACCATTAGTCATATTAATACATAAAATATGATTACTTGTATTTAAGAAAAAATAAACATATTTTACTTGTGTCTGCATTTAAATCTTTTTTAAACAGAACAGATAGACCACAGTGTACCAAATACGTAACATGATGAATGTTGTCTCACAAGCAGTATTCATAGGGCTTTCACAGTTACACTGTAACCAGAATGATTAAAAATCCCCAAATTGAAACCCATACAAAACAAAAATCAGTCTGATTACAATTTTACAATCACAAGCCTGTTACGACTGCCTATGTGTTGTCCTAATGACAAAAATATTGTACATATCGCTGTACAGATAAGTAATGGTCGTCTGAAATACTGGAATGATGGTACATATCCAATTGTTGTACCTTTCAATTTAAACGTACAATCATATAAAAGAAAGCATTTGTAATATCTTAACAGATAAAACCTAACAATTTCACAATTTTAATGTCATCATCAGCCATTTGTTTTGCAGATTTCATAATAAAATATAATACTAAGAACATCTATGATTGCATCACACAAATAAATGCATTTTATGCTCCATTCATCATCTAGATAAACATAAAAATGTACAATACATCTGAGTGCTATTATAATATTGTAACTATGTACATAATAAGAAATACATCACAGTCAAAACTAAATATACATTAAAATATGAAACATTCAGTTTAAAATCATACTTTTGGTTCAGCATTATAAACTTATGACAAAACTCCATGAGTAAATTCTCATATACTGACAAGTCATTTCTATGGTACAAGTGATATTTAATACTCAACACAAGGAAATCTCAAATTTTGAAAAAAAAAACTGAGGCCTATAATCATGCCTATTTCAATGTAAGGATTTTGTAGAAATTCGTCATAATTTCTGGACAAGGGGTCCGAACACTCGACTGTTTGTGTTCTGTAATGTTTTATAATAAATGTGGATTCAGCGAATGTAACAAAACTACATGTAGTGTTATAATGCTAGACTTTTACACTTGGGAAAGTCAACGCCTCCAGTTCAAATAACCCAGTATTGTATTAGATCCCAGATGAATACGGATGATACAGCAATGCTGTATAAAACACAATCACATGATTGTGTAATACTTGGTTTGATCCCAAGTTCCTCCTGTTTCCATAGTAACGCAGGCACACTCAGCTCACTATCACCTGATGTTTTTATTTTTATTCCTCGTTGTTTTTCTTATTTGTTTTGGTGGACTTTGTTGCGAAGTTTCTTGACTGAAACCATTTGTACAAATGAACAATCAATCACTATAAGTTCTTAATACATGAACTTAAAATCATGTTACAATATTCACTATGTCTGATAAAAAGGGTAAAATACTTCATTAATAAAATGTGCATGGGAAGAATGCTTGAAAATACAGTTTTTGATTAATACATTGTGTTTTAAAATCAAACACAACCTATCTGAGTATTAAAAAATGTAATGAAAAATGAAAAGTGGTTTTGACCTTCATAGAGAGTAAATTTCAAACATAACCTCACTAAGAATTAAGTATAAATCTATAATAAAAAAATTATAAAAAAACAGCAGTCATTATGTTCAGATAATGAAGTCAATTTAACAGTAACATAACATGTATTTCAGAATTTTTCTCAAAAACCATACTGCCTTCTTTCTTTATCAGAATAATCAGGCATGAAAAAAATTTGTTTCTGGTTACCTGACCAACCCTAATTTTTCCCATGACACAAAGCAATTTATTAGGTCCACAGTATGGTATTTCCAATGTCTCACTTTTGCACCTTTCCACACAAAAATAATCTTAACAGCAGCTTTTAAGGAAAATAAAAAAATCAATAACAAAATAATTTCCCGCCTACCTGCCCTATTTTTAATGGGCGTGTGACCAGAAACAAACAATTTCTTACACCTTTGTTGGCACCTGGCTTTAATGAATCAAACCACTCTAAATTCACCTACCAGACAGCTATCTCTGGGTCCAGAACAGCATCATGCATGTATGTATATACCCCTCGTTTACCATTCTGCCATCTGACCTGTAATATATCAAGTTTCTTCTTGCATAGTGGAAATATATCATTAAAGAACGCATAAAGTATGTAAAGTACGCATAATAATTTCAGCAGACACATTTCTGAATACAAAATCTTCTTTATAAAAACCTCAAAAATCAATATTGTGGATTAGTGTACACTGCATGGTAATATTTTTAAATACCATCATACAATCTGATATACAAGACATATGACACGTACAAGAGCCTTGGGAGTGTCGCCTTCCTCTAAAGTCAGACGTAACACAATTCCTCTCAAATTCTCATCAGAAATATCTTCAAAACTAGACTTCCAATTCAATCCTACAAAAAAACAAAAGTTTTTTTTATCAAACGGATGAAGTACACGAACAAGTTAATGCAGATTAATGTTTAATCAAAGAAAACTGTAACAGTGTACCAGTAGATTCTAGCATTTGTAATTTAAAAACGATGGCACAGTCTAATTATCAGTAATTACCATCGTTGTCAATCTATTGCATAATAATGTAGTTTGAAGATGATATTTATTCAAACTCGTATAACTGTTGTTTGCAAGTTTGTAGTTCAAAATAAATTAATTAGTTATTCTTATTCACATGTTCCTGTCATCTAGATACATACATATCGTAAATGGGACAAACATAGTAGCAAAATGAGCACCCTACAGTTTCTAGAAAAGGATAGGTCAGTAGCAGAACTGGAAACGCAGAAATTTATCCCTTGTAAGTTTTGATCTACAGCAATAAAAACCGCAGACATTAATCTCTCCATTTTTCTTTGCCAAAATGCAGAATTTTTTTACCACAGAAGTAACCCGCTATACAGCATGTGATTATATTTAGTGTTCATCATTTAATACACAAACCTGGTTTCACTATGCAGCCAACAGCTATAACTTCTCCTGGTGGTAAATATCTTGGTTCATCGACAAGTCGGACATGATACTTGCCCCCACCACCATACATATACACTTCTATGATTCCATTCAAATCCCAGTTCACAAAACATCCTTCAACTGTGTAAACAATGTCCATACATGTAATGAAATCAGTCCAAAAACTAGAAAATATCCTAAAATGATGAGCAAAATGAAGTTCATGTAATACAACATACTTAGTGTCAGAAGATAATAAACAGACAACTTAGGAAAACTGGTAAAGATGTTATGTCCAAAAGATAGCCTATTGTAGGCGTGATAGTTAAGTTTGGGCGAGATATTCAATTGTTGGTGTGATAGTCGAGTTTGGGTGAGACAGCCCATAATGCATGTGATAGCCAAGTTCAGGTTGGATAGCTCATTGTAGGGTGTGATAGTCACGTTGGGTTCGTTTGTCTATTGTGGGTGTGATAGTCAAGTTTGGGTTGGATTGCACATTTTGAATGTAACGGCTAAGTTCGGGTGGAATAGTCAATTGTTGATGTAATAGCTGTAATGATTGAGTTAGACAGTTTGTTTGTGTGAGATAGTTTAGGGTAGGTAAGATTACTAAATTCAGACGTGATTAATCAAAGGTAATTAATGCAAATAACCTAACACATTTGTGAGACCACTTACCACCTTTGGTATGCCCAACCACGGTACCTGGCCCTCCTGAATCTTGATCATCATATTCCCAGTCTGTTCCACGTCTAACACGGGAACCAACGACAGGTAATTTACTATTACTCTCTTCATGGTAAGTGTCATTTTCTCTTTTTTTCATCTTCAACTTAACGTCCTCTAAATCTTTCTGTCAACATTGAAATAAATATACAAACAGACAATAACGAGGACCCAAAAACAAAGAAGTGGTTAAGGAAAGAACCTCATCAAGCAAAGGAACAACACAAAACTTGTATGAATGTACACTTTAGGCTTAAAAGAATTGTTTGTTTCTGATTATCCAACTTACCCTAATTGTCCCCTGTGACCCTAGACTTTTTATAAGGCCTGAGGACTGGTACATCCACTGTCTCATTTTTTACCTTTCCGCACATAAATAATTTAAACAGCAGCATTCAAAACTAACAATGATCACCTCTGTGAAATTTTATTGAAATTGGCATAAATGTCCAGAGATTTTATTAATCAAGTACAAGAATCTGTAAATTTCTTCGAAGTAAACTAGCACAGTATATCACAGTATAGTATAACTCAAATATTAATATACGCAGCAAACACATCACTCAACACAATTAATCACTGCATTAATTGTTTTTTAATATCTACCACGTGTTTGGACTAATTACAAGTAACCCCTATATTGACAGACTTCCATTGATCGGATTAGCAGATGATCGCTCCAGGCCATTGATTATCTTGACATATTTATTAGGGTATTGAGAATCGTGCGAACAACATACAGTAAGTTTTGTGACATTTTGCACGTATTTAGCGATTTTGGACCGAAATTTATAGAACGTTTATGGATCGATTTTTTAACAAATTTTCATAACTGAAATCAGTCCGGGAACTTGAAATTCGGTCTGGACTGGCAAATTTTCGGTTTTTCAGCGCCCTGCAGTATACCATATATACCTTGTCTGCTTCACTCAATGATCCTCCATCAGATAACATAGGGAATCCTAATGATAAACTCATAGGTACAGTGTTGTACTGAAACATAGGAAGGCAAGTGTAATAACATGTCATGTCAAATCCCTCCTACCTAATAGAAAGCTCACACATATTTACTAAAGCTAAAAGATGGTGTTTTATTAAATGCTTACACTTATAAAATTCCAATGAAAAATGACAATAGAACACTGAAATAGAACATTGACAATAGAACACTGTAGATGCTTATCTTGTACATAGTATGAGTTGTACTAGTGCAACTTGGTGGGGTAATATTTAGATGAAGTCTTACCATTAAATAAAACTTTCTTGAAAATTGGTGACCATCTTTGTAGTCCAACATTTTACCACCATGTATAGATACTATTCTATTCAGAAATTCCTGCAAGATTCGTTATATTAGATACTAGTATATCCACAAACAAATACAAATCAATTCTAAACTAAATGTAGAGTTGGGTATCTCAACATGAATAAACAATTACTACTGTCAAAAACAGACAAGTAGACCAGTTAGCCACTATGAATAATTTAATCAAATTTCTAACAAGGGAAAAACTCTTGGGACTTTGTATTTGAAAACATCCCTCCTCAAATAAGTTCTACAAAAGCATGGCGGTTAGCACATTGTAGGGATGGTGAATCATGCATATAATTATGTATGTATGATAAATATGTGTTTGGTCCGTGTGGCCATTTTAGGCTTTAATACACCACTATACACCAATGTGCTAGCCTCCTACAAAGGTACCATAAGATGAGGCTTTTGCAAGGTAAAGAAGACCCTACCTGTATTGTACTGAACTGGAAAACTAACTTTAATAGAATAAAATTCTTGTACAGGGTGGGTGAACTGGACTGGTTCATATGAAAAAGAGCAACATGTATCACATCTGTGCATAATAACAGAATATAACTGTGTACAAAGTAAAGTAGCAAACATCTTACCATATCAGCATTCCCGACTGGTACGACATACAATTCATACTCCTCCCCATGGAGAGCCTCAAATACTTCTATCATCTTTTCTTGACCCTTAAACAGACCAGAGACATAATGAACAACTATCACACCAAGATTTAACTGGAGAAAATATTTTTCTCCTTAATACATACAAAAATGAATTCCCAGAAACAACGATATAGAACATCCCACCTTCCCCCAAAAAACTAAAAAAAACCATAGAATTAAAAAAGGTCCAAATTTGTCATTTACTGAACTCATTTACCTGATTGTTTCATTTATCTAAGCAAATAGACCTCATAGTTTGTCAACATGTAGGTAGCTTGAAGTGGATTTAGTAATACATCACCCTGACTCATTCTTACTGTGTGGAGTATATGAAACTTGTAGATTTGATAGTGTATTTTGTATCCTTGACTCTTTTTAAACTATAGTCTTAAAAACAAACTACAGAAAATATTCTACTTTTATTGATTCAAGCAAAACAAATCTATCAAACTAACACAAATGTCCATATCAACAAAGAAACAAATTCAAAACAAAAAAAGAAATAACACATACAGGTTTGGTCTCCACACTGCCCGATTCATCCGGACCAGCAAACATGGTTGGTTGTGTCGGATAACCATCTGTGAGAAGTACAACTCTGGATGGCTGAGGTATTTCATTAATTTTTACAATTTGACCTAGAAATGAGTTAAATAACAAGCCAATATTTACTAGTTCAATCAATTATACATTAGGCCATACCAAATTGTATCTATGTTTAGCATCTGCGTACGGAAAGGTTTTGATCACTTGAGTCAAATAAAAAACATACTGTAAAATTGAATATTTGATCTTTTGAAATACCTTTATTGAACCATTACATACTGGAATGTCTTGCTTTGTATCAATACGCCTTCCAGTCTTTTGTTTTGATTTATAAAATGAAGCATATTTATTCTCATTGAGTGACTGTTTGAACTTTTGATAGAAGCTAATATTTTGTAAAAGCAGGTCAAGCAGGTACTTGTTTGTTTTTCCGGATAGCTAGATAGGTTTTTGAACCTGGATGTTACGCTAAACATAGACGTGATTTGGTGTGGCCTTACTTAAAAATAAACTTACTTTTAACTTCATTTAAGACATCAAATCTGTGTGCATAGAATAGATGGGTATAATTACTTGTTAATAACATAATTATGGTAACAAAATGATGCAAGCATATGCATAAGTCTGCGTAAATGATAAGAGGTACATACAATCAGCAGCCCCAACAGCCACATGTGCCATCTGTATTCCGCCATACATGGGTGAGGGTCCACCTAACTTTAAACCTCCTGAAAAATAGGAATATTTATCATTACACAATAGACAAGCTTATCTACACTTTATTTATCAAACATCAGCAAGACCATTATCCTTACTTCAAAATTTGGCCCATTATCTAAGCATATCATTCAACAGTAGCATAAGAAAACAAATACGGAAGAAAATGACAAAAGCAAAGCCAGTAATATCATAGATTTTTTTCTATCAAATATTGACTTGTATTTGTATTTTGAATAGTTGTTTGCATCAAAATTGTAGATTAAAAACAAGATGTAACACTGTCAATAACACAGATATCTTCCCCTACAATACCATTGTCCATATTTACATTTTTGTATTATCATTTTATTAACAAATAAGATACTGGTATTTATCTGACTATATATTCACAGAAAATTGAGTTAACCATAGATTGCTGAATGGAAAAAAATTGAAAAAGAACTAAAAGGCATGCCAAAGATCCATGTAGCCTTCATTTCATTTGACCATACATATACATGTATATGTGTATTTATTAAGTTAATGGGACATAATTTAGTATAGTGAGAAAATTGTGCAAAAGTTCTCTTACGGAAACATTTTCTCAGATCATCAAAGTTGTTTGTCAATCTTATCTGAACTTTTGTTTCATGTCCGAACGTAACCATGGCAACATGCTCCTGATTCATCTGCATCATGGCTGCGTAAAGTTCTATACCTTCAAATATAGCCATATTCAGAGTAGATACATGTGATGTGAACTGTGATACAAACTAAATATGACGGAATGAGACATGGACAGAACATTCATACAGCTTACATGACAAGGATCATCAAAATAATACCTTCAACACATTTTAAAAAAAAGGTATAATAGCATTGCAAATTGTGACCAGTTAAAATCATACTTTGATTCTGACAAAGCCAATGGCTATAACTACAATTATTCCAAAGATAATTTGTAAAAACCAGCCATAAACATTTTACACAAGATAGAATCTTGTGCTCGGAGAACACACAAGCGGCTCACCAAAGATAAATCAATACAAGTTCGGTCCTTTGAAACAGGAGGCATCTGAATCTTTGAGAATTTTTCAAGAATAAAAAGTACTTACCATATATATAGTCATTGACAAACTGTTTCACTTGATTCCAGTGTGGTATCATACTTTCTGATATGTCTAGAAGTAAAACTGTATGGACACCGCCAAGTTGTAGTAAACCAGAGTCCCAAGCTAAAACACAACATCACTAACATCATTATCAACCTGTATGACAACATTTCTTTCTTTCCTCATTTTGAGAACATTTGATAAAAATTCGTAGGTGCAAAGTAATGTGTAACAGAACAATAAAACAGTTTGTACTGACAGGTACACATTGACATGTTTCTATTATCAAATAAAGCATGCTGGTGTTCTTGTGTTTTATGATGTTCATTTTTCTGTGTGTTTTTGTATAACTATTGATGTGAATTGTGTATAGTTGTTCTGTGGACCATATTTTTGGAGGCCGTCGGTTTTGGAGTGGGTAGGGGTAAAGACTGGTTAGTGCGAGTCAAGTCAGTTGGTTAATGGTGTTGTTTTCAATACTCTGCTTTTTTTGTAGCGACATGATTGTTGGATCAAACTGTAATGGTTAGTTTATAGCTACATACTGTGTGTGGCAAGAATTTTAAACATGCGACATTTCCTGGGAATATGTTTTTACTTTTTTCTCAATATAAAGAATCATAAAAACATTTATTCAAATATTCCACCAAATATTACCATTCCTGAACCATAAAGACCATTGATTATAACTAACTGTCATACTTGCATCCAGTTAACAGTTATGTTATGAACTTTCACAGAAGAAGAATTAAAATCAACACTCAATTAAAGTCATTTTATACTGCAATTTACCATATATTGTTAGAGCAAGCCAAAATTGTGAGCTATCTTGCCATTGTACATATATACATGTAATTTAAATGTATGAAAAATTACAGCGACAAGTAATTCTGATTCAAACATTACCTCCTTGCAGTTCTACAGCAGCGAGATGTTCCCACTCTACCAAATCATCATAACATTGTACTTGCGTCTGAGTCACGACTGTAACAAATATCACATAGAGAAATAGAAACAAGATGTAAATACTAAGACGTTCTTTTTAAATTCTTCCTGACTGATTAGTTTTTATCTATAACTCAAAAATGAACAAAGAACCAACAATTTTTAAACCAACCTGCCATTTTGCGAATGGAAAACTGACTAGACAGCCAAAGAGTCTGGTGAAAGTCATGAAAGTAGACTTGGAGTTACTTGACTGATCCAGTGTAATAAAAAAAAGTGTAATACCTGTTGGAGTCTCCGATGACGTAGAGATAGCATCGTGTTTAGGTGATTCAGTAATACTTGAATTCAAGCCTTTTAATAGCCTAAAATTGTTAGAAACATAATCTAAGTCCAACATAAAAAATATACACTGCATAGCTAGCATTAAAGCTATATCACAGAGACACAAAGTACATAAAATCACACGCCCTTGTGTAACTTGATCTATGAACTTATGATGAAATTGCCTAATGTCTTTCAACCATGAGTGGTAACAATTAAAAATCAACAAATATTCATCATAAAATGTCATAATTATATAAGAATAGATTCATGTACACTATACATAAAATCTATGATTTAAACTTTATCAATATGTGTCAAAAGTCCAAGATTTTGTGAACTACACATATTGGTTAATCATTGAAAATTTCTTATTTGGCTAGCTTATTTCAATTTGCTTAAATACTTCATTATATAAATTTCTTTTGTTACCTATTGGTATGTAAACATATCCTATGGCATTTAAATATGAACTCATACCTTTTGTGACTTTTTCTATGCTTGGCTCGTAATATTTTACGAAATGTACTTTCAGTTTTGCCTCCAGCGGCACCGAGAAGTGTGTCATTTAGACCAACAGTTTCTACACTGTCTTTTATGTCTGTTTTATTACCATCACCTCCAAGTTTGTCTGTCTCATCTGTCACACTTGGTTGACGTAGAAGTTTCTGTGTTACTTTCTCATTAAATTTCACTGATTTTTTACTTTGAACCTGATCATCATCACTAGTAGAACTGATTTCTGTACAATCTGTACCCCTAGCAGAGTTCAAATCTTGGTTTAATATAGCACCAACCAGTTCTCTGCTATCTCCTATTTCTCCATTGTCATCATCATGAATACTTTCTATTTGTTTTGTGTCTGTTCTAACATCATCCCTGGTTCTGTCCTCACTGTCTGCTTCACTGTGAGTGTCAGGGTTTTGGTCTGAAATAGTATCTCCTTCTTTATCACATACAAGAGTTCCATCATTGGTTTCAGTACTAACGCTAAATGCTTCCTTCATGGAAGCTTTAACATGTCCAGATCTATCACAGTCAGTACCTGTAGATATTGCGGACCCTTTTAAACTTAAAGGATCAGTTTTTACAGATTTCTTCAAAAGCTCCAAATGAATCTTTAAACTCTTAATCTCTTCTACTGATGATGAGATTAGTCGGTCCATTTGTTTGTCTTCCTCTTGTAATGTACATACTCTCGAAGACAGATCATCAATTTCTAGAAAAGTTTGAAGAAACAAAACATATTAATGTGATCATGCCAAACATAAACAAAGAACTGAAAATTTCTAGAAAAGTTTGAAGAAACAAAACATATTAATGTGATCATGCCAAACATAAATAAAGAACTGAAAATTTTAATCCTTTTAGGCTTCCACTTGGGGACAGTCAAGGTCATCAAAAATACAATTTGAACTTCCAATATTAAAGGTGATAACTCCAATCAAATTCTTATAAGGCATTGTTATGTCATATCCATGTAACTTTAATATCGGATATGGTTTTAAATGAACCTGGAATCATGAATAGAAATTAATAGCTTCAGTTGTAATTTAAACATACATACATGTTGTAATTTAGATATGAAAGCATGGAACACAACCATGTGGCTAAAATACAAATTTATTTAATCATTTTATAACATAACAAAATGTAACCGCACAATACATATAATCATTTACCTGTGAGAGATTCATACAACCTATCAGTACTGAAATAAAGAAAACAATTATATAATATAACTTTAATAAACCATGGTAATAAGTAAAGCCATTTTGATGGCGTATTTCACATTCAGACAATTTAATTGCCAACTGCTAGCAGGATATACAGTGCCATTTATGAAGTCTTGTCAGACCAATGTGTTCCAGTCATATTCTTATAACAGTATGTGTACTATTTATTGATAAAAAATATTAATATTTATTGGTTGTAAATAAACAATGAAGAAGTGCTTATTTGGCATGGCCAGCTACCTTTCACACTGACGGTGCGCACCAGGAGTAGAAGCCAGTACTTGATTGAGTCGCTTCAAGGCAAACCTAGAAGTTGTCTGGACTTCTTTCACATTTTTGAGTACTTCATCCATCTGAAATAAGTCCAGCAATGTTTAACAATGACAGACACAGCAATAATACTGGTAGTGGCTTTCATTCAGCGAAAGTACAGTTTATTTATGACTTGATATTTAACAGGGTCATAAAGGCAACAAGCAGTCTGATATGCACAATGTAATGAACGACATGAAACAAAACTTGATACAGACATGTAAGAGAAGACCTTATTTCTATATTAATACAGGTGTCAAACACAAATTCATTTCACTCATATTTACCAGCATATTTGGTGCACATGTAAAGTACAGTTAAACAGTTAATCTACGAAAAATACTCAATATATCAATATTAATATGATACAATACCAGCTTTAGATTTTGAGGTCGGAAAATATCTAAAATATTGAAAATAACAAAAAAATAAAAACATTATCTAAAACCGAAACTAGAAATCGAGATCATATTTACATACCTGTCTTTCCATAATTTTGATATATTCCCAACACAAAGCTTAAGTTTTTAATTATTAACAATAAAATATGTGGAACAATACAATAGTGTCATCATACATTCATTATTTCATTGTTTGTAAACGAACTGAATTGACAACGTAAAGTGAGAACCCATCTTTAAAACCGAAAGTAGAACAAAACGTTATTCTGCGGATAAAAAGTAAGTAATCTACGGACTCGCATTAGTTACCTATGAGGCGGAATTCTAGTTGAAGTTGTTCAGCAGATCAACTACATAATTTTAGATTAATTGATAAAATCCTTATTTCTCCCTCAATTAAATTAAAAAGTTAACTGTATTTCCATTTAAATGTTTGAATATATTCTCTGTGAAAACAAAAAAATATGCTTGAAACAACATCTCCATTTCAATAATTTGAAGATATGTCCAAGATATAATGATCTTCGTAAAATGCTTTAGTTACCAGAGTAAATAGTGCAAGGCTAGGGCTTGGTTCTAAATGAATTGCATTCATGAGTTTGTTACACTTGCCTGCAAAAATAAACCTTTATTATTGTTCATATCTAGTGTTGTGTATTAACTGGTTGTATGTGACATTATTTACGACATTGTAGCCACTAAAACAAAACAAATACATTTCCCTTCAGTTAGTTATTCTTCCTTTTTTCAATTTAAATCTCTACATCATTTTTCTAATTCATTTTCCTACAACTAGATCTTTTCTGTTGTTTCTGACCATAATACAGTTACCAGCAAAAGGAAAATTAACAACTTCAGATTTCAAGATACAAATAGAAAATATAAGAAGACTACATTATAAACAACAAACAAAAATGTTGGTATATTGCACAAGTTCTCTGCAATGAGAAGCAGTTTATTTATCTTCATTGTACCAATTATCAAGTCTAAACTCTGACTCTAATACACTCAAACAAACATATCTGGAAAAGCAAAGAGGCAGCGGATGTGGTGATCAAAGTAAATTTTTCGTTAATAAAATCAAGTCATACATAGTATCATAAAATAACCTCAAATTACATTTAGATCAGACTTACATCTTACAATCTTGGAGCTTCCACAAAGTTTCCCTGTTGACCTTGTCTGACTGCTTTTTTAGGTAATAACACAATCTACATAAATATGTTTAAAATGTTTACTTTGTCATAACACAAACGTATAACTCAGCAAATGTTGCAATTCTATACATCATAAGGTATGATTATGATGTTTCTGAATCTAGATGATAGCTAATTGGTAAGATTCTTTTTAGGTGTAAAAAATTGTTTGTTTCTAGTAATACGCTCTTAAAAATTAGGGTAAGTAGGTAGGTAGGTAATTTTTTTATTTTTTCTTTATTATTCTTGAAAGTTGCTGTTGAGTTTATTTTTATGTGGAAAGGTAAAACAGTGGATATACTGTTCCTTGGGCCTAATAAAAAGTCCAGGGTCTCAGGGAAAAATTAAGATAGGTTGGGTAACCAGAAACAAACATTTTTTATGCCTTACATGAATTAGTAACAATACAAAACTTGGTATATAGAACAATAATCAACAATTTTTATGAAATATTTCACACTACAGCAAACACAGGTAAAGTGTAATACATTCTAACTTGTAGACAATGAGTTCGAATACATGTACTAACAATTATTAAATAAAAAACGATAATTCAAGGATAGAAAATAAAAAAACATCAAGCTCACTTACATTAAAAAAAAAATACATTCAAACAAATGACATAAAATATCTATTATATAAACATACAATACACTGCACACAGTAACTGAGTAAGTCCCAAGAAGTTATATATATGTATGTGATAACAGGTAAATTTAGCACCTACAACTTGGATTTCATCGGCAACATGACAATTCATGGTTCATGTAATATTTGTAGTAGAGACAAACTTGTCTGGAGCCAGAGCTAGACACGCAATAAGGACAATTCCACTCATCAGATAGAAAAATTAAGGAAGCTGAGCCAGGAAGGTTATGAATACTGACAATGAAATATAAGGACACATATATGATGAGACAATACTAATAGCTAAGCTCCTTCAGAGTTCAAACATTCTTTACAGATTCAAAAAGACAAGTAATAAAATTATAATCATGCAGCATACAGCAGTATTTGAAGATGTGTGATGGAACAATGTACATTAGTGAAATCATCCATGCTTAAACTAAATTATATGAATAATCATATTAGTAACACACATATTCAAAGACAGGACCAGTCATTGGTAACTCAAGAAGCAGTGTACAAAACTTTGGCACTAAGCTACAATCAGTAAACAGTAAACTTATTTAACTGGTCACTTGCAAGTAGATCTCTTAGTAATGCACCCTACTTATTCAAAAACAAACACAAATAAAAAAATCATTCTGACAATCATGGGTTGGTTTTTATTTATACATTATACATGTGCGACATATTCAGATAAACAAATTCATACAACCTTTAAAAGTTTCAACCAGCAATTCAGCCATTATAACAGTCCCATGGTTTTAGTTAATGTTGAACAATGTATTCATAGTAACACACCAAGATGAGCACAAATATCCAAGTATAGAATTACATCAAATATATCTATTAAATGATATTTACAGGCATTCATAAGACTTTCAACTGCTTACTTGAAAACACACTTTCATATTAATCAATATAATGTTTCCAAGTAAATTCATATAATTTGCACCAACAATGTACATAACTAAATGATGGAATAACAAACAGAAGTGACACATTAAATGACTAATCATTATTAACCACTGACAAAACCCAATCTTCCTTCAGTAGTTGAGTCTGGTATTTGACGCACTTCAATTTGAACTGCTTACAACTACTGGTACCTTTTCACTATAAAAAAATTTCCAAATCAGGCTAACAATCAGTCCATTCCGAAACAAGTAGAAAACACAGTCTCAAATTATCCTCCAGGTATGTAGGGTGATAAAGTCAATCTCTATAAAAATATTGTAAGAAGTTCGCAAAATGTCAAACATTTGACATTCAAACTGCGGCTATCAAGTATCATATACATGATACCACAGTATTAAATCATAAACAGGGTGAGTCTCACATCAAATTGTTCAATAATTCACCAGTCAGAGGATGTCAAAATGATTCAAAAATGTTTCTTCACTCGTTCAGGCAGAACACTGTCCTGCGCACTTTTCAACACAGACAACAGTCCATATTTCTTCCCTTTCCTACTAAAATAGTTTGATACAACATCAGTTTCATCACTAGCTGATGGAGCTCTTCCTGCTGTGGTTGGTAACACATTCTCATTTGCAGACAGAGAAACAAAGAAGGCAAAAGGTACCAGCCATAAACACACGGTAAAATAGGCCAGAACCTGAAAACAGACATTTACATGTTTTAGTTTCTTATGTCTTAATTGCTTGAACGTGTATGTGCCTACTCACATTTCAATGATCATTTTTCATTTAGGCATATAAAGTGTAACCAGAGAACTGATCTTACGAATGGATTTTTATATTCTATAACATCACTTAAGTTAAAACAACAAACAAAAAAAACTTACTTCATTTAAGATCAGTAAATATTAGATGGATACAAAGTACTAAAAATTGCAAAATATGTCTTCAACTTTTGCAAGAAAAAATAAAATAAAAATCAATTTTTGACACACTTGGTACTCCATATATCAAGAAAATTATACTAGGATGTCTTAAAGGTACTAAATTGTATGGGGCATCAATTGTAGTGTATTGAAGTTAACAAATAGAACTTACTAAACATCATACAATACAGCACTGATAACAATTAACAAGCACCTGGATAAGTTCCTGACACAGGCTGATCTGCATCATTTTACTTATCAAATCCAGTTAATAACGAAGTGTGTATAAAGCATTGTTACTTACCTCATGAAATGGATGGTACACACTTGTAAAATAGGAGAATGCCAGATAATGGTTCAATATAACTGAAGCTGAAAAAAGAAATCAACAAGACTGGTACATCTACAGGGTGTTTACAAACATGCAGACAGAGGAATACATTCAACATCAGTTCTAAAATTAGAACCAGTGTTAGCTTACTGTGAAAGATTACCATTACTAAAACGATGAAACAGATGCAGTAAACATCCTACATTGCTATCCAAACACATGAACAAAGTTTTGATAAGTTTTGTAGATGAAGAATAAAATGAAATTGAACAGAACAATGTTCTTTGGAACAACTGCAAGATTTGAATCAAACTATGAAGAAAACTCAACTTTATATTTATAACAAACATCATAGTAAGTTCAATAATTTAGATACAATAACTAACCAACTGATCCAATAAATCCTGGTGATGTCAAAAGAAAGTAAGGAAAGTCTTTTAATAGGATAAAATATGCAGCATTTCCTATTAGTCCAAATAAGATACTGGAGAATGGTAAATCTTCGAATAACAGCAGACATAGGTACACAACTGTTGTTATCTATAATATAATAAATTAAAGAAATTAGTATAGTAACAATGTAAATAGGCAAATAAAATCACTTCAAGATTCCTGGACTACATAAATAACTTGACTTATGTAGAAGTTATAGCAGAATTTTTAATCAGACGATAAGTCTCACACATGGAAGACAAATATTTGTTATATAATCTTCAGTTACTCATCATTATGATTAATACTACATACATAAGAGTCAAGCTTCAGGCCTGTTTGTTACTTAAAATGCTGGATAATGTTTTACTGGTTCATTATTATATGCATTTGTTCAAAACAGACATACGTGTATTTATTTATTATACATACATCATGAACTTGCATGGCCATTACAATACACAAAATTTGTGACTTAACAATTACAATAAAAAAAACTTACACTGATTAAATATTGAATTATTTTCTTGGTAAAAACTGTGTATTCCTCAACAAGTTCAGCCAAATAGTAGAGTCCTGCAGCTGTAAAGATACCAGTATTAGAAAAATATTGCATGTTTACATAGAAACATAGATTTTAAAATATGAAAACTATTTAGTATTGTTGATAAGACTATGAGGGTTTCTGTATAACAGGTAGATCTGAAATATAAAGAATAAGTTTTTATTTGATTTTACATACAGTGTGTTATTTGGAGTGTTAACTGTTATGTCTATATATAAAGAAAAATGCTTTTTTCAATGGGGTCATTTGGTGACCTTCTGGCTTTAACGGTAGCAGAAGACCCTAGGTACCTGGGTAGAACCAACGACCTTCTGTAAGCTATCTCAATAGCTCCCTCAATCCTCATACATGAAATTTGTTCTCTAACTTATTTAAGAATGATCATATCTACGTCTGTTAAAAAATGAATTAGAATTTCATTAATAGCAGTCACAAGATAGATATTTTGACACAAGTTTCACGTCAAATTTTCAATAAGAGCGTAAATTGTAGATTAAACTTAATCTTTTCAACATCGTAATTAAATTATCTTTCTTGGACAACTCATCATCAGTCGCGAAATTATATGACACTTTGATTTTACTTACCAATTGATAAAGTAACAAGCACGATTTGGACGCCTAGCGCAATCCAGCTCAGTAAATATAAGAACCACATTTTTCTTGATCGAATAAGCAGTTAAAGTCAGATTTTTTCAGACCTTCGCTGAAATGTCAAATCTGACGCGTCCGTAACTTTAGTACGAAAGTGTAATGCACACGGTCTACGATACAGGTTAAACGCCTATAAAATGTAGGCGTAAGTACGGTAAATTTTAAGGCCTGATGCAGTCTCAGTGACATGTTACTCCAAAAAAATTGTCAATGCATTATTGATGTAGAATATACTTGGTTTGTTAAATTTACATACATGTATCTCACAAAGAATGTTATTTCATTTTGCACATTTTTTTCTTCAAATGACTGCTTTTATGTACATTGTTCTTTCTGAATTTTGTAATTTGTGTAGATGTTTTAGCCTCAGTTTGTAGATGATGTCACGGTATATGAAGGGGTTCCAAATGAAGTGGCATTGGCCAATAAAGGCCAGTTTAATGATAGTTGTATGAAAGTGCCGGCATTGTTCATGCTGATCTACTTAGGTGGGACTAGAATTAACAATGAAACACAATATAAAATAAAAAGATATATTTATATCACAGTAAAGTACTTCAAACAATCAATAATTAACTGATTCATAGAAGTAATCTGTATAACATATCATATAACATGAAACAAACACATTCATATTGTAACAATCAGAATATTTTAACAGTATTGAAACATACTTGCATATCTGTAAAGAATTATATGAGGACATTTGTTTTGCACAAGAAACAAAACAATATAAACAAATACATCACACTTTAATACTTAAAAAATAAGGTTAAAGTTATAACAGAGTATAAAAAGTTAATTTTTTGTAGTATGGAAAAATATATATCCTGTACGAATGTCAGCAAGAAGTGAAATCATGATGGGAAAATCTGAAAAATCTTTGTTGTCAGTTAACAAAGTTTAAATTGTATCATGATAAAAAGAAAATTGTTCTTTACTACAGCACAAATAAGATTAAAATTCTACATGCCAAATCACACGTTTTGGGATCCTAAGAAAAAATATCACAAGATCTTAGGCATGTTATTAAAAAAACACACAATTTATAATGTAAATAAACAATGTTCATCAACCTATAATATGATATTGAATTATTTTTGCAGCTCAACACTGGCTGAAAATTGAAAATGTTGTCACTATGTAAAGCTCTGCCACAAAGAATAATATCCCGTAATGTGGCAAATGAAATGAAGTTTTATGAATATCACGCATAAATATACGAAAATGATGATTATGACAATAAGGCACTAGCTATTTCTCAGCTTAATTTAGATAATATTCTGATTAAGCAATACAAAAAATAAGACAATAATAAATAGTAATACTTCTAAATAATGAGATGCAAACTGATATAACCCTGTATGCCTACTTACCATAAAACCAGATGTTTAATTAGTAAAACAGAACCAACAAAACTGATTAAATCACTTATATACCAAAAGCACCAAACACAGTATTCATACAATCAGAGTAAAAGGTAAAAATACAATTTTTCATGCAAGTAATTTTCTTTTGGCCTAAAAAAAAGGTTTGTTTCCTGTTACCTGACTGACCCAATATTTTACCCGCCGACTCTAAAGTTTTTACGGCATCCAAATCTTAGTGCTATATTGTAATTTTCACACCTCATTAATATTACAGCGCACATATTCCCATACAGTGTTGCCGATATATGTAAAAAAAACATAAAATAAAAAGAATCCCTGCCTACAGACATAATTTTTTGGGCATGTAACTGAAAACAAACCTTTTTTTGTTTAGGCCTTATCAGAATTTATCACATTGAGCTACTTAAGTGAGGTAAAATTTCAAAGATTTAAACTCAAAATGCAGAAAGAGGACAGAAAACAAATTGACAAATAAGAACATAGAAACTACAAAATAGTCTACGGCAGTGTCAGAGTAAAAGCAAGTAAAAAGTTCATAACAAAAAATGCACAAGAAAGTAAGAATAGTTGGGGGCCATTGTTTGTCATTTGTACAAGAACAGAACATTAACATAAGATGTGACTTGAATTCTTTCCTATGATGAATAAAAAAATAATAAAGCAGCATTAAAGATAACAACATAACTGTATCTGTATACTGTAATATGCTTATGTAGAACAGAGAAAATCAGTGTTCTGTCTCAATGGTGAAGATTACATAGTGCCAACTATAAGCCAAACAATATTTCATGGTGATAATGTTGCCTTTTTTAATGTTATCAGATATAAATCTTGGAAAATATAAAACTATAAATGTGATAATAGTGACAGTGACAATATACACTTGCGAACAGAAACAAACCATCAATGTAAGGTGTGAACAATTCAAGTATATTCGTGACATAGTTTACCTCCATAATAAATCCTAACATGATATTTATACGCAATAATGAAGCACAAATAGACTGCAAAAAAATGAACAAAAAGATAAAATCTGTAATTATTTCACAACAACTGATTTACAAGGCACAATTTAAATGCTTTTTTATATAAGTTCACAAAAACTTATCCCATACAGCACTGTAAGTACCCATAATTAACTCATATAAACACGAAACAGCAGGCTTCTAGCAGAGCAATCTCTTTTAAAAAGGCAAAATAATTTGTACGATGCATTAACAGAACATTACTCAACTCAATTCAAATGGTATCACCAATATGTATGCATAAATGTGCTTGCAAAATCATTTTTGACTAAGCTTGATTAGAAAATAAATTCTCATACTTTAGACATGATCGAATTGTACCATTTCATAAAATTGTCCGCCAACATACATGGAAATTATAATCACAGTGGCATTAAAGTAAATATCCAAAATTACAGCCTCAGAATTAAGAATGAGAACTCCATGTAATGTTTTTGTAACTCTGAATCAATTAACTAAACGTTTCCACAACATTAGACTGCAACGTCTGTACCATTACATTGCCAGGTTTACATCCTATATAGTTCCGATACTAAATTCATCACCTTGTATATCTGGGAATGTTTCGGGCTTACTCATCAAACGCATTGACTGTAAAACTTTTTCTCGGGGGAATTTCACAGATGACCAATTACTGGATGACGTTGATCTAGTATTTGGGTGTGAATCTAGAATACTATTGGTCTCCAATAGTCTCTGACGTTCCTTTGATAGCGGCTTTTTAGATGCAGATGCTACATTGAAAACACTAGGTCCACTGTTCAGACTATTCTTAAACAGAAATGATGACATGTCATCACAAAGATGGAGGGAGACTTCACTTTTACCAGTTACTTCATCGCCATACTTCTTCTTTACCTGGACATCATGTATATGTCTAGGTTTAAACACTATAGGACGTTCTGAAACAGTTGGATCTTTTGATAATACTTTCTTCACCGTCTCCTTCGGTAAATTTGGTTTCTTCAACTTCTTCTTCGTATCAATATCTCCTTGTTTAACATCTTTCTTATACAATCTGGGTCCATGCTTGCCATCGTAGAATTTAGGAGCAGATTCAACCAGAGGCATTTTAGTGAAGTCATCTCTAGGGTAATCATCAGTTAAATTTGTAATGTATGGAGGATCATCCACTTTTAGAGGAATCTGCCACCTGTTTGGATTCACATAACCAGCACTTTTAGCTCTTTGCTGCTCCACTTCTTGTTGGTCTGTGTTTTCAGGACGTTCATGAAGACCCGAATCAAGGTCCTCAGTGAAACTGCTGTAGGTAGTCGTCTTACGACTCAGAGGTGACATATCACGAGGACGTGAAGACTTCCATGCAGGCATAGAATCAGGATGGCGATCTTTCTTCTGCTCATTTGACCCGGCACTTTTGGATTTCATACTATTTGGTTTGAAAAGAGATTCTTGGCTTGGTTTTACTGACTCTTTCTTCTCCTTTTCACGTTCTTTAAGATGTTTAGGTACAGTTGGAACATTATTTTCCATCCTGAAGAAAAAAAACATCCAGCATGATATACATGTATATACATATAATACAGAACAGAAATGCAACAAACAATCAATATATATATATAATATATATATATATATATGCACAGATCAATGTGACAGATGCAGAAATGTAAGTATGATAATTTTAGTTCAAATTAATGAAATAATCATCAGTAGTAAGCTCCAGATTATAGGCAAACACACTCAACTTTAAATGAAATGCAACCAGATTCTTTTTACAATAAGAATGTCCAAAGAAATCGCAGAAACTTTCTGTACATGGTAGGAAAGATTTGAAACTGAAAGTAAAGAAATCACAATTTAGATAAATCCCAGTAATGTAAGAAGTCATATCCATAGCATTAAGTATGCCTACCCCTTCTTGGACAACCATGCTTTGAATTCTTCTTCACTGTAATGTTCATTCTGAGTTTTAAATTCAGCTTCTAGTTCCATCTCTCGTAATACTTGTTGCATCTTCAGTTTCCTTAATTGTTGCATTTCCTTGGCAATATTGTCTTTACCCTGTTGCCACATTTCAGCAGCAATAATTCTGTAACAATAAAAAATTTCAGTACGATAGATCGAGAATGTGAGGCATATGCTAAATAACGTAACAGCCCTGGACAAGTTAAATTGACTAAAGAAAGGCAAAAAATGTTTAAATTATTCCAGAGAGAACATTTATAATTCAACAATAATATGAAAAGACATAGTTCTTTCATACCTAGCACATTTCCTATGACCCCAAAGTTTAGCTAGATCAAGAGGAGTATGTCCACGACAATCTTCCCCATCAATCTTTGCTCCATGATCGATTAACATCTTCAAACATTGGACATGACCTTCACTGGCAGCCTGATGTAATGGTGTTATGCCATCATCATTTCCACTGTAACAACATAAAATACCGCAAAGTTTGAAATAGTTCATGCCACTAATTACTTATCTTGAGGGTTTCAAGCGTGGCCTTACCCCAGCCCTCATTTTCCGCCCCTGAACGCCGGACACAGTGTTTTTAACCATCTTTTAACTATAAATAGTGTCATCTTAACCTAACACTATCACACTTTTACTTCATTCTCACTTTCATTACTTTTGAAGTCTCACTTTCACAACTTTTACAAACTTTTATTCTGCACTGACGCGCACCTGCAAGTCTATACTCGCAAGAGGGTCAAGCAGTATCTATAGATAGATAGATAGATCTTTAAATATTTATTTAAGTGCAGCTTTTCAGAGTAAAATGTGCAGCATCTTCTTCAGATATTTAGGAAATAAGCAAAATAAAACATTACAGTATTCACAGTATTAGCTCATGTTTTAAAAGAAAAAATCAGATGACTGGTGTACATTTATAGCAGATGAATATCAGAGTTGGAGCATGAAATTTTATTTATGGATTGAGGAGTGTCCTATTCAATATTATGACTTGTGAATGTTCAGATCAATACAAAAGGATTGCCAGACAATCAAAAGCTAATCAAGTTCCATGAAAAGTTTTGATATTTTATTTAATGACAATGAGTAAGATGGAGTTTCATTCAAACACTTACACAGAAGAATCTGCTTTTTTATCCAGTAAGTATTGAAGACATTGAATGGCTCTCTTTCCAGTCTGATTACTTATACACAGATGAATAGCTCGCCATCCAGTACTACTCGGTAAATTGATGTCAAACTTATACTTTTCTATCAACAGTTTCAGACATTCTAGACGTCCATGAATGGCTGACAGGTGCAGAGCAGTTAGACCCTGAAAGTTAATGGACATAATATAAGTAAACACGTCTTGTAATGAATTCTATGGGTAGTCAAACGTAGAAAATACTTCAGTGTCAGAATAGAGACATGCATAATTATGAGTGTGTGTTGCAATGACAACAGGCTATCAAAGACATTACTTAATATACATGTATTTTTAGTACAACAAAGGACACATTCTTACAATGTGTACATATTCATACAAATTTATGGGTATGCACAATAATGTACATATCTGTACACGTTTCGTACTTTGGTCATTTTTTTTTCATACTCTCAATCATTGAATAGACAGCAGAGTCAAATTCTAAGGATTAACATATTTTAAACATAGGGAAGTTTGTCAAATTTTACAGTCATCATATGAGGGAAATAATCAAACACAAAAACATACATTTATATCATATTGATAATTTGTCAACACACTGAACGAGCACCTGCTAGCACAACCGTTCGAATTGCACGCCAATTATTGAAGGAATCATCAAATGAGTATAAGATAAATAGTCTGTAACATGTTTCTATGACCAGCAGTTGAAAATAATTGATGTATTACATTTTTGTCATAATTAATTTGGCCCTTTTCGAGATGTTGGTCTCTCAAACTTTGACGTAGCCACTCAACATCTCCTATAGCTGCTGCCATAAACTCATCATCTTGAATTTTCTTATCATTGCCGACTCGTGTTCGACGCCGACGGAATGGTCTAGCAGAACCGGAGGCTCCAGTCTGAGTTTGTATTTCAAGAGACATCGCCAACTCATTTAAATCGAAATGAGCACTATCCGGTTTCCATGTTGCAAGTAAACAAATGATCCGTTTGTTTCTCTACGCCATATCAGTTCTTTATGTTAACCGAACGGAATACACCGAACGGTATTGGGTGAAAACATATTCTACTTAGGTGCACCACGTTCCATCGGCGTAAACGCACGATTGGTAGTGAACGGTTTACCGCGTAGATAAAAGCAAATACCTAGCATAGGTCTCTGATAAAAGGTAATCACATTTCAACAATAAAATAACATAACACGATATTTTACTTTAATGCTTAATGGTAACCACGAGACAGAAAAAAAACTTGATTTTATGCTATACCAGGATGGACAGTCAATATATACATATATCGGAGATTATATAGAGTCCCTGTATACATTTGTATATGAAAAAATGGAGGGAGAGAATTTGTGTGTAATGATATGATTTCCAGACTGCATTTACCATCCCTACAACAGAGACAAGGACCAATCAAACATGTGAACGCTTCAACAGTAGACCATCACTCTGTTTTAATTTGCTGCTATTATTGTGCTGGACAAACACAGACGGACACCTTCTCACCAAGAATCCAATTTTTTACTGGGTCCCCGATACCATGGTTACTGCTCAGATGTCTGAGTGGGAGTAGCTGTTACTTACATAAATTTATGTTTAATATTTTTAAAATCAGCCCATTTTCCGCCTCACAGCGACGTCGAACTGCCATCAAATGAATCATTCATCCAGCATGAACGCTGACCATTTCAGCATGGATTGTGTAAAAGTTTGTACGTACAATCGTCAGACTGAGCATTAAATTGATTTTGCAGTATATTCCAGTGCATGTATTGACCCGGATGTTATCTGCTCTATGTCAAGTTAAGGCTTATCATACCAAATTCAGAATTCAAAAATAAACAAAGAATGCACTGTTAAAACACCGAACACCAAAGAAAAACAGAATACGTATGCGGCATAAGTAATTTTTTATTTAAAAATTGAAATATACAATACAAGTACAGGGTGTGCTATTATAAGCCGTTAATACTACACATACAGGTTAATATTATGTCACCTCATAATAATTGTGACGAGCTTTGCTTACCATCGAATGAATTTACATAAATGGATAAAATGTATTAATTCCTTTTATCTTCGTCATCAATATCAATACAGACATTATTAGAGACGCCCTGAATGTTGTTTTTGTTGTTATATTTAGGAAACAATGGAATGAACTTCAGCCATTTTTGACGTTTGAGACATTGTGGTACGGGTGGTTCGTACACTTCCTCGCCTTCTATGAATAGAGAGTTTTTGTCTTCAATATCAGGATTCTTCCAAGCAGCAATTCCGCGTTCCTCATCAGTACCTGAATTTACATCAAACTCCGATACAATGTTAAGCCTCTAAAATACTTTGTCTTTAGTAAGTGCGACCCTAAGTGGATTCTTTAAAATCAACATGTCTTTATGTTACTTGATAGTAAACGTTACCCAGATGAAAAAACAAACATAATCATGTTTAATTTCCATTTTTTATCACTAAATGTAAAGTTAAAATAAATACGTAAATTATCATGCTCATAAATTCCAAAGCATAACACAAACTTATTAGGAGGGGTGGTCTAAAAGTTTGAGGTTATTCCATGTAAATTTTGTAGTATACTGTGAAACATAACAAAACATATATTGATTATATTACTTTTTTAATGCATTAGTAAATACTTAAAATATTCACTGACCACGGGAGCATTGTTGTCTCATTTATTTTAACAATACACACCTCTGATTGTATTATCCATGAAGCAAGCGATGAAACCACCCAGGAAGTTAGGATTGCCCAGAAACATGGCAATCACTTGGTCGAAATCCTTACTACCTACAAATACATATTAGCAAATCTTATGAAATGACGTGCAATTGTTTTGGTGAAAGCATGAGGTATCTCTGTATCTTACAATAAAATAATTAATACTAATTCTAATACTTGTACATGTAATTAATTCCAAAATAAACAACATATACATGTATATGCATATCTCCTTATTTATGTATATAATGTATTTCATATACTAATAACTGAGCTCACTTTTACCATGATTCGAATAGTATATGATTTCAGTTAAAATCTACCAACACCAAAGCAAAATTACCGTCAGCAACTCATTGTGCTGTTATGATGAACTGTTCATGGGCCAAATACATAGCTGATTTTGACGTATAAGTAACAATGCAGATTAGTTAAATTATGACACATAATGTTTTCCTTTGAATTCCTTGGATTTTAAATACAAATCATTGAATATTCATTGTAAAGATACATAGAGAGAATAGAATATTTTAGGAGTCATGAAATCTGAAAGTTACAGTCATATACCGGTAATAAACAATACAATCACCTGTATTTATCGCGCTCGCATTATCTTCAAGCCATGTAGGTACTAACAGTCCAACAAATATGGCTGAACCAATGATAGATAGATTTCTTGTAGATCCCAGATCCAACACTTTCAAGTTTGAAAGATTCACACCCACAAAAACCCCTGTAAAATAAGCTGGAAGGTTACCTCGTCAAACCCCTTGTGCAAACATTGTACAATGTATACGAGAAGTAATGAATATACCAATGGTAAAGCAGATCTATTATACGTAAATTATGATGAACTGAGCACTAAAGATGGTTTTAACGAGGGTCAGCACAGAGAAGAAACAAAGAATTTCTAGTCGTAATCTGATGAAAACTATTTTTAATCATCCACTTCATTGTTTAAGTTTGATAAGTGATTGTCAACAGTTGTTTACAACAATACTCGACAAGATAGTTCAAGACGAATGTTACAATGGTAGAGCTTATGACGGAATAAGAAGTCAGATGTTGTTCATGTTGTATATACCTATGATAGTGATTAGCGATCCGCCTAAAACTGGGTATGGTATGCTCACAAACACGGCTGATATCTTGGCTAATACTCCAAGTATCATGTATATGATTGCTAGAGCAATAAATACATGTCGACTGGCAACCTGCAATAATATATCAAACAATAAGAACATTCATGAATGTACAGTAAGTTATAATTTGCACAGTTTTATCAACAACAGTTTTGTCATATCCTAACATAGGCATGCGCAGGAATATTATTACTGGTACTATTATTACAATAACAGTTACTGTAATGCACTAGAAAGATGTCAAGTACTATTTATACATCTCAAACAATTGTTTATCGTATGTTGCACACTTATTAAGAGGATGTCACGAATCACTCACCCGCGTCATACCGATGGCACCAATATTTCCCCCGTATGTTGTCGTGGCGTGAGCTACACCAAATGTTCCTGAGATCATGCTGAAGAACCCTTCCACGGCTATACCACGGTTCACGCTATGACTGGGTGGGGGTGGTATTCTGCATATTGCTGCTGTAGCGTAATAATCACCAATAGAATCCAGTATAGATGTAATAGTCGCTATAAGGAAACCAATCACAGCATTAACGCTGAACATGGGCAATCCAAACTGTCCTGAAATATATGATTTACCAAATTATATCAAAAAGAAAAACAAACAAAGAAAAAAAACCCGAAAAATTGTACATGTACATTCTACAATGAATGATCACGAGTTTCGTGACGATATCTGTCCATGTATCCGAAAACATGCATATTAATACAATAATACCCGTGGACCTGCATACAATAATTAACATAAGAAAATTGAGATTTGGTAAATATGAAAATTAGTCTTCACGTATTCATAATATCATGAGAAACACATTGCTTTTCATTGAATACAGATAAATTAATTATATCCATGTACATGTTGTTATACCTGGGTGAGGCACGTAAAACCACCCGGAGTTAGTGATAACATCAATCCGGGCGTCAGTTCGTGCATTGTACTGTATGTTGGTTTTATCATCCGGAAATGCACCGGATACTGTCATTATACCACATACACCCCATCCGACCAATATAGATATCATAATCTGTAATAGAAGTCAGCGAAATATACTGTATACAAGAACATTAATTATAACGTTAATTATAAAATTTATGTGCCATTATCCATATCCTCATTTATCATCAGTCAGGTTCTTCATGGAGAAAGTCTAATTTTGGACAATCAAATTATGAACTTTAAAACAAAATCTAATGACTGTGAGGGTTATATTTAAATCAAAGTGATGTACAGTGCGTTATGTACAACGGACAAATATCAAATCGATAATTTTGTATACTGTTACACACTGACGAAAGACTGCGACATTCCTTGTTCTGAAACAAATCATTACTTACTCCGAATACTTGATGCAGCGGATATCGAACCATGTGGAAACCCTTCATTCTGGTCCACACAGGTATTGGCATAGGTTTGTGACCAAGATACATAGATAAAACCACGCTTACACCCCATGTCCTGAAAGTTCAGAAATATAGTTTTATAGTAATAGCAACTACTCTAAATTTCTACAACGAATTCAAGAACGAACATTTTTATGCTTTCAACTTCGTACGTAAGAATGGTCCACAATAATGGGTTTAGATTGTCAACAAGAAAATCAAATTTAAGATAAATTTGATAAAACATAATGTTATTACAGACTTCATGGTAACTTGTAATTATGTACATTGCATATATTTTGCAGTACGAAAGTTAATAAAGAACATGTCAAAATTTTAAGTAATAGATACTAACAGCATCGCAATTCCCCAGTGCACTTGTGTGTAATCCAACGCCGGTTTCACAATATAGATACCGATTAACAATATTGTCGGCACGATGGTTACCGGCCCTATAAATCTAAGCAGGAGACCAACAATACCAGAGGCTCCAACGAAGAAATGAATAAAGCCAACAAGAATGAGTGGACCCATCATCTAAAAATTGAAATATAACGGAAAATATCTGTCTCCAAAAAACGCACAAAAGTGATAAAACATGATAAATCACGCATTCAGACCGTCAAAACACTTAGAAGAAAAAGATTATGTGACATCGAAAGTCATGGTATAATTAAAATACTGATCTTAAACCTTAAGCAACTAAATGTTTGCTGTTTTTTTTTTATAAATTTTCATCATTAAATGCTACACAAACCTCTCTGATACGAAGGTCTGAAAGATCAGCCTTCAAGTCTTCCAGTGTTCTGGTTTGGTTAAGAACGTCTTCACCTGTAACACATGATTCACTGAATTCGTGAACACACAAAACTGTCTGTGAAAACCACTTTGAGACGATATGCTTGTATGTATATTCAATTTTTAAAGAAACGACATTTATACGAAACACGAAACATCCAATCATTGAATTTACCATTTTGACTGTTCACAGGTGATGTTTTCAAACATGTATAGCTGTATTAAATCTAAAGTACCTATAGGCAACTTTCGAATGGCAGTGGTTATGTAAAAAAACTGCACTATAAACATAGAGATATCGAGCGATGATACGTGTTGTAAGTTACGTCTTTTTGCCAGAAATCAAGTAAAGTGATCAACAAAATGACTTAAACTTCTAACAAAAATGTATTACATTGTAAAATGGATATACTTTATGAATACATGTACTATACATGTAGTATTCGAGTATATGTATTACAATATTAAATTCATATATGTTTACACACAGGTGATACCTATATCATGAACAAATATGACTGACAAGAAACAATTACTTCACAAACCTAAGGTCTCCAAACTGACATCACATCTTGTTGGATCCATTTCATTGAGAGCGATAATCGGTATAATATAACTTGCGGTGGGCCCCTGATATACAGGTAACCTTACACCAAACGTCACTTGAACCAATGTCGTGATTCCAGATAGAAACAAGGCTGAACTGATCAGCTTCAGTTTAAAATCATCATCGTCATCAGCACAAGCGGCTTTTGCCACAAGCAATGGAAGGATGATAGAGCCAACTATTGATAAAAGACTTTGCTGAAAGCACAAACCATACTATGAACAAATGGAGGTGACATAATATTAGTAGACATGAAATTAAAGCAAGTACACTGATTTGGCTTTAAGATCAACCTAGAGGAAGATAATAAAATTGTTTTGTGAACTTGTAATTTGTATCAGTACTACTATAAAAGACTTTGCTGAAAGCACTAACCATACTTTGAACAAATGGAGGTGACAGAATATGAGTAGACATAAAATTAAAGCAAATGCACTGATTTGGCTTTAAGATCAACCTGAAGGAAGATAATAAAATTGTTTTGTGAACTTGCAATTTGTATCAGTACCACTATGAAAGACTTTGCTGAAAGCACTAACCATACTTTGAACAAATGGAGGTGACAGAATATGAGTAGACATAAAATTAAAGCAAATGCACTGATTTGGCTTTAAGATCAACCTGAAGGAAGATAATAAAATTGTTTTGTGAACTTGCAATTTGTATCAGTACCACTATGAAAGACTTTGCTGAAAGCACTAACCATACTTTGAACAAATGGAGGTGACAGAATATGAGTAGGCATAATGAAATGAAAGCAAGTGATCTGATTAGGTTTCAAGATCAACATTAAGGAAGATAACAATATTGTTTGTGAATTTATAATTTGTATGGGTACCACTGTATTCGCTATCTTTCTATCAATCTTTCATGGCCCATAACTAACCTAAAATATTTGTAGCAAATCTCTTATATCGGCTCTAGTTCTTTTTTAAATCCTTCCTTAGCAGAATAAGCATATCACGACAATTGAAAAAATTAGTAAGTACCAATGAAACGAACGTAGCTCATGTAAAATGACAGATTTTGATAAAGCATTTATACAAACAATTATAAAACTTATTAATTCATATGTAACGCACAAATGCAATGGAAATTCGTACAAATGATGCGTTTTCAATGTCAATCATCAAATAATCAGGCTGAAAAACGTTAATTTTTTTATTTCAGCGCTTACATTACCATACATCTTCTTTAATTTTACATTGACTTTTGACTTATTATCGTAAATTAAATCATGTCCGTCAATACCCGAAAACAATCCCATAATTATGTTCCCCTTATTAACAACGCGATGCATATGTACAAACTGAACTTACTTGGATGGCAAAAAAAATGGTTAAATACAGTGGTGGTGCATCACTGACTTTGTATAATATGGGCACATCAGCAGCCTGTTCTTCAATAACGTCAATATTGTCTGATTCTTCATCAACCTCCTCTACGACGTCACGCACAATCTGAAAATATATTCGTCTTGTTTTTTTTTCATATTGATGCAATAGTAAAATATATCCAATTTGTACCGGAACATATTGTAAGTCAGCGCGTTAGTTATATAGTAAAAAATGATATTTTATTGGAATACTGTTACACGGTTTTTTAGAGTACAAAATATCGCTTTAATTTTATTTAATAAATATGGGAATTTTAAACGAAAACGATTGGAGAAGAAAAATATGGTAGTAAATTGTATGAAAACAGAAGTTAATATGAATTATAAAAAGTGACCGCTACATGTCAGTACCATGGGTGGCGCCCACATCTGCATGGAGGCCAAGGAATATCGACGTAGTTTGTTTCTGACACATTTTACTTCCCCGACTGAAATTGAATGACGTTTGTTATTGACGTTTCTGTACTCGTTACGTTGGATCTCATCCTCTGAAGAAACTTTATCGCTCGCTATTGAAGCACGATGAGTGAGGCCCTCTTTTGAACCAATATCACGTTCTTCTTTCTGCATTTTTCTGTACGTAAATACAATCTTTTGTTGATTAGAAACGATAATAATCATTCAGTGATCAGAAATGTTTCCTTAATTAATTACAAGACTTGTAGAAACTGTATGCTTACAACAATAACTTAAAAAAACAGTTGCCACGGCCGTGGTCCAGTGGTTAGTGCGCTGGACTTGGAACCGGGAGATCTTGGTTCGAATCCCGGCCGCGGCAGGTCATACCATTTCATGAAAATTTGACAAAAATGTCGATTTTCCTCCGAATGTGGAGAAGTTGCAGGCTTATTGTGTACGGGTAAGTTAGTACTGGTTGGTATATAGTCCAGGAAAACTGGTTAGGTGAACCGGTCGCCGTATATAACTTAAAAATTGTGGAAAAATTGGCGTTAAACCCCAGTGACAATAAGTCACATAAAAACAAAACATAAAAAAACTGTTATTAAGTCTAAGCTATCAACGAAATATCCGCTCATGTGAAGTAAATACTAAACTGACAGTTGTCATCTTTATTTTGATTCTTGCCGTTTTCTTTGGTATATACAATACGGAAGACCGACGGTTTACCTGACCTTTATGCACGACAAACTGTACGTAAACAACAAGGGTGTTAATGACTGAAGTCACGCTCCTCAGTCGCATCCACCTTGTTTGTAAACAATATCACCATTAAATAATGTCCAGCAGGCGTGAAGATAGGATTCGTTTACATTTTTTTCCATTAACCATTTTCCTCAAACCATTACAGTACTGTCTATGTTGAAGGTCACAGTCATTATATTTTTTATTGCTATTTCATTTGTTGTCGCGGGGTTTTCAACATTGTGCTCGTATTAAGGTTTGATATTAACTCTACAGCGAAAGATAGTTACTGGATGTATAGATAGACACATCTTTTATACATTACAGGTGACAAGACATCTCAGTAATTATTGAATCTATCTAAACTGGATGGAAGCATTAATGTTACCTTAATGAATTTATCAGCATTGAATCTATCTAAATTGGATTGAAGCATCAATGTTACCTTAATGAATTTATCAGCATTGAATCTATCTAAATTGGATGGAAGCATCAATGTTACCTTAATGAATTTATCAGCATTAACTACACGAGTTGACATTTTTATACTTATAGCGAATGGGCACACTATATTACAGGTACATCACAATACAATACATTATAGAAGACAATATTTTGATCAATAGGAGTCTTTCTTTGACACTTAATTGAAACAACGAAGTGTATACATAGCAGCTCTAAACTTTTGATTGACTTAATAACTTTTACCTTGTAGATTGTGCAAATGTTTCATACATGATTCTTACTGCGCGATATTAACAAATACGGAATCATTTAGAGCGACGCTCGGAGTAACTTCTCTCTGAAATAACAGCCAGATTCCTTATCTATATTCCATGAGATATCAGCTGACATGATTGCTCTATATGATAAATTCTCTGCTCATCTCACGACAAACACGATTAGATACAAGTTGGTCATCCATTATTGAGGCAAAAAACACATTGGTTGAATACTAGTTAACCATACAATTGAGAAGAAAATGCAACATGATAAACGATAAACAAATATATAACACAAAGAAGTCATCGTGAATGTACACTTACTTATTTTGCAGTCCCTATCACATTTACAATATTATTATAGCTATGGTATAATTCAATCAAGGACACTTCTTTCTGTGCAGATATCTTTCATGACATCTAGATCAAGTTTAGTACAAATGACATTAAGATCAAGTTCAGTACGAATTTATTTGACCGTTGTTGGCAAGTCATGCGGATAGTGTCTGATACACGAAACATCAGCGTCTAATTGCCTCTCCCAACTATAGATCAGTATCTACTGCCCGACACCTTGTAATCGGTCTATCTACGTTATGGTGTTGTGAAATGAAATTATGAATCTATTTTTATTCATACAGGCGAACACATGAACATTCAAAGAGTTATAACTGGACTTTTTATAGACTGGTCTGCATTCAGATGTTAAAATAAATTAGAAATATTTTGATGTGAATAACTCGTATTCGTTCCTGGGACCAGGTAGTGCCTCATCACTAAAGGTGTTCCGTTCCGTTGGTCACATTGGGTCACTTGATTTGCTATAGTTAGAGCTGGCAGTCAGTATAATGACAATATAAACTTTATTGCAAATCAACATGAAAATAACAATTTAGAAATCATTCACTGGTATATAGTGTGCCCAATAAACGTTAGACTGTTAATATAGTTCACTACACCATTGATGTTTCCTTTCCTGTGTTCAAAGCATTAAATTAGTGCATGTCTGGGTTCCGTTGTGTCTCTTTGTCACGTGCGATGACAGAATGTCTCATTAAAGTATTATATCGTAATCGTAAATATCTTGCTGTATAGTAACTGATGGCCATAAATAAACGCATATAAAGACTAGTCAATTTAATTAGTGTTGATAGGAATGTACGGAATGAGCGAACATTTTACTTTAAGATTTCAGCCATCGTTCGTATCATTTTTGACATAATTGATCTATAAGTGCTCAAACTTTAGATCCTGTCTAACGAATGTTAATATATATTCGCCAGATATCATATTGGTAAGTTTTGGTGCATACAATGATTTAGTAGACTTAATGTCTGTTTATTTTAGCAGTTCGCGTGTAATTGAGTGCCTGAGGGTAGTAGCGTAAAAGTAAAATTTAATTAAACTATGTCATCTGATATACGCTGGCAATGGTTTCTGAATGTTGTTGCTAACAAGCAGTCATGGTTATATTCATCAAGACTGAAGTTTATTGTCAAAAAAATGGATTGTAGGTCAAACTATCATCCTGTTTTGAATAGTGGCAAAATTCTGACCAAATAGGGTTTATTTAAATGTGTCAGGCTTCTTCACACATGTTGACTAGAGTGAGAGATGAGATGGCTCACCACACCTGTGACGTGTGGTAACATTTAAATACATATATACATACATTATATGAAATCATGCATTAATGTGTGCTTATATTCTGATAATAATCATTTTCAGAGTACAGCCAACAAAACAGACCCACTTGCAACATGACCCAGCGTGCTGCTGCACTTGAATTTATTCCTCTATAATTGTACAGTATTTGAGCTATAAAATTATCCAGACTATGGTTTTGTCCTTATAACCTCTCAGAAGTAGTGAGAGACTATATGTTGGTAATGCTTATCATGTTTCGCCGACTGTACAATTACCTCCCTGTCAAAAAGTTCTCTGTTGGCCGTTAGCATACCCAGTTAGCAGTTACTCAGTTATATACCTGGGTGGTCAGGGGCAATGCTGACTTAATCGTTTGCTCAACAAAATTGGCATTGTCTGTGTTTGGGATCAGACCAGCAGCCTTTCGATCCATAGTCTAGTATCTTAACCGCTAGACCACTGTCGTCACATCATAGTCGTTTAATGTATCTCCTGCTACTCACTTGAACCCCAGGTCGTCTTGGCACTAGGATAGCCTGGTTAATGACGAATATGGTAAGAGCCAAACCACCACCCTTGCATCTATGTAACAAGCAAGTAAGCATGGTACAGTGGGGTGCTAATAGTCAAAAGGTGAATTTTATTTATTTATTCACTTAGTATAGTCAAATATTTTGAAAAATATTGCAGAATATATTAAACACTTCAATTCCCAACATTACGGATTTCCTTCAATTCAATACAGTAAACGTACTTTCAATCAAAGACTATTATTATACATAATATATGCTTTAGAGTATAGATCTTAGTTCCAATATTGTTATTACTTTTTGTTTTCTGGCTTATTCACATTATTGCTACATCAAATTCATATATCCACATAATTAATCAAAGCACTGAGAGAACTGTTGTTGGCTGGCTTTGTGAAAGTTCTTTATGAAGTTTATTGTTATACTTTTTTCCGCAAAGTCTTTTAGTGCTAACTTGACCAACAGACAACCTCGCAGATGGACAGATTGATTAATATATCTCAATGTGTGGTGCAATAAAATGACATTGCTGCCTTCAGTCCTCCTTTTTTTATTGCCTTTCTACACTTCAGTGTCATAATTAACATACTGGCAAAATCAGCAGTTTGTGTTATAAATCATATCTGGATCAGTAAGATCAGGCCAAAGTTGCAAATTGTCTTCCCTTAGATGTTTATTGTAAGGATCAGGAAAAAATCCAATTTTCTATGGCTAATTTCTCAAGATATACAACTAAATCACTGGGAAATAGTTTTCCTACATAATTTGACAAATCCACCAGCTTAGACAACTCGAAATCCTTCATTTCTGCCATTCACAAGCAATTAATGGACGCTGTTTGCATCAATTCACACACAGTTTATGTGAAGACTGCACGATTATAAAACTGTTGCCCCAGCTTCACCAATGGTTAGTTAATGGTATGCATGGTTTTAAAAATAGTAACTTTGAAATAGGCCTTATACCTGACTTAATTTGATTGTAGGGGGAACAATCCAGTAGCAAATATTAACGGGAGGCTAATGTCAAATTGCAGTAAAACGGACAAGTATTGTTGGATAGTAGTCCTATATTATATGGCCAACCAACAACACCTTCATGAGTATGAAACGACCAGCACCGACTTTATTTGATTGAAAGGTTAATCACGACGAAACAATAACAACAACAACAACAACAACAACAACAAACATGTAAAGTTAACATATTGTTGTGGATATGTTCTACATATAAAACTACAACACAGCATGCATGTTATTAAATTTTATTTACAATTCTTCAGATTGCTCTGCTTCGAAACTCAATGGTGAATTGGCGCGTTTCTGATCACGTGACAAAACATTAATACTGCGCAGACAAATAATTGATGCATGCCGGCTGTAAGTCGAATTCGTTCTTCAGTTGTGGGTTAGTTTTGTATGAAAAGACAGGGTCTTATATACCTAACCCAACAGGCGATAATCGCATTTACGTGATAACCCTAATTTTTAAAAGATGGCAACTGACATTTTAGATTTTTTGAAACAACCTAGTGGTGGATCTTAAAGGGGGAGGGCTTCTTTCAAGTTGTAGTAAGACGAAACGCATTTTCGAAATGCGGTAAATTGTCTGTCAGGTGCCATGGCAACCAGTCAACAAAAAAAGAAATGGTGAACGTCCGCATTCGGACAAACAAAAAAATGCTTTAACGTACACCAAGAAAACGTATCTGATAAAAAAATGTTTTCTCCTGATTACAAGTACTATTACCAAGAAGCAAGTTCATGCTCGCAGATATTTTTACTCTGATCTATCACATTATTGATGTACACCAATGAATAGAGTGTTGGTACAATTAGGATTATCAAGGAAAGTAAACTATGGAAGCGTATCTGACGCATTTTAAACGTACAGTGACGATTTTTTGATTTCCATGCATTGTCCTGTATTTGTCATTGTATTTTTTTTTCAGATAACACGATGCCTTATTCCAACTACGAACCCTTGTGAGGAATTACAGGAATAAAAACGACAAAATTGTCTGATTTTTTAAAATAAAAATATTCATTTTTTGTCGTATTTGATGCGCGCTTAGAGGACACATACTTTAATGTACTTCAAAAACAGACAGAGGACTGTATGAGGAAACTTGGAGTTGAATGTTGAAATATAATGCATTCCTGTCGTTAAGCATTAAATTGCTTTCTACGTACTGTTAGCTTTGGAAATTTTCCTTATTGCCTATATGATCCAACACATGCACTTTTTTTAAATTTGGGACATAAAATGACCTTTATACAAGAAATATATGAAGATTGACATGACAGTTGACGTTTTTATTGTAGAAATATATTCACGTCATGACAATACTGGGAAAAAAAACAACAGAACATCACCGCTCCGTTTTTTTAAAATATCTCGGAGGGACAGCCTTTTAATGAAAAAGTGTTATTAAGTAAAATGAATTTCAATGGATTTTACTTTTGTATCATTTTATATCAATTTGTTAATAGACACAAAATTGGTGTTCAACAATACATGCTAAAATATTCATAAGCAGTCTTACGTTCAAACACTGTCTATTAAAGACCGTTGCTTTATATTCGGGTAAGTGTTCGTTCACACCAAGCTAAAGTTGAGTTTATAGCCTTGAATATAGTTCGTTGATACAAGAAAGATATCAACAACTTTTAACCCATTGGAAACATGATATCCACGCTTATATCATCGTAACCCGGAAGCAACATTAAATTCACAGTCACCACGCGCGCACGCTGGATTGTACTTTATATTTCTCAATTAAACAGTTATATTTAAAAACGAAATGAACTATACGACTCGGAAGATAACTCTAACATCACATTATCAGCGAACTGTGTAGATTATTTCCCTTAAATATTATTGAAATTCATTCGTTTTAAATTAAATAAAAAAAAATCACGAACAAAATATTAATATTAAATGCGTCATACGGAACATGTTAAAACACAAACATATACAACAAGGGGAGATAACTGTAAACTGAGAAGAAAATGTTAAAAAATATAAAATCTTAGAAACTCTCGGTCGCCTTTCTACAACCAGAATTCTAGTTTCATGGCAAAAATTACATAAAGAAGTAGTCTGCATAAGCAAGGCAATAACAAAGTCTTGTTCAGTCAAAAATGCAAGTATGACTTAACGGAAATAGTAACATGTAGATCAATTATTTATGCCATACAATGTTACAATACAATCTCCGACACGTGGTGTTGACCAGTGATCTTGGATTTTGAATTAATAATCTGGAAACCAGGTCTTTTTTGTGAGTTAAACCCAGAACAATGCTACTCCAAAATGCAAGCTTTCAGGACATGAAAGTTTTCATTTTTTTGTTACAAATTTTACTTTAAATCAGAGCGAAACTGAATTAAACAGATAATGAGCGTGATTTCAAAATATATGTCAACAACATAAAGTATGCTATTTGTGTACCTTGGCCACGAGTGTAAACAATACATAATTGCCTATTGAATGAGAAAATAATAAAACATCATATTTATGTCCACTAAATTATGTTTACTAAATATATCATCGATTTAACATAATCTCTCATGGGCTGAAGTAGTTTGGTACTCTACTTTATAACCTTCCGCGTCTAAAAATAGTCCTCAAGATGAATTGATCGAATTCCAACCCACTTGTTTAGTGGTAAATTCTATCATCATTTTATGTCTTCGTCTTGTCAATATTTATTTTGTCGTCAAAAATGTACATCAAAACAAAGCGTGTGACGTAAATAGACACGCTTTCTCTTACGTTTAAGGACCTAATTCTCCATTAGATGAATGACCTTTACGAAGTCCAAACCAGTTTAATTGCATGTTTCCATAAACTTACTTAAAAATGAAACTTTTACGTTTAAGCGCTATATTCTTTAGTATGAATAAATTTCCATTTATATTCAAGATGGTTACATGCACATACATTGTAATTGATTTAGTTTTGATACATGCTCGGAAGCACGTATGCCGTCATGTGTAGGAAGCCGAATTTAGAAATGACAAAACAAGGATGGTAGACATGCACAAAACAAAGACGATAAAACTGTGTTTATCAAATATACTTGAGAGGGATTGTGCAATTAAAATAAGTACAATAATCATGCATTTGTACACCTTTAAAATTTCAACAGAGATTTGGTGTGTTCCAGAACACACTATGATGAAATTATAAGTATTTTGTATACGGGTATTATTAGTCACGGTATATAGGTTATCAAGAGAAAAGTAATCTTAAGTCCATTCTATTTGGAAGCGTCTAATTCCATTATAATTGTGTTTTGTCTTCTAAGTTCAGTGACATATTTACGGTTGCATACAAGGTGACCTAGAAACTGTGGTAAAACATCGTCATAAAGTAATGCTACAGTCATATAAAAGATACGATGATCTTGCGGCGTCCGCAACCCCCAAAATCATTAGGTGAAACTTTCATCATGCTCGCGATAACATTCACACAAGGCAAGTCTGGTAGTGTTTATTACAATTATCTTTTTTTCCATGGCTTTACTAGCACTACTTTAAAATGATGCCGTAGAGTCTGAGTGAAACCTTGTCAGGGCGTCAAGGAAAGCGTGCGATTTTTAAACAATGACACGACATCCTTGCAGTTGCCTTTCGATTACTGCGCGACATTACGTCTATGAATCGCACACTCGCTTCATGTTTTAACAATCTTACGGCGACCGTGGCACATGTAACTAAAGCATAAGGCGAGATGTTTATTTCCAAACATTAGTACCGCATTTCAGTTTTACGAAACCATTTCCAGTCTGCTGTCAATGCATCTCGTGGCATGTAACGACGGTAGCAGACATCACAGAACGTAGTAAGTTGGCTAATGTTTTTCACGCGCAGTAGACAGATTTCAATAAACTTTTTTTTTCTATGACCTAGTATTTTTACTAGGGGCAATTATTGATTTCTTTGAGTGATAAGAAATGCTATCGAAGTATAGAGAAATTTCAGCATAGAACGTTTTCTGTTTATGAGAATGAGTTTTAGGAAATCTACCAAATGGTATATGTCGCCAAAGAAATTTTAAGTCAAATAAAATTTCATGGAAATATTTAAAATTAGAAATATTATTTTGACAAAGTGTGAATTTTGTCACCAGACACATTTTTAGTAAGAAAATAATGAACACGGCTTCAGAAGCACTCGTTTATTTCAACAAACATTATCACAAAGCGCAATAAATATTACAGCCCAGCACGAGCACATACAGCAGCTCTTAAAAACAGTACAAGCACTAGTCGGCCAATCGAAACATTTGAACGTCAAACCAGTGTTTGAGGACAACTGGACTGATTGCAATTTTGAGAATAGCATAAAACAACATGAAATAACATAGGAAAGCCACATGCATACAGAAACCTTGAAACAAACACAAAACACTGACAGTCATATTTCATTGATATAGGTAGAGAATTGTGCATGTTTTCACTTTTATAAACTGTTTGTAACTAAAATATTTTCTTTGAATGAAGGATTTCAGCAATTCCATCCATATGGATGGGGAACAGTTTTAACACGCTTAAGAGGACAGGTGGATTGACGAGGTTGTTTGACAAAATGAACCGTGTATATGTACTCTGTAGGAGATTTGGTCCAATATATTTCAACTGGGGTGTCATTGTGTCTCGCCGTTTTATAGAGGAATTCTCGTTGCGAACCAGTGTTTCGCTGAGACACAAGATCCGTATGTAGAGAAAGACAACACAGACTCCGTCCTATCGCAGACGAAGAGTTCACATTTCTCATAGGTTGATGCTGTCTCTGAGGTAGAGAGGGAGGGGTTTAGATGTAGACTTGAACCGATGAACGCGTTACGTTCCCGCGTGTACTAGACGACTCGCTCTTGTAGTCTTTGTTCCAGCAAAGTTTTGTCTGAAAAATAATAAATACACTTTGATAACTTTCCATTTTCCGTTTACGCAGTACACATTGCGTAACAATTAAATGCATAAAAATAAACGTAAAAGAAGAAATTAATCATTTTTACGCGAGTTTTTGTTAGGTTGTTAAGGCCGTGTGTCGTTATGTCCATTCTCTGTGGGGTAGCTGCTGTCCGACGTGTGTTCTGTGTGGACAACCGTTATTTATCTAACTTAATGCCCGGTATTTGTCTTATTTAAACCATTCATTCAATGGCATTTAACCGATACAAGATACAAATGGAATGCTTTCTATGAAATAAGATGGGCGTGTGTCCATATGTAAAGTCAAGTGGTAAGGTTTATTTATTGAGAATGTAAGAGACAGGTTTTCAAATAAAATCGTATGAATAAACGTTATCTCTACTATGAAGGGAACTTTCAAACGGTTTGAAATGATTTTGTCCAAAAATAATAGCAACGTTCCGTTTATAAACTATGCTATCGTAATCACTTGTATATCTGACACCCACGCATCATTTTAAACATCAAAACAAGACATAATACCCAATAAAATACGGAGTTAATATTAGGTACAAGTAAATAGGCGGGGCTATGTACGATAAGTTATGTATAGACGTTTAATTTGTTTCATACGAAAATAATGAGCTTTGACAGTGATTAAATGAAAAATAAAATCGCATTTAATTACTTATGTACAAAATGTGTCAGTGTTAAAGCGTTTGAAATAAATGTGTTACTATTTGTTATTCTCTAGAGTCTTATTGCGTTTTAAACATGATTAAATGCACAACACAAAAAATGATATCATTATAAATCTTGTCAGATTGTGAATGTCACATCAGCGTCTAATCAATATGATCGTTGAATCCACGTGAATGAATGATTAATGTACGATCAACCAAATTTAATGTTTCTCTGACCACAGACAAGTGTACTGACTGTTGTTGGCGGGAAACTAGACGAAGGAAATAGTTAAAATACTCGCTCATTGTACATATTTAAAATTTTGATCAAATTCGTTCACCCTGAGCATGCAGGCACACAAATACATACCATCTTCATATATAAGGAATGAATTGCACTTTTAAAACTTACTTCAGGCTTTCATCTCCAAACTCGATAATATTTATACCTCATTTTATCGATACTTAGCGCGCATTTAAAGAGAGAAAACATTACTTATCTAAAGTAGGGTTAAGCCCTGTTAAAATTTATGATTTTAGATATGGAAATTACCTTGCAAAACAGTTTCGGAAATATTCGCAGTCTAGTTAATATAAAAAAGTATGAATATTTATTCGTTGCAATGCAAATGAAGCGACTTTTGGTAATCACGTACGTCTATATTATTTAAGCATGTTTACAGTGTTTCGCATTTCATTTAAAATTTAAATATTTAACAGCTGACGCAGTTCATTAAACATTTCATTTCAACGTCAGGAGAAGATTTAGAGATGACGTTGTTTTCTGGCACCATCAGCGTCTTAGAAGCACTAGTTTAGATTCCTTCTTGAATAGAACTTTTGCTGATAATATTATCAATCTAAAATGTTAACTAAGTCATTAAAATTATCTCCACTGCCGCTACTTCACAACAGTAAAAACTATCTTGATTGTCGTTCATTTGAAATGTATAAAAATACATATTTAAGGATGTTTTCATAAAAAATATGGCAGGTAACAAAGAAACAAAATAAAAAAATCAATCGTACGGCGCCAAATTTTTAATTCAGGACAAATTTATCGAATGCGAACTAGAATATATTTCCAGAATTATTTTTCCGTATCATGAATATACGCGGATAATAATTGTTTAAGGTTTCTGGAAACTTAAACCGTAAACAATTAACGTATTTTACAAGTTCCAAAGATGGCCATAATGATATATAAAAACTAAAATTAAATGATAAAGAATTTGATGCGATCATGCGCGTACATAAGTATAAACATTTTCTAGTGATTTGATAAATATGCATGTACACGTATGTTGTTTCGTGTTTGACACAAAGTATTTATTCATTTATTGAGTGACTGTTTCTCTGAGTTCCGTTTTTGTTTTTGTTATTTTTAATTTGGATGAAATTAGAAAATTACAATATCACCTCACGAGCGCCATTTACGCAACACAAACGTGCAGCTTTTGTCGGGCTGAAATAACGGTGTAACAATATATATTTCATTTTAATGACACAACAGTTTTCTAAATAATCACGCTTGAAAATTTTGACATAGAATATTTTGAAAGAGAAAAACATTAAAGAGGCCCTGAAAATGTTCGTTTTCAGAATGCAGATTTGAACATATAAAATCAGTTGAATGAAAACATGCGTATTACCACATATAAAAAGTGGTTATCCTTAAAACGGCTGATTAAGTGTCGTGACTAGCAATAAGTCAAGACATGATTCACAGGGCTTTAAAGTCAATGACTATCACACGGAGAAAAATAATCTAAAACAAATATGATTTATTTAATCATGTTTCTGGTTTTCATTAGTTTATGCAAATACTTGTCAATATACGAATCATGATTCTACTAATTTTAAAACATTCAGTCATGAATAATTTTGTTGTAAAATTCGTTCAGTGCCACACATTACATTCCATTATTGGTGTTAAATGTCTAATACTGAAGAGTTTGTCCAATCTTAATTGTTTGCATAACTGTTTAATTTTCTTTTAATATCGTCTATCGACGTGTATTGTAAGCGTCTCTCAATTGTATGTTGAACTGTTTTTGTTTTAAAAAGAAATTTTACGTCAATCTTCTGCCTACGTACAGTACTTGATGATGCGTTTTATAAAATCATTGCTAGAAACAGATAATATGACACTTGGGTAATGCTGAGCTTATTTAAAATCAAACTTCTTCAATTTATATCAATTGTCCTGAAATTCAGTTCCTTAATTTCTAAAATTAATATAAATAGTTCATGTAAAATTATGCTGATAAATCATTAAAACAGAATCTCTTTTGTAATTAAGTAATTTAGCATTTTTGCTTACCAAAATGATTGTGGAATAACCAAAGAATCGGGGAAACGGGTTTCATTCGTTTTTACAGTTTTGTAAGAAACTATGACAATTAAATAACAAATTATGGTTAAAAATGTTAAAAATACCTCAATTTTTGCCATAGAATATTGTCGACCGCGTCTCGTTTTGTTCTGAAGCTCGTCCTGTGGCGGTGTCTGTGGTGCCTACGTGAATGTCTCGTTTCTGAGGTGTGAAATCTTCCACCATACGTGTCAGCAGGCACGAGAGATCGCAGGCTGGAATCGTCCGAGAAACATGCGGCGTAGCAGAATAAATCTACGAAACAACATGATCCGTAGTAAGAACTGCTATCCATAAATGCCATCTGATGTCTGTGATTCCGATGATGGTCTCGAGAAAGCACAGAAGCTGTCAAAAGGTGGATAGAGCAGAGAACTACTGTGAGATATCTGTCCATATTATGTCACTATAGGCCGTAAAGACACTCGGTGATATTGATATATTTCGATTTAAAATGATATTTTTCACAGAGCGTACCCGTTTATAAAGTGTCCACCAAGAATGTAAGGATAGGACACTTAACAAATAGATGAACCACAAAGAATGTATAGAACATTTACTGGGAGAGTCAAAGATTGCACAAATGCAAGAAAAACACTAATAGTATAGTCCACTAAGTTATGTAAAAATCAATAAATGATGCAACTATGTTATGAGTCAAATTTATATAATTCGCTTAATTCATACAAACTGTTTATTCTTAAACAATTTTAATTAAAACTAAATAAACGACACTTTTCTAGTAATGTCATGATCATTCAAATGTTTCTGCAAGCACCGATACAATGAATTTCTATGGCCAGTATGACTATATAAGGAAGAATCTACACCCAATTTAAATACATTGCGGTTACCACAAGCGTGGGTGGTTGACTTTCATTATTGACCTTCACAATTTATTACAACTGAGAATATGGCTAACGTAGATCCTTCAAAACCAGCGAACTCTCTTACATTAATTTTGATATTAGGATAGAAAGGCTAGTTTCAATTTGTCGGCTTACTTTCAAGCAAGAGTTCCAAGATTTGTCATTTGTTGTAGCGAAAACTTTGACTTACGCGGGTAAGTTATCTGAGAAATAAAACGTGGACAAAAGTGACTGTCAATCAAAATGCATGAAGTGTTGACCAAGTGAATACAGGGTACTGATTTTTTCACCGACAAGTTCAATTGGTATGAACTGATCTACATTTTAAAATTTCTGAAAAAATGCAATAAGAATGAAATATGGACAGCGCAAGAGTGTCATAAAATAAATTCTCCGTGATAAGAACCAACTTTTTTCCAATTTCGAAAAGAAGTCGAAGCTCACGATACAAGAAGTGTGGGCGAGCTATCTTAAATGCCAGTGATTTAATATCACGTAATTTTATATTAATGTTAATACGAAAGTTAATACAAGATTTTGTTTGTTTGTAGTGTAAATAAACCGACAACAAATGAAGATAAAACTGTAGCAATTAGATCGTTATGTTATGGGGTAGTCTGTTTATTCAGGAAGGCATTTACCGAAGTTATCTTCCAAGTTTTTTTATGCAAGATACCGTTCTTAATAATGGTAATGACATCGGTCCTCAGGTCAGAATGGAAGTTGTGTTCTTATCAATGATACACATGTTGACGGTATCCTTCTAAAAAGAGAAAAAAATGCCATGTCGCACCAAACTCGGATCATGTTCATTGAAAACTTTTCTTACCATCTAAGTCTAAAATGCTTTAGTCAATTGACCTAATCCGAAAACTTATTCTGACACAAGTATTCTGCAAGTATGAAGGAATTATGAGGAAAATGATTGTTTGTTAGATAAATAGCTCACGTATTCTTCTCTCGCAAGAATATAATGTATCATCTTTTTTATATTACAGAGGACTGAACATTAGGACAGAATCTGACTGTTCAACTGCACTGCTGGAATGTTGTTACTGTCTACATGTGCTAAAACAAAAGCACGATTCATCAAGACTTATAGCCGTCCAGTATCAAGTTTTCTTCAAATACAAGCATATAGCACAAGAATTATTACAGTCCAGCAAGAAACCTTCCCCAAATATTGGCATAAGCATCAAGACTTATTATAAAAGTCCAGAATAAAGCTTTATCTAAAATTGATATTTCTGTTTTGTAGCCTCAAAACCTATAATGCTCTGTTTTATATTCAATAAAATATCATATCGCTGGTCGTTATCTGGGCCGGTACATGTCACTCCCACTCAGCCAGCAGAATTAATGATTGAAAGTGACGGCGAAGTAAGTCATTTTCTTTTATTATGTCTGAAAATGAACAATCCGCTTCATATGGGTAGCAACGCATATTTGTGTTTTGTATTGAACATGTATGTTATTGAATCAAGCATGAATCAATACCACATGATTTATCATACAGGTAGAATATTCTTTTGTATTTTGTTGTAAGAAGATCATTCCTAATATAAATATGACAAGGAAGACAGCTTAGAAGAGTATCTCAATGTAATTTCATGTGGCACGAAGTTATGTTAATAAAGTTTAGGTTAATATTATTGGTTACTAATTTCACTTTCACAATTATTGGTAATACAAGCGTATATCTGCAACATTTTGTAAATATAACACTTTTTTAGGAGTGTGATATTAATTTTAATTTTCGAAATATTAGCTACTTGTATAATTGTGCTGTTTTCAAAAAATGTCATGACTACATTTTAGCAATATGTACAGTCAATTTCCTATCAATCTACAATCCCATACAAAAGATGGTAATGGACTATCAATACCAAAAGGCCTTCAACTATGGAAATTATGTTTGGTGTGATGTGTAAGGAATGGAGCAAAGTATAGCCGCCCTAGATGTCACTAATGTTCATTTTACTGACACAACACTGAAACCATTGCAGTAATATGATACTGAATGTGCCTCTTAACAAAATCAGGCCAGCACTCCCAAACAAGTGGTGTTTCTCTCAAGAGATTTTAGCTCATGAATCGCGAGACTGACTAAGCCTCCTGGAACAATGACACAGGATAAAAACAACACTGAAACCATTTTGTCGAGGACATAATCTGTTTAAGTACGATTTTTAGAACAACACATTTACTTAGTGCAATAATTGATTGTTGGCTTTGTTTGTCTGTAACTATCGTCAGTTTCTGTTGTTTTTTCTTGTCTGACATGTTTAACAATCAGTTGTGTACTTTACTGCCAATTTCAGCACACGGGTAAGGCGTGATAGACAAAATAACTTGTCATGCATGTTAATCATGACTGTGTCGTGTGTTAGTCATTTACAGTGTCGATTTCATGTCCCTGGTCCTTCATTCCACGTATTTAGCACACGAACATTTCATGGAGTACTATATATTCAAAATGTACTTTATTGTGTTGTGCTTTTTGTGTTAAATGTACTTCAGCAGTATTCAATTTATTGTTCAGTACAAGAGTACTAAGAGGGGGTGAATTATAGAACAGTGCAATGTCAAATTAATATTTTAGAATGGCAATCTATTGATACACAGGATGTCCTCCAACGACGAGACCATGTTTAGTTCATACACAACTGTAATTTATCACAAAGAATAAAGGCAATTTAAAAAAAATCAATGAGCTGATTTAGCGAGAAAAAAAAATCACAACATTATGAAATTACCCAAGAGCAAAGGTGAGAAAGTGACGTTGGAAATATTTCTTAAAAAAATGCTGACGCAATATTTTGAGATGAAGCAGCATAAAACTGTACCCTACGACTCTAATACATGTAAAATGCAAATAAATATGACAAAAACATCAAGGAATTTGATAAAATTAGTTGCTAATATATAACTCTTTTGCCACATTCAAAACACTTTATATATGCTACTCTTTAAGACCACATGCAAATCACTTAATGTACATATTTGATAAAATCACCTGATCTATGTTTACTTATTTAAATAATGTTGAATAATTTCTATATTTTTCAATGACGCCATACAAAAACGTTTATTTGTTGTGGACCAATCGCAAACTGCAGCTTGTTATCGCAATATTGTAATAAAAATATACGACCCAGTTAATGACCAATGAACGCCGAGTTGTAGTAGGAGGGGACAACTTGAAAAAATCCAGATGTATCAGACACTATCCAAGCACAAACATTATAATCATAGCAAGTGAATGTTTACAAGACATTAATTTATCAAGTGTACCCGTCTGTTCTGCGGGCTCAAATAAATTAGTAGCTTTTGATTAGAAGTTCACAAAACGTTTTCACATGGAACATGTTCTCGTTGCGCAAGTTGATGTTCTGTGAAAGCGTGACAGTTGGAAGATGAAACTTTTCCTTCAAAACGGTGATGCTACTGCAACCATTACAAACACGAGTCTCAATGTTCAGGGTTTCGTAATTCTGTTTTCCACAAATGTATGTTTGTGTTTTTACTAATTATTTACAACACATTAATTGGTGGCCGCGCGTATGTAACAGGCAACTTAATCGTTTTATAATTTGTGACATCTTAGCAACTATAAAAACATTGTCCAAGTTCAACGAACGAACAGTTTATCAAAGATAAACACCTACACACATTAGCACAGACAACTTTCTGCGGAAAACTATCATTTAGTTGTACAGGAGGATATCTCTATCAGCTTGTCCATTAATTGTGGCAAAGTTATTGGAAGACGAAATGTATCGTTTATTCTAACATGTATTATCAATTCTAGCAAAATAATGATAAACATGTTATTTGTCACTTATGGACGGTTATTTTTTTGAAGTAATTAAAGCGTTAATATATCTTCTAACCCGGTTTCCTACGACTGTGAAGACAAATACAATACAATAACCTTTCAGATTTTAAACTCTTTTACACTGATATTTACTATTATTTGAATATATTTACATCAATCCAGTTTGATAAGTCAATATACATAAATACGTATATCTCACTATCTCTTGTTATACAAGTTATGTACTAATATGCAAGCCTATATATACAGGTACATATATACGTATATGTCACTATACTTTGTTAGACAAGTTATGTACTAATATGCAAGCCTATATATACAGGTACATATATACGTATATGTCACTATATTTTGTTAGACAAGTTATGTACTAATATGCACGCCTGTTCCCACAGTTTTCTAAACTCATTATAGTTGATATCTTTGTATTATATGATTCAAGCTCTCATTAGCTGACAAGTGATTTCGTTGATAAACCTCGTGCAGGAGTAGAAAGTATAATTTCTCGGTATACATCTAGCCGTACGTGAAATAGAGAGATTGCAGAATATTCAAGACACTGATTTTTAACAAACTTTTATATAGATTGCAAAATCAGGCATCCGTTTAATCGTCCTGCAAACATGTGATAAAACGTCGCTGAAATGAGACTATAAATTTACTGATAAGTTTTTTTTAGTGAAGGGACTTCACTCCATTGAAAAGTGGTAACTATCACGCACATGTTATCTCTCTTGTACTTCTGATTAAACTAAACAATCCGGTTCCTTTCCATTATTTTAATCATGTTCATATTTAGTATCTTATAATCCTTGTCTGATTTTGGTATCCAGACAGATCATGAATCTTTGGTATGCACTAGATTTGTATGGTCGCTTTAAGGTTAGGTAGAGTCACACAAAATGACGGAGGTGATGTTGTTGTACGCCTACATAAAGAATACATTAATGGAACCAATAGTATTTGTGAGAATTCCAATCATTTTATGTAAAGAGAGATGTTTATTTTAAAAGATACATGTAGTTAGTTTAAAATCCCCGGCTGTAATTCATACAATCATATAAAATAGGTGTAGAATTATTAAAAGGATAAATGGGTCATGTTAGATCCCGAGTGTTCTTCAAAAATAACTTCCCTGGTTTTTTAAATAAAATACACATCACTGCGAGCTGCTGACAGAAATGATTTGCATGTTATATTTGATATTGAAATACAGGTTGAATACCGTGACCACGGTCGATGCGGCGCACTCTTTGGGCACTCGCAGAACATGAATAAGTGTGGACAGACTTGTATGTGTTTGTTTATCACCACAACATCATTTGCATGAATATCGCTAAAAATAGTTTTCAAGTACAGATATAATTGAATAAGGTCAAACTATCTAATATGTGACACATACTGTGGTCTATTAAAATACTTTCAACAAGGATTATATTGGCACAAAACACATTATAGATTTATTGAATGACTTCGTGTATCCAAATATAGCACGTGCATGGCGACCCGAGTTATAACGTTAAGTAAACACCTGTGGTATTAACTATTAACAGAAAATTACTTTGAATATTTATTGCTCTGCTTGATTAACGTTAAACTGAACAATAAATAAAAGTATTCAGAGTAATTGGATTCGATATTTCTAAAATACGAATGTTCAGCGATATTGGCGTCCAGTTCTATTGTTAACAGTTACCTGGTTAATATTGTATTCGTAATTATAAGATACACACTTGAATACACCGGTATTGGAACATAGGTCTGAAAATTTTTCCTAGCTTTGAATTGATTTGATAATATTCTCAGCATAACACTATTGTTGATGTTTTGCCTTCTTTGTTTTTTTTCTGGTTGTTTTTTCTCCGAAGGAAAGTGCGAGCGTCAACTAGTTTAAAAATCCCCTGTTGCTTTGCTGTAGACCGTTTCAAAGCGGGACCCCTCGTGGAAATTATGGTTAGCCGCCCATTTTTTGTATGTTCCCATGCGTTAGATGGGTTTTGGGTCGGCGGCGGTTTCCTAGGTACGTTGTGTTGATCATGTTTTTGATATCCACAATACAATAAAAATATCTTTATACATGAGTCATTCCTTGTTACTGTCATATGTCTTTATTTGATATAAAGTTCTTTTTCTGTTTCAATGCTTTCCTACAACGTTTTTTTTCTCATTGGAGCATATATTTCGGTCCTTTGATCTTATTATAAGAAAGTTCATACTGAAATAAAATGTATTTAAATGAAATGAGGAGCAAATTAAGACAAACATGTATTAAGACTGGTAACTATTCTATGATTTTAAGGAATCGAAAATAAATATTTTACCGCTAGGTAATATTAGCGATTTGTGACATTGTTCAGAAATTTAAAGATAATACTTCGACATGTATTTTATCCTAATAAACACTTCTTAACATTCCCGTCATTATTTTTGACGCTTACACACAATCAACAATTATTCATATTAAGTGAGTTGCGAAAGTCCGACACGAGTTTTCGGAGGTCCCATAAAAATATGATACCCAAAGGTACTGCCACAAAAACAATACCAACATATCCGACAAAAGAAGCGGAATATCTCTTGTCTTCTGCAGAAGTAAGCCGCCTAGTGTAAGATGACGTTGACCTTGCGTTTACGGTCAAATTTTTCGCAAGTTCTGCTGCCTTGGATTCGATTTCTATAATTTGTTCTGTCGTCAGATTGTCTGTCGTACTGAAAGTCAAAGTTTGTGTGACAGTTTGAATATAGGTGGAAATATTTGTAAAGGTTGTAGAAAATACGACCGTCGATGGAACAGTGACTGTAGTAGGCATTATTACAGTTGTCACCTTTGTTACTGTAGTAGGTTGTATCACAACTGTCGGCACTGTTACTGTAGTTGGTTGAACCACTGTTGTCGGCTCAGTTACCGTTGTAGGTTGTATCAAGGTTGTTGGCTCTCTTACTGTAGTAGGTTGTGCAGTGTTTGTCGGTACTGCTACAGTAGTAGGTTGTACCACGGTTGTCGGTATTGTTACTGTTGTAGGTTGTACCACAGTTGTCAGCTCTATTACTGTAGTAGGCTGTACCACGGTTGTCGTCTCTATTACTGTAGTAGGTTGTATCACGGTTGTTGATACTGTTATTGTAGTAGGTTGTATCACGGTAGTCGGTACTGTTGTTGTAGTATGTTGTATCATAGTTGAAGTTACGCTGACTGTAGTAGGCTGTATCACTGTCACTGGAGTTTGTACAGTCACCTGGACAGTCTGTGGTTCAGTATAACACGGCAAAGGTGAGTGGTAGACGCTTGATAATGGAGGGTATGTAGCTGATGGTGCATTGGCTGAAAGATAGGAATTCATGAATTTTTCATCTCTATAAAACTTCGTATACTCCCAGTTATAATCAGTATTGATTAATCGGGAGTATCATGTAGATGTACAACAATATACTTACTATAATTATTGATGTATATGTATGTAACTTTTAAAGGTCAATTAGTCAAATGAAGTAATGTAAAGGAAAACGTTCGTTTTCCTTTGTTTTATACGTTGACATATGTTCCATTTTTGCTAGAATGACGAAAATTTTGGCATTGTATTTACATCCCATGTATATTCATTTATAATTATATTAAAATGATGCACAAGTATATTGTTTGAGGATGTTTAAAAATAATTTAATTCTTACACGAATAGCCGTGTATGTGTGTCTTATTTGTAAAATGAAAAAAATTTGAACTTTTAATATTTGTACAAGTATATTTTGATAATTTTGTTTCTTTATCTAAATATCAAAAAGTGAATAATTTACTAAACATATGATTGTATACACTTTCAGCTTTACTTACCGTTGTATGGTGGCACACAATTAAAGCTCGCTATATCAGAAGTGTCGGCGATGTAATTGACAGCAAGTGTTTCATTAAGCGTTACTGAAAGCAAGCGCAATTATTTCAGAATAAGTACAGCACCTCTAATATGCATCTTGTCAAAAAAATATTGGTAGCTTCAATTAGAAACAGAATCAGAGAGGCGATGAAAGATGTAATAAAACACGTAATTGTTATAGACATAGACATACAACCAACCAACCATCACATACCCCTGGGTCAATTCGGTCAATTCAAAATATTGCCATTATAGCTGCTTCACAACTAAGCTGTACTCATAGCCTCATAACCAAATTGTACACATGGTTTCATAACCAAATTGTACACATAGTTTAATAACCAAACTGTACCTATGGTTTAATAACCGAATTGTACCCATGGTTTCATAACCAAACTGCGCTTATAGACTCATAACCGAACTCTGTCCATGAACGTTCATCTCTGCTATTTCAGGAAACATATTTTATCAGCACTTATGATATACACGTATGTGTCTCACCCTTAATGCATTGTTTTGCAACCATTTGTAGTCCGTTGCTTCCATACCCGGATAGCATGACCAGGACACACATGTCAACAGGATACCTGATTGATGACCAGCAGCGTACGTCTTGTTTGCAGAGTTCAAAACACACGCTAGAATTCGTGTTGGGATAATACTGAAAACTGCTATTTAGTATAATATTTTCACCACACGGTAAACCTGAAAATATCAGAAACACCTAAAATTAGCAATTCAACATTTTAATTATCGTTTTTATAGATACTTGTTGAAATTAGTTTTTTCACACAGAATGTGGAAATAATAATACTAACAATGATACTACAAAAATGCGAAGTTGAAAGTACATGCAAGACTTTCAAAAAAGTATGTGAATTTTTCACCATTGTCAGACACCCACAAACCTCTAAACCCGCATGACTTTATTTTATACATTATGCATGAAATATGACCATTACAAACTTGTGTCTTGTTGGCATAAAAATGCTTTCTTATGTTCACAGCTGTGATCTTCTGCAGTTAGTGTGTCCCTTTTTACGTTCACACACGACTCATCAGTTTTACCAAGATCATATATGCCGACTTCTTGCAGCACAGTACAGTCTGAAGTCCACAGATATTCGCCATCGGCAGTTCTAGTGATCGCCATATAGTAGTCATGCCCCGCACTACAATAAAAATATTGGTTTAAACTTTATGTGAATTATTATTTACATACAAACATATATACATAAATAATTACATACAAACATATATACATAAATAATTACATACAAACATATATACATAAATAATTACATACAAACATATATACATACAAATTCAGGCATGCATAATGATAGTTACAAAATTAAGATGCTATGGATTGGAAAACGAGCATGACTTTTATAAATTCCTCTCCAATAAATGTATTGGTTTGATTCTTTATGTCTGCAAGTATGGTTATAATGCTCTTACAGCTAAGTAATAGTGACCGCCGTATATTAAATTTATAGCAGTTCTAAATACATTGACATGAAAATTCATTGAGGGACGTCGACGAAAGCGGAAAGAGTATATAAGCGAAAAGAAGCAGAGAGGTTGTTTGCTGTCATTTGCTGTAATATTATATATATTTTAAGTAAATCTTTACACGTTTTTATTCGTATAATATATAATATCTGTATTTCGGCGCATTCTGAGTACGGTTTCAAAGGGTTTTCCCAGATTATGTTTCAACTAAGTGAGCTATTCACTAGGTGGCGCAGCTTAACACAACACTCACAGAACATTACAGAAAAACAAGATTAATAAAAGTATCCAGTTTATCTCTTACATCAAAAGAAAATTCCGACAGATAGTTACTTAAGTAAACAGTTGTGTACGTACAAAATGTTTGTTTTATGCGTGTCCATTGCTACATCATAAATGAGTTTATGGAGCGCCATAGTTTCAATTTTAGCCAAAGTACCACCATTGTTTTCGCAAACTTGTCTAGCTTCGTTCCATGAGAGTTTTTCGGGGTGAAATATGTAATTAGTGACCGTAGAATGACCGCGGTAGCCTATAAAAGTATAATAATATAAAATATAACAATGGTTATTGTATGTTCTAAATACATCCATCTAATAATGGATCTTTGATAGAACTGGGACACATTGACAAGAAGTTACCTAAAAATTGGTATTCGATTTTATCCAAATGGATAGGATAAAATAGTTTGCAATGCTGGTGTCTAGTCATAAAATGAAAAATTAGCATGGAATCTTTTGTTGATTAAAATTTCTACAACAGCATAATTTAGATACATAATTATCATGTGTCATATTCAACATTTGTATAGAACTGACCGCAAATTATTTAACGTACAATTTATTAATGTAATTTATAAACACTAATTGCCAACATACACATGTTTGCATTTCAATTCCTTTTTCTTGTTGATCTGGTAACCAAATTTATTTTCTCGAGAAATTTTTTATCCTGAATATACATTTTATCAATCAGAAAAGACGAATTGCGGCTTACCTAGGTCAAGTGGAATTATTTTTCCATACCATGATCCATAGACCTTTTGTGTTAATACTACACATACAATGACAAGTGAAGCCTTGCTCATCTTCTAATCATATCACTTGTGTATCTCAAAGTTGAGAAACAATGAAAATAATGGACAATGGTTTGTTACACTTTAGAAAACTGTCACCGTTTCCAAGAAATTTTCTTAAACTGAGACTGCTTGTTTTATCATCAATTTTATTTGCAATCGATTGTCTTTGTATTCATCGTTTTAAAACCATCGCGTCCCAGGCTATTGTCAATTTCGCAGACAATACACAATTTTAAAAGACAAGTTAAATTATTTATTGAGCACAATAATACATCTGTACAAACAAGAAGTCCAAACCCAAACCATTAATTAAATTCTTGGATCGTGAAGTGCTTTCGCCGAAATTAGCATGGTGCGGTAATATAAACATGAATATATTAGCAAACCTTTTATTCCCACTATTTGATCAGCGTGCTATTAATTTTAACACTTTTTACTGACAACATGGCAACTATGAATAAATACATGTTCAACAAATGATAATTCTATGAGACAAATGTTACCACAGAAAGAAATAAATATCAATAATTACTAGTATTCATAAAAGTACTCTTATTAAACATGTTCAGTATTTTAAAAGCAGAATAGATATTGTACTGGACAAAGTGAAATATGTCACACTCTTCATTACAATAATGCTTCTTAAGGGGACAATCTTCTACTTGAAAGAGTCCACATCTTTCGCGTATATTTCACTTCTTTCTTAGTATAGTCCTCATAATTCTCGTATAGTCCACGTCATTCGTGAATGTTTTTCTTACTCCATATTTCTTTTTGAAAATTTTGACTAGATTTCTGTGCGTTGACTTAACTTGGTTAGTGCCTTGCTTTCATGCTTAGTTGTTATTAATTGAAATTCTCTCTCCTCTCCTCTCATACTATGGTGTAATGCATTCATTCGCTCAAATGATCGAACACAGACGTAGGAACCTCACCTCACCTCCAAAATATACGATATACAGAGAGAGAGAGAGAGCAGAGTCTAGCACAAGCACACATCTACGACGTATTCTTTTATTTACGTTCTTCACTTTGGTCGAGACCACTCACGATTCATTCAACGGATGTGTTGGTATGTCAGGAGCTTGAGAACTGTATTGTAGCAAATCAAGTTGGCTAACACTCGCCCAGCAAACGAATAATACTTTACTACATCATGAAGAATTGTACCAGAGCTGGAAGATTTGAGGACCGTGATTGACAATAAATACAGTTTTGCTTGCTTCATCTCAATCCATTAAAATCCGTTGACAATTTCTGTTGTTTAGCAACATGTTATGTGGTGTCATTGTAAATATTCATCTTGGAATTAGAATATGGCATGTATACTTATGTAAAACAGAATGGTTATACTTGTAGTACAATGTATTATTTTATTGTATCAAGAATCATCTGGAGTCGTTACAGGATTTAATAAGAAAAGGAGGAATTTCCGAGTACGGTGTTGTAATTACAACCATTAATCTATAAAACTGTAGAATTGTTGATTCTACTTCTTTCAACAAGTCGTTTCTTTTGAATTCATTCATTTAAGTCAGTTCATCAATTAATTTTTTTTTCAATAGCAAAATGATTATGATAGGATACGTCTCTCAAAAGTCTCAAACTTTAAACAATACGCAATCAACGCTTACGTCTGTACATATTTTGTGGGTTACGGAAATCGGAGACGAGACTCCTGACGTCCATTAAAAATATCAGAACCACAGGAAATACGACAAAAACTACCCCAACATATCCCACAAAAGCAGCAGACGTCCTTTTGTCTTCAGCAGAAGTTAATGATCGAGTATACGACGACGTTGATTTTGTGTCAATTGTTAAGTTTTTTACAATTTCTGCAGCTACTGATTCGACTTCTTTGATCTGGTCAAATGTCAGATTGTAAGTTATATTGAAATTCACCGTTTTTGTCATAGTAATGGTTTGAAAATGCGTAAAAATGTCTGTAATGGTTGAAGGCACCATAACCGTTGATAGCTCAGTTGTTGTAACTGATTCTGTAACCACTGACGAGATTTTTACTGTAGTCGACTGTACCACCGTTGACAAGACTGCTACGGTTGTAGGTTGTACCATTGTTGACGAGATTGTTACTGTAGTGGGCTGTACCACAGTTGACGGCACTGTAACTGTTGTAGGTTGTACCACGGTTGTCGGCTCTATATCTGTAGTAAGTTGTACCACAGTTGTCGGTACTGTTACTGTTGTAGGTTGTACCACGGTAGTCTGCTCTATAACTGTAGTAGATTGTACCATGGTTGTTGGTACTGTTACCGTAGTAGGTTGTATCACAGTCGTCGGCTCTATTACTGTAGTAGGTTGTACCAGAGTTGTTGGTTCTATTACTGTAGTAGATTGTACGACGGTTGTCGATACTGTTACTGTAGTAGGTTGTACCACTTGTGACGAGACTGTTACTGTAGTAGGCTGAACCAATGTTGATGATACTGTCACTGGAACTAGCACAGAAACGTTCACAGTCTGTCGTTGTTCGTTACACGGCATTGGTACCGGGTATACACTTGATGGCGGAGTTGGAGTCACCGACACAACAGTAGCTGGAAAATAATTAAATGTTCATATTGTTTGCACTGGTCCTAAGATTTGTGTTTGTGGTCAAATTTTTTGTTTGTTCGTATGTGACTAATAGTCACTGGAGTTTAACGCCGTTTTTCAACAATTTTCAGTTATATACAGCGACCGGTTCACCTAACCAGTTTTCCTGGACTGTATACTAACCAGTACTAACTTACCCTTCCACAAGGAGCCGGCAATTTCTCCACATGTGGAGGAAAATCGACATTTTTGTCACATTTCATAGAAGGGTATGACCTGCCACGACCAGGATTCAAACCTGGATCTCCGGGTTACAAGTCCAGCGCACTAACCACTGGACCGCAGCCGCGGCCACATACTTGTTTAGAGTGATACTAATACAACACGTGAATTATTAATGATTATTTTGCTGTGGTACTATTGTATCATGCACGCTAAGCCGAATTTCTAAATGTCCACTAGTGTTTTACACTACAGGAAGAAATTCACTGAACAGACTTGATTGATTAAAAAGTAGAATTTTATTATGTTCAATACAACATCTACTTTGAATACTAGATTCCTTTTGTGTAGATCGATTATAAGTATTGTAAAAAGTAAGAATAAATGAATACATTTGGTTCCTCCAAGAATCGAGTTTTATAAATTGGGCGTTTAGAAATTCAACCCGGCCTTGTTAATAGATTTATGAAGTTCATACGGTTTACCAATCATACCAAACGACATTTGTGCCTTACGTAACAATATAAGCACACACAAACACCTTACCATTGTATGGAGGATTGCAGTCATGATTCGCTATTCTAGAGTCGTCATCAACGTAGTCATCTGGTATCGTTTCATTTAAGGTAACTGAAAACAGACTCAGTTTTAGGTAAGTGTTAAATACAGTGTTGCTCTATAATTCAAACTTACGATTTCTATGACATCAGCGCCGACCCGTAGCCTACAAAGGAATTGAAAAAATGTCTTTTATACTAAAAACCCTTACTCAGTGTCCGCATAAAACTCTGCAAGTCAGGCTTATTTATAATGTTCATCGATTTAAGTAATTGGAAAAAAAAACAGATTTTAGTATCATTAAATTATGGCATGTGTTTAGCCCTGGATATGAAAATACATATTACCCATTATGCACTGTTTGGTGGCCATTTGTAAACCATCGTTTCCATACCCGGAGAGCATGGCCATGACACACATGTTGATAGGGTACTTGATTGTTGACCAGCAGTATGCATCTTTCTCGCATAGTTCAGAACAAGCACTAGAATTCATGTTGGGATAGTACAGAAAACTGCTGTCAATGATAGCACTTTCATCACACTTCAAATCTGAAAGTTTTAAAATTTTGGAGAACTACAAAGTCGTTTATTCTACCGTAAAGTTCAAAATATAACACAGAAATACTTTACAAAATACATACAAACTCATAGATTGTATTAGTTAACACATTTTCATTATTACTGAAAACATTTTACAGTGCATCAGTAATGTAACCATACTTCCAGAATATATTGTAATAATACATAGTTACGATATTCTTTTTTCAAATCTGTTTTTAAATGCATGATTGCTGATACTCTGAATACAAATACGCTAAATAAAGACCGCTACTACAGTTGTATTTGTACGAATTGTATGACGAAGAAAACATACCAGTAATTTGTTGACACAAAAACGCCCTATAATGATGACATTCATGGTCTTCTGGAATAAACGTGTCTTTTTTTATTCTGATGCATTCCCTGTTTGCACCAGGTATATAATATGTGTCGTTGTTTTGTAACAAGGAACAATCCGATGTCCAAATATATTCATCATCGTCGGTTCTGATAAGCGCCAAGTAGTAGTCGTGATCAGCGCTGTAATGATATTACACATCCCATTCCATAGATAAACCTTCCTTAAGATAGTTGGTTTTAAACTTCAAAAATTGCAAATAGTATAAATTGTAATCATTTATATCAGTCGTTAATCGTAAAAGATCAATAGGAAGGAAACGCCCTTTTTTATTTCAAAAAAAAGGGAAAACAAGATTTTTTAAGTTTAAAAATGCTATTTTATTCAACATATGTCTATGAACTAACTGTTTTTTATCCAGGATAAGTGTATTGAAGTTTTTTGGTTTTCTATTTCTTAAGATAACAAGGATGTCTTACAGCAATATGCATTGAGCATCTAGTAAGTGAAAAACAAAAACAAAACATGAAAGTTTTTAAAGTTATCATAAATCTGCAACCACATTTCGAATCTTATTCATATTCCAGTAGATAATAGAAATAAACTATATATGGATATTTCCAGTGGTTTCTTAACATTGCATGCAACACAAAACAAAATGTATAATTCGGCAATAAAACACAATATTGTTATTACACATACAAAATATTTCTGTCGTATTTTTTCCGTGCTGCGTTATAGATAGACTCATGAAGTGCCGGAGATTCAATTTTGGCCAGTGTCCCTCCATTGTTCTCACAGACATGTCTTGCTTCGTTCCATGACAATGGTGCGGTATGAAATATGTAATGTATGACAGTAGACGTGGAAGAGTATCCTACAACAAGTTGTAAACAACAAGCGTTAGTTGTTACCTAAAATGGAATTTCATGAGGTCATCCTTAAAATGGGTTGTTTTGCAGTTACGTGACCGACCCATTGAAAATCCGCTGACCCAAACAAGAATTTAGCGATTTTGAAAAAAAACTCTCTTGGTCTTTATGTCAGTCTTTCATTTCCATTTCAAGCAAACAATCTTATAACAACAACAACAACAACAGTAGTACTGGTTGGACAGATTAGTGCACATAACCGAACTACGATTTATCAGTGGCAGTGAGCCCGTTTTCCGTACCATCCAGGTCATTGGTGCATGGAAACCATTACAGTTTTGGTGAATGTCTATGGTTTATTATTTATACCTAGATGTGCGCCTTATTACCAGCTGGGCGTGTGACTTATTACCAACTATAGACGCGCTACTTATTATCAATTATAGACGTGAGTCTTATTACCAACTATAGACGTGTGACTTATTACCAACTATAGACGTGAGTCTTATAACCAACTATAGACGTGAGTCTTATAACCAACTGTAGACGTGAGTCTTATAACCAATATAGACGTGAGTCTTATAACCAACTATAGACGTGAGTCTTATAACCAACTATAGACGTGAGTCTTATAACTAACTATGGACGTGATTCTTATTACCAACTATAGACGTGAGTCTTATTACGAACTGTAGACGTGAGTCTTATTACCAACTATAGACGTGAGTCTTATTACCAACTATAGACGTGAGTCTTATTACCAACTGTAGACGTGAGTCTTATTACCAACTATAGACGTGAGTCTTATTACGAACTGTAGACGTGAGTCTTATTACCAACTATAGACGTGAGTCTTATTACCCACTATAGACGTGAGTTTATTACCAACTATAGACGTGAGTCTTATTGCGAACTGTAGACGTGAGTCTTATTACCAACTATAGACGTGAGTCTTATTACCAACTATAGACGTGAATCTTATTACCAACTATAGACGTGAGTCTTATTACCAACTGTAGACGTGAGTCTTATTACCAACTATAGACGTGAGTCTTATTACCAACTGTAGACGTGAGTCTTATTACCAACTATAGACGTGAGTCTTATTACCAACTATAGACGTAAGTTTTATTACCAACTATAGACGTAAGTTTTATTATCATTATTGGAAGTGCTTTTCATTACCGTGTAGGAGTATACCATACACTAGCTAGTTGTGTACCTTATACTAACAATCGGCCCCTTATAACTGTACGTCTTATTAAAGGCTAGGTGTGTAGGTTCCAGATAACGACGCGCATGTATGAAATTTCTTAATGTTTTTGTTGTTCATCCTGAATCATCAAAAATTCTGAAATCTAACAATGATTTATTTCTTACCATAATGATATGGGTGTATATCTCCATACAGCAAGCCACATGTATATTGCACTAAAAATATATATGCAATAATACATAATATTCGTGATAATGGCATGTTCCAGTTAATCCCAATATATGTTATTATTTGTTAGAAATAAAATTATAAACCATTCCTTTGAAAAGCGTTCGTGAAGCGCCTCCGGTCATGTCAATGAATATAATCATTATTTCATAATATCAACTACTTCGTATATTGGTCATTACTGATCAAGCAAACATTATTTAGTTCTATATACCATTAAAGGACTGGTGTATTTAATTGACTTATTATATATATAATTGAAATAAACGTTTTGAATTTACTTTCAAGCGACAAAGGAAATATTTTATCGACATAATCCTTTGTCGTTGAATTTGACTTTTACCGAAAGCAAACAGTTATATATACCAGACATATACCAGCAACAAAGTAAACAGAACTTGAACTTTCTTCTATAAACTAAGAAATTAAAATTTAATTTGTGTTGACATTATATACATTATAATTACATTCGATTGATTTGTAGCGAATCAATAACAAACACTCTTACATATGATCACGTGAGATAGGCATATTTGTGAATTATTTTGAGAGAGAAACAAACAGAAATCAGTGACATACATGCATCTTCACATCAGATAACAAGAAGGCAAAAAGAAAGAAAGTTTTAATTTACATTAAATATGAACGTATGTCTTAAAAAAGAAAAAAGAGGTGCGTTTTTTTCGTTTGTCTCATAAAATAAGGTTGGATGGAAGACGAGAAATCTAAAAAAAAGAAAAACAATACGTCTCCCTTGTAGGCCTTTCTCATATGATCACGCGGTAACCTTTCCTTGAAGAATGGTTCATAAATGTAAATCATTCATGAGATCCGTCAGACGATGATATTTATATTAATCTGCAAGCGAAAAGTCAGCCCCTTGTATCACCTAAAAATCAGGGGCGAAATCATTTTTGGTTTCCTTTAATTTCTGTTTAATTGACTCGTATTAATCTTTATTGCTAGAGCTTAGGCGTAAAAATGTTTGTTTCTGTTACCCGACCTACCCCAATTTTTCCCTCTCGACCCTAGACTTTTTTGCCCTATAAACGAACATTCATTTTTTTTTACCTATCTGCACCAAAATAATCCAATAAATTCCCAACCTACCTAACCTATTTTTAATGAACATGTAACCAAAAGAAACACCTTAGATCACCCGATCTTAGTTCAAATGATTGGACTTAAATAAATAATCGGCTGTTTGAAATTTGTATCAAAACTAGAACTATCTCTTGATGTAATAAAATAACCCCCGCAGAGCCCCATTGTAATAACCGACAAAATAAATCTGAATATTTTATCTTACAATATGCACTAGAAGATGTCATACTTATTGTGTTGGTTTAGTTTTATAGAAATCAACCGAGCCATTTGAGAGAAAAAGCACACACAAGATGTTGTCTAAAGACAAATAAAAAAGGGCATAAGTCCGAGTAAATAAATCCAATTTTTAAAAATAATATGCCCATATCTTATGCCTAATGTGTTGAGTTGTATGAAAATCCAACAAGCTGTTTATGAGAAGGGCACACAAAATGTCCGTCTACAGACGGACAGACAGACAAACAGACAGACAGACGGGCGGACGGACGGACAACCTGACACCAGTATACCCGCTTAAAACTTTGCTGTGGGGGTATAATAAAATTTAGATACAAACTACCACTCAAGGATAGACCAGGAAAATTCTATAAGATAAATATTACCAAATGAACATTGTCAGCGTTTCTTTAATTACAACTGTACACACTACCAAATGACCATGATCTCCTAAACTTCTTTAATTGATTATGTGAATCAATATGTTTTCTTAAGAAACAAAATTTGCAATATACCTGTACTGCATGTGAGTACATTATGTACATTATAATGAAAATTAAGATCGTGTTCGTACATGGCTTAATTCGTCCCCAGGTATCCCACACACGTGCGTATCTGCTGCATTTTACTATAATGGGTTCATAACAATATTGATGTTCACATTTACTGAAAATAACGACAATGTTGTCCTTGCTGTGTGAAAATATTATGTAACATTTTCAAGTTTGAGTTCGGTCATATAATCTGACAGTGCTCATAATTGATATACTGCCGATAAAAATCGTCACTGTATTGACAACGGGGAGTAATCCCGGGTAGACGTAGCGTTGGGTTTTATACAAGCGCTCTTCTTCAATAAGGCGCGTTACTAGTAAACAATATGGCTGCCTCCTCGGCTTGGATTGAACTACTGAAAAATGCACAGAAAACATGCATGATTCAAGATGGTATGTACATTTTAAGTATTATTTCATGTTCTGAGTTAAGCATGTCTGTGAAATAAGAGAAAATATATCAAAGATAATCTAACTTCGTGATTAATTACAAATTATTATTTTTGGTCAAATTCGTCTGGAATATTCCAATTATTTTGGTCATACGTATAGCCGCGAGTCTAATTATTTACCTGGCTTAAAATTCATGTCAGTATTGCTATGCTATCGTGGTACAATTTTGTTCTCTTAAACAATTCTTCATGTAAAAAAACATAAAAATTCCCTAAAAAGCAATAAAAAAGTCATAATACAACTGCTAGTATTCTTTGACACATTGATGGCCATATTGATTTTATAGTGTATAAAAATCTGCCAATCAAATGCTGGATAAGACGTCATTAGGAAAAATACTGGTACTATACTGAACTACCCACTAACATTAAGAATTTTCATACATTAATATACCACAGGGCATTTTTATCAAAATGGGTTGTTAACATACTCGAATCTATAAATCTTATTTTTAACACATGATAACTTTCTCTGTCACAGCCAGGGCACAGTACTCTCACTGTTTGACAGTTGCAGTACAAAATGCAAACCATGTTAGGTGAAAACAGAGAAGTGCATGTTTCAGTTATTATTATATGGGCCTAGAGGTAATATGTGCATTGCGGTATTAAGTGTACTTGGATAAAACAATTGCAATGAGTACCACTACTGACAAATATGTTATTGAAAACACTGCTCATCTATTCATTCTTTGTGTGATATTTTAAACTTATTACATTAAAATGTGAACTAGGGCACTGACCAGTTTCTTCCATATTCCTTTCTATTTCAGTTCAAGCATGTTTTCTTTACATAAATGAAGAAACCAAAGTATTCAAAAATCAAAGTTATCGCTCTTTTAGGATAACTTGAACTTCAAGCTAGATAGATGTTAAAATTACATGGGATCTGATAGACTTTGCTGAATTCTTTGAAATTATCAATTAACATAACCAAATCCAACAAAGTTTAATAACTTGTTAAAAACTTATCTTGTATTTTAATGCTAGTCAATGTGGTTATTGTTGTATACATCTTCATGTGTCACATTTTCAGGGCGTAGAAAACTTCATTTTACTTTGCAAGATGGTAGAGAATTGGCTGAAGAATATAATGTGAAGACTGGTGAACTTGTTGGTATGGTATAATGTTCTTGGTTAACATATTTAATTCATCAGAACTAATTAACTGTTTCAGTGTTTCCTTTGGGTTTTTGAAGATGACGTTTAGGCTTAAACAAAAAAAAAGGTTTTTTCCCGTTACATGCCCAAAAAAATATGGGTTGGTAGGTAGGGATTTTTCTCTTTTATGTTTTTTACATATATTGTCCACATACATTGGACTTAAATTTTTCTTATAAACATTCACAAAATTATATATACATTTGTTAACCTAATTTTTGGTAAATAGTTAATGTTATAAATCATTCTATTTTAAATAAAAAAATTGTCTCTGACTGAATTTTGTTTGGGAAAAAAGTATTACTGGTCTTTATTTTTTACATTTAGTACGCAAGTGGAGAAAGAAATCAACTTTGGGTGGTGCTGGTAGTTGGGAGTATGAAGTAGGAGAGCAATTAGCACCAAAGAACATTGAGGCTGAGGGACTCATGGAAAGTAATACCAATGTAAGTGTTGTTAACAAGGTTATAGTATTTTTGTGACATTGTTCCTTCATGCATTGTTTACATACATTGAGTATACACCTAACTTCCATTAAGAACAGCAAGATGGTTATTAGTTCTTCATTTTTAAATGAAGATCATTTATTTTATTGCTTAGAATATATGTTTGTTTATTGAATCATTTATTGTACTTGAATTGTTTACTATCATATGATAATAGATAGCACTGTGTGAAATTGTAATGGGAAATTATATTTTTCTGATCCTTAATGTAGTTGTGAGGCTTTGTTAAGAATTTTATGCAATTTTTGTTACATTAATTTGCCGTGTTCTTTGTTTTACTGTCGTTGTTCAGTGTTTTGTTTAGTTTAACACTCAATTTTCATGCTTTCAGCCAATATTCGTCAGAAAAGATACAGCACTTTCATTCCAGTGGCGTATTAGAAACTTACCATATCCAATAGATACATATACAGTAACTTGTGATGATGATCAAAATGTGATCATAAGAACATCTAACAAAAAGTATGTATGGAAATAGATTCAAAATACTCTTATTGACTGAATAGCTTTCAGTATGTGTGAATTGAAATCAAATTTATTTCACAAATTTCTGCTGGCATGTCTGTACTTTAAGAATAACTATAATGTATTTTTCAGATATTATAAGAAGTTTCGTATTCCAGATATGGAGAGATGTAATATTACTTTAGATCAATCACAGATTACATGTGCTCATGCTAACAATACATTGATTGTATCAGTGAGTATTATATGCATCTTATCAGGCAGAAAAACACTTCTAGCTACCTGTGTTATTCCATTTGTAGTGTATTGTTTCTTGGCTCAGTGTTAATATGTAATGAAATACAAAAACTGAAGTACAAACTTCATTGCCAATTTTGCATATAACAAATGACAATAGCTATGATTTGCTATTTACTGATATAAACATGAAATTCTTGTACATGATCAAACTTAATAAATAGAAATATGTGTTAAGTTTGTTTGTTTTTTTCACTGGGTTTAACGCCTTTTTAAACAATTTTTCTGTTATATATGGCGGCCAGTTCACCTAACCAGTTTTCCTGGACTATACTAACCAGTGCTAACTTTCCCTTCCACAAGGAGCCAGCAACTCCTCCACATATGGAGGAAAATCGACTTTTTTGTCAAATATTCATAGATGGTTATGACTGGCTGCAACTGGGATTTGAACCCTGATTGCATAAAGTCTGATTATCCCCCAAAAAATATACTATTATTTGTACAGTTTGAACTGAGATTTTGTCATTTCTTGTACTTGAACTCGGATATATTCTTACCTTTGATTTTTAAGACACAATCTTCCAGCAATATTTTATATTCAGAATAGCTAAACATTTTAACCCTTTGCCTTATACGCATATTTTGGACTCTTTCAAATTCAAATCAAATGCACAAAATTTAAAATTTTTAAAGGAAATTGGGTTTTTTTCTCTCTGACAGAGTGGAAAAATTGTGGCAAAAGAAGCCATTACTCAGTACAAGCAATGACTTCTTTTGCCACAATATTTTCAAATGTCATCTGCTTCAGATGGGAGGAAATGCAGTATTATGAGACAAAGGGTTAAACCAACTTTTACCTCATTTCAGTATAAAAAGCCGTCAGCAATTTTATCTATGGAGAAAGAACTACAAGCAGAATTTAGCAAGTTAAAGGCCAGTAAAGATGGTGATGTTGATTGTACTCCAAGCTGATACAAATATCTTTCTCATTCTAAGTGCTGTTACAGATGTCATCATGTCATACTGAAGATTCTGTTGTTTGTATCAAACAATTTGATGTCAAAATTAAAAATCTTTACAATGCTGAATAGTTGTGTGGTGAACCATCATTGATTGTTGTAAATATTAATTTAAAATTATATTCTGGGACAAGATTGACACTTGCTTAACATTTGTTTTCCTTCACAAGGCAAATGTTATTATTTATAATTTTGTAATAAAATTTAGATGTTAAGACAGTTGTTATATTATGGTGTACTATAAATATACATTATTTTATAATTTGTTATAGTTGTTTTTGGACTCGGTATTTATTTATATTTATTTTGTCAGAAATATTTACCACCAGAGAAGTATCTGGTCATATTGATGCTGTCAATAACACCTTTCCACAAACAACTGATCTGTAAAATGTTAACAATATGTCCGTGTAATCAGTGTTTAATATAAAACAAATCATTAAAGCACATCTCATGGTACACTGGCACATCCTCCTGAAAGTTCCACATACAGGTCCACAAACTTGGGAGACAAGACATGGCATTGAGGAGCATTGATTTTTTTTTCATATATTTTACAGCCAAATATCGGCTGTTTCCCCTAGCTCCAAAAAGTAATATATTCCCTTAAAAATCTGTAAAAATAAGTGGTAGTTTTTCAAAGTTTCCCCTTTTCTGATTTATCACTATATTTTCCCCTTCAGAAAGCCACGGGTAGTTTTGACAATTCCAAAAAAAAATCACTGAGGAGTAGTTTGGCCACTGAGCTTTTCATTGTGCAATGAAGAAAATGTTGCATGAGATAATAGACTTACTCAGTGACGCTTTGTGAAGGCTATTTGCCCCTCAAGGTGAAGTTTATGCTGAGTTTGAACCATTTATTAATGATCTATCTGTAAAGTTCAATTTTTAAATGACCTATCATAACAAAGAATAACAAAGATGCATGTTTTTTCGTATTAGTGAGTAAATGCTCAAATAATCAGTCTATCTCATAGGTTTGTGATAGCCACAAGTGTTACACTCCCAGTATCTAGATTAAGTGATGCCGCGTCCGTGGTTCAGTGGTTAGTGCGCTGGACTTGTAACCCGGAGATCCTGGTTCGAGTCCCGGTCGCAGCAGGTCATACCCTTCTAATAAAATTTGACAAAAAATGTCAATTTTCCTCCACATATGGCGTAGTTGCCGGCTCCTTGTAGAAGGGTAAGTTAGTTCTGGTTAGTATACAGTCCAGGAAAACTGGTTAGGTGAACCGGTCGCTGTATATAACCGAAAAATTGTTGAAAAACGGCGTTAAACCCCGGTGACATTAAATCACATAAAAACAAGCAAACTAGATTAAATGGCTCATTAGCCAATAAACAATTGACATGCAAGACGAAAAACTATGTCTACACACTTAGCCTCGTCCAATTGTAATTCATAACTATACACCTTGGCCTTGTCCTACTGCAAATCTTAACTGTACCTCTAACTTCATATCATAGCCTCATGCAACTGTAATTCTTACGGTACTTAACACTGTAGTCTTGTCCAGCTGTAACTCTTTAACTTCACACCATAGCCTCGTCCCAATTGTAATTCTTAATTCACGCCGTGGCCCGTCCTATTACTACACAAACTTTACCTCATAGCCACGTCCAACTGTACCACTTACCTTAAGCCTTAATCTTGTTCAACTATAACTCGCTGTCTGAGCATGTCAGTTTTTTATGTCCAGGGTCCATGCATAGAGCTATAGATGTAAAATCCATGACATTTGAACAATGCAAGTTCTTTTTCAGCTTTTGATGAGAACAGTGCAGAATGGTGGTAGGAAGTCTAGCTGAACCCTTTGCCTCGTAAGCGTATTTTGGACTCTTCCAAAGTCAGAGCTAATGCACAAAACATCAATTTATTTGAGAATTTTTGGTTATTTCTCACTGATAGAGTGGAAAACATTGTGGCATAAGAAATCATTATTCATTACAAGCAATGGATTCTTTAACCACAATGTGTTCAAAAGTTGTCCGCTTCAGATGCGGAGAAATGCGGTATTATTAGGCAAAGCGTTAAATCTAAATTAACTGCGTATATTCCTTATACAAAACACGACTCTAAATAGAGCAAAGATCTGGAAATCAAGCATTTGCGTCCCGGGCAGGTCAATGTTTATATTTCACCAAATTTCACTTGTTTCCAACCTCTTATTCACACTTCACGCAAGACAGCATGTTTTCACTGACATATTGTAGGGAAGTGGATTTGCGCTGGCTTGTTACTCAGAACAGTGACATATTCTCTGACCAGAACTGATAACTGATGCATAACACAATACAAACACATCCATATCACGATTATATCTCTTAACTAATGTTCTTTATTTTGACATTCAAGCACAATACCCATTTATATTCTGTGTTCACATTGTATGTAAGCTAATGGTGTTTAGATTGAATGTTATTAAAGATAAAATCATCGACATATTTCTCGTTTTCCTTCACGCTACGAGCTCTTGTATAATAATTTGTTTTGCTCAAAGCTTGTTTCATAAACGTTTGTGATATTTATACTAAATATTTATATATAAAGTTAACTGTTAAAAAGATAAACATAGAATGGAAAGTGTGTATATATACTGTTGGCTGCGTATGTCCATGGATTCTATATAACACCCAAACAGTAGTTACGGACCTTTGATGGTAAAATTTACCGGAACGAAGAGTTATACGCCTTCCTTAGAGTAAGTATCTGTTGAACGGTTTCCAATTTTGTAACATTTTTTTTTCCATTTTGGGTTAAATTATGGGTGGGTACAAAACGCAGGCTCCTTACTCAGACAATACAGAAATAGAGGGAAAACGAAGACAGCAAAAAAATAGAAGGATATCGGAAAAACGCACACGACAAAGTTATATAGATTACACAAATATAGAAGACGATATGCCGATGTTAGGGGCAAAATAAATATGGAATATTAGTATTATTGATTACGAAAGTATTATTCCATAAAATATTATGGAATTTTTCTTATGAAAAATCTAATAATCGTTTGTTTATACAGAATTTATTTCATCTGAGGTATTTGGGGTTAAATTAGTGAGATTATATAGATTATTACGGATTATTATTACAATTTTACCATCTCAAGTCCATTACTACAGCCTGTGGTATTACATAGACTCACTGATAGGACTCATATGTACATATGTACATGTATTCAGCTACCAGGCTGTATAACACCGGGGATCAACGAACAACGTTGTTTCTTGGTCTCGCTTAGTGCATACTTCGAAGATAGTATTCGATAAAAAAACTAATCAGCGTATGTTTATTTTAAATTGTCGAACTTATCTGTACTATAGATTTAAATGTTTCCTACACGGACGAAAATAAAAAAGTAACACAGTGGGACACGCCGCTTGTGCGAAACCGCTGTGTACTGCAAGCGTGGAATAAGTCTATAACAAGTCTGTGTTTAGGTCACACCTCATATATACATGTACATTTGTATTTAGGATCTACTAGGACTCGACGTTATCCTTTGGATGTGTCGCATAAAATTATTCAAAATAAATGAATATTCATCTGTAGAATAAATGATTGTGCGAGTAAGAAAATGATCAATAGAAAATACTAGTAGCCTAAAACGTGTTTACTAATAACAAGTGTTAAGAGTCTAGAGCCAAGTTCTTGTAATCGCCATTCATGTAAGTCGTACAATTTGAATTACATAACATCACAATAAATTGCACAGTGATTGGAAGTGTTGAACTGGTGCTTTGGATCGCAATATATAGTACAAGTTGAAGTATAAAACATCGTAATGATTCGTAATTTCGTACAGTGATTTCGTTCTAACACCGTGATTTTATAAGCAGTTCAGGTCTAGGCTCTCGGTGACTAAGTCCGAGTGGTCTGAATATTCATCCCATGTCCTATATATACAAAGCAACTTTGTCACCAAGCCCCTATGGTTATAAGTATTCGTGATAAACCTTATTCATAGATTGTATGGACATCTTATTAAAAGCTGCTGTAAAAATACTATTAACTCTACCGGTTATCAAATCCTTCATTAAGCGACTATTTTTTACACTCGATTTCTTTTTCTATCATCAAATATGGAGGCTATTCGTTGCCAAAATTCCAGCTTTGCTGATCTGAGTTGAACAGTTTGTTTTCGGACAAAATACATTTGTATTTCTTCTTTTTTAAAACTCCAGAGATACATTTTTTGTAAATGTAAACACGTAATTCAACAAAATACATTTTGTTAAACTATAAAACGTTTACTGGTTTCATCTGAGTGGCAATACCAAGTGTCCATCCTGACATGCAGTATATACATTGTTTTTGTGTACGCCGGCAGAACAGAACGCTTTCTTACGTAACGCGCGCCACTTTGCATTTTCCGACCATCATGATTCAGCTCAGCATAATTCAGCTTCACACGTTTGAATTGTAGATAAATAAGCTCCGCCCACTACACCATCGTAAATAAACCTAATTCACCGCTCACTTTCGGTATTTCCCGACATCGACTGGTACTTAACGTTCCCTGTCGTACTTAAAATACATTAAAACAAAATTATAGTATATTCAAAGTCAACGAATGCAGTTTTTAGTTGTGACAAAAATGTTTTATTAAATAAGAAATCTTTCTGTACTTACTGCATTAATATCGTAAGAGTTACCTCTCTTTATTTTCAGCTCGTGAAAATTGGCTCGTCCTTTAAATCTTCGGCTATTTCCGTGAAATTGCTATACATGGAAGTTGCAAATGTTAATCGCGTATAAATGTAAAAGTCAAGCATACAGTTGTCAACCTGAGAGTGTTAACTTATGCAGTCCCATTCTCGAGCGTCGTGATGTACGGCATAAAACGTGTCGTGTACGTCCTATCGTTTACATTTTATACATGTCGCAAATTTGAGTTTGCGATATTTTTGCAATTTATTTTAGCTGCATGATACCAGCTTACCTGTTGCAGTAAAAATGGTACTAGTTAAATCGAGATAATTAAACCGCAACATACCAGTAACCTTTTACATTTTTACAAATCTATTTAGTAGAACCGAAGTATGAATTGTTAAGTTTCCAAGGCTAGATTTTTGGCAACGAATAGCCACCATAATCAAAACCCTAGTACAAATATTTGGTATCATTTCACTCCAGGCTTACCAGGAGCTATTACAAGCTCGCGGGTGTTGTCAAAATATCAAGCTAGGTTTTTCCATGTGAAAATGTGAGTCAATATTCCTTATTTTGTTCTTATTCGTGGTGTGTGTTAATGTCAGTATCTTCAGTCATAAACTGTGCTATGGAAACATGAAAAGTACTTCTTATTGTCTCACTTAGTGATAAATTGCTTACACGAAAAGACGGCACTGTTAACTTTCCTGAACACGTGATAGTACTGGATACAATAGGTTTGGAACTTTTGATGACTAATTACATTATTTTGTGAGACGTAAAACAACCAATGATGGATACTTTTCCACAAACTCACACCGTCTGAAGATTTCGTTCATTATTTTGTCTTAGGATTAATTTCTTAACGCAAATATGGAGAACCAGTCCATTCGAGTGCCTCTGACACCTACGGCGCTTTTACCATGAGGAAGCGTATCCAATGACAGGCGCCTTTTGGTGAGTGGGATCTACGTATTATGTAGTTTAAAAATAGGTATATTTTGCAAATGTTGAATAATTATAAGTACATTATTAAAAAGACACATTATTTAACCGACTTGTGGGGTAAAAAATGTTTGACGTGTAACAGTTTCTGTTCTACTTCTCAGACTGAATTTGTATGTAGTATGTAGCACATGCACTTTTTGCACTCAAATAACACAGATAAGCATAATGCTACCGCGCCAACTCTAATATTCTATGGATGTGAGGAAGGGCCATGTGCGCATTTCTGCTGGAATTGCATTAAGTTTTACTTATTCGTTGGTTAAGTACAATTCACCGGTGTGATAGAATCGTCGCCAATCAGGATGCGTCGAACACCTTTTCATCTGTATAAAACTTCTACGCAATACATAAGAAAAAGGTATTAATTTTGTATTACATTCAAAAAGCGCGCAATGAAAAGTAATGATTGTACTCAACTTACCATGTCGTGATTTTTCGTGAATTCTTCCTTCTCAGAGTAAATACATGGTAAATTTAAACAGTTATTGAAGTTGTATATTTTTTAATTATCGAACTGGACGTGCGATATTACATGTCCAACTTTTAGGTCCATCCACGGTCGTCAGTGGTGAATAAATTTACTATGGGAAAGTATAGGAGGAAAATCTTTATACCATTATATTTCTTTTATTTATTGAAATATCAAATTTGCTTCAACGATGATATTTTATTTATTTTGGTAAAAAAATAAACTTTTGGTCGTTTTCTGCTCATGAACAGTGGATGAATAATTACCAAATTTGGTATAGCAAGTCTTCTCCCTAGGCGGACTATAATAAGTCAATACAGCGCCTATTCTTATAAGATAGGAAGATGACCTTATTTTGCGTGTGATACAGGCGATGTACAAATCCTTTGATGAGTAAACTGTTAGGAGATATTTTTATTTAGACAATTTATATGCAAACTTTTTCCATGCCAGTAATATCATATATTCAGTATATTGCAGTTAGCTTTGTTCGTAAAAATCCAGTAGATTTGGTTTAATTTACCGATTGGCATTACTCTCAAACCTTATGTGAGAGCTAGTGAGGTAGAATTGATCATTTGAATGATATACACGTATAATATAACTACAAGGGTATAGATTTTAGTTAATATAACGTACAATACGTTTTGTTATAATCACTGGTCTCACATGACGTAACAAATATCAAATATCCAAATATTTGTTATTTAACAAGCTGTTGCGTGTGATTTGAACTCGGGTTTATATTTCATGATTTACAGCAATGCACGTTCATTTATCATTTAATCATTATGCTCATATACAGGGATATCGATTAACGTGTAGTGCGGGAATTCAACTGTACAAAATTGAATGATTCATGTTGAAATTCGTCAAAATATGTTTAGACAGTATTAATTGACTGTACAGTCATATCGTTTGTAGTAAACCTATATACTCTTTGTCAGTGTTTTTACATTTAAATATACGCTTGGTTCTGGTTTCAATAAATATCATTTACATTCTAACTTATTTCGTCCGGTGCAGATTGAACACATTCACGCAAGTAAGTACAATTTTGTTTAGAAATATTAATTAGCTAATTAGTGATATAGTCGAACAAAAAAGTGGTTTTGCAGCAAACATAAACAAAATCTTAAATTAAAAAGTATAAAGTTTATTTATAAAACACATACATATGCAAGTGTCATATATTTTATATAGTTTTTATGGTTTAACCGAACGAGTTGCTCACATTGGCACAATGTTATACCAGGTCAAGTGGGATTTTTTTACCAACTAAGTTAATACTATTAGGAAACGTGCGTTCTAAATTTTATTTATCACCTAACAAAATTACAATCGATATAAAGTTCAGATGAGATATTCATATTAACATGTCTATAAATCTTGGAAAGACAAAAATTTTATTTAGTTGAAAAAAAAACACCTTTAGATGTAATTTGAAATTCTATCTATGCAGTATAATACGCCGCACATCACGGCACGACATGGCAGAGCACGACACGACACTACACGATATAATTTTGTTTATATAGAACAAGAAAAATGGAAGGGATGACATGAAAATGAATATGTACAAATGTAATTTCATATCTGTATGGAGGATGAAATGAAGAGAATAGTGACAAAAAATAGAATAAAAATAGTTTCTCACATGTACATTTATTATACCAATATTGTTTAAAAGAACTTTATATGATAAACCCAATTTATTCCATAATCTACTTGCATTTGCGTCTTCAGACAAATTTATATAATCAAAATAGTCATATGAAAAGGAGCATGTACTGTCATATGAATGGGTCCCAGTGACAATTTGAAGAAAAAAACTAATTTAAAAACTTATTACTTTAGCTTCATATGAATGGGTCCCAGTGACAATTTGAAGAAAAAAACTAATTTAAAAACTTATTACTTTAGCTTCATATGAATGGGTCCCAGTGACAATTTGAAGAAAAAAACTAATTTAAAAACTTATTACTTTAGCTTCATATGAATGGGTCCCAGTGACAATTTGAAGAAAAAAACTAATTTAAAAACTTATTACTTTAGCTTCATATGAATGGGTCCCAGTGACAATTTGAAGAAAAAAAACTAATTTAAAAACTTATTACTTTAGCTTCATATGAATGGGTCCCAGTGACAATTTGAAGAAAAAAACTAATTTAAAAACTTATTACTTTAGCTTCATATGAATGGGTCCCAGTGACAATTTGAAGAAAAAAACTAATTTAAAAACTTATTACTTTAGCTTCATATGAATGGGTCCCAGTGACAATTTGAAGAAAAAAAATAATTTAAAAACTTATTACTTTAGCTTCATATGAATGGGTCCCAGTGACAATTTGAAGAAAAAAAACTAATTTAAAAACTTATTACTTTAGCTTCATATGAATGGCTCCCAGTGACAATTTGAAGAAAAAAACTCATTTAAAAACTTATTACTTTAGCTAGCATCTTTTTCAGATGATGATGACATTAAAAGGTCCATTTCGTAACAGTGCCAAATTACGAACATAAGGTTTCAAAAATTGTCATGTCTCATCTTTGGGCATATAAATAATAGATGTTTATGGTTTTCATCTTCATGAACTGGGTGCAGATTCAGTTGTGTCTATTTTGTCATATCTACCATCTCTCCTGTCTCTACTGTCAGATTGTTAGGATTAAGTCTAAATTTTGTTAACATAGTACATATTTGCCTGAATGTTCAACCGTGCATTCTTGCGGCAAAACAGATGTTTTGATCGTGAGTATGAATTCTCACTTGTACAAATAAACCTGGAGTAAACTTTGATATTTTGTACATTTTAATGGCATATCAACATTGCTATATGTTTTGGGCCATTTAACAAAGATGCTAGAAAATGATGGTCGGCGCATTAAAGAGAAGTAGAAGATACATTCAAAATATTGAAAGCAGAGTCGCGATTTACAATTTTATAATCCATAAATATAATTACAATGCATAAATATGATTATAATGCATAAATATGATTATAATGCATAAATATAATTGTAATGCTTAACTATCATTATAATGCATAAATATAATTATATAGCATTAACGCAATACATCTTCCCATCACGCAGTTTGTTAGCATGGAATACATAGTAAGCAATATTTAAAATGGTCTTTTTATCCTTTGAAGTCATTACATTGTAGAATTTTGTTAGGTTTACCCAAGAAGTATTTATTTTTGACATTTTTGAATGTCTTTACATGGGACAGCACGGAAGAAAATGGTATTCTGATTCGATATTTTGAGTTCATAGTTAACATTTCTTGACTCAGAGATCGCGGCGAACTCTCTGAATTGTCAAATCTTCTTTTTTCAGTCTCCAAATTAAGTGAACTAAATCTAAATCTAGTCAGCTCTTTTTCTTACATTATCATTTGCTATGAAATCTAAGTAGTTTTCGTATTATATATTTGCATTTTGTTCTGAGACAAAAGTGTTTGATGCCATTTCTGTACTTATTGCCTAAAAAAACCGAATTGTTTATCATTTAATACATTTTCACTTTCTATAATTATTCGATTATGAAGCGCTATAGAGAATATTTTTGAAATCACATTAACTTTATGACTAGGGTTATTCCCCCGATAATTATTAGGATTGGAATTGTCTCCCTTTTATGAATGGGAACAGTAACACCTCCATGCCTTTGGCTAGATGCCACTACCGGAAATGTGATTAAAATTGTTGCGTAGTAAAAGTTATGTATTTGGTATGCAATACCGAAATCCGTCAACAAAGTTCGATGTGGCATTTGTAAAAAAAAGACGTTCTACCGATGTATCATAGATTTTATATTCATTATAGTGAAAATTAATGTACAAATGAACTAATATTCATTCTTTAAGAATCGTATCATCAAAATCATAAAATACATGTAATGTGATCGAGCGACATAATGGACAGGGCTAGAATGCTTCCGGTCCAGAAGTCAGGATTGGGATCACCTCTGCATACTTAATTCGCGAGTTCTGGCTTTTTCCTTGTGGATGTAGTCATGGAGATTTATTAATGTAGAACTTGTTTCACGATGTAAATAATCTCAATTGATGATTTTTTTAAAAAATCTATATCCAGATCATAAAAATCATCTAGTGGTTTAAATCTATTAAATATGTTGAATGATTGTGAAGGGCTTTTGAAATTAGATGTGTTCAACGTGCTAATAAAAAATAGTAACTTTATAATTGAAAACAACACTTCACACAGTAGTTAGGAAAATACATATTACTATAACTTTGATGTTTAAGCCGCTATTATTGATCAAATTCACACTGAAGCCACGAATCTGATCATAATTCAATTTGAACACACGTTAAATTATTTCAGCACAAACATTTCATGACCAGACGTGAAGGCATCAAACGAAATGAATATAAAAACATATGTCTCACTAATTCGTAAATGTATGTAAATAAATCAGTTTAACCTCTTAGGAGTTTGTCAACATGGCTACTTTGAGGTATAAGAAACTTAATGCAAGTTCCATGTTTGTACGTGACGATGAATGATTTATACGTGTATATGAAAGCTTTTCGTTAAATTTCAAAGTTAATTTTTAAACTTCAAATTTAGATAAAACGTTTTTGAAATAAATAGATTACATTGTTAGCTATGGAGGACAGCTTCATGAAGTATTCAACTATTGGATATTTTAGAGTGCGAAAATTTGAGAAAAGTTTAAAATCGAGATTTCGTTTCAATAAGGTTAGTTTTTTGCGTGTTTGGAATATGAATAATGCTAAATTGGCACATGAAGTATTGTATACTTTCGTAGTTGTAGTTATAATTATGCAAACTCGATATGTATTGATTTGAATAGATTGTGTTGAAATTATACTACGCTATGAAACTTGTGAATTCGTTAATAAGATATTGATTGCGCAATTTCTGGAACATCTATTAACATTGAACATGTGCGTCACCTGGGTAGAATCCTTCCACTTTATTTGTATTTCTATAAGCATTTACTGACATTTTAAATACTTGAAATTGTTACATAATGATTTATGCTTTAATACCGACTTGCAGTTTGAGAGTTAATGAACGTATGATTTGATATGGAAAACCAAGTCGATGTTGAAAACGCAGAGCACCCCCCTTTAGAGAAGAAAACAAGAAAAATAAAGGAGTTCTATGAAGTCAAAGATCCTAACACTGACCTTGACACAGGCTGGGCTTGGGTCGTGTTAGCTGCGTGCTTTGCAAATTTCTGTTTGTTTGGATGCGCCCAGTACGCGAGTGGTATAATTCATTCAACACTGCTAGACAGGTACCGCGCTTCAGTGTATGTAACAAGCTGGGCTGGTTCCTTACATGCATCACTCATATCATTGGCAGGTTAGTAATCTAATACATATACTGTGACACAGTCCAAGGTTCCAGTAGGTTAGTAATACAATGTGGAAGCCAGGTCTGGGGTATTCATGTCTAGGTATGGAGATTTACAATCACTAATTATGACACTTATGCTAATGGACAACTAAAAGGGCCGAGAGTGAATTCATATGTTGTAAACTTTACAATCAACATTTATTTCCCAAGTTATAGTGGATGTATAAATATCATGATTAAATTAGTTGAACACATCAATGTTTTTCTTGATATATGTATACTAATATTCAAATAATGCTGACGGCGAATGCTTTAAGCTGACAAAGTTTAACTTCAATTTCTTATACATTTTCATTCTTTCTAAGGTCCATTGTCAAGTGCTCTTGCAGACAGATTTAGTTGCAGAATTGCCATAGTAACAGGAGGATGTTTGTATGTTGTTGGATACATTCTGACAGCTCTTGCTCCAAATGTAGAAACTGCCATAATTTCATGCGGGGTGATATCAGGTGATAATGCTTTCTCTTGTATTATTTGATACAAATTGGGACACAGTTTTTTAATAGACTGACATTTTACGTCACGTTATATCCGTCACGTGCGTATACTCCACGACATTCTCATTTTATCATTAACATCTACGAGAGGTGTTCAGTTTTTTAGGAGACGCAATCTAAACAAACCTATATTGTATAATATGTTACAGCTTTGAAAACCTTGTGCAAAGCGATTAATACATGTACAAATAGTGTATCGTATACGTACTCAACACAATTGAACTCCAAATTCAATATGGTTGGACCAGAAATATATGACTTATTTTTGGGCGTCATTTTAGGGCGTTTGAAACAAAAATTGTCCTACAGCAACATTGTGAAACAAGTAAAACAGATGTGATATAATGTTTCTGTTGCTATTGTGCATCGCATTTTGCACCGTGCAGTGTTCGAAATCTTTCATTGAAAGTTTCGTTTTTACGTAGTTTATATCAATAATTGCAATCCTGTTATCATGTGATCTATTATAGGTATTGGAGGCGGTATTGCATATTCAGCAAACACGGTTGTGATTAGTTACCGCTTCCGGAAAAGAAGGACCTTAGCTATGGGTATAGCGCATACTGGTATTGGCGTGGGTGTGCTTGCTCTTGCTCCATTGATACAGTTCTTCAGAGAGTTTTATGGTTCATTCGGATTTTTCTTAATGCTAGCTGGAATATTTGCCAATATGATTACGTTCGGGACGTTGTGTTTTCCAAACTCGGTAGAGATGAATACGCTACGGCAAAATGTTGGTAATTTAGTTGACAGACGGCGAATGAAAGATTCAGACCTGTCATCCATCCGTTTGTTTTTCTACAAATATTGGAATGTGTTCTCAAATAGGGGTATATTTTGCTTATGTATTGGAAATTTCTTTTATGGTGTCTCAATCTACGTGCTGTTTTTGTATTTCCCTAATTTCATTGTTAACAGAGGATTCGCCGCTAGTCAAGCTTCGTATTTTTTATCTATGGCAGGAATGTTAAATATACTTGGGAGATTAGGTTCAGGGATAATTGGGAATTTGAGTTGTACGAACACTATCTTGTTGTACTCTGCTTCAATCGGAATGGTTGGCGTCTGCTCCGTGGTGTATCCCTTCATTGCTTCACATTTCGCTGGACAAGTGGCTTACTTCATATGTCTGGGTTTGTTCATGGGGCCATGTTATGTTCTAACACCAGGTGTCACTCTGAAATTCGTTACCATGGAGTTTATAGCGACAGCAATAGGTTTGGAGTATACTTTTGCAGGAGTTGGTGCTATGTTGGGTCCTGTGTTTACAGGTAAGATTTACAATCATTTAACATTATATGGACTGGTACACGTCATACTAGTATTGTGTCCGCGGAAGTTGATTTGTAAAACTTACCTAGATTGCTTTAGATGTGTTTATAGCGATAACTTTTGAACAGACAAGGAAACATTTTGATATTTACATGTTATCTAGAGGCAGCATTAAGCATAATGAATGAAATTTGTTTTTTGTTTTTATGTGACTAATTGTCACTGGGGTTCAACGCCGATTTTAACAATTTTTATACACGGCGACCGGTTCACCTAACCAGTTTTCCTGGACTGTATAGTAACAAGTACTAACTTATCCTTCCACAAGGAACCGGCAACTTCTACACATATGGAGGAAAATCGACATTTTTGTCGAATTTTCATAGAAGGATGTGACCTGCCGCGACCTGGATTCGAACCGCGACCGGGTTACAAGTCCAGCGCACTTACCACTGGACCACGGCCGCGGCCAATGAAATTTGTACCAAAATGTATTTGATTAATCGTGGTTACTGATAATTAATAAGGATTATAAACGTTGAAGAATCTACTGGATACACACGTGGTTCCTGTGTATTTATGGTATGTTGTATATATTTCAGGTTTATATTTAGACTGTGGTGGAACATATGAACAAGCTATCATTATTGCAGGTGCCTGTAAATTATCGTATGATCATACCATTAAATCAAATAGCCTTGTATATATTAATTTTGTATATGATGTTAATATTTTGCTTCATGAATTTATGCTAAATTCTCCCTAAACTTAATCAGAGCTAAGATTGCATTGAAATAACACCACGCACCATTTTATTAACCAATCATGTAATCGTATGGTACAAATACATCGTAATTTTTGAAATCCTGGCTAACCGGAACGTGCATTGATAGACTAACCAGATAAATCATTTGACAATTATTATATTACAGGTTCGTGTTCATTGGCAGCGTCTGTGTTCAGTGGCGTCACCATTTGCTTCTCTCATCAAGCTGAACTGTCTGAATTAGAAATACGCAATCCAGAATTACATTCTATGATCAAAATAGAAGCAAAACCGGCAAAAACATCACGTGATTGAATTGTATTATTTACCATGAGTACATCAACGTGTTTACCATACGTACATCAATGTGTTTACCATAAGTACATCAATGTGTTTACCATGAGTACATCAATGTTTTTACCACAAGTACATCAATGTGTTTACCACAAGTACATCAATGTGTTTACCATAAGTACATCAACATGTTCACCATAAGTACATCAACGTGTTTACCATAAGTACATCAACGTGTTTACCACAAGTACATCAACGTGTTCACCATAAGTACATCAATGCATGTTTACCATAAGTACATCAATTCATCTTTACCATAAGTACATCAATATGTGTACCATATAAATAATAACCAATACTTAGATGGATGTGATATTCACATAACGACTGCCATGTTATCGTGTTCCGGGTTATTCATGCATATACGTATGTATGTCTGGACTTCCGGTTCACATCGGAATTATAAACCGTAGACTGGTACAATCAGACTGGTGTGAACGTACTCCGAGCAGATACTTCATTGGTACCCACGTTATAACAACAACTCAGACATACATTGTATATTCGTACAAAGTTCATATTTTTTATTTTTACAATATTCGTATAAATTATGATATATTAAGTAGTTTATTTACTTTAATAAAGATACACATCCTAATATACAATCACTAAATCGAAGTAACATAATATTTATTGTTCTTTATTGCGCGAATGGTTTTGAACTTTAGCATGTTACCTTTGATGTACGAAAATGCAAATATTGGTTAGAAATATGTTTTCGTTTTTAATTAAGGATTAGTTTGAACAATTTATATTGTTAAAATTGTGATTACATGTAATTACATGTAGTATATATTTTACAATTTATAAAATTTATATGATCTTGTATTACTATGTTGACTTCGTTGAACATACCATGATAAAATTAACAGGAAATTACAGGTTCGTTTTTTTTTGTCTTGTTAGACTAGAGAAAAAAATCAGAAGTCGGTGCTATTCGACAAACAGTAGCACAAAACAAATTTTACTTCACGATAATCAAGGTGAAAATCACGACACAAGATTATCATACACAAACATAGTATCACATTACCATATACAGACACACTATCACATTATCATATATAGACAAACTATCACATTACCATGTACAGACACACTATCACATTACCATATACAGACACACTATCACATTACCATGTACAGACAAACTATCACATTATCATACACAAACACACTATCACATTATCATATACAGACAAACTATCACATCACTATACACGGACAAACTATCACATTACCATACACAGACAAACTATCACATTATCATACACAGACACTATCTCATTTTACAGACAATCTCTAAGTGTGAATTCATTTGCATTGAATGTAAACAAAATTGTCATGTAACGATGAGATTTTTCAGGAATATCATTCTCATTCGCGCATGAAATTTTAGATCTAAATTGATTTTTCTTTTCGATTGTTGAAGTGTAATCAAACTTTTAACAACTTTTCAAACTCGACTTCATGTTGCTGAAGTTCGTTTTTCTGCTGAAGCTTTCCGTCTTGCTGTGTTGGCCATTTCTTTGACTATTCTTTGTCTTTCACGAATGTCTGGGACTTTACTGATACTGAAATATAAAATATGACTCAGCAAGTTTGTAGCTTTTTTGAGAAGCTGTGTAAGGTGGGTACATATTTCAGTCGTTGTTTCGCGTTCATTAGCACGGGGAGTTAATTGTGATTGTTTCGTCCTTGTACGCTAGATTATTACTAAGCAGCGACTTAGATTGATAAGTTTTTAGATGCCAGAATTTAGTCACTGAAGTTATAGAGATATTCAGGTGTACTAGGGTGGCGAGCTCTTTTTTTACTAAGTATGAAATATTCTCTGTTCAGTGTCTAACTTCCATTCCCAAAAGAATACGTTAAATACCCGCTTTGTAAGATTCCGCTCAATGCTGTCGTATTTAACCAAACTGTGTGTCTAACGTATAATGTTCAAATTTCTATCTTTCGTAATATATTTTGTAACAGTAAAAAATTTAACTGTAAGAATGTAGTAAAACATCTTTGTTTCATTTTATTTTACATGTGCTACCTTTCTGCTTCTTTCTTCCTGATAGTTTGTTCTTTAATAGAATCAAAACACATCCGCCTTCTGTTGGCATCGTATATTCTATGATCCACTTTTCCGGCTTTAGATTTAATGTCTTGTATCGTGGCTTCTCTCATGATCTCCGCCATCAGACGAGACTCATCGTCAGAGTACGTAATCTGGAATAAACATTGTATGATAGGAGCGATGAACTTGCTACAATGACAGTATAGTGCCTACGAGGTCTTTACTCTACAGCTCACATACCGACTCTACCAGTCTGGTGGTAGGGGATCCTGCACACCAGGGGTAAAAATGTTGTCCATGAAAGACATGGGGAGTATTTGTAATATATTTTATCAACATTCAAAACTTTATAATCGTTTATAATTGGTACATTTATTGCGCAGCAAAATATGAATACCCCCTTTATAAGCGATACAAAATATAAATTGTTCAATGGATGAAGTTTACTGTACCGCAATATAACATTCATACGCATGTAATTGTAGGCTAAGCTAAAACATGTTCTTACCTCACTGGACGGTTTTGTTTTGGATGCGCTCAGCCTGTTTTCTAATCTGGAGGGAAGTTTACCTCGATTTGTGTTGTTGTCTAAATCCACGGAGAAAGCTACACTTTTCCGGAGAGCAGTATTTTCTTCAACTGGAGTAACGGCGATAGTTTTCCCCGGTTTTCTTCGAAACATTTCAACTTATTTACAACAAGAATAATTCCAATACTTTACACCAATATGCCAAAGTAAGAAGAATAAAATCGCTGTTACCTTGGTTAAAATACACGAACTTATTCATTCTAAAATATCATTCTTAAAACAAGCATTACCTGCGCGGACCTGTCAGTTTGACTGTCATGAAGTCAAACTGTAAATTTGCTCCATAAATTGAATATAAACAAACGCGCTCGATATTTTTCACACTTACCACTAACAAACAAATCATGTTTATAACTGAATATGGAAAAAAACAAACGTGTTTATCTAGTCATGACACTTTATCCCCAAGAAGTGTGAGGCACGGTTAAATGTCGCAATGTAAAAGTTTTTACACATGTTGAGTTTTAAAACTTGAATGCAGTTATTGTGCCGGTGTTTTGTATGAAGTATTTACCGCCATATTCTTAAGTCTGCCACGCTCCAATTTGCAAATTATGTGGGCAATCCAATTAAATTTAGACCTCCGTAAAATTTTGGTATATAATTTGTTTTGCAACTTTTTGTCAGGTACTATTTAAGTATGGAGAATATATGTTACACAGGAAAATGAAACTTTTTTTATTTCAAACAGAATAATCCCAACGAAAGATGTCTGTATTTTGAAGTAAGTCCATTTTCTGTCTCTAGCAGCCAGATGGGTATTTATGATACTATCTCATTTAGTGACTAAATATTCATCAATATTTACTCACCGATTGAAATAGTATAATCACAATAGATACACAAAGTTTTTTCTCGAAAACACACATTGGGACATTAAACGGTAGGGTTGCGACGTTCAGCGACAGAAAACATGTGTGCGATATATATAGTTAAAATTACTACTTTTCACGGGGTTGCGACATTTAACTGTACCACACAGTTCTCCAGAATCATGTATATCATGATAGACGTATCGTATCGTATCGTATCGTATCGTATCGTTTCGTATATAAACAATCATTTATCTAAGATTATATGGTTGAAATACTGAATGAAAATACTATAAAAATACTATATACTGTGTATTGTATATTTCACACCAGCGTCAGTACTATGTACTGGGTATTGTATGTTTCACACCAGCGTTAGTACTATATATTGTATGTTTCACACCAGCGTCAGTACTATATACTGTGTATGGTATATTTCATACCAGCGTCAGTACCGTATATTGTATGGTTCACACCAGCGTCAGCACCGTACACTGTGTATACATCTGGTTGATACTGCTGCTCTTGTTTCTAGTGTTGTTGTCTCCAGATATTTTTATCAAACATTTTTGAAAATTTTAATAAAATTAATACAGTTTGAATCGTGAGCGTTCATTTCTAAATATATGTATTTGGTAGTCGTTATTTGCTTTCTTTTAATTTCTGTACCGTCTTACGCTTCGATACTTTAGCGACAAACTTTGAAGCATTAGCAACATTTTTGAAGCTTTTACCACCAGTGCGTTTGGTCGCTTTTACATTTGTTGACTTCTTTTCTTTCACCCATACACTTTTAGCTTTTGTGGTTGTCTTCATATCTCCAATTTCTTCTTGAATATTTTCTAGTTTTGTATCAGTTTTTACAGGCTTATCTTTAGCTGAAATTTTCTCCTCTTTCTCCTCATTTTTTCTCTCAAGATTTACGTCGTCATTCTTGTCATTATTCTGTTCATTTTCTTCTATCTTTTCTTCTTCCGGTTCCTCTGAAACTTCACACGGAACAACTGGTTCCGTTAATTTATCCTTTGTCACCGGAGCTTTATTGTCTTCAGCTTCAAAACGTTTCGCTGAAGCTAACGCAGCTTGTTTGGCGCGTTTTCTTAAAGTATCAATATCCAAGTTGACGCCATCTTTGTTCAAACGAGTCAAAATTCTTATTTGTAGATCGTCCTGTCTTTCCTTGAAACAAAGTATAAGATAACAGTGAGTTTCATTTATCAATCTTCGAGTCAGAATCAATCTTCTCACAACGAGCAATCATAGAGACCACGTGGCTAAAATCGAATTTGAATGTTTTGCACTTACTTTTGAGTAGATGTAAGTGACAACAAACTCGACACAAGTATTTGCATTTCCAAAAATGCTTGGAATTGCCGTTCAGTCAAGTATAAGAGCTAAGAATAGAATACTGAATAAAGATTTCCTAGAGATTTCATTTCTGGTTTCATTTCTTATTGAGGGTTTGCAACACGTTCTATATTTACGACGATATAAAACTGCCCCGAAAGAGCATATGTTAAAAAATGACGACATAAAAATGCCCCAAAAGAGCATATGTAAAACACATAACTAAAATATCGAAGTATCGCATTCAGAGGAAACAAAAGATGATAAACTAAACAAGCATTCATATAAAAATATTCATCAAATAAAATCTTCCTTTTTGTAGAAATAGACTCTTTTCTGAACAATAAAAGCTATTGTTTCGAAATATGGTTTAACCCGCAGGAGATTACAAGCTGGTTACGAGCTTCATACATTAAAAAAAGGCACGCCAATTATACATAGAGATAACCCGACAAAAACATGGATGATGTGCCCCGTAGAAGACCCTTTTGAGGTCATTTTGTCCGCCATTTTTGATCATGTGGTATTAAATTCTCCTTTCTGACTGGCTTAGAGCAGGCGATGTAGGGGAATAAATGGTCAAATCTGGTTAATTGTATTATGTCAAAGTCCGTGAACGGCGACAATAAGACCATTTTTCCTTTCGTCTGAATATCGAGGTTTTACTGTTACGCCAAATTAAATACATGCCCCACGGGCTACTCACTTCTAGGAATGTTTAATACTACTGATAGATGTTCATTTTCCCAGAGCCGAATGCTTCAAATGCCTACTGTACGCCATCATCTTATTGATTCAAAAAATTTAATGTGACCATGTCAATGTTAACTGTTGTCATATTTTTAATGCATGTAGATTATAATTACCTTGAGATAATTTAGTTTGGCTTGAAATTTCTCTCGTCTTCCAGAGCTAGAAGTTTTTCGTATATGTAAAATACGCAACAATTCTTCCAAACGAACGTCATTCAAAGGACCGCTTTCGGTTGCCATGACGACTACATATAATTCCAATACATTGTAGGCACATATATTTATATAATTCTAAACACATCAAGCTAAGTAAATCCTTTTCAATAAAATACGGTTCATTTCTGGTATATATTACATAGAGTTCGTTATAAGCAGGAAATTATCGGGCAGAAATGATGTGACATGTGACAGTGTTTATTTCCGTTTAAAATGTGTGTTACGTGCAGTTGCGATATCATTAGACTTTAAAGGTATGTTCTCTGTATATTTCCAACAATAAAGTTTTAAGCACAAGACGAACTGTCACAACAATCCTCCGACTCTTACACAATCTATAAAACGCTGCAAAGCTTAAATAAAGAGTATTAACGGATTGTCTGACATGACCATAGTTTCATATAACAGTTAACTTCGACGTCCGAATACGTCTTAAGGGTAGTAAGTAAACTGGCAAAAATAATTATTAAAGTGTTCAGAAAATAACACCGATTTTCCTCAGAACATTGATATGTTATATCCTGTCTGTAATGAAAATTTTATTCTTAAGACGTATTGCTCAATCGTAAAACAGACGTTTTATTTGTCCATTATCCATGACGCATTAAAACGCATTTTCCCAACAATTGATGATAAATATTTTGCTATCAACCTTAAACATTGTGTTCTGGTTATGTATATTTTTTTTCAATTACTTTTAATGATCAGCTGATCACCGGTTTATGTTCATTGTTTGTCTGAGAAGATTAGTTTCAAACTTTGTCTTAATTACATTAAACATTACTATATTACAACAAAGAATTGAACTAAATCGGTATATTATGGAAACAAAACTACAATTATGAATCTGATTGTGGTCAAAAGATGCGTTTATGAAAATATCGTGTTAAGTAACCATGGTCTAATTTCATATACGTGAACATTTGAAAAGAAAATGAACATTGAAACTCCCTCTTTAACAGGACACTGTTCGGGAGGTTACATTAATCCGATTAATATCCGTTGTTGTGAAGATGTTGTAAAGCATCTCATTGTTGGAAGATAGCTGCTTCAGAGAACATTAAACTCACTCATAGAATAATTAAAATGCCATAAAGTGAGGGTAATTCCATGGCTACCTGTATAAACGATATCTCCAATATAACTGTAAATGGAACGATCGCTCAGTTTTATTGCCAATGTTGAATGAATAATTAAATCTTAGAAACGATTTTCTTGATCAAACAGACACTATTCGATAATCGCTTAAAGCGTCTAAACATGGTAGTGTGACAAGGGAACAGTGACGATGTAAAACACACAAAACTACTTCGCGTTGAGCTTTTATTTCGTAGACAAAAAAAATCTAAAATGGCTGCCTAAACAGTCCATTAGTTTGGATATTTCTTTTCAAAACCGAAACTGGTTTTCTCATGTATTTTGTGAAAACCTAAACCAGTTTGTGAAACTAACAAAACCACCTCCCGGAGTGATTTCGCCGGTTTCGTTCTATCCGAATAAAGGTGCACTGTGAAAAAAAGAAAATGGCGTTAATAGAACATGTCTTCAGACTTATCGGATTCGGCAGAGTGGGCTGAAACTGTTGAAGAATTTTCCTTTAGGCGTAAAAACTATATTTCTTTCATTAATCAAAACTTTAATTTCTGTCAAATTGCTGAAACCGTTGAAACCGAAACCGGAAGTGATTCTTGTGTAAAAAACACTCTCTAATTAGAGAGGAAAATAAAACCCTCTAGGCATCAACAACGCAAACTGATTCACGTCTCTGTGGAAAATGCTATAAACATTTGTTTAAAACGACCCTTTGGAAGTCTTTATTGAGGTACAATACATCGAAAACTTTAAAAGAAAACATAATGCATGGAGTCCGGATATTTGTACCAACAGACTGAAAAATACAACAGTGTACATGTATAATTGTGTTTATCTGTCTTCGTAGACTTGTTGCAAGAAGAAAAATGTACAAATTTTAGGTAATCAGATTGAAAATGTAGAGATATAAAAGTAATATTAGCTTTTACATAAAAGACGTATCAATGCAGAGAGTATATAAAAATAATGATTTTACCACTTGAAACAATTGTTTAAGGAACTTCTCCATGATCACTTCCACAATGGCAATGACTGCCCGCACAATGCCAGCGTTTGTCATTGTTTTCACATCTGAAATACTCTCGGGCACAGTCGTCAGAATTACTACACACGAAGGTGTCTCCGGAATGTGGGCACGGCTCACCACAACAGCACCTGAATTTAACCCTTACTGTAAAACATTTTCAGCATTGATTTTGCAAGTGAACTCTATCACGAAACAAGAACGCATCGAAATGAATATACATGTACAAGGATTATTATATTATTTGTCAAGTCTCGTTAAGTCCCCATCGGTTACTCGCACGTTATTTTGTTCAGCCACGTGGTATATAGGAAGACTAGTGACAATTGATATTTACATTTAAAAAAATAAACTGATATAATTTTATACAGAACTTGCGTTCATGTCTTAGTAATTTTAAAGGGTTCAGTATTTGAAAACAAATGAAGTATGACAAATTGTGTAGATTATTGTTGTCTTGGATTATTAACCAACAAAATGATGTAATCCTCGGCTGGAACACAAGATATTATATTTCAGGGGTTGATGAGCCATACAATTAACCAATACTTACTTATGTCCGTTACAGTACCAATGCTTGTCATTGTTCTCACACCTTCCATGTCGGTTTGAACAATCGCTGGACGAAGAACATTCCCCTGGATCTATAAATTACATAAACCATAGTATTTAGATACACATGTGTAAAAATGATATTATGCTAAAATTGTACGCGAAGTACATACCAGAATATGTCAAAGACTCCAAAATTAGATCAGATATCCGATTTCTGCTACCAATCTAGAACTTTTTTCAAAGATATTTTTAGCTCGGAGATATAGACCATGTAGACACAAAAGTGAAAATAGCAACAAGACAAAAAATGACTGAGACCAAAAAAGGTTGGAGGAAAAGTCCAGTTAGTCGTGTTAGTGAAAATCCGGATTTTTCTTCAGGGGTAAATGAAGGAAAAAAAGTTCTATAGACATACTTGTTAGAGCACAGGAACAAACATTATCTTGACAAGCGACGGAGTATAATTGAGGGCATCTCTCGTTGTGACAATCGCTTGAGGTTATGCAATTTTCAGCCAAAACGGAACACACTAAAATATTGAAAATAATTGATATCTTTGTGATATGTACAAGTGGTGGTATTAATTTGAGCTAATTTAAAATTTGCACTGATTTGCAGCAATAAGGTACTGTCAATCCTCCGAATACACAACGTTCTCCGATATTTTCTTAAAAGATTCATACTGAGCTTCAAGCAATGATATTTTGGAACATATATAATAATTAATTAATCATGTATTTAATGCGCAAAGCCTGATTTCATTAAAACCTAAATAATTTAACAATATTAGTATAATAAGCTCGTACATTATACTGTTGGTTAAATTCAATTTGTTTTAAATACTAATGGACACATTTAATTAAATCATTCGTTGTACAAAAGGTTCCTACCTCCAATAACAAAAACGAAGAGAACAGAATTCATGACGATGTTGACAAGATCAGCGACACGACTGTACAGATTACAATGCGGAATGATATTTTCTATAAATCAACAAGATGCTAAAGATAAGAGTTCTATATTTGGTAGAAACTATTAAACAAATATATACGTAAATAATTATGTAAGTCAGTCACGAAATCAGATTTAATGAAATCTAAACTAGAAAACCATTCTAGGAAATGGTCACGTATGTAATGGTGTGATTTCTCTTATCTTACATCAGCATTATTCAAAGAGTGTAGCAGAAAGTCTCTGTGATAATATTGTGTCTTGGGCCTTACGTCCGTCACTACTGATCATTCATGTTGAGATGTTGGCATTTACGTGTGGAGGACAAGGTTAGTATTAGAGCAGGACGCACATTTTTCAGCCGTTAAATGTCTCAATGTGTGATTTCAGGGAAAATTCAATGTAGCTTGTAGGATTATACTATTTTAATCGTTAGAAAAACATTTGCGAATTATAATTTTTTTTATTCATTCATATCGTGAATAATGGGGGCCTATAAATCTGCCTGTTAGCGACGAAATATGATTTAATTCTAAAATAGTGACCTCCTTAGTTAGAATAATCTTGTTTGATATATAAAATTCAGTAAGCATATGTTATAGACAACAAAAGGCTTGGAGGGCGACTCAACAAATACATGATTGGCAATGCATGTTGAGCGCCATGAGTAGGACATTTCCTTAAGGTATATTGTTTATTTGTGCTCGCATTTTACTTACAAGTACTTGAAATCGTACTTGCATGTGAGCATGTACTTTTCAAGTGAATGTAATATCTTGTTTGTTTTCGACAGTTTACTGCTATAACTTGAGTTTTCTACTTTTAAATGAAATGTTATCATAGCCTACAAAAAAAATCTTCAAAATCCTGGCATACGGATAAAACTAATGTAAATACTAATCAGGCACCTTCGATCATTCCCGGAAGTCTACGGAAACGAACTATCGGGCGATTCAAGTCCTATGAAAACCGTTTAAAATGTTATTTGACCCACCTATCATTATTGCCTTTTTACTTAGTGAAAATCATTCTTATGGAATTATTTTACTTCTATCTCATCTTAGTATTGTTTTTTTTTTCATTTATGTCCTGGCCTTTGTGCGTGTGGCGAGGAGCGCGTGACTAAAGCACGTTCTGAGAGACGGGTTACTTTCGTTTAGGCTGATATTTTGATGTGTTTACCTGCTTTATGAATGATATATATAACGTGTGCGTGGTCCATTAAACCTTTTCAGCATAACTAGGATCAAATAATACATGTTTTAGTTACTTTGTCCCGAATCAGAAGATAAATTATGCGCAAACTGAGACGATACAAACCCAAGAACATCTTCGAATTATCTAACAGCTTAAACTATTTTTCTGAAGGGGATAAACCCTTCCTATATGTTGAATAGTAAAAATCAACATTATTCTCTACTCTTTACCAGTACCGGTATGTATTACCGTTTGCTCGCTTGCAAAAAATATTTCCCGCCATATTCTTAAGTCTGCTTATCTAAATCGCCATCTTAGGTTTCTCGCCCCTCACCAAATTTCAATTTATGTTGGCAATCCTATTAATTTCAGACCTCCCAAAATTTTGGTATATGATTTGTTTTGCAACGTTTTGAGGCCAGGTAACTACTTACCTAGAAAATATATGTGACACAGAAAATGATACTTTTTTATTTCAAATATGATAAGCCCAACCTAAGAGGTGTATGTTTTAAAGTAAGACCATATTCTGTCTCTAGCAGCTTGATGTGATAGGCCCCCATAATTCATGATATTATCTCATTTAGTGACTAAATATTCACCAATATTCACCCACCGATTGAGAAATATGATCACAATAGTTTCCTGAAAGCACACATTGTGACATTAAACAGTATGTTTTCGACATTCAGAGGCTGAAAACAATTGAGCGTCATTAATCGTTAAAATTGAATTAGACTTTTCATGACTTTATGGCATTTAACTGTGCCACATAGTTCTCCCCGAATCATATATACAACACCCTGATAAATATGTCATATTATGAAAACATACATGCATATTTGTTCACACGGTTGAAACACTGAATAAAAGTGCCTGTGTATTGTACGTTTCACACCAGCGTCAATATTGTATACTGTATATAGCATGTTTCACGCCAGAGTCAGAACTATATATTGTATGTTTCACACCAGAGTCAGTACTATATACTGTATATTGTATGATTCACACAGTGTCAGCACTATATACTGTATATTGTATGATTCACACAGTGTCAGCACTATATAATGTATATTGTATGTCCCCACAGTGTCAGTACTATATAATGTATTTTGTATGATTCACACCAGCGTCAATACTGTATGTTGTATGTTTCACACAGTGTCAGTACTTTATACTGAGCATTTCAAATCAACGTCATTATTGTATATTACATGAACATTTACAACATAATATTCTATTCAACAATAGAACTAAATGGGTATTAGTTACTATAATTATTACGTCGGGATTTCATCCACATCGGCGGACTTTCTTTTCGACAAGAATTTGGTGAATCTTGAGTCGCCTATTGCATTGATCACTCTTTTTGCGTGGATGTGTTTATACGTGATTCATTTACATAATTGTAATTATTGTTGTGTGTAGTTTCGGCTGTTAAATACTCGTTTAAATTTTAAATAAATGCCTTTAAATAAATATGAATTTACTCATAGTATTCATTTGTAAATATGTGAAATACATTGTCAGTGTACAAACTGTTTACACCAAACATTAATTTTTCCAAAGGGAATCTTATTTTCATTTTTTGTGACTTATTGTCACTGGGGTTTAACGTCATTTTTCTGTTATATACGGCGAGCGATTCACCTAACCAGTTTTACTGGACTGCATACTAACCAGTACTATCCTACCTTCCACAAGGAGCCGGCAACTTCTTCACATATGGAGGAAAATCGACATTTTTGTCAACTTTTCATAGAAGGGTAGAATCGTATTCTAATGATATATTGCTCAGTACTTTAACTGTCCTGTGTTCGCATTTATAGATGTAATTGTGTGTGATTTATTCCTCTACATCTTGCTAATACTGTGTTTCACCTATTTTTTTTTCTCCTTTTTTCTATTCTGTGAGTTTAGTATATAGTAATACCTTTTAACTTTAACTAAATCTACATTTAAAACTCAAAGTATTATTTTAAACATGATGTAATATGTGAAATACATTATAACTATCGTAAGCTGTATTTACATAACAATAATTCCCTGAAGAAAAGTTTATTCCAGTGAAACATTGCTCAATAGTAAAACAGTTTTTATTTATAACGCTTTTAATTTTGATTTTTTTCTTTTCATCAGCATTTTCCCAACAATTCCTGACAGATATTTGCTATCAGTTGCTATCAACTTTGAATGTTTGGGGTCGCGGGGAAAATGGTCGCGTAACCAGAAACAAACAATTTTTAACGCCTTATAAAACTTCAAGAACATCGTTCTTACGCGTATTTGATCAGAGTAGCAATTATGAATATTAAAATTGTGATTCGTACATATAATCGCTCATTCCGTGCACTAATCGACGCTTTTTTAGTTTTTGTCTAACTGCTGAAACCGAAACCGGAAGTGGTTCGTGCGTAAAAAACACTCTCTAATTAGGGAGGAAAATAAAACATCTAGACATCAACAACGCAAACTGGTTTACGTGGAAAATGCTATAAACATTTGTTTAAAATGATCCTTTGGAAGTCTTTATTGAGGTACAATACACCGAAAACTTTAAGAAAAAAAAAATAATGCAATAATAATGCTTGGAGTCCGGATATTTGTACCAACAGACTGAAAAAGACAACAGTGTACATGTATAATTGTGTTTATCTTTAATCCTGACTGATACTCTCTATGGTGGATTTAATATTCCAAGAACATGTTTTTTCGCAAAGATTCAGAGTAGAATTGGCGGAAATGAAACAGTTCAAATATTATGCCTGACAAAGATAATAAATTGTACTAAAGTGTTTCATCAAACTGATAAGCACGTGTTATACAAGTTTGATAAATCCAGTAGATTAGAATGATAACAACAGCTTCATTACTTGATCCTAATTATGCCAGAGTCACAACGACTATATTATTTACGTATGATTTTTATTAATTAACATTCATACTTGGCTAAACATGAACGCAGGCATAAATGTATAGTTCGTGTCTTCGTATACTTGTTGCAAGAAGAAAAATGAAAAATTTAGGTAATCAGATAGAAAATGTAGAGATATAAAATTAATATTAGCTTTTACATGAAAGACGTATCAATGCAGTCAGTATACAAATATAATGATTTTACCACTTGAAACAATTGTTTAAGGAACTTCTCCATGATCACTTCCACAATGACAATGACTGCCCGCACAATGCCAGCGTTTGTCATTGTTTTCACATCTGAAATACTCTCGGGCACAGTCGTCAGAATTACTACACACGAAGGTGTCTCCGGAATGTGGGCACGGCTCACCACAACAGCACCTGAATTTAACCCTTACTGTGAAACATTTTAGTATTGATGTTGCCAGTAACCCTCCCTAGAACTCGGAATATCACGGAATAAGAACGTATCGAAATGATACACAATGATTATTATACTATTTCTCAAGTTTCGTTATATCCTTATTGGTCAATCGCGCGTTATTTTGTTCAGCCACGTGGTATAATGAAAGACTATACCGACAATCGATATTTACATTTAAAAAATGAATTGATATAATTTTACGCAGAACTTGTGTTTATGTCTAAGTAATTTTAAAAGGCTCGGTATGATAAAACAAATGTGTCATGATGACAGATTGTGAGGACTTGGATTATCATGTCGTAGTAATTTTAAAGGGTTCAGTATTTTAAAACAAATGAAGTATGACAAATTGTGTAGATTATTGTTGTCTTGGATTATTAACAAACAAAATGATGTAATCCTCGGCAGGAACACAAGATATTATATTTCAGGGGGTGATGAGCCATACAATACTTACTTATGTCCGTTACAGTACCAATGCTTGTCATTGTTCTCACACTTTCCATGGCTTGAACAATCGCTAGACGTTGAACATTCCCCTGGGTCTATAAATAACATAAACCATGGTATTTAGACACATATAAAAATGAAAATGATATTATGCTAAAATTGTACGCAAAGTACATACCAGAATATGTCACAGACTCCAATATTAGGACAAAAGATCAGATATCCGATTTCTGCTACCCCTCCCCTAAGTAGAACTTTTTTCAAAGATATTTTAGCTCGGAGATATAGACCATGTAGATACAAAAATGAAAATAGCAACAAGACAAAAATGAATGAGACCAAAACAGTCCGAGGTTGAAGGAAAAGTTCAGTTGGTCGTGTTAGTGAAAATCCGGATTTTTCTTTAGGGGTAAATGAAGGGAAAAAAGTTCCATAAACATACTTGTTTGTGCACAGGAACAAACATTATCTTGACAAGCAACGGAGTATAATTGAGGGCATCTCTCGTTGTGACAATCGCTTGAGGTTCTGCAATTTTCAGCCAAAACGGAACTCACTAAAATATTGAAAATAATTGATATCCTTGTTGTGATATGTACAAGTGGTGGTATTAATGTGAGCTAATTTAAAATTTGCACTGACTTGCGGCAATAAGGTACTGTCAATCCTCAGAATTCATGTAACGTTCATCGATATATTCATAAAAGATTCATATGCCTGCTGTGCTTCAAGCACTGGTATTTTTAAACATTGATAATAATTTTATCCTGGTAGCGGCAGGTCATACCCTTCTGTGAAAATTTCTTCCACATTGTTGTCGGCTTCTAGTGGAAGGGTAAGTTAGTAGTGGTTAGAATACAGTCGAGGATAACTGGTAAGGTGAACCGGTGTAGCATAAAATTTTGACCCCGTTGAAAAACGACCGCAAGGGTTATTTCTCAACGTTGAAAATTTGATCAGTGTTAAATTTTGATCAATTCTGGGGTCAATAGTTTACGATAACTAAGACCGTAGATAACTGTATGAATAAAAGAATTAGAACAGCTGGAGCGTATAGCTTTCTTAAACCGCTGTTTGACACAGTTTATACATTTCGTTGCCCTAAACACCCTTTTGTTCGAGTCTATATGTTATATTGTCATCGAGGTCATGGGTGTCATCCCATTCCAGTCCCAAGTTTTCCGTAATTTTTGTCCCGTGAGTACAAATACTAATTACGTCATTTTCCCACCGGAGAGCCGAAACCGTGCCGAAATTGTGCTCAACGAGCACAAGCATATAACTTTGCTGCATACTGCGTACACCCCTTCAGTTTCACTAAATGGAAGGGTTACATCAATCCAAGTATGCCTCAAAAAGTGACAATACAACATCAAGGGATGTTATTTTTTAGGAAGCGTTAAATTAAGAAATTAAAAACCACAACTTCCACACGTCATGCAAATGAGAGCTCAAGCATGTGATGACGTCAATCCCGACGGGCTGCGCTCAATGCCAATGCACAGAACTTTAGTGCAGTTTATTAAAGAAACATGAGAAATGAATATTACAATTGTATAACTTAAGTTTTCATTGATTTTCACTGGTAGCCAATAAATATGTTGTCATCGTTGAATAAATTAAATGACAATAAACAAACAATCTATGCAACTTCTAAATTCATAACGTACGTAACAGTCTATGCACAAAAGGGGCGAATTCAGGATTTGGCATTGGTGGCCGTAGTAGAGGCGTAATTTCTGACCCTACTTAGGATGTTTCAGCCATCCTCTTGAATATGCTGATATCGTATGACGACGGAGGTGTTGGCACCCAATGACATTTGTAGCTGATTTTAATAGTGTTTTATGCAAATTAATGCGGCGCATTTTGTGATCTTGTGAAGAAAGTATTGGAAAAATTTGAACTACAATAACTCTTATTTGGAATTCAAAAGTGGTGAGGTTTTCTCGGATTCGTGTCACTTGCTTCGGAAACAGACATTTAGATCTTTGAATGGATGTCGCATTCAAAAGGTACAACATAAACCCGTTTTAGATATTCCACACAAAAGTATATTACTTCAAAGACATCCATTGACTATTCAAACAAATTGACTTTCAGTTATCATGTAACACCAACTTTTTAAGCAACAATCATTCATGACACATGAAAATACTATGAACATTAACATACAGAAGAAAACTGCATAATTGTGTCCTGAGCGCATGAAAAGAAACCATACACAGGCTGGTCATTTTTTAATGAAGGTCAAATTTTCATGTGAAATAGGGTCACAATTTAACGGTAAGGGTCAATTTGCAACGTTGAAAATTGATCAATAATCCATTGAAAAGTGACCCCATAAGGTCACTTTTCTACGGGGTCAAATTCTATGCTACACTGGCCGCCGCATATAACTGAAAAAAAAATGTTGAAAAATGGCGTTAAACCAAGTGAAAAAAAAGCAATTAATTACTCATGTATTTAATGTGAATAGCCTGATTTCAATCAAAAACCTAAACAAGTGAGCAATACTAGTTTAGTGAGTTCGTACATTATACTGTTGGTTAAATCTAACCTGTTTTAAGTACCAATTATCACATTTAATTAAATAATTTGTTAAAAGAGAAGATTTATTTTGGCATGTAGTATATATCTTTTATATAAAAAATTCTCACCTCCAATCACAAAGACAAAGAGAACAGAATTCATGATGAAGATGTTGACAAGATCAGTTATGTAACTGTACAGACTACAATATGGAATGATGTTGACTATTATATCAACATAAGACTAAAGATAAGAGTTCTATATTAGGCAGGAACTATTAAACAAGTGTGCATATAAATATGTAAGTCAGTCACGAAATCAGCTTTAAAGAAATCTAATCTGTAAACAAAAAAAAATGTACATAATATAGACCCATTAAGCAGCATTTTTAGAAAATGGTCACACGTGTGATTTCTCTTATCTTACATAAGCGTTATATTAAGAAGTGCAGCACAAGGTCTCTGTGATAACATATCGTGTCTGGGGCCTTTCATCCATCACTACTGATCATTCATGTTGAGTTGCTGGCAGTTACTTGTGGAGGACAAGGTTAGTACTAGAACAGAATCCAACAGCAATATATTGGTTAGGGTAACTGCATGCCCATATATAAATGATGTACTGAAACGGCGTAATGTCTGAATGTCTTATTTTATGGCTTATTTTTCACATTCTCCATAAACTGTGGCCCTAAATTGTGAACCCAGACAGAGCCTAGACAATGTAATGTAGAGTCCTCGAAACAATAAAGTTTTATGACAACACATTTTTCAGACAAAATTTTGCCAAAATTGATCCTCTGAGCTACAAATACCAGGCCAGAAAAAATTAGTCATGTTTACAGTAACCTGACCAAAAAGTGTGGGTAGGTTGCAAAACTATCAGTTTCAAACTTTTTTCCCAAACTTGAAGGTATGATTCGCCCCCAAATATTATTGTACTAGTGGATTTTGATGGTAGAAACTTTAGGGCTGGCATTAAAAATCAAGTCAGGTGATCACAACTATTCTTTTTCTGGCCCAAATAAGTGAACAAAATGTGTCTTATCTTCATGTCATAACAAATCACTATTTATAATTTGACCTCCTCTGATAATTCATGCTGATAAGAGATTAGAAATTACAGTCTACATATCCTAGTTCACCCTCCCCCCTAATCACACTTTCAGGTCAGTGATATACCGGTACATCTAAACTAAGGTAAAATCTATTGAAATGGAGCAAGGTCATAACTCTGTATCTGTCTCTTGTTTAATTCCACTTTCAGACCAATCATGTCTATCTAACAGATCACAATAGTGACGCTACGAGTAACGGTCATCTCAAACAGTTCTGGTTTTATATACACATACAAACACATCTTTAATATTTCAAACCAGATTTTATTAATCATACTTTTAGACAAACAATCTACAAATATGATGCATATATTAAATACACAATCAATGTTGTTTAATACAAAAATATAGATATCTATAAAAAAGACATAATTTCTCTATTATATCCAAATATAGCAAATAATATCATGTTACATAAGTATTTAAATAATATATTATCCCCACCCATATCACACCACATTATTATCACAGTCATAAAGTGTATCATATTTACAATGTTATGTGAATATACATATATATATATATATATATATATATATATAATATTCAATATAATATATAACTAAGATTAATAGAACCGAAACAACTTAAAAACGATTCTTGTTACCATAGAAATGTAACGAGCCATTGTTTACACGTTTTATTTACATTAAAATAAAAAATTTCCAAGATTCAGAAAGGTATAAACTCATATCTAACATGCATGTTAAGTAAAAACATTAATCTACATAATGAGCGCTCATTTCAGCATTACATTGTATCATGTTCGTACAAAATAAAGCAATGACCAGGAATATACGTCATTAATCTACCAGAGAACATTACAGTACACGTCTACATACTAATACACCCCGACTGTCTGAAACATTAAAACAGAAATCAAAAAGGGTCTATCTTCTACAGTAATGGTCTTTACATTAAATATATAGTACACAGACAAACATTTCAGGTCAATGATGGAATTCAACCATCATTAACATCATAACATAAGATTTTAGTTTATATGGCAAATAAATTATAATTTCATAAAATTTCTCATTCAAAGTAACAATATAATGCCTAATTAAAGTAGTTACAACAGTATGAATATCTTATACAGGTGGAAAATTTTGAAATGGGACATATTTTTATATAATTCTTTTTTTTGAAATTATGAGGTAGAATTATCAATGTAACACAATTTGAAAGAAGCACTCACAATGTCGAGTCTAGAAAAATTGAAAGAAACAAAATGGAAGACATAGTACATACATCGTCTGCACAAAAAACACAATCATGCTGAAATATGTATATCTTAATTTCATACACATGTCAATACATGAAGTGTAACTTACTGGCTTTCAAATGGTAATAATAATAAAAAGTTAAAAATAAAACAAGTTTTTCACACATCTTATAGATAAAAGGTTTTATACATACAAATAAAAGTACAACCAAGAATTTTGTATTGAAAACATCTTGAACATTAAAAGTATATTTTATTATGAAGAATTGACTAAAACACTTAAATGATGAACAATAAAATTATGATGTTAAATGATAGCAAATCCAGGCCAACTTGATCAAACAATACAATACAGTATACAATCAGATGCATAAATACAAACATTTTGTAAATGAAAGGCAAGAATATTTCAGCAGTAGACACCTTGTTGTAAAATAAAGGAAATACAGACTTAATCCTTTGCCTAATGATACCGCGTTTCCCCGCATCTGAAGCAGACATTTTAAAACATGGTGACCAAAGAAGCCATTGCTTGTAATCAGTAATGTCTTCTTTTGCCACAATGTTTTCCACTCTGTCAGAGATAAATAACCCAATTGTCTTAAATAAGTTGATGTTTTGTATATCAGCTTTGAATTTGGAAGAATCCAAAATATGCTTATGAAGTTAAAGGTTAAGTCTTATCTGTGGACAGCCACGTAAAAGGCCTGGATGGTTGTTGACTGACCGTTGATATGTATACATCAGTAGTTTGTAGTAGTGTAAAATATAAAATAAAGCAGAACCAAAAGTGTTAGTTGTGTTGCAGTCAGATAAGAGAATTGTACAGGTGTTGATAATCTGGATTTACAAGTATATTGTGTTTAGATATGTACTCAAATGTCAGACAATATCAATGTCAGTGCTTGCTTCAAAATTTGAAATGTAATTACATGACAGCCTATAAACAATGCACATCATTTTGTTTTAGTTTAACAAATAATATCTCAAACAACACATGGTATGGGTAAGTATAAACAGCCTGAATAAGGTTTTAAATTAGTTAAACATCTATAAATCACAGATCTTTTGAAATTGGTGATATGTAGTCCCTTGTTGTGTATGTTAACGTTATTTAAATTTTCCTTTCATCTTCTTGAACGCACCAGATAACCCTGAACCAGACGACATTTTCTGATAGTTCATGTCATGTTGAACCGCTAGGTCGTGAATATCCTGTTCTGACATCTCGTGAATACGTTGTCGTAACGTATCCTGTAGGTTATGATCCGCCTCAAAGCCATACATGTGCTCCCTGTAAACTCGTATCTGATCAATCACTTGAGAAATTGACCTGAAATAAAAAATAAATCCACCAAGCTATAACATTTTTCATTGACAAACGCTTCACTAAAACATTAATGTTAATACCTTTGTTTTCACACCAAAAATATGTTAGCTTTTACTGATGTCAATAAAAGTTTTTAAGACTAAATAATTACTATCAACACAGACTAATAGAAACAAACATCTGTGACAACAATACAGTGATTCTCTATAACCAGTACTTTAACTTTACCACTTAATATCAAAAAGTTTATTGCAAATCCATCATACCAACCTTATCTTTCCCCATTTGAACATTTGATTGGCTAATTTGAATCCACCAATCTCTAACTGTTGTACATGTAACAGGAAGATAACTGATGATGGAATTGTGGGATATATATGACAATCTTTTCCTTGTTGCATCAATGACAAAGGGTCATTCTTCAAAAACATCTGCAATATGCATAACATACAAAGATACAGTACACCTCACTGAGTGGCCATCTCAATACAACACCAAATTCATTATAAAACCCAACTCAATACAACACCCATTTCATTATAAAAACCATTTCATTATAACAACATCATAACAGTGAATCATTTATATCTAAGACAGTTTTCAGAAATTTCTGAATGGTATTAAACAGACTCCCTCTCAGGAGAGGTTTCAAAAGATTCCAAATTAGAATTATTAATTAACATTAAAGAGATAAAGAGACATACCCTAGTTGTAATAAGTTCATCCAGAAATGCTGTGCATTTTGAAGGTAGATGTTTCCATGCAGGGAGCTGTTTTATGATGAGGTTCTCAAGGCCATCAAGTATCGCCATGCTGGTAGCGAAGTTACGTAATTCTACACATGCGTGGCCAATAAATAAAAACTTGGACAACACAGCTACTTGTGTCTGTAAATAAAATACAAGTATAAAGTATGGTTTTATTAGGTAAAATAATGACACTGTAAAGTGTTGCAATTTTTAAATGACAAGAGCAATGACTCTAAATAGGTGCAAATGATTGAAGTAAAAAATTTTACTTGCAAATTAACATCCAAGAAATTTTCGGATAATAAGCTGTATGTTGACCAGAGGGTGTGGTACCACATTGCCGGACACTGACACCGAAATTTAAAGAAACCACATAATTTTGTTACTTGTATATTATTACAAATGTCCATCTTATCACTGAGTGTATAAGTAGAAATAATATTCATTGATAACATTCACTTAATCGATTGACTTTCAATAGTGGTATGATTATAATTTGATGACATTCAGGGTATGATTAAGAGATTGTCAATACCATATACATGTAACATACCTTGGCATTACTACAAGCCACGATTTCACCAGCCACCCAATGTGAGACCTGTTGTGAATGATCAATCATTTTCTGTATTGGTACACTCTCCTGTAATGGTTCTACAAACAATCCATGTCCTTCCTCTCCAACACTCCTGTAAATACAACATAAAATATCATCTACTGTGATTATATAACTAATTAACTACAATTTACAATTTCATCGACTAGAGGCAAGGTGCAGAGAAGAACTGTGTGATTTTTACAACTTTGTAACCCTAACCAGATGTTTTACCACGTTTTTTTGGCCATAAGCACATTTTAAATGTCTATATTGATGTCATATGAAAACATACCTAGATATGAAGTTATTGCACAATCAGCTAATTTGTATTACTGGATATTGCCTTTTAAACAAACAATCAATTTAACCTTTTTTAAATGTATTTTACCTCGTAAGTATTTTCAACATAAGTAGAGTACAGCTTTATAAACAAATACCAACCTTATATCATATGAGGGTCCTAAAGTCATTATTTTTGAACTTACTCAAATTTCAATGTAAATTCAAGGGAAACAACTCAAATATTTCCAAACAATTACCTTCTAGACATCAATGTAAATTCAAGGGAAACAACTCAAATATTTCCAAACAATTACCTTCTAGACATCAATGTAAATTCAAGGGAAACAACTCAAATATTTCCAAACAATTACCTTCTAGACATCAATGTAAATTCAAGGGAAACAACTCAAATATTTCCAAACAATTACCTTCTAGACATCAATGTAAATTCAAGGGAAACAACTCAAATATTTCCAAACAATTACCTTCTAGACATCAATGTAAATTCAAGGGAAACAACTCAAATATTTCCAAACAATTACCTTCTAGACATCAATGTAAATTCAAGGGAAACAACTCAAATATTTCCGAACAATTACCTTCTAAACATCAATGTAAATTCAAGGGAAACAACTCAAATAATTCCGAACAATTACCTTCTAGACATCAATGTAAATTCAAGGGAAACAACTCAAAAATTTCCAAACAATTACCTTCGAGACATCAATGTAAATTCAAAGGAAACAACTCAAATATTTCCAAACAATTACCTTCTAGACATAGCTGGAGTTTTCATTCCTTTCATAGTAAGCGCAACACCCACTCCACGAGATTTAGAGTCCAAATAATGTACAGGATGAGTCAGTTGAAAAATACCCTAAAGAAATTAACAATTAACAATAGACATTTAAAACAAGGCTTCAAAAGATAACAAAATCACTCATACTTATGTATTAACTGTTGAAAAAATCATTCCGACCAAGTAAAAGTATTGCAGATTTGTAAGCAGTATTTATAACACATTAAAAATGCAATCACAAGCAGCTTGCTTTGAGAACACCTTGTGTTAAGTCAAGCTAAAATACTAACAAAAATGCATTCAGATACTTTCATCCCTACTAAACTTAAATAAAATTAAGATTTTCAATCAGTACAGTTTTACCTGTTCAATTAGACAAAGTTGTTCAGCCAGACACTGTGCTGTGTAGTCAGCCAACATGAACAGATCAGTTCTACGATTTCTGTGACTGAGAGGAAAAACTTCAGGATTCTCTGTGCTGCGTCTTCTTCTTTCAACACATACCGCAGATATCGTCACTTTTCCTGACTTATCTTTAGCGTTAGATTTACCACGAATCAGAGTCTTCAATGATTCCCACTGAAAATACAAGCAGACATCAAGGTATGAGGTTAAATTCAGTCCTGTATTACATTAACAATACCGTGTCTGAGGCTTTTAACCCAAATATGAAGACCACTCCTCGACTGGTTGATTTTGATAACAACCAATACATCGACAAATTGCAAGACTCCATTAAAAGATTGCTCAAGAAAAGATTATTGAGCTCCGCACCTAGTCTTAATAAATGTCCTTTTGATACTGAGGAATATCCAATTGCGTGTCATTTGTTGGAGACAACGAACATTAACAATGATCAAATGAACTTAAGAGTAATTATGACAACATACAACATATGTATCACTAGATGTGAGTCATGAAAAAATGATACATAATAGATACAATACTTCTAATTAGAACACTATTCTTGAATTATACAGGACTGGGAATGTGAATACTGATGAACAAATATATACGAGTCAAACATGTCAAGAACGGAAGAAATGAACTAATGTGACGAGGTATGAAAACGTAAGAAAATTGAACAGGGAGTCTATGACTGTATGTAAACAATGTATGACAGTATTACATCACTTATTGTCTCACGATATTCACTGAAACTTCAGTCGTAACGACCAAAATAAGCAAAAAAAAAACAGAATGTGAACCAATATTTTTTGTTACCATATTTGGTTAAATGGCAATGAAATTACCCACAATCCATTATAAGTACATGCAATAACTATGCAACAACATAAAACAGTTAAACAAATCTCAGAAATAACTTATCATTGCAAATTTAACAGTACTTGTAATGAAAAGACACAATTTTAATGAAACACCAGTTAAGAAATTTCCGAAAGAACCGAGGGCAGTAGTTAGGATTGAAAGTTTCGTGCAATTTTCCCTCATGACTTGATACAAAATATCTGAATATTTGTCGAAAAACAGTTCATCTATAACACAATAACAAGATGTGATAAAATTACAGATATACATGTAATTATATGTTTAACTTGATGTATTGTTGCATGTTTGAATACAGAGACAAATACAGGAAAGTATTCTACATGTTAGAACTACAGGCACATATATGAATATATCTAGTGGGTATTGTTTTCTTGTTTAAGAAAAACTCTCTACTCCTCCCCTTCAAGAACTGATAATTGAATAAGAAAACAGAAGTTTGAGCTTTGTGATCTAAAACCTTAGGGACCAAGGTCAAGGTAAGATATTCAAGGTGGATTCTTCCTCGAAAAATCAGCTATGTATGTTTTAAGTTTAAAGTCAAAATAAGAAAGATTTCAAAAGGTGCTTCCCGAAGAATACTCGATGAAGAAGAAGTAAAAATAAGAAGAAGAGTGATTAACACAATGTTTATAGACATAAACATGATGTATGGACTCATTAACCAAAATCCTCTAAGTAAAGAACTACTTTGTTAAAACAGAAAACAGGCATAACATTCCACAGGAAACTATAATGGTGTCTTCACATTCCGTAGTTCAACATCAAAAAGTAAGGAGTGACAATGAAACATGAGGTACACGGCATTTCAGGATTTTGCAAATTTCATCTTGAAGTTTTCAAAATATGAAAACATCATTATAGCTTGAACATTTCCACAAAATATGAATTTAATGATTAATTATTCCACAATGAATTAACAAACATGTAACATTAGATGTTCATACACGTAAACAACATGATAACGAAGAATGAGATATCTGAACGTTAGGTATGGTACCAACATTGAAATCATCTGTACATGGGCAGTTTGGTTCTGCAGATAAAAACTGCCCAATGATTAGGTGTACATATCTAATTTACAACAAACTTCTCTATAATATACAGGTACTAGCTATAGCACTACTCAAATCAGTTTATACACATTAACAAACCAGAAACACTCCGTTCTTACAGGTTTTCACTACTTACATTAACAGTAAATTGTCACTATTATCTTTTTTTAAAAATTAAATAATTTAAGATATACTAGTAATTAATTAATTAATCATAATTAATAGTTAGAAGCATTAAAATGCATGCTGGGGTTAATAAAGGTTAACATAGATTTTTATACTAAAATAATGTCCATGCTAAAACAAGGGGAGTTAACTAGGGGTGTACCTAACATATAAGTATTACCTCTTTCTTTTTCTCAGTTTGGGATTGCTAGAATTAAGCAAAAAAATGAACAAAATCAGTAAATACAGAGTACATGTGATATAAGTTACAAGCAAAATGATTACATGTGATATTAATGTCAAACTAGGCAAGATTTTGTCTTTAATACAAAATGAACATCATTCATTATTATATAATTTAAAATGACACTTTCTTAAAATAGGTGATAAACTCAGATCTACAGATATTAACAATAAATGGACACATTTATTCATGATCAATTTTGATCAAATACAATCAAAATGTAAATTGAAATAATTCCCATGCAGAGGTAAAACCCATTTTGATGTTCATGTTGTAATCAGGTAAGCAATCATACAATATTATGAATAAAAAAAATACAGATTTCTCACAATCCATCAAGAACTGTGGAAATTACATTAATAAAAAACTGCCCCAGCTGTACACAAATACGTGGAAGTTATTATGATCGATGAAATAAAAAACAACATATGAACAAATATGTTGTTTATTTCACCAACATTGAGACTCTCTGGTGTAATGGTTGATGAGAATTAAGCGTCTCTTTATACTTGCTCACAGAACTCTAATATTGCTGATATTTTGCAAACACATAAACACTGGGTGTATTGTCTGATCGCACTATAATCAGGGTCTCAGAGTTGCTGACATAAAGACTTAAAGCTCAAATATCTGATTAGCAGGTCCTGTACAAATCATCCAATGGTTAGACAGCATTTTGAGTCCATTTCACAAGCACTAGTTTTGTTACGTAAATTTAACAACGTAGATTAGCATGGACAATTTCATGATGGATAGGCACACAGACTGAAAGTTGGACACATCAGTGTTTTAATCAAGAACCACAATAATCCATCGACTAGTTCAGGATTAAGAGATAAATAAAGGAGCATATATTACCTTGACCTTGGGTTCACTTGTCTGCCAAAAATGCATCTCAGCCTCATCCGGGTCAGCTGATGAAAGTTCAAGGTTATTGCCTGAGCAACAGCTGCTTAACAACGATAATAAACTTTGACCTCCTTCTGATTCATCTTGTATCTATGCATAAACAATTTTACGATTTACAACAGTAGAACTAATATCTTGTCTAAACTGAAGAAGCAATTATACTTGACAGTATTAACAAATTCATTGATGAAATGGAAATAAAATATTTGTTAAAATATTAAATAATATTAAAAAATATTCAGGGCCTGAGTTTCATACCTTGTAACATTTGTACAAATATTTATCAATGAAGAAATTGGAAAGTTTTGTATCTATTTACTTACATGGTCTCTGATGAATGTACGTAGCGTGTTAATCAATTCATTCTTTCCTTTAAAATCAATACAGAAATATCCTTCAAGCCAATAATGTAACAGGTCTACCACCCTCTCTTGTAGACGGGAGATGTTCGTCTCTGTAGATCCAGATCTGTGAGCACAAAATATCAGCATTTTGAGAAATAATGTAAAGATTCATTTTTGTTTAATATTTGATTTCAACATCACTTTATATTGGTCATACGATGCTTGTTCTTTCTTTCACTTGCGAAATTAAACTTAAACAAGTCCACATATACTCATTACAGCCGATTAAAGTCTCCTCAGAATTTAAAATACTTTGAGAACTCGAGTAATTTAAACTCCAACTAAAACATTGCAGAATACATCATACAATAGTGTTAGTTTTCGATGGAGTCATTAGACCATCATACAATGTTATCATAAAATCATGCTACAAAGTTTTTAAACAACAACATACAGTATACAATGAACACACAAACAGATTTGTACAATATTTGTAATTTGATTACATCACTTTTTTAAGCGACGCCCTGAAACATGACCAATAGGTACCTGAAACCAGGTGCTACAAGGTGCAATAGCTTTTCAAACTAAAATTATGCTTTTGACATCATAATGGGGGCGGGGGCGGGCACTTCCATATATTTGAAAAATTTACAAATTAATACCAGTTTAACAAATATTAATATAACATTTTTTTTGTAAACACAAATAAAACTATCAGTGCCAACAATAAAAATGCATTACACAACAAATCAATGAGAGCGTCAAAACTGTTGAACAATCTTACTACCGACATACCCTGACAAATTGTTACAATGTTACAATTAACAATTATTAAAAGAAGAAAACAGAAGCAAAAACTACAAAAAGCTGAAGTAAGCAAATTATTAGCCATTATAATGAAATGATTTGATGAGAGAATCTGGTTAATTAATTATCCTAACAAGATAAAGAACGAATACGATGAAATATAGATTAAATATATACCAGTAATATCATGTGATTATTATAATTTAGCAGTCTATTCAGTATACTGTAATTAAATTTGATACGTCCAAGTTGTAAATAAAATATTCCACAGATTTTTATGGGCTTTTTAAAAAAAACGTTACCACTATCTATGAATGTAGGAATCAGATAATATGTATACAAACACCTGCTTTAAAACTGAAATACCTCTACTACTGAAGTCTTACAATGTAACAAAACATTCAGTCTTTAAGACAAAACTTGTACAGAAATGTTCACATTTCGCTTTAAAATCAATTCGATCTAATGTTTTTCATGGAAATACGAGTAATAATAATCCAGCTAATATTGCCCAATACTTAATATTTTACCCATCAGATTCTAAAAATTTTAAACTATAACCAAAACAGAAATTTTGATAAGAAAATTGACACAAAAAAATGGAACCTTGATACAGGTTACCATGGAAACAATTGATGATACAGAAGAGACAAACATATTTTTCTTGAATAACTTTTAAAGTATGACTCAATTACATTGAGACAGCAATCACTGAACAACATTTTCAATATGAAAAGCATTGTACAACAGTCCAAATAAAAATCATTTTCAAATATTTTTGTACATGTGCATGCTCTTCTTTTGGAATGACCTTGAAATGACATCACAAAGGTCAACATATATTACTCCAGTGTTCACTGATTGCTGTTTCATTAAGGATACTACATAAATACCCTAACAACTTAAAGTTACAATACATTTGAAATAGAATGAAGCTTTTCTAATTATAAACACTCTCATTCCTCATAGGTAAAACACATTTTCATGATTTACAGCTGATAAGAAATGAAATTTTTGAAAAAAGGCTTTCAACTAACCCTTTACTCCATATTATTACAAAGACACATAAATTGCATCCGGTATCCCTTAAATTCACTAATACATTTTGGATCCTTCTCCCTTTATTTTCTTCCAATTAAGGAACCCCACCCACTCGCAAACCCTTAGTATCTTCACAAAGCGGCCATGTTTTAAAAACGTATCCCTCCTAACATTACTTGCCTCATTTCAAGCATTAAGGTAACTAGAGTTACTATCTAAACCCAGTTCTAACATTGATTCTTAAATCATATATGGATGGAGCAAAGGGGAATAACCTATATACCTAAATATCATATGGTTATATGGATAATTATCTTGAATACCAAGAAAGAAGAAATTAAGATGTATATGTTTGAGCATGAGAAAGCTAAGCATATAGCAGACAGTGTGGTTGTACTCTTACCTCTTCTTAAGCTTTATGGTAAGCACTCTGTATGCACAACACAGTGATAAATAGTTTATATACAGTATACAGTAGTAATATATAAACAGCAAAACCTCAAATAGTGACCACCTCAATATTATGACCACATTGTTACAATGACCACTTTTTTCCGGACCAGCTTTCAATAACCCCCCAATAATTCAACTCGATAATAAGACCTCTTCATTATTACGACCGATTTTTCGAGTCCCAATGATGATCCCACTATTGAGGTTTTACTGTATCGCAATATAATAATACGTATCACATCAAACAAAACAGCATGTATGTCAAAGCTAGTATCTATATTACAGTCTAGTAAGCTTATAGAAAGCTCTCTGAATTGTGTGAGCATTGTATGAATGAGACAGAAACACTAAACTGTAATAGATGAATCAATTAAATGGTCATTAAATGTTGTTGAAAATTTATTAAACTTAGCAAAAATCTGCAAATATAACTTATGAGATTTGCTCAGCAGTAATAAGAATCTATGCAAAAATATGAAGGAAAAAAGAGAAGATCTGATATTAATATTTTGATATAAAACTACAGGTATAATAATGGAAATGATGAAACATGACTGGGATGGAAGACAATCAGAAGAATTAATGGAGAAAATTCAGAGAAATGCAAATTTGATTAACACATTGAGTGGAATTAAATGCAAGATTATAATTCTAAATATGGTGGTCCTATGTGGAAAAGAAACAAGAAAACTGGATACAGCACTTACTTCGTGGCAGAAGCGTATTTCTCAATAATGAAATTTAAGACATCTGTTGCAGTAGTGAAATATCGGTAACAGTACAGGAACTGATGAATAAAGCCATCACTTAGAGCAGTCCTAAAATAACAAGATCAAGTGTACATTGAAAAATTTTAAAGACCCAAAAACTTCAATTGTTCGTTTTAATCTTTTTTTTCATTGGAGTTTAACATTGCACCAACAGCCAGGGTCATTTGGCGACTTTCTAGCTTTAACGGTGGAGGAAAACCCGAGACTTACACCTCGGTAGAACCACCAACTTTTCATAAGCTAGCTGAACAGCTTCCTCACATGTGAAATTTGGTCCACGGTGGGATTCGAACTCATAGCGGTGAGAGGCTAGGGATTACAAGTCAGAGACCACAACCCCTTGACTACAGAGGCCCCATTGAATTGTTACACATTGAAACACAATATGATTTATTGATAAAGTGCATTAAAAGTACCTTTAAATAAAATGAGTTTGTTGCATAAAAGATTTCAAAAGAAATACAGTAAAACCCCAAATACCAGACTTCCTGAAAACCAGAATACTTTGAAAATCTGATGATCATTCAAGTCCCATTGATTCTCTTCTATAATCAATAGTTCTCTGAAAACAGGAATGCTTAGAAAACTAGACTTCTGTTTCGGTCCAGAAAGGGTCCAGTTTCCAAGGGTTATACTGTATAATCATACAATGACTTACGATGCAAACAAGTATGCCATGAGGCCATCCGGGGTTCCTGCATGAAGGGCCTGTATCTCATACCCAGTCTGAGGCTCCCTAAGGGTCTGGAACTGTAATAAGGGATTCTCTGGTTTTGGATGTAACTGTAGGGGTTCATCTTTGTCACAGATAGAAATGGAGTACAGATAACTAACATCAATACCATGTAACTCAGCCAGCAACATCTGTAATATACAATACAATATACATTACAATACAATGTAAATACTAAATGTAGTATGTATGACAAACACAACATACAAATAAATAGATCATATTCTTGCATAATGTAAAAGCACTGTAGATCACAAAACATGGAAAATATTTTCAGAAATATTTTTGAACTGCAGACAAAGAGTTTTGAAATATTCATAGCAAAATATTCAAAGCAAAATATTCATAGCAAAATATTCAAAGCAAAATATTCATAACAAAATATTCATAGCAAAATATTCATAACAAAATATTCATAACAAAATATTCAGAGCAAAATGATGACTAAGGGAAGCAAGTTAACATTCCGACCCCCCCAAAAAAACACAAAAGCAAAATGAAAGAAAGATACAAAAAGAAGAGATACGTACCTGCAAATGAGTTTTACACAGATCTATGAATGCAATTCTTCTTGTCATCTCAGTTATATCTTTAGCTACTTGTAGTAATTGATTCTTTTCTGTAAAGCAATCATAGTACTTCATGTTACATAAATTATATATATGAATGAAAATCATGTAATGTTGTACAAAATAATAGATTAATCTACAAATGGTATTCATCCTAATTCTTAACCAAGCAAGTTTAAATACTAAGTAATTGTACATTCTAACATGACCAGCACACAAACAATCCTAATTTTTGAATTTAATGATTTTATTTCACAAAAAATTAACAATATCTAAGAAAAATAATGCAATTATTTTCCCACATTTTAGGTCATATGCAGTAATCTTACCTTTTGATGTTTTATCATTTTTCGAGACATCAAACACACTTTTATTATTATCCATTAAACACTTGTAGAACTTCTGTGTCTTTTTCCTCGACCGTTTTTCCATCTTTATCTCCTGACTCAATGCTGATAACTTTGTTACCAATAGTTTCTTATTTTGTTCATCCTGAAATATCGTGTGTGTATTTATAAGCCTACTTAATAAATAATACACATGATAGTTTTTATTAAACACTTTAACACTGCAGAGCACGGACTTCAAACATATTTACAGACATTAAACCAGAGTGCTTAGATTGAATCAGAATAGTTCACCATCTGGACCTAGTTGAAGTTTATTTCCCAGTATGCTGTTTCAGATTTACTTTATACCGTATATTCCCTTATAAACACCCCTCCCCTAATAAACGCCCCCACCTTTTCGACAAGAGAAAACAAAAGTGATTTTCCATGAGAGGCTATTTTAATCCGAGATGAACAATAGAAATTAGTAGAAAACACTTTTTAAATCCAAGGAATGACACAAACACATTTTAAATCCAGTACACGCGACAGCTCTCTACCGACCTCAAAGGACTTGAGCTGCTAGATGTGATTTCACTTCAGCCTAGATCGTAGCAGCCACTTCAAAGAGATGAGAGTCGGCAGTCATTGCCATATACACCCCAATTATAAGACCAGTGTAAAGAGTGTAATTGTTACGTAAAAAAACTTAAAGAATCTGACGTTTGGACAATTTTCAAAGGTGAGTCTGTGGTTAATTCTATTAATACATATTTGGCAACTTGTTTCAAATCTTATTTCTTTTGTTCTCAATTGAACACCCCCTCTTTCAAAAATGTAATGCTCCTGGGGGTGTTTATAAGGGAATATATGGTATAATATAAGCATACCTCAGCAAATTTCAGACCTAAAGTCAACAAATATATTTATAGGGACATGATATCACGAGTACAGTCAAGAAAACACCAGTATAGCACTTACAATTCCTTGCATGAATTTTTCTATTTCACTGGACCTACACAGTTGTATCATAGCCCAGTGATAAACAACATGGCCCCTTTTATCAACAGGAAGTCCCTCCCCTTCATGTATAAGATCTGATTGGCTGCTGCTATGTGATGACATGCTCATCTCCCTTGATAAACCATGTGACGCATGTTCAGTGGATGCTTGTGATGAGGGTAATCCATTTACGGTAGGTTTGTTCTGATTGGATTTTGTAGGATGCTGTTGGTTATATGCTTCTGGCTTTGGTGGTTTGGACACAGTTGCATCCTGGGAAATACTGGGTATTGTTTGTTTTGGCAATGAGTTGAAATTTGAATGCATATCACTGTTAACAAACTGCCTGTTGGAGACTGGATTCCTTGGCAAGCTTGATGAACTAGAGACATTATGAGAATTAGCAGGAACAACACTCGGATTATTCACTGTCACTGGCACAGAAGTTACGTTTCCATTCACAGTATGAATATTATCACCTAGTAAATTATTATTGGAAGAACTTTTCATTTTATCTAACTCATGTTTAGTTTTTATTCTTCTCCTCTTGTTGTGAGTTTCGGTGTCAGTTGAATCAGATGTATCCATATGTGTATTGCCTTTCTCCGCCATTCCTTGACCAATTGGTGAGAAATTAGGTTTAAGTCTTTCATGAGATTTTTTCCTCGGGCCGTCTCTCTCTGAATGACCAGAGGAATCATCATCCTGGTTCCCAACTTGCCTTTGTCTTTGACCAGCTGGTACCCTGGATTGACCAGAATTATTTCTGTAAAATATCATGGCATTAAGATTTTAAAAAGCAATCATTGAAACATAAATCAAGCAACCAATATTCCTTAAGATGCTTCAGGCAAATAATTCACAAACAAGTTTAAAATTTGAAATTTCAGCATTTCATACAAGAAAGAACAGTAGAAAAACTTAAGTTTAAGTTCTTCAAAGTATGCAAATCACTTTGATAAGAATGAATATTGAAAACATACAATAGTAAGTTTATGTTTCAGCCATACCATCGATACAATGCTTTTTTCATTTTACTAACCTATTAGCAGATGAAGGACGACCGCCATTAACTGCAGTATATAAATTGTGTAGCACTTCATCATGCCAGTATAAATCATTATATTTCTCACTTATGGCACTTTTAAATGTCCCCCACTTCAACACACCAATAGAACAAATATATTCAGCTGTAAATAAAAACAACATACTGAATTACATACATTTTGTTACCATGGGAACAAGAAGAAATATAAACTAAGCATATTAACTTATATGTAATGGTATAAAGATGTAAGCCAAAAGGTGAAGGGAAAACAATTTTGAATCCATAAATCCATTGTCTTCTTACACAGTACAGAGCAAAACTTAAAGTGACAAATCACCATAGAACGTACCAATATCTAATCAGATATTGTGTAAAAGAAGTCGTGCATCTGAGGAAATCAGACAAAAATTGTACACTCAACCGAACTGTTATAAAGACATGTAGCTTCAAAGTAACAACATTGTTATGTTGAACATTCTGACAAAAACAGAAGGAAGCAAAAACATTACCCATTGCCAGATCCTCCACTCCATTTTCCATATAACCATCAAATGCAAACTCTTCTCTGAGGAGGTGAACAATTTTACCCAGAATTCTTTGTTGTTTTGAATTAGCATTGCTGTTAAGTAACCTCTCCATGAGACTGGCGTCAGAACCTGGACCATTACCACGGTACATACCATGATTCATCCCGCCAATACCACTGTCATGTGTAGAAGGTGAGGGAGAGGAGGAAGTGGAATTAAAATTGTGTCTTTGCATATATTCTGGAGATCTCATGTTATGGGCACCACTATGTACATACTGATTGTTAGGACGTGGCATTTGACCGTTTCTGTAAGGACCAGAGTTCAACATAGAATCATCATAGACAAATGCTGAAGAAAGTTTATTAGAAAATGAAAGACTAGAATAAGATCCGTGTTTAGGAAATCTTTCACTGTCTGAATAAAACTGTGCTTCAGAGCGATCTAATGCGTGATCTGATTTCCACTTTTGTAAACTTCCACCATCTCCTGTCATAACCTGTAAATGAGACGGCGATGGTCGTCCGAGGTTTTTGGCACGCAAGTTTGCAGTTTTTTGCACTAAGTCTTTCGCAGTTCGACCATGTGGGACCTTACCTCTGGACCCTGATTGGTCAGATATTGCACTTTGATTATCGCTTTGATTATGAAGATTTTTAGGGGACATATCGGGGCTAGTAAGGTCTTTCATATTCCCGGACCCTACAGGAGAGGTAAAATCCCTCACACTATGCACACTACCACTGTTACTATGGACACTTTGAGGTCGCATAGAATGCACAACATTTACTGGCACAAGTTGTAAATATCCTGTCACTGGATCTTGTTGAAACTGGAACTGAGGAAGACCAGAGTACATATTTCCACCATACTGAACTCCTGGTGGTAAGGTCATTGTTTGTCCCACCAACTGAGAATGATATTGTGAAGGAATATTTAAATTAGGAATTTGCCCTTGATCTAAAGATGACTGAGCAGAGGTCACTGTCATGTCAAGGTCATCAGGTTTAGACTGGTTTTCAGATTTTGCAGTAGAATCAGACTGGCTCAAGTGATTTTGAAGATATCCAGCAATGGCTGACGCCAAAGAATGTGTATCTGGAACATTTCCTTGTTTCTGAATTTCTTTTAGTAATGTATCAAGTGCCCCATTTGACCCTTTTCTCTTCCTTGATCTTTCACTACTTTGTGAACTGGACTTCTTGGGAGTCTGAGGCAAGGATTTCTTATTTGATGATGAACTTTTACTATTAGTTGAAACATCTGATGTTTTGTCTTCATTTTCAATTTCTTTTACCATTGAAGGCTGTTTATGTTTCATTAAATTCTTTTTCAGCTCCTTAAGCTTTTTAACTACTTCCTTTTCTTTATCCGCATTTGGATCAGGGCTAACCTTTTTAGGGGAAGCTACAGTTGTTGACTGCTTGGGTGATGGTTTTGGCTTTTCTTTTGAATTGTTAGTTTTCTCCGTTGTGGAAGTAGCTTGCTTTTCATTGGCTGCAGTTTGTGTCTGCTGTAATATGATTGGCTTAAAATGAGTGGCAGGGGATGAGAAAGCACTAGGTATTCTTGGTTCAGCAACACCATGATCAGTATTAGGACTCTTTTTCTTTGGTACGGGAGCAAAGGCACCTGAAACTCCACCTATTGGGGCGGGTTTCACTGGCTGGAAGGAGGAGCCACCGGGTGGCTTGAATGCTGACATAGGAACAGGTTTATTTGTAGAGTCAGTTGTAGATTGCTTTTCTTTAACTAAGGCCTGGTTTGCTTTTTCTTCCTTCTCATTCTGAAAAGTAGAAGTTGAGATAAATAAAAATATACAACCTTACCTAATGAAATCATTCATATACAACTGTAAAATTAAAACTAATTTGCTCAAGGAATCCATCTTATCATTTTGTTTAAGCAATACATCATTTAACTGCTTGTGATCCTTATCTTTGTGCAGTCAGTACAGCATTTAAACAATGGTATAAAAACTTTATGATCAACATTCAGGGCCAAACTGTGACACACAGTAACCTACCATAGCTTTGAAAGCCTCCTGGAAAAGTTTGGAGCAAATACCATCAGAGCTTGTACCATTACTGTGTTCATTACAGATCTGAAATTAATAATAGAAAAATAAAAATACTGCTGATTTTCGAATGTTTGAAATATAAAAGTTCAAAATCCTACAGTTAGCTGCTATAGTTTGAATAGTCTGCCAGTCCTGGTGAACTTTCTTCTATGATCAATATAACTTTGATGAAATGACAAACATACATGAAAAAGTGTGAAAGTTTAAAACGAGGGGAAATTTGAATTTATTTGAAGATCATGTAGCATTTCAAAATTTCACATTCAACTGCAGAATTAACTTAAAACCAATTAGCATAATTATTTTTCAGTTTCCTTCATATTCGGTGCATAAAAAATCCTCAGGGCAGTGATGACAGTAAAATAATAAAAGAGCCATTTCTACCATTAACATACAATCTGAACTGAACTACATTAAAATCATTAACACACAGAAAAAAAACTTTAAAAACTGTTTCTTCTACCTTAGCAATATCCACCAATTCTGGACGTCTAACTGGGTTCGAGTCAGCCAGAAATTGCAGTAAATCTTTCAATTCTGAGCTAACACTCATAGCTGACACAGAGGAGTATTTCTTCCCAGCCGCACATCTCAGTGTGACACTCAAACCAAACAGACAGGTCTGTGAACCAGAATGATGATATCAGTTAATACAAGAATGGAATATTGTCCTCATTTGTTCAGTTTTATCAGACTCCATTATACTTACACTACTATACCCAGCTATGTTTAAAAGTATTAAGCCTGGCTACATGTAAAGATTTGATTTAAATTATAACTAAAATGTATTGTCATAAAACCTTTTCATAAGTTGATTTACTAAAATCAATTATTCATTGCAAAATGTTTGGTCAAATATTGTTTTCATTCAGGACACCTAATACAGCAATGAAACTATCGCATAAACTGATAAAACTAACAAAAATATCTCCTGAAAAAGGAGCATTTTTATAATTTACAATTATGAAACCATTTGCATTACTACCACATACCTTTTCAGAAAGTTCCCCTTTTTTCTGTAATTCAGGGGCCATGAAGATCACTTCAAGTGGTTTTTCTTCAGGGATTGCTTTAAACGACAGATTTCCTGATTCCCTAACGACAAGAGTATCTGGTGACAAGTAGGCAGCTGTGAAACATAAAGAAACAGAATCAATGAATGGAAAAACATCAGATTGGAAATTAATTAAGATTGTTCATTAATATTTCTAAAACCAGAACTAGGAGAAACAAGCACTGTAGGAATTGTCACCTCAGCCAGGGACTCTACTTATTGTATTGTTGAGTCCCTGCCTCAGCAAAACAAAGCCCTGTCACAGATCCCAGGATTAACACGATACATTCAATGTAAGTCAAAATTCATTCTATGAGAAAATTAGGATCAAATTAAGTCCTGTTTTCTCTAATATTATAAAATGACAAAACTCACTTATGTTCATGATCTTGAATGTGTAAGACTCTTTGGGTAGAAAAAAGGGTAAATTTAATGAAAAGAAGTCATAAAATATAAGGGAGAATCAAAAATACAAACTAAACTATCATATTTCGTATATTAATGATGAATCAAGAAGTGTCCTGTTTACAAGAAAAGAATGACCAAAAACTTACGTAAATGCTTCTTTTTTCTCTGTAATGCCATGGTACCTTCTTTACACAAGGCCCATAACTCCGCTTCAGTTAGACTCCTCTCCAAAGCATCCAATATATCACTTATTGTTAACCCCTACAACATGAAACAGATCATAGTACAACGGAAGTATCAGGCGGATGAGCAAAAAACTTAATATATCAATTATACCTAATACCATAATTAAAGGGTAACTCATCAGAACATGCACTAATTGCAAGGATAACAAAGAAGGGGACAAAATCTGGTCCCTTAAGGCATAATCAACAATATCATGACCAAACATGCTGTATCAAGAATACAACAAATTGGTCTTCTTATACAGTCAACTCCCGTTATGGCGAATTCGGTTAATATGAATTTTCCATTATGGCGAAGTATTTTTTAAGTCCCCATTTTTTACTTCTTAAAGTATACAAAATTCTGCTGGTTAAGAGGAATTTCGCTCTTGAAATTTTTCGTAATGTCAAACTAATTTTGAAGTCTGAATGAATGATTTTGCATCTAATTTGTGTTGTTTATTATGAAGTCTGACAATATTATGCACTTGTCCCAAATGACAACTCACTGACCGTACAACTTGACGGATTTAATTTTTAGTCAATAACAATAGGGAGATTATTATTGTTTACTCTTAAATGCAAACCTATCATCATATGTAACTTAACAGCAGACAAAAACTTGGATTTGTAAAACATGTCATTATGAGCGATATTTGTAGTTTTGTATATTTTTATGTAACTGATCATACAGAAAGTAAATATCATTCATTTATTTACTTGTAAATAAAAATGAAATATCACAAATATGTAATTCTTACAACACACACCAATTATCATGAACTAGTGATTCTAACAGTGGCTAAAATGTCTGATACAACATTCATCTGAAGTTAATGTTGAATTTTCGTTAAGACAAAGTATTTTTTTGGGCCAGAAAAATCAACATAACTAGAGTCGACTGTATGTAAATTACAATCAGGGTCAGACGTGCAGTACTATTAAGGGTGTGTCGTCTGTTCGTGCTATAAAAATAAAATGGTCAAGCTGTTTGATTTAGAAAATAAATCTTATATTGTTTGATCATCCTAAGCTGTAATAGATGATTATATTTATCTAACACTAAAAACTTAGATCTATGTAATTCTGTGGTAAGAATCTCATTGGCTGGAGCACACAAGAAAACTGGAACTCATTCTCCGGTCCCAATTGTTTTTGCTATATGTTCCATATAGTTTGACTCCACAAGCCTAGAACCACATAAACTCGAACAAGCCAACCAAAAATCTGGTCCCGTGGTCAATATTTACTCTGTTATTCACACCTCTAAGTAGAACAATACATTATCACAACTGTAGAATAATTTGCTGTCAAAAATTTGCTCAATATGATATGGCACATGAAACTGACACACAATGTATATTATCAATTATCATGTTGGTCAACAAATATATGTTTCCATGGTATTTAATGATTGATTACTTTGAAATAGATGAATGTTCTCTTAAGATAAACCCCACAAAATCATTTGTTTTTATATTTTCTTGTCTTTAATAATAATCAATTGCATGTATGTACATGCTGGTATATGATCATTACAAACAAACTTAACACATTACATAAAACAAAATATACAAGGGAAACAACTCTATTTCATTGAGTAAACTCTGGATAGCTGGAACTCCGAATAACTGGAACTGATTTCATCAGTCATGCCGAGTTCGAGCCAATGAGAGTCCACTGTATATTCTAATTTCAAACTTTATCAGCTTTAAAAGAACATTTTCTCCTGTTACAAATCTTCAAGAATGTGTCAGTGTCTTACCTGCTTTCTTTTATTCTTTCTAGATTTTGTATTTCCATTTTCTACATTAAGTTCAGGATTGTCTATGAGTATTCCATTTTCATTAGTTTCTAAAACCGTATCTTTGTTCAGACCTATATTTGAATCACTTTCTTTGGAAGATTTTTCTTCATGTTTCATGTAAGTTATATTTTGGTTACTATCTCGACTCATTTCTTTCTTATTAGTTCCAGAATTACTGCTTCGTCTTTCTTTAGTTTTTTCTTTCTTACGTGAGTTATCACTATTTCCAGAATTGGATTTATTTTTCTGTTTACCATTCATCTGAACTTTATCTGAGTCAACACGACTTTGATCAGATTCACTCTCACTAACTAATTCAGACACAGTTAACTCCCCTGTGTTAGGTGGGGGTTGTTTCACACTATTCAGAACATTCATTTTATCTCCAGATACACTCGGTTTTAAATCCGGCTTCCTTGGAATCACTGGTTTTTGTAAATTAGAATCCTTCATCTTGCTTGAATTTTGTTCAATTTGTTTTGTAGATATATCTTCGCTGTTTGTGTTATGTGTTGATGAACTCAGCGTTGCCTTTGTATCCAGATCATGATCTTCACTTAGTGGTAGAGAATCATCATGAGATTCTGTTGTTTCCGTGACAACCACTGTACCTTGTTCTGACATAGACGGAAGCGATTCAGCTTGTGAAATGTCTTCTGTTAGGTCTGGTATGTCATCACAGCATGTCGTGTCTCCGTAATCCGATTGAACGTAAGATTCAGCACGTGAAAAATCATCCGGAGAACCGCCGGTGTCGGAAACAAAACTTTCTAGAACACTTCCTTCAATGTTATCTAAAACAAAAAATAAATATGATTTCTTACTCTTTGAAATGTAAATTCAACATTAAGGTGCATTAATAAAAAGACAAACAACTGAATGCTACATTCTATCGAAGAAAAAATCTGTGCATAAGAACCAATCAAAGTTTTCAAAATTCCAATATTACAATTTGATTTAAAAATAATTCAAATCAGACATAAGGAAGTTCTAAATCTTTAAGATTATATGATTAACACAATTACCAGTATACTAATTATAGTAATTTATGTAATTAAGAATATTTTTTACAATATGAATGCCACGTAATCGTCATTTGAAATAATGCCAAAAGTTCAACAATAAGGCCCAGCAGCTATTTAACCCTGCCAAACATGTGCTACACTTAAACTGGAGCAAGTCCAAAAAGTAAAACCTAAATGTGAAAATTAACTTCTTTCAGAAAAACACCCATATTCATAATTATTTAATTAAAAAATTCACCCACAAACATGAATATTGAAATTTAATATTATCTGCAAATACGAGAACTATGAAGAATTTCTAAGAAATTCTTTAGAATCAGGTCTATAGCTAGAATGAGACTATCAGAGGTTGAGTGAATTGTATACTGGTATATTTGATATATTATATTGTAGTCAAAAACTTTAACTTATAAAAGTATAACAATAAAATATGTTTTTAAGCGATATTGCCTCCAACACCATCCAGAAAAAAATTATTTCTCAGACAGATACAAAGTCAGCCATCGGGAAAGATGAAAATATGTGATAGCCAAACATTTCTTGAAAAACAAATATTTTTATTGGAGTTAAATTTTAATTTACTATGACCTGTGCTTTTTAGAATTGTAGGTAGATTTAATTATCCATACGTGTGTTCGGATAAAGGTATTGCCCAATGAACCCAGCCTCAACTGAACCAGATGATGTATCTAGTCCTGAGACACACATACAAGTATTGGTTGGTGAATAATATTTATAAACCATTACACCAGTTAGATAATATAGATGTATGTTCATTAATCTGGTTACAAAATAATTAGAACAATAATATACAAAAGTGCACTGAAAAACAACAACTTTTGAGTATTTAAAAAATTAACATAAATAATTAGATATTAATCACCATGATAATTATGTATAAATATAAAAATTAATGACATCACAAGTGAGTGGTCATCAGTCTACAATCTGGCAAAGAAAACCACACAAACAGTCATGTCAGCTGTAATACAAAGTTTAAGGCTATATGCAGTTGTTGCTATTTTCAGTGGTATGTGATGCAAGTCAGAGCAGTTTATAGGGAATCAGTAACCTGTAAGAAAGGAATAAAGCAGACTGTAAGCTCCCAAACCGTGGTCCATGGAAGTGAGTGCACAGTTTTCAGGATGCTTTTATCATTGAGTCAGTACTATCATAGATGGATGCATCAATATTTGACTGGCAACCCAGAACATGCATTGCATAACAAAGATGAAACTGGCCACTTTAAACATAAAATCATCGGTGATAAGCAATGAGTGCAAAATGTGAAGCAACTTCATGTCATAAAGTTTAAAATTCCGAACTTAATGGATTCATCTCAAACATGCACTGAGTGAAATTTCTAAACATCTAAACTTGTGTTTTACAGCACCAGAAGAAAATCATTGCACACACTTGGTTGAATACCAGGTGGACTTTTAATATACAAATGTATTCTATCCTTCATTGACTTAGAACACTTGAACAATTGTAAGTATAGTAAAACATGATAATAATTTCACATATTTGGGTTCTCCCAAGAATCGAGTTTTATAGGGTGGACGCTTAGGAATTCAACTCATTGCTTACCTGAATGAATAATATAGAATTTTATCATTGACTTATTTCTCATGTGATCATAGCTACATTACAATATATGATCATTTAGAACATCTGTCTTTGACAATATCAGTCCTGACAATTATTGTTTAATTATTAAATTGCTCACAGTGCCAAAATCATACAGAAGTTTGTAATTGAATAATTTCAAAAACTGAAATCTTTTACTTAATTACACTATTTCACTACGTGTATTGTGTAAAATAGATTAAGCCTTCAGATTTAGTTATATTTTAAGGATATAATAGCACAGATAGTGTTTTCTGTTATACATTCATAACAACAACCAGAATTATCCATATGTTAACATTAACATGGAGTAATTACTTGCCCACTCATTTCTAACTACAGTGCAACCTCTCCAGAGTGGCCCTCTATTGAGCACCCCCCCCCTTTCAACAACAGCATGATTTATCTCAAAATTTAACTATCAATTTAACCTCTCTAGAGCAACAACCTCTCAACAACAACATAATTTTGCTTCTTCCAAAGGGTGTTGCTTTAGAGAGGTTGCACCGTATGTTGAATTTACTTCATATATAGAATTAAACCAAAAATTCTGCATGAATTTTCACAATATGGTGTTCTGTTAGGGACATCAAGTTATCTTTGTAAGTCATCAAGACTTAGTACATACAATTCTAGAACAGAACAACATTGTAATACTGTAGTATAATGGCCCTAACAAACCATAATAGGATTCATCATCACAAGTTTGTAGCCCAGGAATTCAAATAATAAGACAGCACAATCTTGCTGGAAATATTACACTGGATATGGGCATATATACACCGTGGAGAGTATAAAAATTCTTTATTTCGAAACCATATTTTTTACATTTCATTGAATGTGATAAAAAGCACAGAAGAATGTAATGGACAAGCAATTACCAGTACATTACCATATTTCCCTCATAATGTATATGTATGCATATAATATCGCAATGTTAGAATATATACAATAAGTTAATGTCACTTTTACTCCACCGCAGTTAAAATTCTATCCAGCATAATGAACATGCATGAATTTCCTACCATTATGTAAGACATTGTCTGGCGTACTATACTCAGATGTAACACCACATATATTACTTAGGTTTCCCCCTTTCCAGTATAAATTCTCTACCAATTCTGCAAAACCAGAATTAAACTACAACATATAATAATGATCACAATACATATAGGGAATCACAATGCTGGTGCATTGGGCCTTCATTAACTTCATTCTAAGAAAGCTGAACCTCAGACAAAGTTCCACTTTTAATTAACAAATCTGCATGTACATAATGAAACCTCAATACTGAAGGTAGAATATTTTGAGATATTCATCTAAATATATATAATGTCACAATACTGACACTTTTGATAATTGATAAGACAAGAACAGAGTTAAAAGATGTACAACTAGACGTAGAATTATGTATCAAAAAAGAGAGGTTTATCTGTAACAAAACATCACAAGAATGTCTCTATGTAAACTGAGTATCAGCATGTGACACTGAGTACAAAGACAATGGATATAAGAATAAAGAGAAAACAGACAAAAAATAAGTGCAAAAATAAGTGCAAAGAAAGAACAAATAAAACATATGTCAGTATACTGTTTACATGACAACTATACTCTTGTGTTCAGATCTACTTTCATACAGGCTCACTAGGGTCCAGTGATGCAATAGTTGGGTTATTCTTATTTGATAATTTTCGTACACTTTCCATAAAAGTTATATCTTGACTTCAGAAAAATATGAAGAATCAGACATGGTGGTATGAGGGAGATAAACTATGGATTAATTTTATATCACACTATCAGATGTACATAGCAGGGTGAACTTTTGGGCTTGTGTTTATCTTATAACTGGTGGCTTTGGCATTCGGTCAAATTGCACAAGTGCCAAAAGAAATAATTCATAATGATATGATTGTGAAGTATCTAATCGTCAATACATCTTTGTTACCAATCACTTCCCAAATACATTGTCCTTTTAAAGCTTAGAATAATGTTATATAGATAAAAATCCTTTATAGTAAGGTATGTGAATGTTTCAATATAATTAAAGGTTTAAATACCAGAGTCAATACAAAGTATAAACACAAGATCCAAGTTACTATTGGAATAATAACAAAATTGTCCATGTATGCAATACTGACAAACTATCAAAGCCCGCTAAATCAGACACATCACAAATCTGATTGGGTAAAATTATATATCCTGGTGTTTATAAAACAAGTATTATTTTATGATGACTGTTTCCGTTTTAGTAGACAGACTAGGAGATTATGTTTTGAAGTATTTCCTAGATGTTTACTATAGGTTCAAATGTTGAATCAGACTGGTTAAGGATAGGGTCATAGCATAAGTCATCGCGTTAAAAAAGTTCAGAAAATAAGATTTAACTAATAGTGGAAAACTCTGTAAACAGCTTAAATTGTTAATGAAAACAAACTGGTGTTACTGATACACATCACGCAGGATCTGTACCTTATATCAGCTAATGCTTCATGCTGTCCTTACCTTCACTGGGTATACCAAATCCAACCACAGCAGCAATACCGCAACAAACTTCCTGTGATGACTGTCCGAATAATTGTTCCTCACACAGAATTATTGTAGATTCTAGATCTGGTCTGTTAGTTGGATCGTCTGCTGTCATACGACCGAGAAGTTCACGTAATTCAGCACTTACAGCTTCTTTCGTATCATTAACATTGTATTCAGCAGCATACAACAAGGTCATACCAAGAGAGAACAAGTGAGCCTGTAAAATAAACATATGTAACACTGGTAACAATTCATATATTCACAAACAAAATCAATATCAGATATTTTCGTACAAATATTACCTTCTGACAATAAAAATGAACATTTTATGCAATCAAAGCCCATGCAGGATTTGCGGTAAATTTAGTACAGAATAATACGCATTAAATTACATTTGTTTTCTTTTTCAAGTTAAAAGAAATGATTTATTCAGTATATATCTAACACAAGAACATAGTCTTATACTTTCTGAAACATTTGCATTGCAATGATACTTCGAAGTTGGTATCGAAACATGCTCCAAACATTCAGCCTATTGATTCACAACATTTTCTTAAATACACGATCTCCACTGAAAAATTAGTTTATTGTCAACACTAACTGTTTATTTTTCTTCATTAATTTTTCATTCCAAGACAGTTCTACTGTAACAAGATGTATCTGTCGCACTTAATAAACTTCAATACAGATTACAGTCAAACAGCGTGAGAATTGCAAAACATTTGAAAACATTAAATAATTACACATGCATGCATAATCTTTATTGGCAAATTAATTCTCCCATTAGTAATAAACATCAATTTTCAATGTCAGCTCACAACAGAAACTATATGAAGCATGTCAACATAAAATCTACATTTAAATCTATTTATTACATGTTTACAATCATCAAAACTAATCACCTTCAATAACATACGCAGCAATAAAAATCCAACAAAGCACCAGACAGGCTCATACATAGATAATTGGTGGAAAAAAATTATCAAGAAAAATATCTGCAAACCTGAGAGCAAGTCCAGAGACATAAGGATTTTCATGATATTACTAAATATGTACACGTGAAGGTTTGACTGGTATTCAAGTTTTCACTGACTATGTATATGTTTGAATATTACCCGACTATAATTAAGATAATTATCAATGTTTTCACAGGCAAATAATACTTCTACAAGTATGGTCTGTAGGTTGATAACATTATTGTATAATACATCTATTGTAGTAACTATTGTTTCCTAACAATGTTCAAACATCAATTGTCTTTCTTTTAAAATCATTTTTACACTAATTTTACGTATGACTGAACAAAACTGATAGAGATCATAGTTCATTGAATCCTACAAAAATACCATAAAACAATACTAAACAAAACTTGCTTCATATTTATATATAACTGTAAAATGTTTACTAGAGCATGATGGGTAAAGAGACACTGCATGTATTTTGTTAAAATTTCTCCACAATTCTTATAGACAACTCAATCGTAACCTGCATTGTTTCAGAAGAAATATTAAGTGTAAATAAGAATAGTTTATATAAAATACAAAACAAGTAACATGAAAAAAGCAACAAGACTGTTATTCCTCAAAATGCATGGAATGATAAGTTTTTTGTTTTAAAGTTTCCATTAGAAACTCTAACGGCAATATTAGACCAAATTTTTTATACAAGAAAAGCAATGATTTGTCCAATATAGATCTAATCATTTATAACTCATTCGCAGATAATACATCATTGTACCCGTATAACACGTAATAAGATGCATTCAGATTGAATGGAGATAATATAACAAAACTCGAGATGATTTACGATCAAACAAATATAAGAATATCTCACAATAACAAATGTTCACTTGTATGCGGTATATTGTAACATGATGTAATAATGCAATACCATGGATCATTTAATCAACAAAGTGTTACATATTTACAATAATTTATTATTAACCTTTATGATTGTCATAACCTCTCTAAAAAGGGTTGTTAAATTCCCAGTCAAGTACATATTCTCATGAGAGTATTTGTGAAAACGACAGGAGGGGGTGTTGTACATTTTGTATCTTATATCAGCAAAAATAATCAGACAAGATTACGCTAGAATGTCAACTTATACATCATGACAAACAAGTTTTCATTCAGGCATAAAATTTTATAATAATTTTTGTTTTTAAGATTTATGCTTTGTGTCAATTAGAACCAAATTCATCATGTGAAGTAATTTGTTACAATCTGGCCTCAAATCAACATAACAAAGCAATTTTAAATACCTAAAATGGAATACTAATTATTAAATGAAACACCTGTCATTAAGACCAGCTCATGATGTTTCAGCCGCGGCCGTGGTCCTGTGGTTTGTGCGCTAGACTTGTAACCCAGAGATCTGGGTTCAAATCCCCGTTGCAGCAAGTCATACCCTTCTATGAAAATTTGACAAAAATGTCGATTTTCCTCCATATGTGGAGAAGTTGCCGGCTCCTTATGGAAGGGTAAGTTAGTACTGGTTAGTAGTATACAGTCCAGGAAAACCGGTTAGGTGATCCGGTCACCAAATATAACTGAAAAATTGTTGAAAAACGGTGTTAAACCCCAGTGACAATAAGTCACATAAACCAAACAAACATTAAACATGATGTTTTACATTTCAGGCTGAACAATGTACATGGCTACTACAGCATTATGTTAATATTAAGACCACATTTTTTTCACTGAGGTTTATTGTCACCCTACAGTCTGGGTGATTTGGTGACATTTCCAGCTTTAACAGTGGATGAAGACGCCGGGCATACAACCTGGGTAGAACTACCAACCTTCGAAAACCTAGCTGGACAACTTCCTTAGCTTTCTTACATGTGAAATTTGGTTCTGATTGGGATTCACACTAACAGTGATGAGGGCTAGTGATTACCAGTCAATGACCATAACCACTCAACCTTAGAGGATCCTAGTTTGATTCTACTGGTATTTACAATTAACAGATAAAGAAAAAAATAATAAACATATTCTTTATCATCTATATGATACTTAGGAGAAAGTATCAAAGTGTTTGATTGGATAATAACTGTGAATTTGGGACATTAAGTTGAATATTTTGTATGCTGTATCAGAGAAACACAATTCATTCTACACCAATTACTGTGTGGTCATCCCACATGTGATAAACACAACAGATTTGTTCATCATTAGTGGACAGCATGTAGAGACACAATGAACCACAATACTAATATACTTATATGTACAGATACTATCAGTAAAACATTGATAGACAGAAAGACAGACAGACAAAGAGACTGACACAGTAACTTACCTTATAAGAGTTACCCTGGTCACTGTATTCAGGCGGTAGGTATATTGGCTCTGGATCTGTAATGGACAGAAGAAAATTCGAATTACATAAAAACCTGCTGATTTTAATGACAAATTAAACGAGCCAACAGGAATGAGGATTAGATACTCGTGGATGCATTCAAGTCTCTGTCTGTAAGGGGAGGTAACTAAGACAGTTTTAGTTGCATCTAGCCAGACATACTGCAATAAATGATACAGTATATTCTGTCAAGTTAAGAAACTAGTTCTGTACTCAGGTATTCCTTGTTGATGGTAAATTAACACAAAGTGCAGGTGAACATGGCTGAGTTAAAAGTTCAATAATTTCAGAACAAACCAACAACCCCAGAGGGGCCCTCTACCTTGGGACCACGGGCCTTTGAGACTAAGATGTAATATGTAAGCAGATCATTTATCAAACCAAAAATATTTAATTCAATATCATACTGAACCCAGAATTCTGCTTAAATGGGTTGATTAAGCTACAAAACAGTACTGCTTCAAAAACATGACAATAGCTGAAAATTTTGTCAGTCAAACACATACAATGAACAGTTGTGTCTGATGGTTAAATAATTTACCATAACAAAACCTTTACACAGCAAGACATCAAAAATCTATACCCAGAAACCCACCCGTATTATAATACAGTAACAAAACAGGAGTGGTATAACAAACGTGTCCTAACAATGGATATCGTAAGAAGTGGACCTATATTAACACTTTGATAATAATGATCGCACTAAGTTGTGAACAAACAAAAAGTTCACAAATATAAGCTGATCAAATATTCGTACACATAAAGTATAGGAGAGTATGTTTTAATGGGTTAATTAAGTACATAACTGGTTTTAAATGTAGAATACATACAAAATACGACCTACTTTTCTTAAATAAATATTTTCAACAGTGAACAGATTTTGATTAATGAAACTTCTTACACATTATTTACGTTTATTAAGCATAGCTGTCATAAATTCTTATGAAATAAAGTATACAAGATTTTAATTAGAACAATATACTCTTCAACATGAAGGTAAATAAAGGGGTACCTGATCATAAAACATTAATCTACAAAGAACGAAATTACTGTAACAAGACCATAAAATCATATAATAGAAGGAGAACATAGGTTCACATAAACAGAATATTACATAATTATGTGTCATCATGTTTCACAAGAACATTGTAAATATAAAACCATGAGAACAAATATGAACATACAAAAAAAAAGTGTGTTTTCAGTCATGTAAAACTTCAAACTTCAATCAATGAAATAATAAATATAATTACAAATGATGGTTGAACGCAAAAAAACTTTCTGTTATAAATAAAAACATTTCAAATAAGTTATGAAAAAAGTATGTATGTGCAAAGTTATTATATACGACTGATTTCATTTACAACATTACAAAAATGTCATCTCATTTAATGTGTAAACATACAGATACATTATGCCTATATAAGGTAAGACATTATTTCATTTAATGTTCCAATTTACATTCCATTCAACTAATTTCAGTTTACAAATTATTTTTATGACATAATGTAATACGTTCTAATCAACAACTAATGATAGATATAACAAGTAATATCGTTTTCCATTATGCTGCATATAATTCAATGAGTCTAAATATCTGATAGGCCCAATTAGAATAATATTTAAAATAATATACACAAACCTTCATTAATTAAAAAAATCCATATAGCTTAAAATCTTATTGCAATAAATGGTCATACATGAATTATACATAAAATAATATTTTAAGTCAATTCAATGTTTCTCAACTATAGTAATCATATTTTTAGTCCAAACATCAGTAATCAATGACAACTGGACTGGTTCATTTTGTTCAATATCTATGATTTGTTCATAAAATTAACAATACAGTCTGTTTTTCAATAAACTCAAATTTCATCTGAATAATTAAATTTCAGTTATTATATATATATACCATAAATCCAAATACTGTATTCACAAATCTTACAATAGACAATTAATAAGGCTAAGATCGCCCAGGCTATCAGGTGAGTGTCATGTCAAAACAAATATGCCATTTAAGTATGATGTTATAAAACATTTTAGTTTGGCTTCGTTAAATTTTTTTCGTTAAAATCATACATAAGATGGTCATATAGTTATATAGATAATTCAATTCCTGAATCTGCAATACTTTGACATTCCACCCCCCCCCTGCATAATTAAAACATGATATTGAGACAGTTCACATAGCTGGACCTGGTGATACATACATATGTTGTGTACAAATAATAATGATTTTAGAATCTAGACATCCTCCATATATAAAACTCATTGCTATAGTATACTATGATATACTGAAAATGGATCTGTAATGACTGATTGTAATATTTACTCCTTCACTCAATATATATTATCAGGGTTTTCCCTAAAAATTTTCACCTGAGGGTCCCCGGGACTCCCATCTCCAACACTTTAGTGCTCCCTTGGGATTTTTAGGGGTCCCACACAGAAAATGCTGTTTAAAATTCCGAGTCGGAAAGGGTCCCAAGAATGCGGTGGTCACTCTTAATGCAAGTCCCTCAGCTGAATATCGCATCAGGGATGTAAGAAACCTGCATCAGGGAAATCCCTGATTATTATTATTAATATATTTAATTTCAAACATGTAACACCCATATTGATCTTAATTCTTATACAAGATTGGATGTACACAATTATAGAAGTGTGTTACCATGGTTATGAATGTATTCAGTCATTTGAATTTACAATGTTACAATCAAAATGGTGCAGCATTGTGATGATCATGATATTTACAATGTAAAGAAATTATATAAAGTATGTACTGAATGTAATTTGGTTACATTATTTCATTCGAAGTCCCTTAAAAACCAATAATATCACTTACTTAATAATAAAATGAAAGTAAATAACATGATAATTATTTATGTCTTTTGTTTGCATGTCTATCTGAATTATGTAGACTATTCGGTTATAAAACAGAAGAAACTTTGCCAGTAAGGTCTCTTGATAGCTCTCAGGCTGTCAGACCTGAAAGTACATCTGTTGTCAAACTGTCAACATCTCTGACACAGTCATGACACTTCAACTACACACAGTTTTGTATATATGTATGTATTAAGATGATATATATATAAATAATATTTGGTAGCAGAGAAAATCAGAGATATACCACATATATTGAGACAATAATAATTTTAACAACATCTGTGTCCATGCTGATTATTTTGTGGTCAAACTAAAATGCTAAATTAACATTACAGTGACCATATACGGTCTAGCATATACAGGTAGCACTAGTTTATGCCACAACTTTAGTGCCATTCCAAGAGCATTTGGTCATGATCAATAACAAGAAGTGACTCAGACCTACAAGAGTTATCATACAACTGGGGCCACATGAACTGTGCACACTGATAAATGCCACACAGTTTATCCTCGGACAAATATTGACCTAATCTGACAGTGTATTCATAGGCTTGATTTATGTCAAGATAAATTCAATGTTCATTGATTACACTATCAATATACAATCAATCAATATTAATATACTTATTCACAGACATTTACAGCAATCCCCTCCATAAAAAAATGTATGGTCTTGAATTTCAAATATCAAATTTTGGGATTGAAAATTTTCTCCCATAATTTATGCGCACTGATAAAACCTGATCTGACTCAAGATATTGGGGGCATTAATAAATTAAATTCATTCATGGATTTTATTGATAACATTTGTTTAAAGGCATTTGCATATCCAAACATGGTGTGGTCCTACAATACCAGTATATCACTACAATACAACACAATTTAACATGTTATAGGAATAAATTATTTGTGTATCATTGAGAACAAATAGAGGTAACATAATATTAAAGACGGGGTATCATTTTATTACCATTTGAAATTTCAACCCATTTCAGATGTTAAACAAAAAACGTTTTATTTGTAAAAGGAACCAAATAGAATCACACTAATATTATACATAATAAAAGGTAACTGACTTTCCATTGGTCAATTTCAAAACTGAATGCAAAAACAACCAATCACAAACAAGGGTTTATAGACTGGTCTACAATTTCCTTTCATAGTCTCAGATTGTGGATATTTGAACTGAATCACTTTAACTTCAACTGGTTGTGAAGATTCAATTTAGATTTAGTTAATAAAGTCAGTAAATTCAACATATCAATATTTGAATAGTCCCTGTCAACATGGATTACATAAATAAATGATAGAATTGTATGACTGATATACCGCTACTAAACTGACCCACCATTCATACCAGTATTGACCAAAATCTGAAGAGTAATCAATCATAGAGTTATAGATATATCACTTCATCATACACGCATAGTGTGAATATAACACCACACTGACAACATAGCCAATAAAAACTTAGGTGCTAATAAATATTTAGCATTACAGGGTTTTGAATATTAAAGTTGTCATGTACATATATATTGATAAATTCATAGATAATACCTGATTTAGGCATACCAAAATTAGGGAACAAACCTGTTGTACAATATGACTTTTATAGAAAATCAACAATACATTATGCTTGGAGAAAATTACAGCAACAGAAGAAGATAAATAACATCAAACCAAACAAGAGATTTACAGACATTAAACATTTAGTAAATTATTATCATATTTCATGCTGAATCAGTAAAAAATTGCTGAGAGGCGTACAGACAGTAAGGTATGGTGAACTGAAACATCCAGAGAGCACGGAGGAAAATCTTGTCTCTAAGCTAACGGATCTTCATCACACTGAATTATCTCCCTTCATGTAATACCCTTGTTTACTCATGTGGTTTTATGGATTAACACGATTTAAAGCCCCCAAAAATCCCTGCTGTCTTTTCCATGGGAATTCGCACTTGAAATATAATACTTAACTATACAGAGATACAAGTATGTGACAGTCTTACACAGTATTAACCTTATTGTATAAAGCAACTTAACATCTCAACATAATATTCAAAGCACAGGTCAAAACAATGATAACTAAAAATATGTACAGTAATTTAATACATAATCAATGTTTGAACCTTGTGATCATTTTAGTCCATTATATCAACTGGTAACAAATCTTAAAATTTACTGAGAATGGTAGCAAAGAGAATGCAGGCATTGAGAATGTAAATTTGCATATTTGTAATTACATTACATATAGACATAACTTAGTTTGATTTTTGTAGATCATGAGGTTGATCACAGTCTATGTAAAGCTTGTGCTGCGAACCCATAGAACAATCTGTGTTCTTTGACAGCTTGACATACCATCCTGACACGTGTTCGGGTAAATTCTGACCAAACAAGAACATTCGCTTCAACATACAGACTTTCCAGCCGCAAATTAAAACAATATTCAAAGATATGTGACACTTTGTATCGTATGGTACATAGATTTCAAGCATATAGTTTAACAAACAATACGTCAAACGTCTTGTGTATTGATAATCATTCCTACAATTTATGGATATTATGATTATTTCCATACTTATATAAAAACACAATAGATTAAGCATTGAATGATCCATTTTGTAAGCTACATATAAATATTTAACCTTACTTTATATACATAAGTCTACTATTATTGTATTAACCTAAATTGTTCGAGAGATTTCAAGTCTGTGATAAAAAAATAAGGCTGGTATGCATAAAGATGTGGAATAAATTACACCAAGACAGGACACACCTGAAAAATATGATTTTTTAAAATATTTTTCACTGATTTATCCTCCCTTCACCTCTCCCAAAATCAGTTGAATACTGAGAGCATAAACATTAAGGATACTTGTTTGGTATGATAAAGATGCATCATTTTGTTCAGTATAGTTATTCTTTATTAAAAGAATGCAATGATAAAAACATGATGGAATTTACTGCAGAAAAACATGAATTCCCCATCAGATCTAATTTATTTGGGAATGTAACAAACAAATAAACATCACCAGTACTTGAAAATCTTTACAGAAAAATATTTACCAATCAATCAACATAAAGTTTAACATTTATTATGAACATCAAAGTTAACCACTTCCTATCAATTAGTACAGAAATCAAAACAAAGCGTCCTCTTAATATAACAATGAAAACATTTATACAATTAAAATGTAGTAATATTACGTGCAATCAGGAGAAATCAAAGTACTGTGCAACAGTGAATGCTTTTTACAACTAAGTGTTAGACTGGTTTAGTCTACAATTATAAGCAGTCAAATCAACAATTATCACACATTCTGTAAAAAGTAACAATTAGTCAAGATATAGGCTTATTCAAAGGGCCTATTTGATGCAAAATGTATATACTGTGATAATATACTATTCATTGAATAATTGAATTATTCCTTTCAAGACTTGGTTAAGAAGTAATCATAATCTGTTTTCTTTTCCAAGTATTTAACTCAACCATTAGTTCTTACTTTTATATTAGACACCATAATTTGTTGACACTATAATTTCCACAGTTCTTTCATAATATTCAACAAAAGTAATATGTACGCAGCATCAAGTTTCATTAACCTTTATGACATATTTTGTTTTCAAATGCGACAAAAAATCATTTTAAATGGTCGACTAAATTCTTGGAAAAATCAAGATGATTTTGTAACAATTTTGGCCCTGATTTTGGCAGACACCTGATTTTTACTAGGGACAAAAAGTGACCTGACATTTTATAAGCTCAAGCTGCCACAGATATGTAATATTTGGAAAAGTACCAATTTGACTAGTTCAACCATAAATAGGTACATTGTAAACTTATGACATTTATCCATAATGAAAACCATAGATTATGATAAAATTCTTTGCCAATAAAAAAGTGGCACAAGTCTGTCTAATTCTTTTGTACTACACAATAACCTTTACTTTTAGTCGTTAACTTAAATCTGTTTGTAACCTACGGTGTAACAACAATCAGATAGAGTCGAGACTTATCGTCAGCTTAAAATTTAATCAGGAATAAAAATTTTTATCCAGAAAATTGAACAAAGCTAAACAATTTAAGGTATTACCCTAAATATATGCCAAGTTTTAACAATGGATACTGATTAGTCTAACAATCATCAAAATAAATATTAAACAAAATGTTTTCATCTATAACTGTGGACAATACTGAAAATTGTCAGTACCATACTGAAACTTGTAGACCATACTGATAATTGGTTTTAAACCAAATATGTTTTCCGCACAAAATAATTTGTTACTTTTTTGTTATGTCATCATTATTTTTATAAAGTGTTTCAATTTTTTACTGTCACGTGAAAATGTTTTTATACTGTATTTTTTTCTTAAATGATTAAAATAATAAAGTTTGTACCGCATTAAAATTTGTTGATCAGTGAATAAGAGAAAAAGTCAGACCTTAGTTGAGTGATTATTTGTCTACAAACAGCATAGATCTATCTATATCAATACACAAAAATAAAATAAATTCATTCATAATAAGTCTGCAATAACCAACAATTAATGATCCAGTTACGTATTCATCAATAACAAACTGATGATATTTAATAGTCATAATAAATGATGAATTGATAAATTATTACACATCATGTCAATATGACATTTATTGAATACTTTCATTAAGCAGTAGGTAAGCAATTGAAACTGTAGTTTCACTTAACCCAGCCGTGCACACAGGGACTAGACAGTGTTCTACTCATTAAGTTAAGTCCCTGTGAACAAGAAAACACCATTGATGATGTTATGATCTCATCTGGACATCTTTGTGAACTAATGCTGGCCACCGGTGGGCAAGAATGTGTGAATTATCTTCCATTAATTCATTTTCTTCAATGACACAAACAATATGTTTAAAACTCCAGTTGAGATAATCTTTGTAGAGCATTTTACAAATACTGATAATATTGAAATGCAAGTCATGCTAAATGTCTGGTATTTACTTACCAACATCAAGGTCCAAGAAGCAGACATTTCCAACTTGATCAAATGCTACTGTATCAGGAGTCACACACAATGTTTGAAACATATCAGGAGAATTGTTGACCACTTCTAGAACTAAACAACATTCTCGACACAGGGCCCATAACTCATCCTCAGGAAGACATGTATCCCTGGCAACCAGCACATCAGACAGGCTCACTGTCTCGTCTCCTTGGATATCAGACATATCCATCTTTAAGTCAACCTGAAAAGATGTAAAAAAGTAATGAAAAGACTGCAAAGCCACACGAACACAGGTTGAAGCATGGTTCAGATTCGTCACATGCTTAATCCATTAACAGCAGTTGTGTGTTTCAGAGAAACCATTAAATCCTTCTCTGTCTCCTCATCAAATGTCGAGCAATCATTGGAAAGATATCTAACAAAACTTGATATCATATAGATATGACAATGATCATCCATGGAACAAAGTCTAGGCAGGAAAACTTTGAAATCAGAATTTAAATTAAATTTTCACCTCAACAAAACAAAATTTCAGAAGAACATACAACTCCGTACATATAAATAAGTAAGTTTGTTAACCCTTTCCTTCATAAGCATGTTTTGGACTCTTCCGAATTCAAAGCTACAAAACATCAATTTACTGACAGAGTGGAAAACATTGTGGCAAAAGAAGCCATCACTCTTAACAAGCAATGACTTCTTTTGCCACATTTTCAAAAATCGTCTGCTTCAGATGAGGGGAAATGTGGTACTACGAGGCAAAGGGTTAAACTATGTATACCTCGTCTGTTACTGTCTAATTATCAACAAATACCTTACCATTTCTCATAATTTATATAAGACACATTTAATTCCAAACATAATTATAACAATGTATAAATCCCACACTAATTGTACAAGTAAGTCCTATTGAGATGCAAGTCCAAACATTGACAATAAATCATACAATCACACACCATCCAGACATGACCATTTATGATTATATCGTACAGCTTACTTCATAAGACCATAAAATAGTCACCAATGTCGTATAAAACATGATATTAGGACTAATGATGTAAGTCTAGATATTGTACACAAGTCACTGTTGTCATGTTACATATTAAAAAACAATATGCAAAACTATTAACCTGGATATTGTACCTATTTTGAACAAGACATAAGTAAAAAAATTCAGATATTTAGAATTTGATACTTTTAAAGAAATAAAATCGAAAGAAGAAGAAATCAGATGTGACAAGAGTGACACAGATGAAGAAAGAGATCACAAGGGGCTAGCACGTTGAAGGGATGGTGTATAATGGTGTATTAGGCCTAAAATGGCCACACGGACCAAAAACACGTAAATCATATATATACATATACAAGGGTTACAACTTCCGAAATGACCAAGTTTGTTTAACACTACCTAACTTTTTCAGAAATCGCTCAAATTTCTAATAGCTGGTGTCTACAGATAGCTAATACATTATACTACACATAACCAATAAGCTCTTTGTCAAATTCAAAACAATGAAGCAGATATTTAATCTTTTTCCTCCGAAAAAATCGTCAATCTCGCAACAACCAATCAACCTGAATTACCATACTAAATACACTTTAAAACAACAGGTACAGAAATGACAACGCATGCTTACTATAAATATTACTAAAATACACTGATTCAACACAAAAATTTAATCCAGCAATGTTCTATTCATGTTCAATTCACAAAAACCGTCGTATGATTGAAACTTCAAATATTATGAAGCAGAGACCTTTGCCCTGTAATTAGTTTGTAAGTGGACGTTTCATTGGAAGTTATTGTACAGACTAAGTAAGACGGACTAACACACAGACGCACGCATGCACTGATGCACAGACAGATGCACATACAAGGAACCACCATTTTGACATTTATGTTGAGCTCAACAAAAAATCACTTATTCATCAATTTGATTAGTGTTAAAAGCAGTTTTTAAACCAAAGCCCTTTAAGTACTTCAGAAAAGACAACATCATAACAGCAAGTTTCATGATCCATAATACGACTTCAGAAAATGTAAAGAATAGATAGCACAGTGTCATAAAATTCATTTAGAATGAAGATCAAAGGAATGTACAGGTTCAGCATGAGATGTCACAAAAATTGTGAAAACCTATTTTCTTAATAAATGTAAGTGTATGCCATATGTAACACAATGGAGATGGATGTAAAATAGACTGGTTGTGCTTCAATGACAACATGTTTCATGTCAAAATTATGTTTTGTTAAGAGGTACTAATGATGATAATGGTGAATCATGTTAATCACCAATCTATAACTAGATTCACATGTTCTAATACTGAGTCAAGTTTTACTGAAGGACACTAAATAAGAGCTTATCAAATGACCAAGTTTTAAGTGAAAAGTAATGTAAGATAAATTAATGTCATCTGAACATGTATTCATTTAATTACCACTTTATTCTGAGTTGTAATGTACAAAATACCTTGGCTGAAAAGCATGTCAAAGGTCAAACATAAAACTAGGTCAAGGTCATATTAAAAGCGGGTCAAATTCACATAAGGACAATGCTGAACAAATTACACAAATCGATTAGCATGAAGACTGGTATAATGATAGTGTTTGTTTGATTTATTGTAAAATAAAACTGGGAACTTGTTTCACAATAATAATTTGGCCATAAAGATACAAGTGTCATAAAAAACAGATATACATTAAATATATCTTGTTCAGCTTTAGAACTGACATTATGTAAAGAAAAGACTCTTCAGTCAGGCAATATATGTTTACATTTTCATACTTGACTTAATCATCCGTACAATAATTAATATTTCAATGATATCTTGCTTTTTATGAACCTAGAAGTATGCTGTAAAGATTAGAAAATAATATAAAATGGACAAATAAACACATTATATACTTTTATTTAGTGAATATAAAGCCATTAAATTATGATTTTTTATGTACATAAAGATCTCATAACTAAATCTCTAATACATAATTTCATTTAACATGAAATATTTGGCCTCCATATGTTTAATAGCTCTGGTACAATATTACATATTGTACAAACAGTCAGCTTGGTACTAATCTCATATAATGAATATACAATAATAATATTGAATCACTAAAATCACATATTTACATCAAATTTATTGTTTGCTTAAGGCATTAAGTATTACAAGGTTATCATCATATATAATTGTTTTGACGTATTTAAGTAGACAAGAAAATCACTCAAAAATTTGTCACAATAAAATTAAATATATGACCAATCAATAGAAAATGTGAACTATTTATTAAACTCTTGAAATATTGAGATCAAATATGGGTACATTACTCATATTAAATATTCCAATAAGAGAGATCATTTCATAGCCATAAAAATCTTCACCTCACACTTCAAAATGAAATATTATTGATAAACAAAATCACATGATTTTAACACATTCCGATGCAGAAAACATTGATAAATAGTCAGCTGTCGATGAAATCGATCTCATACTGGTAATTGATGGTTCGTACGTAAAGCAAAGGCCATCATTACATTATCACGTTTGTTTATTTTTCTACAAGATTACAATCTTCAATTGTGACATGACTCCACTAATTACATGAGGCAAATTATGAACAATGTTTGATTCTTCACACTCCTTAAATGTGCTGTTCAAATACATTAATATCGGGCCAAGCTGCAGGCAATCCCTTTATAAATATTTGTGTCCAATCCAATTTTAGTATGCCCTATAAAGGGATATATTCATAGGTAAAGAAAAAGTGAACTTGTTTACCTTCAACAGGTTAGTGATGAGTTTGTTTTGTTTTGTTTTTATGTGACTTATTGTCACTGGGGTTTAACGCCATTTTTCAACAATTTTTCAGTTATATACGGTGACCGGTTCACCTAACCAGTTTTGCTGGACTGCATACTAACCAGTTCTAACTTACCCTTCCACAAGGAGCCGGCAACTTCTCCACATTTGGAGGAAAATCGACATTAAATTTTCATAGAAGGGGAATGACCTGCCGCAGCTGGGATTCGAACCCGGATCTCCAGGTTACAAGTCCAGCACACTAACCACTGGACCACAGCTGCGGCTGTTAGTGATGAGACTGGAGACAATAATGTAAGTTCTGATTATACAATAGACAGTAACGCACAAACACAATATGAACTTATCCTTCCCGTACCAACTTCTTATAAAAATTGAACTTAGAAAGATTTGTAGGTTTGAATACATTTTAGATATGAAAATTATGACCTAATGGACGTAGGACATGTCTTTAATGGCGACAAAACTCAGACCATCATGATTTAGGTTCATCAAAGGAGATAACAAACATACTGAGGCCATCATTAAAAAAATATTATTTTGTAAAGCTCCGACCCTGATTTCCAGAGGTGGGTAGGTAGGTAGGTATTTTTTTCTTTGCTTTTTTGTTGTTTAAAAAATGGATTTGGTAGATAATTGTCAATTTTTTATTATCACTTATGTAAAGTGATAAATGATAAGTGAAAATGTAGTGGAAAGTACTATTTAACGGAACAGGCGCAAAAGATAACAAAAAAAATAACTCAAAGGCCAAAAAAATAAAAGTCGGGGCCATTTTGATGAGTCGGTCGGACTTTTAGCTTGATACTTAAATATAAACGCTATTAGAACCAGATTTTAGAAAATTTAAAACATTATCAGTAGGTATGACATAACTCCGGTTTGAATGTACATCAATATTTGATATGAAGCAATAAAATATCATTAAGTTGTGTTAAAACAATAAATAATGTCTCAACAATACTGGTAAATGAACAAGCTACAGCATAGAACAATATATGCCTGCATGTCAAACATGTCCCAAAATAGACTAATTGATTATTGACTTAACAATGCAGTTTGTATTGTTTCATTTAAAATTGCTTCAACAGCAGTTTTGTTCATTTATTGGATGTTTCATAAGGATTACAACAGGTGACTCCCCTTGTTCTGAACACAACAGTACGGCTAAATGTACCAGTAGATAAGGACAGAATTCCCACAAACAATCACATGAAAACATTTAACCTTCCCCAGAGTACCACTAACCAGTAACTCAAAATGCAGAAATTTACAAAACATGGGGACAAAACACTGTGGGGTATCATCTTGGAAACAGTCTGCAGCAAAGCTTCATGGAGTTTAATGGACCTAATCTGTCATTTAATATAAATCTGAACAAAACTCCAATGCACAGAGATTGCAAACATGTCATATTAATCCAGTAAAGTCAATTAATCTACATTGTTAAATACTTGGGTCTAATGCAAAAGCTCATTGATCTGAATGCAGGAATTTATCCAGGCACCAGGGATCTGAAGAGAAGCAATGGTCGTAGATCAACCAACAAAATGGATGCTTTCACTGACGAAAGTAAAAGTCAAGAAAAAACTATTTTTCAGACATTGTGTCCAAAACGTGTTTTGTTCACTGAAGTGTATGTTTAGTATTACTAAAGTGTACAATATAAAAATCATAGCATGACGTTTGATTTATAACAGATAATTGGCTGGAAATCTCATAAATTGTATAATGTTTTCTTCATGTAGATTTTAGCACATTAAATAGGTTGACAACATTATCATGTAATGAAATTTCTGTAACATAAAACCATGCTTTCAATAAAATACTATATTACCATGACAATACAATACTTGTGAATAAAATCTTGCATACATTGTGTTATGTATCAAACATATCACCCGAAGGTTGTATCATGCTGGGAACAGGAGATGTTAAAATGGCCGCATCATTGTACCTAGAAATTGATATCTCAATCCTGAAATGTTGAGTAACATTCATGTTTCTATGGTATGTCCAAACTGAGGTAACAAGCACTAAGGGTGAATATATATGTAGATCTTTCCGAATATTAACAAGAACACCATGTCTGGCTCAAGATTCAAACCTAGGATCGGGCACATATTGGAATTGGGTAGCAAATATGACTGAAAAACCTGATTCATTTTCTGGGGAGAGATGCACAAAACAAAATGTCATAATATGTTACTTTCATTGTAAACTCTCTGAATTACTAAGTATGATGAAGTGTCCAGTGCTCCCTATGTGTTGTTTGATAAAATCTAGTCTGCACTTATATCACCATACAGGGTCCATAAACTTCACGTATTTCAATATTTCAATGTCTTCAACAGTCACTGACTACAAAAAAGCCCCAGTGTTAAAGGTTTAAGGTCAAAGATTTTATTGAAGGTATAAATTCGTTCATACAATACATGACATACATACATAACTGACTTTATCCTACACACAGCCCAGAAATAACAGATCTCAATCTGTGTCAATAAAATTAAAAAACAGCCTGAAGATACAGTCACCATATGTCAGTGATAAAGCGAAACTTGTAATGATTTCTATCATAAACAGATCTAAATTGTAACCATAATAACCCAAATAGCTATATAAATCTATGATACCTACCTATGCAAAGTCACTACAGCGATTCATTGAAATGTTTTACGAACATCTTCCTTCGAAATCACCAGCCTATGAACTCATCTGTTTAAAACCTGAAGTAAAACATCATACAATTATTGTTCCTCTAGAATATAAATTGTTACAAATTGAATATCAAGTACATAAATGATACACGAACAATACAATAAACATAGTGAAGGGTAAGATATAGGTACAGTTTATATTCAGACAGGTAACCAAGAAGCCACACATTCTTTTTCAGTAATATTTTTTTCCATATCTCAATGGACATCTTGCAAGATAAAATGTTCTAATATGCTTATGATGTTTTCAAAATATTCAAGAGCATTGCTAAGACAATGGAATGATGGAAAATCTAATGTTTGACCATGGGCACCAAGTATCTGGTGTAATTTAATTGCACTAATCTGTGATTTGAGCAAACATCACATCAGAGACGTTTATAATGGTTCTAAATGAAACACTTCCTATTACTATTAGTAAATTCATTGCATTTCTTGTATTAAGAAACAACAGAAAAACGTATCACCATAACTTTTAACTGTTGTCAAATTAAACCTAAGATACCATTCACCTGTTTCCTAGGTATACAAGGATTCACACATTAGTTATTTCAAGAATTTCATTCATACAGAAAGTATCACCAGTAATATAAATTAACATACACAAAAATTAGTATTAAATGATGGAGGTGACAGTATTGGAGTTTAAATCCTTATGCTCAGTAATAAATTCCTGCGGTGATCCTATGGTGTTACATATATAAGTCACAATGACTCCTGTCAACAAGCTTCTATCATAAAATGATTTCAAAGAGTATGTCGACATTGTTGCTAATTTACATATTTATGTTGTAACAAAAAGTACATTTTACAAAGATATTATATACAAGTAAACTGCTACAATGATACTCTGAAGCCATAAACCAGGGTATGTGTTGAAAACTATCTCATGATATGATTATATTAACCTTATTTTATCTTGTTACATGGTTACAAGACACATTATAATACAAACATCTGTAGACTAGGCTAGAAAATACAACAGTCCTGTTCAGGGTTACTAGTAAAACAATAAGGAAGGTCAGTTACTTATCTTTTCTTTCTAAATATACCATTTGTGGACATACAACATACAATTCATCCCAAAATATATTCGTACTGGATTTTGCCATTCGAAACTTTAGAGTCTGTGCCAAATAATAGGGTTGGTCATTAAACCGTATACTTGACTATTTTCTGGCTTTACGAGAATCAGAGAAAACTATGTGACAAAAAACATTGAGTGATGATGACAGTCTGATGAACCGATATTAGGCACAAGCCTTAACTTAGAGACCACCATGTGATGTGATTATGATCAGCATGAATTGTTCATATCTGATGAAGCAAGCTTGGGGACAAAGCTCATGTAAAGGAGAGAGCAATGCCCAGCAATGTACAAAAATGTAAAGAGGTTGATAAGAGACACATAAGGGACAGTTTTTGATAGTTATCAGATAAATGTAAACTTCAGCAATCCCTAATTTTTAATACACATACATCAAATCAATTCAATTACAGTAAAACCTCACATTGCAACCACCTCAATATTACTACCACCTTGTTATAATGATCACTTATTTTCAGACTGGCTTTCAATAGCTCCACTACAATTCAACTTGATAATGAGACCACCTCATTATTACGACTGATTTTTCGGGTCCCAAAGGTGGTCTCATTATAGTGGTTTTACTGTACAATTAATTCCCTACTCATGTTATTGTATTCCTCTATTTATCAAATCCATAACAATTGTCCTAATGATAATACACTACAATGAATGCAAATCGTCTACAAAACAGATAATAAGACGTAATATCAGATTAAATTGCCAGTACAGTAACAATATGTACTTAATTATTTAAAATCAAATGTTACTTATACAATGACATCTTTGTATAAGTATCATTGCGTTGTCTTTCAAAGATCTATCACCACACTATTGATTTATAGAGATTCACCATTCAACCATTCTATGCATGTGTATAAGTCAAAACAATCATTGTGTAGTCGAGGCTTCAATTGTCAAGAAATAATCATTCAAATGTTTTATCTCAGAGCTTGTAATGAAGACGAGAAACATTGAAAACATACAGCATCTTAAATTTTCGTATTTTTACGGTAAGTGATATACTTCTTTTCCTCCAACAGACGCCAAACGTAATATAATGCATTCTTTTTCATCCCAATGAAATGTTCACGTGTTGACAATGTTCAGATGACAATAAAAATAATCAATTATAAACCAACAAAGGTATCTGTCAAACTGTGAACAGTTTTAATAGTTTGCCTGGCTTGTCATTTATCTGATGATTAAGTACATCAATACTTGTAGGCATAAAACATATAACAGCACATACTTAAGAAAATGTCATCCTCATTTATTAGAGAAAAAAAATCTAATGCTGAAGAGTAACATGGACTAAAATATGAACACAAAATAACCAATACATTAATTTTGTATTTGCCAAGACACAGCAGAATGTTTTAAGTGTCATTTCGAACTGAACCTAGTTTATTCAAATTGAACCCAGTGAGAGGTATGTTGTGGCTTCAATCAAACACAACTAAGTTTTACTGATCTAATTGAGAGCACTTGTTTACAGTTTTACAAAATGTGAACATAATTCTGCAAGTCGAAATTCCTTATCTGCAGCATGTTTAAACTTCCTGGATTTTAACTGTTATTAAAAGAAGTTTCAACTTAAACAGTACTGAAACAAACTTCCTTTTGTCACTGCACAAACACCAGATATCAAGCAGGATATTTTCTATGTTGTTTTGCACCAATTAATTTAAGCTTGATTTAAACTTTATTTCAAGCAATGAGCAAAACTAAGAACCTATACAAAATAGTATTGATATATACATAATTACGCTTCGGATTGGAAAATAAGGTCATAGCGACACTTATATTAATTCCTTTCCTTTAATTCAAGCTTGATTAGGACAAAACTATTGCTTATATGAGAAAACTTTTAAGTCTGCAGTCTGTAAACACCAGTACCATGTTTGTACAAGGAGACATGATTTTTTGTGACCTTTGCCAGGGATCAAACTGACAACCTCTGAGTTGAGTAGCCAACACTGCATGCCATACCACTTCTACTATGATTCGTTCTAGACCAACATTTAATGAACTTTAATTGAATAAAATCTGTTGTAAATAGTATATCAGTTATAGTACTTTTACTCTGGTCAAGAGTTCCACATTTTTCAGTCATGTTTCATTAGTTGGGATCTGAATAAAGGAGGATCACAGTTGAAGTATTTCATATGAATTTCAGACCATTTCACTGGCACATGTATACATTTCATTGACAGTATCTCAGATTTAAACAAGTTTGAATATTTCATCAAATAGCACAAGATTAGGGGATCTATTTAGGAGAGTGATAAATTATACATTTATACATCTGCTTATACAATTTACTAATAAGATAATACATTGAAGCTGAAGTATAAAGTTCCCACATTACAGATTATGTATTCATATTGATGGACGATAAAAGCAATATGCACTTACGTCTCTCACAAGACTCAGTTTACATCGATATATCGTCTCAGTTTTGTGATAATTTTCATATAAAAACCACAACTATGAAAAATAAAGATCTAAGATAGGACAAAATATGACACAGCAGTATTTTGTATAATTGTCACAGGACGGAATCCATAATGATAGCTCAGTAAGAAATTACAGCCTCATTACTGTATGTGTTAAACTTAATTTGTAGTTTGTATCACCTTCATAACCAAATTTTAACATAACATTATTTGTAGTCAAACTATTCAGCACAAGATTAATAGGCAGAAGAGACTTATTGTCATTGGGGTTTAACACCATTTTTCAACATTTTTTCAGTTATATACGGCAACCGGTTCCCCTAACCAGTTTTCCTGGACAGTATACTAACCAGTACTAACTTACCCTTCCACAAGGAGCCAGCAATTTCCCCACATATGGAGGAAAATCAACATATGTGTCAAATTTTCATAGAAGGGTGTGACCTGCCGCGGCCAGGATTCAAACAGGCAGAAGAGAATGAGTATTCACAAGTATAAACAAGTGTTGTATGTTCTGTGATCATTCAATTTGTCTGTAATGTTTCTGTAACATACGTTGTACATCAAATTATTAAGAAAGTCACACTACAAATAAGCAATCAAAGTAATATTTATCAACGCAATGCGATAAACTCTCTCTATTGATAATATAATTTAAATGTTAATTTAGAGTAATTTTGTGCATCAGTTGACTGGTTATTGATATTTATACATGGTATATGGTCACATAAGTTAAAGCAATTTAAGAGTAGACTGGGTATCAATTTTAAATCTGAAGTACACGTATAAAAGATAAACTTAAAAACCTCAGTTTGAAGCCAATCAGTCATACAGGTTCATATATTGAGGTGAGTGTAAAGTAAATGATACTGGTATAAAATTGAGCATAGATTACTTATACAGTGAATACCTAAAAATAAATGTAATAAGTTGGAAGTAAGACAGTATTCTGTTGGGGATTAAACCAGAGAAAATTAACCATGTCAATGCGGATGGATAAATCAACAGCCTTCAATGAATTATGCATGACATAAAAGCATAGCATATACAGAAACACTTCGATAATGTGACCACCTTCGGGACCTGAAAAATCGGTTGTAATAATGAGGTGGTCTTATTATCGAGTTGAATTATCAGGGAATAATTAAAGGCTGGTCCAAAATGAGTGGTCATAATATTGAGGTGGTTGTAATATTGAGGAGGTTGCTAAATGAGGTTTTACTGTACTTCGTGACTTCTGGATTTGGGTTTCATTCAAACAATTCTTCACATTAGCCTGATATCGATAAATCAAAGTGTGTGCTGTTTTACACAATCAATGCTTCAGAAATTTTAAACATTCAATCAACACAAAACTTGTATTTGTCTTATGTACAAAGCTTTTCAATTAGTATGCAAATGCTGTCACACCTAATCTAATAGGACCAAATTTCTGGTAAGCTCTTTTAAATTGCTTACAGCTGAATATAAAGGTACAAAATAATACCGCATAAAAAGTAGCTTTGTTCAACATTCTTTTGGTTAACATATCAATATAAATTTGACTGTATATGTATAAAAATGTATATTCTGATGAAAACAATGATAAAAATCAAATGTACCACACTTATTATGAAAAAAATAAAAGAACGTTTATTAGATTATGTAACTAAAACATACAAATATAAGAGTTCTGTAATCCTTCATCGGACCGATCATTAAATTAATGCATATTCTGATTTAAAAAATCTGATAAGCAATGAGTGATGAAGAAATTCAAATATTTTTACATCAAACAAACAAAATTCATGGATATAATTACAAAAATCTTACCTCACATTTTAAACACATTCAAAAATAGGGATTCAAACACCACAATTTAATTAAGTCCGATATTAAATCCGAATCAGATAAATGATCAGCGGTAATTCAAAACACTACCTTATATCTTCAACACTGAGTAATAGATTGACAAGCTACTCTTCAAAGTGAAAACAAAATTTAATATACACTGATTCACTTCTATGTAGGTAGGTTGATATATTAGACGGATATGTTTACTTACTCTAGCCTATAGTAATAAATACTACCTTGATATACGCAAGATTTCACTGTGTATTTTTGGATCAATTAAAGCTGACCACAATAGCATATAACTTTGTTTAATAGCCGTGAACTTTTCCTTATAGGCCAGCCTAATACCCTTAAACATATAATCCCTCACAAAGCGCTGTTTTTTTGCAAACACACGTTCTTAAAAGAATTTTAATATCCTGCAAACTAAATACAAATACAAAATGTTATTCGTAATTCAACCATGAGTTGGACTGTTTTGGCACACATACAAGATTTCCACAAAAGGAATAATCCTTGTATGAATGTGTCAGCGAGGCTAAGTATGTCCTGGCTTTAAAATATTATAGATCATTTATTCGCACTATCATTAAATTTTGATGGTTCGTTTCAATAGCTGCTGTGAGATAGGTACATGAAGCGTGCGTACAATCACATAATGATATATCGCCTGTCTTACAGCATTTCTGCCGAAAAATGTTTTAACTGAGAATGAGAGATTATTATATTACACATTACAGACCAAAATATGAATAACTGAAGACGATATTGCAATGAATATGTCAGTTTTGAGAATTTTATCACAATTAGCTCTTCAAGAACCATAACTCTGTCCAGGGTAGTGACATATTCTTTTTTTGTTTTTCTTTTTTCATTAGGGTTCAACACTGCACCAACATAACGGGTCATTTAGTGGCTTTCCAGCCATTGCAGAGGAGGAAGACCCCAGACAAATAATTATAAACCTGGGTAGAACAGTCAACCTTCCGGAAGCTAGCTGGACAGCTTAGGTCGATGTGAAATTTGTTTGGTCTCATGTGGGATTCAAACTCGTGTGCCAGACTCTAAAAACTTATGACAAGTGCAGAAAACACAGAGTACAGACTTGTATGTTTCTTGCTAATCATTCACACTGTTAAAACCACACGAGAAGGGATGATTATATATTACTGAATAATCATTGAAACCTGCATTTAGTGGACATAATTGACTTTAAACAAGCATTTACTAACATAGATGATCAGTGATTATCCCAAGATTAACAAACCAGAATATATAATTTTAGATATAAAGATATCTTATGGTATAATCATCAGCAAAATATTTTTATCCGCTAAGCTGTTAATAGTATATTACAGTACCAAATCTCATTGCACCGAAATGAATATTTCTATATATTTCAAAATATTGCAGTAAAAAAACATGAAAAATAGCTGTCAGACAAACTTGGTAAGTCCAAAAATTCAAAAGCTGATAATGAACACAAAAGGTGGCCTAGATTCAGTAAGGGGAATTTTCTTCTTTGTAAAAACTGGTCATTTGTTTAATAATATAATTTATTATAAAGTCATAGGTTGACTTATTGTTCAAGTATACAAAGGTTCATGTACATCTTTAATTATGTACAGAACAATAGGCAAGTCGAGAGAAACAGACCATTTCATACCTCTTTATCTGACAGGACATGCTACCTGATAACAATCAATACCATTATACTGAATAGGAAAATATTGAAATCTGGACATCACGGGTAACAGAATTAAGTGGTTAGATCTGGCATACAAATAATAGACTCTAGTAAGAATCAATCTGGCAATAGATATTGATAAATACAGTCGGTTCAATCGATTTCCACTACAATTGGCTGTAGTATGGCTTGTTTAAATTATTGTATGACATGTAAAACAATTAACTTGACATATCATCACATTTGTACATTCAATTAATACACTGTACATGTACGAACAGTCTCAAAATACAACAAGAATATTAAATTAGCACATTTTTTTCAACAGAAATTTGTTAGATATATTTTGATATAATGCCTTACAAATTTAACGTAAACAACTTACTGCTTTTTTAATGTTTTCAACAACAAAGGTATTAACAAAGATATATGTTCAAGTGTGTTTGAAATTGGAAAAATTGTGATCAATTTAAAAAAGTCTGAATGATTGCCCATCAATTACACCAATTTAGGTAGGACAAACAAACATTAAAATAATTTAAGAGGCAAACCAAGGTCATACACTGAGAATAATGGTTGCCTGAGGGAGATCATTGATACATTAAACATATATTTACACATTATGCTTTTGATAGAATTATGATGTTGTTACAGTTTGAAAAAAAATATCTTATCAATTAGTTCTCAGATAAATTAATTGATAAAAGAATAATTAAATACACAAATTAAAAACAACAAATACATGTATCTTCTATCACTTACTATTGTCACAGATATCTATCCATAGCTTTCCTTGCTCCATATTATTTGTTACAGGTTCATCATAAACTACTTGTTTAAAGCCTCACACAAGTTAATTAATACAGAATGTACTCCTGTTTAAGTGCATTTTAAATACGAAGATCAGTTTAAAATGCAAACGTTTATACCAGATAAATTGTAAAATGAAACTAATATATATAGGGTTAGCAGACCTGAAAGGTATTGTTTTTGGAATTTCTTTGTCGGCGACTACATTCAATAGAAATTCAAATCTTTTACCTATTCTTTGTTCATATCATAAACGCCCTTTTCCATTTTAAAATATCAGCCATTTTCAGCCATTATCAACCATGTGACAAATTTTAATACCTTTCACCATTAAACATGAGGTGGCAGTAATTTATTTCTAAGTTGAATGGAAGCACTTATCATGATCAAATCGACCATTTGTGAAATGAAAAATGCCCACAGTGATGTGTTATAATAAGTTTATTGCTTTAACATAACTTCTTACTTGAAGACCAACAGATCTTATCAACAGAGGCCTTGTTTCATAGTAAAATTAACTATGTGAATACATACAATGTTAAATGCCTATAACATAATACGTATTAATTCAGATGTCAAATGCATTTCAAAAGAAAGAAATTAACCAGTAAAAACCTACCAGTTTTTTCCTATCAATTGCGGTACAACATTTTTTACCAGCTTGTTATACAGTGTAACAATTTTCTATTGTAATTGATGGAAACTAATTGACATACATTGATGAATTCTTTATGATGATTCACAAATAAAACATTAAGATACTTAAGAAGAAAAAAAAACAAGTTAACATATGATTAATTGACAATAAATCAGCAAAATTAATTGTTAAGGATAATACTTAATGGGTACAGCGCAGACAAAACTGTATAATCTATCATATTTTACTTCAATTTGATTAGTAACAACTACATGTATAGACAAAACTTGACATCAACCAGTTGAGCCCCTACAATGGGCTTGATACAGGTTTTACCATATTCTTGCTTAATTATCTTTAATACATTTTACATACAAACATATCATTAATGTCAACATATTTTGAAATTACACCTTAAAAAGACAATAATCTGTTTACTTGTATAATAAGATAAATAAATCAAAGTCAACAACATCATCTTACTTAGATCACAAGATTAAACTTGAGAAAATAAAACAAATATTTATATCATTATATATTGACAACAGGACAACATTACCACATGGAGTACATAATATGATAATCATAAGTCTTCATTTCATTCTACATTCAATTTCAATTTACATTCAGTTTACTACTACTAAAAATAAAACAGGTCTAATAATTTCAAAGGGTTAATATTATGACAGTTCTTGGTAATTTAAAATACACAGTACTGATACTTCATTCCAGATTCAATTTAACATACTTTAACAATCATATTTTCTATCATTGTGTTGCTAATTTGATATCATACAAAACTACATTAACACCATAACACACAGTAACTTTTAGAGAACACATGGAGAGAATAAAACCATTTGTTCTTTATTGTCATGAGTGGGATTTCTTCATGCTCACCAGTTCTAGAACACATTTTTCTAATTTCTCTTTAGTTGATTCTGTTCCCGTTAGCATGATTTCAACTTGCAGACTGGTTCCAGTCTCATTCAGGATATGGTATACTACATGAACAGTTAAGTCAACAGACTGGTTCTATCATGTTTTATAATCATTCTATTGTTATATTGATACATTTGTCAATAGTTAAACATGAATAAATATTGAAAACCATAATTTGAACAAACAAGATAAAGGTTTTAAGGTATTTAGAATGTATAGGATTTCAGATTCATTTGAAATTTCACACTGGATTTAGTACCTTTTTCTATACACTAATTACTAGAGTGTATAGGGTTATAAAAATGAGGGCTGTTTAGAAAGCTTTTGTGGGTAAAAGTGAGAAAAATTTATGTAAAATTTCACTGAAAGTGGATCTTAATTGAAACAAATCATTTGTAATTGGAATATAATGAGTTAGTAGAAAGCAGTATTCTTAAAGACATTCTTTCATAATAAACGTGTACAAAAATCTTAATGGAAAAAGATTCTTACTGGGTTCAGTTCATGAAGTAAAAAAGAGAAGGCAGCGGGACTCCTAAGAACACAGGACTGAATATTATCCTGGTCAAAATATAGTCATATGTTCTCCATCCTAAATAATGTGTAATTACAGAATAATAATTCAAATAGGGCAGCCTTCAAGGAAATCTTTGTGAATAGTCTAAAATCTTTTCATCAATTGAATAAAATACAAAAAAAGCAATCAAAGCTTGAACTAAGATATTAAGGTACATGTATTTGATTTTCATTCAATAATGAATGAAGCTAAGATATTAATTATAATCCTAAAAAGAATGGATTAACAACATAACTTGACAGCATTATGTAATATGTAGAAAGACAAGTATACACAAAGCATGCATGTTTTAACTTTATATGGTTGTCAATGTAACTTTTAATCTAAAAATTTATAGCTGAAATTTCCACAGTTTTACCTTTTATATTCAAACTGCATGCTCTGATAAGTAAACAATTTAACTTTGCAAGTAAAAAAAATATAAAAGAACAGGTGGTTGTTATAAATACAAAATATGAGTAAACAGTAATTAACAAACTGCAGGGACTTCAGAAATTATACCTCTAGTATCATGTGACCAAATCTAGCAAACATTCCAACAGTGTAATATTACTATTTTGAGGAAAAGTTTACCTATCAATGTTTTAAAACTTTTAATCACATATCAACACCACTATAAGTGGTATTCAAATTGCAAAATATTATTTCTACAAAAAGAATGGGCAAACATCCAAAATTTTGTACAAATGGGAAATATTAAATATCAAATGAAATTGATATTACTAATAAAAAAATCTACATATTTTTACTAATTCTGTAATTCAAATTATACACACAGAAGACATTTATCAATTTAATGGCATATACATATATATAAGACATACAAAAAAATGCACATTTGAAGTTCATACACAATATTATTTACCTTGGTCACACAGATTTAAAACTCTTATCCAAAATACCATGCTATAGTATGAACTAATCAATATCACACACTCTCACAGTTCCCTGTTCAATAATCTACACAGAAAATTCCTACTTTAACCCAACATTAAACTACAAATATCCACTCCTGTTTAAACTTCATTAAATAAACCCTAACTTTAAACTGTACTTTGTAAAACAACCATACCGAGTTTTTAACACAAAGTCAGTCTGAAACACTTCTTTTATTATTCCTGTGATAAACCCAACCAAATTGTATTGTTCTAATCCACACAATACAAATACCAGTGCATGTTATTGCATGTTTGATGTGTACAAGGGGATATAACTTCAGGTGAATTAAATTTTGGATCAATAATCGATCAAGTTAACTATATTGCCTACTGGAACAGATAAAACACAGTGTAGACAAGGTTGTGCCTAATTTTATACATAACTTTGATCAGTGTACGAATATGAAGAAATTACAACAAAATACCGGTAATAAAGAAGTAGTTTTATTATTGTTAAACCAAAAATATTGGGATGCCAGTTTTCCATTATATTTGTCTTATTGTAAAGGTTGTGCTTTAATAGTCTTCATGTTGAGAGTGGAAACCAATAATTGGCTTCATATTCCATGATAAATGGAAAAAAAATAAATCCATTGAACATGTCATTTTTCCTAAAGTATGAATGCTACACAAATCATTTGAATTGTCAATACCATGAAGTACATTAAACTATGAACCTCAAATTGTTTGAATTTATTCCTTGCACATTATAACATGAATTATAATATTGGAAGTTGAATATGTTTATATGTTGTCATATATGTACCATATGGTTATATGAAAATTCAGTAAGTTCTGACAATAAGGCCATTCTTTCTTCTCTTAGTAGCTTGCTAAGCAGCTCCCAGCTTCACCGTAAGATGCTGAAAGCTGAATAGAAGACATATGACCTTCTATATAACATCTTCATTGAGGAACATATGCATTGTAGAATATTGCCATCAAAAGATTCAATCCTATGGTCCACTGATGAAAAGTTCAGTCTTCTACTCCTGCCTATGGTCAAAATAGGATAAAGCAACATTTTCAATATCTCATTTCTTTTTCTATCTAAAACTGAAAAATCTATGGTTATGATCAAACTATCTTGTCAAAGATATCCTGGTCATTATTTGACCGACAATGAGCTAACATACATTTTAGAACTTAGAGTAATAAATAACAGCTTGAAACAGTTTAAAAAATCAACAGTGTGTAATTATAGATGAAAAAAGACATGAAAAATGACGGAGTGTTATACAATGAATGTAAAACATATTATTGACAAAAGTTCTCACTTTTGGGCGCAAAGTTTATATAGACATATAAATGTATGTATAGGTGTAATAATACACTCTAGGAAAACCAAGATATCCACTTGGTTTACTGAGATAAAGCATGATTTGTCTACAGAGAAAGACAATTAATTTTACACGTTTTGATGACAAATACCCAAAAGTGAAGTGCTAGTAAGACAAATACAGGTAACTTAGTTTCAATACAATAATTGTTAAGAGTCAGAGCACCTGTGATGTTACATAAATACTTCATTCTGACAGATTCAGCACGACAAAATGTACCATAGTTCTCAGCTCTTAAAATAATCATACCCGTTGTCCATTACAAGCAATACTAAATATGGCATATTATAGTTATTAGGGCTCTCTCTCTCTTTTAAGGGACTGGGGCCCCGGGAGGGGGGAATTTCGCATTATCATCAGTTCAAAGGGGAATTTCAAAAGCTAAATTAATATACAGTGGAAGAATTTTTACCAAAAATAGGGGGAAAAAGTATATTCCAGAGGAATAGGGGGAATGGGGCCGAATTTCTGCCCCAAATTTGGGAGATTGTGAGCCCTGGTTATTATGCTTCTAAAATGATTCGTAATTAGAACAAGGTATGAATTTGGCAGTGTCCAGAAAATCAGCTTCATTGCACAAGTAATGATCTTGCAAGCAGATAAAAAAAGATTGTGGTACATCAGTCATAAGAAATGAATAATTTGATACATTACTTATACTACAAAAAATACTTTTTACCTGTAATTATGTATTCATGAACATCTTATAACAAAAATCCCTTTTTTTCCCTGTGAATATAACATATTCACTCACTTGATTCAAGTTATTGACAAACAATATTCACCAACTTTAGAAAACTGAAAATATTGTTTGTATTATCAAACAGATCAATAAATGACCCGATCCATTTGTCTGAGTGACAGTTATAAATCCAGAATATTGGTAAAAGACGCACTGAAATATGATTCCATCAATTAACAACACTGATACTGAAGATATCAGTCCATACGTACACAATTATATCATATATATCCAGTATTGACATTCATCCAAGTTCTTTATCATGAATAATAAAATCACTACAATTAGATTCAGTGTTATATGCTGTTTATAAAAATATAAGATTATTAGAACAAAATGGTAAAATACATCCATAGAAATAAAAACATAAAAAAAAGATAACCCAATGTACTAAGATAGTGCGTGTGTTACAATGAAAAACACATATAAAAGTTATGACAACCTGAAGAAAGTTACCTGATCATTCAACCATACAATACAACAAAACATAAAACTTATTGATGATTTGTACGCAACACTGTAAAAATGTGATCATTTATATATCTCTGGTGTGAAAATACTAAATACAGTAATTTAATGATATAATTACAAAGTAATCTTAGTTTTATACTATCTAGCTTTTCCAGTAGTAACAAATTATTTTAATCACTTGCTTTAAGGTTATTAAAAATTATTTTTATTATCAATCATACATTGATAGGGAAACAAGTTGTTACAATCACTTGTAAACAGTTTCCTGGTTGCTTACATAACACTACTGCCAGATCTGTGACAGCAAAGATTGTGGTGCAAACTACCAACAAGAATTCTTACCTGCCCTTCAGATCTTCATTACAACAGCCATTCCAAGAATCTAGGTCACTAAGGTATTGACAGATGTCACACCAACAGCCTTGGTCATTTGGCAACTTTTCCAGCTTAATGGTGGAGGAAGACTAAAGGTGTACACGTGATGTGGGTAAAACTGTCAACCTTTCTTTGATAGCTACACAGCTTCCTTACTTGTAAAATTTGTGAGGTCCCAGGTAGGATGCAAACGCAGTGTTGAGGGGCTCGTGTTTACCAGTCAGAGACTATAACCCCTCGAGGCCAAATGTAAAATGCTGTACTAACCAAATTTCCAAATGAATCAACTTGAAAAGTTATGACTGTCATCAACTAAAGTCTAGGTGAAAATACAGATACAAAATTAATCAAGGTTGCAACTTTGCATGTACAGCAGGAATAGCAATGCATAAAACGTCTCATTTAGTAAAACATATCGCATATCACAAGCCATACTGGTACAAGATTATGTTATTTATGAAACAATATACATATATATATATATTTGCTTGTTCCGCTTACCTGCAAAAAGAACAAGTTTTGCATGTTTATAAAGAATAACAGATGAATTTTAAGTAGAACGCTTATAATCAACAGACAATCTACTAAATTTTCTAAATAAAAATGCGGAAAGTATAGGTAATTATTTATAACTTAGTAGGATATTTTCTGTTAATCAAGACGACATCTAAATGTGCACGATTAAGTGTCACTGTGGCCGTGATTTAGACCGAACTTTCCGAATAGAAATGTCTTTTAATATTAACCAGTTTGCGAAAATGGCGTCAAAACGAAATATGTATAGACCTGCGCAAGTTCAGGAGAACGTCGGACAGCGTAAACCTAGGTAATCATTCCATCATGAATTAAAGTTGACGTAATTATCGATGTAGAATGTTTGCATTTTCGATGCAGGCTTCTGTTCCACATTAACTTTACTGAGAATCTCGCGGTTAGTTTCTTTGTCATGAGTATTCGCGATGCGTTTGTTTGCATTTGTTTTTTGAATGCATAATTCCTATTACATGCTTGTGCTGATGCTTAAGTCGTTCCACACAGCTCGAAGAATCGCCTAATATGCCATTTATTTAGCGTAATCTATGATTATATAAAATAAATACATGAAGTTAATTTTTACAAGTTTGTTCTACATCTTGATTTGAATATTCAAAACAGTTAAATGGCATCAAAACAATAATATAGGTCTGATAATTAGCTTGTATGCATGTATTATTTGAAAGTGAGTCTTATGTTGGTGTTGACTTTAATCGGTCTGTATGAAGAACTTGCTTAATCAAATGTAATTTAGATTAAACTGTATTTTGATTTAATTTATTATTGTTCATTTTGAAGGAAAACATTGGCTCAGGGAAGACTTATTACTAATGGAGGAGTGTCCCAGGGTGGAGTCCAAACATCTGGTATGAAATATAATTTATTGTTATTCAACAAGATTTGAAATTAATCGGATATTTAATTGATTTGATTAAACAATGCAAAAAGAGAAACATTGATACAGTGGCTTCACACTGGTTTAATCACTTCCCCTTTTCAAGAGTACTAACCATCTGAAGTCAAACATTTTATTCCATTTAATGTAGTTCTTTACCTTGTATAATTTTATATTGTGCAATGTGTTCATGTTTGTAGTGATATTTCATATATAACTTCATGTACATAATAAACAGGGTCTAAACAACAAGCACCACCATTAGGGTTTCTGCTGCCATTCTCCAGTTTCCCAGAATGGTAAAAAAATCTGAAAGTGGCAAAAAAAATCAAATTAGGCAGTACCAAATGACCCTCCCCTCCATACATGTGGCGGGAAAAAATATAATGTCCAGTGGAAACGGTTTATAGGCTCAGTCTAGTGTATCTTGGTAGCCCAAATTGTTGTGCTGTGGAAAATATCTATAATTTTCCTTTAACAAAATAAAATTAAAATAAATCGTTCAGTCCCTCTAATCAACTAAAATATAGCTTAGGATTCATGTTCTGAATTGAAATTCTGAGTTTTCTACAATTAGCATTAGCTGCAGCTTAATAAACAGATATGTGTCAGGGCACTTAAAATCCACTCATTAGCTTGTATTGACTAGTGAATTTAGGGTCTGGATGAGTAGAAACTCTGACCTTCAAAATTTGACAAGTAATGAAAACCTTGATCTGAGAACATTGTGAATAGAATTTTTATTAGAAAACTTATGTTTTTGTGCATTGATCAAAAAAGAATTTTCCAAAAAGTGAATTCAGAAAAATGAGGCAGTAAATAAGTTATTTGAAGTTAAGTTTTGTTTGTTATTCCAAAATGGGTCTTTTTACCAGAATGTTCAAAAATTGAACTTATTTTAATGTATGATAACCATATGACACATTTTAGATATTGAAGATTGACGTACGAATAAAGCAATTGAAAACAATAGACATTCTTACTTGTTAACCAAACAATTATACCCAGAAAAGTTACCATTAACCACCTGGATTGATTTAAACGGATTTGTCACAAAAATGAATAGTAATTAATTTGATACATAAAATGAATTAATTTTTAAAGGTAAATAAAACTGAATTTAACCATACTTTTTTTCAGGTTCACAGAATGCAAGTATAATATCTAACTGTTCAAGGAAGGTGGCATCTTCTGTCAGAGATACCAGTCATATTTCTAATACATCAGCTAATAATTCTCAACTTCATCAGACTTCACTTGTACAAGGCAGACTAGAAGAGTCTTTATTCTCCCCTAGAAGGTGAAACTCTCGTTTTGTTGTCTAACCTTGAGTTAATACATCCACATACAGGGTTTTCCCTAAGATTTTCACCCGAGGGTCCATGGGACTCCCATTTCCATCATTTTAGGGGTCTCTTGGGATTTTTGGGGGGTCCCAAACTGAAAATGCCAAGGGCAAATTCCAAGTTGGAAGGAGTCCCGAGGATGCGGTGGTCACGCTCAATGCGAGTCCCTCGGCTGAATATCGCGTCAGGGATGCAAGAAACCTGTGTCAGGAAATCCCTGACATATGTTATCTATGATATTCATTTTTTTTTTCGTGGAAATGTTTTACAACATAACTTTACATAACTCAGCAATCAACAGCAGTTTGACACATTATGGACTATATGGATATTTTGCAACTTAATATTGATATTAAACTTTTATTTGAAAACCTTTAGATGTGAATCTGTAATGGAATGATCCTATACATATTTTCAGGACAGTACCACAAGTCTCTCAACCACGTACACCTGACAGAGGTCCCCCTGCTAGGAGTCTGGACCTCTCTGATAGTGATCATGGAGAAGAGGTAAATCATCATATGACAGTTTGTGTCACCTTGTTAAGACTTTAGTAGGCAGAGGTTGTGGTCCAGTGGTTTGTGCGCTGGACTTGTATCTCGGAGATCTGGGTTCGAATCCTAGCCTTGGCAGGTCATACCCTTCTATGAAAATGTGACAAAAAAATATCTATTTTCCTCCATATGTGGAGAAGTTGCCGGCTCCTTTTGGAAGGGTAAGTTAGTACTGGTTAGTATATAGTCCAGGAAAACTGGTTAGGTGAACCGGTCGCCGAATATAACTGAAAAAATGTTGAAAAACGGCGTTAAACCCCCGTGAAATAAGTCACATAAAAACAAAACAAATAAGACTTTAGTTTATGTGATGAACATCTCAAAATGTAGAAAAACGTATTCATCAGAAGAAAACTACTGGAAAATCTGTTGTCCCATACCTACTCATAGTTGACCAATGTGTCTAGCCATCTTACATAGCTGGTTAAATAATCATTATTTTACTATGGTTTGTTCATCCATCACAGGCTTCTCGAAACTGCTGGAATACCAAAGGTCAGGCAAAGATAGAATTTTTGTCTGACCAAATGAAAATTCGTCTAACAGAGTATATTATTTAAAAGTGAAAAATGCTGTAAATCATACCCAACTGCCAGATATCTGGTCCAGTACTCGCTGAAAAGTTATTTGACATGCTCGAAGTTTGCCTGACATGTCCCGACGGTCCGGTATCTTTCAGGAAGACTGTATTATCTGATAGCTCAGTTTTTAAAAAGCCTGAATATTGTGGTGTTGATTAATGGTTTTAAATACTGATACCATTCTTCATCTTAAAGAATTTTATGTGTTTTGTTACAGACCTCAGAGTACAGAGCAAGATTCCAGAAACCAGACGAAATATTTTGTGTTGATGCCTCACGACAAACAGTGAATCCTGATGTATCAGAAGTTGATATAAGAATCGGAGTGGATAAGTCACCAGTGAAAATTGTCTGCCATTCTCCATCTAGAATAAAACATACATTACAGTATGTCACAACTTTATTTCAATTACTTATGTCTTATACATAGTGTAATAAAAGATTAATTTAAGATTAATTTAATTTTGTTGCTGTATTTCATTGTAATCATTCTGCTGATGATTTATTGGAAAAGAGAACAAATGTCATGTGAAGAAGTGTGGAAATGTCCTTTATTGGCCTCAGACTCTTAATATGTGTGTTTTTTTAGTTTTTACAACATTTTTTATAATTTCCATTAAATGAAACACTCAGTCCCAAGTTGTCCTGTTTTTTTTAAGTATAAGACAAACCCAATTATGTAGGTATAAAACAACAACAATCATTCATTCTCTTTGATGGTTTCATGGCTGATAAATATCTGATATCTGCGGATATTTTATTTATAGTTATTCCTATACAATGCAAGAAATACCGTTTAACTTTAAACTATGAGTTCAACGAATTTCTCACTTCCATTTCTTTGTATTGGTTTACTTTTTATATTATTTTAAATGCCATTCATTGATTTCTCCACCAGACAAAGAGACGGAACTATTGATTCACCAGAAAATCAACGACAATCAAGGCAAAGAATAACTGTGGAAAAAGTAAGAGGTAGGTTTAAAGTAAATATGTTTATTCTATTAATTTATTTTTCATTTGGTGTATTCAACCTTTTTCTGTGTATGATGATAATCTCAGATGTATCAGCATAATTATCAATGAAAGCGCAGGGGAAGTAAAAATTCAGTGCTTACTGTCATGTAAAAACTGTTTTAGTTGCACACAATATTATTTGATTTTTTAATTCATCTGTTTCAAAGAACAAGTCAAGCTATTATGTGTCATCATTGTCTTGCAAAACTTTAATGTAGCCCATCACTCAAACACTTTAATGTAGCCCATCACTCAAACACTTTTATGTAGCCCATCACTCAAACACTCTTAAAGATATCAACATGACACCTGGAAAACTTGATTATCATGACAAGGCACAACAGCAAGACAAGGGGCATTATTCTGAGAGCTATATTTTTGGAGTTATTCCCCTTTTTAACTTTGAATTTGGTTAAAATTATACCTTATCATGTTCAAACTTGAAATCTCAAATGTGGCCCCCATTGCTGACATGTAAAACAGATGAGCATTGGCACTGTTCTGCAGTGCTCTAGCTTTTTAATTTATGACAGTGTAACATGAATATCTATTTCTAAAAGTCTACATCAAAGTCACCAATGCAAATCATTGGAGTCTGTCTGTTAGGCAAAAAAATAAATACATGGTTTCCACTAACATCCCTACAAAATATAGGATTGGTAGGTAGGCAAAACTTGCTTTAAAAATATTCAAACTTGACACTTCTGTGTACTGTTATACCTATTTAGGTCCCTGATGTTATGATTAGTTGATATTTTATATCTTTACTATTTCAGACGACCACATAGAGCCATACACAGCTGTACAAGCTATACCAATGACTCCGCCTAATCAGAGAAGGGTTTTACAATCCTTACCTACCAACTACCCTCAACCTAACTTCAGTGATTCTGGTGGATCAGACACCCATGACAGACTTGATGACAAAGTTTCTGTTGTTAGTGATAATGATGTTAGCTCATTGAAAGACTTTGCTGTCACAAATCATAAAACGAAAGACAAAAATGTTAAAAGGTATTAATTATTATTTCTGTGTAATACAAAGGATTTACTTTATACATTCATATCAATAATAAGATCAATATTCAGTAAGAATTAAAGAGTATTTTTGTCATATCAATATTTTGTTTGACTGTAATTCGTTTGTTGTAGGAAAATACTGGAACCATATTTTGTAGATTTAAAAGATTAGGTTAATTAGAAAAATGCCTTCAATCTTGATAGTTTTTTAGTTTATACTTTAAAGATACAAAATAGTTATTTGTGTGGCTTTATTTTCAGAGCCCCTCCATCAACGAAAAAGGAGAAAAGGCCTGATACTGCAAAGAAAAAGAAAGGTATGCATTTATTGTTATAGTTATAAAATATATCAGGAATAGTGTGCATGACTTTGTGAACTTTTCAGATATGTATATGAGAACTGTATCTAAAAGAGAATGTTACTACAGTCAACAAAGGCCGCTTTCGGGAAAGCAAAATAAGGTCTTTAAGAACAAGTGATCTTTATTTGGAGGCCAGTTTGTTCTAAATAATCTGTGACTGTGTTTCAAAGAATGGGCTTTATTCACAGGGTGGTCTTTATTTGGAGGTGGCTGTAAACACAGGTTTGACTGTATTTGATTTGGTCACTTATTGTAAGCAATATGATGTTTTTGCTCAACTGTCATACAGTTGTTGATGATGTATTGCAGGTCGAGTGATACCGTCACGATATATGCAGGCAGCAGAATCAAAAGTGAAAGCCTCATTGTCAACTAGAATGGACAAGGTACTCATTTTATATATGCAAACTTGTTGCAGTAATATGAAATGTTTTATGGCAATATCGCATCGATTCTTAATTTTATAAACAATAGTGCAATTTGGTGCTGGTATTTTTCATTTACTAATGAGCACATTAAAAAAAGATTGGAATGATATCACAATGTGGGATAAAAAATGTCTTCCAGTAAAATGTGTTGTAGGCTACACAAAGAATGAGGTTATGTTTAACTGTCTGATTCAAATGACTTTAAAAAGTTAAATGAACATGTATTAAGCTGACTATGATGTTATTCTTCATTTTTTTTTACTGAAAAATCAATGCTTTTATGCAAAAACAAAAGATTGTGTGATTATGCATTCTCTGTCAATTCTTGAGAATGTTTAGTGTATCTCAAATATATCTTTTATCCCATTGTTACAACTGGGTCTATTCAGAAGTGACAGTGTCTCTTGTTTCTTTAAGTCTTCGTTTGATAAAACCAGTAAAGCCAGTAAGAGCATGGAAACTCCTGCCTCAGTGAAGAAAAGTACGAGAAAAGTGCGTAAATTGAACACTAAAGATATGTCTGATAGACCTCGTACACCAGAAAACCAGTCTATCACTTCAACAGGTGGTAAAACATCTACGCCCACCATGGATGGCTCACATTTATCACATGATATGGACATTGATGCCTCGGCCATACATCCTGAATTATCCCTGCTAGCTGGTATGTAAGAATGTACTAAAATTGCATAATTGCATTAAAATTTGATTTCAATACTGTTTTCTTTTAAAAAAGTTGAAGCATTAACTGTGGTTGTCAGAAACTACTTGGAAGTTTTTTGTACAATTATAGTGATACAAGTACATCTTATATGTTCATATTTTTCCAGGTTCATTCAAAAATATTCAGATCAGATTTTTAGGGACTTTGCAAAATTTCTATATAAATAAGCTATAAAATTCATCGGAGGAATTTGAGAATTGTGTTTATATTATAGAGCTATCATTGGTGTGTCATAATATTGTGAGATTTTGTGTAGGGATAGGAATGGATAATATAATAAACAAAATTTATGCATTCAGTATTTTTATTTTCATACTGCATGTAATTTTGCATGAATACAAATACATTGTTTATAATCATAAATGGCAGATATTGAACTGCTTGACCTAAAATTACTAAGGAATTACTAGTATAGATGTTTATTGAAGGTAAAGGTATGAAAACGTTTGTTAATTGGCTACCTTATTGGCCCAACATGGATGGTCACTGTATAGTTGAAAATCTATGTTTGGTACCAAACATTTACATGGATGGTCACTGTATAGTTGAAAATCTATGTTAGGTACCAAACATTTACATGGATGGTCACTGTATAGTTGAAAATCTATGTTAGGTACCAAACATTTACATGGATGGTCACTTTATAGTTGAAAATCTATGTTAGGTACCAAACATTTACATGGATGGTCACTGTATAGTTGAAAATCTATGTTTGGTACCAAACATTTACATGGATGGTCACTGTATAGTTGAAAATCTATGTTAGGTACCAAACATTTACTTCAATAATTAAATAAAAATGAGAGCAACGTATTCAAAATCTGTGCGTTTTTTTTAATATGTAAAAAAAGAAGTGGGAATTAGATAAAAGCAAGTTTGATACAATGTCTTTCAACTGTACAACAGAATAGTATAGATTTCTCCATTGTATTACATAATTTCACTCGTTGTCAGTATGATTGAATGTTACTGAAGCTGTAAAACATATTTTAGAATTATTAAATCAGGGAGATACTTCTTTTCAGAAATAATTTTATTGTCATTACTTAGGGGTACTGTTACTATTGATTAAACACCAAATATAAGCCTGTCAATGGTGAGTGTGTATGTTTATGATGTTTACAGAACCAGCGAAGTCAAACCAGTCGTATAGAGGAGGTAGTGGTAAAACTAAGTCTAGACTGAGGAAAGATTTGCATGATGAACTGTTGGGACAGTCTGTGTTGTCTAATGTATCAGTGTGTAACCAGTCTGTGTTAACTTCTAAACCTAAACAGGTATAGTTTTATAATTGTTGGGATAAGTATTTATGTATCAGTTTGTAACCAGTCTGTGTTTACTTCTAAACCTAAACAGGTATAGTTTCAAAGTTAAATTTTGCATGTATTTCACACAAAATCGGTGAGATTAATTGATTTATCTTTCCACAGAATGACACTTTATATGATGTTGAAGATTTCTAGATATTGCTTGATCAGGAGACATGTTAAAAATTTTGATAACCAATTTAAAAATTTGTGTTTTCAGAAACTTGATGCTAAGTCAGTTCAGCAAAGACTAGATCTGATATATATGTACAATCTTCAATGGGCTTTTCTGGAAGCAAAAGCTAAGAAAACATTACATGATCAGGAACAGCAAGCTATGGTAGGTACAAAGTAGTGTACCAAGTGTTTGTGTACATTTCCAGTCATTATATATGCTGTATTATATCTTTGTTACGTAATTGTTCATAAAATATTGATTCTGTAGAGATGATTTATGGACAAAATTGTGACAAATTGACTGTATCATGTATATTATCAGTTTGTTTTGCACAAGAAACAGTCTGTTGACTATAATATAATCTAAGCTTAGGAACACTCCTTGATAGATGTAATTAAATACTCCAGTGAACTGATTTTATCTGTATATGTTGTTTTGTATTACAGGCACAGATATATGCTCTCCATGAAGAGGTGGAAGAATTAAGAAAACTGAAAGCTGAAAAAGAACAAAATCTTGCTCGTTTAAAACACACAAATATGACTGACCATGTGGTAGAAGTGCAGGTATGATGTTTGCTTTATTGAACTTTTATTGTCACAACAACCATCAAAGTTTTTTTCGTGGGATTATTCCCTGTCTGAAATGTATGTTTTTATCCTGTAATAGTAAAATATTGCCCTTTAGTTGAATTTATATATTTGTTAAACAAGATTCTGAAAATGACCTGTAGAATAGTTTTTTTTTGTGTCTGTAACAATCTAAGATGTAACCTATTGGTATCACAATGTTAAAGGATATGTACACTTTGTCATGTGATATTTTTCCCCTGTCTAAGGGTACTTCCACATTTCTTCTGAGCTGAAAAAACTGCATTGTGTCTAATTATTTCTCCCGATGTTCTTCCTGCTGTTTGATACATTGATTGATGTATTATAAGATAAAATAGTAATGTTTCCTCGTGTGTAGTCTGAATGTTTTCTCCGAAAAGAATCAAACGTAAAATATTTGCTGAAGTTGACTTTACCTACATCACAAATAAGTCCCAATCAGTATATATATATATGTAATTACAGAGACAGTGTTTGGGACCAGTTTTAAGTAATTTACCAACATTAGAGAAACAGTACAGTAACCTGGCGTACGCCTTAGATACCACACGTCATCAGATACCTACTAAGGATATACATTTACCCGAAAATGAAGATCAATTTCTTGGTAAGGGACATATTGTTGTCTTTTTGAAAAGTTTTCTGGTATGGGCCTGAATTTTTATATTGTTTTTTTCACAAGTCCAGACCATACTGGGTTTTACTGTTTCCATGGCACAGAGGTTAAGATTTCTGGCTTTTCCAAATTTTCAGCTTTCACCCATAAATATGATCATGTGTGATTGTTTTTTTTACCTATTATTTGCTTGAAATAAAGAATCAACATTTCTTTTATTCAGTAGGGAAACTCTTGAAGTTTTTGATATAAATTTTATGATCTTTGTTGATTTTTTTTCCCCACATTGAAGCAGTATTCATATTGTTCTTTCACAGATCTTCATAATGACTTGAGATAGTTATTATGGTTTGACTGGAGAAAATGGGAGTTGGTGTTAGGCATCTATATTATCATTTGTTTCATTAAAAACTATCTCTTATATTCTGGCAAATATAGTGACTGCAAACTTCCTGTCAGTATTTATTTTGTATTCTTTACTTTTTTCTTCAGCGAAAATGGAGGCTCAATTGTTAGAGAGTGAGCGAGTGTTAGGTGAAATAACCACTGTGACAAAGAAAGATGTACCAACCATTGTAGATATGGGTAATGCTATGGTAACTATGGAAAAAGCTGTAGATGAAATGGAGGAAGAATTGAAGAAGTATGTTGCGAATGTACATCTATTGTTTTTCTGTAGATATTTTTATTTCAGGCTATGCATGAATTTTACATAATCTCACATTTTGCCTGTCATAAAATGACTGGAATGAATGTTGGCAAATTGTTAAAAAAATTAATAGAATATTCTACTCCTGTTATTGTATTTTTTGATTTATTTCAATGCTGTTTTGTTTGCTTTACATTCTATAAAAGAATTTTGCTGTGAACAGTTTTTTCTATGAAAATGTTTTATTTAATTTCATATTTTTCTTCCAGAGGCAAAGAACTTCTCTCTGCAACAGAAACTTTGACCATGCATGAATGTTCTTTAAGAGTTCAAGATTTACAGTTACAAGTACAGACTTGAGATTTCCTTCTGATCTCAAATGTTATTCTCAATCTTAAGTGCTCATCAATTGAATTATTCTCAGCAATGATTCTGAAGTTTGAGAGATATGAACAACTTTTTTATTGAAAAGTTTTAATGACTTGATGCTGATATAGTGGAAGTACTGCCATATTTAAGTTATTTGTGATTCAAGTTTCAAGTTTCATTTATATAATGTCTCTGTCAGTACTTTTATCATAGCTTAGGTATTGTTCCACTCTCTATGTTTATGGACAGAAAAAAAATATTTAAGTGTGTCAATGTCTTTAGTTTTACATACATTTTGTAATATTAGCTGCAGTTTTGTACTAGTACCATTTAAACATGTTAAAATCGTACTTAATTGTGGATGTATTTTGGTAATGATAAAATATTTTCATTCTGTGTAAGATGAGGAACTTAATTGGTGACAATTTTACTCATATTTTATGAAACGCTCCTTTGACCCCAAATTACGAGCATTTTAATACAAATACCTGATGAGAATTATGCCTACTAATGTATTCTTATACCAATATAAACTATCTCCATCTTATTTATGTGAATTTCGTTCACCAGAAACATGTATGTATGTTTTTGAAATATCAGTGTATACAACATTTGTGGGGAGAAATAAAAACATTTATCAACCTGAAACATTTCTATAATATTAACTGTAACTTTAAAGCAAGTTTTTCAGGTTTCTATAAAAGTACTGGCAATCACTGAACAAGAGTAGTTAATTTTTGCCCTGTGTCTTGACTTCTAAAAAATGACTCTAGGATTGTCCTTAGATGTACAAATGAAAGTTTTTTACGATAGAGTGGTTGGTTATGATTTAATTTATTTGTTAGAGATGGTAGTATCATTTAGTAGTATTTGTATTATAATCTTATTTTGAGTCATTTGTTGTAACAGAAGTTATTATAGCTATTGGATATTTAAAGCTATAACTGTTATACATTCAATGATGATTGTCATTGAGCAGAAGTTAAGTGTAGTTCTTTTACGTTTTGTTCTTTTACTGGCTAAGGCTCTGTTAAAAATAACACATTTTCTTAGATATTGTGATTTTTATTTTGGTTAAATATATGTACATTTTATCAAAATTTTGTAATTTTCTCGTGTAAAAAATACTGCTGAATACTTAATTAAATTTAGTGAAAAATTGACTCTTGTTACAAATTATGTATAATGTAATATATTGGAAATATGTGTCAGTTGTAAAAAGTGTAATAATGCTTTTATCTGTGATATATGTGTATAGACTAGGTCAGTAATTGTCAGTGAACAGTGTATGATAAACTGGTACATTTTAATGAAATATACTTACAGCATGTGTCCTATGCATATTTTCATATTGAAGATAAATCTCATATTTGAAGATAATATACCAGCTAGTATTGTTAATAATATTATGAAACAAATAACATGAAGAATATACAGGTTCATTAATACAGCTGGTATCTATGTGAGACCGTATCCATTGTGCATCATTATTTGTTAACAAATCTTGTTCACTAAGCTAATTTCAGAGCTCGTTACTTGTAAAGATAATTCTTGTTTATTTTCTGTATACTGCTGTTTAAATTATCTCCCTTTATCTGACATTAAAATTTGTGAAACTGAATCTGTCTTATTTGGGTTTTTTTTGCCATATTTATATTACTGTTTATGTTCTGTACTTTGTGTGCACTTGTCTAAATCCTATTGAACCCTTTTTATAGCTACCTCTGGTCTGTGTTTTTCGTCTTGGGATATTATGACTCATACCATAATTAACACTTAAGACATACAACACTCAGCAAAGATAATTTTATGTTATACCGTTAAATAATATGTGTAGTAATGTCTCATTTAATATGAACAATGATTTACATAAGATTTATTTTCATGAACAAAACTAGGTTTGACAGTATTTGCAGTATAAATAAAATGCATATGTATCGTGTGAGTTACATTGTTTGTATGTATAATGTATGTAGTAAATATATGTATGGTGTTTGTGTTTGTATGTATGTTGTTTGTAAGACATCCATGGTAGTATGTATGTTTTAAATGTATCTTTCTCTGCCGTTGCTGTGCTGCCAGCCCAGTATTCCAAACTACTGGAACCTGTCACAGACTGTGATGATAACTACGTGGTCCACACCAAGGGCTTCATCAACCTGGCTATGGGTAGTCCTTGCTCACCATATATCGGCTTCAGACAGATGCCTTCTAACATGGCATGTATAACATATTCATGCGATATTAGGGGCTACTGTGTACTTGTGACATATAGACAATACCCCCTAAAATCAGGGGATGCATGCTTTCCGCGGCTACCACTCATAGTCTACATGTACCTGTCAAAGCGGCCTGGATAATATCACAATACATTCTGACATAATACCCAAATATAACTTAACATTGCATGTATCTTGCATAATAACATGCTATATTTTTGGCGCTTAGCAAACTTAATTATACCTGGTTCGTGCTTTAATATCCCCAGTAATCTGCATATGACGTTTATATGATACTTTGTCATGTTTATATCGTCAAATACATTGTATATCTAAGGAACGGTTGCTTATCATTTGCATGCTAATAAATCTATTCTAATTAGCTTCTAAAAATATCTTCCTGCAATGCGAATCAATGTAATTACCAATAACGGTTTCTTTATGTTAAGATTTAGACACCATTTTAAGAGAAAACATTTCTAAATGACTGATGTCTATTAAACGTGATCTACTTGGTTTGTCTACGATTTAAGTAAAGTACAAGTCTAGATGCAACACAAGAATGCATGGATGAGTCAGTAAATAAACCTGATGAATTACTGTGTATACAACACTGATGGATTGAATTGAATCATTATTATTTTATTTTATCTGATGTGTGAGTAAACGACGTGTTTAAGCTTATGATATTCTATGTCTATTGTACATCAACGATTTTTTCAATCTTGTTTCTGTTTTCCAGAATTATCAGTGTAACTCCAATATACAAAAAGTTCGTTGTATCTGTCAATCATGGACATATATTTAACAAAAGCATTCAAAAAATAATCTTTTTTAAGAAATCATTATGTTGCTAATTGTCGAATCATTTATCTGAATGGAAAATAATTTCAGTGTTACTGACACTGCACAGAAGTGGGAGCAATGCGTCAGATGAGCTACATAGTGGTGATCTGCACCCATCAGGTGTTACATATCAGGAGAGCTACACCCATTAGTTCTTAAATATCTGGTGCTCTACATCCATCAAGTATTAAGTCAGACAAACCACACCCATCAGGTGTTATATATCAGGCAAGCTCCACCCATCAGGTGTTATATATCTGGTAAGCTCCACCCATCAGTTATAATATATCTGGTAAGACACGCCCATCAGGTGTTATACATCAGGCAAGCTACACCCATCAGGTGTTATTTATATCTGGTAAACCCCACCCATCAGTTATCATATATCTAGTGAGACATGCCCATCAGGTGTTATATATCAAGTATGCTACATCCATCAGGTGTTATATATCTGGTGAGCTACGCCCATCAGGTGTTATATATTAGGCAAGCTACATCCGTCAGGTGCTATATATCTGGTAAGAAACGCCCATCAGGTGTTAAACATCAGGCAAGCTACGCCCATCAGGTGTTATACATTAGGCAAGCTACATCCGTCAGGTTGTGTGTGTGTGTGCCAGGTGAGCAACACTGGTCTGGCGTTTAAGAGTTCAGTTCTCTACCAAACCTCTTCTTTAATCGTCTATAATTATTTTACATATAAATATATATTTAGTGATCAAAGTTTTAATTGAAACGTGCAACTTCAAATTGCGTTCATTATGTGTTAATCACTTGATCTAAAAAAGCGACGGTTTTAAACTTCGGTGATTATAACAAGCGCCAGGTGTGGTATATTGCTGAAATTTTTAATTTGTCCTTTTTGTACCTGAAATGCTGTTTGTGATGTTCATATTACCGAAAATATTCGTCTGGATTTTTTCTTTTTTTGATAATTGAAAATGTTATAACCTTCCATTCTTTCAGTCGATGGTAATTTCATTACCCTTTGGGAACACAAAATGACCTAAAACCCACAAAGAGGTTTGAAAAAACGGGCTTTGTGACCTTTTTGCTGCACACAAGTGTTGAGCATGGTATTTAAGCATTAAATTAATTGTGTACATAAATATCAACAGTAATTATTTGGAGACTCATGATGGTGATGCAGTTTTTGTCATCAATTTTCGTTTATTAAGACATTTGCTCATAATGTTGGTTTTATTTATCCATCGAATATTTTCCTATTGGATATGTAAATTTATGTTGCAATCACAGAGCATAAATTAAAGCAGTAAAATTGCTGGTACAATCATTTTGACTTAGAAAGTATGTACTTTGAAGTCAATGAAAAGAAACAGAAATGCGCCAGTTAGTTCGTTATATCTTTGCTACAAAAACATAATTACTGTAAATTGGCGGTATGACACTTTGAAACATGGTACATTAGGTTCGTCCAGACAGACGACTTTCCTCCAACTTGTAGCAAACATTTCCATTTATCATAGAGTCATTGGAAAACTTAAAATGTTAAAACATATAAAGTATTGAATACACTATAAAACAAATTACCAATGTTCCTCACATCTTGGCTTATTCGTCTAAGAGTTTGTTCTTGATTTATTGATTTTTCTTTTGATATTCGTAAAATTAACTCATGAAAGGTGTTATTATTCAGTTTCATTGAAACTAAATGAACTATCCAAAAACCGTCGACAACAATGCAGACTTAATTCTGACTTATGTAGTTTTATGTAGTCTGTTTATTTGTTCATTACACAAGTCTTTGTATCTAAACAAATGCAACAACAAATAGCGCGACAGCTATATAAAACAAGATGGTAGCCACAAAGCCACAAATATATAGTGTTGTCGACATCTTTGTATGCCAGTCTGCTTCCTTCATATCATTTTTGAGAAAATATTTGTCAGCCTTCGTCATTAACAAAATTGCTGGAATACAGCACAGTACAGAGAAGAAGAAAACGCATGGGCACCATATACACTGGTGTATCGTATGATTTAATTCATTCCTTCCATACCGGAAGTCCTCGTCTGCCATACCAGCAGCGCGTTCTTCATCAAAGTCGATAGTTTGCTGAATATCAACGTGGAAAACGCCTAAATCTAGTTTGTTACATGGTTTTAAAGTATCTTTGAAGGAGTAACTTGGTGGACATATATCACTGTATGTATCAAGAGCTGCATTTAAATCACCGTCTATAATGATATTATTTTGTTGAGATTGGTCGTTCTGAAGATTTCCCATCAACCATGCTGCAACCCTTTCTCTCGTGTCCTCTCTATCTACAGCGCCATTTCTTACTAAATATTTGAACAAAGCCTTAGAATCTCCGGCACATGGCTTCGATATATCGAACGAATTGATATCCAATGCAGGATTCGCAATACTGCAATCATTTCTGAATAATTTTTTTCCTGTCAAAATTGCACCGAATCTCATAGAATCATAGAAAAGAATATTCTCCCGTCGCTTAATTCGACGTGTCTTGTCTTTATTCTTGAATGACTTTCTAAGACGTGTATAGAGTCTTCGACTTGCTGCGCAGTTCTTAGCTTTGGCGTCATATTTCAATTTTCTTACGAATCCCTGAGATTTGATTTGTTCAAAATAACGATTTTCGTAATTATCTTGTCTGTCTTGCATCTTTATTTCAAAGTATTAAACACACCGCGATATTGTCCGTTTATTGTTTCCTACCTTCGTTTTAATTTACAACAAATTCTAATCCTGAAAGTTTATTTTCTACACTACATAAATTAATTTATAAGTGAGTTTATCCCCCGTGATAGCAGGAATATAATTATCTAATATAACGTTCATGCGTTCATCATGTAATGTCACATCAACTTAAACCGGGAATACATTTAACTTTACGTTCACATCGACGTTCGTTTGTCATGTGGTTTAATTATATCTCTTTGTTTAATTTTACTGGTAAGCAAACAATTATTCACCAGTTTAGTTTTTCAAACGTTTATCTCGGTGGTGACTCTAACTAATATCACTCCTCATTGTCTACACTTCGATAAGAGAAACGTCGTAGTTGGTTTAAAACCAGAGTCTCAACGCGACACCTTTATACAAAGGTTCCTTAAATGGGAATTTTTGAATAAAAAAAACGGTTGTTCTTCCTCGCCATGCCTTGAATGTTATTACAAAGCAATTGTTGTTATATGACAACCGCACATGGCGGTTTTTCACCGATTTTAAACCATGATGAATCCCTTTGTTTTAATATCTAACATAAATCTTTGATTTTCCACAATGAACCATTTTACGGCGTGATAACGATACAGAATTTATCGACAATTTTATGTGCGATATTATGATTCTCTGCATAAAAAGGATTTCCTTGACAATTATGCTTTTGTATTTTTTATACATCTATTAAAATTTTGTTTGATGCGTGATGTGAAATAATTTAAAAACTGGTTAATGTGTTATACGTGGATGACAACAGACACAGACAATGTATAGAAATGTACAGTAAACCTGATCTCCAGGGATGGTAAAAACCATGTTAGTCAGTGTTTTATTGTCAAGGAAGCAATCAGTTGCTTCAAGCGCACTTGTTAAAATATGATAATTGCTATGCTATGTAAATTCATACCAAATATCGGTATACTTTTTCAACACTTTTTCTTTTCAGTCTAACAACTATAATTCAACATGCACGTGACGTTACACGACGCCTAAATTTAATAGTTGCACATTGCAGCATTTTTTTCTTCTTTGATTCGAACAAATTTAATGTTATGTTTCATAATCAGTCAACTACCTAGACAGTCATAAATTTCTTTGAGGAGAGATATGCTACTGTGAAAGTTTAAATTCCCCATGGACAAAATTCCCCATGTCATTTTTACCGACAAATTGACAAATCTCCGTCGTTTTTTTACTGTAAATTTATAAACCCCGTTTATTGTTTATCATCGTAATACATGTAAATCACCGCACCGATTTTACAGAAAATTAAAAAAAAATACATGTACTGTGGTTTCACTAAGTTTCGTTGGTGATTTCATTTCGTGGAGTTCGTGGGGCGGCTGATCCCAGAGGCAACAGAAATAGGTTGATGTAACATTAAAATGCATTTTGCACGTTAATACAGATTGACTAATACATACATGCTACCATATTGTATATGGAGACCAAAGAAAATTACATTTCGTATATACATTTTTATTGTTTTTCCAGGTATTGACACGCATATGTACATGTCATTACAACATCATCAATATCGGTGAGAGACAAGACTATAGATGTAGGACTAGATACAAGGCGCCATTAGTGATCGACTGTGGTCCGAACGACTGATCGATACTTTAGTCACACCCCTGTCCGCATTATTTATGTCGAATTAAATTAAGCTTTCGACATTCAATACATAAAAAGTTATAAAATCGAATTGATATAATCATTCACTACACGTGCTGTTTCGTTTAACACAGATGAAATCATTTTTTATGTTTTTATTTCGCCTGTTGTTTTTTTCTCATGTTTGTACATTAATGGCGCGTCTTCTTAAAGATTTCCATTACAAGTTACGCCTTCGTTACTTGCCTGTTACACTGTTTTTATTGACGATTCAACACAAGATTTTTTAGTTGGTTTAGCAATAACGGTGTGTAAGGTACTGATATTATGGTAAGCACCATAATATCTGGTGTCTTCATGTTTCTGAGACTATTAGTGTGTATTTGTAAAACATTTTCTTGAAGTAAGGAGTAGTAATCACTTTTTACTACAAAATAAAAACAAATAATTACGTAATATTTGTACAAGATTCATTGCTATGATATATTTATAACCTTACTATTGTGTAGGTTTATCGCATCAGTCATGTTTTATCAACCTTTATTACATATCTTTTACATAATCATGTTAAACATCTGCTATAGGATTATATACATACATCATTATAATAAAACTTACAACGCGTTTGATGAAAAGTAATGACTGAATTAAAGGTTATTGCGGAAAATTAATCTCTATGTATTACGATTATTTTGCATGATCGCTGTATAAATGAGACTTATAAAATCTGGATAAATAAAAACATTGAAAAATAAAATAATTACTAAAAATACATTTAACCGACAAAAATAACCGTGCTATAAAAGTGAACAGCTGGGTTTTTTATTCGAAGAAATCATGTTTCATTTATAATTAATTAATTGTAAGAGCAGCATCAATCACAGAGTGAATTCAATTGGAGATGTACAATATTCATCATCCAATGAAACCAATTAACACTATACTTACATAAATCACACGTAATTTTTATCTTCTTGTCATCCTGTTATGCTGGAAGAATGCAATTATTGTGGTAATGTTGTTATTGGTATAATTACGATGTTACAGAACACGGCACATGCATGTGGCAGAGGAATTTAATTCAAATAAGCGAATATTGTACTGCATAGATATCTTAAACAATAAAACTAATTTCCTGATAGAAGAAATAGTTTAATCTTCTCGCACTATTTAAATATTTGCTTAATATTTAAGAAAGTAGCACTTATTTATTCCCTTCTTTCGTATATATATGCATACATATAATTTTAAACAACAGATATAATATCGCAATGTTAGAATTCAAATTTATAGATACAGTCGTATATACAATCGTTCCATGCAAAAAATATCTCTAGTATACATTTGTATATACTTATTATCATTTCAAGTAGCACATGTCAGACTGATTATGATTAATGATTTCATCCACATGAATATTCATACCAAAATCTTGGATTATTATTATCCTTACTTTAAGGAAATAAATTTAAACATAAAATGTTTGTAATAAACTTATGATAAGACATGTACCAGTTATGTCCCATATGTGGTCAGTTGCTGATGTTGAATGTAGTTCGTGTTTATAAACAGGTGGATCATTCAAAGATGTCTATGTATATGCGAATAACAACATATCTACATTTATAGTGTATACAACCACATCATATTCATATACGTACAGAGATGTCTACATGTCTACATTTAACGGACGTGTAGATATTTTACAGGCCACCTGTGAATAGTGACCACCTGACTGAGAGGATTTTTACTTCCGGTACGAAATGTTTTGCTTTGATTTTATTATGCGCTGAATAAAGACCACCCCTAACCATATCACAAATATGAGGGTCAGAGTTGACTCTGCATTGTGTGGATGCAAGTTCAGTAAGTGACTTAGTTGCGGCCGTGGTCCAATGGTTAGTGCGCTGGACTTGTAACCCGGAGATCCGGGTTGAGTCCCGGTCGCGGTAGGTCATACCGTTCTATGAAAATTTGACAAAAATGTCGACTTTCCTCCACATGTGGAGAAGTTGCCGGTTCATTGTGGAAAGGTAAAGTAGTACTGATTAGTATACAGTCCAGGAAACTGGTTAGGTGTACCGGTCGCCGTATATAACCGAAAAAAAAATGCTGAAAAAAACGGCGTTAAACCCCAGTGACAATAAGTCACATAAAAAAACAAAACAATAAAAACAAACAAACAATAAGTGTCTTTATCATTTACCCGAGGTTTTACTGTATAATGTATAAACTGTAACCTAATAGATGCACATCACAAGCCATTGAGACGCATACTAATACAATACGATGAGGCGATCAATCGACGTTATGTCGCTTTGTTTTATGCTGTTATTTTGTCTGATACGCATTCAAAAGCAATTAGAAATGTAATTTCGAATCTTCCTTTGTTTTCCTTTTTGCTGTAAATTTGCTATTTTTAAGAAATAAAGTATTAAACTACATGTGCATGTATTTATTGTTGTTAATTGGTAGACATCATGAGTAGCGCAAACAATGATTACTGGAATTATTTCACTTCGTATAAATCATCTTGCAACAAATGATGTTTAATTCTCCATTATTAACGATAACATACAAAACCAGGTTTCATTGCCACGTTACTCAGCATATACGGGTAACTCCTCACTTATATTTGGATTCTCTTTGAATCGTACGAAACATTCATACATTCACGTAATTTGACGTAACAAGCATTTTCATTTTCTTCTGCCCGATATATTAATTTCGATTTAAACAATATCTCTTAACTAAATAAATAATGACCTACATCATTTATTTTTAGGGGGAGGTCAACGGAAACCAGAACCAGGTATTACTTTTGCCCAATGATGACAACTTACGTTGCCATATAAAGCGTGTCTGTACTAGTGCATTATACATGTGTACGTGGTGTCAAAACATGTTTGAATATAAAATGCTTCAAACAATTGATCAAAATATTATTTCAGACTATTATTAATGTTTAACTTTGTAAAAAAATATGCACTTTGTCATATAACCACAATGTTTTTGTCATCTAGCCGCATTAAATGAAGCGTTCACCAAAAAAAGAACCGATGTTTTTGTGCATAAAAACAACAAGTTTCCTAATGACGCATTTGTTCAAACGATTAATTGATAGTAAAACTTACACCACGACGGTATATTGATCATGTAATGAACTGATTTATAGGATGATATGCACAACCACACATTGTACTACAGTTTGTACTCAAAGCAACAAACAATGATTAGTTAGTGCAATGGTTTATTAAGTCTTCGGTACACGTGACTCACAGATTGTTTGTAAATAACACAATCATGCATGCATACTTCAAACTACACCAGGTTAGAGCAAACCCCTTGTAAAGGGTTACCGTTTGGTTTGTATATGTACTCATTTTATACGTATGTAGATAAATAAAATAGATTAAACATGCATATTACTTGTTGTAGAACGCAAGGATTGTCATGTTAAAAACTTGGATCTACTAAATACTACACAAATTCCGAGAAGGACGAATGAAATACTTGATTTCAAACCGAGATGTGATTTACAGTGAGCAAACCTTCTGAAAATGAACGAATCAACAAATACAGGACTAAACGACTAAAGAATGGAGTATTGAACAATTGATAATTGGTTGTTAAAGCACATGTGTTCTAAAATACATGCATGAATTGTTGTCCACAGGCTATAATTATACGTAACTCAATGTCAAATGTTATACTGAACCAGCCGGGTGGGGTTTTTTTTGTGTGACGACTTGAAATCCAATATTTCAACTCACTTCATACTGTTTCGTGGCTTATCAGTCGGTTTATTTCACGAAACGTATTTTTACGTTCTGTAGCACTCAGTTATTTCCTTCTATGGCCTTCTTTTCCTTCTCAGTCAGGTACTGTTCTGTATGCACGCTGTGTTTTACTATCTTCCATTTATCCATATGCGGTCCTGTCAATGTTGTATCGAACTCGTCCGCCGCGCTTTGTCCCTGGGTGTGAACGGTGAAACATCGAGTTATGAATAAAATCGAATTTGATTCAAACGGAATGTTGCTTGGATTGGGGCAAGGCGAAACAAAATAATTTATCAAACATGTTAGGTTTGATCGTAAACTATAACACAGTTCATCAGTCATTGCCCTAATGTTTATAGATAAATCATTATCGCAACAAAACACACGTCATTGTCAATAATGAGACAAATTGCCAATGAAATAAGGAAAGTCACATCAGACCACAAACTTGAAGTAAACATACATGTACAGTTGTACAGTACTTGATTATGAATGTTATAAGAGCTCACACTTGATCTAAATAAACTTAAAAGTTAAGGTTTTATATATACCGCGACCGTAGTCCAGTGGTTAGTACGCTGGACTTGTAACCAGATGATCCAGGTTCAAATCCTGGTCGCTGCAGATCATACCCTTCTGTGAAAATTTGACAAAAATGTCAGTTTTTATCCATATATGAAGAAGTTACCGGCTCCTTGTGGAAGGGTAAGTTAGTACTGGTTAGTACACAGTCCAGGGAAACTGGTTAGGTGAACCGGTCGCCGTATATAACTGAAAACTTTTTGAAAAATGGCGTTAAATCAGGCGAAAAATAAGGTATTATACTCATAATATCCAAAATTAGTATCTCAGAAAAGGAGTGGACAGATTTTGGGAACCTTTATTTTTTTACAGGTTTTCATAATAGAAAATGATTTACTTTGAGATTTTTCAACAGCAATGACAATCATTAAAGCTATCGTCCCTTTTAATTCACGCTGAAGTTTATTGGAATAGCCCATTTTTCCAAAATTAAAGAATCAATGAAAACTCAGAAAACAACAACTCATAAAATAAATTGGAAGTAGCTAGAGTAACTATCAAATAAGTTATGATAATTGGGCAACATTTTTGAATAGCATTTTTGAGCAGATACGTAAAATAAGTACCGTATTACGGATACAAAACCTTAATCATTTCATATAGCGTAGATTATCTATGATTTCTGATATCAACTCGGAGTTTCAACGTTAGGTATTCTGAATAATTTACCTGGATTTCTTTGTCCTGTCTTGTAACTAGGCAATTTGTAGAAATTGACTTTAGCGTTTCGTAATCACGTGACATTGACATGGATGTTAGGTAAGCTTACCGTTCGTTTCATTTCGTATTCCTTCTGTATGTCGTACCTATCCTGGCTGTTATAGAAATCCCAGTCTGGAACGAGGTCTGGTTGCGAAGGTGACCTCAGTGTTATGCCAGACTTCAAACCATAGAAACCCCACGGACGTTGTGGTGACTGGTAACGTAAGTCCATGGCCCATCGTATGTGATCTGAACGGTTAGGTACGCTATACGAAGATAAAACGTTATGGGTATTCATTATAGCTTCATCAAAATTAATTCAACCTGGGTAGAAATATGTTTACAAATTTGTGCCAAAACATATCATAAGATTGACAAGCGTGAACAGAGGTATACCAATGTAATTTTTACTTTAATGTCACAATTTTTGAATTTTTTATTGTTTTGTATTGTACAGGGGACTGATGGGTAACCTAGGAACTTCAGAACGAACAATGATCCGATTTGTGATCACGAGATTTAAACAAATCGTAAAAAATATATACAAACAGTAATACATATGTATTTAACTTGTACGAACGTTTCAAAAGCTCGTTTAAGTTTATTGCCGTATGAATTTCAAGGGTTATTGCGGTTAATACAGAAATAAAAAAAACATATTAATTAAATTTTCATTAAATCATTCTCAAATTTACATATTAATACCTTCCTACGCATGCTTGTTATATTAATGAAAGAATTTAAATAATTTATGTTCAAAGTGCATGCCAAATATACTAAAGACGTTATATTAAATATAACAGAGCGGGAATAGTAAGATAAAGCCTAGATTTTTCAAAAACAAATATTGTTTATAATATGAATATTACATTTGTGATAATAAATTATTAATAAACATTAGTAAAGGATAATGTTTATGTTGTCGACGTTTGTAATTCATCATATCAAAATGAACATATGTACATGTATGTGTGTGTATTCAACTTTACTACAATACAGTCTATCTTGTTTGTGCGACCACGTGTATAAAGCGACCTTTTTCTTAAACGAACATCGTTTCCAAATTCCCACGTGTGTTGTTTTCACCATCTCTTTTTGTATTTAACAAAAGGCTGCTTCTACGACGGTTATGATTCAAGTCAGACATAAAATAGTTAATATGAACGCTCAACATGAAGTGAAAGGTGTACTTTAACAAATTGAGGAAGATATTCGAGTCGAATACAAATATTTTAGACAATACATATGACCTGGAGGCAATGTTAGTCTGATAGTAATAACAAAATCTCGCTTGCCAGTAACCGTCTTTAAGAGTTCATCCCCACACGGGAACCATCTACATCTATTTCAAAATCTAATCAGACGGGAACCAGTCTAACCCGGTCATCTCACATCCTGCTTGACAAGAACCAGTCTAAGTCAGCTAGTATTTTTTTTATTCGGAGTTAAGATACTAGTATGGACAGACGCTTGGTAAGCCCACCTTTTATGTGGCACCAGGTTGCTAAAGAACACGACACCGCCTGCTTTCACTGGACATGGAATAAAATCTGTCTCCGGATCGGCTCCTTGAAGTATATACTGATTTATTAAGTCAATTTAATGAGTTCAAAACAAAGAATATACCGGAAAGCTTTAAAAGATATCTAATTTCATCACTGAGTCAAAAGCCATAAGCGAATATAAGAAGGTACTAGAAATAAAAAAATGTTTACTTTAAAAATACGCATATGAGCTTACAAGTACAACTTTAACATCAAGTTGAATTATTCCTTACTCGAGAGCAATATCAAACGCGACTTTATGTCAAATATTTGAATACTTTTGTAGATATTTCTTCTGAAGAATATTGATAAAAATAAATGAGATAACAGTCATTACCGAGTCTGTTAACTAGTTCCTCTTCTTTGATCATTAGATAAAAGTTATCACAACATTCATGAACACACACCAGTCCCTTTTTGTGTCCTCCCTTACAGAACTAAAATATCAAACTTGATACTGACTGCTCTAATAACGACAGGCAATACTATAAACCTAAATATTCATAATATGCTTATGATAATACAGTGCAACCTCTCAAGAGTGGCCCTCTCTTGAGCGACACCCTCCCTTCAACAACAGCATGCTTTTCCCCCCACTTAACGTTTTGACTATTAATTTAACCTCTCTAGAGTGTCAACCTCTCAACAACGGCATATTTTTGCGTTTCCCAAAAGGTGTTGCTTTGGAGAGGTTGCACTGTAATTAGTTTTAATACTGAGGCGGTCTCTTTATGAAGTTAATACATAGAGGTTTATTGAAAACTGGTCCGAAGATTAGTGGTGGTCACAAAATTGTTATTATGTAGAGGGGTTATCTTACCAACAATTTTGTAATATGTATACATTGTATTCTGAACTGTTTGTGTCTTATAGACTGATTTCGATTTAAAGTTTTCTTATACACTTTGCCTGATTGAAAACTGAGGCTAAAATCCGTTACAGCGGAATTGGTAAATCTAAATTGTCCAGATTATAATAGCCTAGGCTTCTAATAGATTATACAGAGTATTGTAATTGACTATCTTAACATGATCGTAGATAAAATGCTACATTCAAAAATAGTGGCAAGGACTGATGATGTTTTCAGTGTCAGTACCGTCATGCAACCGTTTTCCTCCGTGACATCGACGAACGCTACCCACGCTGTAGCCACCAGCGTCTCATAACTGTCCAAATCAAAATATGCTGAATCTGTTGAAAGAATCATTTAACCAGAATGGTCAATCCACGATTCGACAAATTGTAATAATATATCTAGATTGGTTACATAAAACTGTAGTAAATGCTTTCAAACTAATAACACAAATTGTAGGCATTTTGTTACTTTACTGTAGACACTTAATGCTCAGATTTCAATGGAAAGAGATGACTGGCAGCCTTCATAGTTTAAGACCACGAAATTAGGTTAGAGGTACCTGTAATTTATCCAAAAGAGCGGTCCACTACAAAATAGACATATTGAGAATTAATTTATTGAGAAAATCAAAGCAAGACAAGAATGAGATAACGAAGTATCTTACCTTGATGCCACGGAACGTCGGTTTCCCTGACTTTGGGGGTTTTAGGTCGGGTGTTCCACACGGGGTTAGCACCGATCTCCGGTCCTAGAAGTTGTTCCAGTGCATTCAGTAATTTCTCATTTTGATACAATGCCCTGAACTCCTGTAGATATTACATATTTGTTCCGTCAAAATCAATTAAATTTGCATGACTTAAAAACACTTTTCATAATGAGATAGAAAGAACCTTTTATTGTTGAACAAACGGGCTTCATTCCATAATTATTCTAAAATCAATTAAATCGACATGAATATTTCAATGAACGAATTACTATGCCTTATGCCGTACACAACAAGTGTCATGTGAACAATCACTGGAGTTCTTTAAATTAGTGTATGTTTCTGACGGCACTTCATTGTATTAAGTCTAACTTGAGACGAAGATCAGTACCATTATTATCGCATTGTTCCACCCATATGGGGCCAGTGCGTTTGGTCCGTGTAGTCATGTTAGTCCTAAATCCATCATTACACACAATTATACAACGTACTAGCCCTCCCCCTATGGTTCTTAGCAGAGAATATTTAAATCCTTGTCTATTCAGATACACACACTAAATAATACTCATATTCTCTATCTAAGTATTCATGAATGCCCGGTAGATAAAAGAACATAGTGTGCTTATTTTGCATGCATGGATTTAAGGCAAACTAGCTGTTGTTATAATTCTGAAATCTAGAGTAACCTCGTGTTTGTACTTGGTAATAGATACGATAATTTTTACATTGCCCGTGATAGATAAATAATGTTAATAAAATAACATACAATCGTCCTATGATTTGTAAGGGAGGCAATCTCGCAGACTGTACATCGAAGAAAAATGAGTTACTTCCCTTACCGGAGTTAGTTTTCCTAGCTTTAAAAGAAGTATCACTGCTCCTGGCCAGTCCTTCTCGATGGCCATCAATCTATCACTAACATTCAATTTGTCTTCATGAAGGTCTGTGGATAATTAACGTTCCTCAGTTTTATTTTAGTACTACTCGCCATAAATTCATGATAATAACTAACATAAGATTTCAAATAATACATTAATGATAATATATATATTGATTATATATATATATATATATACATATTATCAATGTATTACTTTTCATACTTTATAAGCATGTATATTCATATACATAACGAATGGTATACATGAGTTATTATCATCAATGTACTATTTTTCATAATTTACAATATATATATTTTCGCATTTTTTATATGACATCATTTTGAAAAATATATATATATATACTACTCGCCATATATACATATATACTATATATACATATATATATTTTTTTTTTCATAATAATATATATATCATCATCAATGTATTATTTTTCATAATTTACAAGCACACTACTTGTGCTGATAAAAACATACTACCACATGTATTTGTGCATTCATACTTTTAGGAATAATTTTGTTTTTGCACGCTGAACATAATTTGATGAATATTTACGGTCAAATATCGTTGTTGGTCTATAGCGCACATTATGAGCCAGTTTAAACGCAAGACAAAATCAAGTTTCAGACACAGACCATCCATTTCTTTCATCGAAACATTTCTCGGATTTTTAACGTACGTAACCCAATAAGACCATCGTGTCAGCTGATAAATTTAGTTAGCGATAAATGCAATCTATCTATAGTGTTCGCATACAAATAAGACTAGTAGTTCGCATTTTTGATATGACATCATTTTGACGCATGTACTTGAAAAGATTTCTAAAATTTTGACTCTACACTTGAGACATTTTGTTACTGTTGCATATGAATTATGAGCTGTTAAAATACCTCGTGTAAACGTACATTTTATCTTATGAACATTGTACGTCAATATGTACGGCCAAACTGAGAAGATAATGTGTGTTATCATTATGCTTACTGCTAATTCTTCCCGACTTGTAAAGTTTTTGGGCAATTTCATCAACAAGTCGACCAAACGACTCCATACAAGGTTTAATTTCTTCCGGAGTAAAGAAACCATCCATATATGTATACCCCTGTAATATACGATACACAATATACTTGTACACATATAAGGAGAACCTTGAGTAAAAAAGTTCTATAGACAACAGTAAACAACAACTGCTTGTGTTTATTTTTATAAAAAATATCGAAAATGAATGTATAGTTTAGTGAAATTGCACTATGAGATGCCAGCATGAAACTATGGACAACCATTAATACAGTTATTTTTGCTGACTGACTCTGCTAGACAATATTGAGGCTGCATTAGAACAACACCTCACCGTCGTACTGCAATTTGATATTATCCACCTTTTAAGATTTACCATTGTTTCCGTTTAGTGCAATCAGGTACATGTATTATACAGCCGCAGAAATTGATTTTATTGGTAGAGCTACATCTTCATTGACAGACATTCTACATGTTCCTGTGGTGACTATAGTTAGTAAACTTTTTTCTATCTTTGATGTCCAGCTACATGAAGTCTCTAGACCTTGACCCAATCAATATTGTTTCTAAGGCTAGCATAGTCAAATATTGTTTCTAAGGCTAGCGTACCCTTGATTTTTCTTTTCTCACAGAAAAAAATTACAATTAACTTATTGAATTTTTTTTTCAAATGAGACTCACAAATATTATCGGTGTTTCTTTTTAATCTGAGAAACAAAAAATAAAACAAACTTGGCCTATGCATCACTGTATTGACACAAAAATCAGAGCATTTGTCTTACATGTTTGTCCATATTTATCTCGCATCTTATTTTGGATCATTTGAGGTTGCAAACTTACTTTCATGGTAAACGTTTATAAAACATTGGATCAAAATTCATTTATGTTCATTATCGTGACTCATTTTACAGACAAGTATCCTAGTTATCTTCTAACTACATGTAGTATGTTGATAGTTTTTTGAATGTATAATATTTTCGTTTATTTATGTCCTAGTATTCAATCTGAGACCATTATACACATATAATAATGTACAATGGCCTCAAATTCAATCAAACATTCGTCAACGTGTTTATCATAAACGTAGGTTAATAATGGGTTACGCTATATACCATATTACTATATAATCTGCATTCAAAGAAAGACATTAGATAAGGGCTCAGTGTCAATTTTATGTATCCCACATTGAGAGATTAAAATCAATTTGACCATCTGCGTGTTTTTCTATTGGCCTATATTAGCATTGAATAGATTTGAGGAAAATGTATGGCAATAAAACTTCAGAAAAAAAAACTTACAATTCAGCAAAGCCAGCCAACAACAGTCCTTTCAGTACTTTGATAATAATAACGAGTCAAATTTCCTTCTAATTAGATTAATACAAGAAGTTAATATTGTACACAATGTATTGACCATTGTTGGCAATGAACATTCCAAATGTCAACCATATTCTTATGAATTGAAATATACTCGCTCACTTCAATAATTTTTTAAACATATATTGACTCGTTTTTTTTTCATATGTTTACAATAAGTAATTAGAAATTCTTGTTGTAATACAAAAAAATGAACACAAACTGTAAGTAAATAATGCTGTATGATTCATGATTCGTATCAGTAATAGTAACTTATTTATCTTGCTGAATTAGTCGCAAGAAAGACAAACATCCCGAGCACAATCGTAAATATGAAAGATTAGAACTAGTTTTAACTAATATTGTTAAGACAGTTTAGTTGACAAATAAAAGTCTAACCGAATGTGATACAAGATTTCGTATTTCCGTGATCATTGTCATGACTAATCTTTAGGTCCATCCACGATCGTCAGTGGTCAATGAAATTACATTGGAAAAGTATAAGAGGAAAATCTTTATACCATATCTCTTTTATTTATTGAAATATCAAATTTGCTCCAACGGTGATTAAACAAAATATTTTTCTTCTTTCAAATGATATTTTTTTGTAAAATGATAAACTTTTGATCGCTTTTTAGGATAAAGTTGATACCTATGGGTTACATTGAAATACGAAGGGAAAAAATTGACATGCGTCGAAACAAAGGGATATTTTAGGCATTTCCGATACACAGATCAAAACAAAGAACGCGATAATAGCCAAACTCGCAAAATTTTAATATATAGCGTCAACGAACGCGATTATGAAATACATTAATTGTGTATGTTTTGCTTACATTTTCAAAGTAATCTCGAACTTTCTCGTCTGTTAATTGTCCTGGTTTCCTAACTGTAGGCTGGGGTGGCATAGTTGTGAACACTTCCGGGTGTCCAACCCCGGTAAACCCCGGAAACAGACTCGGATCTCTTTCTTCAGTCATACTGTTGACAATAAAACTTGAAAGTTTCACTGTAGCTTGTTCGCGAACCCTTGATAAGTGAGTTTAATCTCAGTTTAGTTACTGCATATATAATTGAAGATAAGCGTTCAACTTAATGATAATTTCAAGTCAAATTTAGTAAATGGACAGCATGTTTACGAACACAGTATAAATTTCAACCGTCGAACATAAATTATTTGTACGTTATGTCATCAACTATTTGCTTAACAAGTTTGTAGGCTAAAAATCAACAGGGACTCTACATCATTTTTTTATGTTGAGTCCCTGCAATCAACAACTAAACAGAAATCAGTAATAAATATATCAATACTTATTATTAGGTAATCAGATGACTCCATTTAAGCGTAAAGATCACGTGACAAATTTTCGGACTTGGTCTCCGACGCTTTGGATAAAACAACTATGATACAACTATGGAGAGCAGTCGAATAAGGATTAGTAAAGGTGTGCAATGAGAGTGTTAAACTCTATCTATTTTCGTATGCTGAATCAAGGACACTTTAAAAACAAATTTGTCTTAGACGCTCTTGAAAGCGTCGAGAACATCTATGTACTGCCTGGGACCAATCAACGCACTGTGTGTATTGGTCCCAGGTACTGTATCTTGTGTGTCCATCATTATATTACTGTTTGTTGATCACTCCGCATTTGTATACCTGGATAATCGTGAATTAGACAGACTTTAATTATTACGCATGGTTGATATTCTAATTCGATCCTAATTTAAATGAATTGAAACGTGCGCCGTCAAGTCACGGTGTGCAGCGAGTTTAAATACAGGCGCCTGCATCTCACACAACCAATCAGCCTGCTACTATACAAGTCACGTGATAACACGACGTCCATCTTTGGCCGTTCAAAACAAAACATATTTGAACTACGAATGAGCATCAATTGGAAGTTGTTATATTTTGTCTAAGAGGGTTCATTACTCCGGTAAAGATGTCTGCATAAGTGCGCATTACCTAACATTTGTTATTTTAACAGGAGATTTCACCAGTGCCACTAAACTTCTATTATCGCAAATGTAAACAAACAGGTGCGTGGTAAATTAAACTGTATTAAATGGTGGGTGGGGTATAATTTGTTTACAAGCTATTGAAATAAAATCTATCAGTTTGTCCAAGAGAACGGTTTTGTACAGATTATATATTATCAGATACAGAAAGACCACATATTTTTTTCTGTCTATCAGGGAAGTAGTGATTTGAAATACAGTATCACTATCAGAACAATGCGAATATGATCATATCCCGTTCACGTCCTCGCCGCTCGCGTACGGTTCAGATAGAACATTGTAATTCCACGTCTTATGTCATAAATAATGTTTGATGCATGATTATCGTCAGAAATTGGTTGACCATTTAAGCAGACTGGTTTCAGATGATGGACTCTAACCTATGTACGGAAGTGTTATGTTGATTTGAGTTTGGTTCGACCCCCCCCTGTTATTAGCAATGGATTAGAGCTGGGATGGGTAGAAATTTTGTACCCGGGTACCGGAGGCCATATTTCCCATAGGTACCCGGGTACCCGCAGTATTTTTTCCGAGAGTTTTCATTCCTGCATCCTGGTACTTCATTGCTTATAAAATGGCATCAACCAAACTGCATCAAAAAGCCATGTTGTGAATTTGAAAAGTATATTTCTGAGCCGAGCCGATTTCCCTTAATCCCGTTTTATGGTTGAAGGAGAATCAGGCCCGACTCCAAAAGTTATTAAACCTAGCAAGAAAATTTCTTAGTATCTTAGCAACTTCTGTTCCTTCAGAACGAGTTTTCAGTGTTGCAGGGTTGACCATAACAAAGCAACGAGCGAGTCTTAATCCAACTGTTGCCGACGCAATAATTTTCATGAATAAATATAACAAAACCAGGTTACGTACTTACAAGCCATCTATGGTCAGTGTGCCAACACTCCTGTCAATCAAATCTGAATCTGAAGTAATTGAAAGTACACCGTGACTTAGTGCTGAATCTTCACAACCTTCCCTTCCAAGTCTGCCTACTGTTACTACGAAGCCTTTGATTAAATGGTACACAGTGAGTGACGTGTGCAAATATTTTGCTGACGTGTATTATTTTGTTTAATCAGTTTGACAGTACTTCATGCACGGGCAGTATTCATGATTAACTTTCAAATGAATTGAGTTTAAAACTTCTGTGTTATTTGTTTGACAATCTCAACTTTTGGAGGAATAAATTTATACCAGCGGGAATAAAAAACGATGGGGATTCAGATTTGTTGGTAAGTTATCTATGTCTATGTTGTACTGCCATAAAGTCAATTACGATTACTCTAGGCAGGTGTGGCGATATCAGGAAATATCTGGTTAATATAAGAATTGGTTCCAAGTTGCTATGTACAGTTAAAAGTAAATTTCAAGGCTAGAGATTAAAAATAAAAGCAATGTACTGAATTAGAATTGTTAGGAAAGATGCAGCTGCTCGGTAGAAGTAATTAAACTGAGGCTGGATTATATGGAGAATGGAAGGCTATTCCAGAGGCGAATACTTCATAGATAGAAGGAAAAAGAGTAATACTGTGTCCTAGAATAATGAATTCAATAACTCCTGTTCCTTGAGTGGTGATGGTCAACAGAGACAAGATTATGTTTGATTTTGTTAAGCATGATAAACGCAGAGATTTTGGATATTTGTTCCAATGTTTGCCATTTCAGGTCTGAAAGCATTTACTGATTTAGGCTACATTAATAGTATAGTGATAGTCATTGCAGATGTATCTGACTGCTGGATTTTGGACTTGTTCTGTCTTATACATGAGGTATTTCAGTCAGGGATGCCAGACCATGGGACAACACTCTAACTGGGGCCTTAAATAAGTTTTGTAGGCAGTTTCTTTGACATTTTTGTTCAAAGTCTTAACATTTCTTTTAATGAATCTAATTGTGTTTGTAGCTTTGTTTAGGTGTGATTTTATTTATCATGTGTCCAGGAGAGGTCTTGACTGATACTCAAGTACTTCGCAGATGACATGATCCATATTAATTTTATGTCTTGAAGTTTATAAGGAAATGTTACTGGCTGCTTCTTGTTGTTGATCCTATGAACTTTACATTTGCTAGGATTAATTTTCATGGATCAGTGAGATTCCCAAGTTTCAAGACTGAGAAGGTCATTTTGGGAGGTTTGTGCATTTTGTATGGACTTAACTGTGAGATAGACTATAGTGCAGTGTTTCATATTGCCTTGTGTCCCGCGTCCCCGACACATAGATTTTGCTCGGGACGCAAAGATTTTGAAAATGTGCGTCCCTGGGACCCATACATTTTGGATTCAAAATGAAACACTGGACCCATTGGTTTCAGGTTGGGACGCATTGTTTTAAAAAATGTGCGTCCCATGGACCCATGCATTTTGGATTCTAAATGAAACACTGATAGTGTCATCTGCAAACCACCTAAGAGGGGAAGAGGGAAGGTCCAATGACAAAACCTTGAGGAACAAGGCTGGGAGATTGGTGGGTGGTGCCTCGTTGAAACGAACCAACCTATAGAATGACTGGGAGGTTGACACTTAGTCTTTGGATTTTAAGGAGAAGTTTATGGTGATCCACTTTGTCAAATATTTTACTGAAGTCCATGATGATTATGTCTGTTTGTTTGCTTTGTTGTATATTGTCTTGGACTTCTTGGGAGAACCGGATGAGTTGGGTATCGCAGTTATGCTTTGACCTGAAGCCAATTTTTTGGAAAAAAATGTCCTGTAATGTGTAACCTACATAAAACTATTATATAAGCTGATAATAAAAACCAAAAATTGATATATTTTCGTGATTCTTAATGAGAAAAATGCATGTAAAACAACATTGACAGTGATGGCCATATTGAAAACTTACAAAATGAGGGTTGGATCACGCAAAAAATAATTTCTCTAAAATGAAATGGTAAAATTGTTTTATATTGCATATTCTTATGTCATATGCAATACTTTTAACACCCTTTAATAATAAAATATACGTTTTTAAGGGTTGCTGCTAGGATGGTCATACTTTAACTGCGATTTTGGAAATCATTTGTAATTGTTATTGAATTAGTTGTTAGTGAGGATTGTAATTAAGTTACAAGTTAGAGAATACAATTACATATCCAGGTGATATTTTTTTATTATATCCCTTTTATCATACAAGAAGAAACATTTCTGTTAACTACACATTTTGTGTTCAATGTGTTTTTCCAATGCTATTCAGTATTTGGTTGTGTATGGGTACCTGTATGAAATACCTATTTTTAATGATTCATCAAATAGATTTGGTTAATCGTACACCAGCTTTCCTGTAATTCCGATAATCTGATTATTATGGCAAATGGACAAAATAAATGTGATTACTGAACACTCAGCACAGTAATTCTAGTTTCAAACTTCTGTTACTGTATACCAATAATATTTGCTGAAAATCTCAAGCAGAAATTGAACATTGATTTATAATTATTTTGCTTATCTGTTTTTTTCTTTGAATTTTAATGTTATTATTTATAATTATTTTGCTTATCTGTTTTTTTCTTTGAATTTTAATGTTATTATTTATAATTATTTTGCTTATCTGTTTTTTTCTTTGAATTTTAATGTTATTATTTATAATTATTTTGCTTATCTGTTTTTTTCTTTGAATTTTAATGTTATTATTTATAATTATTTTGCTTATCTGTTTTTTTCTTTGAATTTTAATGTTATTAACTTTCAGAACCAATGTGCCAAGTTGTTCGATTTTAAAAGACATTTCAGTAACACTATCAGTAATTCTGACAAATGTGTCAAATTCAGGTTTGACTGTGTTTTGCAGAAATTATAATTTTAACATGTACAGTTTTACCTAAGCTTACGTTTCCTGGCCACAACTGTCTGTATAATTATGACAAGTAATGTTTTAATGAATAAAATGATACAAAATGTATTGAAATTCAGCTTGTTTCTTTTTTAAAAGTATTAATGGATCATACATATTTTGCAAATTTTCAGTCATTGAAATATTTGTCATTTCATATATTAATTTATTTAGTCAACATATTCAATAAAAACATTGATTGTTATATTAGTATATGTTGAGCTTGACATTTTAATATTTTCAGTATTTCAATGTATTGTTATTGTGAACACAATATGATCATGTTTAGCATGATTTTTTTGTATTAATTTTAGAACTATAATCTACATGTCTCCTCATCTTCGTGTATTTGTTCAATGAATAAATTAATTAATATCTGGACAGCAATTTCTTTCCTTAATTGTCAAGTATATTGATATCAAGGTGTACATTCATTCTGTTATCTTAAAATGACTTGATATGAACTTTATCTGTGAATAGTTGGCTTGAATTTTCTCACATGATAATTGAACTTGTTACATACATCTGAGGCTAGAAAGATCATCATGTTATAACACTGATCCACCTGTCTTGATTAAATTCTACCGTCCATTCAGATACCTGTATTACTCCGGGATTGTATGTCTCATTTATGCAAATGAACTGAATTATTCACAAGTTAATTATCCTATATAAGCTAGAGTCACCTTATGAAAGTGGACATCAAATATTTGAAAATTTTAATATCAAATGTATAGGCTAATTCCTTCCCAACATCTTAAGTGATCTACAGACTATATTAAGCATACAAATACATATGTAGTGGGGTTTATGATCACATGAAAGTGACAGTTTTGTGTTTATATCACTTTTTACATTAATATTATTACTGGCTATTTGTAGTAATTAGGTTATAGGTATTTGCCTTTCACAGTTACAATTTTTTACATTTTTGCTAGAATAATACAAACAATGAAGTATATAATATTGAGCAACATGTGTATATGGATAAATGATAGACGTTCTGGCTGCTAATGTTAAAAGTGAAATTCAATATTTGCATGATTCAATACCCAAAGGTGTTCGGTGAATCAAATTTTTATTGTATGAAATTGAGCTACATTTCTTCAGATCTTTTTACTTTAGGATTTTGCATTGATAATTGAGAGGTCTCTGTTGTAGTCACATAGACTGTAATGAGCATACTCAGGTTTTATTCTTGAGGAGTTGGTTCTCTTGACACGATAAATAACTCCTTATTATTGCAAATTATTTATAATGATCATCAGTTACATAAAATTAATCCAATAGATTTACATCATCAGAAAAGAAGAGATCTAAGAGTAATTATAATATTTGAGAAGATTAAGGTTTTAACTCAATCTGCTCAAAAAAGGATTTAATGTGAAAAGACAAAAATGTACTCTGTGAAAATATTAGATCCCTAGTGTTTAGTGCGGTGGAATTATAAACAGGATTGATACAGGATAGGAAAGTTTTGTTGATTTGTGATGCTAACTGCTCTATGATTGTGTGTTCAATGATGCAGTGTCCTAGAATGTGGATGGTGTCAGTTATTGTTATGAATTATTAATTAGCGTGTGATTTTAATGGTTAATGTTCTAATTGTTTGAAGTTTAATGTTAGTGATAAGTTAGATAGTTATGACTGAACAGCAAGAACCGACTAATTGACTTACTGAAGTTTAATTGTCTGTGTGTGTGTTTGAATTATTGTTTGGAGATATCTCTTACATGTTAGTGATGAATTTGATTTATCAGTGTAGCTCAGTTTGACAACTAAGCCTGATTAAAAAATGTGTTCGAGATTGAGGAGTTAATTAGATTATTATGTGGTGGTTGAGTTTTGGCATGTAGGACTTATTGTGTACAAATGTCAACCTTATCTTTGTGAGACAGGGAATTATAACATGACTGTTTGTTTATGGAAAATTTGATTTTATCCTGGCAAAACATCACCTGCAAACAAACCATCATTGTGGAATGTACCAATGAAAACATATATCTTCACAATAAGGAAATTTATCAGGACATAGATTGACAATATACTTGTTGTTGCTATAAAACAATGAAAATAAACTTCCTTTGATTAAAAATATGAAATTGCTATTCAAATATTTGAAACTTCTAAAATAGCGGAAACATATTATGATGTTTGTACTTAGTTTACTGTTTAGGATAGAAATCACTGGTAACTGTTGATACATCAATCATTTCCCAGTATATGGATGATTACCTACCACTTTATTAGTAACTTCTCAATTCATCTTTTAAGTACAAATTATAATGTACCTGATTTTTAGTAAAAAATAAAACATCTGTAATTTTGATGGTAGAATCCTTCATTGAGCTTATAGTGAAATTTTGATTTTGCTGCTAAAAACAACTTCTTTTGTGCTAAGTGACAAATTAACTCGACCTGCTTCGGTGTTGTAAGTGGAATATTTTACTGAAAAGGGAATATATGAAACACTGTCTTATCTGTTGTGCTGTTACCTTAAGTTAAATTGGTGGTTTTAAAAATCTTTATCTTGATCATCATGATGTATGGGTTGTGTTTGGGATGAAATCTTCTGATGTTGTGTTGATCATGTCCTAGATAAATCAATTTATTTTGTACTGGACATTGATAAAATACAAGACATCATGGTTGAAACACCGGTGAAATTAGTCGTACACGATGCTTATTGTGGTAAGTATATGGATATAACCAGAGGGCATTCCCACTATGTTGCACTGTATATCTATATTATTGTTGTTCTATACTTTCAATAAACCACTTGTTAGTCATTGATTATACAATTATTGTGACAACTGTTGCTGTTCAACCTTCACTGATAGGTGGACAGACAAAATGTATCCAACTGATAAACGTAATTCTCTAAGTGCATGACAAATTTACCTTTGTTGGTTTCTTGGTTTTCTAGTTTGGCTATGTTGTATAAGATATTTTTGTTCTTATATTAATTGACAATGGTTTATATTCATTCATTTTGAGAGGATTTTTATGTTTCATTCTTTACATCTGATGGATATTAAGACAGGTATTGAAATCATGCATACATTTTGTTGCTCATATTATTATTGGCTGTATAGTTATGTCACCTGCCATACCATATGTATCACAATGTGGATTGACCAATGTGAATATATTTATGCGGTACCCAGTTTCTAACAGAACAACTTTCTATGACCATTGACAGATATGTTAGAACTTGAAACCAATATTTAAACACATTTAATTAATCAGATTTTGGTATTTTTTTCTTTTTTGTCATTGATTTGAATGACATTGATATTGCAGTGATTTTCTGTGCCGATCATTGATTCACAGTTCCAGATATTGTTATTTTGGCAGAAAATTATTATAGGAACAATAAGTAAATGTTTGCATTTTGAAATGAGTGTTATTTCTTCTGAAGTTCATACATCAAAATTATTTTAGTTACCAGTATACTTACATACTGACATATAAAGCACGAAAAAAGAGGCATCTTTCGTCTGTTTATTTTAGAAGGAAAAATGTATTAATATGTTGTCAATACTGTTTTCCTGATATATCAATATTGTTGATATACAAACAACTGAATCAATGACAGCTCTATGTGTGGATGCTCATTGGTGACTTGTCAAAGTTGTGTGAGGGTCTCTACTAATATTTGAATTATGATTACCCTTTCTCTTTGGTTTGCTGAAAGTTGGCCAGACTGGTGAATGACCCTGTTGTAGTTTACTACACTGGTGCTTGTGTCGTATATCTGACTAGAAATCTGTGGATGTCACAATTGTCAAATTTTGTAATTTAATTATGACTTTAATGTTTAGTAATAATAATGATTGAACAATAATCAGCTGTATTTAGTGTGAATGATATACTTAAGTTCATACCATTTTCTGTATGGTCAACTTTATCTAAGTTATAAAATTGATTCTTTTTCAGAGTTGATAATGTACCCATCACATCCAACACATCAACCAAAAAGACGCAAGAAACGTCCAATACATGGAGTGAAGACAGTTGATGTGGTCAGAGGGAAATCTGGCTATGGTTTTACCATTTCAGGTATATTGGCTTTTTTCTACATCAGACCCTTTAAGTCTGATGGCGCAGAAATTGCTTGTTTAAGACTTGGGATAAACACATTTTTCTCTGCAGTGTGCTCATTAAACATCAAAAGTTGAGGGTCAAAAATGTCTTTCCCATGAATGTAAATTTGACCCTTTGATACAAATTTCCAAGGCTAAGAAGCTTTATTTTGTAAATTTCAATAATCAAAATGTCATTTTAAGGGTCTAATGAGAGCTATGCTCATGTGATGGCTGAACTAAAGATCGCATGTTGTAGGCCATTTGTCCCAACATCTGATTCATTCTTCTTGTGGAAAAAACTTAACAGCCAGTTTTCAACTTATGGGCACCTGGTAGTTCTGATTGGTTACCTTGGAGCACTGGTTAGTTTTAATTGGTTACCCAGGGTCACTGGTTAGTTCTGATTGGTCACCCAGGATCGCTTGCTGGTTCTGATTGGTTATCTAGGAGCACTGGTTAGTTAGTTCTGATTGATAACCCAAGAGTGCTGGTTAGTTCTGATTGCCTACTTTGAACCACTTGTTGGTTCTGATTAGTAACCTTGGAGCACTTGTTGGTTCTGATTGGTAACCTTGGAGCACTTGTTGGTTCTCATTGGTAACCTTGGAGCATTTGTTAGGTCTGATTGGTAACCTTGAACCACTTGTTGGTTCTGATTGGTAACCTTGGATCACTTGTTGGTTCTGATTGGTAACCTTGGAGCACATGTTTTGTCTGATTGGTAACCTCGGAGCACTTGTTGGTTCTGAGTGATAACCTTGAACCACTTATTGGTTCTGATTGGTAACCTTGGAGCACTTGTTAGGTCTGATTGGTAACCTTGGAGCACTTGTTGGTTCTGATTGGTAACCTTGGAGCACTTGTTGGTTCTGAGTGGTAACCTTGAACCACTTGTTGGTTCAGAGTGATACATTGGAGCACTTGTTGGTTCTGAGTGATACATTGGAGCCCTTGTTGGTTCTGAGTGATAACATTGGAGCACTTGTTGGTTGTGAGTGATAACCTTGAACCACTTGTTGGTTCTGATTGGTAACCTTGGAGCACTTGTTAGGTCTGAGTGGCAACCTTGGAGCACTTGTTAGGTCTGAGTGGTAACCTTGGAGCACTTGTTAGTTCTTAGTGGTAACCTTGGAGCAGATGTAAGTTCTTATTGATAACCTAGTGGAGCAGTTTGGTCAACTATTTGTAGTTCATGACTTAAGTAACATTTATGCTGAACATATTTACATGAAGCAAACAAATCTAGCCCTATGATTACAGTCATAAAGTATTATGATTGTAGCTAATGTATAGTATTCATCTCTGTACCAAGCTCCATTTAGATAAGTTTTGCTCCACTAAGCATAACTTTTTGTATAATGGATTTTGTCAATAAAAAAGTTCTATGTCAACAAAGTTATTGTTTAGTTTCCTCTCTTGTTCTCCATGCATGTATGTTATAAATGACCTTAAGATGCTGTGTTTGTTAAGTTTCCCAATTAGAAGATAAATTCTCTTGCTGGTCATATTACAATTTTGTAATTTAAGGTCAATTTGTATTTCTTATTGAGAGACTTCTTAATGACATACAACCTTTAATCACAAGATGTAGATAGAGTGGATAAATATTTGCTTGCATCAGTAAGATGACATATATTTGAGGTTTGTCTGGTTAGTTCAGACACTAGAATGTAGAATCTTAAACAAAGAGTGCAGGGTTAGATAAAATTGAGGTTTATGGGCCCATTTGATTAATATATTTTAGCTAAAATAGCAGTTTTTTTAACTTAATATTCTTACTACTGGTGTATACTTCAGATATTTACCTGTGGTTGTTGACAATAGATCCCCAAAACACTTAGGATAAAACATTTTTTATTTACAAACACTGGGATGTAAAATTTTTGAGTTTAAAAACGTTTGTCTTAGCTCACATATGTTTATGAAATGGACCCTATGTTTTAGCAAGATCGGAAATAATTACCTTCAAGGTCATTGGTGAACTGTGTCTGATTCCCATTATAAACACTGATTAGATCAACTGACTGCTGTATTTAATTGAAATGCTGTTTAAATACTAAATGTTGAACTTATAATACAAACAATGAACATATTAATTTGTGTCTGGTCAGAGGTATAGAAATGAGCCGGAAGCTGGAAACATCAACTGGCTATTTGAATATCCTCGCCGGCTACTTTTTCCCTGCAGGGGGCGCTGATTCCTTGCCCCCCCCCACTAGGAGAACCCATAGATCCCCTTGTACTTTTAGTAGTTTACCAGCTACATGAAAAAATTTCTACACCCTGTTGGTAATATTATAATAAACAAGATAAGGTGCTCTTTCTACTACTTTTATATTGAATAATAATTATACATAGCCTTCTTGCGTTCTTTTGAACGGACATTAGTAGATTATTATTGATGACATGTATTGATAGATTCAGTGTTATTGTATGTATTCAACATGTAAATGGGCTTGCATGTTGGATCACACGTTTGTTGGTGTTTGTCTCACTGGTGTTGTTCACAAATTTATTTCATTCTCAAGTCTTTCTGTGTGTTGATAGCAAAGTACTTTTATCGAATGATTCCATTGTTAGGTGCCTAACCAAATTCTTATCAGTATATACGTTATTATTTTATTTATGACTGTACATAATAATATATTATATTGTATTAGACAATACATGTCAAATATGAAACTGTAGATTGAACATAAGTGAGCTTTCATGTACATAATACATGTATTTTGTTTAAGTGTTAAATTTCAGTACTTTTTCTATTTACAAACGTATCATCAGAACACAAAAACAGATTTAGACTAATGATACAGCTGATATTGTTTCAATTTCACTGTCACTTGATCATCCCTTGATGCACTGTATTACTCTGACCTTGTTCATATTATTGACAATCATGCATGGTAGTATTGGAGTTACAGTCAAACCTGTGTTTGCTGCCATCTCCTATTAAAGACCACCCTGTGAATAAAGGCCATTCTTTGAAAAACTGTTATTGATTACTTACAACAAATAATGGCTATCTGTCAATAAAGGCCACATTTTGTCTTTCCCAAGGGTGGCCTTTGTTCACTGTTTGACTGTATTTCCCATTTTAAAATAAGCTATATCATAACAAAAATCAAACTTTGTATGCAAAAAATCCTGAATGTTTTTCACAGGTTTGTCCCAGAGTGATTTTTTAGCTTGTCTGTTTCAAAGGAAAAGTTGAGCTATTATGATTGCTAGGTTCTTGTTATTGTCATTGTGATTGTTGTGCAAAACTTTCAATGTAGCCCATTTCTCAAACACTTGCAAAGATATCAACATGACATTTGGAATACTTTATTATATTATTTATTATTATGACAAGGCACAAATGCAAGACAAGGGGCATTATTCTGAAAGTTATATTTTTGGAATTATGCTCCTTTTTAACTTAAAAATTTTGTCAAAATTATACCTTATTGTGTTAAAACTGAAATTCTCAAAATTAATGTGGTCCCCGTTGCCCACATGTGAAACAGATGAGTGTTGACATCGCTCTGCAGAGCGTTAGTATTATTGTTTCCACAGTACTTATTTCCATTTTTCAAAAAGTTTCAACTTTTACCCATGCTTGTGTATTTTTTGTATTTGAATCATAAAAGCGTTTGTTTATTTCAGGTCAGCATCCATGTGTTTTGAGCTGTATTGTAAACAACAGTCCAGCTGAGCGTGTAGGTTTGAGACCTGGAGATTATCTGATGAGTGTGAATGGTATTGATGTATCTAAACATAGCCATGATGATGTCGTATGTATGGTTGGTACGTCAACTGGGACACTCACTATACAGGTCGCTGAGAATTATAACAGTAGTGATTCATCGGATGATGAATATTACCACCGCACCAAGGCGAAATATCCACATCGTGCGCGGCGTGGACACGGGAAAGGTTATAATGAAAAAATGGAGAAGTTGTTAGCTGATATTAATTATCGTGATCGGCCAGATGGTCACAGTCATGACCCAAACTCGAGACCTTTACCCAGTAATGTTGACTCCAAGAAATATGACCTTCCTAAGTCAAGGTCATCTCGTCCACGACTTCATATGCCTGTTGGTGCTGAGAATCATGAAATTGAGGCTGAAGGGACAAGTTATATTGAAGCTGGTGCTACTAATGTGTTTAAAGTGCCTTTTCAAAAGAGTGCCTCAGCATCTAATGTGCCTACTGCTTCTAGTTTACCCATGCATCATCGTGTTGAACCTAAGCAAGCATTCATTAAGAGCACATCTCAGGGACATGTTAAATCATTGGCCAGTTCTAACCCACTGAGATCTCAACCTAGTCATTTCAAACACGGTCACATGTATGATCAATGTTCACCAAATAGTCTACAGCAAATCATTAATCACTCATTACATTCATACAGTGCAGCAAATGAAGCATTCATACTCAATGAAGATGACTTTGATGATGATGATGACAATGATGCATTAGTCCCTACTGCTGGACAGGAAGTGAAAATAGTTGTTGGATATATTGGGTCATTAGAAATGCCTGGTGATGCCAATCAACCTCATGTCAGAATTCAGTCCATTAGAAATGCTGTAAGGCGACTTAGGGTGGAGAAAAAGATCCATACCTTAGTATTAATGGTTGTGTCTCCTAATATTGGAATAAAGTTAGTAAACATGTTCGGAAAGGAGATTGCCTTTTATCCAGTCAGTAGACTTGCATTTAGTGGTGTATGTCCTGATGATAAGAGGTTCTTTGGGATTGTTACTTTACGCAATGTATCAGATGACAGTGATAGCGATTCTGATTCTAAGGATGAATTGTTGGGAAGTTCCTGCCATGTGTTTATGGTTGATCAAGAACTTACAGCCCATAATATTCATGCAGTGAAAGCTAAGAGCTTTGGTATAGATTGTACAGTGGATCCACATACTCAACGTTGCTTTGAGTTTCCCCGATCAACTACGCCTATTATACTTTCAATCTCTAATCTATACAAGGACCGACCTGGCGGTGGAATGGAGAATGATGTAGCGCGAGCACAAGTATTCGGCAATCCAAGTCGACATATAGAACATGCTCGTACAAGCAGCAGTAGCAGTAACAATAGTAATAGCGATAGTGGTCTAGGTCTCGGGAAAGATGATAACCGTTCTGACCAGATGCTTGCCGTGTTAGATATGCCACCACCTCCCGTCCCTGCTAGAGAGCGAGAACGACCTACACCTCAACTACCGCAGATTAAATGGTCAGGAAACACAATGTACCTGACTGAGGGACCAAAGAGACAAGCTAAAATGCCTTCACAAAACTCTGCCAGTCAGATTACAAAAGATGCCGCTTTGGATTCTTTGCCTAACAATGATGAATTCATTCGTGCGACAGATAGATTGAACATTCGTGCATTACCTGATCAGTCTCCAAACAAAAGACGTCTGTCAGGAGATGGTCTTGAGAATCAGAACACAGCGGAAAATTTGAGAATCGGTATGCAGAAACTGCTTCAAGCTCGTCAGCGTCAGGCAAATCTTGATCAGACCAGTAGTGATACGGAATCCAGAAGTTCTCGCAGTGATACAAGAATATCAACCTCTGACCTTCAGGAGAGGCCAGTATCTGCTCCATTTAAATATCTGTCAAATGAATCTCACAATGAGGGTAAACCAGTCAGGGATTTTGTCCATATGAAAAATGATTCTGAATCCAGTCTGGCTGACAAACTTTCACCTAGAGCTTTCCTGTCATCTGCTTTCACACCTGTTGGTTCAGTTGGTTCAGCGTTTAAGAAGATTAGATCTAGACCTCGTTTACATGAGATGAGATCACCGTCAGCTCCTCCCCTCCCTAGTTACCATGGTGATGATGAAGACAGTGAGGAAGATGGAGTTAAAAATATAATAAAAAGGTGAAAAATAATTTTATTTTGTCTGAACGTCTGAGGTATAGATTGAAATCCTATTTTGAAAGAAGAAATTTTTATAGGTCAGAAATTGTCTGCTGTCCACTGCTTGCTTGTTTGCAATGAATAGTTGAGTTAAAACTCAATGTCATATAATGGTTGATAAGATTTATAAACATGGTTAACTCAGATACTTAAGTTCAATACAATTGGCATTGATCTATATTTTGCATTATTGTCATGTACATACTGTTACGGAGAATATTAATGCATTCATTAAAGTGATTGATGAATAATTGTAACAATGAAGATGCATTTGTTAAGTTTCATGTGAAATGCTCTTAGTTCTTATTATGGCAATAGAAATCATGTGATGAACATGATATAAAGCTGTTATATATATGATCTATTCAGTATCTTTGTTACATTAATTATAAGTGAATCATTATGGGAAGAATAGAATAAAACTACAGCCTTGCTCAGCTGATTGTTCATATCTGTGTTATATAACAAAGAGGTTTGATTTATTGATAATGATATTATTTATGTTGTATACAGACTAGGCAAGGAGAAAGCTCTTGGATTACGTGGTAACAGTGCTGATAGCAAGAAGATGGGAGACAATCATACAGTACGTAAGGTAAGTGCAACTTTCAGATTTAACCTATTCCATAGAATACGCTTATGGTGATATATTGAATAATGGGATATAGTTCAGCAAATAATTCTATTTGACCAAGCCCCTCTTTGTTATAATGTAATCATATTCAGATATTATGAATTTGGATATGGTTCAAAAATGGCAAAAGTGAAGTCTTTTTTTTTGGCCCTGACCAGTTATATACAAGAATTTGTTTGATTATAATGAAATGTAAATTATAATACATTTCAATGAGATGTGAAACTTTTTATCAAGGAAGTGTGATTTTGTTTGTGCTTCGGACAAACAGACATTTAATTGACTGACCATTTATGTTTATTACCTATATTGATCTGATTTATAAGATATATATTCTGTATAATACAAACACTATTTTCCTTCAAAATATAAACATACTAGTATATACATGTACATACAATTAGAAATATATAACACTAGTATAAACATACCATTATAAACATATAATAGCTTTTTAGAAGCTGCAACCATGGTCCAGTGGTTAGTGTGCTGGACTTGTAACCCAGCAATCTGGGTTCGAATCCCGGTTGCAGCAGGTCATATCCTTCTATGAAATTTTGACAAAAATGTAAATTTTCCTCCATATGTGAGGAAGTTGTTGGCCCCTTGGGGAAGGGTTAGTTAGTACTGGTTAGTATACAGTCCAGGAAAACTGGTTTGGTGAACTGGTCACCACATATATCTGAAAAATTGTCGAAAAAAAGTGGTAAACCCCAATGACTATAAGTCACATAAAAACAAACAAACAAATAAGGTTTTTAGCATCCATTGGACAGAAATTTATTTTTCCCTTGCTAAAATGACTAGATTCTATTAACATACAAATATTAACATCAATGTGTGTTCGTTTATTGTGTATGAAATAAATTTTGTTCAAATCTTATATCAATGATATTTAGTGAAGAAGAAATCAAGGGAGACAACTGCTAGACATAATGATGAAATTTTTATACAGCAGTTGTTTCCCTTGGAAGCATTTGTTAGGTTGCACTTATAATACTATGTTCTATTTCTGATAAAGTTTGCTAACTTGTTGGTTATGTATCATCAAATGTTATACCGGTATCTGTAATAGTAAAAAACGTCTGTGTGGGGTTTAATGTCTGATTGTTTTCTCCACATTTCATTAATCGTATGTAAAATAAAAAAATATTTGCATCATTAGTCAGTCAAAGGAACAGAATACTCTTTAGCTGAGTTTAACAAGTTAGATTTAATGTTTGTTCAATAAAAAAGCAATATACTTCATCATCTGATTCACATCTTCAATGTATTGGTCAAGTCTGGGTCAGATGGTTGGGTCCCTGATGACTGTATGACAGGGTCATTTTACTCCTGGATAATATGTATGGAATTACAATGACACTGACCTGCAAACGGGCCATTACATTGACAAGGTACAAGTGCCTCTATAATATAATGTTACATTCTGGAATTTTTGATAAATTGTTCCTTGAAAGAAGTTGAAAGTTGAACAAACTTGTTAAGATTTTTGTTGCGAATTAAGTTGTTTTGAGAACCTGGCTGGTTGAATGTTATATGTGGTTTCATTAAGATGCTGTGAAGTACTTTCGGTGCAGACCACTCAAAGTAAAGTGACTTGAGTGAGCTTGGCTGCATGATACAAATGTAATTTGGTAACCTCACTTGAATTTATACATCAGTGTTATGTAGGATGACAGAATTTGTCCTTTAAAACAGTTTAGGGAAAATTTCATACTGAGGGTAGATGTATGTTATGATTTGGTCCTGAAAACATTAACCAGAAACAAAGTCAGTTACTAATGAAATGACCAAAAGTATCCACAAAGTATTGTCACAAATTCAAAAAGTGATTTTGCGAATAATTGAAATTTTTGTTATATCTGGTATGGATTAAGTTAATACAAATTAAATCTCATGTGGATGTAATGTGTTAGTAGTTAGAACATTAATTAGAAATCTGAAGAGGGGCGCAGTAAAACATTGTGTTTCAAGTGTACATTTCTTATAATTTATATAACATATGCTTATACCTGATACAGGGAAATGTACAAATACATAGGTTTGATATAACAGTGACATTATCCATACACACATCATACAGATCAATCAAACATGCTGTAACTTGTCACTGACATTATGTGAGATGGCTGTCAATGTGATTTAATTAGAAAAAAAAACACAATCAACATCAGGCCATTAATAATATGACCAATCAACCAGTTGATAAATTAATGGATGAATGCTCACATGCATTAATTATATTAAATTTTATCACATGCATTAATTATATTAAATTTTATCATATTTTACTCTCAACAAGTTATGAAAGTAATTATAAGTATTAACTAAATGAGTTAACATTTGTTTGAAGTGCCTTATGTAATACGAACTGTGGACCTTACCAAGATCGAAATGTTTTTCCTTATTTGCTTGACATAAAATATTTGATACTTAACATGACTGTCAATTGTTTACTCCCCATGAACGTCAAATTGACTTTCACGTAATTAAACTCTGTAGGAAGTGAAATGTTAAGATAATGTTTAAGTCTTCAAGTCTATTCTTTTATGTGGTTATGAACTTATATAAGTATTCCACATGACTTGAGTATCAACTTTACTTTGATGGAAATCGAATTAGATTTGTTTTAAGTAGTTAATGTATTAAGTGTTCTAATTTGTCCATAGAACTTTTAGAGACAGCTTCCAGTTTTGCAAATGTCTTTCTTATGATTTATGGTGCTTTTTACATTTTTAAATCAAAGTAAAATAATGTTGTTAAACTGACACATTTATTTAAACATGATTCAATTGTATCCATTTAATGATTGTCTTGTTTTGACATCTTAAATGGTTCATAAATAACTTTATACTTCATCAAAAGACAAGTGACACACTTGTTTATGAGCTATAAATAAACTTTGATATATTTTTTTTGTGGTTGTGAATGAAACAGTCACAGTTGTCCTGTCTCCCCTGTAGCTAATGATCTCTTGATGTGTTGTACAACATTTGTGTTACCTGCCCACACAACTTCATGAAATCATACTTAACCTGTCTTTTTCATGATAATTAAAACTATTCCTTTTTAGGCCAAGGGAATGTAGTTGTTTGTTGTTGTGACCAGATCATAATTTTCAGTTGTATGAAATGGAGCCTTTTATGATTTTTTTTGTAATTTGAGAAATTCTTGTTGTTTTACATTTATGCAAATCCTGTATTATGAAAGAATAACATTTTCCCCCTAGGAATCTGAAAAAATAATTATAGAATATAATTATGTACATATTTTCTACCTGGACCTACACATCTAGTTACACAATGTATGGCTGTAAAACTGGTATTTTTTTATACACTACATTTCTCCAGATTTTTATCAGTGTTGTATGGCTTAATGCTTGGTTTTGAAATATTTGAACATTGCAAATCTATTTTTTCCTTTAAAATCACACTACTTACCTGAAACGAAATTCTAAAGAAATAAGGTTTGTCCGATTTATTTATAGTGTTGTTAATGACAATTATGATAAATTGTTATAAATATTAGCAGCTATTTTTTTCCTTCTTTGTTTGGGTCATGTAAATTGACCCTTCCCAATAGGAAATAAAAATACATTTTTCCCCAATTCCTGACCTAAAAAATTTTGCCTTCACACTGCACATATTTTTGCCAATTGGACCAGACCCGCACTCTTTAAAATTGAAGAAAAAATCACTGATTATTGATTTTGAAGAATATTTTTGCAGACTCCTTCAGCCATTTCTGATTTTATGAGCAATGATACCGGCATTATTTATTTTATCTAAATTAACATCGTTTAACAAAAGGGAGGTAATTTTATACCTGTATTTATCACAATAATAAACAATTAATTAATTACAGTATAAATAAATGCCTGAGGGTAATTATACATACTAGTATCATTTTATTACATTACAACCTGCACATCTGGTCACTGATTTAGTTACACGTAATATAGGTTTAAGGGCATTTAGCCTGAAATCCATCATTTATCATTAAGTTAAATTTTAAGTCTTGATAAGATCTGAGTGTTATGTTTGAAGATTTTGTAGTGTTTTGTTAGCCTGATCCTTTATGCATGATAACGCATTTAGTTGATGTTTGCATTGAGTCATCGAGCGGTAGTTGGCTTCCTTTGGTTGTTATTTTTGTATTACGTTGTTTTGCGGTGGATTTGAAATATGGATAAAACCATGTGAATTTAAGTGTGACATGGAACATTGACTACTGTGTTTTGGGGACTACGGTATTGATTTTAGGTGTTTTAAAGTTGAAAATATTGGATTTTCATAAATTTATGAAGGAACAAAAAAAAACTCAAAACCGTTGCATAAAACAGTGTGTTACAGTCACAGGATATTATTGGCTGAAATTTTGTTTAAACAATTAGTGTTTTGCAATATGGTAGAAATTTCGACATTGTGAAGGTAATCGGGATTTTTATCCAAGGATTGTGAGGATTGTTTGTTATTGACTAAACAAGTGAGATATTTTGTGTGTTACTGTTTGTGTGAACTAATGACTATGGATTAATTAAAATACATTAACATTATATCCTGTGAGTATTTTCCGTGTCAGGATTTCGTCCAATCGCTGATATCAGATCAGACAAGACATGATACGCTTGAATATTTTGGTAAGCAGATTATGGCATACTATTACATGATTAGCTGTAATTAATTATAAAATATTATTGTTACTAAGTTACAAGCTTCCTTATGTAACTCCTTAGTTACTGTATTGTTTCTGTTATTGATGTTCTTGTTTGGTTCAGTTATGTATTCACTTCGAATATTTGCTGAAAATTTGTCACTTCATTGTTAACCCACTGAGTCAACTAGGTTGTTGTTTAAGAGATCACAGGATTGAGCGAAGCCTTGTATTTATAAACACTTTATTGCTATAATACAGACCAAATACGATCCTATGACAGCAAAGTCCTAAAGTTTGAATCTTATCTTAGCTTGATGCGATACCTTCTGTGAAACCTCAAGTTGTGACAACCTCAACATTACAACCACCTTGTTATAATAACCACATATTTTGGACTGGCTTTCAATAACTCCTGTAATTCGACTTGATAATATTACTACCACCTTGTTATAATGACCACTTACTTTTGGACTGGCTTTCAATAACTCCTATAATTCAACTTGATAATGAGACCACCTCAATACTACTACCACCTTGTTATAATGACCGCTTACTTTTGACCAGCCTCCCCTATAATTCAACTTCATAATGAGACCATCTCCTTATTAGGTATGATTTTTCAGGTCCTGAAAGTGGTCGCATTATTGAGGTTTTTCCGTATTCACGTGTCTTGTACCCTTTAGTGCTGGTTTCTTTGCAGAAAATATTTATCTTAATTCATCCTATTAATATGAACTGAATGCTACAAGTTATTAGCTGTAATATCCATATTATTCTGATTACCTCCCTTTATAAATTGGATTCTGAATGACTTGTTAACAGTTGTGTAAATATTGACTTGTTGAATGAAGATGGATTAAGTGGGTAATTTATCTTTAGTTTAAACAAAAAGGATATCTGCCTGAAGTTTGGTGCAAATTGCCTGAAAATCATAAATTTGTGCGAGGCATCATTAGTTATGAATATTTTATGTATGTTAGATGTGGATGTTTTGATTATCAGTCAGTGTGTTGGTCAGTTAGCAATCAGTTGGCCAGTCAGTCTATGTGTTAGTCAGTTAGCATTTAATTGGCCAGTCAGTCAATGTGTTGGTTTGTTAACATTCAGTTGGCCAGTTAGTCAATGTGTTGGTCAGTTAGCAATCAGTCGGCCAGTCAGTCAATGTGTTGGTCCATTAGCAATCAGTTGGCTAGTCAGTCAATGTGTTGGTCAGTTAGCAATTAGTTGGCCAGTTTGTCAATGTGTTGTTCATTTAACATTTAATTTGCCAGTCAGTCAGTGTGTTGGTCAGTTATAATTTAATTGGCCAGTCAGTCAATGTTTTGGTCAGTTAACATTTAATTGGCCAGTCAGTCAGTGTGTTGGTCAGTTAACATTTAATTGGCCAGTCAGTCAGTGTGTTGGTCAGTTAACATTTAATTGGCCAGTCAGTCAATGTGTTGGTCAGTTAACATTTAATTGGTCAGTTGGTCAACATGTGGGTTGTCAGTGGGTTGGTCAGTTTGCAAAGCATTCACAGATGAGCTAGGTACTTAGAGAGAAAAACACATGATGTGAGCCTATATTTATACTCTGATGTGAATATCTTGGTCTCATCTTGTTCACTGTAACTTTTTTTGTAAGGAAATTAATTGTATCAAATCTTAAAGCATCTTTTGTTAATTTTTTTCTGCTACAGAGAATTGATTCGGTCATCTATTGAATGTGATGGTATTATATAGCTTCTATTTATAACCGATACTATTGAATTTTGTACACTTTTGGAAGTTTATCTGTTTGAAAAAAAAATAAAAAAGCTATATATATATTGCCATTGATTAATATTGCCTGATGTTTGCAACTGCAAAATGTTAATTTCTTGTGTTACAACTTAACTTTTTCATTTGATTCAGTTTAATTGACTGTTAACTTTAATACAACTTTTAATAAGTATAACAGTAATAAGTATTAAATAATGGAATCCATACCAGACACCTAGGAGGCTCCCTTGTACAGATGTGGTCTTTTAGTTAATCTTTTGGTGGTCCTGCCAGAAATTTGATAATCACTGAAATTTTACATTTTATGGTATCAGATGGTTATAAAAACAAAATACTGACTATGTATCAGTTTACAATAAATGAACACAACTTAGGGGAATTTTTGATACAATATATCAGATAATACTTGATAAATGTGCATCCTATGTATCCAAGTGAACTGAAACATGTGGTGTGAAGTTCTCCCAGTATCTTCCTGGTCACATTAACTGTTTGTTTCTATATTCATGATAATTATGCCAACAGGGAAAGTGACTTTAAAAATGGTTCATCTTGTTGATCAGAATCTACATCATGTGCACATGGATGTATCCTGTTTACGAGTGACTTCGTAATATTATTTTCTTTTGGGTAAAAGTTGGAGACACTCCTGTTAGTGGTGTTTACAGCTGTCAGAAGTACTGAGTGGTACACGGAGTTGGGGGAACTTTGAAAACATTATCTAAGGAATGTTTGATAAAAGAACATGATAATTGTGACGATTGTTTTTGGATGAAATGTTCTGTTACAGTTGCTTGGATAATTGATTGTGACCACAAATTTATTTTAAAGCTATTTTGTGGTAATTTGAATTAAGCCATTTGAGAGTCAGTTACGTGAAAAGTAGAATTATTTTAAGTTTTTTTAATTTAATTGAGACAATTTTGATGAGAGGATATACTTGTGCTTTGTATTTGTATCACTCTACTAATTGTTTTATAAAACTTCTCTATACGTAAAACTAAATCTAATTAGTCACAATTTGATGAAAGTAGCTGTGACTCCACTATGAATTTATTTCATTACAATAAACATGGATTTGTGAAAATTGGCAGATATAAGGCCTATCATTTACCCAGCGTTGGAGTTTTGGACACAGGAACATTGGTAGGTACCATAGATACTAACTTATTCATGTATGAATGTCAAATTTTTGTTTTCTCAGGTCCAGGTTGGACTGTTGTTGTTTCTGCAGCAACAAGTTTTAAGTTTTTTCAAGATGTTCAACTTTCCTCCATGAAGTTATTCATACATAAAATCAGTGAACGAATCTTTGTATGTGTATAATTTATATATATATATATTTGTTGTTCAATAGTTTTGTTGGATGGCTGGTTTTAAATGAGCAAATTACTGTTAAAATGGAGTATAATTGTTTTTTACTTACTTTGGATCTAAGATAAACAGTCTACTTCTTGTTTTTTCATTTGAATTTTGACAATTTTATGTGTAAATTTTTTATCCTAGTTATGGGTTAAATTTTCATGTACAAAGTCATTCTTTGTTTTTCCTTGCAGTTTAAACTGGAGTCACTATATATCACTTATAGATTATTGCCTTTAATGTAATGAAACATTCTGTTTAGATACATAGTATTAGAAATAGGTACTTTGTGATGGGTCCGTATATTATTATGAAAATTTTATAATTATTGTTAGGGGTCTTCATGTTAAATTATGGATTCTGACTAGTAAACGCAAGCCTAAGCCCCTCATTGCTGTTAGTTTGAATCACTCCTGGAAAGTTCACATGCGAGGAAGCTTACAGAAGGTCGATGGTTTTACTTAGGTTACGCCGGAGGTAACCTTCACCATTAAAGTTGGAAGTCACCAAATGACCCTGACCTTTAACCCCAGTAAAAAAATTGTATAATCAGGAATAATTAATATTATAAACTTACGCATATGCACAATGGTGAGATGATTTGAAAAAAAATTTGTGAAGCAGACGTCCATTTTTCACAATGGGAGAACTTATGTTTACAATAATAACGAGGAAAGTGTCTGTAGCTGAATTTTTTTATTTAGATTGCTGGTATAAATACACATGATACTCAATTTATTACCAATTACTAATTATTGAACTCCACCCATGAAAATACACTTCATGGATTTATCCTAGATGTCATGGGCAGATAATTTTAAGGTGATTTCCCTGTTATAAATATATACATATTCAGTATGAGTATAGGAGTGGTGATCACACACGATTAATTGCATTGGTACGAAAGTGTTACAATTTATACATCCAAACTTAGAAATTTATGTACCAATATTGCATAGTTGCGTTACTAAGTTATGTGCTATGTTTTAGTGCATTGCTTCTAAACAAGGTTAATTTATTCATGATAGAAACATCTATGTTTGTATTTAAAAACGTATGTTTGTGCCAATGAAATGACAAGTATTTAACACATTTCTGAATTTTGAAAACATCTTATTTTTTCTTCTTACTATGAATGATTGTTGTAAGGCAAAAAAATAAACACCTAATTTCTCCTAACATCCTCCATTAAGGATCGGTTTGTCTGCAGAACGGTATTTGAATATTTACTTTTTTTATAGTTAATAAGAAAATGAAAATATTGGCAAGAAAATAATTCACAGACTGATAAAAAGTTCAGGATCAGCAGAATATTTATGGTCAGTCAGGTTAGACCTAAAAAATAGCTTGTTTCCGCTACCCTAACTGACCCTATTTTTTGCCACGGACCCTCTAATTTTTTTTTTATCAAATTATAGTTTTGCAAAATAAAAATTTTGTCAGTCATATTCTGGAATAAAAATAATAAAAAAAAATAAATCCCTACCTACCGACCCTGTTTTTTACAGAAACAAGCTATTTTTTTTTAGGCCTTAGTTGAAACTGGGAACATTTTTATATATGCCAAATATGGCACCAAGCTTCCCCTGTAAAATCTAAGGTGACTTTGATATTCTAGTACTTGAAATAGTAACTCCTCACTGTCTCAATGTTTACCATACAACACTATGTGTGTATGTAACAACAAATTCTGCTTTATGTTGCTTGATTTATTTGTTTCAAACTGTTATAAACACTTACATAATCCAACATGTTTGTTGTTTGTATAAAGATTTGATGAGACAGTTATTTACCTGATATTTGGTACAATGTGTGACAATCTGTGTTTGTTATAATCTGTGTACAAGATTAGTTTTGTATTAAATCATCTACTCCAATTAACTCTCAATCAAGACAAAAATTGCTTCATTTTCACTCAAGATGATAATATGTCCAGTTGTAGACAATGTATTCTCAAATTGAAAGTAAGTCATTAATGTCATTTGTCAGTAAATATTTATACTACAAAATGTCACTCTTTTCCATTTCAAAATCTGCAGAGGATTGGAATGTTTTTTGCTTATATTTATTATACATAATGAAAACCAGGAACCTTTGTAGGACTAAAAGCTGTATTTTGGCCATACAGAAAAAATTTGGCTTCAGTACACTGTCTTTGTTACAGGGAATTCATCGTGTAAGTTATCATACCATGTTTTTATGTTTGATATTCGAACATAAACTCTGTATTTTATTTATTCTGAAACCTGTTTGTTATTAAGGGAGGCAACTGTATTTTTGTTTCCAGTATGCAAGGGAGACAACAAAGATAGAAATCGCTTTAAAAAAAAATCTGTATTTTGGTTATATTATTCTGTAATGCTGGTATTTCATCATAGCTCAGTTACTTGAAATATTTAGAATTGATTGCCTGTATATTTATGTTTGTTGCTTCATTTATTTACAATTAAATGGTATTTATATTGTACAATAAATATTGGTATATTAACTTTATTGTATAAATTTGAAGATAAATTTGAACTGAATGACTGAAAGCATTGATTTTATCGCAAAGTGTAAAACGTTTAACTTTGTGACTTTACAGAATATTTGAAGCCACATAATATGTTAAGATAAATAAAGACTGGTAACACTGGTCTATCATTCCACAATCTCCAGAGAGTTTAATGTTACAATGTGTCTGGTAATTGTTGAAGATTATTTAAGAATTTTTACTTTGATATGTTGATGTATCGAAATTCCTTATTTCTGGGGTGACACGACCATATCCATGTACACTGAACAAACAGATATTTAGAGAATTACTCTCACAACAGGAAGTCTGTATTTGAATTTGGCTGGATTAACATTTTTAATGGCAATAAAAGTAAAATATTTTTCCCAGAGCTCCAAATTTGTACAAATTATATTCAGTTGTATTGTATGACATTAAAAGTTTTGGCAGTTTTTTTTTTTTTGGTGGGTTAAGTTGGTTAAGTTAAAATAGGTTCATATACGTGTTATAAATTGTTGCCATAAAATTTATGTACTTAATTAAATTTTGTGTTTTACAGTTTACTTATAATATTCAACAGGTAACAAAAAGATCATAATATAAGAGTCACATCTTTATTTCTTTACACTAGGGCAAATGCTTGTTATGGTCATTATTTATGTTACAGTTCCTATTAGTGCATTGAATTTCTGGTCATCATTTATTTTAAGCAATAAAAATGTAGAAACTTAAACCCCTACGCATCTGTTCGTATATTTTGTTTGAGTACTCACACTAGGGTATGTCAAGTAAGATGGCCTACAATACATAGGAAGGTATTTCTCATTATTTCATTGATTATGTACTGTACCTTGGTCTGTCTTTTATATGATAGTCTGTAATGTTTGGAAATCATTCACTATGTCTACAACTTGTCAAGCACACAAGTTGTATTATTCAATATTTGTATATAATTTATCTACATTATGTCCACATTAGAATAAATATTACTGCATACATGAGGTTGGTTATTAAAGTTGCATTTCAACCATTTTAACTTTAATATGTACTGTAATTTCCTGAGTGGTTACGGCCTCTGACTAGTAATAACCAGCCCCTCACTACAGTGAGTTCGAATCCCACCTGGGACCATATTTCTCACGTGAAACTGGCTTGCGGAAGGTCAGAAAGTTGCCAAACAACCCTGGCTGTTGGTGTGACATTAAACTCCAATGTAACTTCCTGAAATTTCTGTCTGTTTTTTTTCCCTCAATCTACATTTAAATTGTAAATAATAACTTAATTGATTCATTTTTTTACTCTTAATAATTAACTTGGTTATAAAATTACTTACATTTAATAGAGAACCTTGTATAAAATAACCTATAAATTATGATAGTGGTTAATCTTACTTAACATTTATATTTAAAATACTTTTCACCTCAAATAAAATCTAATTTTGGAAAAAAAAATATCATGGATTTCAAGAAGTGTTGCGATTTTTGTACTTCACAAGTTTTATGAAGATCCATGACCTTTGTAAAGCAATGAAGGCATCAATCAGGGTACAATTGTTTGATAATTTATGGACTGTGTCATCCTGGTCGTGGATTATATATTAAACACTCCTCTTGATTTTTATAAATCAAATGTCAAACATTTGAAGGTTGTCTTTTATTATTCCGGTATGTCTTGTTAAATGAAGTTTTACCAATTATGATAAATTCAACAGTGTTATTAAAAGCCAAAGGATCAGTCAATAGTCTTTATCAATATATACAGCTCTAATCATTTTGTATTTAAAATTAAATATTTAAGGGGGGGGTATAGCATGGAAAGGGAGTCAATATTTTTATTACGATAATACACCGACTATTTGATCTTCATTGCTTTCATTTAATCTTGATTGAAAATGAAGATAGCAAGGTTGGAAGAGTGTACTGAATGTTAGAATTACATTAAAGTCTACATTTATGCAATTATCTGGAATAACAAAGTGTTTAAGTGCTATAGTGTGTGACCAAGGGACACTTCTTGTTATGGAATGTATTACGGTGGTATCTACTGTAGGGACATACAATGCCCATATTGTCAACAGTGTGACAGATTCTCTTGAGGCAATTCTTTTCACAATTATCCCATTGTTAAACAACAAGAATTCAGACTTTTGATGGCTGTTTAACTCAGCAAGCATATATTTAAACCCTAATATAGGAAATTATTATTGGTTGTGTGTGATCTCTGGTACATGCTTCAGTCGTTAAGATGAATTAACGGAATGTCTTAGATGGTGGCGTACTCTATCTACGTGATATGATAACGTTTAGATATTTTCTAGTTTGCTTTGACTTTTTAAGTAATCATTTTTGACAGAATGTTAACTTTCTTCAATCTTAGTATAATACTTGGTTGGAATATATCTGTCATATGTTAAAACCTTGGATTGTTATTTTAGAGTGTTTCCATTAGAGGAATCATTTTGATGTATATACTGGCATTTTGAGTGCTTTTAGGGGTAAAAGGGTTTTTATGTATGACGTTACGCCTTTGCGTATTATATCTAAGCTTCACAGAGTTGCTTGAAGTCACTGTAAAAGTTTGTTTTATATCATACATTGATTTTAAAAAAGTGAAATTTTCAACTTTCATCAAAAAGGATGGTTAGTGAGATGGTAATAGTCAGACTTTGTAATTTAATTGTAAATTACGTCTATATTTGAAAAGAAACAGTTACGCTCTTGCTGTTACAGATTATAGACAAGATACGGTCGTTAAACTGGTTGTTGTGATCGTGGAACATGAAACTTTTTTACCTGACGTATGTATGTGGTGTTTACATAGGTTTTACGTGAATATTTGATACCTTGATTATTATACTGGTTTGACAAGTCAGAAAAATTAGGCAGGTCTTCAAGAAAAGGGACCACGTCATGTCTTAATTGGAATTTATTTTGATTGGAGGAAAGTTATTTGCTGATCATAATGTATCATAATCCACTGAAGAGAAAGTACGCTCCGAAGCCACCTATACAAGCGTCTAGTCAGGTACGTAGAATATCACGCTGACATTTATTGTGTAGTTGTTGGCGCTGTGAATATCGACTTTGATGACACATTTTCTGATAATACTTCAAAGATGATAAATTCATAAGAGATTATTTTTGATGTTATCTGATTTTTGGTATGCCATTGTCTGATCGATTGTTAGAGAATGAATTTATAGTTTAGTCATTAAATTATTTCCACTGGATGGAAAAATGATGAAAATTCAATTGTATGATGAATGATTGTACCTTTAGGCTGACCAAAAAATTAGGTAACAGAATTATGTTAAAAGCATTTGAAAGCACTGAAAGATTTTCCCAAAATATATTGACCTTTATTTTGTGTTAGTATTTTTTCTGATAGGGAATGTAACTATTTTTTTAAAGCAGCAAAAATAAGGAAATGTTTCTCATCCAGTGAAGTGTAAATATTTTTTGAGTGTTCACATATTGTGTTGAATTCATGAGAATCAATATTTTCATTTCTGTTTAATTTCACCAGATTACATTTATATTATGTGTCTGAACGTAACAAATTCAATGACAAAATCTCTTAAAAATGCGAGGTCTTAATTTTACACGAATAGTTCTGTATATAAATTACAGCCCTTTTTACTCTAACATTAAGAATCTTACGGTAATTTTCTTAAGTGATTATTGGTTTGATACGGTAAATGATTGATTTCTGACTGAATTTAAATATTTATATATTAAATAAATGTCATTGAATTGGAAATCAGTATTGATTATATTTGTAGAAATTTTTATTTTGTTTCTTTGTTATGATTCTTTGTTATTAAAAAGTTTTTTCTTTGACTCTGAAAAAAATGACAATATTAGTTTTAGCATGTTCAAGTTGGTATCTTTCACTGTGATAAAGGGGAGTAAATCTTGTTAATTGTTAACGGTTTTGATAGGTGTCTTATATCAATTCATTTATTGTATAACACTTATCATCCTGCTGAGACTCGGTCTTCATTCTATGCAGGAGAACTACAGCTTAAAAACTTATGTGTAAATAGATTATATATTCAATGTCAAGAGATTTATATTGAAAATGATAATAACTGAGAAGTATTTGAACAATTTCATATTAAGAAATGATTCTTTGACCCAGACACAGAGCTTAGTGAGTACAAGCCAATTATATGTTTCCATATAAGGTATGAACATTTATTTATTCCACTTAATGTTTGATAGTTCAGATGGTTATAGTGTGCTGCACAATTTATGTGCTTATAAAATGCAAGTATGCAGTTTTTTGTGGTATGTTTATACTGGTAACTAAGTGTATGTTTATTTGGATGTGAAGTTTAAACATCAGTCATGATTCTTTTTCATCCCATGTTATGAGTCATAAATGCTGTCTGCTTGGAGGCATAAGGTCTTTTTGTTAGAAATTCTCATTTAAATAAAGTACTGGAAATGGCCCTGATTGATCAATGAAGTTAATTCGTATCTTATTGTCCTATTTCTGTCTTACAGTGTCTTTTGTCCAGATTCTGTCTTACAATGGTAATTGTCTGGTTTCAGTCTTACAATAGTAATTGTCTGGTTTCAGTCTTACAATAGTAATTGTCTGGTCTCAGTCTTACAGTAGTAATTGTCTGGTCTCAGTCTTACAATGGTAATTGTCTGGTTTCAGTCTTACAATGGTAATTGTCTGGTCTCAGTCTTACAATGGTAATTGTCTGGTCTCGGTCTTACAGTAGTAATTGTCTGGTCTCAGTCTTAAAATGGTAATTGTCTGGTCTCAGTCTTACAGTAGTAATTGTCTGGTCTCAGTCTTAAAATGGTAATTGTCTGGTCTCAGTCTTAAAATGGTAATTGTCTGGTCTCAGTCTTAAAATGGTAATTGTCTGGTTTCTGTCATACAGTGTAAATTGTTTTGTTTCTGCTTATATATGGTGTCAGTTATCTGGTTTCTATCTTTCAGTGTCAATTATCCAGTTTCTGTCGTACAGCAGCAATTGTCCAGTTTCTGTCTTAATTGTTCAGTTTCTGTCTTAAGGTGTTAATTGTCCAGATTCTGTCTTACAGTGTCAATTGTCCACTTTCTGTCTTATTGTGTTAATTGTCCAGAGTCTGTCTTACAGTGTCAATTGTTTGGTTTCTGTTATATACAGGGCTGCCAATTTTCCGCGGATTTTCGGAATTCCGCGGATTTAATCTTCACGGGGTCGTTTTTGTGATCGATGTAAATCCGTTGAGAATTTTTAAGGGGGGGGTAGGGGGGGGGCCTACAGACGCGAGACAACAACGATAAAATATTGTTTGATATTACTTTATTATCATATTACTAATCAGCGTTCCATTCAGCACCAACCAATGAACTGGCAGCATTCCCATTTACGCAAAAAACATGCATAATCATGTGAAGATATGAATATGCATGCAATATTTTACTGAACTCTGCATGCATGCACCCAAATTAAACCTCCTTTAATCACAAATGTATAAATTATCAAAAACAATCGGCGACTCTTTCTAAAATGATTTCAACAATATAAACAATGCGCAGACGCTTGCATTGCATAGTTCCCGGTGCAGAGCGGTACATTGGAAGATTTCTGCTCTGAACTTAGAAAAGTTCAGTCAAAGCAGCGGTCATTATCAAAGAAAAAAAATGGTATATTATCAGGAAATGCACACAAATTATTTATGATATCGGTGTAGAATGGTGTTTATTATCGCCAATTACACTCTAGTAGTCGCATGAATCGCGAACTTGTTTTGAATTCTAATGTTTATTATATTTGAACCAATCTGGTCCCGTCTCCCAATATCAACAAATATTGATACACTGCAAAGGGTCAGTTTGTTAATTTAGTCCCGAAATATGACTTAACTAGAAACAGATCACCGTAAATTATGCATTAATAGCTGCAATAGTGCATGAAATGATGAAAATATGTTGCATTTCCTCATGTCAAAAAATCGCTTAAAATTAGCATTAATACAGCAAATTTCAGATCACTTTATACAAATAAGCACCATGAGAACGTAATTGTGAGTATTTTATTGGAAATTTCTTATTCACTCCCAAAGTCGCCTGTTAATTTTCGTTTGAAAAGGTCGCGGTAACTGGTGACAATTCGTGTATACTTCTATAGTAAAAAATTGTTATGTATCCAAGTTTTCCTCCAATGTACCCATATTTTTCACAACATGTGGGTAAATGTACCCAGGTTTAAAAAATCATTGGAAATGCTGAATTTAATGAACATTAAAAGGTGCCATTTTGTCAGGAAATTCATTTTAAACCAGTCTGAAAAGCTGAAATACTAGGAGCTTCCGGGGGCTTCGCCACTTGGTCCACCATCAGGGCTCTGCCCTGGACCTGCAGCGGACCTATGCGGCCCCCTTGACCCGCGGTAAATTTTCCTCTTTTTCATTTTCTCTGTCAGCAGTCCTGGTATATAGTGTCAATGGTCCAATTTTCATCTTATGGCGTCAATAGTGTCCAGTTTATATCTTAGAGTGTCAATTATCTGGTTTCTATTTTACAATTGTCCTGTTTCTGTCTTATGATGTCATTTGTGTTAATTGTCCAGTTTCTGTCTTAATTGTCCAATTTTTGTCTTATGGTGTTAATTCTCCGGTTTCTGTCTTACAGTGATAATTGTTGGTTTCTGTTTTACATTATCAGTTGTCTGGTTTCTGTTTTACATTATCAATTATCTGGTTTCTGTTTTACATTATCAATTTTCTCTCATCTTGTACTTATTTCAGAACATTGTCATGTTCAGATATGTTGTGGTTGCTTTTAAGTTCATACCACAGTAACTTATCCTCTTAAATGTATAAATCAAGTCTCAAGAATATATGTAAAACGCACATAGCATTCATACTGCACCATTTTTATGAATGTATGTGCGTCATGTTCTAAATAAATACAGTATTCATATATTTATATTTGAAGTATAAATAAATAAATATAAACAATTGTTCTTATTGAAAAGAAACTATCTTGTTACAGAAGTGGATGTCTTCATTATATAGTTAACTTTTGTTAAATCACTATCATAAATCCTATGTCTGTATTGTTACATTCATTTTTATCGTCTTAATGGCAAAATTAGGAGATCTAAAAGAATGACTGACGGCAATTATTGAAAAAACCTTTTTTGTGTTGTGTAAAAATTGCACTTACCTAACAAAAGTCATAATTGGATGTTTATTGTTAATCTGGGTTTTTTATGTTTGAAATTGTTGTGTTTTCATTGTTTGTAAATTTTTCAATGTTTTAAACTATGCTGTAAGTATGCAGTTTTGTTTGAATATATTTGTTAAACTTCCACATTTCTGGACATTCGTTTCAGTTTAGGATTTGAAATGGCAGATGTATGATTTGTAGTAACAGTTATAGAACAATAATGAAAATAAATGGAATTTAACATCACATAATTGAATTAGAATTGACTTTTTTTCCTGGTTGCTGGATATCATAGTATTATATCATGCTTTGATCTGTAAATCTTAACAAAGTATTTTGATACCAGAAATATAAAAAAAGTTAGAGATGCAATATTTATAGGATGTGATTCACATAACTTTAAGTATTTTGTAAATAAGGTGTGAAATAATTGAACGGTGAAAACAGATTTGTATTAATGTGATGTTGATATTAAATTTCATGTGATTAGAATTTTATTTGTGGTGTGATACAATTTGGATCATTTGTAATAAAGCATAAATTACAAAAAAATGGATATTATCTATCTGTGATTTTAATATAATTATAGAAGATGGTGAATGGTTATATAAGTGTCTTGTACTTACTTATATTCATGTTCTATTATATGCATAATGATGAGTTATAAATGAAAATATATGAAAATGCCATTTCGTAGAAGCAGATCATATTCAGTTTTTGAAGCTACAAAGGTTTGTATGACAGAATTATAAACATATATCTACAATGTACTTATTGTATTCAATGAATTTTTATGCTTGAGAGCTTCATTTTGATTGGCTTGACCATTTTTGCGATGATGTCTCCTGTGAAGCCATTGGACGACTGCATACTGTAATGTATGTTAGGGAATGAATTTGAGTTGAAATTGCATTTTTTACATTTGCAGATAAATTAATTAGTTAAATCAATTACTGAAGTGGTCAGCGGCAGTAATTGATGGTTCTATTGTCACAATTCTGACTTGTCATTGGTCAGAGCCTTGTCTGAACTAACCAATCCGCTTCAGTTTTGAGATTTTGCTCAGAATTTCAGACAGGGTGAATTCATCCCAAAATCAAAGAGTAATGTCCTATGCTGTATGATACATGTATGTGTGTGTGGAAACTTTCAGTGTGTTGAGTTTTAGCTCACCTGAGCACTATGTACACAATGACCTATAGTGATCAGTTACTATCCGATATTTGCCGTCTATACACAGTGGGGTTAACACTCTTGAGGTCACATTTTTTAGCTCACCTGAGCACAAAGTGCTCAGAGTGAGATATACTGATGGGTCTATGTCCGGCATCCGGCGTCATGATTTGTGCGGTGTTGGCATTCACCTTGTAAACAGTCTAGAGATCACATTTTTGGTCAAAGGGTTATGTAAATTGGTCAGTGGCTTTGTCTTGATGATATTTCAGAGTATTTCGAAAACGGGCTATGTAGGGTCATTAACTAGGTCACTGAGTCATATCACTGGAAAACCTTGTGAACACTCTATTGGTCAGTTTTGATTGAATCATCAAACCTTGTCAGAATGTTTATCTTAACGATATCTTTGACATGATTGAACATGGTCATCTAGGGTCAAAAACTAGGTCACCAGGTCAAGTCACTGGAAAACCTTGTTAACACTCCAGAGGTCACAGTTTTGCTCTTCCCCAAACCTTGTATTAATGATATCTTGAACAGGTGTGAACATGGGTCAACTCGGGTGAAAAACTAGGTCACCAAGTCAAATCACTGGAACACCTTAAGAACTGAAATCTCAACTGAGGTGAGTGAAGAAAGGGCCATCATGGCCATCTTGTTTCTTATCCTGTTCAAAGTCTCTAAAAATGGTTGTGTTTCAGTGTCCCATAATTGCTTATAACTGATGCTCTGCTTCTTGTTTTAAGTGTCTAGATAATTGGATGGTCCATTTAAAGTTTCCTGGAATCATGTGTCACAATTTAGATCTGTTTGCTTTTTTATCTTTATATATATGGGGCTGTTAACGGTATGCTGTATAATTGTTCTATTTCCTGCTATAACTCATTTACGTTATTGTAAAAGATATAAATTATGATTCATGTAAAACCAATCATGCTCTTATAAGTGTCAGATGTTCTGTTTTTTTTAGATGAACCTTAAAAATCAATTATGAATTACTTTGTTGTGTTCTTGTAGCTTTCACCGCATTACTAATTGTATGGAAATAATTGTTAATTGTTTAATGTTATATTGAAACTTAGCATTGAATAATACTAAATTTTAGTTTATTTGCTTACATTGTCAATGTTTGCATACTAATATGTTGATTGTGGATGTTCAATACTTAACAAGTGTTATAAGATGTACAAATATTGATATAACGAGAATGGGTGATTAAGTTAGGATAAACCAGCTTAATTCTATTGTGATGGATAGAAATGATTTAAATTGTTTATGAGCATATGAACATATAAATGTTTTTTCGTATATTTCACATAATGAAAAATAGAATTTAGGCTTTGTTGAAATTGAAGCCCTGTAATTTGTTTGTGCATTGAACATTCTTTAAGCATTTCTTTTACTTACTTTTGATGGAAATCTTGATGGGATTAAAAACAAGAAAAATGATTGGCCTTAAAGCAAACTGTATTGCAAACATTCTGAAGAACCAGTCTGAACAATTTGTCTAGTTTTAAGACTGCTTTTCCTAGATGCGTGGTGCAAATTGAAGGATTCGTTGGATTATTTACCATTCGATTAAGTAAAATATTTTTTATTGGAACATAATCCTAACAAATAGGTTATGTGTTAGTGGGACTATTTACAGTGAAGTTTATCAGACTGATTATAGACTTTAATTGATATGTAATTCATGATATATAGATGTGTATGATTAATAGATTGAGTTTGTTGATTTAACTTTCGTACTGTATATGTAATTCAGGATTAAAATTGTGATTTCTCTAAGCTCGTGTGTTGAAATGTAAATCTACTGATATTCATATCAGTGTGAATGTTTTATTTATATCACCACCGTGAAGAGATAAATATGGTTGAAAAAAAAACTAGTTCACATAGATATGTCTACTAACAATTGTCATTTATCACCTTCATGAGGATACTGTTATTTTAGGAGGATGATCATATGATATAAGATAGTGATCACAGTTGTTTCAAACATTGTACTGTGATAAATGACTGGATATGCACATTATTTTGTAATATCTACCAGTAATTCTTTGCTAAACTGATTTTTCTGGCAAATTCTCAATCAATTCGTCTTGAACATGCAGCTAACAGATGGGAAGTTTTTGCTATAAATTTAACTGTTTCACTTGTGCTGTTTAATGAATGGATTTATTTTCTTTAAAAAAAAATGCTGGCTCTTCTGTTCGTTTGATGTCGGTAATTGAAGTTGATTAGGACTTTTTGTACCATAGTATTGATACACATAGGCTTTGTGTAAATCTTTGCCTGAATGAAGGACCATACCTACATGCGGAGATAAGATAATGTTTTGAGCAGTTTTCATCTGAATACAATTTATTACTTCATTGGAATCAAACCAATTAAATCATTTGATAGTGTTTGTATAGCTATTGATATTGGGCTCTTAAAGACCCTTAAATCTGTCAGCAGTGATTGTGACAATTGAAGTCTTAGATTTTATGGAATATTTAGGTGAACTTGTATTAAAGATATGGAATAAATGTTAGAATTTACATTAAATGCTTTGATTTATCTGTTGGATTTAGAGCCATATCATGTGACTGGAGTTGGATATGATTACTTCTGTGACATCATGTCACTGTCCAGGAAGACGGGCCGTGCGTGGATACGACTTAAGTCATCACTAGCACGTGGTGTCGATTCTGATGATCATTTAATGCATTCAATGCCTGATATTGAACGAATATTTATTCAGGGAAATTTTAAGAAAAGACGTCAATGGCAGTATGAGGTATCATGATATTACATTGTTTGTGTTTTTGTTTTATAATTGAAGTGTGCTATGTTGTAACTAAGTTATACTGTGATAAATATCTCTGATCTTATTGTGTGATAGATTTATATAATTTATGATATTAGAGTTTCTTAAATTAAAAACCTTTACAATACAGTAGTACTGTTAGTGACTTAAGTCTCTTGTAATGATCAGAGATTAACTTTTAATCACAACATAATACAGCTGATTCCTTACTATGACCTTGTATGACTAAAGTCTGATTGTTTTTGTAGCTTGATCTTTAGCTTCCCAAAACTTGGAAAACATACATCAGTCTGCCTGTACATGATTTCTCTGTCTGTTCCTGGTCTGTTAAGGTGCGTCAGTCTGTCCTTTGTCTGTTTGCCTGTTCATACTCAGTCCATCTGTCTTTTCATTGTCCATTAGTCTGTTAATGGTCTATCTGTTTGTTCATCTGTCTTTTCATTGTCCATTAGTCTGTTAATGGTCTGTCTGTTTGTTCATGGTGCATCAGTCTGTTCATGACCATCTGTTTGTTTATGGCCTGTTTGTTTGTTTCTGGACCATCTGTCTGCTTATGGCATGTTTGTTTGTTTGTGGACCATCTGTCTGCTTATGGCCTGTTTGTCTGTTTGTTGACCATCTGTCTGTTTATGGCTTGTTTGTCTGTTTGTGGTCCATCTGTCTGTTTATGGCTTGTTTGTCTGTTTATGGTCCATCTGTCTGTTTATGGCTTGTTTGTCTGTTTGTGGTCCATCTGTCTGTTTGTTCATGATCTGTCTGTTGTTACACAACATTCCATAATACAAAAAATCACTAACTCTGATACTGTAACTTAATGATCCATGTATAATTCCTTGCATAATTTTAGAGTTAACATACTAGGTTACTGCCTTCCTCATATCTATTAAATGTTTATTAACATCATCTTATGTACATGGCCTCAAGTCTTCAGATGTTGGTGAATTTGATGTTGGACATGATTGCTGAATTTATGGTTCAGGAATTATTTTAAAAGGCTGTAGAGTACATTCTTATTATCATACAATATTCATATTGATGTGTAATATAAATGTTCCTATAAATCTTGGACTATTTTGATAACAGGCATGAATGCCACCATTATCTCAACTTTACGGCTTTTGACATTGTTGAACTCCCCATTTTACATGTTGTGAATTCATACCTGGCCATGTTTCTTAACTGACTGTCTTAAAAGATCTCCTTTAATCATAGATTAATGTATAATTGATTCCTAACATAGTTTTACGTGTAAGATGTTCTGTATTTCTCAATGTAGCTGAGAGTTATTCCCCTTTATATTTAGCAGAAATGTTATTTTACTCCTTTTTATGAGTTATCACTTCTTGTTACACTCAGTTTCAATCTTTACAATGTTCTAATCCTCTTGTCTTTTCATGCTTGTCGTATGAAGCCACGAAGGGACCTGGAGCCCTTCTCAGTATCATACTGTAATTACCAATATCTTAAACAACTTTATTACTATACATTAAATTAATGATTAATATGTTTGCAAGCCAACTTATTGTTGTTGTTTATAAACATGTTTTGATATTTGAATTTACAGGATTATTGAAGTGTTTATGATGAGTCTTGAATTTTCACTTGTCTTGAAAATTGGTTGGGGCTTTATATGGGAGAGGGGCGTTTATTAGGAAATTAATATGGTTTAATACAATTAGTAACCTCAATTAGCTTACTGAAGACTTCAATTATAATGATATGCTATATGAATCATTAAACACTAATAATACTTCAAAAATCATACAAATGATTGAAAGAAATGGACTAATTTTCCTCAATATAAAGGCGAGTTATGTACATCAAAAACAGTTCATGGTCTGATTTCTAACATTGTATTTGACCCAATAACTTGAAAAGAAACTCTATGACCTGTCAATCATATTGTAAAAATTGTTTGTCAATGTTACCTTAGTCCAAATATTTTACAAGGCATATTCTTTCCAACATAAAACCCAGAAAAACTTTCTTTGATATCTTTGGTATTTGATAGATATGATGTTGTATCCACCCTCTGATTGATCCAGTTCTTTGATACTGACATATCATTGTATACTTACCTTATGTCTGTATTTATTACTTGATGATGATGAATAATGATAAGCAATGAATGTAATTTCGATGAGATCAAATAAATTGAACTATAATATGTTCCTTTATCAAATTTTCTGTGGTTCAAGTACATCTTGACACTCTATATTTCATTGTGTATTTATTATTTCAATACGTAGAAGTATAATAATATTTTTTTTCATCCAAATGTTTGTCAGATCTTATTTTAATTGACTTTGGTAACTTGCTGTCTAGAGAGGACCTGAACCATTTATGTAGATCTGACCCAGTTTACACTGTGAAATAGTGGACTGAATTTGTCATTTGAATTATTATTTATCAAAACTTAGATTGGAATTTTTTCCTTGTTTAAACACACTTGTTATTGTATTGTTTCAGCAGATCCCAGTGTGACTCAGAAGATAATAGGTTTTTAATTGTCAAGTTTTACTGACATCTCTTAAAGTATATTTGAACGCCTTTCACAAGAATGTTAGTTATGATAAATCAAGTGTTTCTGGAGTTGTGCTGTATGTAAAATATACAGTTATAATCTGTCACGTTACAAAAATAGCTATTTTATCATGTCCCAATTAGTTTGTCAATTAATGAGTAAGTGTCTAGTCTGTCTAATGACTTGGTGTGAACAGTAAACTACATACACAATTATCATAGTATCATGAAATATCTTGTTTTTTTTAAATTTGACTATAAACAGCTCACTTGTAATAATCATTGTATTATATAGACATGATGTGTGTATTAATTGACTTACTGTCATCTAACACATCTTCATGTGACCCATTTCTGGATGTCTGGATCATGGCTGTGACTAAATATATACTTTTTGTCAAAGGAGAAATTTTCAATGTTGTTATATATATATATATTTTATCAAGATCAAATGGCTTCAGTTTTAGATCTCATAGAAGGACGAGCTTAATATTCAGATTTTTTGTACCATTATTTTTTCTGACAGTTGTGTTGAATACGTCTTGTATGTTTCAGTGTTAACATCTAAGTTCATGATTGCAATTATAACTTTTTTCAAGTGACATAATTGTGGTAAAGTGTGAGCGTCTCATTTTTGTCCATTGAACTGAAAGGATTGAAGGATTAAAATTTTTCAATTACTTAATTTGAACCTTTGTTGATAATTAGTCTTCTCGTTACCTTGATTGTGAAGGGGGGAAATATCTCAGCTGTAAGCTCGAAATTAGTATGAGGTCCAATACCGACCTCTCTGAATTAGTAAATTATGCTCTCAACTGTAATGGGACCACAAAACACAGAGTTTGTTATGTATTATGAAATAATTTCAACGTTATTATGAATTGTCATGCTGTGTAATATTTGTGCTGTGATATTTTCAGGTTATTACTGGTATTTTAACACAATATGTGCAATTTTATCTTAAAAAGTCCTCAGTTGTGAGGCATTCATTTGACTGAATTATAGCCTTTATGGATTATAATGGTAACAATGTATTTTATCAGAAGTTTATGCTTAAACATAATTTTCATCTCAGTATTCTTAAATCTTGGCCTACATTATGCCTGCCCCTCAAGCTTGCCAAACCCCCCCCCCCCCAATTCCCCCTGTGTATACAATTAATACCTTAGCTGTCACTAGAATCTCTCGGGTCTGCCAGGATAATGTATATACATATATGTTTTCATTTCCATTAAAAAATAAACATTGCATATCCCTTAACAATTAATGTGTTCTTGGTGTTATATATGATGTATACTATAGTAGAAATATGAGCTACACAAAAATAATATGCACCTTATTTTGTATCATAATATGTTTTTACTGAAATGTGGGAGTGATATTACATATCTTTATGTCATAAACTTTATAATATAACTTACTGCTCATTGTATTTAATAGTATATCTTAAAAGTGTATTGGTTTGGTTATACACTGATAGTATTTATGCTTGACAGTCCTTGTTGGTAGTTTTTTCTCATAAAAACTTGATAGTTAAGATGAGCAATGTGATATTGTAAATTGCTTAATAAACCATTTATATTCCACACTATTGGATCTTAGGGCAATTTTCTTCAATAAATCGACCAAATTGTTGATATATATAAATTATTTGTTGATATAAAACACTGTTGTGACGAGATTTCTTCACATAAGCGGGTGGGGAAATGTATAAATGTTTAAATTGGACTTATACTCCAACATTGTTATCATACGAGGGGATTTTGTTTATGTTGACAGTGGGACGCTCTTAAACGTCCCTGGTTATGGCTACTGTATACTTGAAAACTTTCTATTGATGGTAGATTTAAGTATGAAAGGTTTACTTCGAGCACATATCTTTTTTCTATTGAAATACATAATCATAATTCTGACGAAGGTTTTAACATTGTACAGTGGGACAACTTCGTGGTTTATATTTAATAGGAAATAGTACAAAGTTATTTTCTCAATGTGTGTGCTTCAAATTTAAGTGTCCATATTAGTGTTTTTTAGATGTTATAGGAATGTAATTGGGATATATTATTGAGCAAGTGCTTTTTGTGGGAGTAATAATTGTTTCCTGTATTGTAGTACGAAACCTTGTGGTGTGAAAAATATGCAAGAAGTTGTCACATTTTTGCGCATAATTTGTCCTTTCCCTGGACCTACGTGCTAGAACTGTACAATTAATGCACTAATTTGATCGTACCACTGACTTCTTACATTTTGGTGGTTTTTCGTGCAGTTTTGTGGAAGTGGAATTTTGACATTATGGAATTTGGTTTTGGTTGCCATTATTGTACTTATGCGAACATTTGTGTCAATAGTGTCAATGATTGCTTGTCTGTTCTTACTGAAGTTTTAATTTTCTTTTACTGACGTAGTGAAAATATTGTTAAGCATAAAAAATGCGGAGATTATCCTTAAAGTTTCTTACCAAGGAAATGTATGAAATATTCAAGGTAATTTTTAGTTTGTTCTATTTTTTCTTCATTCCTTTTCTGTGATTTCTACACTTGGTCATCTTATAACAAGTCTCAGAAAATTGTGTTCTGATCTGTCTACTTTGGTTTGTTTAAGTAAATACTGATTTATTGTCATTTTTATAAATTTTCATTCTTCTCCGATATTGTTAGTTTTCAGTATTTTAAGTCCGAATTTGTGTGCAGTATCTTACGAGTGTATACTTTTATTGACATATGATAAGGCTTTAAAAGGAAAATTTCCCAGCTTTGTTTGTGAAGGGGACAGAGTATTTGCTATGTAAGTTCTTTATGGTTTGACATTTCTTTCAACTTGCCACTGTCCTGTGAAATATGTTGAGTCATTTAAATCAGGATGATGCAGGAAAATTGAAATCTTCACATTTGCTGTAGTATTTAATTTGGATAATACACCACATATTTGTATGTTGTGATCCCGCCATGACCACCTGACAATTGTGGGTCAAATATGGCATATATTTGTGCACTTGATTTGAAAGTGTTGAACAATCTGTTAAAAGTTGTTGTTAATTGGATTGTGACATTTTCTTCCAATGTCTGTCTTGTATTTTCAGAGAGATCAAGAAAGACGAGGTGTATCAGGGGAGAGCACTCCAGATGTTCTTTCCAAACCAGGATCTCTAAGTAATAGCACAGAAAAATGGACAAAGTCTGGGTCATTGAAACAGAAATCTACGAGGCGAAATCCTCTAAGTCTGTCTCACGAGGTATGTATCAAGTCTGAAAATTTCAGTTCTCCCAAGTGACAAATCCCTCACCCAGAAATTGGTAGAAGGGCCTCCGTGGTCAAGTGGTTATGGGTCCTGACTTGTAATCACTAGCCTCACTGCTGTTAGTTCGAATCCCATCCAGGATTAAAATTAACATTATGCGGAAGCTGTCCAGCTAGTGTACTGGAGGTCAGTGACTCTACCCAGATTTATTCCAGGGATCTTCCTCCACTGTTAGAGCTGGGAAGTCGTATGACCCTGGCTGTTGGTGCGACATGAAACCCCAGTGAAAAAAAAAATTGGTAGATTGCTCAACTATCTACATAGAGGTCACATGTTTGTGACCTGTATGAAGCTCATATTTTTTGCGTTACTACTGAACCTCAGATATTATAAAAAGTTCTTTGTCCTCCATTTCACATATGTGAGATGTTGGCAGCTTCTTATGGATGTAATGAAATAGGGCGTAGATGTTACTGCTTCATAAACCAGGAGCTCAGGTCAGGTCAACCCTTTACTGTATGTAACTGGTACATAACCACGAGCTGGTGTCAGGCCAACCCTTCACTGTATGTAACTGGTACATAACCATGAGCTGGTGTCAGGTCAATCCTTCACTGTATGTAACTGGTACATAACCATGAGCTGGTGTCAGGTCAATCCTTCACTGTATGTAACTGGTACATAACCATGAGCTGGTGTCAGGTCAACTCTTCTCTGCATGCTACTGGTACATAAACCGGGAACTCTGTCAGGTCAACCCTTTACTGCATGCTACTGGTACATAAACCAGGAACTCTGTGAGGTCAACCCTTCACTGTATGTCACTGGTACATAACCACGAGCTGGCGTCAGGTCAACCCTTTACTGGATGCTACTTGTACATAAACTGGGAACTCTGTCAAGTCAACCCTTCACTGCATGGGACTGAAATATTTTTTGACATTGGTATGAAAACTGATATGCACAAATGCACAAACTTTTCAGATACTTAAAAGTGTCTGTGTAAAAACTGCAAAACAGTTTTCGCACACTCTTTAAATTTATGTGAGGATTAAAAATGTTTGCATAAAATGAACACCTAGCTTTTTCTAATCTTGTAAACATTTTGTGTCTTGCAGCATGAATTTTATGTAAATTTTATGTAAAATGTTGTTGATAATATCACCCACACATTCTGAACCCTGGGAAACCTTCCCATGGTGTCTTCATTTAATTGTCAAATTGAAAGTTTTCATCTTGTAATATAATCCTTTGTCACCGTACATGGTTTAACTAGTGTATGATTTATTGATCCCAAGATCAGAATGTAGATCTATAGAATACTATCATTTCTTATCTGAATGATTTCACTGCGCTGGAATCCTCTGACACTTTAATCTTGTTTCATTTTAGTTGAGTGTTTGAATAAATGGTTTGGTAGCTGATAGGGTATTATATGTGTGCTCTTGTTGTTTTGGTGCTATGTGAGAATAGGAGATACCTTACCTTCTTAAACTGCTGTTTAAAATAATGTGCACACAAAAATGTAATAGAAATGGTAATTGTTTTTTTTTTTATGTGACATCACTGGGGCTTAGCACCATTTTTCAACAATTTTTCAGTTATATGCAGCGACCAGTTCACTTAACCAGTTTTCCTGGACTATATACTAACCAGTACTAACCTACCCTTTCACAAGGAGCCAGAAACTTCTCTACATGTGTAGGAAAATTGACATTATTAGCAAATTTTCATAGAAGGATATGACCTTCCGATACCGGGATTCGAACCCTTTGGTGCTCTGTGTGAATAGAAGATGCCTTACCTTCTTAAACTGCTGTTTAAAATAATGTCCACCCAAAAATGTAATAGAAATGGTGATTTAAGTCAAGAGTTTTGTTAAAAAGTGTGGTTATAATGGTCTATAACTACATAATTATAAGATACTGCATTCAGTGATTTATACTTTCTCATTTTAAGGTTATAATATACCCTTATTCTTATAGAATGTAATTATTTTAAAGGGTATATTATAACCTTAAAATGAAACTGGTCATGTTGATTGAAAACTTTTTTTAGTTGACTGAAAACTTGGAAAAAATAACAATTTCATATTGATCAACCACTGTCAATATGTCACTAATTACTTGTAACACTTACTGTCAAAGTTGAAGTATATAAATTGAGGCTGTAAATCTGCCATTTGTCAGTGTTGATGTTATCAGGCAGCCATCTTATATTAGGGGTTATGGTTGCGTCCCCTTATTGATGACTGGTGACAGTTGTCCCTGTTTCTCCATCAAGTATGTAATATGCCATCTAATATATTAGATTCTGAAGGATTTCATCATTAATTTTATTGTTTTCAACAAAGGAATCAGTTACAGATAGATTTGAGCTTGAAAGGATTTACAAAACTAACACTGTTCAAGTTTCCTGAAGATTTTGTAACTGAGGTTACCTCCCTTGGTAGTTCTATTTTCAATGAATGACTTCCCTTTGTTTTGTACTTTTTCAGCATAACTAACCTGATGTTATCTTACAGTTTGTGTCTAGTCACAGTGTCCAGGTGACTGGACATTTATCTGTTGTTTACATCAGTATAATAACACCATGATTAATTAATGGTCATTAAATTTTGTTATCAAATTGGATCTTGAAAATAAAGTTGAATTGTGTACTTGATACTGTCTGTGGTGAATATGTTTTTTCTATCATGGTGACTTTAGCCACATTTTGTTATTTCAAGTTTATATTATCAGGTTTTTTTTTGATCAATCAAAGATTTGAAATGATTAAGTCACTAAAGTGAAAAGTTATCAAAACAGTTCATAAATTATTTATGGTATCTTGGCTGGTGTGAATACAGACTGGTTGAGCTCTTGGTTATGTAATAAATAGATTTGTCTATGTTGTCCTTATTTTTCCATAACCTATATCCTCTAGCTATCATATTTCATATGAAATATTCAGATTTCTTACATAGGATTCCATTCATGTTGATATACACACTATCATACCAGAAACTTAAATAGATATACGCCAAATCATACCAGAAACAATTGTAAAACATAAAAAACAGCAGCTTACACAATAGAACAGCATTTATCATTGATTCACTGTGTGGTTGACTTATTGTTCAACCTCAAATTCATGAAAAAATCTAGATTGAATCATTGAATTTGTGTTCTGAAATTGTTGCTTTTTCCTGGGTAGAATTTGATCATTCTTTGTAAATATGTTATAAATATTGCAGACCTAGATCTTTAGTCTGCTGACCAATTAGAGGTGTTGTTTTGGTTCACTTTGAAGTTAAATAATTAATCAGATATGTATTTTATCATCATTATTCTAAGAGAGATTTCAGTCTGCCCCAGTCAAATTGTGTTAGCACCTCCCAGTATGATAAATGATGAACAATAAATCAAAGACTTCGTTTTAATGATGTTTTAATTAGATAATGTAAGTGTGACTCTAGAAGTCAGTCTATCACATCATTGATAATTAATGAACCTGTTATCTGTGAGAAATTATCTGATTTTTACCATTCATTAGTAAAGATTCACAGTATATAATCATTATAATGATCATTGGTGTTGATGAAGGTATACAAGTTTAATTGTAATTGGACCGGCCCACCATTGTGATCATTATTATACATTTATAATCAGATAAGTATGAAAGTCAGCCATGTGTGTTGGTGTTATGATTTTTATCTGTTGATTTTTATTTCTGTGTATAAATATGGCTTGGATTCTAAATGTTGTTGTATTCAGTCAGTCTTTGGTTTTGCTTGTTGAAAAGTATTAATCTTTATTATAGAAATAATTTTGAAATTATGAAACTGATTTTTGTTTTTTGCCTAAATTTAATGAACAGTGTATAGTGTGATAGTTTTATATTACTATAATTAAAGATAATTCATATAATTCAAACATGCATATCCTTGTACGGAAACTTGACGAGAAGGAATTAGCTAACCTGATCAAATACGTAAGTGTGCTTAACAGTTATTCCCTACAATTTTAAAGGTCATTGGTAATGTTATAGCTATCCAAATAAGATTTTTTTATGTTTTTTTTTTTCTATTTTTAGGTATAATATGTTTAATCTCAATGACAGTGTTCAAATTTGCCTATTAAACTTAATGAATTATGTCAGTATCCTGAATATATAAAGATCTGTAAAGTGTTGTCCCCCTTGTTAAATTATTATTTTTAAGAATTACAGTGAAATATGTAAGATATGATGCTGCTGAATCATGGTGTTCATAACCGAAACTCTGGACAGTTTGTGCTAGTTACAATTTTTTAAAGAAATTTTGGGGAACACAGTGATTAAATTAACATATACATTGTATGTATTGTCTTTATACAATGCTATATGAATACGGATGTCGGTAGATTTTAGTCAAAACAAAATCTCAAAAATTTTGCTTGGATTTCACTTAAAACTTCTTAGGTTTGAATAACTGTATTTAAATCTAAAAATTATCCATATGTTTTTGGTGAAAGTTTAATTATGTGTAAAATACTTACCTGAATAAATTTCTGAACATCATCCAGGTACAACTAAACTTCTGGTTGATTAAACCTGAGTTTATCTATATGTAAAGTTTCTTTAATGATATTAAATTTAGCATGACAGGATTTTTGTAGATTTATTTTCATTTAAATTTTACATCAATGAAATGTTTAGTTGCTTACTTTGGAAAGAAAAAAATTATGTTGTATTATGATAGTTTGATGTTATCTTAAAGACCCTAACAATTATATAATTTAATTTATGATTTATTTTTCATATATAATTTCATAATTTATATTTTATCAGAGATCAGGTGTTGTGAGCATATTTTTACATCATTTCAAAATTCAAACTTGATAAGAGTTTGAACAAAATTTTGTCAGATTTAAAACAGTTTTCATTGTGTTCAATTTATAAAAAAAATAAAATAGAACAGAGAATAATTATTGGTATAATTTCACTGTCTCCAATGCATAATTACCACACAATGGTTAAAGTTATCAATCTGTGAAAATTGTCACCAGTCATTTATTATTAGACCATAAAACTTTCATGATAATTCTGTGGTAGATTACTTGCAATTAATTTGTGTCTAACTGATCTACCTTGATAAATGTGTGAATAGCAGGCTTACTTTCTTTATTTACCTGTGTTATAAATCTATCACACTCTTTCTGTCAACACCCTAATCAACCAAACTGTCAATTTTAATTACTGATGACAAAAAAAAATCATGCCAGCCATGCCTAGGGTGACCAGTTAAAGCTCTAATGCCTATCATATTATCTTGAGTAATAACTGTTCATTTTTAGTAAACTTGATTCTGATTGGCTGCTGTGTTGTTTCAAGTTACATGATTGGCTAGGGATTATCTTTTGGCAGTATTATGAGTTAAATCAATCTAATCTTGGACATTGTATTATATATACTAAAACTCAAAGTGTAAATGTATCATTTCTTGTAAATTGTGTATGGACTCTGGTGTACAGTTTTTGTTATAACTGAAAATTGTGAATAATCCTTAAGATTTTTGTATAGTTTGTTCTGTACAGTGATTATAGTGCTAACTAAGTTGATATATTTTCATCATGTTTTTGGATATAAGCTTTATCGGCGGTGCTGGGTACCGAGTAGATGGTTATTCAAAGATTTATTCATCATGGCGTAAACAGCGCCGACGATCAATCTGTATTGAGGAGGATAACTCGCATCATTTTGCGGAGTATAAACTATCTGAGAATTATCATTGTGATGAAAACAATAACAGAAAGAGAAATGTTGACAATCTTAATGTCAGCCTGCCATATTTTAGTTCTGATCGTAAATCTGAAAATTTGAACAGAAAATATAAGAAAAGTTTGTCTAGGAGTATGGCTAAATACAGAAACTACTATAATACTTATGATATTCCGGAAGAAAGCAGATATTGTGAATCATGTTGTTGTTGTAACAAGAATGATGTGATGCTTCTGAACAAAGTAAGTTTGTGGGGAAATGCATACATCAGGGTTGTTTCTCTTGGGGGATTGGGGCCAGGGCCCTGGGAGAGGGGAATTTCGCATTATTGTCAGTTCAAGGCGGACAAAAGTATATTCTAGAGGTGGGGGAATGGGGCCGAATTACTGCTCCAAATTTGGGAGATCAAGAGCCCTGCACATGATGTCTGTTAATGATTAGTATGCTTAGTTTCTGCATTCCATTGATTCATTGAGATCTTTCAGTGACATAAAATGTAAAAATATTTATATGAACTCACTTCTTCAGATGTTTCAACATTTCCCAAAATAATTAGAATTAAATGTTAAGTTATGTTATATTAAATCTTTTTGATGTTGTTCTATCATTTCAAAACTAGATCAAATGTACTTTCTAAAGTGGTCGATGAACTTGATGTATATAATATTGGCACAGTCCTAAAATTTGAGCACTATTATTCTTGATAGTAAAGATGCCATCTTCAAAACATGATTTTAAGCTTCTTTAAATACATTGATGTTTATTTGATATGTAAACCACTTGTTCTTTAATGGCTAATTTATAGATATACACACAGCGGGGATTAAAGAATTTTATACATGGTTTATAAAAGATTACTGGCCTTGTATGGTTAAATCTGGTTGTAATAATTAGGTCTCTGTCTGTTAATGCTGCATATCCTTTGTTTGTAGTACTTACCTCTCTCCTTTTCTCTTTTATCTGAAGCGTAAATGCTAGCTGATAATCTTATTACTATTTATTGTCTGGTCTCTTCTCACCCAATTTTGACAATACTATGAAATTCGTGTAGATCATTACCTTACAAGTTGTGTAACAAAGGGACAAAGGTTGATTTTTGGACTGTAGATGTACTGTTAGATGGGATAAATTTTGTTGTCGAAAATGCATGTTGATCTGATTCACCTGATTTGATTTCACATTAGAGAATATTTCATCATATGTACTAGGAAAAGGTGTGTGCAGTTATCTTAAGTGATGATTACAGATAATATGCTTGCATCATGGAGTCATTTGTTATGTTCTGTGAGATTATTGCACCTAGTTTACTACGTCTGTGCTCCGGGTGGTAATTAAGACTGTTTTTTGAAATTAGACGCATATTACGTCACAGAGATGAAATAAATATTTATATTTTTCAAGCTTACTTCCAAGAAGCAGATTCCCAGAATCGGTAAACATTGTGTTGTTGTTGTTCTGGATTAGCTATCTGGTGCAGGTACAAGGTATTGCAGAAAAACACTTCAGATAAAGCAACAACATTCATTTGAGTTCATTATTTGATAGTGGTATCTCTTAGATTATGTTGTTTCCACAGTGTTACGTTTCCGACTTATATTCCATCATTATTTAACCATCTCTTCTATGTTTCAGTCGCTGGTCATGTTAGATCAAGATCCTATGCAGCAGAAGCTTACATCAGCAAACAGCGTGAACAGTATTGTAAGTCATGTGGGTAAGACGGTTGAAGAGGATGAAGAAGATCGTGTGGCATCATGGGCTGTGAGCTTTGATAAACTGTTACAGGATTCTATTGGAATCACCGTTTTCACTGTGAGTGTTAAGTGTATTTCATTGATAAATTTATTTTCATCTTAAAAATTGTTTGTTTTTAAGTGAAATTGATAAGAAACTAACTGAAGAAAATGAGACAAAAAGTACTTGTACAACATTGAAAGTTTAATGTTTTCAAATTGGCATTTTTACTTTTTACCATATTATACTTTTTTAACTAGGGTTATTGCTGTATTGATGCAGATTACTGCCTAATACTATTTTTCACAAAATATAATTTAATATTTTTACAGGATTTTCTGAAGAAAGAATTCAGCGAGGAAAATGTAGAATTCTGGAAAGCATGTGAAAGTTTTAAAACTGTTGTGGATTCCAACTTTGTAAGTATTCACTCTTTATGTTGTACACTTTTAATAAGATGATATTTAATACTGTATATAAAATCTGCAAGCATTTTGATTGGTTCAATATGAATACTAAGGTCAGTCTTAATTAATTTGCTAAAAAATGTGGTTTCAATGTAAAGAATGCTGAATTTGTACAAGACGACGATCATTGAAAATATTTTGACTAAATGCTTATTGACACTTTTTTTCAGAGAAAGTCCAAGGCTCGTGAGATTTATGACAAGCATGTGTCTGTCCGTGCCTCTGATGCAGTAAATATTGACAGTGTAGCCAGAAAAGATGTTGAAGGTCAACTAGACAACCCTACACCTCAAACATTCGACTCTGCACAACTACAGGTACTTGAAAAGATTAATGATTGATTGATCCTGAACTGAATAAAATATTTATTCTGTACCTAGATTTATGGAATTGATTTTTAGAGATATTTATTCTTGTTGCTTTCAATGTAAGGTCTGAGTTTTAAGAATTCTGTCACCTTTTCGGCCAGTCGGATTATCCAACTGTAATATATTCAAATGTTGAAATTTTCACTACTAATGATTGCATTGGTAATTATCTCTAAAGAAGACTAATGAGATATTTTTGTATAAAATGTATATTGTCTCATTAAAATAGAATAGGGTGGTATGGATTTATTTCTGTTTCTTGTACAGCTACTCTGTCAGTACACATGTTTACGATGACACAACATGGACTAAATGTTTGATATATTTTTTTCAGATCTTCCAACTTATGAAACAAGATAGTTATGCAAGATTCTTGAAATCAGATTTATATAAGACCTACATGATGAATGAAATGGAAGGTAAACCTCTAGTAGCTGCTGACAATGGACCTCAGGATAAACAGAAAATCTTAGATAAAGTGAATGAAAAAGATGGAAGGAAGAAAGGAAAAGGAAAAGAGAATGAAGAAAAACGAAGACGATCTTTGTTGCCATGGAGACAAAGTAAGTGTAAATCAAGATTAAGAGTTTTGTGATATAAAATGAAATGTTGATTTTGGATGTTTTTGTTGTGTTGCAGTGTAACATTAATTTGATTTTCCCAACTAGTTCCGACATTCAAACAGTTTGTGTTGCAAAAAATTAATTTTTGAAACATTTATCATGATTTATACTTATTATTGTATTTGTTTTTTTTTCAGAGTCCAAGAAACAATCTAAATCAGAGGACAAGAAGTCGAAGAAGGAAACTAAAGACATCAATGCTAACACAACACCAGCTAGTAACGAACCAGTGCCTACAGTGACTAGTTCTAAAGATGTTGTGAAAGTGGAGGTACGCTAATCATTTGTTTGTCTTCTTTTAAAACAATTTATGTCTCGTCTTAATTGTGATCCCGTACTTCTTTCAGACGTTTTCAGATTTCTTTCAGTCAAGGATTAATCTATTTGATCATATATTGATACTTAAATTAATAAACATGATCTGTGAAAAAATGCTATACCAACTGGTAATTAAGTAAATGGATTGCTTATTTATACATGTTACAAAGTTGTGCGAACTAGACTGTAATGATAATGGGAATTTTGAAAAGAAAATACTGGAACTTAATTAATCTAACAATGTATTTAACTTTCTGTTTCATGTTTTAGGTTCCAGAGACTATCACTGAAGAAGAGCCTGAACAGCCACGTTTCTGTCGTGTCATCATGCCTGACGGTTCAACCACAGTTGTTGGTACAAAACAGGGGCAGACAATTAATTATATACTCGGAAAATTATGTGAAAAAAGAGGTCTTTCAATAGCTAGTGTTGATGTGTTCTTATTGGGCAATGAAAAGGTGATTTATACAATGCTTCATCTTTTTTTAAGCAGTAATTATCATTCAGAATATTGAACCAATCTGTAAATAACTGTAGGACAGCAGTTCAATTCTAGTCCATAATTTCCAAAAACTAGTGTACATTTATTTAGGCAAATGTTGCTCATACAGTGAATAATACACACAAAGGTATTGTGCTATTAACAAAACAAAAACTATTATTATTGCTGTAATCAGAGAAGAAAAAACTTACATTTTGTCAAGAATTTACATCTTACTTTTATTGACATTTTTCATTTTTTTTTTAAATTTCTATGTTTTATTATTTTCAGCCATTAAATTTGAATGATGATATTTCAACTTTGGGGTCTAAGGAAGTTACCATAGAGAGGAGAGTTCTGTTTAGAATGGACTTACCGAATAAAAAATCTATTGGTGTGAAAGCCAAACCTAACAGACTTATCAAAGATGTGTTCAAACCAATCCTAACTAAATACGGATACAAATTGGACACTATTGATGTGCATTTGGTAAGTTAACATCACTATTGTCATAGTAACTGTTTCATGTTTTTATGTGAAAAAAAAAGATAAACAGTAAAGACAAATTGATTGATACATCTGAATAAAAGTTCTTGGGATAGTTTTTTTGAACATTATAGAAAAGTTGCTTTATGATGTTTTTTTAAACACTTCATTAGAATTGCCTATCTGTCTTTATTTGATAATGTTAGTCTATTTATTTTTTTGAGAAATAAAAGTAAAAGATTTAAAAAAACAAAGTGGTGAAACCAAAACATGTTTTTGACTGGAATGTTTGTTTCTTTTTACAGAGTGGTCAGTCTGATAATCTGTGCTTGGACAACCTGGTGTCAACAATTGATAGTCAGAGAGTTATCATCTTAAACCAGGCTTCAGAACTTCCTGGTAGGTACAGTAGAACAGCTGTATAAATGCATAGGATAGTTGCAAACTTTTTTTTGAGGGATAGTTGTTTACACTATCACAGTCAAGTGGGAAAATTTGTTCTTTTAAATAATTTCTGAATAGTAATTCTTCTATTTCTTGTTTAATGAATTTTTTTGTAACAAACGGTTAATTTTTATAATTGGTCATTCACTATTATAGACGATTTGTGATGGATTTGTTTGATTTTTATGACATTTTTTTTATTAATAACACTATGTGCCAAATGCTCATACATTATTATCATTGATTCATTTGTAAATGATGTGTGTTACTCTCTGTATATTCATACTTTCATACATATGTATAGTTACATAGTTAATTACGCTAGCACCTGCATTCATTAATACGCATATAATATGCATACAATTCTAATGATCTCAATTATATGAATATATATAATATTCAGATATACTGAGTGTTTTTACACTCACTCTGTGAAATGCATATTTTTGAATGCAGTGTATGTAGTATCATTGATGTGTACCACATAATGTATATCTCAAATCTTGTCTGTCCATCTGTCTGTTTGTTCATTATGCCTTTTCTTGTCACAATTCTTACCTATCTCTTTCTGTTATCATCATGTATGTATTCATGTAAAGCATTATATATTCAGATAAATTAACCTGTAGCTACACTGTCAACTCATATACTTGAACACAGACAAATATTGAGTAATCTCACTGCATAGTTTTATGATTTCAACTTCAGCTTTGTGTGTTGCGTTGTGTCTGTGGAAAGGTTTTTGAGTTTTCAGTGTATATAGAAATGTATCTAAGGAACGGTTCATTGGTGTATACCCCTATCTAATGTATTATATTTATCACAATGACCCTTCCTCTGTAAATACTTGCCAGTCATAACTTACATTTTGTTGACATACGCTCCTTACCAAAAGAAGTTTTATTTATTTTTTGTTAATGTATGAAATAAATTATTAGTGATATAAGCCTAGTTGTTCGTGATTATTTTTGTACTTATTTCTAAAAAAATGAATTACATACCTGACTGTTCTTCCTGGTAATCGACCAGAATAGTTATCCAAAAACACACCACACCAGTTCCTATATCACTTCAACTGAAGACATGTGATAGGGAACTTTTACTCAGAAATACAGACGAAACTACACGCAGATATTTCATGTATGAAATTGTGTAGAGTACAATCAGTCCATTATTGTCATACTTTGTTTTGTAAATTGACATTGCTAACAGAACTGTCACACCCTTCACAGACAAGTGGTTACAGTTGTGTGTGCTTACTGTAAAGTGCCAGCATGACTTGTCATTAAACAAATAAACAAAAAACAAAACATATATTTCTATTATGGATATGACACATCTTTACTTGATAGACTATGAAAATCCAACAAGATAGAGATACTTCACAGTTGGTGATCAACTGTTGTGACATGCTCACATGGTTACATTTTACATGTTTGTAGTATTTCACATCATATGCATTTTATGATCAGACATTTTATCCTATATGTTTGCTGAGAAACTAACAAATGAATGATACATGCGCACACTGTTGCTGTGGTTACACAAATCTTGGTTTATCATCTGTCACTTTATGATGGTTCTTACAGTATTTCACCCATATACAAAGACAAAATATGTATATCCAATAAAACTGTTATCAAGTTATGCCAAATTATTGGCTTTGTATTTTCTAATGAGAAGAAAAAAACTTACAAGTTACTTATTAAAAGAGTTACTGCCCTTGAATTACCTCTATCAAGTTTTGTGTTGAAGTTGCGTTATATTAGTTATTCTGTATATCCAACATTTCACCACTGGTTTTCACATAGTAAACATTTTCATTCATTCACCATGATTCACTTTAAACATGTCTGATTAATACCAATATCACATTTTCTTTATCAATAATTACCATACATCAACCTTTCTCATTCATAAAACTAAAATATGTTAAACTGTTCACTCTGAAGTAACATTCAAGATTTCTTGTAACGAAATAATGCATTTACTACATAATGATTCTAATAGTGTTAACTAATTCATTGATTAAAATAAAATGTTCATGATTTCTTTTAACAATCTAACAACAATTAATATCACATGTTACTTTATCATTTACCATTTGTACCCTCCTGATATTTTGAATATATCACATACCAAGATAGTCACATTCAAAACTGGTCTCTTAGAAACATGAAACATGACAAATTTTCTTATGATCTTAATGTGAAGTTGAAATGCTCCCAGTTCCTCAATCAACAATAAGATAGATTTGTACCAACATGCTGTTTCGATTTCTTTGTTTCTTCTATTACATATCAGACAAAAGTTAAAGACCCCACAATCGTTTAAATCTAAATAGATGTACTGTTAGAGATTGTAGAAATAGTTCTAAAACATGTAGTTTGCTGTGCCCATCCACCCCGGTCCATTTTCTACTAATCCTACTGATTTTTCTTCTAACAGCTAAATCGAGTGAACATCATGGATTAGTCGTCTCTTCAGCTCGTCCTCCTCTTCCTAATAAGTTTACTAGCAAGTATGGTCACCTCGGTCTTACTAACAATGTTAACAACAACAACTACAAAACTGACGCTCATACTCTCGAGTTGATCACTAACGAAATCTTCGGGAGTGTGATGCTTGACAAAAGTGATCAGTTATTGGCCCATAATTTTGATGAACTTGGAATTTTAGATCCAGAGAGCAGTCCAAAGGTAAGATCGCAAGAGGTAAAACAGACAACCGGAACATCAGTGTGTGATACATATATCAGTGTATTATGGTGCAGGGCGAGGATGTTTAAACAAACAAGTCTGATAACAGCTTCTATGCTTCTATATTGAAAAAAAAATCCTCAAATGAATACTTTGGCTGTCAATAGATCTTTCCTGTAACTCTCTTGCATGATTTGTTTTTTTCCATGATCAACATTTAATTGATTTATTTATACTTAGAATGATTTAGTCTGAACTCATTTTGGATCAAACTGCATATGATAGCTCCTCTATGTTCATAATTTGCATGTTTAGTGTCAAGGACTGAAATTTGAACATAAAATTCCTGCATGTTTGAATGACTTGTGTGTATAACAGCCTGGCTCAGATGTATTACATATATAGACAGTCTAGGCTTTCATGTATCTGCTTGCAGTAACAGCTAGTATTGTGGTGGCGGTGATAGTGTTGTATGGCAGCTGTATAGTATTCTTGTTGTTTGCACATTTCTTACTTCTACCTGTCTTTAATGTCCTCTATTTCTGTGTGATGCTTGTGTTGTTGATTCAAGTTTGTTTGGACAAGTTTATAATTCATGCATATTTAGGATTGAATATTTTGAATCATTTTTGATAATGTTAAAATTGATTTTATTTTATCACATATTTCATTGTGTATTGTATTGTATGTTTAATAGTAGAAATTGATTACTGGTATGTTATTGCATGGGATGGAGGCCTTGTACATGGATACTTACTTACATTGGATTTTATTACTGTTTTATGTGCTAGATTTGTGTTTTTTGATTAAGAACACAATGGATTGTGCAAGAATAAAGAAATAATTAAATGTAAGAATATTTTTTGATGCCAAATATATATACTAGTAGTTACTGATTCATGTAGTAACTGATTAACGGGAAGTGGATTCATGTAGTGGAAAAATTTCTCAACATGGAAGGTTTAAGTGTTGCCATGGTAACAAAGATGACTCCTCATTTATAAATTATTCTGATGGAGGTAGATTTGAGTGGTTTGTTTTTATTGTTTTCTTGTGTTAGATTCTTTAACTAAGACTTATTTTTCTGACATCTGTTACAACTATGACTTACTTTCTTCCTGAATTTAGATAAACTAATTAGATATATACATGTATCTTTATGTATATAATATTCCTGTTTTTCTACTTTTGTAGAATAATTCTCCGCTTCTTTGATGATAATCTAGATTGATTTAATGTAAAAACAGTGTATTAATTACATTAGATTTTTATTATTAAACATGTTTATGTATAGTACAAGTTATATTTCATATTGTTCATGTTCACAGTTTATAAAGTTGGATTTTAAACACAGTAACTCATGAATTGATCCCACAAAAATTATCTTATAGAAATGTGTCTATGTATCTTTAACATTTTTTTGGTAAATGGGACTTGGATAATTAAATTGTGAGATATTTAGTTGTTAACCATAATTTTCTATGCTAGACATGCTATGCTTTTGTTGCTTTAGAAATTTTTCCAATCTTTTGCTTCTTTTTTCAAACTTTAATCATTCATATGTTGAATTGGTGCAAGTTTTTTCCTGTTTGTTTTTTTATGTTGATTTTAAAAGAAAGTTTTACTTTGAAGTACATGTGTGTGTGTTTGTGTGTTGTTATTGCGGATATGGTGTGTGATAAAGGGCTAACATGTTGAAACGATGTTGTATAATGGTGTATAAAGACATAATAAGTATGATAAATGTGATTTTGGTTCATGTAGCCATTTTAGGCCTTAATGCTCCATTTTTACACCATCCCTTCAATGTGCTAGCCCCGTATGTAATAAACAATGCTTTGATTTTTAAAATGTGTACTATTAGGTCAACTGTCTAATTAGTATATTTTTAATATGAATTCACAGGCATATGTAATAAAAGTATTATACTTCTTTTACCATTATTCAGAAACTTACTTAAAGTTCCAGTATACTAATTTCACTGCCTAAAGGAACTATAGATGTAATTGTATATATCATTTCACTGATAACTTTATTAATATTGATACATTCTCTTTGATAATTGTTGATAATCATGATCAAATTGACTTTTCTGGCTATTTATGTCTCGCATTCATCTGTGCCATTAAGTAATGCAATATTTCTGATGATCGGATGTATTGACACCTTTTCTAACCTAAGTTTCCTACAGTTACAAATTAGTTGGTCCATTTGAGCAAGCTTTGATTAGGGTTCAGTTTTGTATATTTGTTATATTTTTGTTTGGTAAGCATGCAATCTGTGTTATAAGTTTTAATGTTGATACAATGTATCTTGACGAGTAGTTTACCTAAAAATAGAAAAAGCATGTTAATTTGGTTAGCTAGTTAATTATCAGTTACATTCTGAAGAATGGGTAAACCACTGGGGAATAATGTTACTGCTTGATGTAAGTTAATTTATAACACAAGGATCTATTCTTCAGGTGGTGATCGCAGAAGTACATCCAACCATGGAACCGTACAATCGGGGAACCAGCCAGCAGGAAGTGGAGGAAGTTACGACAAGGGACGTGGGGAAAACGGGGAAATCCCGACAGAAAGTGACGTTCGATCTCAAGAAAAATACAGTCAGAAGTCAGCAGGATGATGATGGTATGTGAGAATTAGCTGTGTATTTTACAATGTTACACAAATGGTATAATGATGATAAGGTTTAATTCTTGTTCACTTAATGTGGAAAAATTGTTGATAAAGAATTTCTACTGTTTACATGGTGCGGGTAAATGTAATATTCATGACAGTAAACATGTCTGAGGCATTTTAAACAAAACATGAAGTGTAAGGACCCTTGATTTGGAGATGATAGGTTCACGTTCTGTCATTCATAAAATTTCTCTAAAATCACAGAATTACTGGTGAAAAATTCAGTAAGCATTTGGTTTTAACAAAAAAAATGTGTGTCATTCATCCAGTTGTTGTATATCTATTCCAGTAAAAGGTGCTCTTTGTGAACAGTTGAAGAGGGCTCAAAATCTCAGTCTTGATGATCAGAGAGGTCTCGCTCGAACTAACGACCTTGAACTTCCAGATTTTCTACGAGGCAGCGTTGATGAAGTTCCTATCTCTGGTAGAGAAAGTGCACCAGCATCTCTAGGTCCAGATAGAAATAAAGTGAACTCGCACAAGAGGTCATGTGACCTCATGTCAGAAATTGATAATTATATAGAAAGTATAAATGAAAACTTTGCTGCTTACACAAGGGAGAGTACTCCGAGCAGACATAATGGAATGAGTCAAGCAGAGTTGAGACTCCCAGTTAGTACTAGTGATAAAAGTTTTAGTGAAGACGGTATTATACCATCCACAAATGAAGCAGAAGATTTGTTTCAATCCAATTCTTCATCGGATGATGTTGATTTTGATGATCCACAATTAACAGAAAAAAGTCTAAGGGAAATTGGTTTTAATTATAGTCATAATAAATATTTATCTAAATCTAGAAATTTTTTGAACCAAAGAAGGAAAAATGAAATAAGTTATTCACCGCATAGTGTTCATTTAAGGGGACCACCATTAGCTTCCCCTGAAATGTTATCACCCAATCAGACACTTCAAAGTGAATCTCTGAACCAATCAGACCTCAGCAATGGAACTTTATTAAGTAGCCCCAACTGTAGTCCATATGAAAGTGATTGTTCCCTTGATAAAGAAAATATTGTAAAATTTGTGCCAAAATCGAATGGTGTTCAAAGATCATCACGTCATACTTTACTGCATAGTCCCATCACAGGGGATGAAGGGGACAGTTCACTGTCCACCGTAGACACTGATAGTAAGCATATGCAAAGTTCAACCCCTAAATCTCAATCAGTGACCAGTAAACCTCAGCAAATTCTGAGCCCTATTGGAATAGGACACACAGATGAAGTGACATTCGTATGATAGATTATGTTTTCATAGATTTATATGATGCAGTATTGACAAGTTTTATCTTCATGTTTTGATTTTAAGAGTACTAGAAGAAATATTTTACTACTTTGATCTTTAATAACTTGCTGCTTGAAATTAAATTCTGTGATTATTTGGTTGAATCTCATGCAACAAAATATTGGCACTTAGCCTGACCATCTTGTGTTGTTGAACGACCTATCAGCAATATCAAGGTGAAATTATCTCTTTACTCAGCATGTTGTTTTCTGTTGGTTACAGTTGATAGAATGAATGATGTTTGTATTGTGTAAATTTATTGTCGGCAAAGCACCTGTTAGATGATCATGTAAAAATTGCGTTCTACATACTTACGTATGATCATTATTTAATGACCCGGACTTAAACCATTTCAACTGATTTTAAGTTTTGTACATGTATCTAAATAGGTTGACCAGTTGGGTTAGTTTATATTAAATTGTGGACATTATTCTAAAGAATGAATATTATGCATGAATGTTGTCTGCAATATTCTGTATTTCTTAATATTTTCAGAGCATTTTACGGAATCATAACTTAAGATATTTTTACTGTTTTAATGAATTCATCGATAATTACTAGATTTTCTTTATTTTAAATTTCACACATATTTTAGTGTACATATGAATTTGTTTTATTCCCAGGTGATACAGTAAGATATGTTGTATTACCAAGGTGGGAAAATGTGCTGTGTAAATAAACCATTTAAAACTTCTACCCAGTGAGACATGATCCAGTACTTGATTCAAGGTTCTTGTAAATTGTGTATAAAATACTCCGTAAATTACAAAAATCTTGTGCTGAATACTTGATAGTTTCCTGAAATAATTATGTGCAATAATGTATCAACTGTATAGTCTATAAACTGTATACATTTTACAAGTATTATTCTGATTAATTTATGAAATATTCTTAAGTATTCGTAATACCTCTATTGGTTATTGATACAACAACCATTTAGGCCTTGGATTTCTACTTTTTCCCGTATAACAGTATTAATTCTATATGAGACTTTCTGCGTAAAATTTTTCATATTTGGGATATGATACTGGACGCCTGTTGGCTTACGTTCATTGGTTCTCTTGTGTTATGAAATTTTTATGCTGCAACTTTTCTATTTATGTCTCAATCTACCGTTGCACTTATTGACTTAAGTTCATGGTTTCATCTTAAAAACATTTTATTCAAATTATGAAATTATATGCACAGTTTTCATATCACATTCTGCGTTTAAGCTATTTTAAATTGTTGAAAGTTTTCTTATTTTATGTGTTGTCAGTCTAAAGATAGTATTTTACTGTTTTTTTTATCAGGTTGTTTTAATTTTAGTGATGAAAACTTTTACTGGTTTTAGTGCATAACAATTTTTTATGAATGGTTAAAATAGGGAATTATTGCTTAAAATTCATAAATGATGAATTTAATGAATAACATTATATTCTCCATTCACATTAAATATTTATTAGTTTGTGTGTTTTCTCTGCATTTCCTTTATTGAATGTTTTACTTGATAAAATTTATACTACCCATGTAGGAACTATATTGTTCAGATAACCAGGACCTCTGGTATGGACAACTGTACTGCTACTGTACACAACCATTATACAGTTGATATCCAGAGTGCATCTCAGTACAAACAAACTGTATAATTAATATTTAAGTCTCAATTCTTACCAATTACTCAATGTTGAACTGCATAATTATCAGGTACATCCAAATAATTCTTTGGTCTAAATCACAGTCACTATTTTTAAACTTTTATATCAAAAGTATTTCTGACATATTTCAATGATGCTTAATTCTGCTAGATCGTCACTACCATTAAAATTTACTGTCCATCTTGAATGTTTAAATGCTTGATATTTAATATCAGAATATGTAATGTTCAAGATGATTCTTGAAGATGCTGTAAGTGTGGCTTGACACTTATTGGTTAATATAATGCTTAAAACTGGTTGTTGACAAACATAGATGAAGTGTTTGTTCTATGAACTCTGGATTGTATTACATGTATAATATACACTGTATTTTATACAGTTACATTGTTTTAAATCTGTACTCATGTATTCTTGTTACATGTTGATTATTATTAAAAATTCTATTGCTTAAATCAATATTGACTTTATCTTGATTTCTATGTCAAACTGAATCTTGATATTAAACTACAGTAAAACTTCAAATAGCGACCACCTTAATATTATGACCACCTTGTTATAACGACCACTTATTTTTAAACAGGCTTTCAATAAATCCTCTATACTTCACCTTGTAAATGAGACCACCTCATTATTATGACCAATTGTTTGGGTCCTCATTGTGGTCTCATTATTGAGGTTTTACTGCTTAATCAAATTAGTGAAAGAACTGTTGTTGACTGGCTTTTCAGTATAGCAAGGCCTTTCTAAAGTTCATTGTTATACACTTTTCTCTTATCCCTTCAATGCAAGCTTTGACCAATAGAAAAACACGTGGATGGTCAGATTGATTGGTATATCTCAATTTGAGATGCAAGAAAATGATAAAGCTGCCTTCTGTCCTCATTGTCTTATGTCTTTTTGCATTTCTATGTCATAATTAGCAAAATATCAAAGTTTCAAATTGTCTTCCTGTAGATGCTTTAGCACTTTGTAAGGATCAAGTAAAATCCAAACTATTATTAATACAGCTAAATCATCAGATGGTTTTCTTACATAATCTGACAAATCCACTTCCTTGTTCAGCTCAAAATCTTTGATTTCTGCCATTTATCAGTAATAAATGGCCACTGTATGCATCAATTCACACACAGTTTATACGTAGATTGTGGGCTTATCAGTGAATATTTTGCCCCTGGTTGTACCAATAAGTAGAAAATGATATAGTATGGTTCTAAAAATAGTAACATTGAAATCGGTCTCATATCTGACTTGATTTGACTTGAAAGGGAAACAATTCAAAATGGAAAATAGTTGCTCATAAGCAGTCCTTTACTACTTAAAATTTGCTAAGGATCACCTTTTTGACATTGCATATTTCAGTCCTATTATCATCATATTAAAATCATATTTCTGCTAACGATACACATGTACTGGGACCTCATAATTGTGCACTTAAGTTATGGATTTGTCATGTACACCTTGCACGATAAGCACATGGAAAAGCATACCCATGGAAATTGGGTGTTTTATGGCCATGTGCTTTCACTTATACGTGCTCAAGCAGCAAGACTTCTCTCGTTTTATTGTAAAACTGTGTTCGAAATTAGCAAACTATGGCAAATCGACAGGTTAGACGTCGTCTTAGTGAAGATGAGATGAACAGGGGTGTTTGAATGTTGGAGGCTGACCGTTCACAAAGGCACAGAGGCCAGCAATCCGCATTCCATTTACACAACGCCATATTTAAGAGCGTTTGCAATGGGCGCAGACTCATGTCACATGGTCAGTTAATGATTGGACCCCGGTCCTCTTCACTGATGTGTCAAGGCTTTGTGTGGACTTCACGAACAGACGGGCTAGGGTTTGGAGAAGTCCAAATGAACGCTTAGCTCCAGCATGCGTTTCAGAACACGACCGTTTTGGTGGGGGTTCAGTCATGGTGTGGGCGGGAATGAGCGCTCAGGGGAAAACGGACCTACACATTGAAAACGGTACATTGACGGCAGTAAGGTACGTCAATGAAATCTTAGACGTCCATGTACGCACGTACGCTGGAGTAGTCGGCCCTGATTTCATTCTTATGGATGATAACGTCCGTGCACACAGAGCTCACATCACAAACCGATATCTTGAGGAGGCAACTATAGTCCGCATGGATTGGCCAGCGCGGTCCCGGATTTAAATCCAATTGAGCATGCTTGGGATATGCTGCAGAAAGCCATTTCTTCACGCCACGTCCAACCAACAACAGTTCAGGAGCTAAGACATGCACTCGTAGAGGAATGGGCCCAGATTCCTCATCATAAGGTCCGCAGGTTCATCAGCAGCATGCGGCGGCGATGCCAGGCCGTAATTAATGCCCGCGGACACCATACTCGGTATTAAACACCCTACGCCAACCATTTCCTGATTTGCAAGATTTTTTAAATTTCACTCTTTCCGCAATAGGCACACATTAGGGACCACTTCCATTGTCATTATTTTCATAAAAATCAATTCCGAACTAATTATATTTAATTCCTTTTAATCAATTTTCATATGTATTACAAATACACAAAAGTAACGCACTGTAGAAAAAGTGATCCTTAGCAAATTTTGAGTAGTATATTTTATCTGGCTCTCTTAGAGCCTGTCACCAACAAAAACAACGAGATTACTAATCAGATTAAAATCTCATACATGTATTTAATACCTGCATATTTTGATTGAAAAAATACTGTTATTAGTACATTTTTCTGATTATTCATGAATGATGTCGCGTATGGAATGCTTATCAACGGATTTCTGAAAACACCATCATGAATTTTATACCAATTCAAAGAAGGGGATTCAAATACAGAGATTAGTGCACTTACTTTAAAATGGTAGGGCCGTGGTCCAGTGGTTAGAGCTCTGGACATGTAACCTGGAGATTCAGGTTCAAATCCTGGTCGCGGCAGGTCATACCCTTCTGTGAAAATTTGACAATAGTGTCGATTTTCCTCCATATGTGGAGAAGTTGCCGGCTCCTTGTGGAAGGGTAAGTTAGTACTGGCTAGTATACAGTCCAGGAAAACTGGTTTGTGAACTGGTCGCTGCATATAACCAAAAATTGTTGAAAAACGGCGTTAAACTCCAGTGACAATAAGTCACATAAAAACAAACAAAACATTAAAATGATAGAATGATATCCCTTAATCCATCTCTTAGACTGGTACAACAATTTACAAATGATAGAATGATATACCTGAATCCATCTCTTAGACTGGTACAACAATTTACAAATGATAGAATGATATCCCTTAATCCATCTCTTAGACTGGTACAACAATTTACAAATGATAGAATGATATCCCTTAATCCATCTCTTAGACTGGTACAACAATTTACAAATGATAGAATGATATACCTGAATCCATCTCTTAGACTGGTACAACAATTTACAAATGATAGAATGATATACCTGAATCCATCTCTTAGACTGGTACAACAATTTACAAATGTTACATGATGTACCAGTAAATGTTTATCATAGGTTATTGTGTTTTGAAGACTATATTTTTACCAGTACATGTAAACATTTCAAGCTTTGAGTACTTAAGATGCTTCAGAATCTCAGGGATTCTCAGGAAATAAAAACAAGAAAAAATACTTTTTATTTGTGATTATATATAAATTGAATTTTGTACACACAATGAGTACAGTCACCGAAAAAAGAATGATAAAGTGAGGGTATTTTTTCTCTTAAATCACTACTTGGTATGTAACCATTCTAAAATATATATTTTCTATAATTCTAAAATTATATACACTATTTGTTCGTACATTTAGGATAAAAGAGCATGACAATGATAAGCAGTAATGGTTCCGATGATTTTGATGATTAAAATGATGATGATGATGAAAATGATGATGACGTTCATGGTGGTTACACAAAATTATGTCTTACGAACGGTTGGTTTACCAAACAATTCTCTGAAATGTGGAAGAAATTTTTGATCCAATGATGCATACACAAACACATTGATGCAATTATTTATATAATGAAGTCTTGAAAAAATCTGAAATACACACATCATTACGGGGGACAACATTTGTACTGAACTTGCAAATGATAGCACTGCGTATATAATATATGTCGTAAGAAATATCAGTGTCAGAATGAACCATATAATAGTCTTTCGTGACACTTTTCCAGGAGGCGTAGAAGATCTTCTGTGTCGAAATATCCAACTGAAAGTGGAACTTCCGGTCGATAAATTACTTATTTGACTCCGTATTGTTTTCTTTCTAGAGTTTGGTGGTTTGTGCTGACTGTTCTGTCGCTTAGTTTTTGCCCCAACTGCAATGTTATGAACATTGTTTTCCTTGTCTGTCTCACGAAATACGTCATCTTCAAGTTGTTGATCCTGCCCAGATTTTTTGGATTCAGTTGATACTGAAGAAGTAGTTCTGACCAGTTCGTCCATCCGGATACTTCCTCCGAGGCCGGGTCTCCGCCATTTATGGTAAATACTTTTCATTATGAAAATGTACATGACAATGAAAGCTATGGAAACCACCACTAAGACGAATGACATGAAGTATTTATACACCAGTCTCAGAATATTCCTTTTATACCGTGGTTCATACAGACAGATGTGAACAGTAATGTTTGATCCTTGTAGATTAGTCTTAACACTGTCTGTTGTACCACAAAACACACCGGCAGGTATTGAAAGAATTGCAGACAGAGCAATCACTAAACAGATTATGGAAAACGCCAATTTCTTTCGCATTTGATACTGAAATTGTTTGCATGTCACACGGTAACGATCGATACAGATGACTAGTAGAGTCAAAGCCGCCGCTGTCATTGAAAATATTTGAAAAGCACACTTTGACTTGCAAAGAAAGTCACTTGGATAATCATAATAAGTTCGTGATTTCATTATTTCGATGGGGATAATTGAGAAACATGACAAAAAATCTATGGCAGCCAAAGCAATGGCAAAAACCTTAAAATTTGACTGTTTGTAATCTTTGCCCTTTGAGTATACCACTATAATTAAAATATTACCCACTATGCCGACAATACAAATAATGCCATTATAACATAAAAATGGAATCATTGCTTGCGCATACCGGAAGTTCAATTCTTGAAACGTTTCGTTAACCAATTCTGTGCTATTAGAAGCCATTCTGGATTAATTGTCCTCAACTTTCAGTGTCTTGTCTTTTTCTTCTTATTTTGCTGTAATAAAAAAGAGTTAAGGATCTGATGGGTCCGTGCTCAAAATTATTCTGAAACCGGTAGCTTCACAGAGTGCGTCATTCTTTACAGGATGCCTCACATCAAACTCATGCAAAACATGTAGGACTCACGTGGTGTTATACAAAACGTTCGCAGCAAACTCACCGGAGTAACTGTTTCTTGTCTCAACAAAACTTTCGGAGGAACAGTAAACCATAAGTGTTTGTAACATTTAATGTCCAGTGAAAGTAAAATGAAATTATAACTCTAAAGCTAAAACACGTTAACTTGAGCAAATCTGATTTTTTTTCGCATTATATTCATGTATTCATGAACAAAAATATTGTTTTATTAATTAAAATCGATTTCTTCAAGACCTTTGGTATCTTTTCCATGCTACATTATCAAAACATGATCATTCATAATTTAGCGCCATTTACTCAAATAAGGGTACTATTTTGTAAGCTAATTCACAATAACGTAAAACACATATACTGCTAATTCATTGAATATGTGATATCAATTATCGTAAAATTTGATATTATGTGGTACGTTCTTAAACCTTTGGGAAATAAGGGTTGGGATAGAAACGAGAGTAAGGTTGTTTGACCTGTTCTCTGTTACGTGATGCCAAGTGATGTAATTCACAAAACAGTTTGTCTGCCCGAAACTGGTTTAGCAAGAATGCAGTGCCTAACATGGCAACGGTAAATTACATTTTGATTTCTTAGTCTACATAGCCTGTGCAAGTAATGTATAAACTAATGTTTTATCGGCTTTCTGCTTTTTTGAAAGGGCTATGTATTGTGGATTTAAAATGATAACGTAATTCACATGCATTTGTGGAACTAGCGTATTTCATCTTCAAATGTCGTATCATTATATATTTTCATATACAGAATATCTAGAAGTGTTAGTTCGATGTACATGAGTTATATTTGTATACATTTAACATATATTTATTAGTGTGTCGTCTACGTAATGCAATATTACCACTAATTACATTACCTATGTAATGGGACAGGTGTTTTTTTTCGTATGATGTTGTGTTTGACAGGTCTAAAGAACTACACCAACATAAAAGTTAAAACTGTATGTGCACATTTTGATTGTAGTTTGGACAGTTTATCAAAATACATCAATAAGTTTAGATGTGATACTAAATATCTTTAGTTGTTCAAAATTAACGTGATTTGCCTATATAGACTTACGAAGTACAAATGTAATACTTGAGAATTAACTTGTCAGTTTCATATTCAATTGTAATTATTTTTCAACCAAAATTGTTGTACTTAAAATTGAGATGTAGCTTAGAGCAAATCGTAATTGTACGTAACTAAACGTACGTTGATTTCTCTTGTTGTTAAATGTCAGTATGTTTATAATGTCCGCATTTTGTGCTTTAAATCACACTGTATTTAATTCTAACATTTAAGCGAATTCACCACACTTAAAATTTACTTTTAGATACACTGACAATGTCACATAATCTCATAATACCAAAACTATTCAAATATTGTTAATAAAATTGCACTTACAAGAATTTCATCAATTTGCAGCACCGTCACGTGATATGCAACACTTGAAACAAATCTACATCATCAGTACACAAGTAAGTACCATGATAAGGATGTATAAATACACCGAAATCCCACTTTAAAACTATGAAACTACTTTCATAAATACATACACAGTATCCGCATTCAATTACAAATATTTTTATAACATAATTCGATAGTATTGTCGTACATTTCTATGTACTGACACGTATTTATGCATGATTTTTCGGATGATACTTCTAAGTAAGCATTACTAAGCACGTTTAATTTGAATGAAGCTTCAGGTACTGACAAAACATTAGTATATCTGTGTACAAAATAATGCACGTATACCAGTATTAAGCACTTGGCAAGCCACATTATTGTGTTCAGTATTTACTAAACTTATGTTGGATGCACAGAATGCCCGGATTATATAACTTGAACGAATTATCTGCAGTCAAGATAACAACATGTAATTTAATTTTCCATTCAAGATATGGTAAATTGTAACTGAATTAATCAGGACACTCGAGTCTGAATAATCTATGTTTGCGAAATAGTAATTTCACGTTGAAAACTAAATTGCTCATTATTCTATCTTAGTAACTACAATATATTAGTATTCAACAGCGGAAGAATTTCACGTAGGAAGATACAAACACATATGTACATTCGTTTATGTGTAACATCTACTGACCACATACAGTGATAGTGAAACGTATTTACATGCATTAGATTTAAAACATTTAACGAGTAGTTATGTGTTCAAACAATTAACTTCTTTAACCCTATAACAAATACAGATATTTCTAATAAAGACAGAAATTGCTAGTTGCTCTTTTTCCACACTTATAACTACATGTACCATTCTCTCAATGTCTACCGTGAATTTGAGTTTACATACAAGTATGTACATATATTTTGATTGCAAATGGAATATCTTGTAAGCATTAAATTGTTATTATTATATAATACACGTAGTTGTTAAAATAATTCGATCGTTTACCGTATACCACAGTAACTCTAAAAATGCTTAAGTTAAAGATATGTTATTTAATGTGTTTCGCTTAAAAAATAAAGATGAACAAAGATTAAATACTTACAGAGCGATAAAGTCAGTTTTTTATCCCTGTCTCTATATTATGTTACCAAACACTATGAATGAATAAAGTAAACATGGATTGACCCAGTGCAATGCTTATTTGAAAAATATAAAAACAATTTTCACAATTGCACTTAACTCGACGTGTTTTGCAAACAATTCACGCTGAACAAACAAAAACTATTATGTAGGTTTATTATCATAGTACGCAATAAGTTTATTTAAACAATAGACAACAGCGTTAGACCACTGGGTAACCCGTTTCCGTATCATCTTTATACACACTCCTTCTGAATAGTTCGTATCCTCCAATATTAGAGCACAACCAAAGATGTCTACTTTGTGAAGAATACACCGCATTCATGACAACATCTGAGGTTATAAGGAAGTTATACAAGAAAAAAATATAAATTGACAATGAAAGGATAGGGTATGACAGAATCAGGTATATGGTAAGGTCAAGTATATGATAAGGTCAAGTATATGATAAGGTCAAGTATATGGTAAGGTCAAGTATATGATAAGGTCAAGTATATGGTAAGGTCAAGTATATGATAAGGTCAAGTATATGATAAGGTCAGGTAAATGATAAGTTCAGGTATATGATAAGGTCAGGTATATGATAAGTTCAGGTATATGATAAGGTCAGGTATATGATAAGTTCAGGTATATGTTAAGGTCAGGTATATGATAAGGTCAGGTATATGATAAGGTCAGGTATATGATAAGGTCAAGTATATGATAAGGTCAGGTATATGGTAAGGTCAGGTATATGATAAGGTCAGGTATATGATAAGGTCAGGTATATGATAAGGTCAGGTATATGATAAGGTCAGGTATATGGTAAGGTCAAGTATATGATAAGGTCAAGTATATGATAAGGTCAGGTATATGATAAGGTCAGGTGTATGATAAGGTCAGGTATATGATAAGGTCAGGTATATGATGAGGTCAGGTATATGGTAAGGTCCGGTATGTGGTAAGGTCAGGTATATGATAAGGTCAGGTATATGATAAGGTCAGGTATATGATAAGGTCGGGTATATGGAAAGGTCAGGTATATAATAAGGTCAGGTATATTATAAGGTCAGGTATATGATAGAGTCAGGTATATGATAAGGTCAGGTGTATGATAAGGTCAGGTATATGGTAAGGTCAGGTATATGGTAAGGTCAGGTGTATGATAAGGTCAGGTATACTATAGAGTCAGGTATATGATAGAGTCAGGTATATAGTAAGGTCAGGTATATGATAGAGTCAGGTATATGGTAAGGTTCGGTATATGGTAAGGTCAGGCATATGATAGAGTCAGGTATACGGTAGGGTCAGGTATATGGTAAGGTCAGGTATATGATAGAGTCAGGTATATGGTAAAATCATGTATATGATAAGGTCAGGTATATGATATAGTCAGGTATATGATAAGGTCAGGTATATGATAGAGTCAGGTATATGATAGAGTCAGGTTAATGTACACAACACTGAATGATTCTTGAAATATAATTGAGTGCTTGTCGGAAAAAGACGGCAAAGGTACATCATAATTTATTAGAATTCAAATTCATAGAAATGTTTAATTTAATAACAATTAATATACGAGATGAGAAGTATGAATGGTGTATTTCCGACACTCAAAAACAGGATGCTCTGTAAAATGAGATCTATGATGAACATAACATAAACTAATCTTCACCAAATTTCGTAGGTTACAATTAGTTGACGGTAAAGTCGCGGCAGTGGTCCAGTGGTTAGTGCGCTGGACTTGCAGCCCGGACATCCGGGTTCGAATCCCGGTCGCGGCAGGTCATACCCTTCTATAAAATAATTGACAAAAAATGTCGATTTTCCTCCATATGTGGAGAAGTTGCCAACTCCTCGTGGAAGGGTAAGTTAGTACTGGTTAGTACAGTCCAGGAAAACTGGTTAGGTGAGCCGGTCGCCTTATATAACTGAAAAATTGTTGAAAAACGGCGTTAAACCCCAATACAACTACAAGTTGACGGTAAATTCGAGTTGTTTTCGTCAAAATACGAACTCTATTTTGCTATTTATGATGTGTCTACACTCTTCTGTCCTATCTTTATTTAAAGAAGCACCATTGCTGGACTCTTTTAATGACGATGGGATTCACTCACCCTGTTGATTTGGGATGTGGAACAAAGCCTCTACCATACCTATGCAGATCTGTTCGTGAGTAGCAGTCTTCGTGGCACCGTTAAATGTCGCACTTACCGTTAGTGTCGCAACGTTGCGTTAAATGTCGCAACCGCCGCTGAATGTCGCAAAATTTCCTGTCGTTAAATGTCGTAATTTTAACGTTAAATAACGCTTATTTTTTCTGCTGTTTAATGTAGCATCCCTACCGTTAAAGGTCGTAATGAGTAGTAGTTTGTGTAGATTTCAATAGTTTGTGGGATTATACTGCTTTAATCGTTTTGGGAGTATTTGTGAATATTTAGTTCATATAAATCCAAATCTTGAATAACGGCTTATTCATCTGCCTGCTGGTAACGAAATATTCCCTTGTTTTGATATATTGACCTCTTATCTTGTTTGAATTATGAAATGTAGTAATCTTATATTATAGATAGTAAAATGTCTTGCGTGCAACATGAATTTTGTTTACATTGTATTATGCGGACCATGAGTAAAATATTTTCTTAAAGTGTTTTGTTTTATATGTTTGCTTTCTAATTACAAGTACTTTTGCATGCATGTAAGCAAGATGATAATACACTGAAGACAATACAAACAAACACATAACTTACACATCTTTTAATTTTCATGACAAGCAACAAATAAAATACACATTACTTGTGTGACATGATAATAAATTATGAAAATTATTATATTGATAGAATTAGATCTGAAACGACACATAAATACACTGGGGTTTAATATGGCACCAACAGCCATGGGCATTTGGAGAATTCCAGCTTGAATAGTGGAGGAAGACCCCAGACTTACCCCTGGGTAGAACAATTAATCTTCTATAAGCTAGCTGGACAGCTTCCTTACACGTGAAATTTTATCCTTGGAGGGATTCAAACTCACAGTGGTGAGGGGCTTGTGATAACTGGTCAGAGACCATAAACACTTAGGCATGTAGCCCACTGACACATAAACAACACCGAGAAGCTGAAAATATATTATATGTACATAAAATGCAATATGAAATCTACGAATTTACTCCATGAAACATGAATGAAGATGTTGAGTTTTGCAAACAATTAAACAGCAGTAAGGAGTAACTATGTTCTCAGGAGAAATATCTATAAAGAATTATAATTCTGTGACAACCTTGAAATAAAAGGTAAAAATCACCTGTTTAAAATTACATAATAAGCCTTTTTGTTCAAGTAAAAATGTATTCCTTTGCAAGACTAAAAGATATGGTAAATATCATGAAACCAGGTTTTTCAAGTTATCCAGATGCTAAATGCTTCAGTATTTCAGTCGTTATGCTAACCCACTAACCCAGAGCCCTGGGCTCGTAAATTGTGTATTCAGGCTGGTGGTGATTTATTTGCAATAACCCATACATGGTCCAATACTTTGAAAAAAAAATTTGAACATTGGTATTACAAGTTCTGTTTGTCATGCACTACAAACCAACTGATTTATTCAAAGGCCCATACTATACTATAGCATAATTGAAATTTGAATCAATCAAAGGTCAGGCTGATCTTTGTTTTATTCAAATTTCATTTATAACACATTACATTTTTTTTAACTAAATAGAAATAAATACAGATCTCTACTCTAGTAGATGTCAAATTATGCATGTCGACAATTGCCAGAGCAGACATGCCCTAAATGTGTTAACACGCAACATTGTGGACTGAATAATACTGAGGGTCATAATTCTGATATAAATATGCGGATCATAATGGAAAAAGACGGCTGATCTCATTGTCTCCACTGTCTGACCACTATACACCATCTCCTTGTTAGTAACTACTCCGCTTAAAACAGCAATTACAGGCGAATATCCCATAGATAGTTTCCACCCATACTCGAACGCGCGACAGAATTCAAGTCCATGGCTCTATCCACTGATTAAGATAACAATTTTACAAGAAAACACACATTGAGAAATTAACGGTAGGTTTTCGACATTAGCGGCAGAAAAATTGCTGCATTTGACGTTAAAATTGCGATATTCAACGGTACAAGATTTCCGATATTTAACGGCGGTTGTGACATTTCACGGCAACGTAGCGACATGTAACGGTAAGTGCGACATTTGGCGGCGATGCCACATTTAACGGTGCCACAGTCTTTGTTGCAATAGCAACAGATAAAAACAAACGGCTAATAAAGCAATATTTAATAATCTTTACTTTACACATTAATTTCGAGCATATCTTTAATGAATTTTATCTTAAACTCCTTGTAGACATATGGAAATCATGAAAACATAAATGCTGACTGCTAGTCCTTTTTATCGATAATTGTGGTGAAAAATATTTTTGCTTCTTCGATCGCTTTCCGTACTTTTCGAGTCAGATGTCTAACTATGCGCTCATCATAGACCTTTTTTCTAGAATGACAGTCATCACGAAATGCAACACATTTCCGGTAGTGGTTTATTACCATTACTGAAAGTGGGTCCTTAAATCTGAAATATAAGGACCAGCATTGTATCAATGTAAATTATGAATACGTCATGAAGTTGTCCATGACATCGCATTCTGACCAAAAAATAAACTTACTTAGTACTTGTTGGACACTTTGTTTAAGTGTCTTTGAATGTTCATTATATAAAGTGTTTTGTGAGATCCATTTTTGAGGGCCGTGTTGGCTAGTGAGGGTAGTTTTGGCCGTTTTGATTTGAGTGAGCCCACGGGAGAAGTGTGGTTTGCGCTCTACTCACTGAGCTAACCGGACGAACTCATAAAGCCAGAAAATAATATTTCTGTTTACGGTTTCATAACGAACCCTAGTTTTAGTGCCGACCCTAAAGATTCTAACAGCAAAATCCACTGCACGAAAATATTTGGGGGCGTATCGTAACGCAAATGTACTAAAGGTGAGTTTAGAAAAATAAAAAGGTTTTCTACCTACCCTGACACAAACTTTTCGGTTTAAGTAAACTTAAACATGACTATTTTTCTAGCTTTAGTATGATCAATTAAATCAGTGTTTCATTTTGGCGTGCGTCCCGCGTCCCTGACGCATAGATTTCGCTCGGGACGCAAAGATTTTGAAAATGCGCGTCCCTGGGACCCATACATTTTGGATTCAAAATGAAACACTGGACCCATTGGTTTCAGGTTGGGACGCATTGTTTTCAAAAATGTGCGTCCCAGGGACCCATGCATTTTGGATTCAAAATGAAACACTGCAATTATGGACAGGATTCTAGGAGAAAAGGAATAATTTTAAATCAACGTGAATGTATAAACATATAAGATACATACATAAGATAAGAATCATTTAGTGTCTTAAGACCGTGGGTTACCACACTTCCTCTCTCTATTCTGGACGGAATATATATTAGTTTCCTCTGATTTATATCAACTGGTTTGTACGATTCTGTTCTATGTCTGTATTGTGTCACTACCAAAGCATCTGATGGGTTCGTCTTCTGCCAGTCTAGCACAAAAATTTCACCGTATACTTCTGTGGCAGCCATGTTTGGAAGTAAATGCAACAATCGCCGCTGAAACAAAACTTGATGGTGGTTGTTAAAATTCACAAGAAAAGTATGTTGAATGTATTTTAATACAACTGAACAGTTTGGTTATTGTACATTTATTATTATATTTATTATTATTATATTAATTTAAATATTTTGGAATGCACAACAGACCCGTATTTTTTAAGTGATCGATTCACTGTTAATGTTATTTTATAGTATTATAGCAAGTCATTGTGACTTATTTCGTTTCGCGAAAGTTTTGCTATTAATAGTTAATTAATATTGCAACAATATCAGTCAATTCATGTTCAATTGTATCAGTTACAATATAGACCACAGGGGGCTAGCACGTTGTAGGGATGGTGCATAATGTTGTATTATGCCTAAAATGGCCACACGGACAAAACGAAAACACACACACATATATATATTCATATACAAGGGTTACAACTTCCGAAATGACAGTTTCTGCACCATGTTCGTTTAATACTACGTAATTTTTTCAGAAATCACTCAAATTTGTAATAACTGACCAGTATCTACAGACAGCTAATATATCATACTACACATAACCAATAAGCAGTTAGTCCAATTCAAAACAATGAAGCAAATGTTTCATCTTCTTCCTCCGACGTCAATTTCGTTTAGTCGAACGCGACCTCGCAACACCAAATCAACCAGAATCACCATACTATAATATACTTTAAAACAACAGGTACAGCGATGACAGTGTGTGTAGATACGAAATGCATGTTTTTGGTCCGTGTAGCCATTTAATACACCATTATACACCATCCCTTCAACGCGCTAGCCCCCCCATGATATATGATATAGACCTACATGTATGTAAAACTCACCAACATAATTTCAAAGCTCCTGTCCATGACAGGAACAATTAACTCATCTAGATCAATGATACCAACATAGTCGTACGACCGCAAACGTAATTGACAGTCGTACACTACGACCTGCTCGTCATTCCAAGCTTCTGTTGTTTTTGAACCAATTTTGTGAGCTTCGTCATCTAGAATCATACAAAATGGACATTTTAATGTCTATGCGTGGTAATCTGTGCAAATATATCAACCAATAATAAACTAATTCAGCACGAAATATCATCGCGATGTAGATTTAATACACACAATGTTTTTTTCTAGACTTAAACATTTTTTTAAACTGAATTTTACTTTTGCCGCTTACCGTCTGGTCAGGAATTTCCTGAGATAAGAAGATACAAACATTTTTATCTTAGTTTGTAATAATACAATTAGTAACTTGTAATTTGTACATTTGATTTTTGTTTGGGATAATTAATAAAGTATATCAGGTCCTACCTTCAAACGGCAAATAATACGGTATAAGTGTGAGAAAGCCTGTGTCTTCATAGTGCTGTAATATTGACCTAACACCAGATGATATGTTGTATGTATACAGCAACACTTTTTCCACACCCATGTGTCTATTATACTCCATCCATTCAATAGTAAATTCTATGTCTACTTCTCCATATACGATCTTACTGCACAGAGCGAACTTGAAATGACTTTTTGGCTGGATAGGATATTGTGGTATCGTATAGTGTTTGCTGTTTTCAGGACACGAATTTGTCACCGTTATTCCGACAATGTAATAATGCTGCAAGTCTAATAGCGGATTCGGGCATTCGACCTGCGCAGTATGATTAAACATATTAACACGGTGGTTTACACGTAAATATTTTCTCCAAACAACCGTTCCTTCGTTTAGAAGATAACAACAAACAACACTCGTATATTCATCAGCTTCGATCCACATGTTTACAGCGTAAATGTCCCACTGCGAGTTCGACGACACATTTACTGCTATCACAGAGAACACGTTAGGATTTGCTCGTGATGTCGGGGAATATATGTTCGCTGGCGACTTGTCGATTTTTACAAGATTTGACTGGAATAAGACATGATTATCCGTGGTAGTATTCACGAAGACAAACTATATGCTATGTAATGTGGTAGTGTAGTGTAGGTATTTGGAATCAACTCCAGATTGATTTTACAGAAAATACATGGGATGTACATCTATGTAAACGTCGCATTTGAACTTATTGAGGTGTTATTACCCTCAATCGTATCACATTTCTACACTATGGAAACACCGAATATGAAAAGGGTGCACTCGACTGGCTGCTTAAACTGCATCCTTTGTTTCCAAAAATAACCTATTCGGCTGATACTTGAGATTTTTACTAAAGAAGCGTTAAATTAGTCGTGTGACAATTGAATACTGAGAAATGAAGGCAAATGTGCTGAAATAACTTTTAAATGATTATTCATACATTAAAATTAGGAAAATACAACATACAGTCACTTGGTATTGTGTTTTTCTAATTTTTGATGTATGAAGAACGTGGCTGAAAGAATAAAAACGACATACATAATTTATATATTATACAACGTGTCATATATAATATACGCAATATAATTACCAGTTTTTTGCGGTCCCTAAACAGCGACATAATAAACACAATTATTAACACGACCATTAAACATTTTCCACATCCTTTCAACATGTAATTCAGCTTCATGTTCTAAACGTTTGTACTTTAACAAGATAAACACGTTTCGATATAACAAAATTCAATAAAGCCACCGAAAGCATGCTTCGCTTCAATGTGTTAATATATTCATATTTAAATTACACCCGGGAATATATAGAACATATTCACATTAAATGTTCATCTTATATGAGTTTGAAAGAAACTGATTTATAAAGGGCATTAAATTTGCTGCGCATTATTGACATTTTCGTCGTGAAAGGAATTTAAAGTTTGGCTTATATTTAAGCATGTATTGGCTTACACAAATAAGTAGACCTCATTGCATCGTTTTAGGACACAGTGGCTCATAATGTTAAATTTACAAAAGCTTCATGTGCACGACACGATACGTGCATGAAGTTATCAACCTTTGTTATAATTGAATTAATGAGTTCTGTAAATGTCTCATACACAAGACTTTAATGGACCAATAATTATAACCAACGTTTTTGCTCTTCAAGAACCATATGCACGTGACAAGACTTTTTGCTGAAATAGGACTGTACACAAAATTAACATTCACATGTGTACATGTTCTAATATTCTATCACGAACCACAAACTCGCCCTTTACGCTATTTATGCGGCCAAAACTTTATGTAACCGTGGTACATTCATTGTGTAGTTTACGTGAAGAGAAGAAGAACGATTGGAGAATGGTGGAGGAAAAGAAACGATAGATTAATCGGCTGGACGGATAGGGGTGGGGAGAGAACGTGGAAATATTCTGACATAAGGAAAGAACGATATCTGTGAAAGCTGGAGAGAATGTGGAAAAAATTGACAGACAGATGGGACAGAGGGTGGGAGACGGAAAAAGTCACGAGTGTTTTTCAATATGTATTTCAATTCAAGTGTAAAACTGGTTTCAGACGGTAGAATTTGTTACTTCGATGATTTTTAGTGTATTTGATATTTCTTCTATGACTCATTACCGCATAGCAAATTAGTAAGCATACTTGGGACTAATGTACATATTGGTCCAAGCGTATACTGGATCGCTTACATATATAAAGTCAAGCATCTCCACTTACATGTAACTTCTACCTGTACCATACGTTGTTATCTGCTTGGCTCTTTTCAGCCTTTGGGGAAATATATATAACCATCAAGCAAATTATTCCTTCTTCACTTTATTCACACGGCACAACCGACTGCCAACCCCCACCCAACAAAAGAACATGTTCTTAATTTTGACCAATTATTGATATGCCTAGGAACCTATCCACTTCGATCAAATACATAACATCCCCCCGGTAAAACAAAATTGATTTATCAATTTTCTGAAGTGGATAGATTCCTAAGACATATGCAAACAAACATGTAAAGTGTCATTAGCAAATCATACTGGTAGGTATTACTTATACCTTACATACAATGTGAACAAAATCTTCTTACAATAACCTTAATAGTGTATATTTGTGCAAATCAAGACAAAAACAACATTGACATGGTTTTCTCTGATATAACTCGAAGAAATTATCAATATTTTTCATAGTCCTAAAAAAAAAAATCATCAATATACAAATATATCCCTATATTCACTTAGCTAAACATTCCAGTCAAGATATACCATATAAGACAAAGCATAATTCAACAATAATTGTATTGCTTCTAGATATATTATGGATAATATATATGGTAAGTCCACAAGAACTTGTATGCTAAATCCAAATAAAGTAAGCAATAACTTGGAATTATAAGCAAAGTCAAAAACTCTTAACAAGTAACTCAAGTTGAACAGGTTATTCTTTCTTATCAAAGGGAAACAATTCAAGAGGCCTAAATATGCATCCTTAGATTTATAAGCGCTAAAGAGTTATCCCTCTTAGAAAAATACTTTTTTCTAATAAACCTACAAAAACATTTTGCACGAACTCATTAATCACATCATCATTACTGAAAATACTTCGGCAAATGAAAAGTATCTGCTGAATACAAAACACATGTACAACATTACAAACAGACCTGTATTATGACATTCATAACACCAATAAAGCATTCAGAATCATACTGCATAATAACAAGTATATCAGCAATGAATGTGTCACAACAATTATGAACTACATGGAGTGTATGTAAGGCTATTCTCACTATTTTCAAAATCATCATTATCACTATTTGTGAATGAAATGCTAAAACCAAAATCTTGCAAACAAGATAAACATAACTATGGCTGAAAACATATGGAATTACAAATTCCAGACAAAGTTTCATTTACATGTAGCTTCAAATAAATTGAATAAATGATATCAGTAGTATTTAGAACAGAATTTCAACACACATTGCATAATCTATCAACTCAACCTCTTTCAATTAAAGACGTCAAAGTTACTTGTGTTAAAACATGGAAAATCAATTAACAACAAACACTTCATCAAAATTTCCCCTCCTATTGACAAGTTTCACACCTGAGGAGGTGGATTATTTAAAAGTTTCTGCCTAGTAGAATCATGTAATGCACTAGCAAAAACCCACACAGCATTTTGGGCTGGTTCCCCTTTTAATTGTACCAAAAACTGGAGACCCTCTGAGATATTTCTTTGTGCTAAAACCCGCTTTACATTAGTAGAAACATTGGTATTTTCCACTATCCCCAAATTAAATGTTAAAGGATCTACATGATTTGTATCTCTGAATCGTAGCGGTTTTTGTATGTTACGTTTGGGTCTTGTCACAGGTATATTGTCCGGAGTAAATGACACTTTGGATTTGTCATGACTTTCACCAGGGCCTGAAACTGAGTCAAAGTCCTGTTTAAACAATACCATGTCTGTCTGTACATATTGTGAAACATAAGACTTCTCTGGAACTTTGGTCTTAACCTGAAAATAGTTAAGGGGCTTAGGTTGACGGACATATGCCATCTTGAGGCGGTCAACATGCACCGGATGAGGAAATATATCATCACTGGAAACATCCTTAAGAACAACCATGTGTGGACTAGTTACCTCATGAACAACAAAAGGCCCCTGGAAGTGATTCCGCAATTTCTTTGTTGTACTAGTAGATTCATCAGAAACATACACATAATCACCAACATCAAGATTAAGCAATTTTCTCTTTTCATTTGTATTTGCTATCATTGTCTTATGATACTGGGCAAGATTGCCCTTGATATGGTCTCTGATCTGCTGTAAAAGTGAAAGCTTAGATGTTAAATAATGCTCTACATCTAAGGGCAAACTCTTAAATGTGTCCTGAGTCGGTAGAATTAATGGGAACCTCGGTCGCTGGGAGAAAATAACTTCAAAAGGTGAATAACCTAGACTAGCATTGACAGCATTATTCATAGCAAATATAACACTATCAAGGTGTAAATCCCAGTTGCTACAATCATTATTCATATATGGTGTGAGCCTTGCAGCTAAAGTGGCATGGCTACGTTCCACTGCTCCCATACAGTGATGCACAAAACTGGGGGAAAACTGCTGTGGGACCTGCAATAGTCTACACAATTCAATGGTCACAGTAGCAGTGAACTCAGAGCCACGGTCAGATAAAAGACAATCACATACACCAAAGGTTGTAAATAACTTGAATAGTGTCTCTGCAACTGTAGTGGCATCTTTGGTACGGAGTGGAATTGCATACACATATTTAGAAAACATACACACTGCCGTAAACACATAAATGTTTGCTCTAGAAGTGATGGGAAGTGGGCCAAACAAGTCAATCTGCCAAACAGAAAATGGAGCATTCGGGGTAGGGTATGCAATAATAGCATTCTTCTGCTGTAACCTGGTTAATTTCCGGGACTGGCATGCATGACACGACTGCACATATTCTGACACTCGTTTTGCCATATCTGAAAAGAAATAGTGTTCCTTGATCCTGTCTAAGGTATCCTGTATACCACCATGAGCCGCTAAAGGTGAGTCATGAAATAATGATAAAACTGCAGGAATACATGACTCTGGTAATACTAACTGGTAATGAACTGGACTAACAAGTTTGCTGCGTTTGGCGCGAGAAATCCTAGAATGAAACAGAACATTATCAACTAACACATAATCTGATTGCTGTAGAAGAACAGACCTAGCTAATTTCTGCGATTCTGGTAAAGTACCTGTAGTCAAAAAATCTTTGATAGGCTTCACAGACCTGTCTTGGTCTTGATCAGTGCTTAAATGATCTACAGTCATATTGAGTAATGTGACAGCTGGTAATGTTGATATTTGATCCATCGCATAGTTTTTATCATGTTGTCCAGATGTCGACATCTTATCATTGTCCGAAATAGGTAAGTTATCACCTTCTACAGGGCTAACATTCTGATTTGGACCTGAGGTGACATTGAGTGGGTTCATTTCCACTGAGGATAAATCATCAAGAGCAAAACTACGTGAAATCTGTGCATCAACACTCTTAATATCACAAGTATTGGCAGAAGAGTCTAATTGAGCATTTGGCATATCTGGATTAGATAATGCATATGTACTGGACTTCACACAGTGAGCTGACTGTGATTCACTAGAAATGTCACTGTTGTCTAAAGGAATATTGTCACAAAGCACCTTATTTGGTACTACTACATCAAACACATCTTTCTTTCCAACAGCATATGGCAGGCTAGGTTCAAGTTTAGACTTTAAATTGTCATCACAGGTAAGTATATGTACATCATCACCACTACACAAGTCAGACACATTCCCAACAGACTTATTGTTGATACTTAACTGTTTGATATGAGAAAGTTCAACATTTTTCATCACATGAGGTTTGTTATTTCTATTACGAACTTTCAATCTCCTTAAATGTGTCACTGAATGACAGTCTGTATTATCTTCAGTATCAGCATCATAAAGATAATCATCGTGAGCATGAATCTCCATCTTGTTCAATTGTAAAATGTCATTCTCATGCAATTTCAAAGTGACAGTTGTTGGTTTTTCTGAAACATATGGGAAAAACTGATCATCTTCTTCAGGACTGCATGTCAACACTTCCTCATACGAAGGCATACGTGACAATGCATCAGGCACAACCATTTCAGACGCAGATTTCCATTGGATTTCGCAATCAAACTGCTGCAAAATTGCCAACCAACGTTCATATATCGCACCTTTAAGTTGTTTCTGAAACAGAGGTTTGAGCGCTTGGTGGTCACACTCGATTACAAAATGTCTACCTCGAAGGTAAGATGCACATTCCAACACACTGTTGATAAGTCCAAGGAGTTCCAATTTTGTGGGTCCATATGACTGCTGCCACTTAGATAGACCTTTCGATCCAAATCGTATAACACGCTTTTGTCCATCATCATGAATTTGATACAACATGAATCCTATTCCTTTTGAACAAGTATCTACAGCCAGTCGAAATTCCAAATCAAATCTTGGAAAGGCAAGAGCTTCAGATTTTAGTAAACTGTCTTTAAGTGTAGAAAATGCTTCACTACATTCGGAAGTCCAAACATAAGGTGTTCCTTTTTTCAGAAGTTTATATAACGGACTTGCTTTGACACTGAAATTTGGAATATACTTTCTAAACCAATTCAACATACCCATAGCACGTTGTAGTTCCTTACGAGATGTTGGTTCTGCATATTCAGAAATAAGTTCCAACTTACTTGATGGAGGACGAATACCCTCACTAGAAATTTCATGGCCAAGAAAAACCCCTTTTGTGACACCAAATTTACATTTAGATGGACCCAGTTTCAATCCAGAATACTCAAACCTACTTAAGACCTCATCAAGGTCTTTTAAATGTTGCTCAAATGTACTTGAAAAAATACAGCAATCATCAAGGTAACATAAGACTGAAACAAATGTCAAATTCTTAAGTATTTTGTCCATGAGTAATTGAAAAATATTAGGACTTTGACGAAGCCCCATCGGTAATCTTAGGAATTTGAATGTACCATAACATGTATTAAATGCAGTGAACTTAGACGTGTCTGAGGTAATGCCTACTTGAAAAAATCCTGAGTTCATATCAATAAACGACATATACCTAAGACTATGTTCCGCTAAAGACTCCGTAAGTTCTTGTAGATCTGGTATAGAATATCTAAAATCTAAAGTCTGAGTATTTAAATACCTAAAATCTACACAAAATCTGTACGAGGACAAACTCTGTTCACGTGTGATATTATTTGGATCAAGCTTTGGCTTATTTCGTTTTGCTACAAGAACTATGGGACTGGTTATTGGAACATCCTCATGTTCATCTACATGTGCAATTATACCTTGAGTAAGTAACTCATCTAACTGATGACGAAGTACCTCTCGTTTATCAGGGGCTAGTCTGTATGGTCTTTGATGTTTCGAAACTGCATCAGGCTTTAAATTGATTTTATGCTCAACTACAGTAGTGAAACCAATATCAGGGTTCTCAGGTGTAGTGAATATATTCTTATGTTTGAACAAAACTTCATACAAACTGTCACTGTCAGACACTGACAAATCACTACTAGTTTGGAAGAGTGATTTAAATTTCTCAAAAGCAGTCTTATCTATAGCAGATTGTGGGGACTGGATGGTGGAATAACTGGAATGGAAGAGGTCTTCATCAACAGTGTTCACACCAACTTGTTCATTACAAGTATCAACAATTACATTTGCACATGACTTTAGAGTAATGATATCATCTGTATTATCACAAATCTCAAACTTTGCTAAATATGTGCCCTTCTGAATATGAACTGGTTCATTGCCAGGATTCAAAACCTTAACACAAACAAAATGATCTGGCATACATGTAACAAGGGCTTTGGAGACAAAAACTCCTTTATACATTAACTCTGAATGCCCAACAAGGACTCCTTGCATACCAACACTAACTCTGTCATCAAGTAACCCCTGAATAATACATTCTGAGTTCGGCTGCACCACCAACGTCCTTGTACTCCTGACTTTTGTGGTACGTTTAACATTAAGAGAAGAACACAAAAATTTCTGAGAAAAATCTAAAGATATGTTATTATCTTGCATATATTGAGTACCCAAAATCAAAGGATGAGATGCATCTTTCAGTACATACACAAATATATAACAACCAATGTCATTTAAAGACTTTCTTAAACGAATGTTTGCAGTAGCACAAATTTGAACAGATTCATTGTTAGCCAATAAAATCTTATCAGAACAATTACACACGTATGACTTTTCAGAGTCTGGAATAGAATCAAAATATATGTTAGAAATGACATTAATACTGCTTCCAGAATCTAACAATGCTGTAACTCTGTTATTACTGACAAAAGCATTCAAATACATAAAATTATGCGCACTGAAAATTTCAGGTTGAACATGGCCCGGATACTTTTGCGCGTCTTCTGTTCCAGGCCCAGTTAGTTTCCCTCCTGTAACTGATCACACTGTTTTGCTGAATGTCCACTTGCACCACAAAGCTGACACAAAGATTGAAATTTGATTTTAGCACCTGGATTTTTCACACAACTTTTCGCATCATGACCATATTGGTCACATAACTGACACTGAACTGATGGATTTTTTGCTCCAGATCCATTCCAGTTGCAAACACGTTTGAAATGATACCGTCCCTGACAGTTGTAACATTCCCTTGGTTTACGATGATTGTCTTCACTAGTATGTCTATTTGCCTTAGGTAGTGGATTAGCAGAAGGGAGATCAACAGCATTGATCACTATATCTGTACGATAACCATGTGCCTCACCACACTGAGCAATGTGCAAACAATCACGGTATGATTCAGGTCTTGAAGCTCTAACAAAGAAAGCCAATTGACCTGGAAGTCCCTCAACAAAACGGTTCATTAGTTCTCTATCAGACTTCTTTAGTCGGCGTCCAACATCGTGCAAAGAACCGTGAAACACTTCTAAAGCCTGTCCTAGTTTAAGAGACATGTGAGAGAAAGAAGCCTCCTCTGCTATCAAACTGGAGGGTGTCTGATCAAACTCTTCTAGAAACTTACCACGAATAATTTGCCATGACACATTGGGAAAAGAGTCCTCTATTGACGTGTACCATGTCAAGGCCGGACCCTTTAACTGAAGTCTGAAAGCTGCAAGGTATTTCTGCTGCTCAGGTGTTATGCCCATCAACATCATATGTGCCTCAAATTCAGACAGAAAAGTCTTAGCATTTTCACCAATAGTACCAAAGAATTTTGTATTCATTGGTAAGTAGTATGACATGACAGGAGGAATAGGTTGATGATAATAATTTCTGACTGGTGTACTTGTTAACAACTGAGGGTCCTCGCTAACAGCAGGCGGGTCACAAACATGTGCATCTGTTGGCAGGACTTCATTAGGATCAACTACAATACCATCAAATGGATTTGTGTCGTTTGGAGCACGAAAAAAAGGGTTAACTGAATTGTTCATTATCACAATGATTCACCTATCGATCAAAGGGAAATAACTCGATACACGTGACGATTTTTAATTCCAATTTTGTCTGTTTTAAAGTATGATCTACCTTTCAAGAGTCGATAAAATTAATGTTCAGGATGTAAAATTTGGATTCTCCACCATGTTATCTGCTTGGCTCTTTTCAGCCTTTGGGGAAATATATATAACCATCAAGCAAATTATTCCTTCTTCACTTTATTCACACGGCACAACCGACTGCCAACCCCCACCCAACAAAAGAACATGTTCTTAATTTTGACCAATTATTGATATGCCTAGGAACCTATCCACTTCGATCAAATACATAACAACGTGCTTTAAGAATGGAGCAACGACTTAGCAGATCGTTTAATTCTAATTCCAATATTTTTCCAACTTAGAATATTTATCATGTTTTATAATATTAATAATTCCATTGTTACTATACACTTTTATCAACACCAGAGGAAGTTTTAGCAAGTTAAAATAGATTCCGTATTGATAACGTGGATAGTTTATTAGGTACGATTTTTTCATCAACACCGCTAGTTCAAAACAAGCATCTAGTAATCCTGAATTGGAAGACGCTTTCCACTTTTTTGACAACATGGCAGATATAACGCATGTTTTTAAAGCTGTTGTGAAAGGCATCAAGTCTAGAAACAAGTTACATGGTGTTGATGGAAACGAGGGAAAGTCCTCCATATTTCCAGCTGCTAAACATCGGGGAGATTTTGATACTGACGCCAAAGAAGTGGTTTGTCATATCTTTTCGCGATTGTTTTCAGTTACACTATATTCACTAACTTGAGTAAATTTAGGATAACTATATTTCATGCTATATACATGCTTGTTTGAATTCAATGTCTTGAACGATTTCATTTGTACAAATCTCATATCACCATTCAGTTAATGTAGTTGAGTTATTTACACAACGATATCAATGATAGCTTTATTTATTACGCATATGTATAACAGTATAACAAACAGGTAATTTCGTAGATTTCGCATTTCTTGAATTCAAGTGGTTTCTTTGCAATATTGACTGTAGTTTACTGGAAGTTTTATGATTTGAAGACCTACAAATATGAAGTAATTGATGACTGGCAGAAACACACAACATCAGAAAATGCTGGCCAATTTTACTATTTTTGTTGGTGAAAGAGATATGTGTGTCATTACTGTCATTTATAAAAGTATATATTATGTGTTTCAGGTAACTGCTATCACGAAATTAAAGGATTTATTGTTGAAACACAGGAAAGATTATGTCAATGCTGGCAGGTAAGCATTCTGTCCTGTTATCTTTAAGAAAAAATGTGTAGTGCTTAATAAAAATGACCCTGTTCAACAGAAATTGGGATTCATGCTTGACTAGTCAATACTATACAGATATTTCATATTCAGTCAAGGGACTCACATTGAGAGTGACCACTGCATCCTCAGGACCCCTTCCAACTTGGATTTGTCCTTGGCATTTTCTGTGTGGGACCCCCCCCAAAAAAAAATCCCAAGGGACCCCTAAAATTTAGGAGATGGCAGTCCTGGGGACCCTCAGGTGAAAAATCTTAGGGAAAACCCTGACTACACCAATATGAAAAAAACTTAATTTAATTACAAAAAAATCAGTGTCAAACCATTTGTGTTATATTCCAGTCACCTGACAGGAGAGGCATCATCTATGACTGATGCTGAAAGAGAACATATAGATACAGAAGCACAAAATATAATTAAAAAATGCCAAGACAATTTACAAACAGTTAAGCAAAAAGGTATTGATTTACTGAAAATTAATTTTTAAACTGTTGTTGAATATTTCTGTAAAACTGTTGCAGGAATTCTCAGTTTTGCTCTTAGTGACTTACTTTTTCATTTGAATGTATAATTTAGATTTTTAAGTGAACACATGTATTTCAACAATGTCAGTGTTGCATTTTTAATAACTGGAAAACTTTGTTTCATGGTTTACTGTGTTATGCAATAGTTTGCAGTAACCAAAGCATTGTACATCTTACTACACTTAACAAGTGTTTGCCAAATAATACTAGCTTTCACTAGACTGGGGAGGTGTCTCTCTCTTTGTGTCTTCTTTCTTTTCCTGATGGTGGAACATATTTGTGATCTTTGCTTCAATGTTGTTTACTAATTTATTAAACCATGATTGTTTATCTATTGAAGCTGATGGGGATAAAGTTCACCCACAAGTAAAAGAACATCGTGAATGTGTTCTCCTGTTGATAAATTCTTACCTAAAAGGTAGGTTAACCTAATTCATTACTTGATGATATTCCCTTTGTTATTAAACGTAATGCTCATTATGGAATATGAATCATGTGTTATTGCATGCTGACAGTTTGTAAACCATATGTTAGGCAGTTAATTAAAAGTGTTACATTTCTTATTTTCAGTTGTATGTAAAATATACAGTGAACAGAGAGCGGTTAGAGTGAAAAGAGTTGTTGATAAAAAAAGAATGTAAGTTGCATTCTATGTAGTTTTTTGAGCTTGTATGTATTATAATGTGTAGTACTTTTTAGTTGAATTGTATTAATGGCAAGCCAGATTTCTTTTCTTGATTATAATTTTCTGTCTTAGGATAATTTATGATTTTACAGCTAACTCAGTGTAATCATGCCACTTGGAAAAAGATACAGTAAAGTTCGCTATTAAGACCACCAAGTGGACTGACAGAAAGTGATCTTATTATCGAGTCGGTCTTAATATCGAGACTCAACATATTCTTAGGTCTAATTGCTACACAATAACTATGATAACCTTGTAATTATGATTTAAATACAGATATGTTCTTTACTTTGATCTATTAGCTGACATACAAATATAAACAAATACAACAAACATGCCATTTTTGTAATTTATTCATAATTTATTCTTTTTTTTCAAAATGCATACATGCACGCTTAAAATAATTCTCAAGTATTGTATTTATCTATCTAAGTATTGTATCATTGTATGTATTGAAAGGCATTGAGTGATAAATAATTCATGTCATATAAGTTAAATCATGAACATTAAAATGTAAGTGAAATAAGCACATCATTTAAATGCCACAAAGCCATGATTCACTTAAAAGATTTATCAAGGGTCATTTGACTAGAACTACACATAGCTTTCATTGACTCTTTCTCCAAACTTTCTTGGGCACTGTCAAGAAACTCAACAATATTGTTTAAATTTCTGCTCATACAATAAAGTCTTAGCTCTTCAACTTGCTTGATAGCTGCAGCATGTGATTTTATCGACAGTTCGGATATAACAACATCATCCGGCGTACGTACACATCCGATAATTAGGTGCGAATTTCAAGTTTCTTTTGGCTGACCGTCGGCATTAATGTCAATTAAACAGATCAAACAATTGTTTAATCCTTCAAATGGTATCCATTGTCAATCATCACATTGTTTATCAAACAGTTATTCACAGGTTTGCTCCCTTGTTAATGCAAAGCGGTTGAATGTCGTTAAGCGGTATCATGCTCGAGTACACAACATTGAAGTTTTGACATGGGCGATAATTAGGTGGTCGGTTTATTGGACCCTAAAACAACACAATATGACACGTTTGTTCTGCAATAAGTGGTCGTATTACGTAATAGCGGACCGGTCGTAATTTCGGACCGCGATTATATAGAAATATATAGAGAAAAATTCGGTTCTTTAAAAAAAACGGTTGTAATATCGAGTTGGTCGTATTATCGGACCGGTCGTTATGCGGAACTTTACTGTACTATCATTTCTATCTCTATTAAGATTATGCATCAACAATAATTTCAATAAGATGCGTATCTGTTGCAGAGAATTTATTATAAATTTAATCAATATGATTAAATTCAGATCAACTTGGATGAGGTATCATAGTGACCTTGGTATGATTATAATAGCTTCTTGAAACTGCTGGAATACTTGTCTGACATTTGGTCAGGCAAAGATAGAATTTCTGTCTGACCAAATGAAAATTTGTCTGACCGAAAATTTGTCTGACCGAATGTATTATGAATAAGTGATAAATGCTGTAAATCATGCCTGACTGTTGGACATCTGGTCTGGTACTCGCTGAAAAGTTATTGGACCTGCTTGAAATTCGCCTGACAAGTCCAACGGCAACATTCAGGAAGCCTTTAATAGACAATCCAATCAAATGTCCGAGATTGGGTCCCCTTATTGTTTGTTTGTCTGCCACTATTATGTATTTAACTCTATATCAACTTTTATTGTTTTCATTCTTGGTTGTTACTGTCCCAGAGCAATTAATGAAAATTTGAACATTCATTCTTATATCTATGCAGAAAATATTCACCTATTCTTATCTTTCATTAATGTCATCTTTCTTGATAATTGTGATTTTATATTTCAATAATAATCTTTGTCATTCTTTTTTTATTTAGCTAAAATTCTTACCTTTCAGAGCACGCATAGAGCCTGAACGTCGATTAACTAGACAGTATTCGCGTACCCTCGATTCGGACAATCAGTCCAGTAATGCCCTGACCCCATCAACCTCTTCTGCTTCTTCAGAAAGTCCGAAACGTATGTGACACATGTTTTGTAACATCATAAGATTCACTAAGATATCATTGTATGTAAACAGTTGGATTTCATGGACTGACTTGCATGTTAGGATTGATAGACCATCGATGTTTCTATTAATATGTAGTGATTGATGTGTATAGAATAATATTTGTAATTTTTGTTGTAAGCTTTAATTGTATAGAATTAGAAAACAGGTGTATGGAAATGTTATGTTACTGGTGCAGTCAAAGTACATTCTAATAATGGAAAATAAAAGTCATTTTTATTAAAGAGTTATAAAACCACTAATTTATGATTTACATATTAAATTCTTAGTAGATGATTAGCTTATTTATTTTGTCGAGGCTTTTTTATTGCTTTCTAAAAATCCCATTCACACAATTGGTTCTTTAAGGCAGCTATGTTTGTGTAATTCTATGAGCAGGAAGAACAACTGTCCTTATAATCTCAAGCTATGTTACACTGATTTATTTAATCATACAATATTATCATGACAGGATCTGTACAGAGAGTCCCTAGTCAAACCCCTGATTATGATGACAGTGATGATGAAATTTCACCGGAAGAAGCGCAGATGGTATCTAACTATCTTTCTATCCTTCATTGAATCGAGGCATATTGTTTATATCAGTTGTCTATCTTTTTATTCTTCAACCAAATATTGTCATGTGACGTTACTTTTTGTCTCTTTCTTATTTTTACATAAAATTTGAAAAATAAGTAGTTGACCATTCAAAGTCCTCTCATGAACTTTTGATCTTGAATTCCACTTTGTTCCAAGGTTTTATAGCTCACTTTACTATTGTTTTCTATTATCTGACTAATTAGTCTCCTTAATTTCAGTTTGAACAAGAAAATAAAGCAATGTTTGAGGAAATGAACAGTTTATCAGAAGAAATAAGGTTAATTTATATTTCTTCAAAAATGTTTACATTGTATTAATATTTTATATGTCATCAGATATGTGTATTTTATTCTTCTAGTTAACTATTTAACCATTTGAAAACCATTTTCACCAATCCCATTTTAATATTGAATTTTTGTTTAATGCCTTTTCAGCCATGATACAATTTAAACAATTTTTATTATGTATTTAAAATGCAATGCTTACAAAAGTAGTAGTTTAAGTAGTACTTTGTTGTTTGGCTTAACGATAAAGTCACACCCGCCATTAGCAGTACAGTATAACTTCTGTACACCCTCTGAAAACCTAACACTTTCCAAATTTGAAAAACTTTTATAGTCCCAATTTTTTTCCCTCTAATTTCTGTACGGTATATGATACTTTGTGGACAGTTTCCTAGTAAATTTCCTTCTGAAAATTGAACAATGCAATAACCTGTGCTGAAGTACATTTGCTTAAGCCTCTGTATTGAGCCTTTATTTTGAGGTACATTAGTATCACAATGGCTCAAATGAATTAAAGTTAGGTATATTAAAATACAACGGAGCAAGGTTATCAGTGGACATTAATTATTCAGTAAGCAGTATTCTGTGAGGAAATGACAAGGGTTTTGTTTCATGTATATGTCAGTGTATACATGGATTGTTAAATTTGATTGTTTAATCATTGGCACATGTGCTAGATACTAATTTGGTTAATCTTTAGCTGTTTATGTTGGACAGATTGTTATAACTTAAAAGTTTAGTGCAGTAAAAGTTATATAATACAGATGTCATGAAAAGTGGAAACTTCGGGAAACCAAACTTTTTGTTGGTCCCATTGGAGTTCAGTACTCAGAAGTTACACTGTACTCTGTATTAGAGATATAAAAAGTCATATGAAATATTACACATATTTGTTTTTGGAAAATACTTGGTACTGATTTTCAGTAAAATTCAAGGAAAGGTTGTTGAAATTGCCAGCTTGCAGGAGATATTTACAGAGAAAGTTTTAACGCAGGTGAGTTCCATTCCATTAATTATGATGAGCCTTGCTGTAACTGGTCAATCATTGTTAACATTACACTATACATTTGCATTTTTGCATTTTTTTTTCAAATAAAGTCTACACATTTTTGGACAAAACTGCTTTTTTTTATAAAGATGAACCATCAAAGTTTATTAAGATTACACCTATGAAAAGCATTCACTATCCATCATATTGGAAATCAATTTTTTTTGCAGGAAGAAGATATTGTTAAAATTGCTGATGCAGCAGTTTTTACTTCAGAAAATATTAAAGGTGGAAATGAGGAAATTCGAGAGGTAAAGCCACTCTTGACTCAAACACATTATGTCATAAATCATATTCTGTTTATTAATTCAAAATAGTTTCTTAGTATTCTTCATATTTTTGAATCATTTGAATATTGAATCAATATGTGTGATTGATTCTATTTTACTTTATAACAGCATTTAAAGTTGAAGTATGACATGCCTCAATGTTGACATCAACTGTAATGAGCTAATTGTTTATGCTTGTATTTTTTATGAATATTTCAGGCTATGAAGAAGAATGCAGGATTTCGTGTGTGGATTTTATTTTTTTTGTTAGTGCTAACTTTTACTCTTTTATTCTTGGATTGGTACGGTGGGTAGGCGTCAGTTTTGAGAATCAGTTTTTTTATGAATATTTAAATTGTAATAATAAACATTTATATTAGGTATAGAACTCTTGTATTTGGTGATGTTGATTTTTTCGAAGTTGTTATAGAACTGTTTTGTGTCGCTACTGCAGTTTGTTTTCATGTGTTTTATGTACTCACCTACTGTGAGGCTTTAAGAAAGGTGCATGGCACTGAACTTGTATCGAAACATTAAAAGAAAATTAAAATTATTTAATATATCTGTGTTACATCCTGACAAATTTTAGAATGATATGTGCCATTTAGAATATGTAAGACATGTGCTGGATGTTGAATGGTTTTGCTTAAACTTGTATACAAAGCATCTAAATGGTCAAATGTATCAGCTTTGATATTCTATTGTGAAGTTAGGTGCAAGATGATATTTATTTGACAAATGAAACACATTTTGTTAAGTTAACCCTAAGTTTATATGTTCAAGTTTTGATAGATTTTTATTAACAGCTGTGTGTAAAAATTGTGTGAAAACAAGGGATAACTTCCCTTTGATTACTATATTTATATATTGCCAAAAGTTGTTTTACTATTAAATGATGATGATTAACATTACTAATGTTATGTGATGTGCAATAAAATATGCAAGACATTACAGATGGTTTTTCTGATTAAAATCCTGACTTGTTTTTTTTGTCAATACTTTGTAAGTAGCTTCAGTTAATGTGTGGGGAATTCAGAACCTACAGTCCTTAGTTCACACTTTGCATAGGCACTGCTTAACAAAAGTCTCATGTCAATGGAAATCATGTTTACTGTGTTCATGACTGAATATGTTCTCACTTACTGCTGAGATGTAGCCAATATGTAATAAAACATAAGTGCAGGCTTTGTACCCAGCAAAAGTTTTAGAGTCAATTTATTGGCTTGTATGACTAAAAATCGTTACCTTACTGGCGTGTTGACTAAACATGTGTAACTAACTTCCTGGCTTGTATGACTAAACATGTTAGGTTAACTTCCTGGCTTGTTTGACTAAACATGCTAGGTTAACTTACTGGCCTGTTTGACTGAACATGTTAAATTGACTTCCTGGCTTGTGTGATTAAAATTGTTGATAAATGACCTGATGGCCATGGTTCATATAGTCCTATATTTACTTAATTTAAAACAGATTTGTTTAAAAGATAGGGCTAAATTATTTACAGGAAAGAAATCCATTTATCAGACACTAAAATTTAACCTCATAATGGAGATTTCTTGCATGTTACGCTGATGTCATATGATTGTGAATAATTACAAGATGTAATCATGTGGAATGTATCATAGTAAAATTGTATTATTTGCAAAACTAATTATTTTCTTTTAAATTAATCAATTTACAGTCAACAAATTTATTGTACATAACTATTGGTCACTTGCACCATTCATCGTTTATGAACAGCTTGAGGCAGGTGGCTTAATATCGATTTAAGCATAGATAGAATAGAGAGAAAAGTGTCTTGTCTCAAAAATTATGTCGTTTCATAAAAATTTTTGTTATGAAAATGTTGATGTAAGAAATTGATTTTACATGAAAATTTGAGGTGTTAAAATTGGGGATTTTTAAATCATGTTGTTTTTGGTGAAATGTCAACATGAGCGATGTTGTTTTAGTGAGTTTTGACTGTGTCCTGTCTTGGTGCATGCAGTATTGATATACGTTGTATTTATGTGTAGAGATTTTGCTAATTGATTTAATACATGATTGTAAATTTGAATTTACACTTTACAAAACAATGCTTCATTATTCATTTACAACAACACATACCATTAATATTTATTCATACAATTAGGATTCCCACAGGCTAATGAGAGGTCAAATGTTGCATAGAATGTTTTATCAAACGGTGAACTATACATGTAAACCCTCACATAAAAAATAATGAAAGTAGAAACTGGAAAAATAGCAAAGTGACAAATAGAGTATCACTTTTGCTGGCATGAAGAGCATAAATTAAGCTGACAAATTAAGCATATATCAAAAAGACATGAAGAGCATAAATTGAACTGACATAAAGAACACAAATTGAACAGACATGAAGAGCATAGATTGAATAGACATAAAAAACATAAATTGAAGTGACATGAAGAGCATAGATTGAACTGACATGAAGAGCGTAGAATGAACAGACATGAAGAGCATAAATTGAACTGACATGAAGAGCATGGATTGAACTGACATGAAGAGCACACATTAAAATGACATGAAGAGCATAGATTGATATGACATGAAGAACATAGATTGAACTGACATGAAGAGCATAGATTGAACAGACATAAAAAACATAAATTGAACTGACATGAAGAGCATGGATTGAACTGACATGAAGAGCATAGATTGAACAGACATAAAAAACATAAATTGAACAGACATGAAGAGCATAGATTGAACAGACATAAAAAACATAAATTGAACTGACATGAAGAGCATGGATTGAACTGACATGGAGAGCACACATTAAAATGACATGAAGAGCATAGATTGAAATAACATGAGGAGCATACTAATTACTTAGCAGATTAAGCACAAATTTAACCCACATATATTTGAAAAGAACATCTTCAGCAATTAAAATAATATGCATTTATAAAACTGATATCTAGATTCCCTCCTTAGATTTTCTGTATGTATTACTTTCTCAGAGACTCGGACGATTGTTTCTATTAATTTACAATAATGTTACACCCACATTATTATCAACTAACAATAACATTAAAAAGCGTGCATAAAATGCATCACATAGAATTACATTGTATTAATTTTATGGGGTTATTTTGCAAGTTAAAAGAGTAGCACTAAAAACGTATCAGTCACAAACTAAAATTTTCCCCATCAAGTGTGAATTATCGATATCAACTCTAGATTAATCGTAAACTTCCCTCCAGCCACGCATAAGTTTATCATGCAAATCTGTCCGAATAGTTTTGTATTTGGGATCGTCAGCATGGTTGATATTTTCTTCTGCATCGATTGTGTGATCGTATAACTCAACTCCTGCTAAATCATCCCAGATTGGAGCATAATCAGGCGCATATTTAAATTTTGGCCATTCAGTGTAACGATATTTGTCCGTTCTTAAAGAATAACCCATGTACCCGTCTCGTGGGTATTGCGAAAATGATGCGTTTTTAATGGGCACGTCTGGTTTGTCTATCAGTGGCATAAGACTTTGTCCTTCACGGCAAAGTTCAACATCGGTAGAATTCTTTGGACACAGTGACAATGGTTCTAATCCAGCCGCCTCGACAAGCGTCGGGAATAGATCAACAAATTCTGTAAGTTGTTTTGTTTTAATTCCATTGTCAGTCTTTCCAGGAATGTGAATCATCATCGGTGCATGAGTGGCAAGCTCGAAATTTGTTTGTTTACACCATTCGCCATGCTCCCCAAGTTGATACCCGTGATCGCCCCAAAACGAAACGATTGTGTTTTTGTCCAAACCGAGACTTTTAAGTTCGTCTAATACCCGTCCAATCAACCAGTCTGTATAAGTCAGAGCTGAATAATACGCTCTTCGCAAGAGAAGTACGGTTTCACCTGGAAGGGTCGTGTTTATAGCCCCACTTGCGTTTAATTCTCTTATATCATGGTAGCCTCTGAGTCCCCCATAACCATACCAAGCCACGTCTGGCATATTCACGGGCGCATATGCATTATCTGGGAGTCTTACATCGGGGTAATACTTAAAGAATGACTTTGGGGACACGAATGGAAGATGTGGCTTATGAAAACCAACAGCTAAGAAAAATGGCTGACCTCCGGAAAGTTTTCGCATTGTCTTAATGGCGTGGTCAGCAATTTGTTGATCCCTTAGAGGTTTTGATTTCAGAAGTTCGTCTGAAATTGCATCCCAACTTTTGTCCCTACTCTCAAAGTTTGGAACTCCGTGATAATAAGGTTCGGACCACGACACAGGATCGTCGTCTCCAGAAGCGCGGCCAGGATGAAATATCTTTCCCATTCCTACCGATACATATCCGTTCTCTTTGAAATACTGTGGTATAGTGGTAAAATTTCCACCCACCTTACGAAAATAAGGTCCAATTTGATAAACATGAGTTGTATCTGGTCGGCGCCCGGTCAGCAATGAGGTTCTACTTGGTGAACAGAGTGCTTGTTGAACATACGCACGTTCAAGTAACAGACTACGCGAGGCAAGCGAGTCTAGGTTTGGTGTGTGCATTTTCGGAGACACAGGCGCTGGATAATTCTTCCCATAATACGCTCCAAGTTGTGGACGCATGTCGTCCGCTACCAAAAACAAAACATTCTTTTTCCCAATACATGATGTAATGTATATACATTGAAATAACACGAATCTTAAAATTAACTTCATGATTTAATGTTCACTTATTCACATAACCCGATCTTAAGATAGATAAACTTTGTATGCTTTTGTAATTTATGCAAAACAAGTAAATATGCGATCTAACATCAATATAGAGCCTATATGAATAGGCTATCCGACTAACACACAAGTTTATCCACTTTTATTTCCTCCAATACGCAAGGTTCTTCTATGTTTATTTTTTACAACTGATTTCACGCATTCATTACAACTGTAATACAATCCAACATACAATAAAGATTATCTTATTCACATTCTGTCTGACATTGCTAATGTTAATATAGACAACCTACATGGCCTATTTTATACAAAAGAAGTTCGTCTAGTTCGCTATTTATATACGTAATACTTAACTTCGTCAGGCATATTGAAGTTTTTCAGCGATGTTACATCAAACACATGACACAGCTGTTTACATATCAGCAGTTAACCAGGGTGACTCGGGTCTGCGTGGGCGTAGCGGTATGTACGAAGTTGGACTTGCCATGCCCTAAAATAAGGTGACCAGCGTCAACATACAATGTAGTTGAAGGAAACTACATGATATGCAAACAAACATGTTTAAAACAAATATTTTCAACCTCTTGTTGAATGATGGAAGTGCTAATTTAGTGCACAGGTGTACTGTGCTTAATACAGTGTACAGGTGTGTTCTGTACTTAATATAGTGTACAGGTGTGTTCTGTACTTAATATAGTGTACAGGTGTGTACTGTACTTAATATAGTGTACAGGTGCGTTCTGTACTTAGTATAGCGTACATGTTTGTACTGTACTTAATAATTATAGTGTACAGGTGTGCACTGTACTTAATATAGTGTACATGTTTGTACTGTACTTAATATAGTGTACAGTTGTGTACTGCACTTTATATAGTGTACAGGTGTGCACTGTACTTAATATAGTGTACATGATTGTATTGTACTTAATATAGTGTGCAGGTGTGTACTGTACTTAATATAGTGTACAGTTGTGTACTGTACTTAATATAGTGTACAGGGGTGAACTATTCACACAGTTATATATCTGTAGCAAGAACAGTGCACTAAAGCGACATGTAAGTGATAATCTATTAGTATGCGTTCATAAATTACACTCAAACCCGTATAAGCTTATAAACACAACAACTACGCTCTTGTGAAACCAGCGTTTCGATTTTTACAGTCTTGTGATGGTGAGTTTCACCAGTAGCTGTGATAAAAATAACATACATTGTATTGTATTGTCAATAATTTCCTTTTGTGATCATGCGTGCAACATCCGAAAAGGGTCAGTTATTAAGTGAGTCCAAAGTTACATGTTTAATATTATCATGCGTGATTATGAGTCAGTACGTTTCTGATGAGCATGTATACATACAACGTACAGTTTTTGATGAACTAATCATGTAGGTCTAAACATAGGGGGCTAGCACGTTGAAGGGATGCTGTATAATGGTGTTTTAGGCCTAAAATGGCCACACGGACCAAAACACATGTATCATATATATATATATACAAGTATATACATATACATAAGACCTTGAGGTTTATGTTCAGAATTCTGATGTACACTTTTGGTGTTAATATTGAGATTTCATGCGATCAAATGTGTGTAAATTTACAACACAGTAATTTGTGTGTGTATACAGTTGTTTTCTTTTTTTTATAATAATTGCTTACACGCCCTCTCAATACATGTTGCATAAAACTGGTGGGTGGGGGGAGAGGATGCAAAAAAAATAGGGACAAAATAGGGGACGGGGTTAAAACTTGACAAAACCAAACCCAGACCTCAAGGAGTAATTTCTCTCGATTCCAAGGGTCATTTATGATCAATGTTAGACCGTCAATGTGACTTACCGCCACTCCAAGGATTGTGAGAGGTAAGTCCTAGGCCATCAAGACTGACCTCCCTAGACCCAAAGGGTAAAAATTCATTGTCTATTATATCATCACCTATTGGTTATAGGAGTCAAACGTTAGGTGAACGAATTGGCGGAAAATTGATCATAAATCAACGTTAAGCCTTCAAGAGTGACTTCCCTCGACTATTCAAACTCTGAAACAAGGCTGTATTTCGTCTCCTGTTAACATCATTGTGAAAGTTTGCGCTAATGGTCATGTACTACAGGTTTCAATATACGTGTATAAAATAAACGAAACAGGCATAACTGGCGAAACAGTTCACGTTAATGAACGTTGACTTCGCAATTTCTATACAATTATAGTCGGGTAGGATAAAATTGTATTTATGTTCTTTCAACCGATGTAATATTATTCTGTATTTTATAAACTTAAAGAGAATCATTGACTTTAGTGACAGAAATATAACTTAATGTGTTCACGCTATGATGATTATATGACATTAACATAACCGTCTTATTCATTCCTTAATCGTTACGTATGATTGGACTAGAAACATTTTAAAAATGTGTTAAAATTTCTTGTTATACTATGTGTATATATATGGCCAGGTGTTTAACTATACGATTCACGGGACTATTACATGTATTATCATATATTACTGCTATGAAAAGCCAATAAGTGTACATGTTGAAATCAAGTACACGTACTACCACTTAAGTAATTGAAATGCGACAGAAATTTCTACTAAGTAACTACATATAAATCGTTTTAGATTCCCAACTGGGTTAGAAACAATCCCATCTTGTTTTGACTGGTTTTGCAATCTTAAAGCGAATGTTCTTGGTACCACAATATATAATATATTAAGCAGAAAAAAAACAAGTGAGCAATGAAGATTCTTGTTATTGGCATTAAGACATAAGGGATCCAGAAATGCCTCGCTAGTCTCCGGCACTTCACGGGAGTGATCGATACTGTTAGATCTTATAATACAGTCACACCTGTGAACAAAGGCCATCCTTGGGAAAGACAAAATGTGGCATATATTGACTGATGGCCTTTATTCGGAGGTCAGTTTGTTGTAAATAATCAGTGATTTTTTATTTTTTTTTTATTAAAAATATTGTTTCTTTATCACTCGGGTACAAAAATAGTCCGACTTTATTTTAAACCGAATCTCTGAATTATTCACTATATTTTATATTATTTTATTTTATACGACTGTGCGAATAACCCATTACAGTTAGTAAACATTTATAAAATTGATTCTTACTTTTTAAATTTATTTTGTTTTTAAAAAGTAGGCTGTTGAAATGTCGTCACTTGACCATTTTTCCGACAAACAATGCTGTCAGGAAACTACAAAATGGGGTGCTGTTAATGGCAGCTCAATGATCGTACTTACGCTTCTGTGTTTATTTAATTTTAAAGTAAATAATCCAAACCCAATGCTTTGTTTAACTTTTCTACCAATGGCATTAAAATCATTGATCAAAATTAAATATATCAGGGGAAAGTTAGCACACATTGTCATTTGGACTGCGAGTCAGGTCATCAGATTGTGCCGCAGAAGGCAATGGACCTACAGTTATCTTTTAATGGCGTGCTGCTATTCCTGTCCGCTTACAGTCTGATGCGAGGTAAGTCGGTGTAGTATTTTAAATTGTAATTATTAAATTTTATACATATAGAAAAATGTACAGGACAAGTTCCTTATAGTTTCACAGAATTAGCTATTTTTACGATATTCAGACTAATTTGACAAACATGTGTATACGCGTTTCAATAATCTGTATGTATAATTTACATGCCGGTATGGAATAAAAGTAATGACATGTTTTTCGTACGAAAGATCACAAGTGCATACAAAACCATTCCCCTTCCCTATGTTTTTTATGAAGGAAAACATAGAGTTTCTGACAGGCTGAACTGACCACTTGGTACTGCCCGGTAACAAGGCTAGGAAACTGTTCGTATATAATTGATAAACATTACCTGATTACAAATGATTTTTCAAAACATATCCACCAGAAAAAATCAAACAAGCTTGATCCAACCCACGATTCTCTGCTAGTCCTACCTCATGTCAAACAAAATTTGTTATACTGGGAGAACGACATTAAACAACAAGAAAAAACAAAGAAACAACACATCGAGAGTGAAAAACAGATTGTAGACAGCGTATATAAAGAAAAACACGGTAACCTGGATGTAACTGGAGAAATAAAAGAGCGACTTGTAAAGTTAGTTGTAAATACGAAGCTGGAAAAAAGAAAAGTTACTACAGTTGTTGAGGGATGTGATGGATAACGTGAATGAGTAACTTGATTTAATTATTGACATAGAAGACTTATGGTCGGGTGCAATGTGGAATAATGACTTGCTAAAATTAATGATGTATTTCAGAAGTAAAATTGTAGAGTAAGTTTACATATAACTTCACTTATGTGTGTTCAAGTTGAAGATCTACTACGCTTGTCAAAGTGATTGGTCACAATCTGCTGCTAACAACATCAACTGCTGCTAACGTATGACAAAACTACGCAATTGATATTGTATGGCGAAATTTGCGAAAGCAGGCTGCGCGTGATGTCAGTGTTTGGGGCATTATTCATTTATATCATATAAGCTAGGACTACTTTGTAATTTCTCATTTTGCTTTAGTTGTTCGGACTCTAGCCCGGTAGTCAGTGTATAGTAGTCGTTCTTTTTGGATTTATTATACCCGTATGCTCTTAGTTTTTAATGGAGTATTTTAACATACAAATAGTTCATTCACTTCAATTTCTGTTGGTCAAAGATCCATATGAATGTAACAATTCTTCATGTGTTCACATAAATAAATACAAATATACGTGACATTGATAATTTACAATTTCATTGTTAGAAAATGAACATTTCACTTATAAGTATTTAACTACACAATTAAGGACCCTAGTGTTGACTGGTCAACGTATTGAAAATTATATCCAATACGACCAATCAAAACAAGGAAGAACTCGTTTGTTGTAAATCTGTCGTTTTCAGGCTAAATTCAAAATCCCGGTAGCTGTTGTGACTGATAAGGATAATTTGGCGAGCGGATAAAATAAATGAATGATTGGAATTACTTTTGATATGTTCTGCTTGAATTTGGTGTCTATAAACTTCAGGTTCAAATTGCTTTCAGGATCATATTGCTTGTTCCATCTTTGAATAGTCTTATAAACAGTTTGTTTGTATTTCAAATTCTTCATGAAGCGATTGTGTGATCAATTGCTATATCAGGGAGCGGACTTTGTAAACTATCCATTAGCCAGTGTCCGGACACAATATTATAACAAGTCAATTTAAGCAATGTTAATAACGAAAGTATATTTATGGAAGCATATACATAAATATCATTTAAAAGTTGAGCTGAGATTATGAATTATAAATACAATGTTCATTGTTTTTGTATACGAGCAATTGGGTTATGCACGCTTTATTAGAAATAAGCTTTTGAAGTTTTTACAGGACTATAATTGATATCGAGCATTTTACGTGTAATTATATGTACTGAGCAAGCATGTAGTATCCACTTTTGCAATTGACAATTAAGAATGAAAAATTGCTTATTTGTTTTAAAAGAATAGCTAAAAACGACTAGGATAGTATTTCCAAAGTTTTTGCATAGTCGTACAGGGTTTTACAAAGTAGATTACCAACTATACCGGTTGAGAAAGCTGGATCCTGTATATCGAACTAAACTCACGAGACATATCAGAAATGATTTACATGTAAATTCTTGTTACGATCTTCATCGGCGAAAATTTAACTTTTTTCATGTACTTTACGAAACAAGAATTAACAGAAATGACAGACAATAAAATAAAATAAATGTAAAATGTTTATCCATATAAGGATAGTACAAATGTACTAATATTATTGTGTATGATATGTTCAAAATTTCTTATTTTATCATAATTTTACTTTGATTCACTCGGGCCCAGCTATCACAATTGAATGGAAAATCCCTGCTTTTCCAAGATCTGCACTGGCCAAGTTGTCTAAACGTATGTTTTCTTGCATTCACTTTGTGCAACAAAAAAAGAAAAGAAAACACGAAGGTAAACTGTGTTTAGGAAAGATAAACTTTAAATACATGTTCACATAAAAATATGCTAACTCGGCTGATTGAATTATATATTACCTAAACAGCTGTAAGCGGACAGGCACTGGGACACCCACAATTTGAGAGCGACTGGATACCGCTCGTGGCGCAGGTTTCTCCTGGCGAACTGTTTATTCCACATGGGCTCGGTGTTGTTCCGTTATTGGTCGACGTTTCGGTGAAAGCCACGGATGGTCCGAATAATGGGTTTATCTTCAAAGCGACTGGTAATTGTGTTTTTTTTCATTTTCATAAAACTGAGATGGTGTTTTCTTTTCACATTTTAAATGATATTAATGGACCATGCTAGCCAAATAACACCAGAATTGTCAAAAATCAAATACAGTAAAACCTCCAACAGCGACCACTATGTTATAACGACCACTGTGTTATAACGACCACTTATTTTCGGATTAGCTTTCAATAACTCCCCTATAATACAATTTGATAATGAGACCACCTCATTATTACGACCTATTTTTCGGGTTCAGAATGTAGTCTCGTTATAGAGATTTTACTGTACATACAATGCACAATTATGTGTATATTTGCATGATTAATCGTATAATGATTAATTCAAAAGTGACATGTAACCTAAAACAATGAATCTCTCATATAAACAATTCCATTTTGTGTATTTAAATCTATTTTATAAATATATGGTACATGTATATGGTACAAACTCAATATTTGAATTTAGGTGAAACATGCCTTACTTACAGTGAAATATGTGCGCTGGACTGGACATTAATTGTATGACACAAGATTCTCACATTCTGAAGCAAAATATAAAGTATAAACTATGCAGAATAGTTTGAATTAAATCTTTTCATTTAGCGAAGTATTTACGAAGTATTAACCTCATTATTACGGCTACTTATTTTCGGACTGGTTTTCAAAATCCCCCTCTACATGTACTTCAAATTGATGATAAGACCTCCTCGATGTTGAAACCAGTCTGTTTGGTCCAAATTGTGATGTTGATATCGAGGTTTTTTTATTGTACGTGTTTCATTGTTTGTAGGAACTGCTGAACGTGACGATGATGTGCTAGACCCGTATGGTGGTGTTATTTACATATATAATGATGAGAATGTTCGTGTGATGACGCCATACGGAATGAATCACAATAAACAGGGAGCAGCCTTGTATACGGGTAAACTGTTGACCTTTAATGTCACACCGTCTCATTATTTTTGTTCCAAACAAAATGCCTCTGCCCCCCTTACCTTTATGCTTAGATTTTTATTTTTGTCCCATTTTTTCCGTTTAATGTCCCGTGTGTGTTTGTAAAGATGACATGCTTAAAGAACGAACATCATCTTGCTCTGTTCACAAATACTGCGTATACATGTTTCTCTTTGAGATATTTCGTTCAAAAGTTGACAATCGATAAGATTTTAGTTTTAGCACAGTTAATATGGTCATAACTTAGTATCTATGAGATTGTTTTTAATAATGACAATGTTCATTTCTACATGCCAGGGGAAAGCCCGTACTGGAAGGGAGTCAATTCACAGCGCAGTTATTCTGTCATGATAAAAGTAAGATGCTGGACCGAAGACATGTTACCGTCACCTTGTTTCAGTACAACAGGAATCAATATGCAATCTGGCTCACTCATCCGTAAGTTCGTTCAAGCATTTGATAAATTTATTTGCCCAATGATAATAATACTAGCATACATTCACTTAAATGGAACCACGAAATGTCAATATGCTCACTCGAGTTGTTGGTACTGCCAATCGCTGATTGATTTCATTTTTATGGATGTAGTGTCTTAATACATTCTGGGACCAATATACACAGGGATTGGAAACAGACGATTAGTCCGAAATATGTTGTCGTCGGTTTTGTAAAGCATGCGCACTGACTTTGAATCCAATGCGCTTTTAGTAAAATCAGCGTCTTTTTTACATGCAGTTATTGCTTACAATTAATAATAAAATACTTGAATACCGACACAATCGCTTTTGGCATATATAAACTTCAGACTTTTGCATCACATTTGACAAAGTGCATTTTTGAACACAGCATTTACACTGACATACTAATGCGACTAATATCGACCACTATACAATGTATATCACTTTCAATGATGAAATATGTCTTCGCCAAACGGAAGAAAGTTCGCTTTAAGAAAACAAATCCAAATACATGTACTTCAAAAAAGTGGTTGTTTTAAAGAAAGTATGTTTGCTGCAGCACAGATGTATTTGTGCGTTGTGTTTATTATTGTTAAAGTGTAATCATTGTCCGTGATTTCATGACATTTTAAGTTTATTCCATAGCTGTACGTAAATATATTTCTTTCACGTAGCGGCTGATACATTCAGAGAATTCGCTCATTACATTGACGATTACCCAGATCTCGTGAAAGTTCGAGTCTTCCTCACGAACGATATCGACGCCGGATGGTACTCTGATGGTCAAGGTAGACAATTACTACATGTAGTTCATGAATATATTCATTAAGTGAGCTTTATAGTAGTTTTAGAAATATTTTACGCCTTCTTACAGAGCTCTGATTTCCTTGATATTTGAATTTGTTTTTATGTGACATTTGTCGCTGGGGTTTTAACAATTTTTCAGTTATATACAGCGACCGGTTTACTTAGCCAGTTTTCCTGGACTGTATACTAGCCAGTACCAACCCTTCCGCAAGGAGCCGGCAACTTCTCCACATATGGAGGAAAATCGACATTTTTGTCAAATTTTCATAGAAGTGCATAACCTACCGCGACCGGGATTTGGACCCAGATCGCCGGATTACAAGTTCAGCGCACTAACCACTGGACCACGGTCGCGGCTTTATGATTTGAATAAACATATATGTACGATGCTGATGACAAGTTACCAGATTTCTTTACTTTTCTATCTGGTGGCACAGATGAAATAATGCCAGCCATTCTGTGATCAAGGATCAAATGATTTACCCAGCTGAAAAAATAACACTCCGATAACGTTCTGAAATAAATTTGTGAAAGGAATGCAATTTGTCTAACCTTTAGTGCAATGAATACATCATATACTAGAATATTAATATTGTATACCTTAATTCTTATAACATATCATGTCATTACTTTGATGCTGCAACATAGTTTAATTATTCCTCATTATGATCAATGATTAAATGCTAAATCGCTGTACAAGACGATTGACCGAAAAAGTCATTTCTATGTACTCGTAGTTATAACTAAGAGTTATACTATAGGTCGAGCAATGAAAAAGTATTGTTTTGATATTTACAAAACAATGTCTACTTTCCGGAGCGATTTATAAGACAACGAAATTCCGATATAAACATCATACACTTTGTACTTCGTTTAGATCTGAATTGAGTTTATCCGTAAAGTAATGTATATATGTGTTTCAATTATAAACCCATTTAGGATATACCTTTATTTATTTTAAGAATGTTTACATCACTTCAAATCGAATTTGTAACACAGTATAAAGATATGCATGATTTGTGGTATATGGAGCACTTAGGCCTGTAGTTCCATCTTCGTGATGATTTCAGGTGCAGTTCAGATGAATTTCAACGTTACGGAAGATTATGGCAGGACTGGAGGACTGAAATATGCCTACAATAACGAAACAATTCGTGTGTGGGCCTCATCGTCTAGTTGTAATTTTTTTGTGTATTTTCATCCCAGTGTATGGTATTAAATCTGAGAGAGTTGTAGAATGTTCATAACTTGAATTTGTTTATAATGGGAAAAGTTTTGAAGAAATTAAGTTAAATTAACGAAAAAAAAAAAACGATTATTTTAAGTTTACATTCCCAATTTAGAAAACCTTTTATTGTTCTATACATGTGCGACTACAAATGTAATTATTATCGATATTTTTCTGTCGATATTTATCGATCGATTTTATACGTACATGTACTTTATCTATGTATTAACCGATCAAAAATGAAATCGCGCATTTCCAGATATGTGTTACATTAATTGATATCATTTTCAAAGTAATCCATGATCAAACTTTGATTATTTTTCTGAAATATTTTTATAGCATGGATGTAGACCTTATTCATTGATTGCATTTTTCGATTCGTGTGTTGAACCCCTCTTTTGCACGTTTCATTTCGTCTCCTTCCTTTTTATTGAAATATTTACGCCAAAAAATGTGAATATAACCCGAAAGGAATTGTTCAAAATATGGATTTTTTTTCAGATTCATATTTAGAATCACACGTTGATGGGTGGGGTAATGATCGTATATATTACGGTTATCCGAATACTGGTCTAGTTGAGATGCGGGCATGGTGTAACATGTCAGTAATGTTCAAACACAAGGTAGAGTTCGGGCCCAGTGTCAACAATGAACAATTTGAAGTGAATTTACCACTTGGGTCCTGGTTTCCTGAGACTATACCACTGTCAGTCACGGTGAGTGACATCGCATTCCGCATCCTGACGAATTATTACAGATGTAACACATTTATTCGGTTTTATGCCAGACAGGGTCCGGATATGTTAGACTTTTAAACACAACAATTGAACAAGATGGGTGACTAGACGTCAGCTTATTTCTACAAACCCGTGACTCATTTTTTTGGCAATATTGAGATTTTGGTATATTTTTTTTCGTCTCAATGAGCTCCATACAATAATCATACTTACTGCTTGTAGATCTATCCTACATAGGATTAATCCCAATACCATAAAACTGTAACTGGCTGTGGCGAGTTCAAAACTTCGAACGCGATTTTCTCAAAATGGGAATAATGACATACGGGTTTGTAGAAATAGTCCGACGTAGAGTTTAACTTCTTCTGTTTAGTTTAGTTTTAGTTTATAATAATTTATTTTAGATCGATTGCGAAACAAGCAATTTTGCTTATATTAATCACGCTCGAGTCCGCTTCCTGGACACTACACCAGTACTACGTCCAAAAAAATGGGATTGTGAAGTTTATGAACTCAGGACCTTCGGTCTACCTCTCGACCACGACGCCTCCCTAGCTTCTTTTGAACAAGCAAATAACTACTAAGCTTGTCGAATGTTTTTAAATATCCTTTTGTATTCTGTTGGATTCATATATATGATAATAATTAGGCCGTAGCATATACATTTGTTCCATTAATGACTGAGGACGGCGTTATTTCTTAGAATGTACACTGATAATAATGAACTAATGCTTGCGGTTGGCTGCTGGTATGTTATAATTGTGTAGTTTGTTTAATTTTACAAAATGTAACCAAGAAATTACGAATCTATAATGGAGTTGTTTCTTTCATTTTATACTCTTGTACATCAATATCGGAGTGAAGTATTTATCCTGACTGATGAGAAAATCATTAAGACAGTCAGACATGACTTTAAATTTACTAAACCTAGCGATAATTCCTTGAAAAAAAGGCAGCTTTTATTTCATTACAATTATTTTTTTATGATTTGACTTAAAATGAAAACAAAAAATTAAGCTGCCTTCGCTGGTTTTACTTGATATTAACTCCAGCTTGATTTTATTTGAAATCAATATGAAAATGACCCTAAGATTAATATTTTAGATCGAAGCTGTTGATGGACCGAATAAAGGTTATCGTTTCGATGGGTCTGGGAGTGGATATACTAATACAATCAATCCTGGCACTACATGTGCTTATGGCGGAGTTATCTATGCATTCACCGGGGAAAAACTTCGGTTTTGGCGACCGGATAATAGTTTAGGTGGCGCTATCTGCATACCTAACATCATGGGGGACGGAACCTATGCCCAGTCTTCGTTGAATGGCGTTCTTACTATAAACGTTTTGAGACACGCTTCATTGCGTAAGTGAATATTTCAAATCTTACAATATGCTTGTGTGAGGTTTTCGTTTTAGTCAAATATATGCATCTCCATAAGTACATGTTTTTATAACTACAGCATTATGTCAGGAAAACTCAAATATTTTCAACGTTTATTAGAGTCATGGTTCAGCTTACTTTGTTATCTATATTAATTCATTGTAAACTACATGTAATTGCGAAATCTACAGAAAGTCGTAAATTATAATAATGTTTGTTTGTTTGTTTTTATGTGACATATTGTCACTGGGGTTTAACGCCGTTTTTCAACGATTTTTCAGTTATATATGGCGACTGGTTCACCTAACCAGTTTTCCTGGACTGTATACTAACCAGTACTAACTTACGCTTCCACAAGGAGCCGGCAACTTCTCCATATATGGAGAAAATTGAAATGTTAGATATTTTTTCATAGAAGGGTATGACCAGCCGTGACCGGAATTCGAATCCGGATCTCCGGGTCACAAGTCCAGCACAGTAACCACTGTACCACGACCCGACCGTGGCCTCTATAATAATGTTACACTTATGTTACACATCATAATGATATACAATGTAATTTGATAGAAAATGTAATTGGTGTCACCACTTTGTACAGATGTCATTTTACTTACATAACATATAAATATGTATATAATCATTCGAAATGTAAGCTATGCTCTTATTTATCGTTAAACATTCTATTTAAGATCTGGTCGAGTATAAACCAATGAGATTAGTGTGTGATACCTTCACGTTACTTAGAAACAACACAGCTTACGGTGATGAACCAATACTCATAACATCTGACGTACCCAACATTGTGTCATGTGACAGCGCATGTCGACAATATGAAACATGCATCACCTACCAATTCTATAACGCCACTTGTAGCATGTACAGCACAAGCAATGAGACCCTTTTCTATTCCCTCCCTGAATCACAAATATGGGGACTGAAAGATCGCACTGTTACTATCGAAGATTGACGAGACACAAGCGCATATTTGGAATGACGAATCACATGATATGAATGATATGAATGGCTTGTTTTCAATGACGTTTGCAAATGGTTTGCTTCATTGTTTGTTTATAAACAGTTTCAGTGTTTGTGTCGAGTTGTTAAATATCATATCGTTCTAAGTACTTACGCATGTGTAACAATATTCGTTTTTTCGTCTTTGTATCTAGGTACCTGGTGCATTCTGGGGAGTAAAATAATTGTTTCTGGTTACATATTTTTTTATTCTTTTATTAATCTTTAAAGCCGCTATTGAGATTATTTTTGTGTGGAAAGGTAAAAAAAGACGGTCGATGTACTGTAACTCGAGCTACATAAAAATTCTTGGGTTGCGGGGAAAAATTATGGTGGGTCAGGTAACCAGAAACAAACAATTTTATTACGCCTGGTGGAGGTACGGGTCTATATAACCGTAAAGGTCAATTTAACTTCATTTGTAATATGTAGCATTTATGCTTGGATTTAAAATGTCTCTATCTGATTGACGCGGCACTAAGGACATGCTTAGACATCAACTATTTTATGCGACCTATTTATAGCGCAGTATGTACATATTTTTGTAAACTAACAATATTCACAATACGTTCTTTTATTTTGAAAATGTTTCAAGTTTAGTCTAATCGTGTTGAAAGAACTGAACTGGTAGTTATATCATGATTATTGTACACTAGTTTCTTGCAGCGTTTTTCTTGTATTACCTATTATGTATTACCTATTTTATCATCTATCTATTGTGTGATATTTATAATGTGATAATCAATGACAAGACAAGAAGACATTGTCAGTGTGTTTTCATTACATTTCGAGTGGAAATTATGATTGCTGTCTTATAAGCGTTTTTAGTTCAAGTACATTCACATTTACATTAAATGTTTACTATCTTTCAAAGCATAAAACAACCAATAGCTTTCTTGAGATTTATTTCAATAGTGAGTTTCGTTTACAGATGTTTGCAAGTTTTTAAGTTTATTTATGTTTCCACGTTAAATTATAAAAACCCTAAGCACTGAAGGTATGATCAATTAGTGTTCTTGCTGATCAAATAAATAATGGGGAATTTATCGACATAAAACTGGCTTGGCTCGGTAGCTTCGATCTACATGCAATGGCTTATGTCTTGGGTGTCTTTACAGATTCACCGCCTGTATAATTAGTTAAGAATTATAACGTATTTTCCACATTATTACATGGTCACAAAATGCCATACATGTACCGCAATAAGTGAAAATTTTATGTACAACTGCCTGTAAACAGATTTCGGATATAACCACCTCTGATTTCAACAAATCCAACCATATTTTAAGTGTTCGTCGATCTTGATTACATCAGGCACAATTGTTGTTATAGAATTATTTTGTGTGTTCTTGTTTGACTAACTTTTGATGAGAATTTTCGTATTGATCAGAATATGTTAAAAACGAAGATCACGCTATATCCATTATCCCGGGTATTTATCAATGGCAATTCTGAACACATTGACCATATAAAAGTTGAAATGAACTGACAAGAATGGTTTCCGTCCCTTAGTTCGTTCATTGATGTCAGCAAACAAAGACATGAATGTGGAGCTGAGATTAACCTTGTTTGCTTGATGTCAATATATATCAGTTCAATTATCATAAAATGTCCTACTTTCTGTATATATATTTATATACAGCATTTATATATAAGCAGGATACAAAGTGTTGACTGACTACGGAAGTTCAATTATTATTAAATACACAAATATCTTGATTTGAATGAACAATGCATGTGTTTCAATGTTGTTTTTTTTAAGGTGCGAATGGTTATCATTAAAAAGTCTGCCAACAAGAAATGAAACAATAGTGAAACAACGCATTTTGTTAGATCACAAGAAGTCTTATCACTTCATTTCTGTATCAAGTTCAGTTGACAGATAAACGCCATCGATACAATACGGGACAGCAGTACAGTCCTACTGATTGTTTAAACAAGATGTCCCAAGGGTACTAGATCGCTCACCTGAGGCCCTTGGCGTTTATGAAACAAGAAATGTTTGCTCCCTTAATGGCAACTAAGGACTACAAAGAGATGAGACATACCAAATATCAAAGTTCTAGGCCTTGCGGTTTTGGACATGAAGATTTTTTAAGATTTCATTATACAACTCTATATGTAAAACTACGGATCCCCGGGGCCCATTTTGGCACCAAGGGGCCATGGCAACCAGGGTTCTGCATGGAATGGAATTCTTTTAGCAATTTTAGAAGAGCTTCATGCAAGGAACATCCCTGTCATGTCTTATTGAATTTGGCTATGCAGTTTAGAGGAGAAGATGTTTAAAGAAATTGTTGATGCACACACGCACGGACGACGGACAATGGGCCATCACAAAAGCTCACCTTGAGCACGTTGTGCTCAGGTGAGCTAAAAACAACAGTAATTTGATTTAATCCTTCAGAAGTAGGCTGACCCATACTACACTCTGTATGTAACAGGCTGTTCGTTGAGGCTCTTAGGATTCGTCCATCTTTGCCAACATTGTTGTAAGTAAAACGGAAGTCTTGAATCTGAATGTTTCCAAAGAGCTGATTGATTTGAATCCTTTACTTCTTTACAATCATTGAAGCTAAATAATGTCATATTCAACAAAGCAGTTCTAGAGAAATTGCCCTTTATAGAAACAGGCATCACCACACAAGTTTATTAGCCACCATTTATATAAATTAAACATCATGACCCCCATAAGAAAGTAACAAGTAAGTGATGTTGGCATAAAATAGACAAAGCGCAAGTAATCAAGATGAATTTAATTCTGGAAATAGCTGAAACATTTCATGATGTGGTTTATTGTTATCCATTATTGACCATCAAATTGACGTATACCATTAAAATTTCAAGGTCAGTATATTAGGCCAAAATAGAAGAGTTTTATGAAGGTTCCTTTCTTATAACGGCCAGTATATATACTAAGTAATAAACAAACAACTGGTGACAAATTTTCAGTTTTATTTAACTTCTCACGAGGAATTCAATAACAATAACTACAAATAAATCAAAAACTACAAACTGACACAAGTGGAAGACAAAACTTCACAGGACATAGATAACACAACATTAACAATACTGACATTCATTGTGTCATAATTGAATGAAACCAATTATAACCAACTAAAGTCAACGACTTTGCTATACTCCGTATCATTAAAACACTTTTTTTTACAATTTTTATTATGAAAATGAAGTGACACTGTGTTGAAAATAACTGGAGTTCGGCCTTTCAAAGGATGCAAGGCTGTTAAGTGTTGTTTTCTTTAAAGTCGTAATACACTAATGTACCTTTCAGTATGAAATAATTATCTTAGTATGAACATAAAAGTAGTGATGGAACTTCAAGAGTGAAGTGCAGTTTTATTCACTACTTGCTGAATTACAAATGAAATTAATGAGAAAATCTGTATTGAGTATGGGTATATATTCTTTGATATATACCAGCCATACAAACTGACAACAGCTATCACATATCATAAAATAGACTAAAATGTGAAGTGAGGCTTAATGCAACAATGTCAATGTTCAGGGTAATGAACAGAGCATGGGCAAACACGAGTGTATATAATATTGTGAATTGTTTATGTATTTGTGGTGCAGACATAATATAATGCTTGACTGAAGAAAATGTAGTTTACCATGGTATTTACAATGGTGCAGACACATAAGGCATTTTTTTGGTGGATAGTTTGTTCCCAAACCAAGATGTGCAAGAAAACAATCTGTGAATACCTTTGTCCCTTAAACAATATTAATCAACAAAGATAAAATGCTACTTTTTTCGCACTGGAGTTAAATGTCGTACCAACAACCTGGGTCATTTGGTGACTTTCTAGCTTTAACAGTGGAGGAAGATCCTAGGCTTACACCTGGGTAGAACCATTGACCTTCAGTAATCTAGCTGGACAGCTTCCTTACATGTGAAATTTGGTCCCAGGTGGAATTTGAACTTACAGTGGTGAGGGGCAAGTGATTACAAGTCAGAGACCATAATCACTTGACCACAGAGGCTCATTAAAATGCTACCAGTTATTTTAGTAGATGAAGTGAAGACACCAACATGTTGTTGATCAATTTAATGTTCTGTAAAAGCCTAAAAAGCCATTACTTCACATGTAACCAAAACACACTCTGGCTGTCCATCCAACTTTTTTCAAAATATAGGACAAATAAAGGACATTTCCACAATTTCGACAATAAATATAGGACAAATTTGGCTGGCTAAATATATGACATTCCGTGCTCTTTTATATATAGAAGGAAACAAACTAATAGTCCAAGACTGCTAAGAGTTCAAAGTATTTAAAAAAACTTACTTTACTGAAAACTATATTCATTTTAAGCTTTATACCATTATATACAGACTGATCCCACCAATTTCTGTATCATGAAAACCAAATCCAATTCAGTCTTGGATCTTTGTCACACACACTGCCTGTTCTGGAGGCAGTATCAAAGAAGACACTATTTAAAAATCTCCCAGAAATCGTGAAAATATAGGACACAAGGCCTAAAATATAGGATTTTATAGGATTAATAGGACACTTTCTGATATATAGGACACAAGGCCTAAAATATAGGATTCTATAGGATTATAGGACGCGGTTGACAGCCTGCACACTATATATATATATATCTATAAAGAATAATACAATACACACCCGGAAAAATCTATGATGGTGCCATACAATAAAAATTTATCAAATATCAAATCCCTAATAGAAAGCATAAAACTTAAATTGTAAAGATTTCATTGACTAGATGATTTCATGCACAGACCTCATTAAAATGAATGTAACAATTATCTGCTATCATGAATTGGGAAATAGAATAAAAATTCAACTATAAATATTTTCCTGTCCCAGAAATAACAGATAATCCTCAAATGCATTCAAACTATGATATAAAAAGTATGAATAAAATAAATAAGAAACATGCTCTCAATGGGTTCTCCTTTCACACACGCATTTTTTTTCATGAATTATTTGTATTATTAAATAATAACTATTGGAGTCATATCCTTCACACAGAATAATTCAACATTACAAGCCACTTATGCAAGAAATTGAATTCAAGATGAACTTACACAAGTGATATAAACGGGCTTCCCGAAAGTTGCCGGACTGTCGGACATGTCATGCAAATTTCAAGCAGGTCCAATACCTTTTCGGCAAGTATCAGACCATATGTCCAGCACTAGGACACAATTTACAGCATTTATATCTCATATATAATATATTCTGTCAGAAAATTTTTCATTCGGCCAGACAGAAATTCTAACTTTGCCTGACCAAATGTCTGGCAAGTATTCCAGCAGTTTCGAGAAGCCTGTATAAATAAACAGATTTCAGGAGACACATTTCTAAATTGGTTTCAACTAATTCCAACAAATAAATTTACAGACTTAGAATAAAAACACAATTTTAAAACAAAAAGTGGGACTATGCTGAGGACGTAATATGTAATGTAAATTCATGAAATGTAGCAGGTGAAAGCGTTTTTAAAATCCATTGTCCAAACATTATGGTAAGTGTGTATCATTCACACATTATAAAAAATGTGTATCATTCACATGTTATGATAGGTGTGTACCAATCACAAATAATGAAATGTGTGTATCAACCATACAATATGATAAGTGTGTATCATTCACACATTGATAAGTGTGTATTAATCTCACAAATTATGATAGGTGTCTATCAGTCGCACGTAATAATAGGCGTGTACCAATCACACATTATGGTAAGTGTGTATCAATCTCACACATTATGATAGGTGTCTATCAGTCGCACGTAATGATAGGTGTGTACCAATCACACATTATGATAGGTGTGCATTATTTGACACCAGCTTCAAGCCCTGATCATGCATTGATATGATGAATAAGTAATGAGGAAAATTAACTGCAATACAAAAATAACTTAAAAGCCAACCAACAATAAATGTGTTACACACCATTATACAGTATGTCATATCTGTATCATCACTTTATAAGCATGACACAGAACTTTAAACACAACACTATCGAGGTAACCACAATATACACTGACCACAACAGATCAAGTCACTGTTGGCATATGTAACTGTTGATTCGCATTGAGAGTAACGGGAGCTAGTGGTGAAGAATCGGATCCCCGATGTTCTATATGGCCGTTACGCTGATGTCCATACTCAAACTTTATTCTCAGCTCACCAATATGAGACTTAGGTAAAATATCTGGAATCCATTCAATTATAAAAGGTGTAGGCTCTCTCTGTTCAGCATGTGTGTTACCTGAAGATAATTATACAAAAATAAACAGCCTGTAATCATGCTTCAAACCTTTGTGTTTCACATTTAATTAAGTGGCTGATTTATATAATTCTACCTTGGTAGTTTGTACCATAATTACATTTAAATACAGCAGCGTCCATGGTCCAGTGGTTAGTGCACTGGATTTGTAACACAGAGATCTGGGTTCGAATCCCAGTCGCGGCAGGTCATACCCTTCTATGAAAATTTGACAAAAAATATCAATTTTCCTCCATGTATGGAGAAGTTGCCGGCTCCTTGTGGAAGGGTAAGTTAGTACTGGTTAGTATACAGTATAGGAAAACTGGTTAGGAGAACTGGTCGCCGTATAACTGAAAAATTGTTGAAAAACGGTGTTAAACCCCAGTGACAATAAGTCACATAAAAGCAAAACAAACATTTAAATACAAATATAAGAGAGTTAATGACATAAATAAATCACATGAATGAGATTTGAAAGAGAAATAACTGTACAGTACATGCATCAATTATACTCGGTCTAACAATCATATCATCTCATTTAACACTTACCAATGTCAACACTCAGATAACTACAGGACTAAATTGTCACCAAATTTAGCAAGATGGTACAAGTTACCCAAATTATATATATATACATGTGTGGTTTATTCAAGGAAAAGACAAAATTACCTAACATGCTATATATTTACATTTTTCAACACAGCTACTATATATATGTATATGTGTGTTTAAAAATGTAAATATATGGAATGTTAGGCAATTCATATATATGTAGTCAATAGCATATTAATATTGAGTACACAACTCATTAAATAATACCTTAGGAATGATCATATTTTGGTTAAATTTGCATACATTCCAATTTTTACAATTATTGCCATAAATTTGTCAAATGATACAACAAAACATTCTCTCATGAGAGAGGGAAACAATCTAATTAAAGAAATAAATCTTTTTTTCTTTTCTCAAAACTCTTATAAACGTAAATTGAAAGATATCTTAGTTCGTTAATATTTTTGGATTCCAAAAGTCAAACTAATTTACTCACCAACTTTGAGGAATGTCTTTAACTCAAATGGTCTGATTGGCATCTGATTTTTATCTCCTACATCTTCTATTCTTGGGATTTCATAGAGATCATAAGTTGAATCACGATTCTCAACAAAATTTCGAGTGATTTCCAGCTGCATCTGTAGATATAAATTTCCATTTCTATCTGAATGAATTCGTAGGTCAAATTAGGTGTCAAGTACATCAGTCTTTGATATGATAAACTTTTCTGGTGAAGTATTTCATTATGACAATAATATCTAGATAGCAAACGATATAGCGTTTCAATAATGTACTACGAGTACTACAATTTCAACATAAACATCAGCACCTTTCTAAATCTACAATAGCATTCTACTCAAATATACACACTTCTTGTGTGTAAATCATATGAACAATTTTCATGTAAGTTTGAAAAACATTAACTATGGTCAACCTTTAAGGATTAAAGTTGACTTAATAATACATGCAAGAATTTTTCTATAAAGCCTGAAGGACCAACTGACTTTCATACCAAAATAATGAAAAACCATCATGTCAAGTCTGTCTTTAACAGTACAATGAACATTACTTGAATTGAAAATGTATTGAAAATCTTCAATGACTTAGCTACCTCCGAAGTATCAAATATTTGTTTCACATGGAGAATGTTTGTGATATGCCAGGTATATTTTGTAAATGTGCCAAGAGGTAAGGCATCTTTTCTAACAAATGCTGTGGTGAAATTAGGGAGCCTTTTCTTTTTATAGCCAGAAGAGATCCTTTGTTGGAGACAATCAAAAAAAAACTGTGGAGCATGAAACACAAGAGGATCTGGATTTCCTGAAAGATACGAAGTCAGCTCGTGAATTAATCTGCATGGAACACACACAATTAGAATAATACAAAATATATGAAGAGTTAAACATGGAAGACTGTAAATAATACAATTAGTAATATAATTTCTTTCCAAACGCTAGTGTCTTGTTGACTTTTAACAGTACTGTACTGATCACCTTCTTACATTACTACTGCCTCTAGGACATTTTACTAACAGGTTTATACTAGCTTTTACTTAACTTCACATAACTACGTATCATTATTTATTCATTTTCAAGTAAAATATCAAACAAAAAATATATATTATCATTGTGCAACTCTTGTTAATAGAATATGTATCTTTAATACCATCATAATCATGACAACACTATAATATGATAAACCATGTGTTTTACTTTTTGCTTTAACCTAATTGATAACAACGCCCATTAGGATGATAAGACAAAAAGTCTAAATTTTACTTATAGACAATGTTAATGTTTTGGTAGAATGAATCTTTGTGAAGAAGTCAAATTAAATGGCACAAAAATTCTTACCATCAAACTGATAATGCATAGTTTGATTAATTCTCTCAGTGACACTAGCTAACCATGACTGGAATGTTGCCACAACTTCAACTTCTTCTATGATTGTGTATGGATTGGCTGAAATAATGAAGCAATTTATTTATACATATAAATATCTCAGAGTTGATCAGAGGTGTATTCATAGAAATGAACCATGAAATTCAGGTTTCACGAAACTGCTGGAATACTGCCTGACATTTGGTCTGGCAAAGACAGAATTTCTGTCTGACCAAATGAAAATTTGTCATACCGAATATATTATAAATAAGCGATAAATGCTGTAAATTGTGCTTGACTGTGGGACATCTGGTCCGGTACACAGGGAGCTAGCACGTTGAAGGGATGGTGTATAAGGCTTAAAATGGCCACACGGACCAAAAACACCTATATTACATATATACATATACAAGGGTTACAACTTCCGATATGACAGCTTCTGTACCAAGTTTGTTTAACACGACGTAACTTTTCAAGAAATCGCTCATATTTCTAATAACTGGTGTCTACAGATTGCTAATACATTATACTACACATAACCAATAAACATTTGGTCCAGTTCAAAACGATGAAGCAGATATTTTAACTTTTTCCTTCGAAAAACCATCAATTTCGCTTAGTCGAACGCGACCTTTTTTACATCTAATTTTTGGTCCATGCAGCCATTTTAGGCCTAATACGCCATTATACTCCATCCCTTCAACGTGCTAGCCCCCTATGGTCCGGTACTCATTGATAAGTTATAGGACCCGCTCGAAATTCGCCTGACATGTCCGACAGTCCAGCAACTTTCGGGCAGCCTTGAAATTTGATTCATTGAAGTATTAGATGTATAAAAACAAAAACTTAATCCCAACAAAATCTGCAACATTTCAAATACAAAATTTTGTACTCACATTCAGTTAATGATCTTTAGCTGATAATTTCTATAACAAACATGGTTCCGTGAAAAGCCATATTGATAATAGACTGTTTTTGGACATGACAATTACTGTTCATACCTGGTTTTTTATTCATAGTTGTCTGTGCAGTTTTATGTGGAGTCTGTTTACCAGCACTTGAAATCACACGTCCAGGTTTAATGTTAGATTCTTGTAATGTTAATAATGCACTACTTGCTTGCACTGGAAATTAAATGACACAAATTTAAATCTATAAAACTACAATACTGATAGCAAGGGACAATGAATGCTTTGCTCCAAAAAGTCACAGTTAGAGGTCAAAAACAAAAATGGTAATACAGTTGGCACTTGTTATCTTGACAATTTAAGGAACAGTAAAAACATGTTGACATAACAGGATGTCAACTCAACAAGAAACCATGAGTACCTCGGCATGACAGCCTTTATGTATGTTGCAAAGATGGTGCCGTAATAATGGTGGATTGGTTGTCATTATGACTGAGATTGATTAAGAAAAACTTCATTTTTTCACTCAAATTAGTTTGTTTTCTCTTTAGCGAAAAAAAAAATGTCATCATTCACTGTGACAGAAATGAATTATGTGAAAACTGTGTTAGTTAATTATTAATCTGACTGATAGAAGCTTAGACTATAACACAAAATATACTATTGATAAAACATGTGCAAACTGTCGACAAAAACAGTGAAACAAACAATAGCATATGATACAGGAACAGATGGTAGTAAGTGTTTCACAGATTTTGACACTTTAATTATTTCTATTCAATATGGAATCATGTCGACAATAGAAATAACAATAGAGATTTCATTTGACCCTTAAAACAGCATTTTGACTCTTGAAATCAGTAAAATAAAGCTATTGACTTCTTGAGAACTCATACCAAAGGGTCAAATTTACAATAAAATCAGAAGGAAATTTAGTTGGCTCTTCAAATTATCATCAGCCAAGGGACATTTTTTACCCACAACTTTTGACGTCTAATGAAAACCCTGAACAATTAGGTGTAAAAACACTGTTACAACCCCCAAAATGACGTTGGCACATCCGGAGTGTCACCTCAACCGATGTACATGGAAAATATATGGAAAAAAAGACCAGTACTTTCAAAATATGTTGTGTCAAGACAACGTGTGCCAATTGCACCATGAATGAATCAACAAAAATGCTTGCTACAAAAATTACAAACATGATAAATTCAAATGGCAGAATTAACTAAATATTTCCACAGGTAATACTTACAATTCAAAACAATACTATTATACGCTTTTTTGTCATATACTGATACGACGAGAACATTTTCAGAAACAACCAATGATAAATTATTCAAGCATCATGACATACCTATCTCCTCCTTTCTTTTCTTCTTTGATGGTGTTTCTAGGAGTTCTTCAGGTACTACTACCTCTAACGTGTCATGATGTTGGTCATGTATTTCAGTTTCATAGACAGTAATTAACTGTTCCTGAGGTTGTTGTTCTATCACTGTGGTAGGTATAATCTCTTGGACCACTCTCATTCCAGCAGGCACTAAAATATAATTAATAAATACATGTATGTAACTTATTGTTAAAGCAATTGAATGTTTGAGCTTGAAAAACATTTTAAACCACAAACTGTGTAGTAATTGTACATTTACATAATGTATGAAGAACTTTTGAAGTATAAATATAAGCACATCAAATTACTAAGTGTGTATTCACGTGCACCACAGTCAACAATGTAATATTACAAAATTACAAGTATCTAAGTCACTCAGCCTATCAAAAACTTACATACAATTTAATACCATGATTTTCTTCACAACATTTCAAGGAGATTTCTTTCTCGAATGTTGAAAATGTTTCATCAGCAAAATGAAATTTTAGACTTTCATCAAAGAAAGTCATCTAAGATCTAACAGACAAACTCTTACACTCAGTACTTGTTGTTGATGTAGTTGTAGTAGGACTACCAGAATTCAAATCTAGGTAGAATGCAAACTCTTCTTGGAGTTTTTCATCACTGGCGAAAGCACAGACACAAGCATAGAAATGAACACATCTTTTGAACACATCCTCCCCAGCTGACTTTGGAGCAACCTATAAAATCGAAAGATAATATATACATTAATATTATGTATAATAATATCTTACTATGATATTGCTACAAACGAAGACTACATATCCAACACCCAAGTCAGGATACAGACACAATCAATATTTTAAGTACAAAACACATTTGATAAACCAAAACAGTAATAATAAATATGCTGGTAACATTGAAGCTTACAGAGTCACACACACCATTTTGGTTTACAGAAAAAAAAAACTGAGCATAATAGTTATCAATTTGCCAATTTTATATAATTCAAATAACAGAAAATTATTATCAAAAAGTAATATTAAAATTATTTCTTCACAATCCTGAAAAGATGGTCTAACAGCTTGCTATGTACATTAATTAATCAATATAAACAGAAAATCAAGGATTAATCCCCGAATAATTAACAACGTAACTGAAAACGTACCTTTTGAGTTTTACATGTACACTGAAATCTGTGTATCTGGGATTTACCCTTCATTGATTCAAAAAAAGCAAAGTGTAGAAATCCTAAAGGTTGCTTTGGGTTAGGCTTACACTTTACAACCATGATATTCTTTGAAACACGCTGAACAAGAGGCCCAGTGGTTTCAGTGGCAAGCAACCAGATTGCTTGTTTAATATCATTACTGACTTGTAGAGAATTCAAGACTGAATTTTTTAGAGTTAGTGGTTGAGCCTCAGTATTGCATTCAATTGCTGCTTTCACATGAGGACATGTTTCTGGGTCACCCAGCTGTGATGATCGAGAACAACTGTCAACATAGCATCTTGCAGCTGATGCTAATATAGAGACATCAACAACTGGTGCTGGGTTTCCATCTATATCCTGAACTAAAGGTAACTGAACAAAACCACGATAATCAGGCCCTCTGTCACGTAGGCGCACAGAAAACACTTGTACTGTGGAACCGGTGACAATCTTGACAGCTTCACAACTATTAGATTTCTTCTTTTCCTTTTCTTTAAACACAACATCACACTGTTTGTTCTTGCAACTTATCCCTCTAGTGCCATTGTAAGTACCACATTTTGGACATTTTCTAACACCTCTTAGAGTTGGTTTTCCCAAATCTTCAAATAACGATTTCATCTTTTCTTGACTAGTTGCCATACTGAAAAAAGTATGAAAAAGGGCATATTCAAGTATTGTTGCTACACCATCAACTGTTAACCTGTCTAGTAACATATCCTTTTTTTATTTTGGTAAATTCTTTATACCTTATGATCACTTCTTATATTTCTTTAATCAGTCAATAATTTTATGGCTATGCACAATATCTTTCAGTCTTTGGATCATGGTATATAATTATGTATTACAGAAAGCAAAAATTAAATTGCTTGAAGGACAATTCTGCAATAAAAATGCAGGACAGTTTTTGACAGATGCCATTTAAGATTTAGTTGTTTGGCATGAACATCAAGTTAGCTGTAATACGGCAGCTGCATCACAAATTTCAGGCATGCCAGGCCTTTTTTATGCATACTGTGGGTCCAACCAATGGACCCATTCCCAAAGCTAAACCAAATCCTATAAAATCCCAAAATACTGCTTCGGTTATTTGTCAAAACCCTACAATTCAGCATCTAGCAACGCCATCAAGCCCTGTAAATGAATATAACTGGGGGTCTGCGAAATAACTTTCCACTGGAAAAAATTACCAGTGCACTATTCCATTTTTCGGTATTGGTTTTTTCTCAGATTTTTTTGTTATAAATTGTTGTAAAAATGTTGTACAACAGTAAATATTACGCTCGCAAAATATGAAAAAAAAGACGCACAAATGTATTCAAAGTCCTATAGGTCTAAGCCCCAAAGAGCTTCAATTTCAGGGTTCAAAAGTATTGAAAGCTGCCTTTCAGAGTCTTCAGTTGATTTTTCTGTTGAATATCAATAAAAACAATAAATAAATAATTCCCAAGATGGCGTTTCAACATATAACTTTTTCCCAAAATTATTGGATTTAAAAACTCAATTTTTTAAAATTTGGTCAGATTCTTTTTCCCAAAATGGCTAGAAAAAGGCCTGCATACATGCATATCAAGCAACTAACTACATAAGTACATTCCACATTAAATGGAGCTATTGAATTGACCAATATCTTCTAAATGTAGCAAAAAATAAACAAGACAACTGACAAGTGTTTCAAGTTTCAAATAACACTTACTAATAGAATTATTATCATATTTTATGGAATAAATGGTAGAGACTTGAAGCTTTGTGAATTATACACATTTTGGGGCCTTTACTAAGATGTTAGCTTAGAATTGCAATAAAGTCCAGGAAGCTGTTAAGAATAAATTAGACAAAATGTCAAATTCTACGTCCGAATCATTTCAAGTTTGAACTTGACAATTTGTCAATTGAAGTTTTCCAAATAAAAAAATGATTACAATACAAAAAAGTACTTAAAGGTCAGTTTATGATAACAATACATTGATCATAAATTGCATGCTCTATTATCAAAATCCATTAAAATTTCACAAAATAAATGTCTTTGTCTGTCTCTGTTGTAAGAAAAACTGTCTTTGCATGTCTTTTGCAGTGTTTAGTAGGATCATTGTAGTTGGCAAGTACAATGCTTAAACATTCAATAATGGTATTAATGATAAATTTAAGGTATTGTTTAACTGCAAGATTTGTCAGAAAAGAAATAAATACAAGCAAATCTTACCACAATTGTATCATGCCTGGGAAGAAGATGATACACATACATATATACCAGTATAACCAATGTCGTATAAATCGAACTGACTGTAAAATGTGAAACAATTTAAAAAATATGTATATACCAGTCTTTTAAAACCGTTCAAAACTTACTGCATCATATTCCTATCACAGCGAACAACTGAAGTTTTAGTGGAAAACCAGCATTACAAATGTAGAATGAAAAGAGATAATGACAGTCATTTCCGAATAGAATTTCAGATACTCTCATTATGTCTGCGTCGTTAATATTTAGCATTTTCAAATAATGAACAGGTTTGTCCCGATTCTTCAGAGCGAATGAATAATTTTCATCAGTTCCATTCTGAAATTCTTACCTTATTTTAATTTAACGTTAATGCATTAGAGTTCATCCACTAAAATAAGCGTATACCACTAAAAAGAATATATTTTTAATGTTTTTCTCAGTTATAACAAGAAGGAAGACGCCATCTTAACTTCGCCGATGAACGCGGTCTGGTACAACACGTTTGATTGGTCTATTTGTGCCACATGATATATGAATTAATTTCATTGGTCGAATAATTTAATAGGGACCAGCTTTAGTTTACTGAAGGCGAAATCTTAAATCAAACGATTTGATAAATACACTCATATAAATTTATCATTAAACATAAAAGAAATATATTAAGAAGTTTTAAAATTTTCTTACCACAATTATGTTTATCATTGGCGACATAATTGCAATTACTTACAAATCAACGGTCCCCATTGAAGTGCCTAGAACGTCACTTACTTTCGGTTTCCGTCCGGGATGTTATCGATATTAGGAGTCGCAAATAGTAAGTTTTTATTGCTGATTTCCCCGGATACAATATTTAGACTGATATTTGTTGTTTTTGCGTAAAACTTATTAAATGTCACGCTCGATTTATATTGTTTGATTTTTACCTGCCTTTATGTCAAGTTCGTTTCTACTTTCGGTTTGGAATGTTTCAAGTATTATAATTATAATACCCTAGTCACAGTCTCTTAGTTAATGTTGTCACGTTCACGTATGTTTGTAAACACTTTGCCTAATGATCGATACTATGTTATTTACACGCTAATCAAACTTAGGTTTGTGTAGGTCTGTTGTTAGTTTGCCTGATAATAAACAGTGTTTAAGGGTCGCACTAAAAGCCCAAATAGTTTCATTCAGATGTTATCTATAAGTTTCCAAATACTTTACTGTCCTAAAAAACCCTAAACAGAACAGTCTTGCTACTTTCATCTCCAAACTCTTTACAATTTTACACTTTAACCACTTTGGATATTTAGGTTGGTGCTTTTTTAAGTGTTGAAGATTGTACTCTTGCGTGTCATTGAAAGTAGTGATCCCTGTCAATGTTGTTAAGCAGGACCAGAATATTTATGAGATGACTTGATCATCAATTTCAAATCACCCTACTGAGCATTTACAATCTAAGCTGGACAGTAAGCTACCCCAGATATGGACAGAGGTGACTATGATACCAATATACAAAAATGGGAAGAATCCAAAGAAAGCTACTAGTGAAATAAGCCTCACTAGTTTAAAAGAAGTGGAAAGACTTTAAACCAAAGTCTGAGAAGGTACCTTGAAACCAATCAACAACTGGCTACAGAACCAGTTCGATGCAGAGAATTCCACTCCACAGTGGATCATGGACTTATCTTGCTCAAGAGATTGAAGATGCTACATGTACCTAAGACAAGAAAAAGTAACCCTAGTTGCAAAGATAGATCTACTGAGAGCTCATGACAGAGTATGGTCTGATGACCCATTAGTCAAGTTACAACAGAATTGGATTGGTGGTACCATGTATAAACAAGTAAAACCACATCTTTTTAATTGAAGAGGTTGAGCGTATGTTTATGGAACTACAAGTTCCTATAGATACATGTGACGTGTTATCTCCAGCTCTCTTTCTTGTCTTCATCACTGACATAATATTTGATCTTCTAAGGGAATCAAAGCATCCTTCTAGGCAGATGATCTTGTACTAAAGTGCCCTGAAGAATTCTGCAGGTTGTGAGAAGCTGCAGACAAGCTATCAACATTGGCAGAAAATTGGTGCATTAACATCAACACCAAGAAATCATGTACAACATTGTTTACCTTGACTTGAAAACAAAGAAGTATGCTATTTAAAGTCAGTGGCATCAGGCTAAGTATAGTGGATACATCTTGGACTAACATTTGAATTACATGGAAAAACATCTTAACAAAATAGAAGCAAAAGCATGCAGAAAACATGGACGACAGCTGCCAAAATTAAATATTAAAACACGAGACCACATACAAATCAAGTCCTTATAATGTTTACTAGAGCAATGGAAACAACACCAATAAAAGCTGTTGGAGAAAGAAGTCAGAACTGCTATACAAAGAACCACAACCACTAAGCAAGAGTAGAGATACCAAAATCTTCACACAAGTCAGCAAGTAACAATTTCTAGCTGATCATCCGATGAATAGTAGACTTGGGTCTGGGACCAAAAACCACCTGTAGCAGACCAGTTTTTTGTTGAACATGCTGACAGTCTAAGTAGAACAAACAGTGTGAAACTTGACCTAACTACTTTATCTATCATTTTGTCAGACTTGCTGGTACTTGGGGCATACAGACTGTGTAGCATCAAAACAATATACCAGCACACAAAGTAAGCTCTATCTCTAATTTTATCTTATACTCGTATGGACCCCATGTGCATGTATATACAGATGGCTCTATTAAAATATCAATTTAAGATGGTGGTGTTGGTGTATGCGTTTATTAGATACACAGATAAAGGATCCAAAGAAATTGGATCAGCAAACATCTAGTATTGTACAAACTCTGGAGCAGAGATTGAGGCTATACAGGTTGTACATCCATAAAAAATTCTGAAGACAGTCACCATGCTGTCACGTCAACTGATACTCTGTTTGTGTTTGAATCCCTCTCCAATGACAACCTACCTGAACTACCAAAATATCTGAACATACTCAGCCAGAAATGTGCATTGTCACTACAATGGATACCTACACATTGTGGAAATACCAGGCAATGAAAGAACTGACACACTCATTCTATAAATAGCGGTTGCGTCGTCAAGCTAACATTAACCTCTATGCTGAGACGCATCACTATCCAATTTTGGATTTTTATTTCTAAGCGGAAGTGAAAAGCTGGAGGAAAGATTGCCACTTGAGACCAAACGAAGATGGACAGTTGAAAACTATTACAAAGTTTCTATTTAGCACTATACATAGTTATTTGTACATTTTATTATTAACATCAAAGTTTATATGGAAATTGATTTGCATAATGTCATCACACACAGATACTTTACTTTCACTTCTCAGTGGCATTGGGTAACTTTAATAGCATTGGTCGAAAATACTGTTGCAACTCTCAGATTCGACCAACATTTGAAACATGAACAAATTGAGTGCATAAACTTATATTGCAAAGTAAAGATTTTCTAGCAATTCTTACCACGATATTCAGTAAGATACACCTTGATAAGAGAAAGTCAGATCTTTCAGCTTGCCAGGTATGTTCTACTGAAGGAAGGTAGCCTAGCACTTGTGAACACAATGTTAAGTGTTGATTATCAAGCCATTAAACAGTATCATGATTTACCGGATACAGACTTAGCACCCTACAAACTTTGTTGTGTGTGTAGTAGATTATGACAGTTCGTTATTATGAACATTCAATGCGCGATGTTACACAGGTTAATGTGAGTAGTATGTAATCAGGGTTTACACATTGCTGACACACTGGAGCAGGGGGAACACTAACAATGAACAATACAGTAAATTAGGAGCGAGAAAAATCATGGTCCTAACTGGGGATTGGATCCAGCACCACTTCCACTGTAAGCAGACACTCAACCACATCACTGAAGAGTTAACCCAATAGTAAGATTGTTGAAAGTGGCCCATATTCCTACAATCACTACACTCCCCCTTTTACTTATCAGAGCTGGCCAGCTCTCCAGTTTGATACTCCATGTCTCTGCATGATTTCGTCAAACACCGCTGCCACCATTATAGTAAATTAGGAGTGAGAACAATCTATTGCCTGCTCACAATACTAGCTGGAACATGCAAACTTCATTTATGGTATCCTTGAGTGTTGAGAAACCATGCATGTAAGCATTTATTCCAGCGCTTTCATCTAATAACCCTTGACACAGCAATATCTCATTCCAAGATCAAATCACTTGGTACCATGAAAGGTACACAATGATCAAATCACAATGTACCAAGAGAAGTGCACAATGATTACGTCATATGTTTCCAACATGATTTACATGTATCACAACCAGATGAAGGGATAAAAAAAAACAGAACAAAACATCAAAAAACATTGACATTAGTCAGGACAAGAGCTCACATGTTTTGTATGAATATACATTTTCATGATCTTTGTACACAGATCTGGTCCAGTTCAGTTTTGTTAAAACTTGTGGGGTCTGAATCACATAGCATGTGATTTTTAGACATTATATTTTTACATGGACAAGAATCGTCCATTACATTTGTTTGTGATTTGCTGAATATCATTTTTTGTTTTTAGCTCACCAGGACAGAAGGTTCAGGGTGAGCTGTTAGGATGGGTAGGTGGATGCTCTGGCGTCCGTCATGTGGCGTCAACAATGGTCTTCTCCTCAGAAACTACCAGTCGGATTTACTTCAAATTTGCTGTGCAGAAGCGTTTTGACGTTCTTGCTGCAATTTGCTCATATTGTACCGGTTGACCCCTTTTAGGGGTCACTAGAGCTAAAAATAGAAAAACCTTTAATAATTTTTTTTTCATGAACCAATGGATGGATCATCACCAAACTTGGTCTGTAGCATCCTTATATGGACTTTTGTCAGATTTGCTCAAAAAAATTTGGTCGGCCTCTTTTAGGGGCCGCTAGAGATAAAAATGGAAAAACCTTTAATCGTCTTCTTCTCATGAACCAACGGATGGATCATCACCAAACTTGGTCTGTAGTGTCCTTAGATGGTCCTTTCTCAAGTTTGCTCAAATAAATTTGGTCAGCCCCTTTTAGGGGCCGCTAGAGCTAAAAATAGAAATACCTTAAAATGACTTTTTCTCACGTTTCTATGGATGGATTATTACCAAACTTGGTTTTTAGCATCTTAAATAGTGTTCTATCAGATTTGCTCAAATAAAAATGGTTGGCCCCAATTAGGGGCTGCTAGAGTTAAACATAGAAATACCATAAAATGACTTCTTTTCATGAACCAGCGATTGGATCATCACCAAATTTGGTCTGCGGCATTCTTCAGTCATCACGAATATTCTTTTGTAGTATCCTTTGATGGTCCTTTATCAAGTTTATTATTGTTCCCCATTATTGGCCCACAAGTGTACCTTTATTACCTTTTTAGTAACAAGTTAATTAATATTTATTCTGGTGAGCGATGCAGGCCATCATGGCCCTCTTGTTCATGTATTGTGCTGTGTAATTTTATTGTAAATCATTTTTATCAATTATGTTTATCACATATGTTTATCAAATATGTTTATCATGTATGTTAAATAAAATATCACATGTTTATATAAAAAATGTGTATCAAGTATGTTTATCTACTATGTGTATCAAATACGTTTTTCACATATGTGTATCAAATATGTTTATCACATATGTTTATCAAATATGTTTATCAACTTTATGGGACAGCATGCTTATAATGATAGCTTCATTGACTTATAATTGGGGATGATAGTACTGATAATCGGTTATTTGAATAACAGGCTAACCAATAAATCTTTTGAATACTTAACTGCTTAATTGAACATATGCCAGCTTTAATATATATTATTTTGCATGGACATGTGACATTCATACAAAACCATTAGTAAAACTCGCATATATTTGGACGGTACAGGGATTTGGATGGTAGATTTTTAATGAAGGTTAATTCTGGGCCCATTGTTACTTAATTACTTATAAGGATTATGTGTCAGATTGCAGTTATGTTAAGTAAACAATTGTATTTCAAGGCGGCATATTTATCATGATTTATTGAAGTCTAAATGAGACAATATCTTATGTAAACTACTTTAATATGTGCATGTTGCTAATACTCTAAGAAATAAAATATTAAACCATGTAAACTTTGATGTATTGTATTAGTATAAATCATCAATGTTACTACTTGTACCTATATTGTCTATGTTGTTTCTAATTTTATTGATCTTATACACCTAATGTAAAGTCAAACCTGTGAACAAAGACCACCCCTAGAAAAAACTAAATGTGGTCTTTAATGTCAAGTGGACTTTATTTGGAGGTCAGTTTGTTCTAAATAATCAGTGATGGTTTTTCAAAGAATGGCTGTTATTCACAGGGTGGCCTTTATTTGGAGGTGGCTGCAAACACAGGTTGGACTGTGTACTCTTAAACACTATTTTATATTCTTAGCCTTATGTAATGTTTGCACTATTTATTTAGATTGTAATATTTTGTATCATGCTCTTTTCTGTCTTGTAACATATCCACCAAGATGACGATGATGATCTGTAAAGATACAATGTCAAATAAAATGAAGTTGAAAAAAGGTAAAATTTCACTACAAAGAGTAAAGGCCACGGCAGTGGTCCAGTGGTTAGTGCGCTGGACTTGTAATCCGGAGATACGGGTTCGAATCCCGGTTGCGGCAGGTCAATATGAAAATTTGACAAAAATGTCGATTTTCCTCCATATGTGGAGAAGTTACTGGCTCCTTGTGGAGGGGTAAGTTCGTACTGGTTAATATACAGTCCAGGAAAACTGGTTAGTTGAACCAGTCGCCGTACATAACTGAAAAATTGTTGAAAGACAGCATTAAACCCCAGTGACAATAAGTCACATAAAAACGAACAATAAAACAATAACTGTCAAGTTAACAATATATCTATCTTCACACCCTGAGCATTGCATGGTCACCTTAATGTACAACTTTTGAAGATGTTGACAGCAAACACATAATGAAGCAAATTTACTTTTGATACATTTTCATGTCTATAAAAATTGAAATATGAAACTTTTTGATCATACGTCTGATAAACCAGTTACTGAATTTACTGACCGATAATCGGACCTTTAAACGGTTAACCAGTTAATAGTTGATCTGTTGACATCATCCCTATGTACAATAAGCCCACATGGCTATAACGCTTACTGGATTAATTATCTTACCTTCAATAAGAAAATAATTTGTATGAAATATTGGTAGGAGCTTGTACTAATTGAGTTCGAACCCTCTTGCATGAATCGGTTCCTGATGGTGAGCTTCACATATGAATTATTTGGGTTTTTCACTAACTGGCCCCTTTAGATATCTCGTTCATATCCTAAATCTGACTTTGGTTCATACATTCAGTTTTATCTATTTGTTATTATGTTTCAATTATCATATTAATTTATCACCTATGATTAGGTTCTTGCATCATGATATGAAATTGTATAAATATACATGATGAAATGTCTTATTATATATCAGTTTGTTTTAATTGTATGTTGGATGATATATATATATATATATATTTATATATGCAATTGAATCAGATGGTAAAGTTTGATAGAATACCAAGAAATTAAAGTACTGGGCATGCGTTGTACACAATGTCCATCGATGATTTTGTTTATATCCTTGTAAGAAAGGGCCGTCCTTAAAAAATTGTTGGTTAGCAGTTACATGACCACTTCATTCAAAAATCAATTATGGTAATTTTAACGAAATATTTTTGAAGGTTTTTTTTATTCCAGTTTTTCATTTTCGATACTGGCATAATTTTCATGTTAACTGAACAAATCCCTTCCAGCCTTCTTACTGTTAAAATTTGTGTTGTGTTATGACAAACCAACATTTTTTTGTTAGTATGGCCTAATATCAATTCGCTAGGATTGATAAAATTCACTTGCTACTAACTTCCTCATCCCCAAGAAATCATAGAAATTGAATTTAAATTCAGTTTATGAATGTTTGCATTAGTACTGTTTATAGGAGTTAATTTTGCTGTCTTTTTTTTTTTAAATGAACATTTGATCAAAATGCAAAAAATATGACAATAGAATTCTTCAGCAAGGATAATGTGCAATGTGAAATATTGGATATGGATTATTCAATTGTGAAAAGAAATATACAAAGAACTTCCACTCACTGGTTGTAATTGTACATGAAAGCTACACGAGGAAACTGCTTTGTTATTATGCGTTAAAACATTTAGAATTTTACTGCTGTTTTTTTTCCTCAAACAAGCATTCAATTAGTACTATTTTTTCCTCAAACAAGCATTCAATGTAGTACTATTATTTGAAGATGTGTTAAACTGCAGAAACCTGTTTAAAATACATGTATTTAAAACTTTTACAAAAGGATTAGACTTCTTGATAAGTAAGATACTGTAAGTAAGATTACACACTGAATATTATCCCTCCTTTTAAGACCTTGCTAACTTTTGTAACGTCTTATGTTTTGTAGATCCTTCGAATTGTCAATAGGGTGTAAAAAATTGTTAGTTTGAGATTTTATGCTCATTAAAAATTGGGTTGGTAGTGAGCAAATTTTTTATTACTCATGAATGCTGCTGTTTAGATTATCTTTGTGCAGAAATGTAAAAAAGTGAGACAACGGATGTACCATTCTTTGTTCTTTATAAAGCGTACGGTCGCAGGGAAAATTTAGAGTAGGTCAGGTAACCAGAAACAAACAATTTTTTACATCTAGTTAAATCTGTTATAAAGACCACCTCGTTGACCTTTTTATAGGAGATATGTGATCTTTTTTTTCTTTTTTATATTGAATTAATAAAGATTCATCAAAGAAAACTTGTATTTAGAGACAGACAGTTATTGTTCATACATGGACTTTAGTACTGATTTCACCATTGGCAATGTTCAAGAGTTGTTACACATGACAGTGTATACATGTGTATATTTCATTTATTTTACAACATTATAAGTGGCATGAAATGATAGGACATACCATTACCGGCATTAGTGTTGGTCTTTTATGGTCCTATTAGTTAACAAACTATCCTTTTCACTGATATAATCAAATATGCCTATGAAGGTCCCTTTATGAGAACATAAGATTTAAAGAATATAAGTTTTTTATCAGCAGGGGATTTTATACGGAGGTTCAAATAATCTGCAAAATATTAGAAATAGTACAGGTCCAAAATAGGATTTTACTGACAGTCTGTCTCTATTATCAGATGGTCATCAAGTTATTTTCATGTCATATCTATCGTTATCTGTTAACTTTAGGTGTAAAAAAATGTTTGTTTCTGGTTATATGTTCACTAAATATAGGGTAAGTAGGGATTTTTTTTCTTTCATATTTTTTTATCATTCTTGAGAGACACAAAAAAGTGAGATTGTGGATGTACTGTTCCTCAGGCCTAATAAGGCTGAAAAAAAATCTCGTTTCTGGTCCCCCGACCGACCGTTAATTTTTAACCCCGACCGCATTTTTTTTACCAAGAAATATTCTGGAATTTCAGTTCCGTATGCCATTGGAAACAGAATTTTAGGATGGCTTCACAACTACGATGTTTGCTTGCTGTACAAGCAGATAAATGTGTCCATTTTTGTATTTTATTGTGTCCAGTTTGTTTGAATAACCATGAAGCTCATCAAAATTTATCAAAGCAATGGCTTTGCATACATTAGCAGTTATTACAGATGACGGGTGTAAAAAAAAAAAATAAATAAATCCCGACCTACCGACCCAGTTTATTTTGATAACCGTGACCAGAAACAAGAGTATTTTTTTTTCTGCCTAAAAAGTCTAGGGTCATAGGGAAAAATTTGGGTAGCTCAGAAACAAACAATTTTTTAGGCCTTACTGATCGTATTGGTAAACTGTTGAAACTGGGAAGTTTAAATTCTTATTGCCTTAGATGGCATCAGATTTATAAATGTCCTGAATATTTCGTGGAAATATACTTGATTTTGTGATAAACATGCACTGGTAATGTGGTTTGGAATAGTCATATGATACTAGAAAATTATTAAGTGCTGACGATTAATAATGTTGTATGTAAAGGAATAAATTGTGTGCCCTTTTTGACAGCATGTTTATAAATTAACTGTCCTTACTATATGCTAACCTTTTTCATTCAGTTTACTGGCTACTTTCAGATAAGGAATCATTTTTAAGATTTTAAGAATCAGGAGACTTAAACTATTACCACAATGTCGATGTTTGGTGCAGATGGAACCAGAACTGTGTCTGTCTCAGCGACCCAGAAATCTTCCTCTAAGAATACAAGAGATGTACACACTGATGGTGCCAGCGGTAGAAGTATTGTAGACCTAAAAGAAGGAAGTCATGTCGCAGGAACAGAAGACACATTGGAAGTTGAGAAGCAGGTATGAAAAGATATCAAACAAAGAATATAAGATGTTTTGTCTTGTTATTGTCAATGTGACATAGAAAATGGCAATAATATAGAAGATCTGTCAATTATCAGTGTACTCTTGGTATGCAGGTTTCATAGAAAAATGATTGTTAGTCAGTTAGTTTTCTTATATGTGGTACAAACATACATTATTTACAAAAATCTTTTTTGTAATGGAATTGTATTTGCCCTGTTTAAATGCTTTGAATTTGTATTTAAAATGGTTAGTGCCTTTTTAATATTTCTGTTTTTACATTTGGTAGAAAGTTTTTTTTATCCAAAGAATTTCTTTCCTTTGTGCACCAGTATTTGTTCACTGTAAAGACTGATATACAGAAAAGTTTCGCTATTAAGCTCAACGTCCGGACCGACATGAGTTGGCCTTAATAGCAAGTTGACCTTAATAGTGAAACATGCAGACAGCCGACTGTAAGTGCCTATTTTAGGTGGTCATTGTGTCCTAATGATTTCCAGTTCTCTAAAGACTCAAAACAGCATAGATTTATTGCAGAAAATATTGCACTTAACTTTAAGTGTCATAAATGAATATTTAGTTTAAAATCTAGATGCAGCTCGTCTACAAAATAAATTATTACCCACCAGTATTTAAACAGGAAAAAAAATGGAAAAGTATGGAATTTAGCATCATCCCTTAAGTTTTAGTTGCCTGATTGCTCATTACGATGTGGTCATCGGGAAAGATTTAAAGATTAACAAATCTGTTACTGAGCGTAGTATGGAACGTAAAACAGTGATTTTAAGATTTGGGACAGTAATAATTGGCTGTATTTTGGAAACAGCTGAATGTAATATTGAGATATACGGCCGATGAATTAAAGAACAAACAATTCGGGACCGAAAAAAAGTCACAGTAATATGCGGAAGACCGTAATTTCGGTGTGACCGTTCAGTGGAACTTTACTGTATTATGACACAAAATATATTTTTTTTAATTTCTGTGTAACAACTGCATGTCTGCAACAAGGATTGATCACCTAGTCAATCAAGCTTTATTTAGGGTTATCAAACACTTATAAAAGCAATTTAATGGGCCTATACTTTAGATGATTTATTTTTCTGAGCCTTTCCACATGATGTTGTCATTCTGTCATGAAGTGAGGTAATAGTTTATCAAGTTTTTAAATGTTACATTTACTTACTGTAAAACTTTTTTAAGTGTTGTTGTATGTTGAAACACATCTATAGTGTTAATCATACTGTTGAAATATGCTACAGTTAGGTTTAATATATTGTCGCTGTTATTCTAAAATGTCTTACATTGATTTTGCCTGTTTTTGGAAAACATACAAAAACTGATTATTGTCCTTAGTTTTTACGCTTTCTTGTTGAAAAATAGCCCAGAACTGTATATCATGGTTTTATAGTTAACCAAATGTTTAGTTTATGTCAAAGATGTTTGGTTTTCTTGTTGAAATGTTATACGACATTTAGGAAGTACTTTATCAGTTATATATCATTTTCTCTTCAATTCCAAGTGTTGCTAAGAACAGCTATTCACACATTACAAATTGTAAAAATACTGCTATGTACGTTTTCTTCTACTTCCTTCGGAAATTAATGTTTGTGGCTGAAGTATATATGTTAATTCCTTCATATTATATTCTTTTTTCAAGTTATTCTGTCATTTAACTTAAATCCAACTTCTTCTTGTGTATTAATACTTGCATAAAATTCACCAATACGTTCTGTTGTCTGTATTGTCTTCACCATCAGCCAATGCCGTTTCTCCTGGGTCATTTACTTGGGTTAGATCAGGATTTCTTACATCTGGTACACTGTCATTGTAAGCCTGTCGCATCTCTGAGAATTATTTTCCCGTCTTGAATTTTAGTTTAAGCCTCTAGAACTAGATGATTCTTTCACATTTTCAATAAATATCCTAAAGTTTTCATTATGATTTTCATCTGTTGTTCTGATTCTGATCAAATCTCTAGTTTTAGTTAATTCTTTTTTATTGCCTTCTTGTGTCATCAAATTGTCATTATTATTATTATTATCGTCTACAGCTCTGTTCTTCTCTGACAGTTTTTGCAGTGACATTTGTACCAGGAGTATACCTCTTGATATTGCCAAGCCATGACCATGCTCCAGTGGTTAGTGCGCTGGATTTGTAACCAGGAGGTCCGGGTTCAAATACTGATCATGGCAGGTCATACTCTTCTATGAAAATTTGACAAAAATGTCGATTTTTCCTCCATATGTGGAGAAGTTGCCGGCTGCTTGTGGAAGAGTAATTTAGTACTGGTTAGAATACAGTCCAGGAAAACTGGTCAGGTGAACCAGGCGCTGTAAATAACTGAAAAAATGTTGAAAAATGGCTCTAAATGTCACATAAAATCAAAACAAAAACAAACTTGATATTGCCATTTTAACAATTTGGTTGTTCTTTTCCTGGCTCACATATATGACAATGTATTCTGTTTTCTCGCAAATCGTGTAAGTGTATAAAATTAAGGCTTTCATCAGGAAAACCATTATGAAAGCAGTTCAAATGGAATTATCTGGCACAATCTTTAAAATGACATCTGAAAATGTTGAAAACAAACTAGCTAAATGCCAAGCTTGTTTGATTTTTTTTTCTGAATAAAAAAACACACTGCACCATTCTATAAGAAATGTAAAAATTATATACTTGTTTTTGTTTTAATCATTAGTAGATTATGCATAAACTGTCTAATTCTCGTTATTATTATCTGACACTTGATACTCAAGATGACGTAGGTACATCTAGAGAGAAGTGACGAAGGATATATATTCGTAATTCCACAAATGTGCACAACTTTCTTATAAAACTAAACAAATTAAGTTTGTGTAATTCTAAAACATTGTATAACATGTGACATGTTAAGTTCTATATTATAGCATCCAGAGCTCTCAAAATGCAGCAGGAACCATGATATTTTATATTAAAATATAATAAGTACCTTTATTTGTGGCTATATGTGTCATTTGGTTGATTTCCTTGATACAAAATTCTCGGACTGCTGTGGCTGAAAATATACGACATTTTAGAATGACAAAAAATTGACCGGTAATTATACAACTAAAATCACTATGCATAACTGTGTTTCCTTATTGGCTAGAGGTACTGAACCATTCGCAAATGATATATAATGTCTTACTCTCTCTGAAGCATTAATAAAAATTTTCGCGCCATAAATGATATACGTCATTTCAGAATAAAAGACACTATACCCTTACTGCAACTTTTGTAAGGTGCTATCAATATGATATTCTCATGTCAGTCTGGAGTTAAATCCCTCTAACAATGATACCATGAGAATTTCATATTATATCCTTAAAGACTTCACATTGAATAGCAGAATTTCCTATTATATCTTATAAGACATCAACTCAATCAACAGAATTTCTTATTGTATCTTTAAAGACATCACCGCAATCTACAAAATTTCTTACTACTTTGAATATCTTGAAAGACTTCATCTTGATCAGTAGAATTTCTGGTTAGATCTTAAAACACATCACCATGATCAGCAGAATTTCTTACCATATCTTTCAAGACTTCACCACCTCCTTCAGAATTTCTTACTGATCTTCAAAGACTTCACTACCTGCTTCAGAATTTCTTACTATATCTATAAAGACTTCACCACCTCCTTCAGAATTTCTTACTATATCTTTTAAGACTTCACCACCTGCTTCAGAATTTCTTACTATATCTTCAAAGACTTCACTACCTGCTTCAGAATTTCTTACTTTATAATTGAAGACTTCAGCACGATCAGTAGAATTTCCAGATCATGGACAAAGTTCCAACCCTACAGGGCAACATTTCAAATCTCGGCCTGTGCCAAAAGGGAGACAAAAAAATTTACAGAGGGAGTGCAGGACTGAGCAGTCTGATCATGGTGATCCAGGTTAGTATTTCATGTTATATTGATTTAAACATACAATAATCCATGTACTGGTTTATCATATACATTATACATATTATATTATATATATATGCATTCATTTATTGTGGCATAGACCTCTTTGATTCAAATTCTGTAAACATTTTTACCAGCAGAAACTCTCTAATCTGGAACCTTTCATCCAGAGATCCCCTTGAAACCCACCAGAAGAATTTCTTTTTTTCCTTTCAAATAATTTCGTGCTGGCATGTGTGATGTTCATTGGATTGGATTATATTTTAGTGCAATAGAATGGACAAACATTGATTAAATGGATTAAATTCATTTAGATATGACCCAACATATCTAATTGTACTTCATATTGTGTTACTACACACATACAAAGCTCAATAATTTACTACATCTTTATTCTTTGACAGAATGTGTACCATTTAAAGGTCAAGCTATAATTCTCAACATTGCATTAAACAAGAAAGATGCTGTACAAAGAAGTTACTCATGCACAGTGGATGAGTACATGAAGTGGCAGTTTATTATTCACTCAAACCATCACTTGGATCAACTTAACACAATGATTTGTGTACAAAATAATGCCAAATTAGACGACACTGGTCTGCTACAAGTTTTTGATATTTCTCTGTCTGAAAATTTAGAAAGTCTGGGTACTGCTGTGGTTGACTTTGCGCTTAAACAAGAAGGAATCTCTGTTAAACATCTTCCAATTAATTCTAACTTGGTGGATCAGGCATACAAGAAGATAAGTAATGCAGCCATTATGCAACGTTTTTGCCATGCAGAAATAATAGATGACTCTGTATGCATTGCTTACCTGTCAAGGAATAACCACAAAGTGAATGAATGTTTAAGGACTCAGTGTGGCATTACAATTCCATGCGATAAAATGAACGTTTATGAAGTTGTCACATTAAATCCAATTTGGAAAAACTTGCATAAAATGATTCACCTAGATGAAGTTCTCAGACAAGCTGTGAATGAACCAGATCTGTGTGTAGATATTAAACTTGCTTCGAATGAGCTCAAGTGTATGATATCAGGACCTCAGAACGTTATTGATTCTGCTCAATCTGAATTGGTGCAACTAGAGAAAAAAGTTTGCAAGAGGCATTGTAATTTATGCATTAAAAACGTTAAAGCCATTGCTGAACTTAATGTACTAGATTACTTGGACAATGTTCTGTACAGTAAAAGCTTGAAATGTGTTGTAAGCCAAAGGAAGGAGATTATGTATGTTCATGGGTTTAGTTCACACATATTGGAAGAGGCTTGTAAGGTGATTGAATCCACAATAATTGAAAAACCAATTATTGTGACAAAAGAAAATAGAGATGTCATAGACGTCCTCCAATCAGCCGCTAAGAAAGATCATCCTGGATTGATTGTCTTTCATTTTGAAAGCAGACAAAAGCTGTTTGTTATTGGTGTGAAAGAGTTTGTTAATGAGTTTTTTAGTATGGTGCACAAACCTGGAATTCAACATGGTGATAGTATGGAATTCGTGACCAAGATGAAAGTACCAAATAAAAGTGTTTTCAAGTTTATCAGAAGCAGTCAGTGTGTTAGAGAGTATATCGCCAAGAATGGAATAGATTTAGAACTCATAGCCGAAGAACTTCTCTTAGTTGTAGAGCTGAAAGGAACCCAACCAGGTGTAAATGATGCTGTACTGTTTCTAAGCAACCTGATGAAGAATTTCTTGATGGAGAATTATAAAATTGATGATGTAAGAGCCATACAAAATTTATCACAAGACACTGAAAGACAGTTGCTTCAGAAATGTATCACACAACATGATGTTTTACTGGACATGTGTACTGACCATAGTAGTGGTTTCATTGAAGAAATAAGCTGGTGTCCTTCCAATGCATGTATGCGTTTGTGCAGCTGGACTGATACAATGAATACACGATGTATTAGACTTATGGGTAAAACACAGATGGAAGATAATGATCTTTATTGTATTAGATTCAAGACTGTCAGCCATAGTAATAGTGAGTAACTATCATATACACTGAAACACGTATGATTAGCCACCTGTTTGATAGTTAGTAATTATGTAGTCATGGATATATTTGTGAAGTAGTGTTAGAATGGTTTGATTTTTGAGCGATTAGGTAATCCAGTTTTCAAAGAACTAAGAGGGTTGCTAATACTTTAAGTATTTTCATAAATGGCATAATCCCAATAAATCTTACATTTAATTCGCTCACTTGTCACCTTAGTTGTGTATTTATTTTTTTTATAGATCCAGCTGGCATTAAACCAGCAGAGACTAACATGATGGTGGGTGTACCACTGTGGAATGATGGTTGTGATAATGCCATTGTCCAATTTGATGATGTTTTGGCTGAAGCATTAAGGACTGTAGAAAAAGATGGAAGATGTGAAATTGTCATGCTATTGCATTCTTCACATACATTAGACTGGCCTTTTAAAAATTTCATCCATCGAATAGCTAAATCTGTTGTTCGGTGGCTGTTCTCTGCTGAAAAAATACCAAAATTGCATACTGTTATACTTTTGGTACAAGATGATTATGAATACAAAGCATCAAGGCACACAGTGAACAAGATTCATGAAAATAAAATGAAAGGTAATGCTTATTTAGAACTAGTAGTACAGTGCTTCTACCAGGGAAATAAATGCCTTGCCAAAGTCCATACCTCTTAAATCTTGATCAGTTAGCCTGAGTTCTACCAACTAAGCTGTTTTGTCAAACTTGATCTTTATTGACCTTCAATTGAAACCACACTGTATATATAGTGCTTGAGTTTGGGAAATGAACTAGGGTCAACGGTTAAATGCTTTATTTGGTTGAATTAAGTTCTGGAAGTAATAGCCAACTTCTCCCTCTGAATTACGTGAATCTTCAATAGTGGATGATTGACCATGTTCATAATCTAGCGAATATCACAGACAATTTGCACCATGCCCAGAATTTGTCCTCCCAATCCTAATGCTCACACTTTTTAGTTTAGTGGATGGAAGGGATTTTCCTTATTTGAATAGGTTTCATTATTTGTAACATTTTGGAATACAACAGGTAATACAGTAATAATTTTTCTGACATATTTCAGACGCAGTGGATGAAGTTAAAGTCCTTGTTGTTCCTGGAGAGTTAAACACAACAAAGGTTTGTGTAAATGGCTTCTTAAGATATGAGAGAATATGTGTAGAATCCAATAAATTACTGTTATTTGGTAGCTGGTGCCTCAACTATCATTTTTCTAATAAAGTTGAAAGTTTATAATAAATTACGTTTGTCTTTTAGACTTTTGTTTTGTATTACCACTGGCTTCTCTGACCCAGTTACGACTTGTTCTTGCATTATAGGCAGATGTACTGGTTAACACCGCTGGAAAAAACCTTGACCTTTCATATGGAAAGGTGTCCAAATCTTTACTCAAGGCTGCTGGGAAGGCTATGCAGGCGGAATGTCTATCCGACTATCCGGATGGACTAAAACACGGTGAAATAGCTGTCACAGGTGGTTATAATTTACCCTGTGATAAAGTGTTTCATATAGCATTGGACAGATATATGAAGACTGAATCAAATGACATGCGTAATATTCAGGTAAGAGTTCTGCTATACTTAAGCATTCATGGATGTCTTAAGCATTTATTTTTGCATGCTAGTTCAGGGCTCTATCTCTCTTTTGGGGAACTGGGGCTGGGGCCCTGAGAGGAGGGATTTCACATCATTTTCAGTTCAAGGGGAATTTCAAGAGCCTAATTAATATAGCATAACCTGCATAAAATTTTATTTTATTTTTTTATTTTGTTCTCAATTAAATGCCCCCTCTTTCAAAAATGTAATGCCCCTGGGGCGTTTAATAGGGAATATACAGTATTTGAAAATGGATTTCAAAGTGGTTTTTGTAGAAGAAATGCTTATATAGGGTACCTTGCCTCTGAATTTGATATTTGTTTTCATTTTTACGCTAGAATGTATTACATAATTGTCTGCGGGGTTCAGGCTGTTGAATTTCTGTTAAGTCAAATATCTAATGAAAGTAGGACATTATCAAATATCTGAGGCATTGTTCCCTGCATGATACGATGATTGTTATTCTAAGGCTAATTGATGTAATACATCCTTATATACAGAGTAGTGATCATTATTCAAAATATGTAAATTATGTGCAATATTGGTTTTTAGAAGACTGACCAAGAATGATATTTGTTTCAAATCGCTTGCAATGGACTCTGTATGGTGGGTTTATTTATGTATGGAAATATGGTTGACTTTTTAAAACCATAAATTTGTGAAACTTGATATCGTGGAATAGCCAGTTACACTATATTTGAGTACCTCTGTTTACTTTTTTTGTTAGGCCAAAGATTGTCAACAGACTGCCTGGCTAATTCGAAGATGATTTTGATATCTATGGCTCATGTATTCCTTTTTTCAGGATATTCGAAAGTTAGTCGAGGATTGTCTGATTAAGACATCGCAGTATGGTTTTGAAAGTATAGCGTTCCCAGCGATAGGAACTGGAATCTTGCAATATCCAATCGACATCGTTTCTTCCGCAATGTTTGAGGGTGTTGAAAAATTCAAATTATCCCATTCGGGAACCACAATCAAATCTGTGCTGTTTGTAATTTATCCAAAGAATGAAAAAGTGATGGAGGTAGTAGCTTTCTTTGCTTTTTTGTATTTGTTTTGGAATATATTTAGAGCATTTTAGCCCTGTGCCTCATAATACCACATTTCCCCGCATCTGAAGCAGACAATTTTTGAAAACATTGTGGCAAAAAAAGCTATTGTTTGTAATGAGTAATGGGTCCCTTTGCCACAATGGTTTCCACTCTGTCAGAGAGAAATAACACAATTAAGATAAATAAATTGATGTTTTGTATATTAGCTTTGAATTTGTAATAGTCCAAAATATGCTTATGAGGCCAAGGGTTAAATCAATAAGTTATACAAATTTCGGTTTTGAGACATTACATGTCAGGCAAATTTTGAGCAGGTCCAATAACTTTTCAGCATGTACCGGACCAGATATCCTGCAGTCGGGCAAGATTTACAGCATTTATCACTTATTTGTAATATATTCAGTCAGACAAATTACCATTTGACCTGACAGAAATTCTAACCAAATGTCAGACAGTATTGAAGCAGTTTCGAGAAGCTTGATTTCCTAATGCTGTACTTTTCTAATGTATGCTTATATTGCAAAAACAAAATAGCCTACTTATCGTTATTTCTGTGATAGTTACTTTAGATACTTCATTTTATTTTATGACACATGTGGAAAATTTTGTAAGAGTTGTAGCCCTTGTTGATAAATGAAAAAAATTTTAATTTCTGAAGACATTGCATAATGACCTAAACTTTCCTTTATCAAATCAGATTCATGCTGTGTCATTGCATCTTTTTACCTTGATTTTTCATTGAAATGGGTCTTCCTTTTTTCTGTTCTTTGAAACATGGGCTACTGTTAAGCAGTTTGATAATAAAAAGTGTTCAATATCTGCCAAATATGACTGACACAGGTTAGCAATGCCAGAATCATTTATTGTGAGTAATTATCAGTATTAAGCAATAAGTTTTATGTGAAATAATGAAGTCTGGATATGATTTTTGTTATGAATTTATCAAGACTTTTAATGTACAACCATTTAAGTGGCTTGGTTTACAGGGTTTTCCCTAATTTTTCACCTGAGGGTCCCAGGACTCCCATCTCCAACATTTTAGGGGTCTCTTGGGATTTTTAGGGGTTCCACACTGAAAATGCCAAGGGCAAATTCCGAGTCAGAAGGGGTCCCGAGGATGTTGTGTCACGCTCAATGCGAGTCCCTCGGCTGAATATTGCATCAGGGACACAAGAAACCTGCATCAGGGAAATCCCTGGGCTTACAATAAAAATATTTCCAGTAATTCTTTAATAGTGTTTTTTTTTTCAGGTATTCAAAAAGAATGAGAAGATTCTTTGTAAGTACTTTTAGAGTTGTGGCCCTTGGTTTAGTATTTAATTAGCTTTGCACAATCTTATAATAAAAAATTAAAACTGTAATGCAAAGTTAAAATAACCACAAAAATTTCTAATTTCAGAAAATATATCAGTACAGATAATTATTATATCATTGCATTTAAAGGGTTGAGATTGTTGAAACGAAATTCATTTATCAACCAAAAATCACCATAATTTAAATATGATGGTCAGTACACTGCCAGATTACTTAAACTGTTCATTTATTGTATAAAAATCTCTTGCAATGGTATCAGCTGGTTGACAATGCATAAAGAAAATGTTTTTGTACTCAATCAACCCCACTGATCCTACTTTTTTCTATCAATCGTTGACTTCTTTGGTCACTGTCAATTTTTTCTTGCTGATATTTTCATTTTTATATGAACTGTTTCTCCAAACTTAAAAAATATAGTTGACAAAAATTATTTTCCAGTCTCCTAGTTATATTTTTCTGGGACGTTAGTGGTAACATGTAATTTAATTTTTGCCCTACAAATGAGGTTTTTCTATTTGGACTAATTTCAATTGTGTGCTGACTAATTGCTGATTTTTTTCTGATTTATTAAAACCATTTTCTGATTTTATTTTCTGACTTACATGTTTGATTCATTTCCCTCAACGGAAATATTTCAAAGATACCCATTGATAGATACAACTGCTTTGAATCTTTCCAATGTGCATTCCTTGTATTTTGATGTATGCTTCGATGTTTTTATAATGGAGGATTGTTGCATGTTTTTACCTTGTACAGTAAAACCTCAAATTAATCATAAGAATGTAGTGGACTCATTATGAAGTTGAAGTACTATCAGGCAGTTATGGAAAAATAGTCTGGAAATAAGTGGTCGTTATAACAAGGTGATTGTAATATTGTGTTGGTTGCTATTTGATGTTTTACTGTATTTTATTTTACTGTATGTACTTTAAAAGTTTGAGTGTTTTTCAGATGATAATTTGAATTCTAGAAAGAAAAAAGCCAAAAATGTCACCTCAGTGTTCACTGTGTCAGGCATGCCAGATAATGTTAAGGCTACTATAAAATGTCTAGATGAAATCACAGATCTTGCTAAGAATGATCCACTTGAAGTGGTACAGATAACGATAGGAGATGTAACTAGAATTGTTTACACCATTTGGAAAAAGTATTACCAAAGTCGTCTTAACAGATCACAATATGAACACACTGACTTTCCATACGATGATAAAGTCAATACCTTGATTATGAAGGGAAGAAGACAAGAGGTTTATCCTTTGGTCGAAGTTATCAACTCACACATTAAGGAAATAAAAGGCAGTTCTCTAAAGCAAATTAAAGTTCCAACTGTAGATGTTTATACAGCTTTAGAACGTATATGTTTAAAGTATACACCTGGCTGTTGTATGCATGCTTTTGATTACTATAATAGCATGATTTACCTGTGTGGGGAATCTAACCACGTGCTTGCCATTGCAAATGATCTTAAATTGGAACTTAATGGTGCTGAAGCTGAGACAGATTCAGATGGGAATGGGGATAGCGAAGATGACAAATTAGTTAAGGCATCAAACATTGATCCTGTTCTGAACAAATTCAAACAGAGTAATTCTCATTCCAAGACAAGAGAGCAACAAATGCACTTTACGAAACCAAAAGATGAAAACGACTCTCAGAGGCCACAACTTGGTGTAAACATCAGAAATAGTCCAAGTATTGACAGCTTAGAAAAGGGAATAGCTGGCATGAATTTGAGTGATGTGCCAGAAGTTGATGTAGGTTTAAAAGATAAACTACCAATTCATGAAAGGGAATTGCTCACAAAACCCTCCGTAAAACAGATTAATGGTAAAAATGTGAAATTGTTTAGGTTTGGACAGATTGTATTGTATGTTTATGTAGGTGATATATTAAAAACTCAAGTGGATTGTATTGTAAATCCTGCTAATGGTTCATTAAATCACCAAAGTGGATTAGCAGGAATTATTGCAAGGAATGCAGGGAAAGAAATGGCTGAAGAATCTGATGAAATTTTAAAGAAAAAAGGTACGTTTGAACTTCTTTACTTGAATAATGAAAGTTGAAGTTGAAGTACAATTGCTGCTATAAAACAATTTTCAGTTACTTATTGAGCTATTTAATGAATGTAATGCTTCCATTTTCATTATTACCTCTTTGTATTATATTAATGAAATTTATTAAAATCAATAAAATAAATTTGTCAGAACAATATTTTTAAAATCGAATAAGTTGCACAACATGGCTACAATCTCATAAATATACTTAAAAACAACATGACAGCCTTATTGTGTAATAATTTTGTACTGAACTATAATTATTGATTTTTGTGTATTTTGTGACGTTTTCTGAAGTACAAGATGAAAAGCTACAAATTTTTATTTTCTTTCATTGGTCATATTTTTCAGTAATCTTACACGATTCTTGTACATATTGAAGTAATTCAATAGAGGATTCCAATTGTATTTTATCTAAGGCCAGCAAAAAGGGGTTGTGTTTACAGTTACTCAATGGACCCTTTTTTGCACTGACCCTAAAACTTCTGACTGAAAAATCTTAAGTATGTAAATATTTGGGAGAAAATCGTACCTTGTATTCTCAAGGGAAAATGTTCATAAAAAACACAAATAACAAGTTTTTTGACTTATCTACAAGTAACCCTAAACATGTTATGTTTGATCTGTATATTTCAGGCGTTCAGAAATTACCCGTGACGTCTGTGGTTTTGACTGGGGCGGGACAATTACCGTATTTTAGTATAATGCACGCGATTGGTCCATGCTGGTATGACTACAGCTTGGAGTGGAAACATAGTTGTGCGGATGATTTGTGTAATACGATTGTTCATTGCTTACACGAAGCAGAAAACAATGAATACAAAACCATTGCCTTACCAATGATAAGCTCTGGTAAATTACTTTTTATATGGTCAAACTTAGGTTTATGGCTACCTTTGATTAAAGGTAAATTTGTGAATAAAAATCAATGTTAATATCATGTTATGATTGTTGTGTGTGAATTTGTCAATACCTTGGGGCAGGATAATATTGTTTATCTACAGTCTAACCTGTGTTTGTGGCCAACTCCAAATAAAGGCCACCCTGTGAATAAAGGCCATTCTTTGAAAAAACAATCATTGATTATTTAGAACAAACTAACCTCTCAGTGAAGACCACCTGTAAGTAAAGGTCACATTTTGTCTATTCTAAGGTGGCCTTTGTTCACAGGTTTGACTGTATTATCATTATGATGGACACATCTTTGGTTGGAAAATAATCTTTTTCTCTTATCAGAGCACTCTTGATGTGTATATATTATTTTTATGATGGATTCATTTCATGTTGAAAAAAAATTAAATACCTGTACCTCTTTATCCAACCATTTGTTGAAATCATTGTGGTATGGGGCTGGGCACCACAGTCAGTTAAGACTAATTATGATGGAACACAATGGAAATAAGAGTTTGTCTCTTTTTTGTGTGTCATCCCGTTGTTGATGTACATGTCTTTGACTTAATTTTGTGTGTGTAAATTTTACTTTTGCCATCATGTTTGTATCCATGTATGTGTGCACCTTTATCAAAATAAATAATAAAAAATAATAAATAATAATAAATGGCAAGACAATTATTTTTGACTGGGCATTCTTTTACACGTAGGACCCTGAAAATGTTAGTGTATGAAATGATTGTAGATTTAATCAGGCTTCTCCCATACCTGAAGGTCTCAGTACTAATTATGTCTCGTCATATTTTTGTCTTCTGTATTCCTAAATTAACATTGGTGATCTGGTAAATATCCCAAGTAACAGCTACTACTTTGTGTTTAACCTACTTCTATTACTAGTTCAGATGAAAAGTGAAACTGATATGTTTCTATTAATTACACGTATATCATGTTTGTATACACAGGCTTGTTTGGTGTACCACATGTTGTCTGTGCTGCACAGTACAGAATCGGACTAGAAAAGTTCCAATCCATTACCAGAAATATTCTACAAGGAATACATTTTCTTGATGTACGTCAGGATATGGTCATGGTAGTCCAGAATGAATTTGCTGAACATTTTCCAGAGATAAGCTCTTCTGATACCACATTTTATGATGCCGTTGACAGCACAATGAAAGTTTCTACCGCAAAGTCTGATAATAGATCTCAGTTAACAGTAAAAAAACAAGATGAAAGAAAAAGTGATGAAAAAGAATCAGTTGTGGGTGTTGGTGATGTTTTAAGAGATGAAACAGAAATGGAGCAAGAGAAGATGGAGGAAGACACTAATGAAGATCACAATGAATATAAAAGTGGCCAGACTAAGAAACAATTTGAAAATACAGCTCACAGTAAACCTAGACCTTTGAAGAATGAAGTGACTTTAAAGGAGGCTGCATTAAATGTATTTGGTGAAAGTCATCAAAAAACAGAGAAAAACTCAGCCAGTGGCAGGAATGACCTTGAAATTGACCCAAATATGGTAAAATGATTAAGGATGATCTGGAGCCATTGTTCTTGTCTGTCTATCTCTAAACTTGTGACTTTAGACTACAAAAAAGTTATGTTTACTGTTATCTGAGTCACACTACATGTTGGTGAAAAACCTAAATTTTTGTATGGCAAAATCCTATGAAACAAAAATAATGGATGAATTGTACTTCATATTCTTAAAAGACTTTTTTCAAAAAAATATTTAGAAAAAAGTTTTCTTCCTTCTACCCTACTTTTTTGGTCAAGTAACTCTCTTGTTTCTGACAGCTTTAATATTACATTGAATACGCTGGAAGTCTACCATTTAGTGTATGAAATTTTGTTTGTCAGTATAGAATGAAATAATGCATTGAAATTATGTGGCAATTCTAAAATATCATTTTTCTAAAAGAAAAAATCAGAATTTAGTATAATTTGTGTGATGAACCAGCTTCAGATATTATTTTATAGATTTAATAAATGTAGATGTTTTCTCATTTGTATTATGATTATTATATTTATGCTCTCGATTACTTTTATGCTCATATATTTCAAAGCCCTCTTTTACAATGTAGTGTGCCAATCAAAATGGGCTTGAAGATTGTGTCATTTGTTTGGACAAAGTTAAGAAAGGAAAGAAGCTGAAATGTGGACATATATTTTGTACAGCATGTATTGATTCATGCTTTCAGGTAAGTACAAATATGGTGCAACCTCTCCAAAGCAACACCCTTTGGGAGACGCAAAATTATGCCATTGTTGAGAGGTTAGATAAATAGTCAAAACATACAGTGGTGGGAAAAGCATGCTGTTGTTGAAGGGAGGTTGTCGCTCAAGAGAGGGCAGCTCTGGAGAGGTTGCACTGTAGTATTGTTGTGATTGATATTTTGTATTATAATGTGTTATTGAATGTTTGATAGAGAATGAGTTATTAATTGTGCTCTGTATACCTGTAGATTATATCTTTTTACTAAGTAAATTAGCTTGTATTTTCACTTGTGCAAAGTGATTACTGTCTATGAATTCGAATTAAATTTCAATAAGTTTGATTCTATTTGTGTAGGAACTAAAATGAAGATATCACTATAGATAGATTAAATGCTAATTTCTTCAAGTCATTGTTTTTTGTGTCTTTTGTTATATTACGTAATGTGACTGTATTTCGTTTTATTACCATTTAATTAGATGTAAGTTCTGATCGGTAACGTTAGAAGGCTTCCCTGAGTTTGATAAATCTCCTTGGTGTATGCTTTGTAACTGATGTAAAAAAGTAAAATTATTTTTAGCAACGTTTGTAATGTGATTGAATGACTGCTTTTTGAGATACTATTTATTTTAATCATATATCTTTCGTTTCTGGTATATCTATAAGGTGAAGAAAGTTTGTCCTACATGTGGAAAGGTAATTTTTTTAAGATACTATTTAGTTCAATAATGTAAATTTCATTTCTGGTATATCTGTAAGGTGAAGCCGGTTTGTCCTACATGTGGAGAGGTAATTGGTGTTGTAACTGGTGATCAGCCATATGGTACTATGGAAGTGAGCAGAATACCAACTAGTGTTGCTGGATATGAAGAATACAAAACATTAAGAGTCACTTATAATTTTCCAAACGGCCGTCAAGGTGTAAGTACACATCTAAAGATGTAATATTTGTCTTCATATGTGAGCTTTCTTAAAAGCGCAGGCTACTTATTAAATGATAATCCGAAGTGATAATCAGGTCCCCAAAATAATTTGAATGTGTATTTTTACACCTTTAATCCGAAATCAACAATTAACTCCGATCGACCAGACTTGCCCATTGAAGGATTTCTTCAACGTGTCAAAAGGTGCAAACAACAATTTATAAAACCCTACTGAAGTAATACTAAAGTATTGTTTGTTTGAAATCATTGTTTGCAATTTCGGGAACATAATTATCCTATTATAATGTGAATTCGGTTAGATGATTCACCTCTACCTTTGGCTTTATTAATAAATTTCTTTAATGATATCATAATTTCGTCATAACTCATTTTGGAGTGCTCTACCTTTATTTCATATAAAACAGTCTAGATTTCCTTTACACTGGATTATCTGACATAATTTTTATGTCCTGTCGATTTCGGAAAATCGAGGTTCTACTGTGTATCATCAGTCTTTGAATCAAATAATTCACTTTATTATTTTGGATTGTCCTTAAATTTTCATTTTCACTTGTGTACACAGATTTGAGTTATAACTCAGTCTGAGCAAAAACATTTTTATGCTACTACTTAGGTATATATGAGTTGTAGAACTGTTCTAAGAGATTGTCCTGTTAATAGCTTGACTCAATTGTTGATAGATAGAACTTGGTTCAAGATCATCTCCCTGACGTTTTTGTCAGAAAATATGTAAAAAGATCATGATGGAATTAAAAATAGTAATTAAGTACAGTGAAGCATGGTTATAGTGAACATGTGCATTGTGAAAAGTCTGATACAGAGAATTAGATGTGCTTAATTTCCCCCCAAACAGTTTTTTTCTACATCTATAATCATTTCATTGCTATGGATGTAGTGAAATGTGAATATAATAGAGTAATTATTTGGGCCCCATGAATTCACTATAACAGTGTTCTACTGTAGTTGCTTTTAATAAATTTGAAAGAACAATTTAGTCAAGGTAATATTCTGATTGTTGCATGTATAAAACTATCTGTTTTACTGTTATGTTGTTCACCTACCAGCCTGACCACCCTGCACCGAGAGAATATTATCGTGGAATTAATCGTACTGGTTATATCCCTGACACCGCAGAAGGACAAGAAATATGTTCTATGCTAAAAATAGCTTTTGAGCGTCGACTGATCTTCACCATTGGTACATCGAGAACGACTGGACATCAGGATGTTATCACATGGAATGACATACATCATAAAACTAACCTAAGACCTTATACCCAGTAAGTTACCATATTGTTACACTAAATAAATTACCCATTATGTCAATGGCTGCAATGTAGCAAAAAGTTATTGGAAGTTTGTATTGCAGTTTTATTCTTTCTTATTTAACAATACATTCATCCGCTGTAGCTTGCCCAACTCCCCAAATATTTCTTAATAGAGGATGTGTTATCTTAAAATAACTTGATATTTTCCATTTTTTGTCAAAATTTGTATGATTTTATGCGCATGTATATGTATGCATATTATTCTTAACTGCAGTATGAATGAATACTTGCATTGTACACATGTTTGTCTATTCTTCATAAGGCATGGTGTATAAATACCTAACAGAACATCAAACGAACGTATTATTTTATTTGTATCTAATTCCGTATTTCCTTTAAGGTTATTATATATTAATTCCATTTTTGTTGTGTACTAGTTTATCCCATTCATATTGCTTACAGATTTGGATACCCAGATGAGACTTACCTAGAGCGAGTGAGAGAGGAACTTGCGGCTAAAGGCGTTTGTCAACCTGATAAAGAATTTCTGAAAAAATTGAAGAATGACGCCAATTTGACATTGAAGATTTCATCAGAATGTGAAACGACTGTGTAATTGATAACACCATAGAATGCTATGTAACCCTTTGCCTCATAATACCGCATTTCCCCGCATCTGAAGCAGACAACTTTTCAAAACATTGTTGCAAAAGAAGCCTTTGCTTGTAATGAATTATGGCTTCTTTTGCCACAATTTTTTCCACTCTGTAACAGAGAAATAACCCAATTTTCTTAAATAAATTGATGTTTTGTATATTAGCTTTGAATTTGGAAGAGTCCAAAATATGCTTATGAGGCAAAGGGTTAATAGAAATATCTATCAAATTGAAATTTAATTATCTGATATTTTGAGATATTAAAAACATTGCTTGTCACTGGAGTTAACCCCAGTTAAACCTAACTTAAGACCAAATCTTGGCTATAACCATTATGTTAACATTGGTTACTGGTTGGCACGCATCTACTGACTTGGACAACGAGATAAATCTACAAGATAAATCTACAATGATGTTATAGATTGTTATTTTCAAATGAACCCTCAAATTTGTCCAAAAAAAACCATAAAAAAATTACAGCAGAAATCTGTGAACTTTTGAGGCTGTCCTGAGAGACCTTTTTAATAAGCAAACCTCTCTGTCTGTAACTTTGTTGTTCATGGATGGTGTGGTGTGGTGTATTGCATATAAGAGCGATAACTTTATCTCCTCCACCTTTAAAATTATTTCCCTTTACTTATTTTCCATCTGGCTGTTGTGTCTAGTTTGTGAGTTTTTCATTCATGGATTAATATTAAATAGACTAGGCTGGCATGATCACCTAGTCAGGATAATGCACTGCCTGCAAGAACCATAATTCTATCTTCCCTTTGTTTCAAATCATTTTTTTAAAATTTTCTGTCACTGGGTATTACTCTAAAAGTATTTCAAGGAATAAATCCAAATTGCATGCTATGACAGAGGTTATTGGGACAAAGTGCGATGTTTAAGTTTCTTAATTCTATTTTTAATTAATTTTTTTATTATCTTCCTTTATTGAATTTTATTAAACATTTCTGTTTAGTCACTAACTTGATGGATTTTGAACATACTTGGCACAAATATCAGCAAGTCATGACAGTGTGTAACATGCGGGGAACTACAAATCTGTACCCCCATTTGTTTTAATTTCCTTCCTTTATTGAAATTTCTTTTCCAGAGAAAATCATTGAAACTATTGTATAGAATGACCCAAATTGTATACAATGGCAGAGAACAGGGAGACGAAATGCAATGTTCACAGACAATGGCTGCATCTTACTTACTTTACTCTCTTATCTAATTTTCCTATACAGAGCATAAGTCTGAGATTGCTAAAGGGAGTTGTTGTAAATTTCTTACAATGGTAAAGGACATTGAGGATGTGCTAAGCATATGAATCGAAACTTTTTTGTCCCTACTGAAGTAGGCAAACAAGTATTTCTGTGTCCACCTGTTTGTTTGTTCATTTGAGATTTCATGTCTTTTATTTTACTTCCTCTCTGTTGGATAAATTGGAAAGAATAAATGATATAATAAAACTTTTATCTTTTATCTATACCTGGGGTTCTTGTGAGACTTACTACGGACATTTCTTATTTATACATACAATGTACATATAATATACTTTGACAATTTTTTATCCAATTTTTTAGCTGTTTATGTTCCTACATTATTTGTTTATGTTCAGTCAATATTTGTTTATGTTCAGTCAATATTTGTTTATGGTCATTCATTATTTGTTTATGTTAATTTCTTATTGGTTTATGTTCATTCAATATTTGTTTATGTTCATTCATTATTATACTCCAAAGTGGTTGGTTGGATTTTCATAAAACTTGACCAACACATTAAGCAATAGGTTTACTTTCCCATGTTATAAAAAAATTACTATGATTTATTTTTACGGAATTATACCCCTTTTTTTATTAGCTCGCCTGAGCATGTAGTGCTCAGTGAACTATAGTCATCAGTCAGTCTACTCTGGTGTCTGGCGTCCACACCTGGGTTTTTTTAATGCTCTAGTGGTCACACTTTTGAGCGAATCTTCATCAGACCAGGTCACCAGGTCAAATCATAGATTTTGATTGGAGGTTGATCAAACCTTGTCAAAATGATTGTCTTAATGATATCTTGGTTACATTCGATCATGGGTCATCTGGTCATCAAAAACTAGGTCACCAGGTCAAATCACTGGAAAACCTTGTTACCCTTCTGGAGGTCGCAGTTTTGATTGGATCTTCCTCAAACTTTGTCAGAAAGTTTGTATTAAAGATATCATGAAATGGTTTGAACATGGGTCAACTCAGATCAATAGGTAGGTCACCAGGTCAAATCACAGGAAAATCATAGAAGTTGCAATCTTTACTCAGGTGAGGGCCATCTTGGCCCTCTTGTTTGTCTATAGATAAAATCGTGCGTGCAGTTCTTCTCCTAAACGGCTTGCTTTATACACATTTTACAAAACTTTATAAGTACATTAGGCATTTGGTCTACTTGCACATATTTTTAAAGAAAATTATTTGGATATATTCTCACGGAGTTATGCCCCTTTTTTATTCGTCTATAGACAAAGTCTTGTGCGCACTTCTTCTACAAAACGGCTCTTTAGATGTTTATAAAACTTTACCAGTACATTAGACATTGGGTCTTCTTGCGCATATTGTAAGAGAAATATTCAGATTTATTATCATGGAGTAATGTCCTTTTTTTATTTGTCTGTTGACAAAATTTCTTGTGTGCGTTTTTTCTCCTAAATGGCTTGTTCCAAATTATCAAGCTTTAAAAAAAGGGTTCTGCGGGGGGGGGGGTATTTAATCACCTTCAGTGATTGTTCTAGTTTGTTTATGTTCATTCATTATTTATTGATGTTCATTCTTTATTCAGTTGATTTCCTTATTGTTTTTCAAGTTAACATATCATTTTTTTTATAATGTAATTATCCAACATTAACATTCCATACTTGTCAGAATAATATTTCTGGGACCTGTCTGTCTGTTTTTTTGTCTGTCTGTGATAGAAACCTGAAGTCTGCTTAAAATGCCTTTTGATAAAATATTCCCTATATTTTTTTTCAGCTTGATTGAAATTATAGGGAAGTAATGTAATTATTGACTCATAATTTTGTTGGATGGATCATGTCTCCCCTTCAATTAATGTATCAACCTGCTTTGTTTGTTTTCTTCGTAATTTTCTTCTACTTTCTTCTACATTCTTCGACTTTCTTCTACATTCTTCTACTTTCTTCTATTTTCTTCTACTTTCTTCTACATTCAAATACTGTATAAGTGGTAAAGTTTGTGATGTGGAAGTATTCATATTTTTGTGAACATCAATTATCTGCGAACATTAATGAAAAGTTTCAGCCATCTACGAGAAAAAGTTCACCTTGACCTCAGATTTTAATCATTAAACTACTTATATAACAACATTTGAAGTCATGTCATTAAGAGACTGGTATTCGTCTTACGTCTTGTATTGAAACAGAAGATTAAAATAATTACTGTTAATATAAGTTTGGTATGTTATAAACACCTGTAGTACCATATTGTTGTTAGTGCGAGTCATTATACCAAGGTGTCAGTATCGCTTGACAGCTTATTGCTAGAAGTTTTAAACACTTGGATGATAAGTTTGTACATATGATCTGAAAATATAATTCAAAACAAATTTACTCATGATGTGCTATTATAACACTGTTTTCAATATCCTATTTTTGCGAACTTTTCCTGACATGAAACGTCTAAAATTCCCTAAAAATGAAAACATTTCCACTTATACAGTATTATCCAAGGTGTTATTTTGAACTCTATCATACATCACCTTCACATTTGTTATCATACATCACCTTCACACTTGTTATCATACATCACTTCACACTTGTTATCATTCATCACCTTCAAACGTGTTATCCTTTATCACCTTCACATTTGTTATCATACATCACCTTCTTCACCTTCATATTTGTTACCATACATCAACTTCACACTTGTTATCATACTTCACCTTCACACTTGTTATCATACATCAACTTCACACTTGTTATCCTTTATCATCTTCAATTTTGTTATCATACATCACCTTCACACTTGTTATCATACATCCCCTTCACATTTGTTATCATACATCACCTTCACACATGTTATCATACTTCACATTCACACTTGTTATCATACTTCACCTTCACACTTGTTATCATACTTCACCTTCAAACTTGTTATCATACATCAACTTCACTCTTGTTATCCTTTATCATCTTCAATTTTGTTATCATACATCACCTTCACACTTGTTATCATACATCACCTTCACATTTGTTATCATACATCACCTTCACACATGTTATCATACTTCACCTTCACACTTGTTATCATACTTCACCTTCACACTTGTTATCATACATCATCTTCACACTTGTTGTCATACATCACCTTCAAATTTATCATCATTCATCACCTTTAAACTTGTTATCATACATTGCCTTATTTTTTTTTAATTTTTGCTACATAAGCAGTTATTGAACAGAAATGTTTTTTTAAAAAACTTTAAGCACTGACTAATGTTTGATTCATGATGAAGCTTCCAGTGTTGCTTTGTTATATTCTAATCACTACATTGTGCCAAATCTTGCTGATGTAAATCTCACGACATTTTTCCACTAATACGTTTACTAGTCAGTTTTATTATGTTTGTTTCATTAGCTGGTGATATTAGATCAGAAAAAAGTAGAGTTATCGCCCTTTATTACAAACAGTTTAATGCTGGAAGACTGACAGTGACATCACACATTTACAATGTATATTGAAAGCAGTATAATATCCTAGACTGTCACGGAAAAAAGGCCAGTGTAAGAAGGAGTTTGTTAATACTAGTATATAAATGTAATCTGACATATCTAATAATAAGGTATCTGAGTTATAAAATAATGGAAGCATACGTACATGCTGTTATGGATGTATATAAACATCAATAAGGCAATAATTTTTTTCTTTATTTATAAATGATTGTAGTTTTATAGCCACTATCATTACGATTTATAAGAAATGCACAAGCACATTTACTGGTTTGACTAAAATAATTACTATGAAATATCCATATCATATTCTTTACTGTATACCACATATATCTTATATACGAAGTACTGAAACACATTGTGTTTGTTTTTGTTACTCTTTCATTAAGAATAAATTGGTATCTGAAAAATTTCTTAGTTCGTTGTGTTTGTAACATTGTTGTCTAATACATGGTCTGTGATGAATGGAAAATCGTTTTGAATTAGATAATGGCATTTGGCATCTGATTTTATGTAAACTTGGAATTAAATGAATCTTCAGTATGTAGACCTTTCATAGTGTGATAATGACTTAATTTTGTGTGGCATGTTAAAAACTTGAAGACAAAGTCCAAGTGTAATTGAATATATCCACCAAGTAGAAAATTTTCTAGTAGAATCAAATTCCGAGCCATTACATACATTTAGATTACACAATATACATGTTTTCAATGTTTTTCTCCCAATATAATACAATTATGAAGACCAACCATTTTATTAGGACTCCTGTTTTAAAGAATGTCAGGTGGCCATATTAACAGTGTTCTACTATACATTTTTGTATCCATATTTGTTGCGTGTTTTGTTCGCTTTTTGCTCTGTTATCTTTGAACATTTATTTGATGATTCCTCAGAGTGGGATTATGTACATCATCAGAAGAAAAAGAAGTCCAGTCATGACAATGAAGGACACTGTCCACTTAACTTCTGCGACATTTCCTGTCAACTTGAAATATTCTTTGAGGATTGTTCGTTTGCTGCACTTCCAGTCAATATTTCAATAAGAGCTGGCATCTTTCAAATACATGTTCAGTCATTCGGTTCCCATTTCTGCACAGAAAAAAGTGGTGTTTGGGACTGTTTTAGTTTATTATGCTGGCTAAAACCAATATATACTGAACAAAAAAAGGAACTTCTACTGGGTTTAGGTGCAGATATATGTAAATATGGAAAAAAGGGTTAAATTATTCCAAGAATGTTTCAATGCAAATTTGTGTGTAAAATTTTATTGCTCAACCTTCACGGAAAACTGATGAATTGGCTGAATAAATGTGGTAGGGGTTGTAGACCAAAATCACACATTAATACTGGGTATGGCCACCTTGAGCATGGAGTACTGCCTGGCATCATTGGCGCATAGAACTGACAAGTTTGTTGATTTCTGCCTGTGGAATGTTATTCCACTCCTGGATTAGGGCTTGTGTTAGTTCATTGATGTTCAACAGTGGAATAGGGTGATGCCTAACACGCTGGTCCAGTTTATCCCACAGGTGTTCTTTGGAATATTATTCATCCAGCAATGGTGTGCAAGTGCCCAATTAACAAAATTTATGCAGTGATGTCGCGTCAATACAAGACGACGTAAAGACGGCATCCATGTAGACCACCCTTGCGCAAACAATTGCATGCAGTTTGGGCAGATATTTGGTTGTTATGTGTAGCAGTGATGTTAGCAGCCTTGGCAGTGGCAGTTTGAAAATAATTGCGTTGGTGTGTATTCATGATGTAACTATAACATTCTCTGATAATATCAATTATAACATTAGACAGGAATCACTCTAGAATACCCAATTCACTCTTCTATTTTTAATTTGCAGTAACTTTAACATACTCACGAATGATTTGGAAGAGCGATAGCTTAACATTCATGCTACAAATGTGTGTTGGAAAGTAGATTGATTATACGGAATAATTTGATAGAGAGAACCCAGTAGATGTTTTGTTTCATTGATACCCTGGTCTCCCTTTAAACAAATGAAAAAAAACTGAACCCCACGTTAAAACAACACAGCTATGGGACCCACACGGCCAATTTAGAACCCCCCCCCACCACAGTTGTCACAATGATATAGCGGTCTTGACCAAGCGTTGTGACGAGGGGACCTCCACTATGTGATCAATCTTCAATACGCCCTGTTGCTTGAAAACGTTGCCTAAGATTTCGTATAGAATAGCTAGTACTGCCAACAATCCCAGCAAGCTCATTCGTCGTCATACCAGCATTAAGCATCCCAATGGCACATTCACATAAATTTGGTGCAATTCTAGGCATATATCAAAAAAGAAAGAAAACTTAAAATTCTTTTTTTAACGTCTTTTTTTTATTGCCAACAAAGTCTATCAAATCATTCTTAGTAGGTGACTTATTGTCACTGGGGTTTAACGCCATTTTTTCAACAATTTTTCAGTTATACAGCGACCGGTTCACCTAACCAGTTTTCCTGGACTACCCAGTACTAACTTACCCTTCCACAAGGAGCTAGCGACATCTCCACATGTGGAGAAAAATCGGCATTTTTGTCAAATTTTCAAGGAAGGGTATGACCTGCTGCGACTGGAATTCGAACCCTGATCTCCGGGTTGCAAGTCCAGCGCACTAACCACTGGACGACAGCTGCGGCTTTATCAAATCGGACTGAGAGGTTTGATTTTATAAACACGGATTACCGGTATACTTATCCGTGCATACACGAGAAAATCGAGTGTAATGTTTTTTGTGTAATGCGTACAATTTAGTAATAATTTGTTTTATTTGACACATAATCATTCGCCCGAACATATGTAGGGCATTGGACATATTGATTTCTTTTCATTACACTACAAAAAATATGTATAGAAGTCGGAAGTTTCTTTTTTTGTTCAATATGTATATATTGGTCCAAGATGCTGATCAGCATTGTGCTGGCCCTGGCCCATTTGTTGCCTAAAGATAATAGCTTGTTCAGATCTTTTCACAGACATGAATATAATCATAATAATGCACTTGTTTCGATTATTAAGTGATAAACTCTTTCAAAATGTCCTGTACACTCTAAAAAATATTTCTCACGGACAATCAGTCAAATTACAAGTCAAGGTACAATTTACAAAATTAAAGGACCTGTCTCACAAATTACCAGAAAACAATATTACAATATAAAATATGACTCACCATCTGTTGAATACAAATTGATAAACCCACACTATGCACAGTATAGTCCTAAATGTCACAGATTATCAAATCTAAATCTAGTGTCACTCTCAGCATCCAATATATTTCTGTTCCATCCAACGACAAAAGCGCTTATCCAGGGTACCCGTGTGTGAGGTTGGCTAGCCGTTCGTCCAATCATACACTCGTCATCCGTAACCAGTCAATGTGTGATATACACCAGAAGATCTTCTTCAAAACGTTGGGCGCCACTGTAAAAACACTGCTGTGTGGGGGGAAGTGCCAGCTAACTCAGCCTTGTCGTGAGTTACAGAAAGTTTAAAATATATTTGAAGGTCTATAAGAATAATACGTATTTGTCACACATTTATTGGTTAGGTATTCAATCACTTATTCATCCACTCATCAAACTACCAAGATCTGAAATCATACATACAAATACAACAAATTACTAAAAAAATACAATTACATCAAATCAAGATAATTACACATTATAATACATACAAACAGGCAGGCACTTGCATGACATTTTGTTTTCTTTGGGGCAGACAAATATTTCAGTGCATAGTGGGTTTTACAGAGTTATTATTTTAAAATATAAAAACACATTCAACTTATAAAAAAAACCAACCTTTAAATGATCCATCAATAAGTATGCATCAATGCAAATACAGCAAAGACATAAAATAAGGTAAACCATTACAACAACTTACAAATATATGGTATTTATCCTAGTCATCCAATCAATCATTCATATTCATCAATCATTCCATCAGTACTGTAAATTACTAGTAGTTAGAAAAAGTATACATGCAAGATGTTAAAAGAAATGTTAGAATTACAATGACGATCATCTAGAAATATTTAAATTAACGCGGGAAATAATAAAACTACAGACAGCTTTGAATGCGCGAAAATTGAATTAAACACGTTACAATATGACAACGCGAATATATCTCTGAATCAAATATAATTAATTAACAAATACTCTAATCAGAACAATCTAGCAATTCAAGAATAATCTCAAAGAACTACCTACAACTAACCTCCTTCCTTAGATTTCAACCTTTCAAGTCAAAAACTACAGTTACTCCTACAACGTCTAACTTTTGTCTGCAAAGATCTATGTTTTAACTAAGGCGGGTCTTCATAATCCAGTTCACTAATTTTAGGGTCAAATATCAAAATAAAACCAGTTTTACAACATAAAAATATACTCACCCACCAAAAATCATGAAACTTGTCTACAAACACTGATTTCAACTCACATGCCAAAACAGTTCATAATATAATTGTACATGTTTATTTAACTCTGATTAGAAGCTTAATATTAACTCTCCAAGTAAGGGAAATAACCAATATCAACTTTTAATTAACTAAAACAAGGATTATGTACCCTATTACACCAGGATTATGGACCTCTGTATTAAAGTATCCGTACACAAATTGGGTCCGCAATTCGAATCATACTGACCGTGGTTGAAACTTATCAACAAAATGGCTGCGCCCATGGAGTTCTAACCGGACTAATGTAGGAAAAATATTTAACTCGGCCAATCACCGTCTGATGTTTACAATGAAGAAAGACGGCTGGTAAATATATTAAATATTCTCTCATATAGCAGTTTTTCGTTTTTGTTGTTATTTACTTGGACAAATAATGACGAAACTTAGTATTCAGCTTTAATTTTTGTTTCCTTTTCGGCGTCGTTTTTTTGATAAATTAATCTGCCGTAAACTTAGAAGGTCCTGTTTTATGTAGGTTTGTTTTCAAAGATACTTGAGTCTCTTTAATTATATTCTACAGTATATTGATTTAGTATTTCAAAGTGTCCCATAATTTTAAAAATTTCAATAATTTCCTGCAGTACTTTATCAGTCCGGTTACAAATTTCCTGCAGTACTGTATATGCTTGTGTCTAAATTTGCATTCAATTTGATCAATTAGTATGTTCCGTTCTTTTTTCGTGCTTAACAATATGCAGCAACTCCTACAGAAGCACACCGGACTTGGTTTCCATGTCAGTTGTTTTTCTATCAAATTCTCCATATGAAATCCTTTTTGTAACCTTTCTATATAGATATAAAAGCAAGTGACACCAGTTTATTATATGTCTTTTGTACACTGCAAAATCAATACATTTTATTAGTACCCTGAAATAAGAAGCAAATGATGTGTATGTAATATTTTGCAAAGATGGTTGGAATTGACTTCGAATATTTTTCAGGTAAATAGTATGTGTCAAATATATACTTAACTGTGGAATGTATGAATGAGATAGACACAATGCGACTTCAATTTCTAATCATCTGTGTGTGTGCAGTGAACATTTATGCTGTAGAAGAATGCTACGAAAATTGCCTGGAATACAAACCAAAGTCACCATTAGTGTACTGTACATACTTGTAAGTTACAGTTTCTTATTCTATGCAGTCTATGTGAAACAGTTAAAAAAGTTTTGGTCACTCAACTGACAAGATATATAACAGTATTTTTTTCTAATCTTAATCTATTTGTGTCAGTCAGGACTGAAGACTGACAGTTTTAGTATATATTAAATATGACTTAGGTTGAGACATTCCATTCATTGAAATGAAGTTAACTTACCCATAATGACCTTTATTGTTACAGTTTTGATATAAGTGAGGTCTTCCTTCCTGTGATATCTGTGCTCGCTATCAAATATTTTGATGAAGTAGTGTTCATTTTTTCATTCATGTTTGCTATTATTTAACAGACCGATGGAGTATCTGAACTGTAGTGAACCAGAGGATTTGAATGCGAATGAAACAAGGAGGCAAGAACTTGATGGCTATGGTTGTACAAAGGTAGATTTTATTGTCTTCCAATTTAGCTTACAATTAACCTAAACCCAGTATTTGGTGATTTCATGCACATTTTATTTCTTGTTATAATTCAAATTGCTCTTGAGAACATTTCATTGAAAAGCTTCCCAAGTTTGCACACTCCATGGAGTGCTGGATGATGGAATGAAGTTTTTAATGCCTAAGTTGTTTATATTCCACCTCTGATTCACAAATCTTGTGGAGTTAGCGGTGATGGTGAGAACAGGCTTATATGAGAACAGTACTTATATGACCAGAGGTGGTCAGGTCATTGTATTTAAAGCATTGTTAGTACATGGTGTTAAACTAATTTCAAATTTAGCAAAAAAGATCATTCAAAGGATATGGTCTTATTTCTTGTTATAGACTTTGGTATTCTAAATGTGTTATTGCTGACACCCATCCACTACATTGTATGTGCATAAATACTTGAGTTGTGTATGTAATGTAGACAGAATACAATTAGTTAAATTCACGGTTTTGATATCTTTACATAAACATATTTCAAACAACTACATTTTCCAAACTACCATGTATGATGTACCTATTAAACTTTGGATCTATTATTTGTAGTGGGGTGGTGAAAGGTATGAAGATGTACAAAAAACCAAAGTGTGGTGTGAAGCGTTGCCTGGTATACACTGTTATGGGGAGAGAAGATTTCTGAAAGATGGATTTCCTTGTATCAAGTTAGTTTGCGCAATATCATCATCATTGAATTTTGTTTTCTTTGGGTTTTTTTCCTGGTTGTAATTAGCAGCATTTTAGCTACAAAGCTTTATAATGTTACCAACATCTATTGGATAGATTTTTGAGATTTTTTTTATTACTTAATGATTGCAATTACAGTCGGCTCTCGTTGTGGCGAAAGTCAGTTAACACAAATTTTCCGTTATGGCGAAGTATTTTTTAAGTCCCGTTTTTTCCTTCTAAAAGTACATAAAATTCTGTCGGTTAAAAAGAATTTTGCTCGCGAAATTTTTCGTTATGTCAAACTAATTTTGAAGTCCGAATGAACAATTTCACACCTAATTTGCATTGTTTATTATGAAGTCAGACAATATTATGCTCTTGCCACCAATGTTTTTCGCACCTCACTGAGCCTACAAAGAATTTGATTTAATTTTTAGTCAATAACAATAGGGAGATTATTATTGTTTACTGTTAAATGCAAACATATCATCATATGTAACTTAATAGTGGACAAAACGTTGGATTTATAAAACATGTCATAATGAAAGATATTTGTAGTTTAGTATATTTTTATATAAATCATCATACATAAAGTACATATCATTTATTTATTTATTTACTTGTAAATAAAAGTAAAATAACACAAATAAGTAATTCTTACAACACACACAACAATTATCATGAACTAGTGATTTTAACAAAGGCCAAAATGTCTAATACAATACCAGTATTCATCTGACATTTATGTCGAATTTTTGTTAAGATGAAGTATTTTTTCAAAAAAATCGACATATCGAGAGTTGACTGTCTTTTGCTTTTATTTTTAAATGTTGGTCATTGAAGCATTGATAATTTATTTTGACTGATAATCTTAATTATTTAATGTTTGTACATAGAAAACGTGAGATGGCTTTTTTCTTTTTTTAAAAGAGCTCCCCTACCATATGTACTAATATGAAATTCACAAAAGGTTTTGTATTGCTCGCAGTGTTCAATAGGGCAGTGTAAGTTCCAGCTAGAATACTGTTGCACTAGTACTGGGATGAATCATATATGTATATTTAATTCTGAAGATTTTTTCCTGGAAATACATGCAGATTTTCAGTTGTTATATACTTATATATATATTTGTATGTTTTCAGATATTCCGGACATTATTTTGTGGATACCTTGATCTACTCTGTACTGCTGGGATTTTTGGCCATGGATAGATTCTGCCTGGGCTTTACTGGTAATATTTGTGTTTTATATCTGTCCTTGTGTGATATTTATGATTGAACACGTTTCTACTTACTTATTTCTGACAATTGAAGGTTCGGTATCAAAATGTACCTGTCTTCCTTGTTAGAATGGAGATAGGCCTTTCTGGTGCTCATCCCTTCAATTTCCTGGAGCATCACATTAGAATGTTCACTATTCAGGGATAATAGTGTTTTTTAACTTGCAAATACCGGTATGCTTGTGAAGATATATGATTTTTGTTTGAAATTGATTTGTACAAATTGTTCTCATGACACATACAAAGGTATGTAGCTGAAACTGAAGAACAGTTTACATGTAATGGTAGTTTGAATGAAACCATGAGATAAAAAAGCTTAATGAGTAAACAGAACAGGTGATACCAGTTCTTAATAAAATGAATTTTACTCAATTCATTAAGTACTATTCTTCTGGACATTAACAACAGTAAATTTACCACAAGTCAGTGTGAAGTGCATTCTGTTACTTTACTGTTGTTTTTTATTTACTTCAGGAACGGCTGTTGGCAAGCTCCTTACACTCGGTGGTCTAGGTATCTGGTGGATAGTTGATGTAGTTTTACTGATTTCTGGTGTACTGAGACCAGAAGATGGCAGTAACTGGGAACCATACTATTGATAGATTTAATCCTTACTGAAGACTTAGTGATCAATTTTTGTGCAATACGACTTGAGTGTGTTAGTAGTTGAACAAAGACAGGAATACCTGGTGTTCATGCTTGATGTGATAATATAATGGACAATATTCACTCAGTGACAAAACTAGATGCCATTGAATGATTAACAATTCAAATTACCATCAATTGGATGTAGTTCTTTGTATTACACTGTAGATACATACCTTTAAGGTGTGAGGTTAATGGAAGCATACTAATTATGTACAGTTAATATGGACTTACTTAATGTGCAACAACATTTAACATTTCTTTTTCAGGAAGTCAGTCATATTATACTTAACGTGTGAAGTAAGGTACTTGATGTGATGATTTCTTTCAAAATATTTAAGACAAGCTCAAAATTCACATTTAAGTGAATGAACAATTACAATATAAAACTTATGTTAACAATACAATCATTTATTGTATTCAAAGTATGTATTTTTTAAAATCTTTTCACACGTCTAAAGTATGCAGAGTAACCATATTTATTGAACATTTTCAACATTTGAATTAACTTTATTGTTAAGATATTTTTGTGAATGATGGATATAGTTTGTCTTAATATTGTAACACTTTTATGTTTACTGTCGTTTAGTAAATGTGTAGCTTAGAGTTGAAATTATTGACAAAAAATATCATTGTTACTGTTTTATTGTCTGAACTAGCTTTGATGTTATGGTAAATATATAATGAAACACTTCAGGTTATTTACTTCTGTTCACTTTTGAGCAGAAAAGAAGAAGTGATAATTAGACAGTGGGTGACTTGTGCTGAACACCTGAATGATTTTTTTGTATGTATGAATATTATTTAAGAATCAGTTCCCTTTGTCATCATTTTGATACGTAAGTTATATTTGAATGTATCAGATGTTCTGTATAAGGTGCACATTTGCCACTCACCTCTTTATTACTGTATAGTGCTATGGTACATGCTTTCATTTAAATTACCTGTGGCGAGAAATTGTAGTGTTTATGGTTACCCAGTGACCTGAGTTTTGTTATTTGACTCTTAAGTTTTAATAAGTAAAATCCAAAGTATGAACATATTTAAGGATGAATCTTACCTCCAAAGTATGAAAAGTGCTTTTAGAAAAAGGAGAAGTTTAGCAACCTACCTACTTTGTTTTGTTTTTTTTGCCAAGTACCTGTAAACATGACTATTTCTTTCTAGCCTCATCACATTTGCTTTATTTGACTACATGTGACTGTTTGATATCTTGTTTTGTTTACGTTGCATATAAAAGTTGATAAATCATTCCTTATTTTGTATTAAAAATAAAACTATGATCTCATTTGTACTTTGTGATTTTTATACTCTTGTGTATTGCTGTGATTATATATTATGATTTAAGATTTTTATAAGGAAATTGTTCAGCTGGTTTATGACAAATGAAACAAAAGTCTGCATACGAAGATAGATAAAACTAACATATTTTAGTTCAAATATGTTCATACAATGCTAATTGTAATGTATTTTGTCTAATACAAAATTAAACTAGAACTATCACTGAATGTGATTAAATTTTTAAAGGCTTAGTAACTAGGAACAAGCCATTTAGGAGAAAGGCACACAAGGTTTTGTCGACAGACAAATAAAAAAGGGCCATAACTCCATGCAAATACATCTGAATAATTCTTTTTTAAAATATGTGCCAGTAGACCTAATGCATAAAGTACTGGCAAAGTTTTATTAACATCAAACAAGCCATTTTAGACAAATAAAAAAAGGGGCAAGACTCTGAGAATAAATCCGAATATTTTTTTTTATAATATGCGCAAGTAGACCTAATACCTAATGTGTAGGTAAAGTTTTATCAAAATCCAACTAACCGTTTCAGAGAAGCGTATGCAAGATTTTGTCTATAGACAAATAAAAAAGGGGCATAATTCTGTGAAAATAAATCCAAATAACTTTTTTTTATGACATTCGCAAGTAGACCTAATGCCTAATGTGCTAGTAAAGTTTATCAAAATCCAACCAGCAGTTTCGGAGAAGAAGCACACACAAGATTTCGTCTACAGACAGTCAGACGGATGCACACACGCACGGTCAGACAAGCTGAAACCAGTATATCTCCCACAACTTTGTTGTGCGGGGGTATAAAAAGGCAAGACAGACATAGTGCTGACAATACACTGGAATGATTCTGTTGCATCTTGTTGAAAATAACATTTGAGACAAACAGCATTTTTTGAGCACCAACAACATAAAATGATCATTGAATAAAAAAATTCAAAAGAAAAGGTACAAAACACTGAATAGTTACAGATTGGATAAAATAAAAAGCGTCCATTTTAATTATCAAATAGTTAGACACTTCAGTGTACTGTTCATAATCTCATAGTAACAGCATTTTTACATGAGAAGCGGAAGTATTATGCGATGTTTGGCCAGAGCTTTTTTACTAATGTTTCTCAGGAGATTTCCAGCAACACCTATGGTAGGCAGTGGATATGTCCAAGTCAAAATGAAAGACAAGAGGGCCATGATGGCCCTTTATTCGCTCACCTCAGTATAGACTACAACTTCTGAGGTTTTCCTGTGATGTGACCTGGTGACCTACTTTTTTTATCCTGAATTACCCATGTTCGACCTTGTCCAAGGTATCATTGAGACAAACATTCTGACAAGATTGTATGAAGATCAAATGACCTTGAGAGTGTTGACAACCCTGAAGTGTGGACGACAGATGCCAGATATTGACTGATCCTAATAGTGCTCATGTGAGCTAAAAAAAATAACAGATTCATGCTAAATGGGCATCTACGAACAGTTTTGGAGCAGAACTTAAGTCCAAAAAGACATGATATTAAGAACACTTCAATTTTCAAATTGACAAAAATGAATGACGCCCTCCAGAGGAACAAAAGATAAAAAAAGTCTGGCCTAAAACAATGAACACGATATGGCATAAGACAATGTTAACAGATCTGCATATAAAAATTATGTTAAACATGACAAGGCATACATTGCACAATTTGTGACAAAACTAAGCATTGTGGATTGATCACAAGGAATAGATACAAAAATATCAATAAACATATATAAAAGATTGATAGAATGGCTTCAGCACTTGATAAGACATTTATCACATCCATGAATGCAGGAGTGTATCAATACTGATAACTGAAAACTTGAAACCATTCATAGGCCATTAGAAAATAGCATTCTGGTTAAATATGAGCAAATTTCAATATTAATTCACACATACAAAATATGGCACTTGTTCTATGTACTGAAAAGTAGAACGAAATAATCATTTTCAAAAGCACTAAGCCTATCACATATCAGTATATACATCAGGTTACCTGATACATATTAATACACGTAGCAAACACATCACTTAATACAATTGATCAATTGTTTTCATAATCTACTACGTGTTTGGACTAATTACAAGCGACCCCAATAAACTGGTTCTCGTTGACTCTGGTATACAGAGACACTGCAACATAGAACGGGGACCAGTTTACGACCCTTATTGACAGAATCCATTGAACAAATTAGCAGATGACCGCTCAAGGCTATTGATTATCTTGACATATTTATTGGGGTATTGAGAATCGTGCGAACAACATACAGTAAGTTTTGTGACATTTTGCACGATTTCTGACAGAAATTTACAGAACGTTTATGGACCGATTTTTTAACAAATTTTCATAACTGAAATCAGTCCGGGAACTTGAAATACGGTCTGGACCGGCAAATTTTCGGTTTTTCATCGCCCTGATCAGGTATATAGGTATTTTCATCACACAATGTCATCCCTACAGACATATTTGACAATGGAAAGACTTACAACAAAAGAAAAAAAAAACAATAAGTTATAAAGATCTAGCACACTCCGCCCTACTGAATGAAGAGAATGAGATAAAGTCACTATTTAAGACCTAAAAACACTGAATAAATAAATAAAGAAACCACACAGAACAGACAGAGTACAAGTCACAAAAAAAAAATTGAAAAAAAATAGTAAAAATATTTTGTGACTTTCACATGAAATATAAGTTATTAAGATAGTACAAAGAAATTCTTTCTTACCATAAGCGATACATTTAAAGTTTTTTTTTCTGTCTTATTATGGTATAGTTTTACATACCTTAGAGTATTTTTTAGTTTTTAGAAATGATACACTAATTACTGTCACAGATTCTTAAGAAGCACACATTTGTTCCTTTAGGAACATACACTGACATTGGCTTCTGGAATAACAATAAAACTGAAGGTTCTACCAGCTATACTGACACCACTGTAAGTTTTGATTGGTTGCAGAAGGTTTGGTAATGTAGAATCATCCAGCATCTGTAATGTGACGCCATTCAAGTCTACCGACCTACAGTAGAGAAAGATTAATCTAGCATGTACCAACACAATAAATTACCCACTAATTGTACTACATCATTTCCTTGAGAAAGAACATTGATATAAAGATAAGCTGCTTTTAACAGTCACAACAGTGTTCTTTCTTTTTATCTGGCAATAAAAGGATTTTTCTTATACGGCTCATGTGCTTCTGAAATTTGATGAGTTCATAGAGTAAACGTTCAACTATTAAACCTCTTCAGTCAAAGAAAACAACATAACTGCTTCAGTCAGTATGACTGCTTCATTCAATAATCAAGATTTAGCATGGAGACTCAGGATGTACATGGACTATGTTTGAATCAAGAAGAATTGGTACAAAATAGGAAATTTGATACAAGATCAAACCATTGTCACATTAAGAGAATGACAAATCATTGTAAACATTATCTTAACTGGAACAAATTTCTTCACCAGTCCATTCTTTTAACAATTACAACAGGCCTCCAGTAGGATTTGAACAATGGATCTATAGTTCCTGTCAATGCATTGTTTACAGTACGTCTTTGATGTATTAATATACTTACTGAGATAACAGGTCTCCATCAGTGGGTGTCATGTTATATACATGTAAATCTAAGGACTGGAAATCTGGCAGTGTAACACTAACCGTTGCTGGACTGAGATTCAATACAAAAACAGTAACGCTACCAACTGGATAACCAGACCTGGATAATAATAAAAAAATACAGTTAAACCCAGTTTTTGTCCTCTATCCATATCATCAATTTACAGTTAGTATGTTTTGCAGCTTTTAAAGCTACCAACATATTGTTTATGTCTATGATATGTAATAATATCTCTCAGTACCACAAAACAATTAATACATTCTGCCTTCAAAATTCCATTTTTATGTCTAAATGTATCCATTTAATGTAAATAATCGAATAGAAAAGTGTTTAGTACTATAAAACCATCATAAATGCATAAATCACAAACATTAATCTCAAAATATAACACTTTTAAACAAAACATGTAGAAATTCATGATTTATCAGGATTAACAAAATGACAGGAACTGCCACAAAAACCAGGTTTTCATGAGAAGTTGCACACAAAATATTACATGTGCACAAAATAAACAAAGGGCCATAATTCCACAAAAAAATTATCGAATCATAAAACCATGACAATATGTGCTGGTACTTGGTGATGTTAATTTAATAACAAGGACTTTTCCTTTAGAAAACCTGGTTATAAACCAAATGATTTTATAGTAAAGAAAAATCAATCAGCTTCATGTATTACTTACTTTTTTCTATCAGTACAATGTGCATACACCCTTAATGTACCCATACTGTCAGTGGATGTCACATGTAGAACTTTATTACTAACCAACAGTTTGTACATCAAAGTCAACCAGTAATCCTACAACAATATTATACACAATAAACATAAAACATACATAACACCAAGATATAAGTTCAATGCAAAGTATCCATAAATCGCCTTTGATGAACCAAAAGATTTTTTCTTTTATAAACAGTCCATAGAAAGTACAGAAATTATAAGTATGTAAACAGTATAAGAACAAGTATTCAATGATATCATTAACCAATATAATCACTGGGTTACAATTGTGTGGGTAATATGGAACAACTCACTATGTTTTATTGTAGAATGGTGAGTGGATTGACTCCCTATATAGATATTGGCCACCTTGCAGATCATGTAAGAATAAAGAATGGAAATGTCTGAAATGAAATATCCTACAAGTCATGAGAACCAGGTGGCCCCTGTTCACTGAGGGTCTTTATTCACCTGAGGTACCGCACAAAAACTTGACTGTACTCTCAACTTGTGATAAACAAAGATAACGACTGAATCAAGGATAAAACCGTCATACTTACAGGGTTTGGATTCAGTGTCTCACTGTCAATTAAAGCATAATGTCCACCATAGAATGTTTGCCTGATTAAAGTGTTGATACCATCCCTTGCAGCCATACCAAGTTTGTCTAACCACCTAACATATACAATATGTTCATGTATAATTGATAAAACGATTCATATATTGTCAGGATGTGCACCAGGTAGTTAATGCATATACTTGGCCTAATGAAACAGGATCATTCTGTGACGTGACAATGTCTGAATTATACAAGCAGTAAAAATTGCTCATTCTGTTAGGTGACAATGTCTAAACTATACAAGCGGTATAAATTCTCATTGTGTGACGTGACAATGTCTGAATTATACAAGCAGTATAAATTGTTCATTCTGTCAGGTGACAATGTCTAAACTATACAAGCGGTATAAATTCTCATTGTGTGACGTGACAATGTCTAAACTATACAAGCAGTATAAATTGTTCATTCTGTCAGGTGACAATGTCTAAACTATACAAGCGGTATAAATTGTACATATAGTATAAATTCAATTTTTCTTAACTTAAATAAAAATAGAAAGCTAGTATCAAGCTACAACTGAATTTTCCCTCAAACAATAATACTTTTCCAAAGAAAGTGACGAAAATATAATCAAGACAAGACACTTTACACAACAAATATACAGCAAACAACAAAGAAAATGTTCTTTTTCACATAGCAACAAATACAATACCAGTCCCCAAAAAGAACGTCAGAACTTTTTCCAATCAATTTTACGGTGGTAATACAAAATGTAAATATTTTCTATAAGATAACATGAAATGCTAAAACTACATGCACTCACTCAAGAAGCTTGGGATGAACTGGTTTCATAAAATATTTATATTTCAGATCAGAGGTCATATGGCCCTATATCTCTCATTACCTGAGCTAGGATAAGTAGCAAAACCCTTCGCCTGAATGTCAACTATCTATATTAATACAATCACCAAAAAGTTCAATGAGTCACACATTAAATGTAACATAATAAGTTATTTCAACATATACAATGTAACAGCACAAGCCTAAATATCAACCTGATTTATTCAACACAATATCTTTGTAGTAGCGTGTTACTAGATACACATCCCACTTATATGCTTAACAAAAATAGTGGGTAAATCACAGGGGGCTAGCACGTTGAAGGGATGGAGTATAATGGTGTATTAGGCCTAAAATGCCCACACGGACCAAAAACATGTATATCATGTATATACATATACAAGGGTTACAACTTCCGAAATGACAGTTTCTGCACCAAGTTTGTTTAAAACTACGTAACTTTCTAAGGAATCGCTCAAATTTCTAATAACTGGCGTCTACAGATAGCTAATACATTATACTACAACTAACCAGTAAGCACTGTGGGTAAATGATTTATTACACAAAACATAACTTACAAAAACCCAGCTAAGTATCTATCGGACATCCCAACAGCTCCACCACCCCAAGCAGAACTAGTCTCTCCAAGCCACACCTTGGCCCGAGAACCTGATGCACGGGTCAAGTTGACACCACACTGGATTTCATCAAACAAGACATTAAGGATGTTTGGATCATAGAAAGTACCTTCAGTGGCAAATCTTCCATTTTCGTAGTACCTAAATGAAAATAAACTTTTTAATACCAAGTTCATTACTTATACATGCAGCATATTTACATATATACTCAACTACTTGCTAAATTGATACAATTTGACTATAAATACAGCATTAAAAGACTTGTTTTCTTGGCCTTTGATTCACCATCCAAATTTTCATCCGTAGAGAAAAGTATATCGCAGAGAAATGGCTTAGTGTGAGTAGACCCTTTAGGGCCTTAGATAACATTTTTCATGAATATCCTTATTATTCAAACCAAGAAGTAAATATACCACTTACTGATGAAATGTTGCTGCAGTCACAACATTCCCTCCGCCTGACTTCAGGAAACTGAAAATCATAAAACATTATGAATCTATAAAACCTGAAGTCCAACAAGAATTTACATTGAATTTACAGCTAACAGTGAATGAAGACCAACATGTGCTCGAGCATAGGCCACTCTCTGTCACATATCCATTTATAAAACAGAGCAAACAAACTTTTATACAACAGCAAATTATGCATAAAAGCCACCATTTTGTTGCTCCATTCATGCTTTTTTCACACGCTTAACTTTACGAAACCATCATGTAACAATTACACAACTTACTACAACCAAGATATTATATCTACATAAAATATTCTGGTAAGAGACTAATGTGAATATTTTTGTTAATTCAGACATCTGAATCAATCACTAGACAATAATTACTAAGCCTATCAACTTCTTATATATGCCATGAGAGATAACCTGCTAGTTAGCATTTGTACATTTTTGGGTCGTTTAATGCTCACATCTAAATAAACAAAATAATACATACTAAAAGTTCATCTTTACTGATTTGTTCTCTTGATAGAGCATACAAAATCTCGCACATGAATTTCAAGTGTTCTTTAAATGCTTGAAAAAACACTTTAATCATTTCATAAAGGAATTTAACCAGAGACGGCATTCATTGACACAAATTTCAAAATCAATTTTTTTATAAAATCCTACAAGCAAAGGAATGAAATACAGCTGATTCTTATTTCACAATTTCCTAGGGACTGGAAATTAGTTTGAAACAATCAGACATTGAGACAAACAGGTGTTGTAGAATTTGTCATTCATGTGTGCATGTGTCTTGTGTTTAATGCAATGTATATATATATTTACTCTTTGCAAAATGTCAAAATAGGTCTGAAAGCATTCAGTGTTTGCTTATCAGCTCCATTTCAGAGATAAAAAACTCAAACTACAAGCTAATTAATCTTGTGGGGACAATCAAATAAGAGTATTGAATAAACAAAATTTGGAGATAAGTGAATAGCCAGTAAGCATAGTAATATATGCAGAATAGAACACAAAACTTTAGGGCACAAGAAACAGTTTGACATGAGAATCAACTGTAGGTCTTAGAGATATTCTTCACCTGTAAAAGTACTTTTCTGTGTGTCTTTTGTTTAACTGTGTGGTAGAAGGGCCAAGAATTTCAGCATCAGAAAACTCAGGAAATTTGTTCAACACTTGTTTCAGCTCTATATAATCTCTCGCAAGCTGCGTTGAATCTACCCTTATCTTTATCAAGCGATAATATGCATTTGGTTCTGAAACAATGATTATAATTAAAGTCTCACTAAACTAAGATCAAAGGTCAAGGTCATTAGTCTGAAAATCACCTGTAGAAGAATCCCAGTCGCCAGTAAGCAGACATGGCTGCTATGGAAGGTCCTAGTATTAAACAGTCGTTAAATTCAGGATAACTTTGTACCATATCTTTCATATGAAGGAAATCTTGAGCAAGTTGTTCTGGCGGTACACTCTGATGTTTGATTATAGGATTACCATACTCATCTGGTTCTTATAAAGTAAAATAGTAAAATATCATAATTTTGTATGTTAACTGTGACAACATAGCAGTCTCATATTGTAAGTTAACAAGGTTAATCATTTTCAGCTATTCATCAACCTGACAGGCAGGTCACAGTTACAGCACAAGATGAAAAATTCTGTTGGTTCAAATTAACCATCCTTTACTTGTTTTGTTTTTATGTGACATATTGTCACAGGGGATTAACGCCGTTTTTCAACATTTTTTCAGTTATATACGGTGACCGGTTCACCTAACCAGTTTTCCTGGAAGGTATACAAACCAGTACTAATTTACCCTTCCACAAAGAGCCAGCAACATCTCCACATATGGAGGAAAATTGACATTTTTGTCAATTTTTCATAGAAGGGTGTGATCTGCTGCGACCGGGATTCGAACTCGGATCTCCGGGTTACAAGTCCAGCGCACTAACCACTGGACCATGGCTCCATCCTTTACTAGTTTGTAATACTGGTTTGTGACTCAGAGAGAAGTCACCACAAGTAATATCCAAGTACAGTAAAGCTCAAATAGCAACCATCTCAATGATACAACCACCTTTTTATAATGACAACTTATTTTCAGACCGGCTTTCAATATCTCCTCTATAATTCAGCTTGTTAATGAAACCATCTCATTATTACAACTGATTTTACGGATCCCAAAGATGGTCTCATTATCAAGGTTTTACTATATCTATGAGTTAGATTAAGCTTCTTTCTCAAATTCATTTCTTCAAACAAATTATAAGTTAAGATTCAGCTGCAACTTTTATTTCACAAGAATATACTGCTTTAGTTGTCTTTAAATAGTTTATCATACAAAATGACAGTCGCCTCATGAGGAAATTTAAAGTTATTACCTAACTTTATGAGGAAGTCAAAAGTTCTTACTTAAGTTAATGAGGAAATTAAAAGTTCTCACCTAACTTTACGATGAAATCAAAAGTTCTTACCTAACTTCATTAGGAAACTAAAAGTTCTTACTTAACTTTATGAGGAAATTAAAAGTTCTAAACAAAATAAAACTAACCATTCCCAAGCTCCCAACCAGCCATTTTATAGCCACAAGAAGCAGTGTAGTTAACAAGATCTTCAGCATTAGATGAATTCCAGGTACCATTAACACGCAGCAGAGAATTCAGATCAAATATCAACTCCCATCCAACACTTGATACAAAATTATGCAGTTGATCGTAAAACGAAGCTAGAAGGAAAATAACAAAAAAGACAACAAAATATTTTTGTGTACTAAATTCATACAGCAATTGTTTCATATTAGTGAAAATAATAGCTTATAAAGCTGTGACTTAAGCCATTCACCTGACATATGGGATAAGCAAAACTTGTTTTCTAGATAAATGCAAAACTGCCATTTTCCACGTTAGGGATGTAATAAAATAACACAACTTTAAAACTTCAGAAAACTAGTTTCAAAACTCTAGGTCACACTCTGTGTATACAACTACCAGCACTGTGTTCTAGGTAAACTTGAAGTGTTACCAATAATTAAAACCTAAGAACTTTGTGTTCAGTCATTTCATCTGGGTAGAATAGAATGTAAGTTATCCAGTTAATTAATACATTTTCCTGAAGTAAAATTGACTAAAGACAACAATAGGATTCTATGATAAAAATAACTAGCTAAAACAATTATTATTACCAGTCATAGTAAAATTTGTCAGATCTTTGCTCAGCTCATATCCAATATCCCTCTTGATTCTGTTTTTATGTTCATCTTCATGAGGATTAACTGGCTCAAATCTCAAAGTTTCAGCATCAAATGATTTTATGATATGATCTATTTTTTGTTTTGTGCTCTCAATATTCTGTAGCTTATAACCAAAATTGTCTACAAATTTTGAACCTTTGCATTGACTTCCATCGTTTCTGAAAATGTAAAAATGTGCATTGAATAATTCATGTGAAACATGATACAAAGTCACAATAATTATATCACAATTTATCCAATGTTTTCTATTCCCAGAAGGATATCTGCGATATCTGTGTGGTCCGACATGTTAGGCAAATTTCGAGCAGGTCCAATAATTTTTCGGCAAGTACCGGCCCAGATGTTTGGCAGTTGGGCATAATTTACAGCATTTATCACTTATTTATAATATATTCGCTCAGACAAATTTTCACTTGGTCAGGCAGAAATTTTAACTTCGCCTGATCAAATGTCAGACTAGTATTACAGCAGTTTTGAGAAGCCTGGCATATTAAATGTAGCACATCCGAAAGGCAATCTCACTATTTTCCAGCAAACATACAATAACTTAACTAGGTTGACAAGTATATAAAAATACTGATCATATAATTATGGACAAAATTTTACTTATTTGGATCAATTTATGTTAGTCAGGACAGGTAGTTTTTGTGTAGACAGAGAGTAGAACATGTACATAACAGGATTTTTTTCCACATTTTGGGAAGGGTACCTGAACTGACTAAAATTAAGAAAAACAGTCAATGGTTTGGTTTGGGAATCAGTTAAGTTATATAACTTAATAAGGTAAAAATCTCTGAAAACATAACATGAGAATTAAGCAGAATAATAACTTTCAGAATTTAAGAAAAACAAATAAATGACTCACGAAAAAATCAGGAAGTCAGCATCAGTTCCACCAACTCTAAGATAGCTTGGCGACAGAGCACTGGCTAGTGTAATCACTTTCTTTGAACTGAAGTGAGAAAGTAAAACATATGTGAAGTGTCAGTTCATAATTCATAAAGCATTATATAAAATAAACTTCTTACAATTTTTCATTCATTATGATTATAGATACAGATAAAGCTTTAGTGCACCAATATGTCATATCTCATAGATCTAAGACTGTGAATATTCTACTAGGCAACACCACTTAAGATCGTGGTAACTATTACAGTTACAGTGAATTCAATGGCTCACTAAGTAATTCAACAATACATACTGAACTGTTTTAAATATGAATTCAATCATAGGTCAATTCGCAAATACGTGCATCAGAATTTAGTAAAATTACTTTGGATGGAACTTCTCCCAGTGTCGACGAACCACACCGGTGTCAATAGCGACTCCGACGAATTTCTCATTTGTTTCGGAATGAATAGCTGATGTGTCGATCGTAATTTCATCGTTTAATACCAAATTTATACAATGACAAAGCAGTAGACTTAATATAAACCGTAGCTGCTGCATTTCCAATGCGATGTGATTGTTTACACCGTTTCCGACCCACTTCCGGGGTTTGGGTTTCACGTTTAGTTTACGGATAAATAATTCGAATGTGCGTCCCTTCATATATTTTTATAAAAACAACATTATGTACACAGCGCACGATTTTCACTACACTAACGATCTATCAACCAATTACATATATAACCAGGCTCGACGTTGCTTAACGTTGCCAGACGAGAACGGATGCTTTCAGCTTGAAACTACTTCGTTGGAAAATTTACTCGTTTTCCACCATCCCTGCCTGATATATATACTGGCCGTCAGAAGCAAGGAACCATTATAAAATTCTTCTGTTTTGGCCTAATATACTGACCTCGAACTTTTAATGGTATACAGCAATTTTATGGTAAATAGTGGATAACAATAACCCTATCATGAAATGTTTCAGCTATTTCCAGAATTAAATTCATCTCGATTACTTGCGCTTTGTCTATTTCATACCAACATCATTTACTGGTTACTATCTTATGACGACCAGTATACAATGATACAGACCTACTGTGCTGAGACCACAATACATTATATGTGTATAATTGTCACAGGGTCGGGTCTGCGGAAACCAGGAACTTTTTCACGCCGAATAATTATATTAGCATATTATATATAATACAATTTGTATCTCAACCAAACTTTTGGTTTAATAACATGTTTTTTACATAAATGTCGAACTCATATTCGTTGGGAGTTTAAAAGGCTTTTGTGTTTAAACCCCGGTGTATATAAAAGTCATTATGCTAAAACTTTGTATTTTATACGTCACTTACTAACGTATACTGAAAGGATAAAGAAACGCAGGGTAACTTTTGTTCCGATATTTTGAAAACGCGTTCTCCGAATAAAGTGAAACTTTGTGGATTGAGTAATTAGGTCATATTACACCTTGTCATGTATCGAAAATTTAGTCACGGTACAGTGCGCAGCTCTGGTAAATGGAGGAAGGAAAAATAAGAATCTCGTGCACCGTGTTGTTCTGGTCTCATGCAGCGTTGGTCAAGTCACTCTTCGTTAGTCTTTATACAGACCAACTGCTTCCCTAAAATTAATTGAGAATTTGATTCGTTCTAAGAATGGCATGACTCACAGAAGTACAGAGGGGTCAGGCCATTCAGATGCTGATGCAAGGACAGCTGCAAAATCAGGTTGCTAGGCACTAGGTTAAATGTTTCCACCATAGAACGTCTTTTACGACGTCTTCGGGAAACTGAGCGATTGGCCGATCAGGACGTCCGCGCGTAACGTCACGACGTCAGGATCGCTATATCGTCGTCTCTCATGTGCGTAATCGGCGCCATAATGCCGTTGAGAGTGCACTTAACGTTCGTGGAAATCATGGGCGTCCTATAAGTTCAAAAACTGTAAGGAATCGATTACGAGAAGTTGGTGTAAGAGCACGTCGCCCCTACGTAGGTCCACACCTTACCCCTGCTCGACGTCAGCGTCGTATGGCCTGGGTCGATGCACATGCTCCACGACGATTTCCACTGAGGCAGTGGAGACAAGTTTTCTTCACGGAAGAGGCTCGATTCTGCCTTTATCGATCTGACGGCCGTCAACGTGTCTACCGACGTCGTGGCGAACGTTTTGCGGACGCTTGCGTTGTAGAGAGGGATAGGTTTGGGGGCGGTTCAGTAATGGTTTGGGGAGGAATCTCACACGGGTTAAAATCACAATTGGTTGTTATTGATGGCAATTTAACAGCAGCTAAGTATAGAGATGAGATCCTCCGACCTCATGTTATCCCTTTCTTACAGCAGCATAATCTAACCCTCCAGCAGGATAATGCTAGGCCCCACGTAGCAAGAATTTGCCGAGTCTTCCTGGCCAACAACAATATTCAACCACTAGATTGGCCGCCATATAGTCCTGATTTGTCCCCGATCGAGCATCTTTGGGACCAGTTGGATAGACAGAATCGAAAGCGCCACCCACCCCCTGCTACTCGAGGGCAGTTGACCAGAGCTCTGATCGTAGAGTGGGACAACATCCCCATAAGACGGATTAACGCTCTCATGAACTCTATGACCAGAAGAATAAGGGCCGTGACCACAGCAAACGGCGGACACACAAGATATTGATGACTCACATCAATTTCAATTTCAAAATCCTATGGGTCCTTTCAGTTTAATCGTCAGTACCTCTAAACCAATTGTCAGATACAAAATACAGACTTTGGAAATTTTTAAGCATTAATTTATCTGTAAGTATACAAAATTTCGTTTTAAATGAAGCCCGATATCATACTTAATTTCTGGTTTAAAGTTCACCCTGCGTTTCTTTATCCTTTCAGTATATTTTACGCATAAATCTGACTATGTGAAGGCCATTCATTTCAGTTTTGTTCCTTCTTGATTTGTTTCGCCATTAATATGTTGACTTTAAACCCTGAGAGTCGATGAATAGAAGAATTACATGTATATCGGGAAGATGATATTTAATTAATTCCTACCTGCTGAGGTATACACACATATTGCTAATTTTGAATGGATAACTTACATTTAAATGTTACATTTTAGACTGTTCACATATTTGGGATTTAAATTTCTTTTTGTACGTCTGAATGTATAAATTATACTCATGATCTTCTTCTCCGCAACACGAACAGTAACTGACACCCAATGCTAGCCTACGGGTTGTGTTACATAGGGCGCAAAAATGTTTGTTTCCGGTTACCCGACATGCCCTAATTTTTGCCCGCGACCCTAGACTTTTAAAAAGACTCGAGGAACGGTACACCCCCTGCACATGGCCATTAATTATAGTCCAAGATGACTGCTTGCCATTAACACAGAAGAAGAAGTGGTAAATACATTTTGTGCGCGCACTTTTTCGCTTTTTCTAACCCGGCAAATTCATTGGACTGACTGTTTTCACCATGTCGAGTTTTACCACCTGCTTGGTTATACATAGAAAAAGGATTTTTTGAAAAAAGCAACAATTTACCTTCCCAAGGCGAAACAGTCTCCCGGACAGATACCATCTTGAAGCGGTCTGTAGCGAAGCGGGAGATTTAAACTAATTTTGTGGGCCAAACCTCACACATACCCTTTGTGTATACAGAGGGTGTTTTGAGTAAATCTTCTAAACAATTACACAAAGGGCCAATAGTGTATTGCCACAAGACGTATACAAATTTGTCTAATAATTTAACATATTCGGAAAACGTGTACGCAGACAAGTAACGCGCAAATATCTGATATTTATTGCTATGCGATGTCAATAATTAAATTCAAAATGTGTTATTTTCATAGAATATAGCCATATTGTCTAAAATTGCTAAAATACTTGATATCGTGTTTTGTTTACAAAGTACTTGTACTTAAATTGGTTTGAGGTCACAAAAAATTTGTCTGTTGGCTGATTTGATAGATGCGAACTGATTAATCTTAATGTAGTTTGAACAAGACTGTCGTGACATTTTGTCTGAAAAGATTGCATTCACTGAAGTTATTTTATATCACTCATGCTGCTTCTATGCCTCGTGTATGGCAGATATATGTTTTTGAGGAGTATGCTTCTAGTGATAATTAAGTCAGAGCTCACCATAATGAGTTATTAAAACCCTGTTGTAACGCCCAAATGCTATAAAACAGAACACGTCCATACATATGTATAAAACATGTATTTGATTTTTTTAGGAACAGCTATATCAACGTTTCTTTGAGCTATGGTCCAGTTCCATTTTGTTCTCCGTAATTATAACGTCCAAGTTATTACCACTGTCCGACAACTTTTGGAAGAAATATGTCACACCACCACTAATGGATGCCATCAGTATACAAGCTGCTGAAATTTGATAAAATAGATGTCCTTTATGATTTTCATTCATATTCATAGTTGGTGAGCCGCGGCCGTGGTCCAGTGGTTAGTGCGCTGGACTTGTAACCCGGAGATCCGGGTTGGAATGCCGGTCGCGCCAGGTCATACCCTTCTATGAAAATTCGACAAGAATGCCATTTTTCCTCCATAAGTGGTGAAGTTGCCGGCTCCTTGTGGAAGGGTAAATTAGTACTGGTTAGTATACAGTCCAGGAAAACTGGTTAGGTGACGCAGTCGCCGTATATAACTGAATAATTGTTGAAAAACGGCGTTAAACCCAAGTGACAATAAGTCACAGTTTGTGAAAGTCAAATACACTCAGTCTAGCGACGTAATAATTACAAGTGCACCGGCTCGAACACTTTGTATCATTTTAGGTATTATATCTACATGTATAATACTGCGATTTTCTGCTCAATACGACGCAAAAATATTAATATTTTAAAATTGTATAGTGCGATTATTGTTATTTTTTTTGACGGTAACCCTAGGCACTTCAATTTACTTTACGACACATTTTGTTTTTTTTTTGTGGAAAAAAAAGAAAGATATTATTTTCTGACGGTATAACACAGTGACTTACACTTTTCTTTATCAAATTAGATCGATAGGTATTATTGCATATTTTTGTCACGAATTTTCATTATAATGGATTTTCTTTTTCTCTTCAATATTTGAAAATGGGCTATTCCTAGAGTCCAATGAAAATTTTGAGGGAAATTACTCAAAAGATTGCCATTGTTTTTGAAAAATTTCACGATAATAATTTTCTTTTATGGAAACCTATAAAATTATAAACGTTTCCAAAATCTGTTCGCTCCAGTTTGAGATAATAATTTTTGACATTATAGATGTAATACCTCAATACATGAACACCCTAACATCCGTTTTCAACAAATAAAATTCAAATATAAACGTAAGTCATGATACACCTACTTACCTGCTGTAACATATGGAAGATCATACGAATCATAGGTGTCTATTAAAACCCCTGAAAAGTATCATTTTCATCTTGAATTATAAATGTTCATCCAAACAGGGTCTTCAAAAAATGGTACTGCAGTTCGATACACTTCTTGATGTGTGAAAGCTTTAACGCCTATTTACATAAAGGGGACTTTCTCAAACCATTTTAAAATACAATGTGTAAATAAATGCGCCTTTGAGAACAAGGACAGAATGGAATTTTAGATCCAGTGATTTTTATAATTCCCGTTCATGATTTGTTTCTTTGATTTTAGTAGCATGTTTTGCTTATCTGATTAAGTATACCTTTATTCCAGTTCCATTAAATTCCCCGAAAGTACCAGCCACCAGACCCAGATAATTAACACTGCAGAGTGTAATAGAACAAAAGGACTATGTAATAAAGAACAACAACTTACCGGCAAGCACTGGACCTATTGTAGCACCAATACCGCCAACGGAAAACTGTATACCTAAAGCTGCAGATATCGACTCCAGTTTAACAAATTGTAAATTGACGCCAGTTGATGTAAGGTAGCAGTTACCAAGCAGCAGTCCGACCACCGAAACATAAACCACTTGGCACGGGTAACTGTGCGCTACGTACGGATAAATGAAAGACGCAATGGCTATGGTTCCCATGGAGCCGGAGTATATAGCTACAATATGAATGCGCTGAGAATTGACCATAAGACCCGTTAGAAGTCTTCCGATTACGCCTAAAATACCAGATAAGGACACTAGGAATGCCGCCTGATACGGCGAGAATCCTTTATGCACGACAAAATCAGGCAAGTACAAAAATATAAGAAAGGTACCTAAACAATATGCGAACATAGAAAAACTGTAACACATAACCGCCTTGTTGGTGAATACCCGCCAGTAACGTATAATTGTTGATGCAGCACTATGAAAACATGTATGTTTTGAATGATTTCGTGTGGTCATCTTTCTCTGGTATTGCGTTTTCCTCTCAAGCCGACTTGGGAAACACAATAGTCCGAACACAATCATGTGCGCATATATCGCTGCTAGCATGATGAAAAACCCGGTTGGTCCGTAAAAGTCTCTCAGGGCTTGCATTGAAGGCGCTAAACAAAACACACCCAGACCGACCCTTGATGATGATATTCCAAGCGCTAGTCCTAATTTTCTCTTGAAGTTAAAACTAATGACGACCATGGCTGCAGTGTATGACAGGCCACCGGCAGTTCCTAAAGTTAAAATGCCAAATACAGACTAGATGTGTCCGTGTTGCCAAACAGTCATACATTGAACTTTATTATATGCTATGTATCGAAATTTTTGTAATGTAAACATCGTTTTCCATCCATGGATGAGACAAAATCTCTTTTCAACAAACCAGGAACTCGAATAGAGTCCCGTGAACAAACAAAGATTTGTATTTCCAAGGGCGCTTGTTATTGCAATAAAGCCATTGATTTATCTAAAGTCATTTATTTATTTTTGTTGGACCGCGGTCCAGTGGTTAGTGCGCTGGACTTGTAACCCGGAGATCCGGGTTGGAATCCCGGTAGCGGCAGGTCATACCCTTCTATGAAAGTTTGACAAAAATGTCGATTTTTCTCCGTATGTGCAGAAGTTGCCGGCTCCTTGTGGAAGGATAAGCTAGTACCGGTTAGTATACAGTCCAGGAAAACTGGTTAGGTGAACCGGTCGCCGTATGTAACTAAAAAAATGTTAAAAAACGGCGTTAAACCCTAGTGACAATAAGTCACATAAAAACAAAAAATATTTTGCCAATCAAGTGGTTTGCATTTTCTGGGGTTACAATGATTCTTATCTCATTATGTATGTCAGTAATTTGCATTTTCGAGAAAACCATTTAAAACTATCGAAACCAATACCAGATTTGAATTTAAAAGGGAGGCAATTACGTAACTACTATTTCATGTAGTACCTACCAGCAACTATACCACATGTAAATATTACGACCTGAATATTCGGTGCAAAGGCGGTACCCAGATAACCCAGGAAGTACAAAATGCCGGCCATGATAACAGCCACTCTACAACTGTAGGTATCAACAACAGCACTCGACAATGGACCTGTAAGACAAAATACAATTTTACGTGAAATTATTCAGTCTTGATTGATCTAAAATATTTATGTAAAGTGCGAGTAATTAATCTTCTCCACCACATACAAGTGAGCCAAAAATGGTGAGAAAAACGGTTTATATTAAAAATGTTTCCATAGTAACGAACTTAATTTTTTTTATTAATTTTGATACAGTGAAACATCTTCATTCATGGGTGAAAACTGTAAATTTTAACGACACTTACTCGTATATTGAATACCAACCGCTAACTTTATTTATTATAATATTATGTGTAATAGCGTGTAATATACTAGTATATAGTTCATAATGATATAACAATGCAAGCCCCTGGGAACAATACACTCAAAACCATGAAAATTGTCGTTTTTTTGGGGGGGTGTCGGGTTTGTTGGGGGTTTCGGGGGTTTTTTTTTGGGGGGGGGGGGTGTCGGGATTTTTTTTTGGGGGGGTTGGGGTGTCGGGGTTTTTGTTTAACCCTGATAACAAACTTTTCTGTGTGTAACGTATTTTAATATTTTAATGATGTATGCCTTCAATCGGCTTTCTGGTTATTTTTTTCTTCATAAAAATTTAGGGGGGACGCGTATATAAGCCTCGTATACAAACACTTTATCTACTATTAATGCGTATGAACACTATTTATCCAGTGCCAACATCGCCACGGCCACATTCATCCACAGTTTTGTATTTCAAATCCGTATCCAGTTATATAATAACTGACTTATCCAAAATAAGACAAATTTGATAAGGGACTACGTGTATCTCTATCGCCATTATCTACTATCTCTTTACCTATTGATATACTCAGTACTGAATCCACTTGATGTTCATGTTTTAGTGGAGCTTATTGAGTGATCCATGAACCATATATTCACATTTATTGTCTATTACCACCTGCTACTCATAAGAGATAATAATTAATTACCAACATTATACATGAATTTAGCCTACAGCTAACAAAAGTGATTACGCGAGATTTGCTAATTCGTGTAAGATGAAAGAATTAATGGTTTAAGTACTAGGTACTCGTACATCAACAATACTAGTGATGAAAACAGTTTACGATAAACATGGAAGTAAACTAATTTTACCCAGGAGTCCTGAAAGTGCTGTGTGTAAGGCGCCTGCCCAAGATGTTAAGGTAACACTTTGTTGGTATTTATCTAGAAGTGCCGAGTGTATAATCCCCACAGCGTACAAAGCACTACCGAGCAGAAAACTAGCACAGAAACTCGCACACAGAACAACCCAAGACACACCAGTGTCTAAATCATCATCATCATCATCATCATCATCATCGGTAATATCTTCACGAACATCCGGTGACTTCTGCGTCAGAGATTCACAGGCATCTGTTTTTGAATTCTCCATATCTTTACCCATCATACATCCATACACGAAGAATACTTTTACGTACTGATTGTTTTAATGCATCAAGCTCTACCATCTATATATACGAGTGTATCATATTTACTATTACATATCCACTTATAACTTGATATTTCTCGAGTATTCACACTGTACAGCAGAAATATCACTGATCACGTGTGTATAACAACTTTTGTGGTCTATACATGTAATTCATAAAGTTCAAAGCGTGTCGATTTTTTTATTTCTAGAACTACAATTTCCTTACTTAACGATTCCCAGTAGCTTCATTCTTAGATCATTCAGTTGATGTAGTTATAGTGTATAAAACGTAACACTTTGGTTTCTATATACTTTGTCTTAAACCTTTGCACTGTCAGAGTTATCTTCTCCTGCCAAAGCTATTACAATAGTTCAACTCAGAGTACCCGACTCTTCATTTACGAATACGTGTCATCAGAAGAATGTACCCTGGAAATTCTGTCTAATACCCCAGGCTACAAGTGTCTGTTATCCTTTATAACCGGACTTAATCTATTTTTTTAGTTCTGAAAATCTCAAAGGTGCAGAAATTATAAATAATAGTAAAATATAGTCATTGATAGACTGGATATTACAAAATTAATAAAATACATGATTACCTAAATATTGACTATCTAAATGACGAAATTCTTCTATACTATATACTAGAACATTTGTATTATATATTTAAAGTATTGCTGCATGATAAAATGTACCGTAAAACATATAATATTTCACATCATTGCTGCAAACTTATTGAATCTTTATTTTGACAAAAACATTTCCATTGAACAATTAAGCTATAAAGTTTTACTCACGTGTTCTGACATAATTGACTAGCATCCATTTAAAATGTTCTCATGTACCCTGATCATCTGAACTCAAAGCATCGTCCCAGTCGAACGTATGTACAAACAGTACTATTTTAATATGCTAGATTGAATTACAAAACTTGCACTCGCACTAAAATGAAATTTATGTACTCACACTCCAATAAAAGGCAATTGGAAGAAAAGACGCCAGTTATGAATGTGCAGTCTCTATATCGGCAATATTTGATAATCACTCATGTTTACTACACAGACTTAAATCTTCTCTCTATTTGTGTTTTATGTTTATAAACACAGTATTAATCTAAGACATTGTACCTTGAAAAAAAGACGAGTTAAGATATTTAAGCCAACAAGTGCTTCTCATGTATAATATCTTCCAATATGTACATTGTATTGATCGTTTTCAAAGTACGTGCAAATGATAAAACCATGATAACGACAACACGAATACACAGCAGTTTCTTTTACATAATTGTATATGTCAGGTAGTTTACAATCAATCAGTTACGTATTTTGGATCCAAGTTTTCGTGTATAACAATTTAATCAAGTTAAGTTGAAATACGAAAGAAGTTTACTACATAAACTGCATGACAGAACATAAACACATGTATAAAGTGTAAACCTGAAGTTATTCTCATTAAATTTACATGTACGAAGTTTTCAAAGTTTTACAACACGCTGTTCAAGGTTCAATTCATTATGTGATTTTAACAAGAAAACCGTGTTATTGTACAAAAAATTCTAACGGTTCATTATTGGAAGGGGAATAACTCCAACAGTTCTGAGTGTAAACACAGCTTACTTCCCTTACATAACAACCAAGGATAAATCAAATAATAGTACAACCTCTCCAGAGCGACCCTCTCTTGAGCAACAACCTCCCAACAATGGCATGCTTTTTCTCACCGTACGATTTAACTATTAATTAACCTCTCTAGAGCAACATCCTCTCAACAATAACATAAGTTTGCTTCTCCTAAAGGATGTTGCTTTGGAGAGGTTGCACTGCGTACGATTAAAAGTATACGAATTACTTGTGAAGAAACATGCTACAATATGCTAAAACGTGAGAGTCAGCAATTCTAGAAATGCTAGATTGAGCGAATTATTTTTATTTTCGACACGAGCCTTCTACCTTAGTTAGACCTATTGATAAAGTTTTTATTTCTTAAGCCAAATAACATCTCTATCAAGACAAGCGCGTACAATTTACGATGAAATTAAAATCGTTCTCGAGTTAAAGACAGCCTCCCTGCCGTATTAATTCTGATTTGTTCGTTATTTTGCATTTTGTACATGTATATGCAATATTAATATTAAACAAACTTTGATGAAAAAAATGCATTCACAATTTACCTATCGGAAAAAAACTTCAAATCCATGACAGAATTACTTTCTAAACCTAATAATTCCTACTTAACATTGTTTCGATAATTCACATTATAATTGATGAACGAAGTGTATCCACGTTACGAGCACTTACAAAGATGAACCATCTATAACAGAATAATAACTACGAGTAGACATACAGACACGTTTGACCAGTTTGTCCTTTCAATTCATTGTTTTGTTCATTCTTATCTCTCAGATGTAATATTTAACAACAAACTGACGGCCCTAGAAAAACTATGAATGTGAACGAATTAACAACAATTCTTGTCTGACAAACGCTTTGATTAGATAGGGATATTTGTCTGAATTTAGATATGGTAACCTAGATAATGCTGACAAACTTTGACTTTCATGATTCAACAGTAAAATACAGACCTGCTTCACCCTCCCTCAAGTCCCCCCTGCCCTCCCCCCGCTAGTCCCCCCTTCCCCTCCCCTCCCCTGAGAATGATTCTTTAAAATGAAGATTATGGACAAATATATATAAGGTTAAATAGTTGTATATAGAAATAATTAAGAGGAATAGCCAATGCAAACAACCAGTCATAATTTACTTTCAGTTTTCTTCAGACTAAAAGGTGCGAACAGACAATAATCCTAAGGGAGATGACTTACATGATCAAACAGACAGGGGAGCCTTGAATGAACACGCGACCACATACACGCATCATACGGGTGTTCGTCGTTCGACACCGAGGGACGATAGAAACGTAGACGCAATACGTCTTATTACGAAGGCCTGTAGAGACCAACTTGAGCCAAATATTTTTTTCTACCTTTTATACGACCGAATCAACTCTAGGAAAATCCTTACAAAATTTGATTAACAATATGTTTCATGTGTGATTTTCAAGTTTAGTAATATCCCTGCGGCACCAAATCAATTCAAACATTCATCGGCGCTGCACTTTGTAATTTACAATCTGTTGGCAATGTTTGGTAATATTCAAACCATCAATTTAATTAATATTAATGAAAATATGCAATCTTAGGTGTTGTTTTACCTCTCCGTAGTCAATACGTGTACATCCGGGGCATAATATATACATACCGTACAAATCCATGTCCGTTATTTATGCGTTTCACACCTTGCAGCAGTCATAATGGCCATCGTTTAATCAAACTGAAAACAACATAGCATATGTAACGTTTTATTTAAAGTAAAAACCTGCATTTTCTTTCCATTTCTATCATGCACGCGAAAATAAATAAATGAATCTGCAGCAAGTTTCATTTCTAATTTGATAGAACTTCCACTGACATTTTCAATACCTTTACAATGAGTGTTTTTCTAAACCCGTAGAGCATACTGCATCCTGATACAGTGTACATGGTGAATCAACTGTAAAAAGTACAAAAAAGGATAATGGGACTTCAAACGAGGCTATGAATGTGCATGCATTTGGCGCAATTTTGACATTGGCATGAAATATATTTTATGAGCGCGGCATGGCGGGAACACTCGGCCTTCTCTAACCTTTTTATCATAAAATCGTAATTAATTATACATTTCTGAGAAGCAAACATTTGTTGACAAAAGAATCTGAAAACGAGAATATCTATCCCGTCTGTCGTGCCTTGTTTTAAAAGGACCATGTGCGATTTTATTTTTGGAGTCCTAAAATTTTAAATTTACATTTTAAATAATACACCACGTTCAATACCGTATGGATAACAAAAGAGAGATACTTTATCAGCGGGGAGCTTTGAATACAAATTGAGACCCTTCTTCATTAACAATAGAAGTCAGCGGAAAATAAAAGCAAACCTATGTATAGAGATTTCTAAAGTCCGTTATTTTTACCGCAAGTCAATAATCACCAGACCGCCTTTAAAAGTTGGCGCGTGTGCTGTAGAATTGAAAGGTACTAATTTATGATTGCCATGTTTAATTTACGGACTATTTAGGCGTTTGTGTTGACTTCGGATATTAAGAGATAATTGAAGATTGATCAAATTATGCCTGCCGCACGAATAATGTATCGTGTCAAATGCCCATAGCATTATATTCACATGTTTCTTAGCGCCCGGTCCTCTATCTTTGATAGGTTAATCAATGTAGAATTGGAGCAATTATCTATAGCAACGTCAAAGCACAACATTATCTTTACCATACCAAATTTGGTTATAAAAGATTAATTCATACAAAGAACAAAGTAGTTCCACGTTGGCGAAAAATACGCGAATACATGTATAATATACATTTTGTATACTCAGATAGATTGTCCATCCACTCCCTGTTAAGACTATGTCTATGTTTTAGATCTTAAATAATTTAGTTAAATACAAAATGTTGGTGCAATGGATTTAAGACTACTTTTTTCCGCATTGCTTTTTAGCCAGTTGAATTAATTTTTTCTCACTGGAGTTTAACGTCGTGTCAACATCCAGGGATATTTAATGAGGAAAACCCCAGGCTTATACCTGGGTAGAACCACAGACCTTCTGTAAGCTAGTTGGACAGCTTCATCATATGTGAAGTTTGGTTCTTGGTGGGATTTGAACTCACAGCGGTGAGGGACTAGTGATTACAGGTCAGGCACCATAGCCACTCATCACCTGTCGAATTAGTAATCTACTAATTCTTTTATTACAAATTGGTATCTCATTTGTAAATTAATAAGCCTATTCAGGTCAATAAAGTAAGACGGACAGCCTACATTGAGGTCATGGGTTCGAGATCCGGATGAAAACACATCATGAATGATGATAACCCTCATAGGACCAAATGCCTCTCATCTCCAATCTATATTAAAAGCTGAAAACTTCAATTCCTCACGGAGAAACATGATTGTAACATTTGATTATCAATGAACTGACTATCGGATACAAACTAAGTCTCAATTTCACCGTGTTTTCTTTTTTGGATAAAAACGACGACTGTTCATTCAATGATAATGCCTAAAAATGTAAACACAACGTGATGCATCATGTGATTGCTGCATTAATGTGCGTGCGTGTGACTGGTTTCTATTATTAAACATCTGATAACTTTAGTTTAATGCTACGGAAGTCTACTCAACGGAAACTCGACCAAATTCACAAATTAATACTCGAGTCCTACCGAGGTCATTAATTAATATGCTTCGGTCATGGAGTCAGTAATTGTACGTCCACAGTATGACCAGCGATACGGAACTTGAATGCATGTATTTGGCCATCGTTCCTATGAAGTTGATGTATTCACCGGACAAACATCTGCCCTACACGCGCCAATGTGAACCTGCTTAATTAAAGATGACACGGACTATGAATTATTATTGCGAACGTCCGATTGGCCATTGTACATTTTTATAAATTGAAGATACATTAACGCTTTGATGGTGCGAACAAAACTTGGAGGAGTTTCAGCGACTGACAACAGAATAAGACAGATGACACTATAAATATTCGACGACCGTTATATCCCATTATAGCGTCAACAGTTTATTTGCTCTTATTATGATAAATGAGGCGAGACTGTGGATAGTTTTTGACCATGGACAAAATGTTTTCATGATTTTCAAATCCCGGCAGAGAAATGTTGACGTGCCATAGGAGATCAGGGCTATGTACAATAATGTGTCAATAACTAATGTTGTTCTGTTTGTATGTGTTAAATTCTAACGGACTTGTATAATAAAATGCATTTTTCTTGTGTCGTCATGCTTACATTAATTTCACCCACAGCAAGAATGACACGTATTCTATTATCAAAATGTTCGGGACAAGCGTCTCTGCAGCTTTTGCTCTATTGTATTCCACCATTGAGTTTTATAAACGGTATATGATAGTATATAGTAAATCCTATCGTAATTATATACAACATACTGATATTTGTAATCTAAGTGAGTTGAGAAATGGAGGCTGGTCACTCAAGATTAGTGCTTTACATTATCAAGTTGTGTTCATACTACAAACTGCATCATTGTTCAATGCCATACAACGAGAGCAGAAAAGCTGAGAAAACTACAAACAATATCAAAGCACGATCCATTCAGATCACAGATCAGAGTATCCACACCCCACGTACATGGAACACCCACACGCTAACACACACACACAGCCAAAGGGCAACCCAAGGAGACAGCTGTTGTTTTAAGATTGTGGGATGATAGTCAAGCTGTTTGTGCGATGTTGTATTGCTATCAATACAATCAAGATTCTGTTTCCTTAGTATTATTTTTTATCTTTCACCAAAACATTTGACCAGATTGAAACATCATAAAGATCATGAATCTTTGTCATTTACACAGAGGTTTCATCCTGTGTGTCCGATCTGAAAGTACTAGTCATTTAGTCACAAAGAGAAATTATTATTCTGGAATAGTATCAGCTTTAATTAGTCTCATTCAATGTGTTGTTGTCGCTTCATCTGTTCCTTCGGCTCTAATGGTGTTGTGACATCTATGCTAATAGTAGTCTCCAACCGTGCTTTAATTTCCTCTTGTTTTACATGACCATTCCTTTCACTTCATTATATGATACATTCATATCACTAACAATCAGATGGAGTCGGTTTCCCCGAGGACTTTCTCTAATGAAATCATTTTGAAGCGGTTTAGAATTACAATGAAGCTGATACTGAAAACGTCAACCTCTCAACCAATTTTCGCGATCTACACTTTTTTATTATACCTTGGTAACGTTCCTTTACTCTTACTCCACAACCACAAAGCCAATATCATTATTTCTATACTTTGAATAGTCCAATTAGTCTCAAAGCAATCAGACGAAAGTTCTCGCCTTTAGATGTTTTAAAGGATCCGTCGAGCAAACAAACAACAAAACAATAGCGCCATTAATGTTAACACCATTATCGACACGTGACCCAGAGGTTTGGTTACATTCAAATTGTTCCTCTTAGAATTTTTATACGCTTTGTCAACAAATGTGGATATCTTTTGTCGAGTTCACAGCTTAAATGCTCCATGAGCATAATAAAATAAAATCATTTCTTTTTCATTTAGAAATAACAAAACGACCAGGGAAAAATAATATCCATTGTAAAAGAAAGCTTGAAATATTATGAAAGATTAATTGAGTGTCGTCGCGCCGAATAGAGCTTACGCCAGATAACGCTTACGTGAATGGTAAGCACTCTCCGGTGATGAGGCACGACGAATAGGGCTTATTATTTTTCCTAATCAGGCGTTCTGCGAATAGCGCTAAATAATTTTCGAAATGTTATTAGTATATAAATAACACAATTTTTTTCCAACTTTTATCTTTATATGGAGATGACATGACTAAAATTCACTTGATTATTACTAACAATAATTCCCGTTTGAAATGCATTGAGTATTTACTATTAAAGCAATCAAATGATGTTTTATTATGATTTCTCACTTATTCGACCTGTCTGCACGCTGTGTATCTTTGCATCACATTAATTCCAATATTCCATTATAATCACTGTTCTATTCATGTGATCAAAATCGTGAGGTTGACAAAACATGGATTTTAACGGATCTCACAGGACCTATATAGAACATAAATACTCGCGGATTACTTACGAAACTCACGGAACTTATATAAAATATAAATACAATGTACTTGCTCATTACTAACGGAAAATTGTAATCACTATATATTGCAAATATCACAAAGCAAAACATTTGTAGAGTGCTAAAATTATGGCGAAAACAAGCCTGAAAATAATAGAAGGCGTTATGGGGTCAAAATTGCATCTATTAAACCTCTCTAGAAAATCCGACGAAAACTTGACATGAGCTCTATTCGAAGCAAAAAGCACCTTATCTCCGAACAGAGCATGTCATAAGTGCTATTCGGCGCTCGGAAAGGGTTAATTTACGAATAGAGCTTTTATTATTATTATTATTATTATATACATATTATTTTCTAGTATTTTTATTAATCGGCGTAAGCTCTATTCGACTAGTGAGCGTGAAGTATATATTACTGTGGCAAAAAGTTGTTAAATGTAATGAAAATTCGTTTAACACTAATACAATTTTATTAGCGCCGTCTCTAGCTACAAAAATATGTTATTTAGAAAAACTGCTTTTAAAATTTTGATGACCAAATACAATCGTACTTGCTAATATACTATACACTACAGTCCACTTCTAACTACACCCTTATTTGTAATGTTTAATTTTTCTGTGATTTCTCTGTTGTTCTTTATAATCTCATCATTCACACATTTTTTGTTCGTTGTGTTTGAAATGAATCTTTTAACGTCAATTCATTAAAAGACTGAATCAACCGTTAGTAAGGCCTAAAAATAGGTTAGTTTCCGGTTACATCTTTTACCTGCCGACTCAAAAGTTTTTTACGGCATCCAAATCATAGTGCTATATTGTAATTTTAACAATGTTGCCAATATATGTAAAAAAAACGTAAAAGAAAAAAATCCCCACCTACCGACCCATATTTTTTGGGGGACATGTAACCGGAAACAAACCTTTTTTTGTTTAGGCCTGAGTGATGACATCGTTCATGTGATCAACGTTATGATTTAACAAGCCACGTAACTACGTTCTTTTTTTCAAAATTACAAAAACGTACTGAGATGACATTAATAGTATCTCATTACAAGAAGATTGATAACTCATGCCTTGATAAATGTAATACAATAGTTACCAACAATTCATGGAGGAATCGTCGAAAATCTCTCCTTTCACTCGTTATTTAATTACTGGAAGACAATCGGCGTCTTTTTTATCCTAATGAGAATTTAGACAGATGTTAGGTTGCTTTTCAATTTTTTTATTATTTGAATGCTTGGAAATAAATGGTTGTGAACCCTGAAAATTAGTTAAGATGTTTGTTTGGTTCGTCAAGATAATGCCGTTAGTTTTCAAGATGGTTCCGTTTTATAGCAATGTAATAAATCATATATTAGCGAGCGTTGATACTTTAGCCTTAATGTTATTGAATTAAAGTTGTATACATGTAGTTATGTTGACATAGAAAGCAATTAATGCCGGAGTCAGATCTCAGTCATATTTGTTTTATTGAACAAACACCAAAATGACAATCAAAGGTTGTACATAAAGAGCACGGACAAAAAATAAAACATTAGTAGAAATATAAAACACAACGAACGAGTCAGAAATACATGTGTTATTTCTTGAGAGTCATTGTGATATTCGCGAAGCAATGTACAAAACACCATCAGCTGAGGCAACAATATCGCGTCACCATTTTTGTCAAAGCTGTGACATAAATGAATAAGCTCTTGTTGTGATGATATTAAAGTCCCGGATGAATCATTATTCAGAATTTCATTTCATTACTGTCTTAATGTCATTACTGTCTTAATGTCATTACTGTCTTAATGTCATTACTGTCTTAATGTCATTACTGTCTTAATGTCATTACTGTCTTAATTTAACCTATTTTGATGACTACATACGCTCCGAGTATTACGTGCATACAGCCAAGTTGAAAATGCGCTGTCATAAACATTTCGTTTGTTTTAGACAATTCAGCTTCTCAATAAAATATTAATCAAAAGTTTCTTATGGCCGAATTTAAGGCAACATTGAACAGAAAATTTCTGTTATTCGAAGAATCTTAAATCCGATTTAATTCTTTGATGAGCGCTCGTTAAAAAGTTTTTTTTTTCATTTTTTCTTCAACTACAGGATTAGTATTACTCCAGATAGTTAACTAAGATTATTTTCTGAAATACCGAGACCAAAAAATTAAAAAGAAAAGTGCCTAGAATGTGAACTACAAACTTAAATTCCCATTGTAGGACGGTAATTGAATATTGTTTATCATTAGTCTAACACATGATTTCTCTAGTATCATTAATTTCCATGTGAATTGGTCTATTTCCCCGAAATAGTGCATTTTCGGTTACTGACATGTACACAAGGAAAAAGGAATAGAAATTTACCCTAAGAAAACTGGGTCATTTTCCTGTTTGTAGTATCTCACTGCGTGACAGAACACATGATACAAGTCAGACATGCGCATGCATACTACATTACATCGAGAAAATAAAAAGGTCTTTATTGAAGGTGACCTTTATATACTTAGAAATGTTATACATGTATATCATCAAGTTATGTTTTATCATGTATGTGTGTCTTTGCTTTTGTACGTAAAGAGACACATTACATCAATTTAATCAAATCAGTCTGACTGATTTGATTGCTGTAGCAAGTAATTTTCTTATGCAGCAATCTAGGACCAAACCAGCCCCGCTGAGCCGACAGGGATTTGCCATCGTAAATCCAACCAGTTTAGTGCCCCCACCACACAGATAAGTCGCGCAAACAACACAGAAAAGTAGCTTCATTGTAATGCACCATTGACGGTAACAAGCTGATGCGATGCATAGACAGAATTCCTTCTTGCGATGGTCACCTTGTAGAAATATATAAAGCGTAAATATGGCTAATACTAATATGATAAATCAATTTATTTAAGAGAACGAGAGAAGATCGAACTCTTAGCACTAGTTTTTAAGTTCAGAATACAATAAAACATTGACTTTACAACATTCAGCTAAAAATATACCAGAAATTGCGTGTCAAATGCATGAAGGCAGTTTTATCAATGGGTCAGTCAAACATAAGTCGTAATCCTTCAGTTTAAAATCCAAACTTCAGCATGTTTCAATGAATACAATACTTAAATAACAAGGATAAACATATTGAGGTTAAGTCAGTAGGTATTTAATTCAAGGACATCCTTGCATATTTTTAATTGGTTGGCCTTCTGTAGATACACGCTGTTTTGATTCTAAAAATAAAATATGTAAATTAGTCTCTACTATTGTCCTGTAAATTTACCTTTTGTAAAATAGTTTTGTTAAACGGATTACGATATTTAGGCAATGTTCAGGGTGCATAAAAGTAATGATAAGTATAAACGCCTAAGTCAAAATGACATGTTGCTTACTGAGAGGAATCTCAAGAGACTTAAGCGGATATGAAAATGAATTCTAATTTTGTACTGTGCATAAACATGCATAATTGTAAACGACTGCGTAAAGGCTTTGAAAACAATTAGTTGCAAAATGCGTGCTGTAGTGATATATATGCATTTAGTAATATTATACTACCCCGCCATTAGGAGTTAAGAGCTCTCGTTTAAATCTCATTTGATAGTAAATCTTCCTTTGTTTAGATTTCTAATAAACAAATTTACATGTGTTAATGTCCAATGGTTCTATAATCTAATAAAATCGTGTCCTGGCGGTGTTAATGTCAGTATTAATCGAATCTATATCTGATAACACTCGCGTTTCATTAAAAATTATACCAGGCGTTGAATATAAACAACTCCTCTATTGGCTGATTTCGTCGACCACTTCGAAAACATTCAAGCGAAATGAATTAACCTCGGTCGACAAAAGCTCATTTCACGACTCAGATAATTGTGAAACCATAAAGTGATTCTGGATGTAGCTAATTTTGAAAGCTCCGCGGGCGGTGGCATATAAAGGGTTTACTGGATATATTAGAAGCCAAAATAAGTGTCACACCACCAGGCTATCTTAATGTTTTACAACAGATGAATTACATGTGATTGTTTGTGCAGTATCCACTACGAGGAGTTTCATATTCGTATAAATACTATCGGGTGACTCAAATCGAGTGGACACCAAAAAGGGTCGATCATGTTTCCCTAAAACCAACGTAGTAACATTTGCTTAATATAAACCTACAATGACATTTCAATGTACAATGTATTTTGTTTCTGTTGCAACGCCTCTTCCATGGGTAACTTTACATTTTTATGATGAACTTTGTGCCGGAGTTCTATCTTGTGGGTGAGTCATTCCCTAGGTTATCTTGTTGTCACTTTTACTAGACATTCAGTGTTTCTATTCACATTTATTTCCTCAAGAAAAGATGACTCCAGTTCCCTTCAGCAATGGAGTAGAAGAAGATAATACAATGACACCAGGAGCTATTACTTATCTTGAAGAATGGGTAACATTTTGGTGACCAGAAACTTCCAAGTACAATTTGATATGCCACGATAACAATACATCAATCTTAACTCGCCCTTTCTTGGCTTCATCAATATTGGTGTTCACTTTCACTGGAAGCCACGTTTGTACGATAAGTTTTGTCTGTGGAACGTGCTATCATTCCGGCCTTTGGAATGGAATTATCAGAAGTTTTTATTTAGCGGAGTTTACTTTGTGTAGTACAATTGGGTCGTTCTTTTTTCAGAATAGTATATACATTTGTACATATGTTAGACCACATTTAAAATAGTTAACGGAGACCACTTGTATGTTTGTATACAAAAACTTATTGTACACAAAAATATTTGTAAATAGAAAACAAAGAATGTACAGAATTTCTTGCTGGAAGAACTAGTTGTACAATTTCCTGTTTAAACATTGACCGCTTGTTATAAACGATCGCATCACAATATTATCACTATTTGGGTATCTTAATGACGGTCTGGTGAGTTAATTGTGACTGTAGTTTTACAATACCCTAGGACATACAATAATTTTCTTATCCAATGTGGTGATAGATATTAATGTAGATAATTACAGTAATGTACTTATTTAAGTGATTTCTGGTAGATGAGTCCATATGTTGATAAAATCCCCGTACAGTTGAAACTTATTCCGGATAACATTCAGATATATCTACCTGAAATTAACTTTTACCTCATAAAATGTGCTGACCATTCTCAATTTCTAGTCAAACATACTGAAAGAAATGAACGGTCTTTCCTACATCTTTAATAATCAGTAACAAAATATTGCTTTTTTAATATTCTGGAAAATGGTGCCGCCATTAAAGGGGACTTTGTTTTATTTTCGTCGACATCATCATTGTTTTTATTCTTTCATAGATTAATGAGGTTTTCACCTCAGAGAGATCTACAAGATGGTCGTTTAAGTGGTTATAATATCAGTCATTCCATTACACATACCAGCACACATTACAATCAGCAAATCTTGTTTGAAAAGATTGCACTTTTAGTATAATGTTGATTTCCATCTTACAGCATCAATCACGTTGACAATAATCGTTTGTTTGGAACGTTAATGGCTAAACAGACATCCTCCAAGTCTCTTAAAATGTTCGGATCTGACATGCAGAAAAATGCAGTCTTTTGACATTGAATGCGATGCGGAATATGTGTCTTCAATATTAATAGTCTCCAGTGATTTTAGTAAAGTGTGTCTTTCAAGGGCAAACCACTTTATTAGAAGGAATTCCATTAAATGCCGACAAGCTGCGTAAACATTACATTAATAAATGGGAGTAATTATTGAATTACCATCAACTTCAAAAGCGCAATGTTAGAACAAGCTAATGTTAGTCTCTATGGCACTGGTGTCTGATAAGATGAAAGACGAATCTGATAGAGAGGACAATAACACAATAGCTTTGAATAATTTACACATTATGATTAAAGGAACATTCTGGTAATCATGGGAACAATTACAACATGTATCAGATATTTTCAGTCCCACGAAATTTGTGCCAAATGCATAGATCAGAAAAGAAACAAGTCTTTTTCTATCGTAATCGCACATTTATTTAACATTTGAAGAGATATTTGAAGACAATTTAAAGCTGAACAATACTTATCATTATATTCAATTCATTCAGACGTGTTATGATTTATATCAAACAAAACATGTTCATACTTGTCTGGCTGTAGTTGATTAATGCTAGATAAGAGACTACTACTTTTGCACGGAAAAAAAACATCTTGGCTTCATAAAACACGACTGTACCAACGTACGGCATGTGGTCAAGTTTCCTCTCAACCCGTAGTTTTACAAACGCGTGACCTGCTAACTAGATGAACAGCGCGTTGGACAATTCCTTAGAGGTCGTGGTTTCGAGAACGCGACAGGGTTTATTTGTCTCCGCGACAATTAATTGACTTAAGTATATCCAAGATAATTTGTCTCCGAAGTATGAATTAAACGTAATGGAAAAGTCGGTACTTGCATGCGAAATAAGGCTGAAAGTGATAAGATACTTGCGAGCGCTTGTAATTAAATCGCATAAAACAAAAGAATAAAGAACAAATTAATATTGTAATGGTTAAAGAAGTATCTTCGTCTTCGTATCGTACATATATAATACTGTACATTGTACTCTGTGGTTAGATATTCCTTAATAAAGTCTATCACATCCAAACATTAAAAGATTGAACCTCATCCTCAGATATGTTTTTTTACCCACTATAAATTAATTTGATATAATGAATAACAAATAAACCAAAAAATCTCTTGAAATGGAAGAAATAAATACTCCATTACTTTAATCTTGTAATCTACATTATCATTACTCGTGTTGTAACGAAAAGATTTGCGATTGACGTTAAGACATCACATGTATTGTCTTTCATTTGTAATGTCGTAAAGTCTATTTTAAGGAATACGTGTCAAAATTCGATACGAACGATCCAGATTTAAAAATGAGCTTCGGACTCGATTAATTGCACTCATTGCATTGTATACAAATAAACCGATTCTCATGCAAACATGCAAAATGCGTTTGATTAGGAAATAATTATATTAGATGAATTGTTTATATCTGAATCTCTACAGACATTCTAGAAACTCTTGGTTCATCTTTAATGAGGAAAATTAAATTGCACCGAACAACTGAAAAGCATGTTTATCTAATAATTGATCGTTTATATCATAAAGAACACAAGTCTCTCCATACTGCACAGCAAAAAGTAATTGATTAATATACTTTCTTACTCATGTTTGATATTGTATATTTAATCATGTTGTCAGACATTGTAGTAGCTGTCTGAAATGGTTTGATATTATTCATCCTTTTAACGATTGCAAATTGCACAATTACATGTGATTTATTTATCGTATATTTAATATGATATCAATGAACATGTGGTTGAAGTTTACAGACAATAATCCCTAGATAACAATACTAAACAATCTTTAAAGTGCATGTGGTTGAATGTACTTGCTTATACCATTTGTGGATGAGAATGTGCCGTTTGCACATCTTACCACTAACCAGGAGGTGTGTTGTACATAAAATCAAGATATGAAAATGATATCCCGGAGAAGTGTTTGTCCAAAAATAGATGTACAATAGTATTCCTTTCTGATTTGAGGTATCATTAATTACTGAGGTTGTTCATTCTAGTATTAATTTATTACACTTCATACATTTCCAAAACGACAGAGTAGTCATTGATGTTGAGTTCAACCCCGCACTCGAAGGTTAATATTGCCATAACTACCGCGCATGCGCAATGTTAAATACCGTCACGTGCTTGATCGATGGGCTCATTAGAGCGTTGAAATAAATAAAAGATTAATCTTTAAAGCAGCCTACTATTAGTCATTAGTCCTAACTGGTGGTTAAAGGAGTCACAAGGATGATCCACAATCACGATGATCATTGGTCAGCTGTTGGTATGGCAGGTGATGAAGGTCAATTGCATCAATTACGACCGTCTGTATGATATTGATATCAGAACTCACGATCCATCTTATTATGCTAACTATACCAATATTTTACGCCTTATTGTTATGTTCGCACAGATCAGTACAACAATGAACCGGTCAAACATCTGTGCTAAAACCATGATCACAAATGTACGGCTTTCTCTTCTTAATTTGTTCCAACCTTTATTGCATTAGTTACCAATTACTTAAGATTTCATAAATGACGATATAAGAAAGTGCATGCATCTTGCCTATGTTGTAGCGCATCCGATATATCTAAATTATCTTCATTGATGTTAAATCAAGTTAAACTATTACACTCCAGAGCCAGAGCAGGGGCTTCGTAGGTCGTGTGGTTATGGTCTCTGACTAGTAATCACTAGCCCCTCACTACTTTGAGTTCGAGGCCCACTCGGTACCAAATTTCACAAGGGAAGACGTTTTCAAGCTAGGTTCTGCTTCAGTGCAAGCGTGGGATCGTTCTCCACCGTTAACAGACTGATCATGATGGTGCGACGTTAAACTCCAGTGACAAAAACGAGTCGGAATAATCGTATTCATCTAACAACGGTCAATGAGTTTTCAGTAAAATCTATACATGATTAAGTGGAAGAGAAAATATAATTATATGATGCGTCATGATTTATCAACAATATCAATTATTTAATTAGTAATAAAAATGTATGCATCAGTTATTATTTTGCATTTACATTAAATATTTTGTTTATTTAAACTAAATATTGTATTGGTGTTATTTGCGTAATTATTGTCATCTCAATTATGTAATGAAATTATTGAATGGGTACATTAACGTTAATTATAGTTTCGATTGCTGTTTAACATCATATTTCCAAACAAAACGTCCCAATCAAACAAATTGTCAGAATTTGTCTTTTGAAAAAGGACGAGTGAGGGTTTCCGGTGAGCAGTTTTATACAATGCGGTTAAACATACGAAGTGAACGCAATGTTAATATAGACCAAGGTTTGCCGTTAACATTCAATGGGGATAAAAATGAACCGATCTCTTTAATTATTGACTTCGTAAATTGTTGATTCGTTGTGTTAAATTAAACTTAAACATCTGCAAACAACATTGACGGTGAAATTGGAGATCCTCATTGTATGAACGACTTTGATTAAAATGTGTGCCCACTATTTTAAAGTGGTATCGATAATAAAAACAAAAATGTCCATTATTGTTAATTTAGATTGTTGTAGTGTTAGCAAGAACCATTAGCAACAGCAATAATGGAAACTGGTCGTTTTTTTTCAACACGAACATGTTAATGACTTTAGTTAATCTATCTTGTGGATAGAAACTTAAAAGATATTACGGTTCTTGATTAACTTTAGATCGCCTTATTAATTGTCCGGCATTGTTGACATGTAGCATGAGATTGGTCATCTCTATAAGCTATTATAGATACGATCTGTTTTATGAAAACCAATCAAAATACTATTATTACTTCAAAGAAAACGCTAGGAGACGATAGTGATCATTTCAATTCTTACGTCAATAATGTTGTATTTCATACAAGGTGTGATGGTAAAAGATAACACAGTTAAATTGAACAGCTGTTCGGTCAGTCTTTTTGACTTTGTTCAGTTTTGCACAATGTCCAAGGATATGATATTGAAATATCTGGAGTTTTCATCTTATTTCATTATGACTATGGGATTCCGTTCATGATCTTTGGTTGTATGTTATTTTGAGTTAAATGATAAAAAACACAGACTAAGAAAGTCTACATTTTCTGAAGGAATATCGTATTTTGGGGAATACATGCATTGTTACGGAGAAAAAGATATAATAATGTTTAAACAGGTTGTATTACGCTGGTACCCAGCATACGTGTCACGATTCACAGGTACAACCGTAACATGTTTGGCTTATTACAAATATTCACCCCACTCCAAACGGAGAGCTTTTTGTTCAAATCTAGGACGTGCATCATCCGGGTTCCTGTTTCATGCAGGGGTAATAACTATGTTCACGAACTTGAAGAAAAAATCCCAGAAAGCATCGTGTAATACTCAAGTCTTGCGTGAATACCAATCCGTGCCAGTACATTGATATATTGTACTTTCATTATACCCACCGTCAGTTTGGGAGAATGGGTTCTTTGGCAATCTAGGTTCACTTACTAATGGTTTTGTGTTTCTCATTGTTAAAATATTTTACTAACATGTAATTAAAATTGGATTACATCGATACATAATCATGTTGAGGTCGTGTCAAGAACGAAATTGATATTAGCATCATTCATAAACAACTGAAATGATACTTTTATACGATACAAGAAAAGCTAATTTAAGTATCGTGTGCATGTATCATTAAGTCACCTTCATACTGAACACTGGCAATAATGTCTGTGATTGTTATAAATACCGGTCTTTATTACCATCACAGAGACCCATTAAATATTTACTCTCTGTATTCATAGACTTTGACTATGTACCAAAATGTCAGCACAGTAAATAGGACATGACAGTTAAGATAGTCCTTATGGGATTTTATAACACCACCACCAGCACCACAACAACAACAAAAACAACAATGATACATATGATTGATTTTATAAAATCTGTCACTTGCATGCATGATTCCACTACCAGTGTACAATATCTGTTTACATCTACGGCCTGTCCTCGAAATTTCCGTGCATCGGGGCTTTCTTTATTTAAATTTTCTCTCATCACATTGGATCGCAGCGTATAATTTATATATACATGTATAAGATTTATCTCCCTTAGTTCTTATGTAAGGATGCATGTATCTAGTTTTAAATGGCGAAACTTCGAGCGAACATTCACCAGATCACAGATTTCTCGAGTGTACTAACCCAGAACAGAGGTCAAGTGAGCTTCATTATATGTATGGCATCTTAAACCCACTTGTCCAGAATATTATAAGGTCACGTGACGCAGTTTGTTCACCTCACTTAAAAAAACATCTTACCCTACCGAAGTACAAGTTTCACAGTTTAAGACGTTCAATGGACAATTGACCCGAATACTCGTGTCATATATGTATAAATATATGGCCAATGATTCAGATCTAGGATGTCAACCCATTTGATGTCGTCGACAAAAATCTACAGTGACTAATACACATATCAAATGTGGTAAACATCAGACATCTACAAATAAACGACAGAATATTTACTTTAATAGAATAATATTGCTTGGTAATAGCAATATAATTTTCTAAAAACAAATGATGGGGACTAAGCATAGTTCTGTTCGTAGATGGTTCAGCGCTTTCACCGATCTGACAATTATGTCTTGCGATAAAAATGGTGGGTTCACTTTTTAATCCGTTCCGATATATTTTTATTGCGCTATTCTACCTACGAACATAGCCGCGGCCGTGGTACAGTGGTTAGTACGCTGGACTTGCAACCCGGAGATACGGGTTCGAATCCCGGTCGCGGCAGGCCACATCCTTCCATGAAAATTTGACAAAAATGTAGATTTTCCTCCATGTTTGGAGAAGTTGCCGGCTCCTTGTAAAATGGTAAGTTAGTACTGGTTAGTATACATTCCAGGAAAACTGGTTATGTGAACCGGTTGCCGTATATAACTGAAAAGTTGTTGAAAAACGGCGTTAAACCCCAGTGACAATAAGTCTCATACAAACAAACTACCTACGAACAAACTGTTTTTGTTTCATTTAGAAGCCGACAAAATGTTTGTCATCCTCGGCTGACTTCGTCAGTGTATGATGATTACACTGCTTTTTCTTTAAGTGGTGACAGGCATGACACATAGTCTAAATGGTACGGCAGCATGATGCAAAAAAATGCTACCATATTCTTCAAGGGCCAAGAGGTAATTAATTCATTACCCTGACACTCTTGTCAGTGTATTGGTTATAATAGTATGTAGTACATTGATGTAACAATGTACGTGTGCGTCATATACATATAAACATATAAAATGCAAAATGAATGGCGTGCGTGTCCACTATGAGCGCAGTCCTGATGAGATCAGAACAGGACGGAGCAGAGCGCACCAGAGCATGGTTGAACAGATGTTTTACACGACACATTCATTAAAAAACGGAAACTGAATTAACAATAATTTCGTTATGAACAAATTAACACTTAAGGCTGTATACAACATATTAGCAATTATAATAAACACAGTACAATCGTTTTCTTTGTAATTAAATGGATGAAACATATAACTGAACAATATCGTTATTCCCCAGCAGCGATACATCATTAGAATTTTTCAATTATCATTTGAAACCAATATTAAGGGTCCATTAAACAGGAGTTTTGAAACAAAAAAGTGAAAGAAGTGAGGCATGTCGGGGAACCAGTAGTGTCACGTGTTTAACATGTTACGCGTATATGTGACGTTTCTTAGGGATTTGCGATATTTTTCAGGCATTTTTGGAGCTTCATAATACTCATACTTTTTTTAAAGAACGCTATACTAAGATGAACAGTGCACGCTGATGAAAGTATGTTTATGTTCTGCAGCGTTTAAAAGCACAATATCCATTGTCTGATTTCCGAGTGTGCAACAAAATGTGACAGAAAAACGCATTAAATTAATAACCATTTTGTTAATCAATGCTTCAGCTCCGATAGCCCTCTTCAAAATTAAATACATTATTCTCAATATATCCACGTGTTTGTAAACCTCAATTGAATATTTATGAAGGCTTTTTAAATGCAAAATATCGAATAAATGTTATTTGAATTACAGCGCTTTAATATCAATTGAAAACCGGGTGAATAAAAGTGTGGCAAAATGTATGTTCCGTACATTTAAAAGAATCTATAATTATCTACATCATGAATAATACCGCAGGTTGTATAGTCACAAGTGTTCAATAAAAAAAACTCAGCAATTGTATTTATAAATCAGATCAAATGTTTGTATCTGACACCATATTGTCAGCATTATTTATGATGCAAACACTAAGTCCAGCGTGTTTAAAACATGTTACTTTAAATTTTAAACGAACAAAGAAAAACCGAAGCCGTTTGATATAATAGTACACTAATAACTGATCTAAGTACAATAGGCCAGTTTTGTAGATTTATCATTAATGAATCCGATTTCACACGTGTTGTAACTCCATAATTACGATACAAAAATAACTGAAATATTGACTCATACAGTAATAATGTGATGATAGGATCAAATGAGGGGCTATCTGTTATCCTTGCCGCATTCTGTTATCCTCGCCATATTTACATTATTTTTTTCACGATCATATGCTACAGTTGCTAGGTAAGTACAAAGATTTAAGCTTAGCCGGCCATCAGCTTAGTGCATCACATGGTGATTTATAATATATTTTTTAATCATTGTAAAATAATTGTACTCGGCTTTAATGAAACGCACATTATTACCAAAAAAGGACACTGACAAAGATTTTAAAATAATTGATGCAAAGGATTTCAGATCGCAACAATATCAGTCCTGGGTTAGATTTTTTTATTTCAAAACAGCAAAAAAAAAAACAGCATACAGGCCACGCTAACATGCGTGACTCATGTGTCATATGGCATGTGATCTCTTACATACTGTCTACAACGTGCTATAAAATCAACGCTAATTTTATCCTCATTATTACATTTAATGTGAATTTAAGCTCATATAAATAATAACTGCTGTATTTAATCTCCTTAAGTCGACATTATAGTCCATATAATGTTATTAATATATCATAAAGTATTATACAGTAATAATCCCGTCAAGCGGATAATTTGTCCGGTACTCAGAACGGTCAGTGAACCGATATTTAGCTGCAACCGAACAGTAACCGAACCACTGCAAAGCGTTCATAAAAATGTCTCCATACGATGGGTCATTCAAAATTTGCCTCAAAAGGAGCTAGTCATTATTTTGAAATTAGATATAACAATGCTGGTGTTATAATGACATAAAATATCGTTCACAAGAGTTCATGAATTGTACCTCGAATCCTCACAAAGTGTGTTTAGAGAAAAAAATACAAAAGAGAAGTTTACGGCCTTTCTGTTTATTCTTTTCGTTGAGTAACCCTTAACATAACTATTTTGCTAACGTTAATGCGGTCCAGATTGTGCAAGGAAATGTATTACGGAGAAAGAGATTGGGAATTAAAGGGGAGTGAAGAGAGGGGGGGAGACAGCAAAGCAAAGCAAAACGACAGACGTTACTGCCACCAAAATGAACACTGAGGAAGATGGTTGAAACTCGACTGTTGTTGACGAGCGATGCTTCATTAATCTTTAGTATTTTCAAACTTAATCGTCATGAATATTTAGCCCGTTGGTTAAGATTAAGATAATTAGTACTTCAAAGAGAAAAAAAAAACGAATATTTGTCATTAGGTAATATTCAAAGCAGCGCAACCAAACTTTCTGAATGCATTTTCCTTGTTCATAAATAGTTTATCTGGTTTATAATGTTTCATATTACCTCCCGACTTGTTGCAACCAAGCAGCATGTTACTACGTGCGGCAGTTATGTGATATGATGAACCCATAGACGATAAAAATAACCATTCACTCCCAATAAAATAAATCCATAATTCATGAATGCGCGTGTATTGTATCATTTACTAGACATTGTTCAGAAATTAAGCATATTTATAGTCGGTGTGATATAACATGTGATGTGTCATATTAACTATTAACTCAGAATAGAAAAGCAATGAGCCGTTTTTTGGTCATCATAGCGAATAATTAACTATAACTTTATAAACTTATTTAAATGCATGAATTTAATCAACGTTAACCGTGAGAAAAGTTTGTATAAACATATTCTGTGTGTAAGTATTTTTTGCCGTAATTTTGGGAGAATATGTTTCAGCTTTAATCGAATGAGACAGCAAAACTCGCTGTGTTTTCAACGTTTGGTTATAGGAAACAGCGATCAGTGTCTGTTAAAACTAGGACGATGATTTGATGTGACGTTTAGCGAATATTTGGACAAAAAATAAGTACATACCATGGAGTACTGTAATGCTTTAAGAAATAAACATAAATACGTTGGTCTATTCATTAGTAATTCGAACTATTTCCACGGAGTTACGAACATCTCGAATATGAACAGCGGTCTGAATATAAGAATGGACTCTGAAAATGTCTCGAAAAATCTTTTTATTTAGATTTTAGTCACGTCAAAATCAGGTATCAAAAGATATAATGCATTAAAAATAAAAACAAGAAGATGATATGTGAAAATTATGCATAATCTTCTTTCAGACTAAGTGAACGCGATTTAAAATCTGTATAAACAATTTATAACAACATCGAAGTGTCGTTAAATGCTCATCTTACTAGAAAAAATATTCCATTCTTTTATTCAAATGGTCAAAATGTTATTTACTATCCTACAAAGTCCATATAGTAACCTAGAAATGCAGGCATGACACGTACAGTCAAACCAGTGAACAAAAGCCACCCTTGGGAAAGACAAAATGTGGTCTTTATTGACAGATGGCCTTAATTCGGAGGTCAGTTCGCTTTCAAAGAATGGCCCGTATTCATAGGGTGGCCAGTTTATTCAGAGGTGGCCGCAAACACATGTATGACTGTATTTTTAACAGATGCATCATTGAGTTTAATGAATAAATAAAAACATAACCGCGCTCAAAAACCACCAATCAGATATATTAGTTCTAAGCCTGGCCTCCTGTCATAATTTTATCAACATGAATCATTTTTTTGGAAATTCCTCACCTATTATTGATTCATCCATTTTTAGGTCTCATATAACAAAATATACAGCTACCAAAGCTTCTTGTCTTCTCCATCTGTTGCCCGAGTGTTGTTATAGACAATAAAAAAATACGTTATTGATACCCCAATTAAAAACATATCATATGTTGCTTGTTCTAATTTCTTGTCATTCGATCAAGCATTTGATAATCAAAGATCATTGTTATGATAACAGCGAAAATGATTAATTCGTACACGTAGTGTAAGCTTGAATAATTTGGTTCATGTTGACACCAGACACGTTTAATCTCTTGACATCTTTGAGCTAAAACCAAGCCAAATTATTGCCATATCTCTTTCTTTGTAGAAACTCGGTCAGTTGTGATTAACCAAAGCTCGTATCAATTTCAGCCTTGGCTCTATTTTTATATGCAGGAAATTAGTTCACATATTTACTGCTTTATGTATGAAAAATATGAGAAAATAGTGTAGAAACAATCGCGCTGTAATTTGCATTATTCATAAGGTTTTAGCTTTTTTTCCCTTTTAACACATACATTGTATTACAATTATTCAAATTTTACTGACAGACACAAAAAAAACAAAAAAAAAACCACTATTAAAGTAAATATTCGCTCGTGTCACATTTTTGTTGAAGCTACTGCTGCTTAATTTACAGGGTTTCAAGTAAAACACATGATATATCGCGGGAAATTTAATGCCAATTTGCAGACGACACTCGACAGCTTCAGATTTAATGATGTCGCAGTATTCAGCCTGAATGGAAAAGTATCTTTGATCTAACATATTAATAATTGTGTATTCTCTATTACTGATAATATATTAATCCCAAGAGACTGTTCATGTTTTATGTGAGTATTGATTTAAAGTGTCGCATTCGCAAGCACGCATAAAACAATACAACGTCGCGAAGTAAACATGCCTCACACAACGAGACTTTACGTGACTTTACGATACTAAGAGAATCAAATGTTTTAGGCAGATTCATGTCTGGTGGTATAATTATGTAAGCACAATGACACAAACTGTGGATGTTTAAACCGGTCAGACACATTTTCTTACGTGAGTCTCAGGCGCAATAATAGAAAGACGGGAGTCAGTCAACGATGAATTTGAGACTACGTCCTCTGCGGACATACAAGTTTAATCAATAAAATTACACAGTACTCAGTTTTAACATTTTTAAGAACAGCAGAAATCATTTTTTTCACGGGGGTTTACCGTTACGCCAACAGCTAGGGTCATTTGGTGATTTTCCGTTTCTAGCGGTGGAGGAAGAACATCTGACCTCCCGTAGCCTAGCTGGACAGTTTCGTCACACGTGAAATTTGGTTCTGAGTGTGACTCGAACCTTAAACGGTAAGGGGCTGATAATTACTAGTAAAATACCTTAACAGATCAAGATCCCGAGCTGTGTATTTCACTCTATAGCAATTGAACGGGGCACATGTACATTCTTTATTACACTTTATTATACTTTATTACAGTAAAATCAAGTCGAAATAATAAGAATAATAGTTTTTACAGGCCAAGTTTTATTTTTACTTGGTTTGAAGTATAAAACGTTTGACACAAAGATTCGATAAGTGGATGACAAAGAAATTCGAAGCAGTACACAATACAATTATAAGCGATACGTTAAGACAATAAATGAAGAGTTCATACGTGTCCATCTTTGGTGAGAATCATCTTAGAGCTTCTGTTATTGATACTCCAAATTTTACATGTTGAATAAGAATAAACACAGTGAATATCATGCTTTAATTTTTTTTCTTGAGGTTCAAGGGAGCTTTTAGCAGAGTAATGTATTGTCACCATACGTACAACAGTGATTTCTACATTGATATATGTATATTGCTAAATATGGTAATATTTTGTGGTTCTTTATTTTGACCTTTATGATTTATGAACGTCACAAAGAGGACTGAGTTTATTTTCTTGTTCAGTAACAAGCGTTTAGATGCAACAGAACCCCCATCCTTGATGAACACTAGATACAGATCCTGAGTAAAAATATCCAATACATAATGTATACACATGATACAAACAAAAATGTCCTTTGTGCTTATATAAGACCAGCACAGGATTTGCCTTCCCTTAATACATATATAATTTAACAAGAACGTGTTGATGCCGTTAAGTACCACACGCGCTCTTTGAGAGCGAAATAAGGTGCAGAAAAGGTCGTAGTGAAAATAATAAAATGCATGATTATGAATGACGTGCATTACGAAAATATTCCATTATAGAGCATTAAGTCATATGTTTAAAATTACGGTAGATTTGACTGCGGCAGCATTGTGAGAGTTGATCCACGCTTAAAACTTTTACTCGGATTCTTCCTAGTGTTTTATAGAACAATGGTATCCATGTTCAAATGTGCCTTTTTGGCAATTACACATTGCTTTAGTCTACGCCTTTTTTATTACGATCAAACATGAATTTTTCAGGTTGAGTCCTTTTGCCAAACGGGGGTTTATCTAAAATTGTTACTTTGCCTAATTTTTATCTGAGCGAAGGTCTGTCCGTGTATGTGTACCACTTCTGTCTAATGCCCCATACATGGAGTTCAGCTAGTGTAGAACAAATCACCGGATATGACATTGTTGTAAATACTATTAAAAATATTGAGAACAGACGGTCTATCAGAAAACCTTGGTAATAGCTAAATCATTTACTAGCTTAAACAAGTACAATTGTAGAACTTTTGTTGGCTCATTTGTTTGCATTATTATAAATTGACCTCTTAAAAATCCTCTAATCAGTTTTTATTGTATCATAATTATACTGGATCCCGGCTGATTGTAAGGCGGACATGTACCATTGTGAGTTAAACGAGGCATCAGGTGAAATCGCGCAAAGGAAACCACTTTATGGTTCATCAAATAAAGCTTGATCCATCGAATAACCATTAACCGAACATAATACAGAAACATACTGCTTGTTTTCTTTACTGACCAAACATTTGGACATACAGATCTCCCGCTGTAAAATTTGTTGAAATTGATAATTCTAAGTTCATACAATCATACTTGTGTATTTTAAATTTTGCGTTCTTTTTCTGTTTCTATTCCCTTGAACGTTGAAATGTTTTTTTGGGCGGTGGGGAGTGGATGAAGTGTTTGGAAGCTTTTTTATAATTTTGATGGGATAGAAAATTAAAACTGGGTTTGGGCGGATACTGTTAAACACTGCCGTTATATTTTTACCATCAGTTAAATCTATATAAGTTCTCCATAATCATCAAGGATTCTACATGTCTGCGCTTCGGGTTACATGTATTTATATGATCAGTCAAATTAAAATCATTGTAAGAATTTTTTTATCATTTCTTTACCACGTCTATCCCATTTCCATTATTCATAATATGAAACACACATCCTGTGAAATATTGATTTATACTTTATAGGTAAGACTTGAGTTATCAGCGTCGTTGGTTTCATCAGGTTCTTTGTTTTCACCATTTGTTGTTTCATTTAACTGAACATCTGGTGAAGTATATTCATTATGCTCGTCAATACACCCTTCCTCCCTCCTTTACTGAATTTTAAAAACGTACATTTTTCTACTTTACCTTGAATGGTCTCCATTGGAGCTCAAGGACTGAATTGATCACGTTTTGAAGCAAATAAAATGATGGAAACATTCATTGACTCTGTCTTGTGTACAGAAAATGGACGTATGTTACATAAGTATGGTATAGGCTGAGGTAATGTTTTGTTGCACGGAACCGCCATCATTATGCTGTTGGATAATTTGTTTCTAGTGAAGTTCTTGAGAATTGTCATAAACGCTGCTTTGTATCGCGTTGTGAAACAATTCTCAAGACGCGTCGTGTGCATGTATTAAACAATAATAATTAATATACTATAACGCAATTAGATTCGATGTACATAAAAATACAATCCATATTTATTCTTCAAGAATACAACAAATATCGAAATACTGAATGCGTGTCTATCTGTCAGCATGACTTTCGTGTCAATCTGACCAAGTGCACTTAACCATGTAAAGATCTCAGGTAGGCGAGTTCGAACCTAGAACACGACACTTGGAATATGATGATAGGGTTGAAAACTTTGCGCCTGGAGCTATTCCTCTCCACCGTTGACCATGCATGTCGAGAATTTTTGGCAGTTCCTTGCGGAAAATATAGTTAGAACTGGTTCCGAATCCAGAAAAACTGTTTAGATTAACTTGCACCAGGTTCCCCCTCAGGAGCTACATTTTGCGGTGACGAGCAAATTGCTTGTTCTAGAGAAACGGTTGTTGTGAAGCGGGAACAGTTCGTTCATACAGTTTGTATGGACTGGTGTATATGTGTAATGATCCATAATTTATGTTGTTTGTTTGTACAAAAAAATCCTTGTTTACAGTGTTTGAAACCTAGGATCTATACAATGACTCAGCACGATCCATAAGGAATGTTAAAACGACTTCTTTATTCAGCACTCAACTTTTATCAATGATAAAAAAACGCTCAAATTGGCGTAGATATTTGGAGATGAATGCAGACACACATACAGAACGAGATATATGCCCGAATATTACGTAACTAAAATGACATTAAAAGCAGACGCTTAAACAAGAATACTTAAATCTCTAATATAAATCAGTTTTCTGTATACTTGTATGGCAGACTGAATGATAAATTAATACGAAATGAATCAAAGATTCGGTCCTGGTGGAGAGAATTCCTTTGAACATTCTAGTATGATAAAATGGTGTCCATTTTTTAATTGGTAATTTGATGCAAGTTCATTCGAATCATTTTACTCATCGTCAATAATTGTAATTTGACATCTTATTTTAAACGCCTTGAATCTGTAGTATAATTGTTCAATACATTGTAACTTTCTCGGAGAACAAAATTGTTGCCATGGTAAAACGCGTCAAATAACAACTGTGAAAATTGAAATAAACTTCACTAAAAGGTAAACCTATTTTTTCTCGAGAAAAATACATTTATGGTAAATAATGTCAAAGCTTTTAGCAGTACAGACTTGACCTACACATGATGTATAATATTCTGAAGCAGCACTAGCAACAATTCCTATGGGACAATTCAATTAATACATTTGCAGATGTTTTTTCAAGGTCTTATTTCGTTGTTTGAAGTCAGTTTTGCATTTTATAGATAATTGTATCAAAGCTTTAGATTTTTTTACGCAATTAATCGATTAATCAGTTTGTTTGCCAGTGTTTTATCGACAAAGTTTTTGTCTGATTTCAATCATTTATTCTACAGCGTTCGTAATGGTCCGCGTGTCATATAATATTAACATTAAACACGAAAATAGACTAAATCAGTAAATAATACGGTGTTGTTTTCCTGTGCAAGTCAACAACTGAACACGGAAGTTATTCGACAGAAAAGAGCGCGGCCAGAATAAAGAAAGTATCCGACTGATACAAAATTTACGTGACTAGAATATTAAAAAAAATATATGTCCAACTTGGTATTAATACACAACAGGTTTTTATCACTTCTCGCATCTCACTTTTTGGCTTTGAATTTTTGAACTGATTCCCGAGAATAGAGCTAAGTTACTGCTCCATACATTATAATTATTCATGCGGCATAGTGATGGATTGACAACATGCACATATCATGGCTATACTCTTAGTTGATTATTGTTCTATAGTCTTATATATTATTCTCGTCACGTGATATGCTCACTTTTTGTCATTATCAATTAATTAGAATTTTTGATATTTTGTCCCGGCTATTCCCCTCTCATGAGTATGATTTCCCAAGATGCGTGACCCATCAGATTTTGTTTAATTATTCATTCACGAGCGACTCTCCAAATCAGAGGCCATTTTTTTACAAGACTTACGCGTATATTTCATTTCATCACTCTCATCGTAATATTGGATAAATGACGGTTAAACACGGTCCTGAATTGAACGGGAGATGATATCGATGCTCTTACCACGTGGCACGTATCATATGGTGTACCTTGTTCTGACAATTTGTATAAACACAGGTTGAAAGTTCGAACGAAAAGATCAGATATTTTTCATCAAATATGTCTTGATAGCCATGGAATTCTGAAAGGTGAAGTTATCTATTAACAAACTGTCAGATAACCACAAAAACGATTTATGTTATCAAATCTCGAAATCGGTGAGATGTCACGTGGTTACTGCCATGGCAATTGAAAATTTGTTGATATGGTGAAGATGATTGGCGTACTCGGAGATCAATCTAAAATGTTCATCCCAGTTCAACAACCATCACGCGTCCATTTATCCTATTGTGATATTTTTGATATCGTACACGAAACGGTTGAATAAAACTGATATTAAGTCTGGTTTCAAAACATAATACATGTAGTTGATTGCAGCAGAGTATTTTAGTGGCGTCGACAGTAAATATACTGCTATCAAAATATTACTGATGCATTTTATTGGCGAATTTTAGACGGCTTCATTTTACGATTTTTCATATCGCGCGCAATGCACAGCAGTAATGTCAGTTGGCTGCCAAATTGACTGGAAAAAATGTTATTTTTTGCACGACGAGCAAATATTTACTGCGAAAACACGATCTTGGGGAACTGATACAATGATTACTTAACGATTGATCGATGTATAGATATGAGTATAACCTCAATAAACGGCATGAGCAACTGTCATAAAATTTTTAATGAAAATGGGGATTTTTCATCACATGAGTAGTCCCTGGTGAAATCTTTGTTTCAAACTGTTCAACTTGCTCCATGGTTTTAAAGTAAACTTGCTTTGTATACGATAATATAACGTATGGTTCGATGTATGGCTTTGGGGACAAACTGTATTGATATTCTATTGATTTTCTATGAGATATCTAACTTCCGAGAATTACCCTGACACTAATCTTCCTATAGAACGGAAGTGATGGTTTATGTAAAATCTAGAAGTAGATTATACAGTCCGTAAATGAGGAAGTATCAGGTGATATGTAGAAAATCTGCTTGTTCGTGAATTTAATAATGGTGGTGGTTTGATGAGTTAGGTGTTCGTTTGGACTGAATTTTTATTTTTAAACTGAGTGATAGGAACATCGTCATCGTCATCATCATCGTCATCATCATCGTCGTCATCATCATCGTCATCATCGTCATCATCATCATCGTCATCATCATCATCATCATCGTCATCATCATTATCGTCATCATCATCGTCATCATCATCATCGTCATCACCATCGTCATCATCATCGTCATCATCATCGTCATCATCATCGTCGTCGTCATCATCATCGTCGTCGTCATCATCATCGTCATCATCATCGTCGTCGTCATCACCATCATCATCGTCATCACCATCATCATCGTCATCATCATCGTCATCGTCATCATCATCGTCGTCGTCATCATCGTCATCATCGGCGGCAGCAGCAAAAACAACAACAGTTACAAGAACAACGACAACAACAGTGACAATAACATTTTTATCTGAAATCAATTACAGATGTAAAAAAGTTTCCACCAGAATATAGGAATAAAATCTGCAACATTTTTTAACCAGAGTTTTTCCCCAAGAAGTATCGTTCAGAAATATAAAATAATTCTTGGTGCCTTGATTACATACAGAATCGCATCAATTTTTCTCCAACCTTTGAAAGTAAAGCTTTACAATTGTTGAAGCGCCCTGAGCTGTCACATTCGTTCTAGTTCTCCTTTTTAGCATAGCAAAACATGATAAAATACAGCAGGTGTCTAACACCTCATTAGATTTAATGAACGGGAAATAGATTCAAAATGCATGCCTTCTTGCCTTACTTTTACGATTCCGGCATTCCATAAAAACGAAAGTACAGTATTTAAAGCGGTCGTAAATTTGGTATTAGTTTACGAAACTGAGAATCGTACGAAAATCATTGCCCTTTGACCTCAGGATTTACTGCGAACAACGGTCGATGGCACACGTAATGGTACACATGGGTAATGAACATTAAAGGATTTGTAGCCATATAAAAACAATATGACTTATTAATTATTTATGAATCATGCTGGAGTTTAGAATAGAAAAATTTAACTTCAACCATTTACGTTTCTGATTGGTTCTGATATTGCAATAAAACAGAGACTATAATCGCTCACGATCATTTTATCGCGCAATAAAATCAACTATAGCATAAACTGAAAACTAAACTCATTCAGAAAGCAAACCCGCACGTGGAACTCGAGCTTTAACGATTTCACGGTTTGATAAATGACTTATACACATGTCGAGTATTTATGACATCTAATGAACGGCGCTGCTTCAGGTAAGTGAATTAATTTGGTGTATAGAAAAAAACAATTCGATATTTTGCTGTTTGTTTACCTTTACCAGTGATGTAACACCTGCTACATTTTATAAAATCATTGTAAACATAGATTTGTTGATATTCAATAATAACTTTATATTACAATTACTAATGACAAAGCCACAAAGTAAAACATTAGCTTTTTTTCTTGTATTATTGTAATTTGTATAATGTACCTGCCGTTTTTCGTGTCGTGTTGAATTCGGGTCTGTTGGTTATGATTTGCGTTTTCGTAGCTGCAATTTTCAATCTCAATTATAAACCGCATATTTGTGCCGTAAACACGACGATTATTGTACAAACATTCAGCTATCCCATGATTCATTAATGTAGTTTCCGACGGGCAAATATTTTACAAATGCGCTGCCGCTAGAGAAGATACAACCGCCAATGTTCCGATAACCCAAAAAGAAGACGGTAGAAACAAACGCACGTTGCATGCAGTTCATGATTCATACCTCCCATGCGTTGTTTCTCGTATATTTATTTGTAAACAACCTGCTATATAATCAGTACATTTTCTGTATTAATAGAACACACATCTTCTGTCCAATATTTGTACGATCGTAGAGCAGAGGCAAGTCGGCATTTCCCGTCTTCATTGCAATCAACAACTAAACAAATCTTATTTTAGTTAAGGGACACCGATAGATGTAACCCAGAAGACTGGTGAATTAATTCAATAACATTGCTTAATGCATGGTATATGTAGGTCAGAAGAATTACGTCGATTTTGGTTCTAGTTAAAGGTAAATCTATTTATAATACCAGTCGTAGTTTGTTCTTTAAACATTTCCGTAGTACAGCGCTGATGTTACGGACTATGTCAAACACGAATCTAGTAATAAGCAAAAATAAACAAAACAAAAACTATATCCACCAACACGCGACTTTCAGCTGTTATAAAGCTGCATATAGTTTTCAAATTTAATTTCATTATATGATAAAAACAAAAAAAAAGCTTTGCAATAAATCTTTTAAAGTCATCTGTTAACGATGATTCCATTTTTACCTTATTGTCATAAAAATCGATAATTTTTCTTTAGTAAAAAATAAAAAAAATCCGAGTGTTGGGTGACAGGTATACTACATCCGGTTTTTACATCTTCCCGAAAATGATCTTACACGATGGGAAAAGGTATATCAAAATTATTTTTTGAATGATTGAGGCCATAGACAAAGCCTGTTGTGTAAGACGGTGTGTGGTGTGTAGTTTTAAACATGCTGACGAGTCCCATCAGAAAGCGCTAATTGATAAGTGATTGAGCCAGTGACCCGTCCGTGAAGCGGCAATATAATAATTCATTAATATCAACATGTATTTCATCAATAAATCAAATATTACAAGAAGGTTGTAAATACGTGGAGAAATATCATACATACGTCGCGTTCTCCAGAAGAAGTTGTTGTTCATATGCATAATTTGAAAGGAAAATGCAAAAACAACATCACACACAGTCCATCAAACGTATTCAAAATTATAAAGGATGAATCCACAGTTCAAGAATCCCACCCGTCTAGTTATTCTTTGAAAATTGTTTGAATACAACGGTATTTCCTGTGCAGTTATAACCTTTTCTCCAAACTGTGTTAGACAGAAATTTCACCCCTGTGTACTTGGCAACACGTTTTTCTAAGCCATGAGCGCGTTCATCTATTAAGATATTTTTTGTAGGAATATGCTTTGACTGTTTTGAATGATCAGTCGGTATATTACAGAAACAGATGTCAACACCTCTGGTGGGTGGCGCAACACCCATCTAATCGGATAAGTAATATAAGCAAAAATGCTTTATTCGTGTGTTTACCAGACCTACAGTGGATGTTCTAGTGACTTACATTGTACTTGCGCGCACTTTCGAGCGCGTGATGTGCCAGGTTGTTGTAATTATTCACATTGAATTATTAAAAATGCATTTGTTGTTTTTGCTGCAATAATGATATTCAAAAGCTTGAGTCATTGGTGTACATGTTCTTAAAAACGACCTTTCTTGATTGTATGTTTTAACAGAAAGTTACGTACTGTATGCTGTACACGTATTCGTTACCCGTCATCTTGGATATACATGTAACGCCTGTTAGCGCGTAAGACCTTATCATTGACCGGAACTTCTCGGAACTGACAAAACAATGTCAAGCAAATTCTGGTCACTTCGACTGGACACTTAATAGGGTGCCCTTCAATGTTTGTTTGATCCCTTTATGTGATCATGTTATGACACAAATCCCTTAATGAACGTATACAAAACCTTGTTAACATTTCGCTCGTCACAATACAACCGACTACGTCTAATTTCTGCAGTACCAGGTTAGCCGAAATTGGAACAACAAATATACTTGGAATCTCCCGGATGTAAATTTGACAAATATGGCGGACTACACAAATAATGAAATCTCTGTCGAGTTTATTTTCTTTACAAACTATTGTTTGTACGGTACGTATTGTAGAAAGCTAAACATTACACTGCTTGAAGGACAATTCTGCAATCAAAACACGCTAGACAGTCGTCAACAGACACTGTTTCAAGAACTTAATTGTCAAGTGGTGGTGTTTCATTAGCGGTGAATCGGCAGCCGCATCACGTGCCGCATATATTATATACCTACCGAATGTTGAGGTACGGAATCGGTCGAGGTGTTCCGAACGATAAACATTCAATAAAGAATCATGTTTTGGTTTTACACGGATGTTTGTATTTATCATAGTTTGTTAATGGTTTCGCAAATTGGCGTTGATGGAATACACTGTTACAAATACTTATCAGACGACACAAATGCTTCGAAGTTACCGTATCGTTTTAGAAGTAATAGTGTGTCAATATGCACATATTTTTAAAGATTACGCTCAATGTTACAGATCACACATTTTGTTGCTGACGACAATCATTGCTCCAAAATTGTCATATTTCTTTAAAGGCGACGCATATTGTTTCAGAAAAAATATAGTTTCAAATGAAGTATATTTCGGACCATGTATATTTGGAGCAGACGACACATAGCAATGCAGACGATGCGTACTGTTGCAAGTCTCACATCTTGCAGCAGACGACATGATGTTGATGCAGTCAAAACATGTGATGTAGCCCCTGTTTTTTTGCCTAGGAAACAATTATCATTCTATGTAATATGTTTAATATTGAAATTTTGACAGACGACTCAGTATGTACACAAGAACGCTTGTCTTCAGCATAAATATGAATGTTTAAACAAAGATTAGTCAGCGTTTAAGCAATGTATGTATGAGTGGCTTTTGATTCAGGGTTCAAGGTTAGATGTATGTTATCAAGCACGAGACAAGTCAACACGCTCTTGTATGCCAGGATCGTGTAACCTTGACCGACATAAAACACCGCCTCCTAATCATTGTGATGTAAACATACCGCGCTGGTAAACAAACTGAAAGCCTGGGTATTTACTCTGTTAACATAATGTAACTGAAACCTGAACTGTACGATAGTGTCTTTTTTTCTAAATATAGCCGTGTTGTTGACAAAGGCAATAGAAATGAACTATTTATACGCAAGGACTGTTGGATACGATAGTAATTCTAGTTATGCACATTTAAAACCTGACCTACACTACAATATTCATGTATCAGTACTTGACTGCGTAAGCACTTGATCGTTCTTTTAATTGCATGCCATCAAAGACCTCTTTCATGTCCTCAGCATCTTGCTTCAGATGACAGTGTTACTATGACGATGACCGAAGTGGGGATATAATTACATGTAGGTCATTAACAATCACAATACGTCTAAACAACCTCATTATGTAACCGCCTATGACGAATTTACACCAAAAGGAAATTTACTCCGCGCGCTAATATACGTTTGAAGCGTCACCGCTTGGTATTGATGAGGATTTAACCGTGTGTATAATTCTTAAACGCCGGTGTACCCCCTCCCTTATTACCAAGCGAAAATTATGCGAAATAACCCACCCCGCTATTAAAACTGCAGATGTCACATTCAGGTCGCCGCCCTTGCGTTGTTTATGAATTGTCTTCGTAAATAAAATGATAACAGTAATAATTGTTGAGACAGAATTAAACTGGTACATATCCTAGTAACATGCGCGCATGAAATTGCACGCCGTGCGAGAAATACTGCATGTTTTTGAATGTGCAATTCAAAATCTAGAGCATCAAGGATTTGTTCTTAAACTTGACGGAAGTTGATTTTCTGCAGTGTTTAGATAACCTAGCGACTTCGTGCACATGTGTATTTAGATACGCCGGTTTTAGTGCACAAACCGGCTATTTTATTTTAAGTTCAGTTTGCGTTGCGGCTGAATATTCTTAACGGTTACAAATATATGCAGGACTTAATCTTCACAAATACTGCACAATCTTGTCAGCGGGCCAATACTATGTTGTACTACGAAATTTGAAATCATATTAAGGTCACGTGTATTAACTTCATACTTCAGTGTGATTGAAAAGGCGATTAAAAAGTTATTTATTTCATAATCAGTGCTTTTAATAACTTCAATGAGATGTTTGCCGTGTAAATTTCGTCAGTTGGCCAAATAAACCACTTTACACGATTTATTGATTCAGCAAAATAAATTAGTGTTTCCCCTATTTTTTGGAAACAATTATACCAATGCTAGTATAACTTATTGGCTTATTATTATTGTATTATGTATGTTATTGTAATAAAATGCAATGCACAAACACCGCATCTTCACCATTGCATATAATAAGTAAATCATGTTATTTCTATGAGTATTCTTGGTAATTAGTCGAAATTACACCGCTTGAGTCGATCTATCACCCAATATTTCAAATACGTACAATGTAATACGGTGCAGAAAAAAACTTACATAGCGACCACCTGGAGGTTAGACTCACACTATTATAACAACCACTTATTTCAATAATCTGTTCATATGTTCAACTTAATCATGAGACCACCCCAGTATTCAGACCCTTTTTACATGTATTGGCCCGAAGGTGATTATAATATCGAGACTTTATTGTATTATTTTCTAGATTACGCTGCAAAAACGAGAAATGGAATTAGATTACGGATGGATTACTAGTATATTCAAAAGTAAATCTCGTGCCTTGATACTCAGTGTTTTCAGTCTGATGTATTGTTAACATCGTAACAAGTCAAATATTTCTCTTAAATACAATCATACTCTTACGCTACAAGTACAATTATCCCGCAGTAAAAATGCAAGTTTGTTGTATAAAGATGACGTTAATTGACGTACCAGAGCAGGTGCTTGGCATGCTTCACCGTGCTCTGAGTAAACCAAACTTGCTGTAAAACTATGACATCTTATCGTTTTTATTTGTTGACCGATAATGCCTGTGATGTGGTGTGCTGTGTCCACAATGTGTCAGTATCGGGAGAATCATCCGAAATATCCGATCGACTACAGTAATCGATTTGAAGAAATACAGCACTGCTCTTACTGGTTTGTGCAGGGCCGTTTTGCGCAAAAGCAAATCAACTGACACCATGTATAGTTTAAATACATTTTCTACAGTTGTTATTCTTTGCTTCTCCTTTGAATGCAGGAAAATTAATTGATTTTTGCACAGTGTTGCTGCTGTTGCAAAATGATGTTGTTGTTACCGTTGTTGTTGTTACCCTTGTTGTTGTTGTTGTGAAAGGATTGCGACAATAGAGCGTAAAACCTCGTTGATACTTCTTAAATCTCGACAATCAGCTGTGAGTTAATTTCAGTATCCTACGTCTGACCCCTAGAAGGATGTTTGTCTCTAGTGAAGTGTTTATACAACGTGGTATCCCGCCATTTGAGCCCATACAATTTTACGAATCCTTTATACGAGTAATCGTTTGATGGACAAGTTGAGACAGAGTCATGACGTTTGGTTTCCGTCTTTCGTCGACAAATGGCATTTTTATCAACCAAGACGTGTTTGGTTTAATGCACGTGTTCAATATATAGTCAGTAGCGTGAGTCTCACAGTTTAAAAACTATGTCCTTATTTAGACATACTGCTAATACTAGTCGACAGCAACTGTTGTACATTTTGTTATACGTACATGACTGTGTACTGACACTTCTGTGACTACAAACAATTTTGTTGCTAAGATACATTTTGTGTTTTTCACTACTGAGGTACTGTATTTCAACTATATTGTAACCATTTAATGGTGGACCTTTCTTTTTTATATTGCTTCCTCTGTTTTGCATATGTTCCATTATGGGGTACAAACGTGATACATTGTGTTTTAAATTAGCATCTCTGTGGAACTGTTCTCATTTTAAGACATTCTTAAATTGCGTGCAAAAATGCAATAATCATGAAAACCTGTTCGCCTCGTTTGTCTGTATGTATATACAGCCAGCTGCCGCTAAAATATTGGCTTACAAACTAAAACGATTTGCAGCAATAATAATACGGTCGTTTTAGTTATTTTCGTCGCTCCGAACCGAGTTGAATTGCTATGGGGCACGTGGTCTGGTCGTTAAACCTATGGACACATTATACATGTGTATTCTTGAATTCAACATTCACGCTGACTCGGCGGTGGCTTTCTTTCCTCTAACAAAGAAGAGTTATTTTTCAATAATAAAATCAACAATGCAATGTTTACTTGACTCGCTGAGTAATTTTAATTTCTATGTACATAAAAACTTGACGACTATTACGAAAATATATTTGAATTAAAATCAAATCAAGTAGTGCTCTCATGCTGTGAAGGCAAATATTTTCCGAGTTGTTAAATATAATATTGAGAACTATAATAATTAAAGAACGCTACTTAAGCCACGAATCTACGAAAAAGAGAAATATTTTCTTTACCAAGATTTTTTATCAATATTATGTGATTATTGTGTAATAAGTCTTATTGTCGTCTTTTCTTTGATAATACAAAAAAAGTGTCTGTCATGGTTGCGATATTTCATTGCAAGTTATAGAGGCATGATTTTTGCGTAAACTGTATTTTAGCAAGTAGGAAGTAATAAAATTATGCTTATTCATTTCGATTGAGCACATACCAAAAGTGGTAATTTTTTTTATTCCAAACCATATTTATTTATTAGATTCGAAACTGTTTTGGTTGATTCCACATCTTGATAGAAAAGCACAGCCCAGCAGAGCGCGGCCCTACTGACATAGCACAACACAGCAGGGTGAAAAGCAGCATAACGCATCAAGGCACACTGGTAATAATACATGTACTTGTGTTCTTTTCATAACGGTGTTTTCACTGTGCGCTAGATAAAGGATGGTGGTTCCGAACATGTATTGAATTTGTGCAATCGGTTTGGCTGATGAGTGGTACCAATACTATAACATAAACATCAATTTGCTACATGTGCGAGACAAGAATAAGATTTCAATGTTAAATTTGCAAAAAGTCAACGCCAACGGTTTAACACAGTTCATATTATGCATAAGCTCATTGTGTCGCTTTAGATCTTAGGGCAGGTTTACCCGTATTAGAATTTATACCATATCTGACGGTCCACAGAACGTAAAGATCGATCATAATAACACGTGAGGTAACCACATACGGAGATACGTTTTTACGTATGAAAAGCCGAAGGAAGTGACATGTGGGAGGCGCACATACGTGAATTAATCAACGATTGTACGTTTTATATTGCGCGTTAAACAACATGCATTGAATTTTCGCTCTTTTTCAAATGACAAGCTATTAACACTGTTTAAACGTCAATGCCAGGAGACAACATCAATAGTCCATGTTCTTATTTGAAAGATATTCAATGTTGAAAGGAAAAAGATATGACGGGTTTCATCTAGCGAGCGTGCTGTATTCAATCGATTCGGTTGTTGCTGTAAGGACAAGTTTTGTGTTTATAATTTTGTACTCGAGTCATGTTAGTACATGCATATCAAGTATGAAGAATTCGGCCATTCGTATATTGAATTTAGCTGCTTCATACAAAGAACACGGTCTCTTGGTACTGGACATCAGAAAAATTCTCAAGCGCAAATAATTAAGTTAGCACAAACCGTTTTTTGGACCAGCCCGGAATGTCGGGTTTAATGTGGGAGTACACGGGGTGGACCACGGGGTACATTAGGAATAAAGACTGATAAAGATGAATCATTTCAAACACTACGAAATATAACATATAGATAATTGTAATAAAAAGTTTTGTTACATGCGTATCTCGTCATAAATAAAATTAGAAAGTCATTCTAAAAAGGAAGCCATGCGAAGACTTTCAGATGAAGCAACCAATCAGAAGCTCGAGTTTTCATTTTTAGACTGGTTTCTAACTTCGGATTTATAACATTGAACAGAACGAAGGGATTGAATGCCGTAATGATAGAAATCTGTATGCATGGAATGTTGAAGATAATTGAAGTTTCCCAGCTTTATAGAGGATGTTTCATTTCGTCAAGTCCAAATATAACTCAAGACTCATTTGTTTCTTCATACTGTCGCTATTTCGAATGTTTGGTACAACAAATACGGCTTGTGCTCTTTGACAATTCGTACCTTAATGATGGCACGGGAGCATTATATGTTTATATATATATATATATATGTGTGTGTTTGTAAACGCGTTAATTTGTTTTCACTGTTTGTATGAATTATTTGTTTCGTGATTGATGAAAGTTAAAAAGAATGATTGTCTATTTTAGGTTCACTCATTGCGCAAATGCCGTAAGTGTTGTGAATTTATATACACAATACATTTTAAGAATTGTTCCCTTTATCATCCCAAACCACTTATAGGCACTTATTGCTGTCCACAGTTTTGTGTTTTGTGTTTTCTGAATCAGTCTTCCGCACATAGTTGCCATGTGACATAACGTACGTGTGAAATCAACCATTCATTTACCACAAAGATCTTAATAAAATGTGGAATTATTTAAATTTTGAATTATTTACAATTGCTTCAATTAGTAATTTCCCGGACAGTACGGATCACTTGACGTACAAACGTTAACAATTGCCGGAATGTCAATTAAGATAGACATCACATACTCGTCATGTCTCATTCTGAACCTAACAAATCAGGATATAAGTACATTTGTACAGTTCATGATAATTATTATCAATGGTTCAACACAGACATAAGTCACGTTGAGCGATAACCAATGATCTATTAATGTTTTAAACATCTTATGTACCAGTCCTGTCGTACATTCTTAGAAAATTCGACGGACGAATGGCTACACGATTGAATCATTGGATGAACTGGTCTGAGGAAATCCTTAATTATGTTTATATTCAAGCCTTTTTTAACAATCGGGAAGTTACAAACTTTCATGTTATCACTTAAGTACACCTTCAAGACATATTATGAAAAAAACATTAGAGTCGCTTGCACAAACACGCCGGCATTTTTGCAAAAACAAATTTACGGTTAATTTAATTTTAACTTACAAATTGTGGCCATCTAGCATGACATTCTCTAGTACAGTTGCCATCACATGTAGCCTCCATGTGCAAATCTTCGCACAACGTTTTCATCCGATTTGTTATTGATGTTTCAAGCTTAAAAGTGTTTTGTGGAGCTGGAAGATTAAATATACCTTTCCAACACATTTGAAGCTTATTCTATTGGCATAAAGAAATTGAAACGAGCGACAAATATGCAAAATGTATACATACGAATTCCGAAAGAAAATGAATTTCGCGTTCAATAACATTGGACTAATTGCTGGGCAATATGAGGTTGGGATTACGTTCCACTGGAGGACTACCCTGTGGTGTTATATTATTTGCCATGCTGACAAGTTGCTTTTACATTGAAATTGCTGAAGACTTTCAGGTGCCCTTGAAATTGTTTGAGGTTTCTCAATGCGTCTGCATTCACATAAAAATACATTTTGTCTCCAATGTAATTAAACTGTTTATCATTTAACGATAACATGCACCGCATCCAACTTTCGCCGCCCTGCAATTTCATTTCAAACCACAAGTTGACTTGGTACCGCGAGTCTGTTTCCAAACTATTGCTGCAGTTTATAGTGTACCTATTGCTCTCAGTGTATGACCTTGATCAGTGGGCGTCTCTCTTTCTCCATACTGCGTGCTATCAGCTGTTCAGCGAATGGAGTGCTTAACAATGCAATATGCAATGTATGCTGTTGTTATTTACTTTCTGCAGCAGTATTTTCATTGCATATACACTGAAAATTGTTATGAATTGTTTTCCCTGTGTACAATTCTGTAAACAATGTGTTTTTCTTCCAGCAATCACCAAGTGCTTCCACAAGGTAAAGGACAATTACATTATGACGCTTGTTATCTAATTGTTTGAATTTAATTGTACATAAACCATCCCAATTCATGATTTCGTACTAATAATTTTCAATCAGTTAGATGAAATCCATCTCTTTGGCTTTGAATGATTCATTCAAGTGTCGAATTGTTCAATGTGAATAAAGTTTTTTTCTAATCCGTCTATTGTACACCAAAAGTGATTTTTTATGACAATTGATGTTTGTTTCCTTGGTTTTGCTGTCCTTAGGCTGAACTGCTCAAACCAGGATGCTCCAACAAGACCATAGTATACAATATAAATATAACAAAAGACGTTAATATTTTTCAATTTTTTATTTCAGTTACCAGGACTGACAGATAGATTTTGAAAAAAGTTCCTATCGTCTGCAGGCTTAATAACGCATCAGTAACATTATAATGGTAGTATTTGACCTCGCAAGCATTAGAAATGTTCAACCTGTCACTTATTTACATTATGAACATTTAATGTCCACAAGGAATCAATGATATTTTCAAGTGTAATCATAAAAGTGATGTAAAAATCTCACATACTAACTACCACATCACTTTTTGTCCATATACAACAATATTTCAACATTTGCCCATCTATCACAACATACCAACTAAGGATTATACATAATATCATTTCAGGCATTATAACCACCAGTTCAGATTTAAATGCACAGATCCAGATGTTGCAGAATTTATTGATTTGTATTCTCGTTGCAATCAGTTACTATGACCAGTAATTACCATAGGTGCATACACCCTGCGATTAAGTTAATGAGCTCATGAGTATGCCGGCCATTTTTATAAAGGATTTCTCTAACATAAGCACAAAAAAAACATGATATCAAGGAATAGGTATATCAACACAGCAGGTATTCATAATGCTATTAACTTCACTAACAGAAAAGGTAGTTTAGAAAATGCAATCACTGAAGGCTAAAAATATTCATCAATAGTCAGATTAAGACAGACCTATTTCAGAGCAGGATACTAGTGGTTATTCTGTCAAAAGTTTTTTATTGAGCTACAATACTAAATAGCAGTAATATGTATAAGGCAGCATGAACTAACCAAGGTATGGACCAAGCAAAGATGTAATAATAAAAATACATGGGCCATCACTAAATTGATCAATTTTTAAAACAGTACATGAAAAGTTTCGTCCAACTTGGATAGAACAATTTATTGACACAAATAGCTGCATTATGCCATCATATACATATTATCACTCTAAGATATAATATAATATATATAATAATTATAATAGTAAAATAGTTAAAGATGATTATGTCAAAAATCTCAACTATATATCAGAGATTTTGATTCCAGATAAAAATATACATCAATCAAGGTATAATAAATTAATACAATAGTTAAAATCAGACATGTAGTAAGTGTCATACTAAAAGAATTATAATACAATAACTTTATACACTAAGAATATCCACTCTCATCAATATATTAAATCATGTCAATTACTAAGAATTAAAATCAACATTTGAATTTTCATTGCACATATCTCTTGTTCAAATATTCAAAATCAAATAAATGTGGGAACATTTTGTTTTTTATTCACTTTAATTAACAAATATTTCTTAAGTATATAGACTGTAAAAATAGCATTTTTTTTGTAAAAATCTCTCAAGTAAGGACAATATATAGGATTATTTTCGACATAATTGTCAAATTAAATCATAATACATTGTGCCCATGTAAGTCTCTAACAAATATTTTGAGTTGAAGCGATGTTATCATATTATTATTTATTCTCTGTTGATCCATTAAACTACTGGATCCTATCTGATAAAATAAGCTTTATAAACTTAACAATCTTGATCAAGTGATCGAGGCTTAAAAGGCAATACACAAAATTGACATTATCGCATAGAATTTTACAATGGCTTGGAGTAGAAAGAAATTTGTGGATTACAATCTAAGCCCTAAGATTTGCAAACAATTTGCTCATAATTAAAATTATTACAGAAATATTCCCAGTGAATTAAAGACAGTAAAAAACGAGTTCCCGCATTTATAAGATAATATGGAATAGTTGGTCGATTTCAGAATTGTCAAACATCAAACTTTATAATACAACAAAGAAAAGACGATCGCTGCACAATGGACAGGAAAAAAATAACCAAAAGTTGGTAAAATTATATCTACTTTCCATATTAGTGATCCAGCACTTTGAAACGTGTCGCGTAAGATTTCTTTTGAAATAGCACAAAAAAATAAACAAATATTCATCTGATATGATATACTAACTTGCCACTGAATGTGAGGCATGACTCATGAAAGTGATTTTATCCTGTTTCGGTAAACAACCCACTTAAACTAGAGACATATTCAAAAGCTGATGTCTATCACATGTTAACTATATCTACATTTATATAACTTGAAACAACTTCTTTAAATGAACTTCAATATTTTCTGCAATTTGATTATAAAATACAAGGCAAACAAGTTTATAGAAAGTTTTTTTATTATTTAACGGTGGATTAAAACTGGCAAAAGAATGATCTCTATCCATCATGCAACAGAACGTCAAATCTTACACAATTCCGGTTTTTGCACACACATATCACAGTATATAGCTATAGGTAATAAATTATAGTTGAATCAATGCTTTTATTTCATTTGGATGACATTTCTCCACAATGCTGGCATGCACCCTGATTTTCTGACATACATTTGATAAATATTAAAATATTCCCTTTTAATTACTTAATAAGGAAAATTAAGGCAGAAAAATACAACAGACTAAAATATGAAAATGAAATATTGTTTTCTTATTTTCATAATTATATTCAAGCTTTCATCACCAGACCATATCATAGCTTATATAATCTAGTGAAAAAATCCAATAAAAACCAAATTAAATCATGCATCATTAAAACACATAGAAAATAAAGGAGCATTCACAGAAAGACTTTCAATAGAAACGTGTCATCAGTAATGCTCTTAGATTACAGATATTGGTTTGAAATAGTAGGAAAAAAATCACTAGTATTAATCACTATGATTATCTCTCACCACAAATGTCATATATATTGTATATAAAGCTAAAACGAATCTCACTATGATCCTATAGCATCTTGCTCACTTATCCCAAAGCTTTTGTAATTTTAAATGGAATCAAAGCACTGGAAGGGAGTGTTAAAATCACCCAATATTTTTCAAGCAGTATTTGAAGGTTTCAGAAACCAAAGCAGCCATGACAAGTAACTATTCACACAGAATATTATACCCTGAGAAAAACGATTGGCAATCAACTCTTTTACGGAGTAAAATTGAACTGAGATCACATAGACTGTGTTTTTATTACTTCCCTTATTTTCATTCGAACCAGAATCAATTGATACAAAGTTGGCATTACATATTTACAGGAATTATAGTATTTTCTCCAATTTTCATCAACTTGTGAATTTGCAAGCAGTACTTTGCTCCCATCAATAGACAGTACAATAAAAGAAACAAAAAATACACTTGATAGAAATGTGTTTTAAACCATTTTACACTTAACAAAAAAACTTAAACTGAATTAAATTTCAACATTTCCAACTTAAACCAGGAGTCCTGTGTTCACTGAAGCAAACATCAATGCTAACATTAATGACTAATTTGGATAACAATAATTAACTCGAGCAAAACATGACTAAATTCATTTACATACTTGTCTAACCATGAAATCTTTGAAAAAAAATTATTCCCTATCTGATTAACCAGTAATTATTTCAAACAGTGACAAGGAGTCACCCACCTTTGACAGAAGCCCAATGTAACAATAATGGACAATTTACAATTAGAAAAATATGATTCTTATCTAATTAAATATTCTGATAAAAAAGCAGTACACATGAAGTCGGTTAATTATAACCTCAGGCAATGACTGTTCAAGATCAATAGTAAGTTGCAATTGTATGAAACATATTGACCTTTATGTTTTTGAGTTACTTTGATATTTGATGGGTTCACTAACACCATTAAATAAGCCACTTAAAGCAAAAAAACATATGATTGATTGAATACTTAACACAGCTAAGAGCAAGGTTATTTATAAGATACAATTACAGGATACATCTGATAGAATGCAGCCTTATTTTGTGGTGAAAACGAAAGTATACAAGTGTTTGTACTGAAAACAAGGGAGCAAAGTATATTACTAGTGTTTTAAGTCCTAAATATGGAATGTATCTTACAAAATTAGTCTAAGTGGATAAAAATTCAACCAAGTGGCCATTTGGTTTATTTTTTCTCACATTTACGAAATGAAAGATTCAGTATTCAAGACTTCAACAAAAACTGCCCTATCCCAGCATTATGTCCAAGTAAGGCTCAACTTATACGGATTCTCAGTTTAATACTTTCAAAAATATATATACTCTAAGATAAGGTATTATTTACAAAAGGCCAAAAAAATAAAACTGGTTTTGGCTTACATCCCTCAAAAGAGGGAAAGTCAGGTTAACTGAAACCAGGTACTTTTTATGCCAAAACTAGATCGATACATTAGTTATAACAAAACTGCCATTTAACCCTCTCAATATATGATATAATCTAACAAACATTTAGCAAAAGCTGCCAGTGTTAGTCCAACTTGTATAAACTTATTAATCATACGTACGATCCACAAATATTGAAGAAAGCTCCTTAACAAACCAGTCAAAGAAAAAAACATTGGTTTTAAACAAAAAATCGAGCTCATCAGTAAAACAAATATGTTTCATGTCATCAAATACATGTATTAGTATACTAAATACAATCAGGTATAAAGAACATACATGTTGATACAAGAAGTCTGCATATTTTTCAGTAATGACAAACATATTTAAAGTTGTATAATTTGTCAAAATAAGACTGAAGTATCGAACTTTATGTTTATATAGATTGAACATCACATTTTCATTTCTGGTAACATACAATAAAATTGCACAACTATTTTTTCTTACACACTTTGTTGTCATAACGATGAGATCAGGGAGTACAATTATCAACATGGCATTTCATAATTTCATTGAATATAAGGATTCATAACAAAAAAGTATCATTACAAGTATTGTGTTTTACAAATGAAAAAAAAGGACAACAAGCAAGCAATTTTACACATACTATCAATTCATTGCCATTCATGAATATAATAAAAATCTATCAGTCAAAAATCTATCAGTCCACAGAAAAAGAAAAGCCGAGGCTCATTAAGTAGGACCATAAAATAGATTAACTATTAGGTATATGAAGAAATACTATTATATATATATGAGCCTGGCAAATCTTACAGATTCTTTTAAAACTTTAAGAATTTTCTCAGACTTGAATTTTTACCAATATTATTAAAATGACAATTACAACTGCAATATCAGATATAAATCCTACAGTAGTACATGCAAAAAAAACCCGAAAATCAAATTTTTACAAACATTAATTGGATTTGTTTTGCAAATAACATAAGGGGACCATAGGACTAGCTTTAATCAGGTAACCATGCACAGATAATGCACCTTTAAGAAACATAGTTTTTACTCAAATCCAAAAATACTGAATTCAGCGATTTAACATTTAGACTTTGGGTGGGACAGACTGTGATGAACTAGGCCTTTAAGGCTAAAGATGACGCTGAGCATATTACTGTTTCAATGCCAAGTTAAACAGCATGAAACATCTCGAGGATACTTGATGGAAACAATTTTCTACCCCACCCATTTCTTTAGATCACTAGCTCACATCGTAATACCGGTCTATATGGCAACACTATTGGCAACATATCCAAATATATCAAGCAATACGTCCAAGAAAAAAAACATTACATGCAAGTCGTTTAATCTTCCAACTTAAAGATGTAACGTTAACATAAATATAAAGAAAGTTTGGCCTTGTATTACCCACTGAATGAGAACAACTATCTCCTTTAAAAATAGTAATTTTCAGATAAAATGTTTAAGTTTGTTAATCTCACATAGTAAAACCATACATCTTACACTCAGTCCCCTATATCTATGAGTTTATAAAACTTAAAATGAAGGGGCAGAATATATAGTAACCCAAACATTTTATACAGCAAAAACTGGCCGTGTAACATGTAAGGCAGCCCTATACGATTCCTGACTTACTTTTTATTTACAAATTTAAAAACAATACAATTTCTGTACTTTAAGATGAAAAGTACATAGTGTCATATATGATATAACTAAAACTATTTATAAGAAAAAAAAACAAGGAACATATACAACATCAAATGAAATACATGGGCTGAGAAAAACAGATCCTTTTTATAGCACTTGTCATCTTGTAAAAAACTAATATTGAGTAAAATACCGTATACCAGGGTTTCCACTGGACTTTATATTTTTTCTGCCACATGTACAGAGGGGAAAGTCTGGGAAACAAAAGTATGCTTAATTTGATTTTTTTTCGCCACTTGCAGAATTTTTTTCACCATTTGCTAAACTGGTGAATGGCAGTGGAAACCCTGATATACAAACATATCTTAATTTACATGCATCAATTTTAAGACATAGAAATCAAAATACTGAGTATAGAAGCACAAATTATGCTGTACAAAATTTGGTTTTAACAAATGGTCTTAAGACAATTTTGAAATTATAGTTAACATCTTTATGTCTGCGTTGGATTCATTTTCTAGTTAATAACTCATAGAAGATGAAACTCCCAAAAAGACTGACCATAAATTAAGTTAATTGTTAAAATAAGCCAAGTTCAGATGGTAAGATACAAGAATCAAGCCAAAGATTTTAATATCCTCATCCAGCATGATAGTTCTTACATTTCAAATATTTACATTATTGCAAAAAATACAGTCAACATAAGAAGACAAGAAAGCAGAATTAGGCGCTCTAAGCCCGCATGTTGTTCTCCATAATTACCAGTCCTTGAGAAAAATTTTTGCTGCCATGAAGCCAACTAATCACTTGTGACATCAGTTAATCTGTGTCTTAGGAAAAATCCAGGTTTTATAACTGAAGAAAATCTTAACAAAGATGAGTCCACTTTTTAATCCATAGAAATAAGGTCTGCACTGATGACTGTGTATATATAATCAAAACATAAAACATTGATGAAGTAATCCAGTCTCTTCGACAATAGGAACGGGAATAATTTTTTCAAATTATAATTTTTTCATTTTTTTTTTCATTTACATAAAACACAACAGTATATATATCATATATATCCATGTCTTCAAATATATATATATTTATATATGATATAACATGTGCCTAAAACAATCAGAAAGTCCGCGTTATAACCTTGTTACAATGTATACACATATACAAGATTTTCAACAAAATAATGTCTTGCAATATTCACTAATAGGAACATTAAACTATACAGTCTGTAATGTTGCGTATTAAAGGAGCACAAAGCCCTAGACCAGATCTTAATCACACAATTAACAATTTCACATATAACAACATTTATTCTATATGTAATATTTAACACACCGGGAAGATGACACGGGTCCCGGCAACCTGACCCCTTATTTCATAGGGACTCTGAGTATGAACTATTAAGCCTAATCCTCTTCGCTGAGATCAAAAAACCATCGCTGGATCCACTTTCGACACTGCTTTGATCATCTGTGTCGCTGGTTCCACTGCCATAACCAATGATGTCTATCTCATCTGAAAATACATAAATAATCAATAATAAAATGATCAAAGAAAATTATTTATTTAGTATTTAGTATTAACTGTGTTAATTATTAATGAAATATAATGATGTTTTAAAATAATTTATTCTTTAAAGAATGACCTTATAAGGTGACATTACACTAAATTTTCACACAAATACAATAAAGTGACGGTCAAATTTTTTACATCTTAGATACATATAATTTTGCCTTTTTATTGTTCTGCCACAAATTGAGAAAAGCTAGTATTCAGAACAAAAAAAAAAAACAAGAAATTTATAGCACACAGATACAAAAAAAATGGACAAGGTGCTCAACATGTGACTTCAGACCAATTTGAGGATATCAGGCTGAACCAGAGATGAAACAGTATTAATCAGGATGGAACCAAATATGCATAGAATAAAAAATACTCATGATCAAAAGGAAATTATTTTTCCCCTTGAAGTCAGTCAGATTAAGCCAAGCATAATGAATAATGCAACACTGCGTGTATGGACACATTAGTTATTCATGAATTTTAATTAGAATTACCTCCCCTTTATTGTGATGTCCATAGACAGGTGTGCTGATAACACACGTATCTTTACCTATAACCTAACAAAGCATTATCTTAGATAAATTGTCACATTAAAATTTATTACAAAGGTATTTATCCTATCATTAAAGGTTCATATATTCTTACAAAGTTGAAAAGATTTTGCAGAGAGCTGCAAGTATGTTATATACTGTGATAACACACATGTAAAAGTCAGATATAATTGTACATTGAGTATTTTGTACATGATTACAACACTGGAAATAAGTCACTCCACTATATATGCAACCTAAATAACCTACAATCAGTATAATTATAGCATGGAGTACAATAATATCATATGACACATGACCAATTTGCTGGCTGAATCATTTTCAAGTCCAATTCTAATACAGTAAATGCTTGAATTGACTGTGCCCTATATTTTGACAAGATAATTGTGACAAACAGTACATATAATTCTAAACTAGGGCATACAATTTTAGATACAAACAGCCATTTTACAACCAAATGATTGTAGTGTTGTTAAGACATTATATGTAATTCCATTATTATTTATTGTCAACATTTTGACAGATCTTTTCGATTGAAAATTTTAGCAACGTATTCATCTTGTCAAACTCAGCTCAAATTGGGTGAAATAACAATTACTTAAGCAATACCATCAACCATATAATCAACATACAAGTTCCTCCTTCAGTTGATGGATGATGTTCTACATAAGACTCTAATCAAGGTGGCAATCAAATCACACTATACATGTAAGTCCATTATTAATCATTAATTGAGGCAAAAATAGCATAGATTGGATCAATAAAATTGGGTAAAAACCCACAGGATTTTATCATTGACCTAAGCTAGAAGAAAACTACCCATGATATACTTTCATATGGTATATCACTACTATCAGGTTCTATCATACTCATAACAGGAGTCATGATTTTAGGTTAAATGATTGTAAACATTGATAATATAGATACTGACAGGAAAAACATGAAATCTTCACCAAATCTTAAAGTCACGAAGTTCAGTTATAATACGGAAGTTAATATATTCACACTGATCAAGCCTTCTTCTTTGGGCATTCTAACAGAACAAGGACATTATGTGTAAGAATGTCCTGATAAACAATCATCACGAAAAACCTTAACTAAGGTCTATTTATTTTGGAAAAAGGTTGGAAAATAGATATACCAGGAAGCAAGCATTGTTAAGTATTTCCTAAACCAGATCACAATGAAAATGTTTTTTCTCTATTCAAACCAAAGGAGAACCTATCAAATGCATGATAAAATACATTACGGAAGACAAATAAAGTGTGTGGATTGATCATTGACAGTATTATATACTAAGTATTGCGATCACAAAAATTTGTATCTTTAACATGGCATTGTTAAGTATGACGATGACCAATATTAACCATGTGTTCAAGTGCACTGAAAGATGATTCATAACCACACATTTGTGAGGAAAATAATCACAAACTTGAAACAAGTATCTTAGCAACATGACATCCACATGCAAGATTCATGTGCAGTAGGGTGGGGGGGGGAGGGGTCAAAATAATCTGGGAGACAATTAATCAAGAACTGGGCAACTTAAGAGTTTAATAATTTCTGGCAAGATTTAAAATTAGTGAGAAATGCATCAAAGGTGAGAAGTATATATGAAAAAGACAGTGATGATAAAATGATCACTTTATTTGTTATCAGACACCAGGACACAATCTCCCCAGTGTGAACAGTAATCAAACAATGGAAAGATAACAACACTATGGTACTAACGAACTGGACTGATATCGTAACAATCGTCAACATGTGTCAGGGTACCAAACACATTCCTTGTAGTTTTATCAGTAAAAGTGAAAAATCATGACATCAGCCTAACTGTGAGTTTGTACCATCCTTATTTTCTAGAACCAAAATCAAAACAGTGTTTGAAATTGCCATGCAGATGGCTCAAAATAGTAAAATCCATTTTAGCTTAGAAACTATGGAAACTTATAATGAAATATACTTTTATCTAAATACATGTAGGTACCAGTGGTTTCCAACTACATGCTCCATATAAATACATCAACATCTACATACAAATCCCACAGTTTTATCAAAGCTTTGATATAAAACAAGTACAGCAAACATCACCATTAAGTGGATGCAACAATTAGAAATCCATCCACAAATTATGTATAGTTCAATTGAACGCAATGGTCCATGAACATTTTACTAAGCATATTTTCCCTTTCTCTCACACGTTACCGATAAAAGTAAATTAAACAAAAGTTTTAACATAATGTAGGCAACTAAAATTTTTGTTTGTCTCGATTATAAACTTATCTGTCAGGCAGATCAATCATTGAGGTTCTGGGACATCAAATATCTACTTAACAGCTTAAACTCAAAAGATGGTCAATATAAACTTGGACAACACCTACTTAAATTTAAACTGGATTTTTATAAACCGCAGGATAGTATACAATAAAATCCTGGCTTGAACAACTGCCAGCTTTGTGTTTTGTGAGCTGGTGATATACATAATGTAGGTCAGGAGCATACAACTTTGCACGGAGCAAATATTCAAAACATATCTGATGTTTAACATTATTAATCAGAGTGCACGCCACTTAAGCATGTTTTCATCTCGTGTAAACAAGATCTTTTTAAAGGAAACAATTGACACATGCAGATAAACTATCAGTGTTATTTTTTCATATCTTGCACACAAACATGCAACTTGGGGGATATATTGTGCATCAATAAGTTTAAGCTCGGCAGTCATGCCTTGTAGAGCGTATTAATTGACATAGAAAGCAGAAAATATGCAGATACAGAAATACAGGATAATATTCATAAAATGCAATAGGATTTATTATTATTTAATCAGAAAATACCCCATTGAGAATAAAATACATTATGATTGATATTATAGCAGTGCAGAAAGTCATTAATATAAACAATGCCAATTGAACGGCAAAAAAGGTTAGAATCATTCAGGGTCAATCAACAAATTCTGATAAAATATACATTACTTAAAACTGTAAGTAAGGAATGCGAGGAATTTATTGCTCTGAACAAATTGACAGCCAGAAAAATGGCAACCAGCCCTGGAAACAATTTAGTGACCCCAGAGGCTATGTAAATTTTATTTCAGAGATCTCTTTGTTGCTATCACCAACATCTGGATAGTATCAAATAATTTGATATATATTCTAATGACAAATTTATCACAGTACTTAATGAAGATATTAATGTTCCAGTAATATTTGTACATGATCTTGATATTCATCCAGTAGCAATTAAGTAACAAGTTAGTATCTTATCATGGCCTCAGGCATCTAAAAGAGAGATAGCAGGTCTGTACTGCATCCACAGCAAGCCATATTTCACTTTCCTGTACTATACTCATAACCTATACTTTCAAATAAATATCAGCAAATCTAAGTTCCAGCCCTACCCAATAATACAGTGTTTACAATAACAAATACAATAAATAGGCATTCTAACAGCTGACTAACTGATAAACATAATCCCATGACTTGTTAATATTCATGGCAAACAACTCTTTCACTCGGCCCAGTTATAGACCAATCAGAAAACAGAATGTAAATGCCTTGACCAATCGGTAATCTGGACAATTAAAAGTACACCTAGTGATGACCTTCATAGTATGGTCAATATTGAAAAGCAACAGATCACAAACAACTTGAAAAATTTCAATGGTGAAATTCCGCAGGAAGATTACAACTGCCTTGAAGTTGATGTACAGAGTGTAAACAAGTACATCAGCTGATCCAACCAGAATAAACAAGTGTGAACAGAGTTGCTGCATTACAATGAATTATAGGACTAAGTGACTAGTTTCATAAGCTCAACACCGTTCAGGGGTTTAAAATGTATGGATTTCTGAAATACTAAATAATTTACAAAGGCAACACAAATTTGATGCAGAGAGGGTGAATTATTAAGCTATCAAACAGAAAGCCTACAATAAAGTTATCAGTAGATTCATGGTAATCAAACTGATCAGCATTTCCCACATAATGAACATGGTACACTGAAGTTAAATGCAAGATTCACAATGGTAACTCCATATCAAAGATCTTCTTCTACAAGAGTCTGAAAATACAGTTATTGGTGGTGCAAATTATATTTACAAGTAGTCTCCAAGCCGTGTATGCTAAAGGACAGTCAGAACAGTCATTTTTGTTTACAATAATCTTGTGAAGAGTAACATATATATATATGTACCTAATCTTTGACCACAAGAGAAAATCATGAAATATTCATGGTATGCCATGAAAACAGTGATAATAATCCTAAGTGAGAAGAGTACACATTTTCTGTTTAAACATTTTAAGATGGCATCAATGGTTAACACATTGGAAAGAGCAATTATCAAGTCCTTCCACGGAATCAAAGGCAAGCAGGAAATGTGCAAGGAAAATCAATGGTATGGCTGTGACATTATCTTAAAGCAAACATCGCATTGGAAAACGTTCATAAGTAGATGATATGGTAGCGGGCCATGAAATCCTTCAAAGGACATCATTCTCAGCCTGGTCAGTAAAAACTTACTCGATCAATATATTCTTAGTTAACATTGATTGACTATTGTTGAAGAGTAAAACTGTTTGATAATCTGAACCGACTTACTAAGAACCAGTAATTAGAATTGATTTTTGCCAAGAAAAAGCTGTTGATTGTCTTGGAGCAATAGGCATTCAGCAAACTAATACTTTTAGAAACAATTTAGGGACTAAAGTCATCATTGGCTAATCAGCTCAAACTTTAAATGGAAAAAATATTGCTCCAAAAAAAGAACAGAGAGGATTTAGGGAATCAACAATATATGCCGCGTAAATCATCATAGTAACACATGCTAAGAACATGCCTTACTTGCTGAATGCTACACAGCAATAACATGACACAAGTATGAGTGTATATGACATTAACGCAATAATTTTGGCACAATCGAGGACATTATATAACAAGTAATTATCAAATAATATTGCATGACTGTCATACATCCATTGAATAATGCATTTTGTTATTTTATTGTTATTAGCTGCATAAAGACATAAAGCTCTTGTATACTTTAATTGCTTTTGTATACTTGATTTAATTACATATAATTGATCCATTGCAGAATATAAACGTATGATATACATGACCAAATTAACGTCATACTGAAGTGCTGAAATAATCTAGCAGACAGGTTTTACATGTAATTACACAGGGCATTAATTACATCTGCTGAACATAGCGTTGTAATTAGATATGTTAAGTAGAAAAATGGTAGTGAATCAAATACAAAATCAGCATAAAATCCAGGTAGACATTGCTTAATTTGATCAACAGTCATTCATGTCCCTGCAGGGATTTCACATTATGCAGTCTGAACATGGTCTGTATCAATTATACTGTCCATTGGTCATTCATTCATCATAGTAAGTGACATGTGACCTCATCAATACAGGGGTTAAGGGTTATCTGAGCACCAAAAATTTGCCAAGTTAGTACATTCAGCTGTTATGACAGTTATACACTAACTTGTAAGTTGGGTTATCTCATATGTTGACAGGTCTAATCATGATGAACAAGCCAGGTAAAGTTTAACTATGAAACTCAGTCATACTGAAATATATCAATATTTAATATATTGGATGGATGGGAAGGTATGAAGATTCTGTGCTGTGTTTTAAGATCATTTTAAACCTGAATTCTGTGATTTCTTCAATACGAAGGTTAAATCTGAAAAAAGAAAAACTTCACAATTCATGCACTAACATAATTGGTGATGTTTTTACCAAGAAACAACAACAACTTGTTTGATAAATTGCACAATACAAAGCCGGAAGTCAGAAACAACATCTAACATGTATGAATTTGACAACATAACAACCAACAATTTTTTTCAAAGGGTGAGTAACACTTGATTAAGGTTCAAAGCTGTATATAATAACACACAAGCTTAAAATTACGACATCATTTCCCAATTATTTTCCCCAGTAGGAACCCTCCCTGTCTCATTATAGATATTGATCTTGACAGTTTCAATCAATATTTGCCTAACTACAGAACAGCCCCAATGTAAACCATGAAATCACCACCAACTTCCCCGGGTGATCAAGACCTATAGTATATCAAACTACAGCTGTTCTGATGTATAAAACATGATCCTTTTACATCAAGATGAGTTTTGATAGCTTGTTGCCATATAATCACCAATGAAGTAGGAAAAACTGATGATCAGTTACTATCAATTGCCTTCTGAACTAAGTGCGTACCCATAAATGCAGGCATCACACCACTAAATGGTTACAGTCAATTTGTTTCATTGACTGAAGTGATTATAAATATTGAATGTAGAACTTGTCAATCCTGGATAAATTCAAACTAATTCACTGTTAAACAAATAAAAATGAAATTGTTGGAACCAAAGCAGCTTGAAGTAATGATAGACGAGAGGGAAGATTGATAAATGATGAATTATTAATTCTCAGATTGAAAAATACTCAATTTGTCACTAATGACTATTTGAATTATTGAACAGTTTTGGATCATTATGAGCAAACATGGCATTATTTTCCTGATACTCTTCAGTGTAGAACATTAAAGTTTTGAATTCTGTAACAGCAAATACTTGATAATCATTCAATCACATTAAAGACAAATATTGGTTTGAATTGATATTATCTAAGCAGATGATACTCATTGTTGAGAATTTTAAGAATTTCTCACAGCTCTGAAAAACAACCACAAATCAACCTGCCAGGTTTTAATGGATATATAGAAGACATACACACAGCTAAATCCCTTACAATGCAATTAAAAAAAAACGCAATCTTGCTAAAAAATGAAACAATTGTACCGGTCGATATAATTTTGAAACAAGACGCTGGGATAAAAGTATGTACAGAGAGTGTTTAGTGTAACAAATACGTGTACAATTTCATATTATTGACTCTACAAACAATAGAGAGTTCAATTAAACAAAAATTATACACCTTTTATGTTTCAAACCTGTTCAAACGAACCCATTTCACAATACGTTAACTGAAACCACAACCATTTTAACTTTATGCACCTGAAAGAATGTGTTACACTTTCAAGCTTTCGTCATAATTTTCCCAGGTAGGATATAAATTTACAAAGGGCCAATGAATGGCCTGTGAGAATGCAGGGGCCATAAATTTGATTATCCCAAACCTTATCATACTGTTTCGGTATAAGATAAATTAACTTCAAGAATGAATGTTTTCAAGAAAAAAGGAAAATATTTACAAGCACTTGAATACAACAATGAAACTATAATTTTTGATAATAAGGGGTAAAAAAAATTAGGTTTGTTTCCTGTTATCCGCCCGACCTATCCTCTACATGCTGACTCAAAAGTTTTTACGGCATCCAAATCTTAGTGCTATATAGCAAAATCCCTACCTACCGACCCATATTTTTTTGGGCATGTAACCGGTAACAAACCTTTTTTTTTTGTTTAGGCCTAAAGTGAATACCTGCTCTTAAAAGTTTTGTTATGATAGATAATATTTACAGTCATTTTATTTATATATATTTGGTAAATCACTTCTACCTTCAGACATTTTATCAGATTTACTTTGCTTATAGGCAATTTTTTCATTATTTTTTTCTGTTTCATCTCAAAGGAAGATTTTGTAGATTTGGTAATCAGATACAAGAAGTTAAACATTAGATTTAAAGATATGAAAAAATATCTTCAGGCATTTTAACTCAATTAAAATACAAAAGAATAAATCAATACATAATGAATGACACAGACTAATTTAAATATCGTAAGACAATTAACGTATATTGATACGATAAACTTCAAGCATTAATAGGATCTGGACATGAGAATTAGTCATCAATCATTTTGTTTCAATATAGATTGACATTTCAGTAACGCACACAGATAACCTAATTTTGTTATTGTAAGGGAAGAACAAGGTACATTTGTCACATTAAATAAGAACAGCATGTTAAAGTCAAGGGACTAGATAAAAAGCATATGTTTTCTTAAACAATGGGTACATAAATTAATTAGATACATGTATTTGTGATTAAGTACATGTATAACATACATGTATCTACCTCGATGGAAAAAGTGGTTTGATTCAGTATATGGTAACAAACAGAAAAAGTGGAATTTATTCATATGATGACAATACAACAGAATGTTTTCAGTTAAAAATGACTGATTGTGGAGGGTTACTGGAAAAAATTCAGGTAGCTACATGAAAGCAATTCAACAAACTAGTTTAGGCCTATACAAGAACCTGCATTTAGCAGATAAAATAAGATCAAAACTTCCTACATATTCACAGTCAGTGATCGGGAAATGCATGCACCATGCGCCATAGTCACATTAAAATTTAAAATGTCACATCGTCTTTTACAACTGATGCACCCTGTGTCACATTTTCATGTTTTTGATCCTTTTGTGTATGACATGAAGTGAGTACGATGTAAATACTGCTGCTCTGCGTCATCTGATGCTAAATCCAATTCTTTCTGTTTGCAAAAGCAAGCACCTAATGATAGACGCTCTGTGTCATCTGACGCTTTACACTAGCTTTTTCTTTACGCAACAAGGGGCAAGCAGATAGACATTTATAGATAGTTGTGAAAACCGTCTTAATTGCTACTCAGTTATTGCCAATATGAAAATATCGCATTAGTTTTCAAAATGTCACACTGATTTTGCGATGGAAAGGGCCATTGTCCCATTGAGAAAATTTCTTTCCTGATCACTGCACAGTAACTCAACAATGTGAAGTATCTGTCCTGAGTTTCAAACGCCATGAAATATGGAAGTTGTACTAGATCAGAGAACAAACCAGTTGATGGACCTATCCAACATAATCTTTGATTCATGCCAAAAACACAGGCTCATCTATTGATGTGCAGCTACACCAGCCGAATAAATGTTAATCACCTTTGAGATTACTACTGCATGTAATCAGGTAACATTAAATAAAAACTAATGTGTGATTAATTATTAATAATAGAAAACCTATATATAAGATAATATGGAAATAAAGCAATATTCTCTATAGATTGGAGCTGCCAGTTATTAAAAATCAATATGTATACAACATGCATGGATAGAAGCCATGTGGTTATTATAACACTGACTTGATGAGGGACTATAAAATATTGACCTCCTATACAACAATGTATTATCAATCCATAATTGTGCAAGCAGGCTTATATTATTAAAGATAACAGGTGTTTAATAGAACTACTACTGATGGAAAACAACAATAAAGTAGTGCATATAAATATTAATTCAGAATGTTTATCTAATACTAAGTAATCCTGACTGCATACTTCAATGTTCCAAGAATCAAGCGTGAGGAGTGGTCATCGCTCCAAGCAAGTTAAACAAAATACATCATACAGGAACCAGCTCCATGTCTGGTACCAAAATTGTTTAGCTAGAATTTCATCACCACATTCACTTCATACTGGTTTTAAAACTGCATACAAGGGATTCTGATAAACGAAGGAAATAAAGAAAGATCAGAAACAGACTAAGTAAATCAGTTTAAATGATTCTGGAATGAAAACATCAAGCAGGTAACAGCTGTTGGATTTGAAGTAAGAACCCTGCATGTGTAGACTGGTCACCGAAATGAATAAACCTGTGATAGGTACGACATCAAATTCTCTGCCCCATTTAGAGCACAATCTCAACACAACAACAACAACAGAATCAAACAATCCATATATCTGTAGGCTTTGAAATCTACAAGTTACTCATTGAGAACCACTGACTACAGCTGGCGCCAAATTAATCATCAAAGAGAACTATCATAAGCCTTGATTTAAGAGAAATTTGAATGGTGCTTCATAAAACATTATGTAAAGAAAATTGAAGACAGCATGAAATACTAAAAACTAGAAATAGACCATTTTATGCTATAGCGAAAATGTGAAATATTTCATTAGTATCTTGTGGCCATTCTATAACACTAAATCTGGAATGCATATAAACAACTGTGAACTCACTTTAATATCTCTAATACTAAAGTGTATTTATGTCAGGTGAATGTAGCCCTGCAATAAATTTGGATATACAACAAATCCATTAACCTGGATTATAGTCTGTTCTAACTATATATCTTATTACAGTCTGTTCTAAATTATATGCAGGGTGGCAGATTTCACTAAACTACTTTGATGTATAAACTTTGATGAAAGCAGAGCCTTAACCAAGCTTGAAATTAAAACAAGGTATGTGAAGGTAAACGAAGTTGTAAAGAGCATGTACAGCAGTATTTGAAGTGTGCAAATATACACAAAAACAATGATGGTTTAACAGTTTATTTATAACTATACAATGACATGCAGTATGCTGTAGCGGTACAGACCAATACATTAACCCAGAACCATACATCTGCTACATAAGTATGCAGTAAATATGTATTACTTCTGTGGTCTGAGTAGAACAAAATGCAGGCCATTATTCAGTAATAACAATTAGTGTTACCATGCTAATTATCTTACAAATGATGCTTTTATGGATCAAACATGCAAGTCATAACAAACAGTCACCATACACTTATAATGCAGTAAGACGAACATAGTGGTAACTATCTGTCAGATAATGAACACGAGGATGGGGTAAGCTTTAGCACTGTTAGACAATTAACAACATCCAAATTAATCATATTAAAATGTGGATTTATTATCGTATCATACATATATGTTAAGTTTGTCTATTAATACTAGCGGAGGGCTGCACTTCCCCAATTAAAGCAATCAGAGCCAATTGAATCTAAATCATATACTGAAATACAATAATAAGATGGAGGATAAACAGGCTGAGCCTTAAATAATGGCCAATTGATTACCTAATATTAGGCAGTTTGACACGGATATAAAGGTCACAAGTTTTTATGAAACCCATAAAACTTACATTTTAAAGCCAGCTTGTAAATACCTGACAACACTATTGACTTTTAAAAGACAAGGAGTTTTTAATTACAATATCTTCAGGGCAAAGTCATTGAAGTAAAAGACATTTACGCAATTATGAAATCATTTTAGCAATACCATGGTAAATCCTAAACAATAGAGACCTGAAATCTGAGAAGAGTAGCAACGTTCCATACAATGAAAAAAATTACCATAGATCAAAAAAAAAACTAAGGGGAAGGTCACATGAGAGCGAAAATATGGCCTCTCTTTCAAATACATAAATTATAATTCTATAGCGTGCTAATACGTTTCAAGTTAAATTCTTCGCTTTATACTAAAAAATTACTATCCATCCTTATGCCTTACAGCTCAAACATTGATCAAGTAAAATATAAATACTTATTAGTACATGCTCTTTTTCATGCCTACAGAAAGATATAAATTGACATATTTTTAACGTACATTATGTTTGATGGGGATTTTTAAGACATAAGATAACTTCACTAGTGACACACTAATAGGCAGTGAATATGTAGGACTAAGCAATGCACATGTATATACATGATATGTCGATCAACAGCTATAACTGTAGCTGATATCATCAGTCTTATATCTACAAGCTTACATCAGCAAAGATAGCATACAGTCAAGGACTCTCCAACTGGCAAGTGTGCAACTGTAACAAATTCATGATAGTGCAGCAAGTTATATCAATGTTTTGTAAGTTTACATGTATCACATTACATATTTGTAGCTTATCAGTGCCTATAATTGACAAGCCAATATCATGTTAAGTGGATAAAAAACTTGGTTTAAATAACAGACCAGCTCATTTCAGTGTATTAACAACACAATCATCTGGGTATTAAGTATGCTATGTAAAACATACAGCAAGTAATCTGTTACAAAAATAACAATTACCATGTTTAAGACAACACATTTTTTATAAACCACTGCACTCCAATGTGTCCTCATATGTTATTTATAGGCTGGTATGATATAATACCTCTTAAAAGTTGTTTTAATCAATTATCAACTTGTTCAAATCCAATCAAAAGGAGGTCAAGCTAGTGAAAACATTCTCTTAAAAAAATAGGTCTGTTATCTAGGTCTATATCTCTCCTCCTAAGTCAAGTTCAAGTTTATACAATATGTCTATTCAGCTGTCACTAATCTGCTACAAACATGGAACCATACATTGAATCACTGATTTGATAGCAAGAGTATGAAAGTGTAACAACTTAGGACCAAATACTTCAAAATAAAATTTGCAAGAAAAAATAACACCTGCGTTTAACCTGCAATTTCTTCCAGTTCAACGAAGAAAACAAACTAGAAGTAAATATGAATTTACATTAAAATACTGCCGGCACATAAGTCACATCATTCAATCAAATGTGATGTACACAAATTTAGTTAGTTCGGTTGAGTAACCAACCAAGGTAACCATACCGAACTTGACCACAAGTTTGACATATATGGTTTTATTGCAAAGGTAATACCCTATGGACATACTTTGATTTCCAATTTTATGACGTAGTTAAAGCCATTAACTCAAAATATTACGAGTCAGCAATTTTCGAATATCATCGCAAAGAATCAGCGACAGTGTAAATATTGAGAACAAACTGTTACGCTAGTTTTGAAAGCAGCATAATTTTAGAGCGTATTTGTACGTTCACAATGAAAAAGCTGGAATGGAGAAAAACAATATCCAAGCAAAGAATATCAATCGAAGCCGCAATAATAATGTCAATAAAGTTCAGCGAAGGCTTTTTTTATCAGACTTAACCATTTCATTAATGGGATCTTCAGTTGTGTTTATCAATATTCAGCTTTATTTCTAGCCTAGATACAGTCTTCGAGAGATTCTATATATAAAACACTAGCGAACAGTTGCCAATATTATAATGTTACCTGCCTTACATCACAAATAGATAGGAAACCTTTAATGCGGGATGCAAATGTTTGCTTGACACAGAAAAACAGGTTTGCTTAAGTCTTGGAATGATTTCAATAAAAACAGTGCGGAATGAAGTTCAAGAACTGTAAGTAACAGGTAAGTACAGGTAGGCGGAATGAAGACTATATATATATATATGTATCTAACTGAGTAGTTAGGCATGCATGTCCAGACAAGGTATTAGTTCCAAGCTGATAAACTCCACATGAAACTCACCGCAAGAATTTCTATTCAATCATATCAATAGATAATCTAATTATTCATGCAGAAATAACTTAACCAGAAACAACCACTGCACAGGTTTTGAAGTGCAACCAAAATTGTTGATTTTGAACACAAACAATGAAGAGAACTGTAGTGTATGCTCTTGTGTCAACAAAATAAAGTGACCTTGAATTAGATAATGCATGCTTCAGAACATACGCCTATATTGCATCCCGATCATGTTGTACAAAGCTTTGAGGAAAATTTCTCAATATCTAATGGCGTACCAAAGATTTAAAAAGATTGCATCAAAGTAAGTGAACCATTTGAAGATAAACAGCAGAATAGACAAACGATTAACCACCTGTTAAAGGCAGATATTGACTGAAATCACAATATACCTGCATACGATGAGAGAAAATCTGCAAAGCTTAATGGTTTAGACAAGAATAACAACTGCATAACAACTTTTTTACAAATTGACGGTTGATGGTTTTCATTGAAATCATCCTTTCAAGACAGGCCATAGAAGGCAGGGGCGGTGGGGGGGGGGGCATAGAATATCACCAGAAACAGTGTTAAATTTATATCAGAGAAAAGTGTAGATAGGTGATTTATAATATTGTAAAAGAAAAGGAGAATGTGACTGAGATTTTGAGGAATCATCTTGCCTGATCAGTGCAAACAAAAATAAAAAGTCTTCCCTCCATGAAAAATTCAGCCTAAGGAACACTTCGTTTAAAGACTGACAAAATTTTGTCAGATTCACACATTTCGAAATTGCTAAGGTTACCTGTTTCTGAGGTGGAGGAGGTAGTTGAATTAGTTGACGTGCTGCATTCACTAATACTTCTTTCTTGTCGCACTCGATATTGTCCTTCCATAAGTTGATCTAATCTTCTCTGTAAAAATCTCTGTTCCCGACGTAATTGTTCCCGTACTGTTGCGGTCTTCCTATCTTTATCTTCCAATGTCTGCGAATACATAAAAAATACAATAACTGCATTGATAATCAAACTTGAATCAAGTACAAAAACCATGTTACATTTTAGAAGCATGTCCTTAATGCAACATATTTGTAAGTTAAGTGGGTACAATTTGGCGATATAATGCAGGGCAGCAGATTACAATACATAAATAGGCAAATATTTACAATCACACAGAACACTATAAAATCACAGTCTTCAAAATCAAAGAAGATACCCACAAAAACCTTCCTACTAATACATATATCAACACTACAAAAATCTAACTGATGCTCAATGTAGCATGTTTTAAAAACATAAAGCAATGTTTGCAGCCTCAACAAAAAGAAGCAAGAAATACCAAACATCGCAGTTCTGTGCAGAGGAAATCAATCGGTTACTGCCTCTGTAGCAGTAATTAAATATGCAAAACAAAATGACAAGTTCCAGGAAGAAAGTATCAATACATGTCAGTCCTACAGAAACATTACCACCATTACCACCAACAATAACAACAACAATATCATCGATATCATCAATATCAGTCACAATGAACTAACCCACAACATCTGTACAGCTCAGTAAGTTTGCATCAATCAAATCATAAGTTATTCATATTATGGCCAGAAATTTTTACATAATGCACACATTCTGATACTATCAAAATCACTGAATTCAATTTTAATTGGTCCAGAGTCTAAATCCTGTGTGGAGCTTATTTCTATCTATGATAGGGAAATGTTTGATCATACACAGCCGAATGTCAATGTTGTACCACAATTAACCATTGTATTTATCAGTGAAACATTAATCAAGCATGTATAATAGTCTCTTGTTGTATGGTCAATTTACCACTCAACAACAAACATGTGTAATAACAAGTGTTTGTGTGTGTTCTTAACCAGTAATTTTGTTATTTATTTTCTCTGTGACAAGTTGGACTCTCTATGACCTACCAACACCACAAAGCATTAATGCGGATATTCTATCTCATACAAATTATCTAATTCTTTAAACTGATTACAAGATAAAGTCTGGAAGGTTTACCGAATGGATACAAAAGTAGTCACACCTTTCACACTTTCTATTTGATAACATTACAAAGTATATCTAGAAAATGACTAACAAAGCTTTCAAAAGTCATTTATCATTATTTGAGTATTTAATTGATGATAACTTCACAGATTGACACTTGTATCATACTAAATTTATCATGTCACATGAGAAATATAGGAATTAGAAGGCCAATTAATCAACTCATAGGACTATGTGACTAAACAATGATGAAGCTAATTCTAAAACTTCCTGAAATAAAAGATGTAAGTTTAATCATTAGTCCCTGATCAATGGAGGTGCAATGTAAGTTTATGAGCATTTTTCATCAAGGCATAGATGATTTAAGAATAATTTAAGTTCTTAAACAAGCATTTCAATGCTTAACTGAAGTCTAGCACAGTAGGAACATTCTATATAAGGTAGATTCAGAATAGCTACATTGAATCTTCAGAAGAAAAATATACAATAAGTAACAATAAAGAAAGTCCCGGCATTCTTGAATACAGACACACAGTCACATGGTACTGTCACCAACAGCGATATTTGACACAACAGCGAAGAAATATTTAGTGCATAGCCCAAGGACTTTTCTATCGAACCTCCAGTAATCAATTCCACCTGGTTTCTGTACAAAGACTGGTAACAAAAAATCTGGTTACTGCATTGAGTAGAATTTCAATCCTTGTATTCTTTTCATTTACAATAGCTATAAAGTCCGAGATACCAGCTGATGAACTGCATAAAGTAATACTGCACTAAGAAATCAATCCTATCCTTTTGAACATAATCTACCATGTAATACAAACACATAAAGATTGATTAACTCCTAAGTAATCTGAGCAATTACACTTAATCTTTTCAGATTATATAATCTGTCATTAATGCCATGGCAAAACATTAATGCTTATAAAAACATAGAGAGTTTCACTAACTGAATTATGTAATGTGTTTGAGAAAATATCTGCAGATGAAATATTACTTCATGCAATCAGTTGTTAAGTATGTGTTCCATAAATATAATAGTTGGAAAATACAATATCTACATTTAATCCTTATAAAAACTCGAGTATCAAGTTCTAACATGCTGTTAGTGGAAAGCTGTGCCAAAGATACAAGTATTTATATTTTATTTTACTATGAAGCTTGAATTTTGAAAATAAAAAATACATGTACTATCATAAAAACATTCATAGTAAGGATTTTCCATTGAATGTAAATGATGTCAGATGTTACATTTTTATGACAAAATAGTTGCACATTTCATTTACAATAAAAATAGCAACTTTACCCCCTTGTTAGTAGTGACAACAAAATATGTTGGTGACGTAGCTTTATATCCAGTACAAAAAGAATAATTTCAAGAAAAAGAGAGATATTTTTATAAAAAGCACTGGTTTCAGACCACCTGAACAGATTGTGTTAACAAATAAACTTAATTGGCAATCAATGTCAGAATTTATTACATCGTATAGGACAAGTCTGACACAGTATGATAATTGTTACTTCTCAGTTGGTTATAAACTATTCAGTCAATCCAGACCAGTGCGAGCCAGACATATTTTTTGTAAAGTGAAAGGTCAACTTGTCAGAACACTTTTTTACAATTGTCCCTTTAACAACAGTATAATATAAACCTTGTACTTATTATGTAGCACTTTCGTTCAATAACATATTATATGGCATGTGGTCAGTGGTCAGTCCAGAGTTAATGAAAAGGTGACCAATTTTTTCACACATATTCGTTAACTGACAAGCAAACAAATTTCTGCCCAATTATCACACAGTAAAAAGACAAGTAAATTTAAGAGTAGTAGCTCATATAGCTATGGATTAAATGTCAACAATTCATTGACCCCAAATCAAATTTAAAGTCAACTGAATTTTCCACAATACATTTTTTAGCTAGTAAGAAAATACAATTGAAGGTAATATTGATTTAGTGTAAGCGTACACATAAAATTTTACACCCAATGGATAATAATAATGAAATGTGAAAGAAAATAGCAGGAGGTGTGAAATCAACCCTAGAAATACACAATAACCTGATAGAAGGTAAATTTTAATAGCGTAGGACTAAGCAAACTTGAACACATTTACTCTTAAAACTATAGTTAACAAGTAAACCACGTTTCTATGTACATGTCCTGAAATTTCTGGATTTCTGAAATGAGTCATTTATTCAGAACTTTCATAAGCATTATTATCGGATGTTACAATAGAAACTGAAAATTTCACGGAAATATGGTTGGATGTAATCAACATTCATCAACATTTATTGACATCCTGCACTTGAGAAATCGTACATGCATGAATTTTAAAAGCATGTAAAATGTAACACATGTACAATAGAATTTGTTTGTTTGTTTCACTGGGTTTAACACCGTTTTTCAACAATTTTTCAGTTATATACAGCGACCGGCTCACCTAACCAGTTTTCCTGGACTATATACCAACCAGTACTAACTTACCCTTCCACAAGCAGCCGGCAACTTCTCCACACGTGGAGGAAAATCAACATTTTTGTAAAATTTTCATGGAAGGGTATGACCTGCTGCGGCCTGGATTCGAACCAGGATCTCCCTGTTTCAAGTCCAGCGCACTAACCACTGAACCACGGCTGCAGCTCCTGTACAATAGTAAAGTAAAAAGTTATACGACTAAATATACACATTAATAACCTCCACATTCTACTAAAAAGTGGAAGTTTATCTTGCTGAGAAAATGACACTGCAAATTTATTAACTATAGTCAATAGCCAGGTAGGTCTACTAACTCTTAGATAATAAAATATGTATGGCTACAGTACATGTTTAAATGATTTATACATAATGGAACACACACAATCAATGACTTGCTCATATATATCACATGAAATGTAAAATACTGCTGACTCAAACCCACAAACATTTTCCGAATATTTTCGTTTCAGTTTCAATACTATTGTACTGATTGAGTAACACAACCCCTTTATCTTCAGTGAACACAGATAACTACGATAAGTTGAAACAGTATATATGCAAGGGAAATGTATAGGTCTCTGAAATCATATGTTTGTCAAAAGAATTCAGTAAAAAATCACCAGACAGCACCGACCAATCAATTCAGTACAAGTCAGAGTGTCCTTTACGTTTCAATGAATAAAGTTAACTATCCAAAACAAATATAACAATCAAGTATAATAAAAACGACAAGTGAACTTGTTCATGGCCATTGATTACTTTAAAATAACTTTGAGCATAGTACATAAAAAGTTGAATAGTCATAAATTCATGTTTCAACAAATTCACAGTATTTAATGTAAAAGAAAGTTGAACAAAGAAACAGATTTCATCACACTGTAACTGGGCATTCATGTACACAAGTCCCCCACTTTCATTGGCGTACAGTCCTTTTCTCATTTTCTGTCAGATTTTTATCTCATCCAAAACACACAAAAGCAATACAGAAAAAGCAAGTTTTTTCCATACTTACGAAAGTATAATATATTAATCTAAATTGCCAGAAATACGTCAAAACATACTAGAAATCAATTTTCTCACGCCAACCATCAATTAAGGAAGATGCCACCCCATTTCAACTGATACACTTCACTGCAGCCTAACTTATGTTTTTGTCTAATTGCCAAAATTACTGTGTTCAACATCAAACACTTCATTATTTAAATAATAAAATGTGAGAGCTTCTCGTGCTTATATGATGTTTAAGTTAACAGGAGTGAACAAAATGCCAGATAAAAAATTTGAAGAGAAACTTTATGTCTGAAAGGAAATTGTAAATATATACAGTACATCATTAAAGTAAAGTACTGTATGGAGTGCTGAGTGTAGTGTATGTATTAAAGTAGATCAATTTAAAAATATTATAGGTAATTGTGAGCAAGATTCAAATGAAAGATTTCAACTTCATTCAGTTGATGAAAACATTATTTTCAATTTTCTGAGTGATCAAATTACACAAATTTTAGAAACTTCACAATGAAAAATCCTGCGATTTAAAAAAATGGAGTAGCTTTAGTGTGGTCAACATTTACCAATACTAACCAACTTGAAAGCTAAAAATGTAATCATAAATTATGTGGTACATATCACTAGGGACATGGTGTTAGTAAAAACATGGAGGGCAAAGGTTCAAATTAAGCTGCATATGAAATATATCTTAAATCTCTAAGATTAAAGAAAAGTGCCCAGCAAACAGAAATGATGAAAACACACACACACACAAAGCAAACAGCTCAGAGACTTCTGTATTCCCCTTAAGATACCAGTACACTGTATTTCAGATCTCACCAGCTAGTACTGATTAGGATAATTTTCACTTGAAAGCCATATCAAGTTTAATATGTACATCACAAAGCCTAAAATAAATCAAGGATTTTAACTTGCCAGGCCAGAAACCTTTCAAACCAGCATTCTGTACTGATTACAGCTGATAACGGCTGCAGAACATTTCCACGTTACAACAAAATCATTTCGAGGATATTATCAGCATTTTCTGAGAAAATATAAACAGGTGCCTCTGGCTATGAATGGAAGTATAGCTACATGTAAGATAGTTATATGAATCAAGTCATATGGAGTAACCTAAAAATTATGTAGTAATGGTAAACATTCTTTGTTGATTGACCAATCAAATCTGTACACAATGTTTCAGAATTCCCTTAGTTACATACAGGGTTTAATCACCACCTTCCCAATTTTTTTCTGTAAGGTTATTATACACCTGCTTAAATTAATAGGCCAAATATTATAGGAAGACAGTTGCTATCATGTTGAACAGGCTAACATTCAAAAGGTTATCAACTATCAATGTACTTAAAAATAAAGATATCTGGTGTCACCACTAAAAAATGCTCAAACCTCACCACGATCCCAAATAAGGACATGTTTTTTTTCTTAGAAGTGCTCTTCATACCATACTTAATAACCTAGCCCACCTATATCAATCGACTTATATCAGTCTCTATTTATAGACAACATTTTATCCAAGTATTATCATAATTTCATCAGATGTTTTTAAAGCGCAGACATAATAAACACTGAAGAGCCACTACAAACACTTCAAGGTAAGAAACATTAAATATTTTCTATTCAAGTATGCAGACCATATAGCAATCTAAAATGGATAATGACGCAACATTTAAATGATTAATACACATATTATAAAAATTTACATATCATATGACCTGGGAAACCAGTTTCTATTTATAGTAACCTATCTCAGCAAATACTAGTTAACATGATAGGTCAATAACTTCATATGTAAATCTTAGGAGTAAACTAAATTTCGCCGATGTAAGCATAGACATAGCCAGCCAATATATACACAGGTCCATCAAGATTAACAATGCATACCATCAAAAGTTCCATAGAGGATTAATAATCAGCAGAAATCAACCACCAGACATCACATCACAGATAAATTCATCAAGGGCCTCACATAAAAAACCACAAACTTACGCTCCCCCTCCACTATTTGTACAACTGAACTACTAACAGACCACATTAAACAACATTAATGTAAGACTTTGATCAACAAATGCGTGAAACAGAACGTATGATGCAATGGTTAATCACGCGAGATAGCATGTTATAAACAACGAACATGTATGACACCACAAAATACACATCAGCTGATCAACAAGATGGAAATGAATGGTATAAATCTAAAAATCCATCATCATGTTTATTCTAAAAGATATACACGTGTCTCTAAATTTTAGAGTTAAAAGTGAGATAAGGTCAATCAAGAACAACTTGTTGCATACAAGGCAAATCACAAAAAAAGCTATGTATATTAGTTATAACAAATCTGTACAGCTTTGTTAAGCAATATAAAATACTATTCATTGAGAATAAAACTAATCATGGCCAGACATTCCTTAACAGAGTCATGAACCGCATACTTCAGTGGGAATTAAATTGACATATCACAAGTTCAATCAGTAACATACAGTGGGCCGGGGGTTATAAAGAAATCCTTCAGTCAAAACCCACCTTAATAAAGCTTTTAGCTTTCATAAGAAGACCTAATGTTGTATGTCTGGATGAGTCTGGTCCCAATGGCACTATGTCTTTTAATTTCTCTAAGCAGTATCTTAAATTGGCTCTTCTGCAAATATAAAAAAAATAAACTAGCGTAATAAATTGATAAAAAAATCTTTTAAGTTTGAATAACATTATTCTGGTTTCAATAGAAAGCTCTTGATTCAAAGTTAGTCAATAAGATTAACATAACAAGACATAAACATGAAGATTTTCAGACCAAAACAAACTAACATAAAATTTGATAGCAATAATAGCTATTCAACTAACTCTAAGATAGGAACAATGCGGGAGGTAACCTTTAGTTTTTCATTATGATATAATTGTTACAATAAACAAGTGCATTGCATTGCATTTCAATCAAGAAAAAGAATACATTGCTTTAATGCAGACTAATTTCACAGATACACTCGTGATTGCCTTGCTTTGTAAAACCGTACAACTTTACTCATGATATGTCAAATCCAATAAACAAGTCACGCCCACCTGTCACCGGTACAAGGTCAGTCATGTGACTATTTTCAGCTACCAGGACAACAAAGTTTATCATGAGAAAAAAGGAGAAAAATAAACCAGTAACTCACCTATTCTTTTCTAATTCGTTGTGTGTAGACCTACAAGATGAATAATTCAACAGTTAATACAGCTAATATATATTATCTGAACCGTTCACGTAATGAACACAACCATCCTGTACAATACACAAGTGACCTACATTTCACGATATCGCATTAATTTAACTAACTCACGAAATGCATGATGCAAAATAATGAAAATAAAAGATAATTTGTTTTTTTATTGGTGACTGGCTTCATATTATGTTCAAATGCATTATCAAATAACTTGGCTGAACGGAAAATGCCGTGTTGTTTACATTTTTGTTTGATTGGCCGCCATTTGCAATTTATCCGCCATTACCAACGGCATGATTTTCATGCCGTTACCACGTGTGTATTTCATGACACAAACGCTGCGCAAGGGAAATTAAAATTTAGCACCTCAAGTAACGGTTATTTAGTGTTACAGGGAACATGGGAACCCCAGAATCATTTATGATCACTGGCCACCTGTCAAGCACCCGCCAACGTAGAACAAAGGTCCGCGCATGACAACGTTCGCGCATCATAACGACTGACCCAACTCACAAAAAGGCAATAAATACGATACTTAAATATGTAAAATGTAGCATGTTCTTCGTTAGACTTTTACAACGTAGAATTGTGAAGTGAATAAAAGACAATGCTAAAGAAAGTGAAAATCTAAACAAAAAAAAAAAACATCTGCAAAGTTCGTCTGCTACAGATCTTAGAAAGAAATCTGCATAAAACGCAAACATCAAATTCTTAAAATATGAATAATACATGCGCAACAACATAAATATTGAAATGACAAAACAAGTTCGTGTAAAGAAACTTCAACGATTGCAGACCGATTTGCTGAATTTGCAGTTTGACAGCTCAGGGCAAAAATGGCGGCCAAACAGTCATTATCCGCCCGAATAATTTTTTTTTCTACAGAAGTATTTCTACTTAGCTAACATAATCCATCCGGGCACATTTTATGAGTTAACCTTTAAAATATCCGTTCCGAATATTAATTCCAACAATTTGAGATTAAAATTCCTGGGAATACGTCCGAACTGACAAAGAATATCCATGTCCATATTCCTACCTATTTCCCTGAGATTTCTTTGATTTAGACCTCTTCTTAGTATTAAAATCGTCTGGCATTGGAAGAGAAGATGCATATCCATGTTCAGCTTCTGAAATTTTAAAAGAAATTCACGCTTTATTACATCCTGACTCAAGTATTCTTAGTGAGCCACGTCGGCAGTGTCCAAAATTTCAACAAAATTCACAACAAATTCCAAATAAATACTCCATTCCTCACCTCTTTCCCTTCTATCCAAGTATTCAGCGGCTTGGATAAGTTGTTGAATATTAAACATGGTTATTAAAACGAGATCGCACCAGAAAATTGCAATTTTTTTAAGTTTCAAGGCAACCTTTTCATTCGACTGTCGATTGTGTTTTGACAGAAGATTTGTTTCAGTGTGTGTTAGGTTTGTTTACCTTGTATGCAGATATCGGCTATGTAACGATGCTTTTCATTGGACGTGCGCCTGAAATACTTCTTTCTGATTGGTTAATGATAGTATGCGAACGGTGTGTCTATCTTCGATACAAGACGTATTCGTGTCACATGATCTCGCACACTCCTCCCAATATTGCATTTGTAAACAAGATCAGCTGTGGTGCACTAACGGGGCCAAATCTATTTTTAGCTGACGGATTCTTTTCAATAAATCCTTGACATTTGCTCTTAAATAATTTTGACAGATAAAAGTATTCGGGTGTTCGGTATTATAGGGAAAAAATTGATGTATGCATACACTGTTAGTGTAAATTTAAATCCTTTCAGTCATTAACTCAACCTGCATTTTTATTAGTTTTCTACACTGTCCTTTTTTGTCACTTCTGTTTTCTTGCACATGCATTTCTGCACGACATGGGCAGGTAATTGATGACTCATTGTTTGCGGCACCGTTTTGTTGTTTTCCATGACCAATGAGGTTATTTTCAACTGTTAAAATCATTTACAAGTAGGTCGCATTGACCGAATTACTGTCAGAGGCAGTCAAGGGGAACTGTTGTATACTGGAGAGAGCGTTGACCTATATCGTTTCAACTCATCATTCAATTTCGTGTTTCTGGTGAACTAGACTCATACTGATTCTCTGGTTGAGCTTCCAATATCATTTTAATGTTAAAAACAAGTTGACGCTACTCTAAAAACAATGCAATCCATTTAAAATATTATTTATATGCTGAATTATGTTATTTCCGTGTTGAAGAATTAAAATCGTAATTAATAAGAATATCAAATATTGCGTCCACAGATTATTGCTATAATACGGATTTTCACATGACACACGTGACTTGCCTGCGTAAACAGATGGTCTGCACATAAGCGTTTTAAATGTAAACAAAACTGAACTTCAAAATCATCGTTGAAGTTTTAACCATCATTATGTGGTGATAAATTGCTTTACAAAAAAAGTTTTTTACTAAGACCTCGGGATAGTTAGACATGATCAGTTGACCACTGTAGGCCTGAAGGTGTCCAGTCCTGTTGTGTTCCACTGTCAAAACTTATGAAGCAGTAGCGGTGAGAGGTAGTTTATTTTTCATTTTTTAAGACCAGCTGACTGATTATTTTTGCGAAAATAGAAATGAAGGAAATTGCAAAATCAGCTAAAACGTATTGTGAGAAGCATAATTATTTGTTTAAAAACATACAAATCGGTAACTAGTTAGTAATTAAAACACGATGCTTATCGAGTCAACAGAATGAATTTGAGATTTGTTTCCTATCCACCCCCCCCCCCCAAAAAAAATGCTAAAATGATTTAAGTGCTGTGTACTTCATGAGAAATGCTGTATTATATTAATTAACTATAAACACGATTTTCGTTACTGGAAATAAACGGTTAAATACCGGAGAACGGCTTTCCGGCATTTTTTTTAGTTTTATTTACCCTCCTCCCGAACACATTTTTCTAAAAAAATCGCAGAAACCTAAAATAAACAAAACTGGCGACAACGTGGAATCATATGCAAAATAAAAGACAAGGGATTTTACCCGATACGCGACCGGTAAGACGAATGCCCTTTAGTTATGTGCAATATCTATAAATAGCATCAATCACGAACTCTAAGGATCTTCCGAGTCTCATTATGATGTTGAAGGAGCGTTGGAAAGGGACCCATCGTGCTCACAATACTTCGACATACTCTGGTTATTTCTGGACTGGCTATTCAGTAAAGTTTCTGATTTGATTAATAAACAATAAAACCTCGATAATGAGACCATTTTCGGGACCATAAAAATCGACCGTAATAATGGGGTGGTCTCATTACCGAGTTGAATAACAAGGTGGTCGCAATATTTGGGTGGTCGCTATGTGAGGGTTTGTACGCTGAACTAAAAATGCCTATATTTTAAATGAAAATGCATGTAGTTGTATATCCATAACTGTTTAATTGAACTTCTGTTGTTTATGAAAATATCGGTCACATGGGAAAATTATTCTTAGTGTCAAAACAGATTTTGATTGTACGAGGATTGAGACAAGAAACAATTAGAAAGATAAGTTTTTTATGACCCATGGGCTGCTAGTAAGCAAAAGGATCACATAAAAGGACCATTTCAGTTCACAACTCAACTAATCTTTATTAGTTCATAATTATATACGTGTATATAAATACATATGATTCAATGGTATCCAAATATACAGTTTAGCATAAGGTAGAAAACATAGTGAGATGATTTTGACAGTTGGGACAGTTTGCCTTATGTTCAAATAAATTTGTAAGGAAAATTATTACGCTGAAATTTCGTAGGTAAATATTAATAAATGAAGCACGAGTGTATGTGTCATGATTTTCAAAGTCTTGAAGAGGCAGGTTAGGTGTAACTTCTACTTAAGAAATTATTTACGTCGTAAATAAGATTTTTAATTTAAACATTTAGAAAGTAAAAATGCATTAAAAGTATCGCACTAATTACAAATCCATATTGAGGTGAGAGTTAATTAGATATCTGAAAAATGTTGAAAAACGGCGCTAAACCCCAGTGACAATAAGTCGCATTAAAACAAAAAGAAAACAGCAATGAATCATCTATATTTCAACATGATAACGAATCTTACAATATTTTGAATTGAAATATTAAATTTTTTGCACCATAGTGGTCTTAAAATCGAGGTTGTACTGTACCTGTGGACAGTTTCGTTTTTCATATACAATCATCGTTGTTCAATAACGAGTCATGCATACGTGCATGGTTGTCTAATAACACCCCATCATTACAGTGGGCGGGACTGGAATCCCAAATCTCCCACAACGATATCAATTATTGGGTTTAAAACGTGCATTTTACCACGGCTAAATTTAAACACTTACCTAATATATGACGCGTCTTTTGTCTGCCCACGTATGGTTGTAGGAATTTTTCGGGTAACTTTTCGCGACCTTCACGTGTGTCACATTGCTTACATGGGATAATAGATCGATCAGTTTTAGAACCTCTGGTACATCAGATGACATCAGCTCCACACCTAGGACGTTAAACAATTCTGTTTTTAGAGGAGGCGGTAGGGTTTGTGAAGTTTTGTTGTAATGTTTAAAGCAAAGTTAAATTACCACACGTCGTAAATCTAATCAGCGTTATTTACATGCTGACAAAATATAACACATACGTGTGGCTACAATTGCCTGATTATATCTTCGAACACTTGTATGTAGCTTTTATTTTAAGGTGCCCAGGAGGAATAGATTTGTACACTATCAAGGCTTATACGGTGAGATAATGAGTTAGTTCTCACCAACTGCGAGTAAGTGGGAAAAGATCAACCCGTGACTCAGGCATGTCATGGTTGATGCATTGTCATTTATATGTGAAGTCAAAACTGTTGAAGGGCGACGTGAGTACACACGTACATGTACAAATTTTGTCAATAGTTCATAGGCGTGGTTTAATTAATACCTTAACACAGACTTTTGGAGATAAATTATCGTGATAATTGCATTATAAAGAATTGACCATTTTGTTTCTCACGCAACATTATGGTCAGGTGACATTTGCATGTGTAATTATTGAATAAGTTGCTTATGAAGATCTTTTATGGCGTCAGTGCTTGAAATGAATATGAAAAAAAACGTTTCCATGTGAGATTATGAATAATGCACGATATTATAAAGAACCACATGCTCTGCTCTACATTTGGAAAGCTGTCGAGATATTACGTAAACAAATGTTCATTTCCAATAATTGATCAAGGTACAGGAAGCTGGGAATTCTGATCAGTAACATGCAGGTAACATATTGTGGGCGTTGGCACGTGTTTAACGTGCTGACAATGCAAGTTAATGTATGTATTTATGTTTATTTATACCAACTTATGAACCCAAGGAAAATACGCCAGATGGTAGGAAGATTAAACATTGTCAACAGAATGTGGAATGTATATTATTTGATGGAACGAAGGCATGTACTTTACAGCATAATGATACTTGAACTTACATACTCATAAGTGCATACAGCTTACCGAAGCTCCACCATTTGTTTTTGTTGTAATATAGACGCCGTGTACTGAATAAATATTGATTATACAGATTGTATCATCATTTCTTGGTGATTAAGCAAAGAACATCTTGGCACATATATATATCACCTTGTTGTTTACAGTGTAAAATGTTTCCGGATTTACACGCGGTGGGCGTAAATCAAAGCATTAATCCGATGTCAAAACCACTATAGTGTGTCTTGTTGTTTCGTGAGCGAGACATACTACACGTATATATTTGTTACACAAAGTGATGTTCACGGATGTACTCCAGTACGAATGATGCGCAAATTCTCTTTGGCTGCAGACCGTTACAAGGCGCGGCACCCTCGGGATCTGATTATTTTAGTCCTTTATGTGATACCCTGTTTTCATTATTCTGTGTGGTCGTTTGTTTGGCCTGTTCTGATTGCTTATCGAACAGTGCGGGGGGGGGGGTGGACAGTGGTAGCTAGGTGTTTGCGAGTTCGTGTTATTTACGAAGTTCTAAATTTTAATGTAATGTTATAAGTGCTTTTTTGAGTCGTGCCTGTGCGTATAGTCGACGTAAAAAGGCCAGAAAAACAGTGGTGTTTACGGTTATCCGACCGACTTGTGTTTTTTCTGGCTCGCATCCTAAAGTTTCGAACACCAAAATCAGTACGAACAAAAGTACGAACATACTTGGGGACGAATCGTATTTCTATACTACGGAAGGTATGTTCAGAAAAACAGCGAAGAAAAAGATTTGCGACCTACTTATCCCTTTTTGGTCAATTAACTGAAATCATGAATTTTTCTTGCCTGACGCATTTTTTTGCACGTCACTCCTTATAAAGTTTGGTTTAAACGATAACAACGCTTATCAGCTTTCTATGAAAATACTCGCTAGTCACTTGTTTATTGGTAGGAGAAACAGTATATATGACTGACATGCATATAATTACATTTCTACACTGTATGACGAATTATTCCAAATTTAGCTTGACCATGACTTGTCAGAGTAACACGAAAACATTTGCAGCAACAACAGCATGTGAAGTACCCCATTGAGTAATCTCACAGAATGAGTCAAGTATAGTATTTCAAACAATTGTTATTGAGTGGAAAATTATTGTGTTCAGTGCCCGATATCAAGCTATTTGTGAAACTTTGGTTGCATATAATACTAACTTAGCGGATATGTAATACAACAATACTCATATATCAAACAAATAGAACGGAATAAGAGTTGAACTTTCACATGTTGATTTAAAATATATGTATTGTGACTTCGGTAGTGCGCATGCGCATTAATTGTACTTCATAAGCTGTCTTTTAGTGATTTATTTCATCTCAGCTTAACAATTTTCTCCCTTACACAAGAAAATGGATATATAAAATTCGAAATTTTTATACTAAGGTTCAATAAACTGAAAAAGTGATGGTTTAACTACACGACGAACATTTATGTATGAAGCACGTGCTACTGGTTTCTTTTAGGGGTGTGGGAATATTATCAAACAAAAGTATAATATTGATATTTTCGAACGTACATGTATCCACGCATCAATTGTAGTAATTCAAGAAAAAAGAATACGATTCAATAAATAATTCATGTTTTTGTTACGGAAACAGTGATGTTGCTGTTTGATTTATGCGAACAAAACATCTCCTGATTGTGTATCCTATAATATACTTGATAGGGTTCGTTTTTGCTCATTGCGTACGTCTGTAGGAAAAGTATGTAAGATAATTTTACAACTGCACGCTGCTATATGACTATAAATTGACGATTTGTTGATCATTGATAATTTGTCTCTGAGTTTCGATGCCAAGTTTCAAATTAAATATGCTGCAGAAATTTACAGTGCATCCTGATATAAGCTCTCATGTTCGTACACAAAACGTGGCAAATGTACATGAGTATACATCACGTACATGTTCGTACACAAAACGTGACAAATGTACTTGAGTATACATCACGTACATGTTCGTACACAAAACGCGACAAATGTACTTGAGAATACATCAGTTTTATTTCAATTTTTGTTATTTTGCCTGTCAAAATATTTACAGTCAAACCCGAGAACAAAGGCCATCCTTGGGAAGGGCGAATGTGTTCTTTACCGACAAGTGGCCTTTATTCGGAGATCAATTTGTTTTAGATAATCAGTGACGATTTTTTTCAAAGTATGGCTTTTATTCACAGGGGGGTCTTTACACGGAGGTGGGCACTAACACAGGTTTGACTGTATTTTAATTCAGGTTTGAATTAATGTTATCGGTATGATGTCGGAATGAATAATCTTATAATGTTGATTGATTTTGGAGATGCCGTGTACATGAGGTTTCAGTAATTCTTAGTTTTCGCTCTAGCCCTGGAATAATCAACAGGTGGGGGCGTGTCTATGTGCTTATACTCATTGCCACCACCTGATCTTAATTATCAGCCCTTTACGTTTAGCAATTATTGAAAATGACGGAAACAAGTGTCTAGTCTGGCAATTTGTACGATGCTTTTGTACAACATTTTTCCTGCTAACACACGATAATGGAACTCATCTTTCAGGTGAACTCAAGTGTTATACAGCGCACGATTCAGTCGTGCAGTTAATAACGTGAACTCCATTAATGTGCTGTATCAACTACCATGCAAAAAGATGAACTTGCTTGTTGTATTAAACATGTTTGAATGACCGGTTCATTGAATTCCAGCCAGAGGATATGGGACCTAGGATATATAACTTAAATATCACAACTTAAAAATGTTGTCGGCAAAAATGTCTGCTATTGTATGCAGGAAAACATAATAAACGACATTCTCACGTGAAGCATTCGCGTTTTTGCTTGCGTCAGCGATTTCTAAAGTCGCATGTATATTCTACTAACTTGACTTAACGAATACAATACTTCATATACAATACAGCACTATGGACAATACAATAAAGAGATATAAATCTGTCCATTAACCGGATAAGATATACTTCAATTTAGATCTTTCTATTGTTATCATAAAGATAGATCATTTATGGTAAATTAGCCAACGTATTTCACTCTACAATACCAGTAAATAGATATTGTCATCTTATTAAAATATAGTTAGGAATGTTATATATGTATAGTATGTACATGTACATATGGAAAGGAATGTTTAAACTTTAGTCTAACCGATCAACTATGTAATCTTTTGTTTAATGAGCGTAAATTTGCCATTTTGTTTTCATAAATATCTCTATTGTTTATTGTTTCAATACTAACTATACTAAATGATTTGAGTATACATGTATAATTAGTTACAACCCCACCCACGCGTACGCCAGTATGTCTCCTGTGTCGACTTTAATTGGTTTTTGATTCGTTGAAATGATATTTTTGCTTGTATGATTTAGTATCGTAGCCATGTTGAAGTCTACAGTGTGATCCTTATCGGTATAAAATCTGTCATGATTGGTCTATGAGTGAGCGTATGATGGTGCAAACAAACATATGCTTGTTTATCTTTAGAAGTTTTAATGCTAGTTAGCAAACCTTGGTCCAGTTTCACAAACCATAACCAAGCCGTTTAAATAAAGTTTGAAAATTTTAGTTACACTTGTTCGTAAGGATAAACTTAATTTATGTTACTTTAGCAAACATGGTGAATGCATTTTTTAAAAATTCCTATGACCCTGTTATATAAATCTCCTGGGGCCGTCTTGGAATGTTATTCTATCTTTTACTAGGGGCTCTGAATTATTTCAAAGGGCCAAATTTCATTCCTACCACTCTACTGGCAAAGCCCTAGATTGCAACAACTTGGTATCAATGAGTCAACATATAAATTTTAACAATTTTAGCTTTTGGAAAAGCTAGAAATCTACGGCACTGGTTCCCGATGATTCTATCGGTACCTTTGGTGCACTGTAACATGGAATGGGAACCAGTTCAGGAAGTGACTTGCTTGGTGATTGCTTCTCTTAGGAAATGGAGAGACAAGGTCGAGTAGACGTCAAGAAGAAAACGGAAGGGAGCGGGCATCATTAATAAACAAAACGAATAAAAATCAAGGAGCTTCAAACAAGATTGAAGGTCATCAGAAACTCAGTGTGTAAGCAAAATATCTCAACTAGAAGAGCTCAGTTCATGATTTGAATAACTTCGAACGATCAGGTTCCGTGAACAATTTCCTGTGTAATCTCAGGCATTTCTAAGTCTTGTTTTTCCAAATGCCTAAGTCTTGTTTTTCCATCCTATCTTTTCCACGGATTTAAGTTGTCTCTCCTTTAAAGAGATGTCTGTACTATAAAATCATGCGCCCGACTCCGAAAACTGAAAGCCTTAACTTTGATTTGATGCAAAGCTAATAAGAATACATTGAGAAATTAAAACTAAAACCTGAGAGCCGTAAAATCCCAAAATAAAAGTACGTTCGAAAATTTATGAGTCTAGGTTTGAAGTACGCGTACTCAAAAATAGTTATCATGAACCAATTTACCCTATGTTTAAATTTTCTGAAAACTTATAGATCTAACTTTAACACGATATAAAGATGATAAGAATGTATTAAAAAATAAAGACACGAAACCCTAAGGCCGTGCCAGATAACAATAATTTTTACAAAGTTCACAACGTTCAAAAACATATTTTTTTATAAGATACTTGTATAGTTTTTCAGACATTTTCATGTACGGGAAGCTGGGGGTTTCGTCGTTAATTTGAATTATAAAATCGTTTGACAAAACCCTAAAGCTAAGAACGTTAACCAATTACTTTTTCTTGACAACCAAGCTTGGACAGACTTTTCCTGTAAAAAGCTTTTTAGAATCCGACTTTTCTCGGTCCATAATAATTCCGGGTTTATTTAAACTGGTTCCCGTCAAATCTATCCGTACGGAGACTTTGATGCACTGCAACTTAGTACAGGAACCAGTCAATGTTTTATTTAAGCTCGGGAACCAGATGAAGATCTATTCAGGCATCGGTCCAGGACTATTCCGAAATTTTATTTCCTATTGCGGTCGGGACCCAGTAGTATTTTCATTCCTTCGAATGTGAGAGTCACAACACAGAACCAGTCTACTGTTGGTAAAAGTTGTTTATTGCAATTCTTTAGTTTTCCGGTAAGCGGTTAGTTTGAGCCCCAAATTCTTAAAGACTGTGAGCGTCTCTGTAAGGCCGTTATTTACATTCTATTTTAACACAGAGAGAGCTTGGAATAAGATTAAGAAATGACTGTAAACGAATAAGAGGACTCCACTGGATCGAACTCTTTAGAAACGAATTGCGTATTTTCTACATCAATAACACGAATGATCAATATAAAGTTGTACCTAGACCCCAATTATACAGTGACCAATTACTTGTAACCAATCAATCTAGTAAGTAGCGGTTAAATTGTCGTCTGATTTCGCGACTTCAGAATGTATTATCAATCGATTGTTGCGTGATTCAATTCATGCTATATCAGTCGTTTAGTTATATCAACTTGGATGGTTGTGGATGTTTGGCGCCAGAAATACAGCTAATTAGTACTTATTTGGTACCCGTCTGAAGATGAATAAAATCAAAATTAAAATCGAAGTAATGTAAATAGAATTGCATAAAAATACTGAACAAAGTAAACACACCATTCAATACTGTTGTTTGACTGCTGTATTGAAGATGGGAAACTATTTGCCGCCTATTCACGTCTTCTCACGCACACAGTTTCAATCTATCTCGAGACAAGATGAAAGCGTTTTATAAGAGGGTTTCTGAATGTTACGGGCACAGTATTCTCTTTTTTGAAGTCACTAAAATTATTTTTATGGGGTTTAATTAAATCCTATAATTGATTCAATGGTTAGAGCGCTGGACTTGTAACCCGGAGATCCGGTTTCGAATCCTGGTCGCGGTAGGTCATGCCCTTCTATAAAAATGTCGGCTTTCCTCCATATATGGAGAAGTTGACGGCTCCTTGTGGAAGGGTAAGTTATTCAATCCGGGAAAATGGTTTGGTGAACCGGTCGCCGTATATAACTGGAAAATTGTTGAAAAAACGGCGTTAAACCCCAGTGACAATAAGTCACATAAAAACAAAACGAAAACAAAATCATCAATGTTCACAGTATTGTATGTATCATGTATGCATGATCATTTACACGTAAGCAAGGAGACGTGTACCCTTATTAACGTTACCTTCTTAGGTAGCCTGTCACACAATCTGGCCACGTGCTTCGATTGGAGTCAACATATTTGTCCATTATTACTTTTTCAATGTACAATGAAATGACAATACATGTATGCATTTATTTATTACTTATCACTTTTTGGCCGTTGACATATCATACTATGATATTTTCATGACTAGTTAGTTTCAATCTATTCGAATGAGTGCATTAAGGTGTAAGTAATTAGAACGATCTGTCATTATATCAGGGTTATACTTGTGCTTCTGATAAAACGACGATTTGAAAGTGATAAAGACTATGCGTCAATTAAACAGATACAGAATCACAAAATGGTTCTCCTATTATCGCTCAACCGACTTGTTAGCGAGTTCAGCATAGATTCAATCATATAGACTCATTTTCGGAGAACAATCTGTGAATGCAGTTTTACAATTGATCAGTCTTGAGACCGACCTAAGAAAAAAACCTATTTTGTATTGGATTGGATGTTCCTAAGCTAAGCCGCAAGATTGACCAATAATATGGCTTGAATCTGACATTTCAGATAAATTGCATAACTACACGTATTAGCAATGATTGAAATACTTTCCAAAAAAGTCCAGCATCTGATAGTTTTACGTACAAAGGCTCGGTTCCATTGTATTTTAAAAATGAGGAATATTTTGATCAAACATGTTTGATGTCTGTCGAATATTATCAACGATCTACAAATAAATGAACTGAACAGAATATAATTGGTACGCCATTGTCTGCCATGTGTTTGATAAAGTTTTAGACACGTTTTGTGTGTAGTGTACAATGTACGTACTGATCATGTTTGTATGATAACCCTATCTATGGCTATCGAACAATCATTTCTATGTATACATATTGGCTAGTTGACCTTCGAGGGACAATAAATTACGTCTTATCAAGGCTCTATCTATAACTGTCAACACTTTAAGGCTAATATTATTAAGCTATTTGTTTAATGACACGATCGAGTGTCCCTTTATTGGCCTATTTGTTCAATATCTCGAGTATCCGGCATATTGAAAACACTTTAGACTTGTTTACTTTTCATTAATTGTGACCATAAATCATCAGCATGAAGTTTTTTTCTTTAAATAAATTCTCCCACCGTTGTCTAGGTTACAAATCAGATGCGTGTTCTGTGTTTCTGGGCGAAGAACTCTACGTTATCTCAAAGCAGGACTTATTTCTGTGCTCTTGTTTTGTCGAAGTCGGCCAAACTAATGGGTTCATTATTCACCTTACAATCCTCGCCTACAAGGCTGCATTATGGGGTTGATTAAAATCATTTACACGGTAACACACATGTATATTCGCTGCAGTTCTTCTCACTCATTGTTCAGTCCCAAAACGGTATCTTTGTCTAATGCTGACCAGTTAGATTTGAGCTGTCATCCATAACTTTTACAACATTCTTAAATGGCCGAAACTGTAATAATTATACACGTAGTCTCAAAAACTGACTTTGTATTATCTCTAATCATATTGATGATTATTTTATTTTTGGAAAACTTGTATGTAGATTTAAAAAGCTTTGTGCTAGCCGTTCAGGAACATATCATATCATTTTGCCACCGGATCATCAAGACGGGAACCGAACCGGTTTTTCTATAGAAGTTCCTACAGGTTATGGAATTAGAATGGAGACAAAACCGCGTAATATAATTCCCGTAAAGCTGAAGTACATAAAATAATTCCTCTCATCAAACTTCATTATGAAAATGTTCCATACATCTGACATCAGTCATAGATACTGTCTGAACAAGTAAAGTATAACTATTCAATTGCACGGGTAAGACTTTTTTTCACTTTGGTCAATTTTTACGAATCTTTCGTGTATACGAATATGGCTGACACATCACTACACTTCAAGGATGTACATACATGAGGTAGGATACACCACATTCATGTACAAGTATTGCTGGCGAAATCATGAACCTACACTATTTTTATTGTAAATTTCATCATTTACCGCGCATTAACATATTTTTTTTACTTTACGTAATTAGGCCAGAAAACCAGTTTTAAACTATAACTACTTGTTTAGTGAATGACGTTAGTTGATTGTATCTTTAGTAGTAGTAGTAGTAATAAACTTAGTACGTGAATTCAGCAACAGAACGTTCATTGTAAACTTGAACATGAGTTTAGACACGTGGTTTCCTCATCAACATGTCGACATCACGACTTGTATCAACGCAAGAACTCATTAACTTGGTCTGAACTCTTTACGTGACGATTCCAATTATTCTCAAATCAGGCTTAATTAAACGCACTCAATTACCCAACAGCTAATGCTGACAACTGTTAGTTTATTTCGTTCGTTAAATTATCGGTACAACAAAATACTCGCTCAGATATGAATTAGTACGGATCCCCTAAAGTGACATTCAACACTTATGTTTTGACTTGTAGCACTCTTTTTTAATTTCGTATTTACGAATTAATATTTCGTCCATTAAATATATTACGAAATATGTGCTACAAGTTAAAATAAAAGTGTAGAAAGTCAATTTAGGGGCTCAGTAAATTAGTGTACATGGCGCGAAACACAATATTATCTGGAAAAAAACAACAAATAATTGAATTTTAAGTTTGGGTTGATGCAAAGAAGATATTTTGTCTTTCCTATAATATATAATTTTGTTTACATGCGATATGATCGCTTTCAAGTGTTTTGTTCGAATTCCACATATTTTCGTTTACGCATTTAGCTCGTATGGTATTTACTAATGTTCAACCATGACTGAAATGTTCCCGTATTTCTGGGCTCCATGGCATGTCATATTTGAATGCCATTTGACATCGTTTAATTCATTCACAACATACTTAATGGATGTGCATTAACGATGTGCTTCATAATGTCATTAGTCCCATATATATATCTGAGGATTACAAGCCGCATAGTCCGGTTTAATTGAGAACAAACTGAAGAAGCTTAATGCGTTATGAATCCTTCAAGTCATCCCGCGCTTTTTTTACTCATGACTTTGAATTTTATTAATTCGCGTACAGTCTCTGGTCGACAAGTTGGCTATATATTATCGTTTACCCGTACTTGTTATGAATTATCTCCTTACCACGCGGAAAAAATGCTGAATCAACAATTAAGACGCCCTGACAGATAAAACTCATCAGGCAATTATCTGTTACTTTAAAACTATCATGTTGAAAAATTGACACACATGTTGGTTGATTAACAGGCTAACCGACGTCTGACCTGAAATCAAGTAGTTTTTGACAAAGAACTTACGCTGCCGCCCATTCTGTTATGTGGACTTTACCCACACCAAGCCGTCACAATCCATCTAATGTTGTCGTGGTAATTTTATCTTTTGACCTAGAGTACTTGCCCTTCAAACCTTTCATATTTAACGTCAGGCGCGTAGCTTCTATTAGGCAGTACTAGGCAATTGCCTGGACTCGATTTCCAAAAAATGAAAACAATAAAAATGCCAAAAATTGCAATAAAAATCGAGAGGGGGAGGGGTTAAAACTGGAGATGAATTCATTATTTGGAATCCTGTTACTAATGTTAAAATGTTTCATCTAAAAAAATTGATACCTTTGACCATTTATATAAAGAAACCATGATTTTTTTATTTCTAATGGTAATAAATACCCCCCCCCAAAAAATAGCCGTAAAATGCACCCATGACGTTCTAGAATTTCAATTTTTTCCGGGGGTTGGGGTGCATGCCCCCGGAACCCCCCTAGAATTTTGCCTAGACTATCTTTTTAGGCAAGCTACGCCCCTGAACGCGGACATCGAACTAATAATGTCAACACATTGGCCGCATTGGTCCGCAATATAATTATTTTTGACGGGCTTATAGTATAATGATCTTCTAATCTTCTTTTTGATCGGATTCAACAACTTTTAATGGATGAATAATGGTGATCAAGTATTTAATCAAATACACCGTTTTCTCCCGTCTTTGGTAATGATACGTTCGGGTCATATGTTTGTCAGAAAGTTGTGCTTATTTGCAAATATTTCATACTTATGCAGACATATTCTAGAACACTGTATAAGTTTGTACACTGATAAAATAATATCATTTTAATATTGTTTGACTTTATATGGAAGATCAAGATGAATACCTTGATCCTATAAAAGATATCATCTTTAATTATAAATCACATTGTTTCAGTGGATGAACGATACTTGTGTTATCTTGTAAACCTCTAATTAGGCTCCAAGCAGTCAAACGAAAAGACGGGTACACTTTCATATTTCTAGCGAACAACAACTCTGGATAGAGACTGTTACCGTCATTGCATTTCTAAAGGTACGGTGAATTACCGGGTGTTAGCCAACACATCTCTCACGTGATCAACAAAACACGTTCTCATTTGTAATGGCGTCACGCCAGTTTGAAATTTGCGCTGAAAGTTTTTTTTAATAGAATCAATTATTCAAATGTATATGTAAACTAGATTTTATACGTTTAAGAGAGAATGACACGATACTCAATTCACGTTTAACGGCGTGAAATCTAATTTTCTTGAGCTTGAATATATACGCTATCGAGTTACAAACTAAAATTGAATTTAATAGTTCCCATGAAACAAGTCAGCTAACAATTCATTGTATCCTAGGTAGTCTGTAATTGCTATTCGTTTCAGGTATAGCGTTGAAAAGAGTACTTGTCAAAAAGTTACGTATATAAAATTAAATGGACCGAATGACACGCACTTCAAGTGACAGTAAATCATTATAAACCTTAGAATCACCGAGTTGTTCCACATGTTATTATGTTTCAACAAAGTTAACGTTAAATAAATACTTATTTTGTACTATAGAACTGCGTTATTTTGTCCGAGGGTCGGAAAGTATGCGCTAGAGTCCAGCCTTTCAATTATGCACTGGAATATGCCTGTTTAAATATTAATATTAATGTATAACACAAGTTATAGCTCTTGATACGAGCGCATGCACACTAGATAGTCATTAGCCACGAGAAATACTGGGTTAAAATATGGTTTACATAGAGTGAGTCTTTAGAAAATACCTTAAGTACAGCCGAAACGGTGCAAAATTTAGTTTTTGTTGCACTAAATCTTAATTTTTTTACGGAAGAACTTCCTGAAACAACAAACTTTTAATGAGGTCAATGACCAGATCTTGTTTACTTTGTTAATAAATATATTTATATTTTCTTCTGACCTTTGTTACAAGATTTCTGCTCATCTTTTTACTTCGATAATTTTCATAACCTTTGTTTATTTGTTAGGTTATTTTAAAATTTCCATTCGGTACCTATTCCCCTGTTGGAGAACTTTATGATTTACCCTTTCAAAAATCACTTTCATGTGCAGCACAATTCAATTTGTTGCCAATGATATATTTTACGGCGTTGTTTAAAGAATTTAATTTTTCAAGTTTGTCTATGAATAGCAACATTCTTCAAGGAATCTCAACCTATATTAACCCAACATTTTCAATTCAACTATAATTCCTGATACGAAATGGCGGAACATATTAACAATACACTAAACAGACCATCTAGAGATACATTCTTAAATAAACCATTGGCTGTTCAAGAGAGCAAAACCGTCATTTCTAATTATTTCATTTGAAGTACCGAACAAGTCTTCATTTTGTAGGTTTTGAATATTGAGAGCTATCATATTTCTATGTCATTAGGTGTTCTTTCGGAACAAACGAAATTATTTGAGAAAATAATTATCAACGTTCGAGCAGGCTTATTTTCAAAGTACGTGAGTATTGGTTCAATACCAAATGGTTGGTTAAAACTTTTGATAATGCATACTTTTTGTTCATATCCATTGCGGTCATTGGCCTACCACATCTATGTAACATGTGTTCCTTTCCGCGCTTTATTCTGATATATCAGCTAGATAAAAGCGTAAAAAAGATTGTTAAAATTTGTTCATAAAATAAATGTGAAAGCCTCAGCCTTTGTTTGCATGTAAAAATATCAATTATAGTATGTTTTTGTACGACGTGCACTTTGTCAAGCTTCAAAACGTTAAAAGCAGGACTGTTTGAAAAACAGTGTTGGTTCACATGAGTATAATGTTGTATGGAAGTACAAAGTTGCTATAAATCAACATAACCACAAGTTGTGTCAAACCAAGATTTATCAGCCGGAGAATCTGAATACCAACTTCTTGTGAAATAAGAACAATCTTTGTTTTAGCCTACTTAAGTGTTATTATTATTCATAATTGGTATGAAGAACACCTTGTGGTTAATTAGTGACTTAGGTACAGTTCTTGTTAAGCAATAATGAAGTTTATTGTGTGGAGATTTCTCCCTTTCATATCAATCACAGGCGTAAAAATGTTTGTTGCTGGTTACCCGTAAATTACCTTAATCCCCCCCCGCGACCCTAGACAGTTTATTGGGCCCGAGGAACGGTACTTTCATTGCCTCAATTTTTACCCTTTTGCACCAACAGCGGTTTTCATGAAAAATAAAAAGAGGAATCCCCCCATAAATTCCCGACCTTCCTACCCCAGAAACGAGCAATTTGTAGGACTAATGGAGTGAATACTTCGGTTATTTATCAATACCAACGATTCATACTTTGACTTTATGTTGAAGAGTCTAAATGTATCACTGTCATTTTTAATGCATAAAACATATACAAGTATATGAAAAATTGTATCCATTAATCAATATGATACACATAATATACATAAATAGACACCATAAGCCTGCTACACATATCATAATTTATCGCTATAAACATCTAGCTAATCAAGTTCCGTACACTTTCCCCCAAGGTTTCAGTTTTCAGTTCCCGAATTCCGGTTTTTATCCACTTGTATTTGTTTTACTCTATGGGTCAACGGGAGAGGGTCTTGCTGTGTGAACCAAGCCACAAAGTGGCTCACCTCCATGTGTTACTCTTAATTTACATTGTAACTAACATATTGACGTCACATTAACGTATTTCAGTCAAAGGTCAATGACTAGGAAATAGCGTAAGATAATTACATTCCGTGTTGAGTTAAACGAAACAGCAGCTTTTATCCGAACTAGAAATCTATTTACCATACATGACTGGCTATTCTGATGGATATTTGCCCAACAGCCGCCGCTTGAATGAATTTTATCAAGCTCACAACTCGTACATTTAGTTACCTTCAAAAATGTTAAGAGAATAATTATAATCCTACATTACTGACGATTTATAAACCGCCGTACCAAATTTTTTACACAATCTTGATTGCTTTCGAGATAGACCTCACCGAATGATGTGTTTTTTATGTTGGGTTAATTTAAAATTGACGTGATGTCATGTTACAGTATAAACATGATATTTGAACACTTTAATACTTTATTTATCAAATCTAAATTTTTAATTTTAACACTTTAGAATTTGATAAAATAGTCTTGTATGGCAATATGTGCGCCGTGTTATTCGCGTTCCTAACGGCGGACGGTCAACCGTTCGAGCGAGTTTCAAATTATTTAGTTATAACTCTGTCTTTATGGCGATTCACAATAAAATAAATTTATCTTTGTAATCATCGTCAAAATGAAATATGTTATACAAACTTCCAGGTAAAACAAGAAACTTTCATAACTTTCTGAAGTCTCCTAAAATAATAATATCGGAAACACAAAAAGACCGCAAATTATGCTCTCCGCGTCTGAGACTTTTAAAGTTTTCCTAACTAATCAGATAAAACTATTACAACCCTTTTCCTTAATGTCTGTACTTTTGCTAAACAATCTTTAAATGCGTTAAAAAGCCTAGTACTATTTAACGTGAGTGACTTATTTTCTGTGATCGCGATGAATGTATTAATACTCTGTTTGTTACGGTCCAACATTAATTAGCAACGCGGAATACTACAAAGAATTATCGTAATTAACAGACGTTATGTATTCAGCTGTTGGCTATAATAAGCGAAAGAATATTAATAACACATTCAGACAGAATGCCACATCAAATAGGCGTATTATGTATACTAAATAACTATTTAAGCGTAAAAAGTTCTGGTCTTCCGCTAATCCGACTATCCTTCTACCTGCCAACCCTAATTTTTTCGGTCGCTGTCAGTTTTATTTCATTTTCGCATAAACTATATCTCCGAAATAAAAGAAAATATTTGAAAATAAGTTCTACCGACCCTATATTTTGGGGACATTAGCGGGAACGAAGTACTTTTTATTTGGCTTTATGTAGCGGAAGATCAAAGATGTTTTTTTTTGTTTATTGTGGTTAATGTTAATTATTCAGAGTTGCAAAGGAACTTTCTCTCAAAAATATTGTATAAATTTTCAAATATTAATTTTTATCAGGAATGTGTTCATCGGACAATGCACGAAATTTCGTATTCGGGCGGGTAACATACTAATACATGCATATGGGACATTAAATCCAGTTTAAACTGGTTTGGTAGTAAAATACTCTTTAATTATGCATGGTCACTCTAAAATACAATTAAAGTACACTTTCGGTCAAACGTTTACGCCTATAATGGTCAAGTGTTCAACTTTGGGTGTCGAGTTTCTACGAGAAAGGATAAAGTCAATACTAAACCGTTTCAGCTGATCCTGGAGACAATACTGTACGTGCTAATGACTGAAATCGCGCCTTGAACTTGGTCGCCAAATGATCCTTTAAAACCATTGTAGCATTCTGACCTATCATCAATGCGTATTTGATTGTGGGAAACTGCAAATTATTTACGATTCAATTACATCTGATATTTCAAATAAGAGGCAGTAATTGATCGGTGTCACGGATAGCTGCCGTAAAGCACATTTTGCGATTATGCCACGTCACTTCTTCATCAGAGGTATCGATGTGGAAGGTTAGATCTCTGGTAGAAAAAGCAAGAATTACTTCAACTCTCTTCAAGTACTAAGTGTGTTTAACGAACGTACGCGCACAACTTCACCTCTGTCAAACTATATTATGACTGACAACCCCCCCCCCCCAAAAAAAACACACAAAAAAAAAACAAAAAACCTACGTACGCGCATAAATGGATCCCATTTAAGGGGAAGTAAACTGTAAACTGTAATGCCCAGTGTGATTAAATGTATAATCTAGATTTTACTTAGATAATAATTCAATACAGGAAGAATAGTCCAATGCTTGTCGCTGTTGATATTGTTATGCTGTGAAAATTAGTTTGAAATTTAAGAACAAAACACTCATTTTCACAGCATAACACTAATACCATGATTACCATGACTACTATATTGATAAATTAACGAAAACATTTTTATGAACTAATGGAAGTCACAGAAGATGACGTAGACACATTTATAAACACATCTTGTATTTATAGCTCACAGATCTAATGCCTTGACCCTGAAGTTAAAAATATCTTAAATGAATTTAGTATCGACATAAGTTTTCAAACACTTAAATTTTGATTTGTGGAACTCAAAGTCGGTTAACACCGAGTGGTTTAGAAAAAAAATTAAACGAAGATTTGTCATTTTATCACAAAGGAACATTTGGCGTGAGCAAATTCTTAACACGCGAAACGTTGTGAAGCGAGGACATGTTCATGGGCAAGATACGTACATCAAAACATCTCATCTGCAATGTACATGACGGTGTCACCTTAATGACACCACAACCTCCGAAATCACATGATCACTTGAGTGTTTCACAATTTCCATATTCAATGCCATTGAAAGATTTGGAGTGATTTAATCATACGGTATCCAGATGAAGCAGAACTGTGTACCTCCTCAACCAAATAATCGGAAGTTTGATGTAACTTATCTCCGTAATTAGCACGTCAATAAAAATCATTGCCTCCAATATTAGAGTACAAGATCGATGCTATTAAAGTCTAAAATTATTAAAATCCAAAATATTTTGTGCTGTGAGAACTCATTTTGTCTGAAAAGGTCTTAACATTTTAGAAACAATTATTGGTCAGCAATAAGACAACCTGCACCTGTTCTCGCTGCGAAGTATTTCTCTAGGATTTTTTAAACTAATGTTATAATTAGGTATATCAGATCTGTTTGACGAGGCTCAAATAATTCTATTTCTTTATAATCGCCATCCGCAATATTTCTTACTCAACAACTAACACTTCAGATGAAGGAAATTAAACGTGTATTTATCGTCCGGTCAATACAGCCCATCACGCAGATGCAAATATTTCATAGTTTCACATGTTGCAAAACGTATGAACTAAAACCTCAATAATGAAACCATCTCCGGGACCCGAAAAACCGGCCGTGACAATGAGGTGGTCTCATTATCAAGTTGAATTATAGGGGAGTTACGGTCGTTATAACAAGGTGATCGTAATATTGAGGTGCTTGCTATTTGAGGTCATACTATACTTTCATTGGGAAAATGCAAATATTATTTTAAAAAAATATCTAAGTATGAATTTCTGAAGTCTGAACCGGCGAGTGTAACAACTGCGAAAAGCTACATTAAGTTATAAAATGTGTTGAAATATCTTTTCCAATTAATACCAATAAATTGAATGTACCAAAATGGACACGCTAATTCTTTTATCTATGAATATTTGTAACCGTAAATCTGAATATTGGACTAATCGTCATTGTTCTGAAATAGATGAAATAATCTCTGACCAGCGGCTGAGTATCAGACTAATGTACCGTTTGTTCCTACAAATATTGACCGCAACACCGTGTATTTCTGTTTGTATAGCGGTACGAGTTGTTTTGATCGTCTGTTTGAAATTATAATTACCATCTGGTCTCAGGTTAAATACAGGTTGGACCACCGGCTTTGTTTGAATTCAATCTACATGTATAGACGAAAGACTGGACTACACTGGTCATCTTAAAACATGGCAACAATCATCAAAACGTATCAATCTTTCAGTTTTGGTACAAAATCAATGTATTTAGGTATTAAAATGAAGTCAAATTTCTATGTAAAATTATTTTTGTCTAACCGCTCACCGGTTTAGCCAATGGAAAAGTGTTTTTTTTGCTACGCTAAACAACAATAAAAACAAAAAGGAATATCATACATGTACACAGCGTTTAATCTGAAGGAACCAAACTAACCTACATCCAATTACACTCGTACAGTTCTGGAAAGCAAGACCAATCTGAATATATTCCAGAAGGCTAAACAGAATTATCGGATTTTTCGGAGAATGGAAGACTTCATTACATCCAAACATGAATGATTCTCCCGCAGATCCAGGGCAAACTCTATCGATCCTTGACCGAATTTTTCTAACGCTGCTGTGGAACCAAAATACTATCAAGGAAAGCGAGAAGAGGGTGTGAGAAAGAGAGAGAGAGAGAGAAAACAGAAAAGAATGTTCCAAGTCATTGACCTCTGAAGTACTCTTTAATCTTAACTGCGGAGATATGCGAACCAGTTAGATCACTTGCCATCTCAGGACGCGACGTCCTGCCCAGGAAACCCCACTCTTCGTGAGAAAAATAATAAAATACAATTTATATAGGCTTACTATATCTTCATGTTTATGATTGGATAGATTAAAAATCTCCATAATCAGCGCTGACTGATAAGAATGTGTTTGTTAGAAAATAAAATGATGTTAATAGTGATTAAAAATGTTTCTGTTTTATTCAAATCTGTCACATTTATCAATATTTCACAGGTCGATAATGAAGTGAAATTAAAGGAAGCACAAACAATAAATGCTCCTGTTTATTATTCTAACGTCTACATTGGAGATAACTCGTCATTTGGAGTGAGTTGAAACATATTTTCATTGCAGGCATTGCTTTATTTCCACGCTGTCTGTGCTAGATCGATTCTTAAGTGCGCAAAGCTCACTTCTAGGTACGACATGTTTATGTAAACCACAACATTTTGAGAATAAATACTCCGCAAGCAAACATTCGACGTAACATGACTTATCTTTTGTATTACAAATTCTGACAGAGTACAATTCATGGTTTTATAAAGGCAGACAAAGAATTCTTAAGGGGTAAAATTTTTGAATACACGTATTATTATATCGGAGTAAGATAGTACTTATAAACGTAGCAACTACAATTCTGACTTCTCTTTAATGCTTTTTACACAGTCATAGATTGTGTAAACGTTTGCTTTAAACATTCAAATACTGATTTTATTGCTGAACTGTAGGCAATATGAACTTTTTGTGCAGATAAGTGCTTCACTTCGATCCGGCTGAAAGTAATGGTTGTTTGAAAAACACTTGAATCCGCTAAATACCTTTATATCCACTTTAAAAGCTGACTGTTCAGAATCATTTTACATTTATCAATTATGGACTAAATTATCAAGAAGAATTGTTTCACACCACCCCGTCACTTCCAGATTTAGTTCTTGATTATAGGGCAATAACCTTAAAAACCAATAGTTCTGTCCTCTGAAAACCCACATAAAATATTTAAGTATTTTGTTGTTAATTTTTTAAGTTAATTTTTTTTGTTGTGTTGTGTGATGCATATTATACTCAGTGTGAATAATTTTACAACTATAGAAACATAAGTGAACAAAAGTACAGCTGTGAGCAGACAGTTTACTGGCAAGACGTGGAAGAAGAGTATACATAGCTTATACAGTTGTATTACTAACCGATTAATAGATGATGGGATGATATCTCCCTAAGCGGTATTTGTTAATGGACAAAGTGATAATTATTGGAGGTGTCAATTCGAAGAATGCGGTGAGTGTTGACCTCTAAATAGTAGACGAAAAGGCGCGAGTTAAGACAGAGTTTGTCTGTTAATAGCGAATGATACATCCCTCATCGCAGATCTTAATACGATGTTTAGAACGTCTTTCAAAGTACCCAGTCCATACGAGGTGATAATCATGCTATATCCAAGTCTGCTGTGAATTTCACAAGCTATCATTAAAATCTTAAGATTACTTGGCAGATGTTTGTAAATAATTAGGAGAAATGGCAACCAGAAAGCTGTCTTTCCGGCGTTTATATAATTCTGCGTTGCTGCACCCACTTATTATATGACAAATTTTATGTACATTTAATTTCTACGTTTATGACAATTTACCGAACTATAATTTACCCTATCGGAACATTTTCTGGGAAGATGAGTGGAGTATGCCATTATTTCATTCAATTTACAATACCATTGCACATCTGGAGCGAACAAAAAATATTGTACACACTGGTGTACTGGTATTAATTATTTTCTATGAAAGCCTACTGATCACACAGACCTCAGAAATTAGTGTAAATGTTCAGCCTAATGTAATGGACGGTTCAGAACGTATCCACGTCAAAGCGACTGATTTGTTGCCAATTCAAGTCAAATCCAATATTTTAAAATAAACAACGATTTAACTGGATTTAATTTTATTGGTTATTAGTAATAATCACAAAGGCGGTTAAGTTGACACAAAAGTTTATTGACTTTAACTAATAATTAGGCTGCTTTGACAACTATCACCAAACAAGTGATATTTCGACGGTTTAGTGCCATAAGGGGTGTTTGTGGTATTAACGCCCTTTTTATGTTTATACATCATAAGATGCGGATCGTCATCGCGCACCTGCTGCGCAAATATTATAAGCCTAGCAAGGACATTCGCTTCAATATTGAGAAATGATTGGCAGGGTGTAAGTGCTATGAGTTCGAAATAAAAATTTTAAAAGGATGTAACAATACAATCGCCAAATTTAATAAAGGCGTAAATAGTAAATACACCCTTATTAAAATTCTGTAAAACACGTCAAAACAGCTCCTGAGTCTTAGTAAGGCCCTTTTAAGAATTTGGTGAGTGAGTTAATTTTGTCGATGCTCGTTGTATACCGGCCTAAATACAAACCAGTGTATGGTTTACAAATCCTGTCCAACAAGGTACTCGCCTACATTCGTCCATATCGTGATAAAAATAATTTAAATATTTTATCTATGCTGTGAGATCGTGTAATTATTATGTCTACAAGAACACCGCGTCATTATATTGAAAGTTTATATGGCAACACGCACAATACCTCCTTATTACGTAATTAACGAAGTATTACATAATCACATATAAATATGCCAACTTGACAAAATTTTCATGGAATCACTAACTAATCTCCTGACACAAATTGGAGACATCCATGTATTCAATTTCAATAGAAACCAAAAACCGGGATTGTAATTAGTTACACTTTGTGTAATCATATTTGCAGGGAGATCTTTCTGTGATAAGAACGAAGCTTGAAAGAATGTCTGAATCTACCAACCGATATAATCTTTTTCAAATGTTATGTTCATACTAGAAAGTAAAATGGGCTTACAGGGAAATTCAACAATGAATTTCTCCTTTCGGCTCAAACTACCAAATCCATACACAAACTAATGAAGATGACAGCATAACTTCTAATTCTTTTAACTGCCTTTGGTAGCGAGAATAAAGAAAAAAATCAGACTCCATCTGTCCAGGAGGGGTTTAATTAATCAACAGCACGGTTCAAATATACAGGGTTATTAACTATTGGAATGGCTCCAGGCCCAAATAGATACCCATTGTATTAATTAAACCAACAATCAACTGTTATACAATCGATCATAAAAATGAGATTCTGTACTGAAATAGGGGTTCTTTCTTGGTGACGAATATAACTTCAAGGACAAAGTAAACTGCACAAGAAATACTTCACCAATAAAACAGTCCAAGATTATCCCTAATAGAGGGCAAAGAAGATTTCAAGAAAAAAAATTGTCTAGGGAATAATGTATGCAAGTTATAAATAGAAAACAAATACAAGAAAACATCTTACATCATGTACTGACACGGTAAATAATATAAATATCATTATGATAGTTTATTACTAAATGTCGCGTTTCTATAATATAAAGAGGTTTTGTGTCCTTTCTCGAAATCGGAAGATAAATGAGTACCAAGAAAAACAACTCACAAAATATTAAATATTTACACAAATGTAGTCTTAGAATCGCAAAATATGATCAGGAATTGCTATACTCAGAAATGTAATATTTGGTTTCTGTTTTATCCCAGAACTGCTGGTTTTAATGATGGCTTCTAGACACGTGTTCGTGTCATCGTTCTACTTTCTGGACATTGTAACAGTGGTATGTTCGTAATAGGGATTGTCAAGAATGTGTATATATTTAACACTAGAAATGTTATTACATAGGTATTTATTGTGCTATATTTGTGTCATTTCTCCGTGAGGGCACTTTTAATCAACGACTTTATTATATAAGAAGTTTTTAATCGGATTTGCTCGATAATGTTCATACAGTCACACCATTACCACTTCAATAATTATTGTCAAAGCCTTTGACTTTACTTAGTGCATGCTTAGAATACAGTTTAATTTAGTAACGTAAGTCGGCAAATAATTTTTTTTGATACGATCAGAATGGCTGTGTCGGTGTTAATACGTACTGACGGACAGAAAGACAAGATTAAATACAGTTTCCGTTGCAAAGGTCTTGTAGTTATACGTTCTTATAACATACATTGCATATTCAATGTATATCACAACTTTGACACGATAGTACCATTTATTTTTGGAATGAATTGTTTATACATCATCATTGTTTATTGTACAAAGTGTTGTTTTAAGGAACAACAATACTATCACACATTTACTCATTGCTTATTATAATCGGAAATAAATTAAGGGTGAATCACGTGACTGTCACTTTAAGTGCTGTTGTTATGGCACTCGTTTTCACCTGGGTGTGTCAGTAATAACAGAACTATGTATAAAGTATAAATGATATTGATTGTATTTCAGACATTCAGTACTTCTCTAATGTTCTCTCTGCACTTGTATTTTACACTTTGAACAGATGTACCTATATTCTATCTTTCTAAGTATGTGGTTGTGTGTCAGTCTTTAAGCATAAGTTATCCTTTTTAACCCACCCGCATTATATTCTCTCCTATTTTCATTTGGAACTATGTCCTGTATATCGCTTTAATTCTAGCTAGCCACTCACTGGCATTTCAACAACCCCCATTTTTACTGCTCTTTTAATGGAAGATTTAGTTGTATTACATTTCTAATGCTTCAATGAAATTTGAAGTTGTAACTGTCATTAGTGAGATGTATCGAGTTTTAATGAACTTTCTTGCAAATACAAAACTATCAGTTAAATAAGTTTCCTGAACAAGTAAAACCTCAATCTGCAACTTCTTCAATATTAAAACCATTGCGATGTAATGGCAATTTATGTTCGGACTGGTTACTGGTCGCAATGGTGCTCTTACTACAGAGGCTCGGCTGAATACGTATCAATAGGATCACGTGATACATGATATATGTTCATATAAACTACCTGATGTGTAGAACCAATGTTTGGTTTGACTCTGTTGGGTTCGTTGCCATAGAGTCAAATACACGACAAAAAACATAATGCTTAAACCAATCCTAATACATGTATTTGTTTGTAATTTTGTCGTAATATTATGCTTACTTACTGACTTTTTAAACTTCTCTAATGATACCAAATACAAAGTAAGAACGAAGAATGTGCTAAAAATTTGACTATTTTCAGCATTGCCTTTAAATGACCCGCGATTTTCTCGAGGTTGACAAAACGGCCGTATAATAATTTAATTTTAAAAATCCATCATTTTTACATAGCAAGCAGTATGACATTATTCCGGAATGTTAAAGGTTTTCACATATAGTGTCATCATGGCTTTAATCTGAACACTGTCATCAAGACGAACATTCTGCATTGGATCAGTGCCGCTGTATGGTGGTAACTCTGACAACATAATTATGAACGTCTTTTGTGGCGATATTGTACTTATTATATGCAAATCACCTTAAAACCTTACTGACGATAATTAATATTGTGGTAAATTTAGCCATTGTATTAGACTTACATGGTTTAAATTGGCGGACAAACAAATAAAAAAAGTCAGCATTCATGGGTTGAAACCCATGTTTACTGTTCCTCGTTGTTGCGTGGGAAAAGCTATTGAATTAATGTACTGACCACACAATTTAAATGATCATTGGCGTGAATGATCATTCGCAGTGTAACAGATGGAAAAGTGTATGAACAAGTTCAAAGGCGAACGACTTTAGTCTAAAGTCTAAATCATTTGAACTTTACGTTTAAGGTTATTTGCAAACAAGATCTAATGGAACAGAAAGAGTTTAATGATGTTTAATTTGATATGAATTTTGAAAGTATCCATAATTATGTGATCACTGGAAGTGAAAACGGTTTGGATATATCAAATGAAATATTTCTACCTTACCACAAAGACTACATAACCACAGAAAGCATCACAGAAAAATTACACAACTACAAAGAATCACAGCACCACGCCGAGAAACATCACGGAATGTGAAAACGTTTCCCTGGATATTACGCCACACAGAGAAATACAGCGCAGAGACATACAGAAATATACAAACCAACAAACATGACTGACACCCATCCTCCAGAGCCAACAACACAGTCTGCAAAGAAACGGAACATCAATCACATAACAACATGAAGAAAATCATAAAGACATGTGGAAAGGTACAAAACAAGACCAATGTGTTTAAGATTTAGCCCCGTTAGGATAGGATAATAACAAATATATTCGAGCATACGTACTTGGACCAAGAATTTGTTTTACACATGATAACAGATGATAATAAATACCAAAACAGATGTACCATTTTATTTAATCTTAGGAGTGGTTCATGAAGGAACGTAGAAGATGCAATACCTGAGTAAACATTGAACTTCAGAGCAGACCATAATTATTCTGTAATATATTGTCCATGATGGTCAAGTTTGTAGATATAATCTGAAAAACACTTTAACGGATATTAGTGACCATATTAATTTTGGATAGCATTCACTACAAAATAGTTGACTACAAATTATGTTTGTGTTTTCAATTAAACGTTGCTACGTAACGAAATACAGAAAAGGAATGTCCCCCACTATTACATCAATTACCTGAAAACGTCCTTTGATATTCGAACAAAAGTATATTTAAAATTCGCGAAGATTAATGTCCCAAATAGTAAAGCGTAATTGTCAAAGCATCGTTCACATTTTAAGCAAACATGAACGACTCATACTAGTATTTGAAATTCATAAATAAAACAATCAGCACCATGATCTAAATAATTCATTCAAACAAACGAGGGAACTATTGAATTATTCAAAACTCCATCGGAGATACGTGGCAGTCTCCTCAAATATTCAGGATGCTTCATTTGAAGTGGCTTTCATTTTTCAACTACGATGATTTTCAATTAATTTCATATCGATATCCGTCTCAAATTCTTTGTCAATGGTTTAATGAATAAGGATGAAATTGATCGAGGAAAAATTATTGGTGTTAAATGTTTGTATAAAGACAGTTTGATTGTGCATCTGTTTGCTTTCTAAAATCGTTCTGAGTGTGTTTTTGTTTACTTTCTGTAGATAGCCATATTCTGACCACGTGATTAAATATTGGTCCAGGGCAAAAGATACTTAGATCGATATTAGTGAATAATGACAGGGCAGTAAATGTACATTTATCATGCTGAAAACGCATAAATGACATTTCCATTTACCCTGATTTGACAATTTGAAATACATAGCCGAACAAACGAAACATGAAGTGTTACAAAATGTGCTCTGATGGTTTTATGAGGTTTCTGTAATATTGATTTACTATAAATGTTGTTTGCCCTCAAACAATGATGCTACATGATTGTCAGTATCTCTACATGTCATGTTTAATCTTTGGTCACATAAAATAATTCTCTTAGGTGATTCCTATGTATTGTTGTCACTTGCTTATCGCGTAATTGCACGTCAATATGTTATTGGGCATAGTTAACTTGGGAAATTCAGACTTCCTCAGGTTTAATCATCGCGCACAGACATCAGTTTCCTACTGTTGTCCATATTGACGGGAACACGTTGTAAGACGTACCCATTCAATGCCCCTTTAGATGCTTAATGATACAGTGTATATATTCTAAATTGTGGTGGGGGAACTTAAGTGCATTTATTCCTGAATGTGTCTCTTGAGTACCGGTGGACGTTTCGTTGCTATGGAAACGATATTTTGTTCATTGGCTATTGAACATGTTACCTTTGATGAGATAAAAACTTATGTTGCTTAATTCAGCTACATTTTTCATCACTTTATTTGATTTTACTTGCTACTAAGCATGGTTATTGTACATTATAAACGATGAATTTTGATTGAAAAGTATACAAAATATATTTGACATTTGGTGACGCACAATAATGTAATTACACCCCATTTTCTACCGTTACTTTTTCTTTATTATAATCAATATAATCATTTATTTAAGGTATTTTATGCTTTGCATTAATCGAATATGCTATTTTGAAATCCTGATTCATATCACGGATCATATCCACTTTTTTCTGTGCAGCACATTCGATTCTAACATTATCACTCCATCCATTGATAATTCAAGATATGCAAGCGCATGCGAAGCGGTATGAGTTTTGGGTGAGTCCTTATTAGTAGATTTACACACTGTTGATTTGGGTTGAAGAATTTGGAGAAGGTAGTATTTTGGAGAGGGTGGGATGTTTGTATATTTTTTCTAGGAATCATTTTCTTATCTATAATTCGTGAATGAAATAATATACACTAAATGTGGCTTCTTTCGAAGTAAGACAACCATTTAATCCCATAATGCTCAGACCAATGTTAGTTCCGCAAATATCTTTGAACGGATGTTTTCAGCTTTACATTTGGAAAATGAAGTGTATTCATAAGTGACGGAGGATGTTGTACTAAATCTTATTCTTATGATATGTGAAGAATGGTGAGAAAAAAATTCAGTGGCGCAAATATTCTCAACAATTTCGTTCATCCTAGTAGATTACATGATAGTGATAAAAGAAGGGTTTTTACATTTCCCTAAATTAACGTTCAATAAAATGTGGCCACAAATCCACAGGATACAAACGTTGGAGATATTTATGAAGATATTAAGGACCGTCTCCATTCCCTTCTAGAATTGCTTCACGAGTGATTTCCAGGCATATTACATTATGATCTTGACATAACCAAATTATTGATGACTCATAGAAACGTTTAGTGGATTGAATAACATTTCCGATTTTGCATGGAATATGGAATTCCAATATTCAAAACAACAACAAGAATGACCTAAATATTCAGAAACAACAGATAATAACAACAGAACGCAATAACATCCCAATATTTTCCTAGGACGTCAATATTAGCATTTTGTGAATGGTACTAACCTCTATGTGAGCGTACAATCGTATTGATCAGTTGGATAAATTTTCCAATATCGTGTCTTGTTTCGTTTCCATAACGTCAATGATGTCTAAAACTAGGTTAAGCCGATCTGATGGAACCAAACGGAATAACAAAAATAGCATTACAAAATGGATATTATAACACGGCTGCACCAGCATTCATGATCAAAGCATTGAGAGGACTGTTGTTGGCTGGCTGACTTCGCGGCATTGCAAGTTATTTCTGAAGTTTATTGTCATACATTTTCCAAAAATCCCTTTAATGCTAATATTGGCCAATAAAAAACACTCGCAGATGGACAGATTGATTAGTATATCTCAATGTGAGATGTAAGAATATGATATTGCTGTCTTCAGACCTACTTGATAATGTCTATCTACATATCAATGTCATAATGTAAATACAAACAAAATAAACTGTATATGTTATGAATTATATCTGGATACAAAGTGAAATCTAGCCACAGTTTCAAATTGCCTTTCCCTAGATGTTTTAAAACAGGAACACTAAAAATCCGTCGATTCAGGAATTAATGGATGCTGTTTACATCAATTCACACAAGGTTTATATTAGGACTGCAGAATTTTAAGTGAATGTTTTGCACCCAGCTGTACCTGTGGTAAGTTAATGATATGCATGGTTCTAAAAATTGTGAACTTTGAAATGGGCATTATACCTGACTTGATTTATTCAAAGGGAGAAAAAATCTAATTGTAAATATTAAAGGTAGTCTAGTATCAAATTGCAGAAAACGGAAAAGTATTGGTGGACAGCAGTCCTATATTGCCTGACTCTTTACGTGTAAAGTACAAGTATTTACGTGACAAATTAATCTTTAAAAATGGCAACTGACGTTTTAGATTTTTGTCACTCCCCCTTTAATTTAATTTTACAGAAAAACTCATGCCCTGTATTTGATCTAAATCATTGCCTAGTAAACGGTGGGTGACCACTTCAAAACAACAAGTTATTAGACCTGGTTCCTTAACCCGGAGTCTGTGAACATCGAAGCTAGACAGGAAGAATTTCACGAACGGCTCGGATTGTCTGCTGTACATTGAGCAGAGCGTTAAACTGGTTTCTGTTCCATGTTGCAGTGCACCGAAGTTTTTAATAGTTCGTCTGCTGCAGTGAACTAAAGGACACAACCCAATAGTCAATCTTAAAGGGAAGCTACTTTCAAATTGCAGTAAGAAGAAAACACGTTTTCAAAATGTCATAAAATTGTTCAACTCGCCAACAAAAAAGGAAAACGTTTTAGAAAAAAGTTTTTGAATTAAACATTGATCTTGCAAAAAATTAATTTCGCCAATGATCGTTACAATTATCATTTTCATAAATTACGTGAAACAACAATGTTGCGGTTTTATACTTTTTATGCGAATTATTGGATGAAAATGATGCGCTTGTAATACATCATTATCATCAATATGTCTATGGTTGTTACGTTTCGTGCAATAAAAAAACATGAACTATTCAGTTCGACAGTGTCATTCTACTTGAAGATCAAAGCGAAGGTAGGTAGTGAAATGTCGTCCGATGTACTTAAATCGTTTCATTATTATCGTCACCAAAATGTCATCACTTATTACTATAACTACCTACTCTCATTGTAATCGTGCTTATTCTAATGCGTTTTGAAGAACTAGATCGTTGACCCATTTTTAGCTTGACATTTATTCTCAAACTTAAAGTATACGTGTATAATAATTGACATTTTGGACTTTCCGAAAAATTGTGCGATGATACAAACGCATTATGAGACTTGTTTTAAAACACTGTATATCAATTGCCCTTTCCTGATCAATAAGGATTTCTTGCACAAACATATTACCACTGAGTATATCAATTCCCAAAGTTGACAGATGATACGTTTAGTCTGATACTAGGGCCTGGAGCAGATTTCAGTAACGGTGCAAAAATTCAATATAACTTTCTCCCCCTTGATTTTCCCATTAAGCGTTTAATCATTCAGTGAAGTGATGAAAAAATTGTTGTATTTGTTGACATTCCACGGAACTTCGTGTCCATATATCAAGATTAGCGACGATAAAACTACAATTAAGGCCCACTTATGGTCAATTTTTGTCGTTCGGGTCCCGATGGCCATAAAAGATAATTTCCGTGCTGAAATCAAAAACACACAGATTAAACTCGATGGCTTTTTTTAGCTTTTTGTTCAGATTTTTTTGTTCCCTAGACGATTTAGCTTCATTATCCGAATCTCGATTGAAAGTGGAAATAAAATACGTCAAACTAGCTAAGAAATGTTTGTGTGGAATATAAACGTATGAACAGTACGTGCTCAAACAGACCATAAAATCAAATTGAAATTAAACGATACCAAACCCTGCCACTGGATTGCATATAGTGCACATACCTTTTATTTTAACCATTTTTATCATAATTATATTCATATTTATTGAGTTTTGTATTTTTAAATTATTCTTTGACAATATGAGAGACAACGGCAGCAATCACAAGTAAATAGATCCTGAGAGAAGAGAAACAAATGAGACACTAAGATGTACTATAAAAGTAAAATGGGAAAACTTGAAATGAACCGGGAGTGTGACAGAGAGATGAAATAGGACATACTAGCATAACAGTGGATGTATTACTTCCTCCGTACTTAAATATAACTATAAATATAACTTAAATGAAAACTGTATTCTAAGTTGGAGTTGCTATGTATAAAATCATCAGTTTATTAAAGGCATTGTCGATATTTAAATGCAAACGTAAGTATTTGATAAAACGAATCTTAAAGTTTACGGAACTGTTGACAACGGGATGCATTTATAAGAAAGATTGATTTGTAATGCAGCGCATTGACCTGATTCAGTGTGTATTATCACATGGTGAGTTTATTTCGTCATCGATGCAAATATATATATATATATATATCATCATGCAAATATACACGATTACTTAAAACACATAAAGCCGTGGTGACACAATACATAAAGCGAGCAATGACCTGTGTGTCATTGTTCAAGTAACACATGTTGTAAAACATTCACCAGTAATTGAACACTGTAATCGAGCTGTACGTGGCATAATTCGTCTAAAGTGTCACCGTTTCATTTTCAAAGCAATGATTGAATCACCTACTGACAATATAATTGATTGTTGATGAAATTAACTACATGCCTATTATGATGAGATCAATAACTTGTATCATCTGTCAATTATGGGATCCATTATTTTGAATACAACACACGACACCGTGTATAGTGGAAATGATACACAGGAAATTCCCTATATTGGGGCACTATGCACGGTGGACACTCTACGTAGTGGACACCGTGCATAGTAGAGACCGTGCATTATAGAAATAAATACATTATAAATAGTAAGAAGAAAGCTCGAGGGCGAGCAGGCATTCTTCAGTGACCCAAAATGACCAAATTATCATACATTGAAACATGTTCCAGTTGTATTTTGGCTCGATAAACTACATTTAGATGGAAGTATTTAACAAAAACATTGAAAACTATGAAATGTGATAGGAAAAAGCGGAACGTTATTATATGTCGTTAGGGAGATATAAAGGAACCAGCATTTTATTGGCGTTAGTGTGTTTACCATGTAAAAGTATGGTGAGTAACAAGATCAGATTTATCCCCCATAATCCTTGACCGATGACCACTCTAAGGTGTGAAACCCCTGGATATTTTTCACCATTGATACTAGACGCGCTGGTTGTGTTGTAATCTGGGGGACAGCATTGCGATGTTTGACATACTGCTCTTGGTATTTCTTGGATATCATTTTTGTCTTTCTACTATGCCAGCCAATAAATCATAAAAAATGCAACGCGTGGGCTATGATTGAAATCATGTTAAACTACGCTTCATACATGAGGTTAGTAATTTCAGGAGTATTTGAATATTATTGATTGTAATGTTACTTTAAAGTAATTTATATTAATAACACTCCAACGCTCACTACGATGTTGGTGATATATGGCTAAGGAAGTAGGTTCTTGTTTCTACATTTGTACTATAAAAACATCATTTTATGGTGATTTATAGTACAAATCTGTAACTTGGTCAGAATACGTAAAAATTCAATGTATAATGTTTCATGATGTAAACGAACGTGTTATCATGATCGAACTCTATGAAGTGTACACGAGTTTGTTACCTATGTTACCTAGCGGGGACACTTGTTCCTAATCAATCAGAAAATATATGCGGGGATGGCGACGTACAGCTTGACACAGTCATCGTCGTGTGGGGTTGACGTTTTTGATGATTGAATATATACGGATCAGTACATTTACTTTCGCCTATATATAAAACAACATGATTTTTGACTGACAGAAGGCCATAAAATATAAAATTATTGGACGAATTACGGTCAAACCTATATTTGTAGCCACCCCGAATAAAGGCCACTCTGTGCATAAAGACCATTCTTTGAAAAATTATTGATTTTTAGCGCAAACTTACCTCCGAATAGAGGCCATCTGTCAATAAAGGCCGCGCTTTGTCTTTTTCAACATTGGCATTTGTTCACGGGTTTGACTGTATATTTTAATTGAATGATGCAAACCTTCTTGTCTTTCATCAACAAATAAGTAGTGACTTGATGGGGAGTCTTGATGTCCTGAAAGCTTCAAGAATGACCTTCATCAATCAGAAGCTGACTTTGCAGAATCCAACCACTTGGGTGTGCTGTGGCTGAGGTCAACTGAATGTGAAACCATATTCTTCGGAACAACCAATTGGTCCATTTTCGCTCAGTCCCGAAAACTGTTGAAAATAAACTCTAACGTTTTCATAAAAATAATTACCTGGTTGTAGTAAAGACGATTTCAAAATGTATTTGTGACTTGAGTCACTTTAAGCAGTCCTAGCACAGGTGATAGCTGGACTTTGGTTGCCCAAATTTGTGGACAAAGTTGGGAGGGAAAACTTTGACCTATTGATACATTTGTACGTTATTTAGTGTTTGCACGAGCTGAAATCTTGAATTTGACGTGTTGATATTTATGAGAAACATGAAAACTTAATGATGTCGTTGGAGCATATTGAACATCTCACTGTAGCATCTGCTGATACAAGGTTATAGATCCTATATAAACATTTGTTCGTGTTTGTACAGTACTAAAACAATGACGAACACTTCAAAATGTACTTAACTTAAAGGGAGAATGTTCGTTTATTATTTCATTTGATAAATTGCATTTCCGGGTGACAAAATTGCTGACAATTTGGTCTATACTGACCGCGTTAACATACTGTTACTATAGTAGGTGTTGTATTGTTGTTTTCAGAAGAAATAATACTATAGTATACTAGAATTAATGTGTTTGAATTATCGCGCTTTTCTCGAAATCATAATTCCTGCATCGTCAGCTGTGTACAAATATAGATCTGTAAAATAATAGATTTTATTTTTACGTTACATATTCCGAAATCAATAATATCATTTAGAACTTAAAACAAAAAGCAAGACCGATGTTTGACATTACCTGCTATTGTCATTAATCATTTCAGCTAACTATTAATAAAGTGCGCTTTTTGTAACGTTGGTAAAGTCAATTACCCTTTCTACCTCTACCACGACATCATATCATTAACAAATTACAAATTCAAAATATTGAGTAAAAATCTACTTTCATCTTTTTGAAACCTCACCACAATGCTATGAAAAAAGTATCAGATTCGCGTAAATTATACATGAGCTCGGGAAAATCATACACAGGTGATTTACTCTCGAGTCAACGACCTATTCATATGCTAGGATGTTCAGGCTAATACATCACAATTAATGGTTTCTAGATCATGATGAATACGGTACTTACTGATAGAAGCCAGCAGCACGCTCATCAATAGAAAGGATTATTTTTTTAAAAAGAACGTGTGCCTTTGATCACAGGTATTTCAATAATTGAGTTATCTGTGCAATCGATTGGATAGGAATTGACGATTGAAGCACAATATTTCAGTTTACTTTTCTCTGCCCTCTGACGATCGACTAGAGTATTTATAATATTACATGTATTTGAATCATCATCAAGTATCTGATGATCAAATTGATACAACAAGTACTTTTTAAGTTTTATGTTATTGTCTATTATTGAAACAATGTCGTGCTCTATATTTAAACTCAGTGGTCGAGTGGTTATGGTCTCTGACTAATAATTACGAGTATCTCACCGCTGTGAGTTCGAATACCACCCGGGGCCTCACATGTGAGGTATATTTCCAGCTAGCTTACGGAAGGTCGATGGTTCTACCAAGGTGTAAGCCTGAGGTCTTTGTCTACCGTTAGGGCTGGAGAAGTTGCCAAAAGGACCTTGGCTGTTGGCGCGACGTCAAACCCCAGTGAAAAATATTTTCTACGGTAGTTTCATTTTTATATGATTCACATGAACATTAACGTATCATTTGAATACGACTGGTTCGTTTTTATACAATTTCAACAAATAATAGGACACCTGTGGCAATGAAACAATTTGTTACAGCAAACATTATCAATTATCTTTGATATTATATTACATACACGGCGATTTGCATTAGGCAGATTAAGTATCAACGCAAACAATTGCATTATATTTACATAAACTCCATGCTGTGTATGATTTCAATTTATGTCGATGTACCACAAGGAATTTGCACGATGTGAAGTTTACATAATATTGAACATTCCGCATGTTGCCGATACAGAAAATCAACCTATACATTATTCTATGATAAAAGTTGGCTGTTCCATTTTATCCATTCGATTGTAACCTTGTAATTATATTGACCAATGACATCATGTTTCATGTTTCTATACAAAGAAAAAAAATAAAAGCCGACTAGAAATGTCGTTCTTATGATGAATGTCATTCCCGTGACTAGATAAAGTCCAAATCTTGTCCTAAATTCATAATTAGCATCGTCAAGCATCAGCGGTAGGTTATTTGTAACTATTTTTTCTGACAAGGATGTAACAGAAAAAATAGTTCTATGCAATTCAACCTTACGATCGATTGCACAATTTCTTCCTTCGTTGACTTCGCAATAAATGAGATTGGTAACTCTAGTGTTATTTTTCTAGAAATAAAAGCAAACAGTCCACCTGATATTCTAATTATAGTCGTTGAACGTACAAACTTTACAATGTAGAAAATCAAGGTATAATTGTCAAAAGTATTCATTTCACTTCATTTCTTCTCATTTTTCCGTCCTATGTAACTTATCCAATTAGCGGATTTAATTGTAAATATGTTCTATAGCACTGAATTGTGACACACATGTCTCCATAGTAATGAAGACGTTAAACTAAATACGCACTGATGTCAGGTGAATAAACGATGTTATTTGTTAGTCTTTGACAATGAAAATATATCTAGTTTGTATAATGAATACAGAAAAGTTTAATAGTCACTAAAGGGCGGTGTGCAAGCGTGAATATTTTTTATATTTCATTGTGAACCAAGTAATGGCTTTAAACGGTTTATTAACGATTAACAAATATAACTTAAATGATAGTGCTCATAATGTAAGCTAAATAGTACGCGCCTATTAGTTTGTGATTCTCTTTGTATTTTCTTGTTGTAATAAAATGTATGTGTCCTTAATATATTTGCTCTTAATGTTTTTGTTCCTCATGTATTTGTTAAATCACCATACGGCGCGGCTAAAAACCAACACAGCACAACACAAAACAATTAAGTTTGCCACTGCAACGGACAGCATGGTACAGCATGGTGGAACGAAGTAATACCCAAATATATAAATACAGGAAATATTACCGTTAAAGGGGGGTCATAGCGATTCAACGGGTTCAGCAGCATTTTTGAGCTGGTTTGATAATTACACGAACGTTTATGAATAAGTTGATCACTCCAGGTCGTCTAGTTTTGTATCAATTACAATACAATGTCATTTGTATGAAGTAATACAGTTTTTGTTCGCTAATAATTTAAGGTCGTCAATCAACCACCGTAATCCCTAAAGGACACGAAGCTAATCTTATCATTATATAATGTGTTTGTTGTTTAATTGCATGCAATACACTCATTATTCAGTATGCGTATTATACACTGATGGAAAATTAATTGTAACTTGAATATCAAAAAACATGCTCCTATACTTGCCAAGTTGTTATCTGTTCGATTGAAAAATTCGCCCATAAAACAGAAATGATGAATTTCGCAAATGAGGAACTTTGCCGATAGCATTCATCCATAGCTCTGTCAGAGCAGTTTACACTTTACCTAATTCATTAATTATACATTATGTCATAGCTGGTTGACCGACTTTCTACGTCGAACGAAGTTAAGAATTATAGTATATATGACTCGTTATAGATGACATATTACTATTTATTATCACCATTCTGTCTAGTTAATGTGATATATCGGGGACCTACATTGCTGATAGTGACGTTTTTAATCGCTAAGAAGATTTGATTATTTCGAATGCTTGTAGAGAGACAATGTGGTGCTAGAAGATAACTCAATCTGTCTTTATGTTGTCGAAATTCAATTTATCAGCTATATACTATAAACTTGCCAAAGAGAAAAGGAGTTCCAGTGATTGCCACTGTTCATTTTGCAACAGAAAATAAAGTAATGGATTTAAGGCTAAGAAATAGCTACGTTTATATTCATTTGACCAAAAAAGGTCAGGTACATCGCTTTTTTCCCTATTTTTTCTAAACATACTTTTCTCACTTTGGAGATACCAGTCGTTTTGAATAAGTTTAGGGTTTGAACTTTAGGGTCGGCGCTAAAATATAGTGCAACCGTAATATAGTCGGGTAACCGTAAACCGGACGGTTTTTCTGGTCTGGTATTTTACATAAATCATTCAATCTGTGCATCAAATTAGTTTTGGACCATGACGAGAATACGAGGATGGCCATTTTATGTAAAAATATAAACTAAACCTGTTTGATAATTGAAATCGTATCAAATTTCCATCATAAACAATACGAATTCCCTTATCATAATATACGATTCCCTCATCATAATATACGACGATGGAAATGTCAGCAATGTGCCTTTCTCGTTAAAATGATCAAAAAAACGAAAAGATAAAATATTTATCCACGAATGTAGGTCTGAACGCAAAAAAAGTATCATCTATAACATGGACCGACAATTAGACAATGCTTTCTTGTGGTGTATTTCGCGTAAGAGAAGTGACGTAATAGAAATTTGGGCTCAAGTTAGATTCTGTCCACAGTTGTTTAAATTTGAATAATTTTAATTATTATCATGTTATTGATGTCTACGCTCTGACTTATAAATGAAAGCAGACATAATAATCGTATTAAATGATACTATGAATTTTCCAGGCAATTTTATCTTGAAGGGACATAATAATGTCCCCATTCTATGAGAAGTGTAATTGCTACTAGCGATATAGAGACAGACACAGTGAACGTCTAGTATGGTTAATTTATTGACACTTAAATATCCTTAAAATCTTTTCTTTCCCCAAATAAATCATACGGTTTTATTTAAATATTTGATTTATCTAAAGTCTTTTATCAATTATTCAACGTTTTCGTCAATTCGGAATCACCAGAGGGCTTTCCTTGCCAGTTCTTATGAAATTCTATATCCTAGTATGTTCCCGTGAAAACGTGTATTCTCATTCCGGTAAAGATGTTCTCAAGGGTGTTTTAAATGTAGCACAGGAATATGCTTTAGATTACCCCTTGCAACAACATTTATGAAAACACTCACGTTGACATGAAAAACTCATTCAGCTATTGCTTCTCTCAGTCAAGCATTTCCTATTTTATGAAAAGTTTGTTTGCCGTAGATACACCATCAAATTAACAAGCACGCAAGTCTCAACTTTGAAAAAGCCATTAAAAATGAATAATGAAGACCCTGGCTAGAGATGATCAGTATTTCTGGAAATAAATTATGTTATAGTGCCAGGCGTAGTAATTATAATCAGATATGATTTAATTACTCCCAGTTTAAAAATGAAACGAATACAGTGTCACAGTACGGAGTTCGTTATTATATAATAAATAATTTGACACATAATTGAACATCAGTGTAAATTACATGTTTAAACTGTAAGCAACAGAATAATTGCACGCACACGTGACTGGTGCCGTGAAACTAACCGTGTTAAAAATAAACTCCGAAACTGGCTTCTGCGTTTAAAAATAAATCAACACTTGTTCATGTTTTGATGCTCTGTTGTCAGTTTTTGTACCTTCTCATTGTAATCGATGAACAATCTTTTGGATCGACGGAAAAGGCACTTTTTATCTGGAGTAATCGACAATGACTTTGTGCAGAATGTAGCCGTCAAATTCCAAATGCGAGCAATAGTTTCAATTAGTAGAGTCAGGACGCACAGCTCTTTGACAAAAACCGAGCCATTGCTAAGTACTGGATATATGTAATAATTATGTGTATATTTTTCTCTACATAGGACCTATCTACTCAAAGTACAGGCAGTACCTATTGATCTTGTAATAATTTGGAGAAAGAGTATTTATAATTCCACCGAGCAGTAATTCTTATTTTTTTCTGTTTGAAATGGTTCTTCGAAGACTGAATTTGTGATAGCGTTTACCATCAAACGTACCTCAATGTTCTAATGATATCAACCTGTACGATCCTTTACATGAAACGAAACTATTACCACTGCAATTGTGAATCAGGTATATATCTATGTATTCCGCCAATTGCCGGTCCGTTAGATCATATACGATACAAGATATATAAACAAACTAGCCTTGAAAAACAGCTAGTATTCACTTCTTGTTACTACAGTGATTCGTCTCGTGTCAATTACGTGAAAACAATTACCACAGTATCATAACAATAACGATATAATTATTGACGCTATCATTAGACTATTAACGAATTAGAATAGTTATTCAGAATGTCGAGCAATTGTACCTTGTATCTGTAATGTAATAACGTCTGACGGGATATAATGTATAAACTGATTCCTAAGAAATGCCACGTGCCGTAATGAATTCAAACTTACCACGAAGATTCACGATTGATAATCGCGATATTACAACGTCATAAATACTTAGACTCCGCTGTAACACTCAAGCACTAGGTCAGAATTCACTTGGTCCCTCTATTCCCATCGAAACACGCACTGCAGACCGTGCGGGCGTATGCTAAAGAGAACATATTTGTGCATTCGAACTTGATAGCTAAGAGAGCCTCATGGTAAGTTCTTGTCTTTAAATTCATCGATGAAATTGTCAAAATACGCGGTCTGTTTTGGGAAAGCTTTAAGGGGAGTTGACTCAATGTCCGAATACTCAAATGTTGAAGTTTGTGATTTCAGTTCTTGAACAAATCAAACCAGAAAAGCAAATAAATGATAAGTGTGTCCATTTCGGGCATAGCAACCACAGGAGCGTGAAACCTGTCATTTTACTTTGTTTATTCATGGTTACCTTGTGACAGAACGTGGCTGTATTATGATTAGGTACATGTTTGTTCTATTAAAGTGAAGACAGACACGTATTTAACAAAATACGCTCTGATGGCAGGTAAATAAAAGAAGTAATTTGTTGGTATCTGTCAGAGACGTTTTTCATATAAACATGAACGCTATTAACGGCAATGTTCACTTTTTACTTCGTTGTCCATACAACTGTTTTATCTAGACAACGAACAAATGTGTTGTGACAGTGAGTCGACAGTAAGGCTTTGAAAGATTGATTGCAGAGACATAACCAAAGAGATATTGTTTTATTACACGAACGTTAAGCTACAAAGTATAAAACAATTATTCTCTGACTGGCTTACATCTTATGCTTGTACGTAAAATCTGTCGTAAATTTGATTATTCTGTTTGTAAATACCTAAGCAGCTATAGTTCTAACAAGATATATTTTCAATACACCTTCAGGACAAGTGAATATTTTGATGAGATAAATCTTACCGTCATATGTATTGTTTGTTATTTAACCGCATGTTTAATACATTTCCACAACTTTGTATACATTTAACTCACGGTGGTATCTTAGAAGCTTAGATGTCTGAAAAGTGTTACGTTACTTTCCAAAAAGTTGTTTGTTTCGTAGACTTGTTGTTTGCGTAACAAATGACGTACTGCATTATGCGTATGAGAGAGTTTTACTTTACAATCATCATGATTCATTAAATAAACCATAAGCCGGTCTTTGCTGACTAACTTTCTTCATCAAAGGGGGTCAAAATATGATAGAAGATCGATATACAACCATGTGACCACTTTAAGACGATGAATTCTGATTTATTAACGCCAGGAGATATTGTCTCACGTGATATGAATTATGATAATTCTTGGTGTTAATTGTTCGTCATATGTATGTGTTCCTGGATGATAGCACAAAGCATGTTTGACAATCTGTGGTTGGAATTACATCGCCAGACCACCAACGGTCAATAAGGTCATTCTCTATCGCTTTCAAATAGGACAATATACTAATTGTGACTAGTGTTAATAAGATTACAACAGTACTAGGTATAAGCTCCGAGAATCCACCGCTCGTACATAGCATAAAATATGTAGTAATGTACGTTACTGACTACATATTGTATATCTTTAGATCATTGAGCGTCACAAAGCTGCGTGTGTCCAAGAGCAGACAGATATGTGATACCAAGACCTATCAGTTGATTGATCGCTCACATCGACTTTCTAGGCGACAAAAACAAATCAAGTTTGTTAATTGGAAACCCACCATCAAAGGGTTAATAATTAATATTATTACTTATAAACTCCGTTAGTTATCCGTTATCATATTGAACTAGGTCTAACAGCAATATCCCAGTCTGATTATGTATTAATTAAAAAACGAAATGATAGATTCATGTTTGGCGTGTATGCACACAGCTGCTACAACGAATACATAATCAACTGACAGTAACGACAAATTTGTACAATATCAAAGAAAATACAAAACAAAAGAATTGCTGCATTTTAAAATAAAACAGAGCGTACAATTCCAGTTCATTTGGATGAACGGACGATCATAAGCTAGAGGCCGGTTGACAAGAAATTTTGTGTGGAATATGATTCAACGCAAGACAATCATTTTTAACAGTTTACCCGAATACACTAGGGTTAATTAATGTAAAACTCACCATGTACGGTCCAAACCATCCGTTCGTCCGAAAATGGACGCATTATACAATTCTGTTAAATTTGATAGGTAGCATACAGTGTTGTTATGTTTAAGCATAACAAACGTCACAATGTTTCAACACACGGATACTGGGTGCCTCGAAGTTGCTATTATAACATGAGATTTACGAACATTATTATATATTGAAAGCGAACATCTAGTTGTACATAGCACCTTGCTTCGTTCATATGAAATTGTGTGCGTTATATATGAATGAGGTAATTGTGGAACATTCTCAAGGTGGAGTTGTGAGGTAATATTTTCCCACGCAAGAAAACCAGACGAGAGTTTCACGCAAACACCAAAGGTATCCACATTAGTGTCATATTTTTTTCATCCATGGATTCTCCTTTCCATTCATCATTTGCTGCAGAAATCATACTTTTCAAGTGCCAACAGGTAGTTGTTTTTACCTTTTGTTGTAAACAAACCATATTTTCAAACTCTTTGATAGGAGAGTAACAAGTCCAAGGCTGCATAAATTACTGAAGGTACCGGATCGCTTAGAGATAAATATCTCCCCCTGGTGGAACATTTCGGCTCTGTTCAAGGGGAGATCACATCGGAGAAGAGACCGACGTAGTTAAAATACCGCTTTATCATTTGATCATAGATAAATATTATCATATGATTATACGGTCTATTATAATGACGTATGTCGACTTTTTGACTGTTTTCTAGTAACTGCAGGTATAATTTTAGTACTTGTTTTTACAAATTTTGCAGACTTGCATTTTGTCTAACAGGTAACGTATACATGATTATGTTACATATTTTCGGTTATTATAACAACTGAATTATCGTCGTCACTGCGTCAAGAATTGTATTACTTGGGGGGAAACCTCAAGCGGTATTCCGATAAAAATACATGTATGAAAGAGTATGAAGTTTGATGTATAATAAATATGTATATTAGAGTTAGAAAAGATGGCTCTGATTTTCCAAACAATTTGTTATATTAAGCACCTTCTCCACTGTCTCAGACAAAAAAAAACTGGATATAAGGTATGTGCAAATCAAAAGTGTGTCCAAATCAAATCAGAACAAACGGTTTCATGTTCTGTACTTTTTATATTGAAATACATTCATAACACATGTAATGGAAGTAAAATTTATTCAGAAGAAGGTAAAATGATTTACGACTAAAAAAATAAATAGGAGTTTGACAGGCGTCCTTGTAAACAATGGAGCATGTTATATTTTAAGGAGTTGTGTTCACAACAACATGCCACGGCCGTTAGTGCGCTGGACTTGCATGTCGGAGATCCGGGTTCGAATCCCGTTGGCGGCAGGTCATTCCCTTCCATGAAAATTTGGCAAAATGTCGATTTTCCTCCACATGTGGAGAAGTTGCCGGCTCCTTGTGACAGGGTAAGTTGGTACTGGTAAGTATACAGTCCAGGAAAACTGGTTAGGGGAACCGGTCGCCGTATATAACTGAAAAATTGTTGCAAAAAACGGCGTCAAACCCAAGTGACAATAAGCCACATAAAAACAAGCACAACACGTACCAGTTTGTACGAACATCGTCAATATGCCCAGTTCCAGTACATTTTTACAATGGTCTGTTTTTTTTTTCTGTGTAATAGTTATGCTTATAATACTTCATTAAATAATTTACCTGAGGATAACCTGTATTTATTTTGCAATTTTACGAACATATGCAAGAAAACGAGTTTGTTCCCATGGTAACAAGTCATTATTTATAACTTAATATGGCAGCGGAAAACGTCTCATTGTTTAAGGTCTGTAATTTATTTGTAACGTAATAACACACCATGTCTCTCCTAGACTGGGTGCATGTAGTCAATATGCAACTAGTCATCCTACATATAGTATGCGATGTTCGTTTATCATACATAATTATATACTAAATATACCAAACAAACATATTACAATTGCTATGAGACATATATGCACCCAACTTACTGTACAAATTACTACTTCACAAACAACTCAGTAAGCGATGTTACCCACACTGTTACCCAATTAACCCAGTTAGCACAAAATATGGGACTCATGTGGGTAGTAGCAACTTCCGCGTTCTATTGTCTTCAATCTTTGAAAAAATAATCTACTCCCATCGACTTCAAATTTAAAGGGACAATAACCTAAATGATTGTCATTGTTCTTGAAAAATCTCACAGAAAAGCATTTTCCATCAAGGAAACCTATAAAAAGTTGTATAGCTTTTCCAAAAATCCGTTCGCTCCGTATTGAAATAATATACTATAGATATAGTATTTTACGTGACCTGGATTTCACATTAGTTCTTACATTCGTACAAACTCGTGTGTTTAACAGTGCTACTCAGTGCAAGCTCTTTTTCTCAAATGTCATCCGTACCGTTTGTTATATAACGTATTATATAAAATCTTCCAATAACCTATATTCGCCCACACTGCTTGCCTGTCTTCACGTTTAGGAATTAATCGCCTTAGTTTCCCTCTGATGTGATCTACAGGAAGAATTAGTTAAAAATATAATTGATACAAATATCAATACGTTCTACAATACTTTTATCAAACTAGTGTTAAAGTTAGTTTCTGATACGGTTGGGCCAGAAAAATACTTGTGTTTGCGGTCGCCCAACCATCCCTAGTTTTGGCCACTGACCCTTAAGCTTCTAGCTAAAATCCAACGTACAAAAATAATTAGGAGATCTCAGACTTAAAAGTGAAAGGAAGGTTAAGTGAATTAGAAAAGAAAAGTTTTTTCGACTTACCCTAATAGTTTTGGTCAAGTTAAACATAAACATAACCATTTTTTCTGGCCGTATGTTATATTAATTTGTATCACCTTTTCATTAAGTAGAAGTTTGACATATAACTAGAATGCATTCATAAGTGACTTTTGCATTAAAAAGCAAGTGACTAAGTTCATTAGCAGTGTTGGTGCTTATATTCCAAAGAAAAAGTAACATTAATTGGTAAATCATAGTAATTTCTGAGATGAAAAAGTAACATTAATTGGTAAATCATAGTAATTTCTGAGATGAAAAAGTAACATTAATTGGTAAATCATAGTAATTTCTGAGATGAAAAAGTAATATTAATTGGTAAATCATAGTAATTTCTGAGATGAAAAAGCAACATTAATTGGTAAATCAAAGTAATTTCTGAGATGAAAAAGTAACATTAATTGGTAAATCAAAGTAATTTCTGAGATGAAAAAGTAACATTGATTGGTAAATCATAGTAATTTCTGAGATGAAATAGTAACATTGAAATATATGTGCTTATACTTGCCTGATGCTTGACTGAACATCTTAAACTAATATTAGGTACATATCCCTCATTACAATGAAACCATTTAACTTCATTTAATATATTTCTGTCAATTAGTATGCTCACTGAACACCCAATTTGGAGACATTAATTTGCTTTTGGAACAAAGGGACAACTTTATGCTGACCCTTAAAGCTCTCGCCTGACTGGTACATAACACTGCGTGACCTTAATTCCAGAAACATATAACTTCATTTTTTTCGTTTTAAGAAAATCGCGTTTAAAGATTGTGAGGTATCTAGAAAATGAATAGTTTGACGTTTGTGGCAAAGCAATTTAGCCTCTTCATGTTAGAGCTACAAGTATATATGTTAGTGCATATTGTAGAACGTTTTGAGACGAATCCAACGATAGCAAAACTCCATTTTTGTCAAAAATGAAGTAATACGCTTCTGGAATTAAGATGACGACTGAATTACGCGTGCGTAGCAGGAAGGCTCATGCCTATATGATACATACTGGCCGTCATAAGAAAGTAACCATCATAAAAATTCTTCTATTTTGGCCTAATATACTGACCTTGAAATTTTAATGGTATACAACAATTCCATGGTCAATAATGGATAAAAATTTGGTAACACATAACGCTAGTAATGGTTGGTTGGCTTACTCGTTTCAGCTCTTTCCAGGATTAAATTCAATTCGATTACTTGTGCTTTGTCTATTTTATATCAACATCACTTACTGGTTACTTCCTTATGACGGCCAGTATACATATGTATATGTACATAAATATGATTAGCTGGCCTTCTTATTATGAAGTAAAATATTCCTCATTTAAATGTATCACCTTGGTATGTTTAATTGGAGTTGAAGTCATGTGATAATCTGATATCTATTATTCCAATGTTCGCTCAGCTTTGGAAACATACAAAGGAAATGTACTAGAGAGATATCATCAACAAAACGTTGACAAAATTTAAAAACGAAAATAGTAGACACAGCACTAAAGCGGTGAATGATCTTACAACGTGGAGGAGTAAGTTCTTGTTTGCGCAATTAAGCTGAAAAGGATCTCTGTCACCGGAAATGAAATACAGAACTTTTACCGGAAATTAGTGAATTTGGATAATTTATCGATTCGCAGACTGAAAAATGGAAAACAATAATACTTTTGAAAGTGATAATTAAATTTCAAGAAAAAAAACACTAGTTATTACTTTGAAGACTCCAAGTCATCAGTTAGTGATGAATTACTTTATTGATCTTCATGTTGATAAAAATATAACATCAAACACTTCAGTAGAATGAGATAAAATGGCTTTAAATTATTTAAACATGCTGAAACTTCAGGCAAAAATATTGGTGCTTGGGAAGCACGCTCATTTAAACGCTGTGTGACGTCATTGAAATATCAACTTAAGTCGTCAACACAATTAAATAAGCACACGTTTACACCTGACCTTGCAAGCACTGAAATAAAGTGAATGGGTCTTTAGGTTAAAATGTTCACACATCGGGTTGTAACCGGTCAATGACCGCTCTTGTTAACCAAGTCATCCTAAGATATCGGTCGCACATCTACCCTAAATATTAACGTTGTATTGAAACTGGTTACATAGGATGATATAAGTGAGCCTTTCAATTGTTAGATTTAAAATATTAAAAATGGTCGAGCATTGATGTGCGTGTATTTGAACGGGCAGTAATTGTTAGTATTTTAAGAATAGGAAAAAAATACAAATTCACGAGCAACATCATTAGTGTTTCTTAAGTACGCTAATATGATATTTGATGAAAGCGCTTTCTGTTAAACTATGTTTTATTGCGTGTTGATATTAATTTAATTCTATAGTGGATTGATGTGAACCAATATTATCCCATGGACGTGGTGTTGTCAGGAACAATGAAATATACATTATAATTTTCAATTACAGGATTGGTGTTTAACATTGATTAAAACAAAAATTATTATCTCTCAAAACATGAAAAGGAACTAAACACTTTGTTGTTTAATGAAGGCACTTAAAAATACATAAATTACATTGTAAAGCCATCTAGTATAAGTGATCAACAATCGTCACTTACTGATTTCTATCAGACCACTATTGACATGACTGAGTGTTTGGTCTGTTTTGATACAAGTGTAAATGTGCCTCTCTTCTCTAAATGGGCAAAAAGTCTAAATACGTGAAAAAATCCCATCGTTATTTATATTAAGTATAGTAATATATCAAATGGCAACCACCTCAATACTACGGCCACCTTGTTATAACGATCACTTATTTTCCGCCCGGCTTTCAATAACTCCCCGATAATTCAGCTTGATAATGAGACTACCTCATTAATACGACCTCTTTTTCGGGTTCCAGGGTGGTCTCATTATCGAGGTTTTACTGTAGTATTGAATAGATGGTTTTGGTACATATAGAATATAAAGCAGACCTTCATTAAACTACTGATCAATAAGTGAAAATGGAGGCTGGTGCAGTTTACCCACGTGAAATGTGAGCTGAATCAGAAGTAAAAATACAACCCGTGATATCTAAGTAAGTGATACTGTCATCAACAGACAATACAAAGTAATGACTGAACCTGAGTGTGAACTGATCGTGACACCGAAGATGAAGGTAACCCGTACAATATAGAAAGCCTTCCAAACATATTTGGAAAGGACAAAATTTGGAAACAATGGCTTCCGTCATTTTCTTTTTCAAACCAAGCCTTTGTAATGATCGTCATTTAACATCCTTGCGAAGAATTCACTTGCTGCTCGGCATTAGGTCAAAAGGCTGCAGCTGGCGTCCATTGTCTCCAATCGTGATAGTAAATATAATCCATTATGTTGGATTCAAATTATATTCGTATGAGTTTGTTATGCTAGATACGATATTTCATAGTTACTGAGGATATAAGTGACAATTTGATAAACTACCAGAGGATGGAAGTGATTTATCATTCATGCTGTTAAATAATTTGTTTCTTTGTGTGCTTCCATAAAAACAAAGTAGTCTTTGGGTGATACAAATATTATGGCTTTGTTCGTAATATATTGATTGATTCACCCAGGAACACAATTACTTACACTACATCAATATCAAACTGTTTTATGTGAATACATATCTCAATACGTTCCGTCGGCCGGCAGAAATCGTAATTTTCTATTGCACGCATACTATTTTATATATTTGAACATCACATTACCTTACATAGCATTGTTTTTATATAAAGCTTATATATTTAAGTATACAATGCACTTATTTTTCTGGTTATTTACATTATATTGTACAGCTAAATCATTCCTTAAACAACTATGAGATGTTTGAGGTAACAAGACAAAAAACAATTAGTATGTTAGTGATTGTTATTTCATTCATTTTGTTGAACTCATCTTGGAGTTTGCCATAGCAAAATATTCCATGGATTTGAATACGATAATTCATTAATTTTGTGTTCAACTGACATGAGCGGGGTTCCCAAAACTTGCGTCGTGAAGTTCTAATGAATGTTTTTGTCCATATGATTACATTTTAAGGGTCCTACTTGTGCCAGTACGAAGATAATCATATACAAATTTGGTTAGGTAACTTAATCACTTCTGAGCATAGGTTTTATGACTGTAAGCATTGTTATTAAAATATTGACAAAACCATTAGATGGAATTAAATCAATGTATCTATCGTCTCGAGAGTGCCACTAGGTAATAGTGTTCCAGCTTTGTGACGTATTGTGTGAACCTGTATGGTCCTGGTGAAACAAATACAGTGTGACGTACAATAAGGTTATAGGGTGTCACGTGGTATCGACTATATGCTACTAAATTAGGCAAAAATTTCGATTTTCCTCCATATGTTGAGAAGCTGCCGGCTCCTTGCGGAAAGGTAAGTTAATACTGGTTAGTATACAGTCCCGGAAAACTGGTTAGGTGAACCGGTCTCCGTATATAACTGAATGTTTTTTTGAAAAAAGGCAATAAACCCAGTGAAACAATGAATGCTACTACTAAATGACAAGACAGTGCTAGTTCTTGTACAATTGCTGATTGAATTTTTATAAATAAAGAATGGTTGAATATCACATAATTATGTCTGAATATTTCAACAGATAAAGCTCACTGGAAAAAAAACATGTATTTTCAAGCTGTAAAAAATTGTCAATGTTCTTATCAAACTGAATTATAAAAGTGGATACCCCAGATAGATTGCACAGTATCAGAGATCTGCTGTACATAATTGATAAGCTGGTGATTAATCTGTAACTAACAAAAGAAACATTTATGTCTTTATTGTTATCATGCTTAGACCATTAAAATCTGAAAACCCGGCAGTAACTTTTCAAAACCTAATAAGTAAAATAATGAAAAATCAGACCGCTGACTATCACGTAATAGTTTTAGATACTGTGTTTTACTTAAATGGTGAACTTTCGTTGACCCGAACAATATTGTGTTCTACATTTTGATACCTTATCTCAAGCACATGCTTTCAAGTAGGAGTAAAATCAATCATTGAAATCGGGATATATGTGATATCATCGCAAAACATCAACCACACAAGTATTACTTAAACAAATCGGCGGATACGTCATAGAAATGTGCGTGAAAGAAATGACGGTTGAAAACATATATGGCTCTAGTTTTATTAGCGGAACCCTTGAATATAACCACGAGAGAGAGAGAGAGAGAGAGAGAGAGGGGGATATATTTAGGGTTTTATTTGGTCTTATAATCAATTAAAGTATGTTAAGAGTGGCTGATTACCGCATGGTTGCTTGTATTCACATATTGTCGTTAACGCATGGTTCACTGTATTTGGTCTAAAGATAATTTCAGGCGACCGATTTTACGAAGTTATGTTATTGAGTACAGGTGCACCAAAATGTTATTAACTTCATATTACACAGCACTATATTCTACTCTTGTCCAGGTCGTTCACCATCTCAAAATAATAATATTACTTCAAACTAAAACGGCAACGATATTAAAAGAAGTAAAAAAATTTAAATCTGTTTATTGCGTGCAACTGTTTGTTATTTTTACAAGCTGCTATTATCAAAAATTAAATATCCGGAAAAAGATATTCTGACCGGTCGATGACCACAATGTCACTAAGTGGATATCCGTTGGTAAAGCTCTCAATGAATAGAAGTACCGTAAATTATATTGGTCAAATTTCCACCAGATTTTGATTGCACGCCTCACAAAACATAGCACGCTTCAAGGGATGAAATTGTGAAAACTCTTCAGGCGATTTGCTTCAAACTTTTTTGAGTCATTTTGGGAGTTTTTTTTTAGTGGCAAGCAGGAGTTTTGAAGAGATGTAAGTCAAAGACGGACGGTCGGACAGACGGACAGACAAAATATTTCATTATTAAAACTTTACTTTTTTGCATACAGAATAATACAAATATGTCGCGTGTGAATAAAGACAATCAAACCGCCATGATATATACAGATTTCCTTCCGCAAATTATTAATTTCCTAATGATCCATTTATATAATGATGTCGTTGCAGATAATAAAAACATGTATTTCATCTACACACTGGGTTTAGTTTATCGTGATAGGTTTAAGTTTCAGCACTAAAATATTCGTTATATCTGTGGTTCTCTGAAAGCTTCTATAATCAGCTGGATAAAAAAATATCTTAGTGCTGTATGTTAAAATACACTTACAAGATAACATAACAATATTAAGATACAATTACTTGCACCATTAAATAGTTGGATACATAGCTATTATTAGAATTACTGTAATTCTTTCATCCGACGACATTAATGCGATAAAAGTAATTAGACCATCAGGCGCTTCTTGGGTTATATAATGTGTGCCAACTTGAAAAAATAATCATTTTGATACAAAGGTTTGTGAATGGGAAATTGGAACAGTTTGTGTTCGTTTAATGTGTAATGAATCGCAAACATTTCCTGTATTCCTGTATTATTTCCGGAAACTGAAAGAGTCCTGTGTGCTTTGTATGAATATAATTACATGTATTTAATTTTATCAGCGGTGTTCAGAGAAAGACGCTGCGTGTCATAAAAGTACCATCCATATGTTGCATAGTTTCTTTTGTTTGCATTAACCTTATTTCGTGAGTACAAAAAGTTGTTTCCTTTGCTATAATAATAATAATTTAGATTCTAATTAGCTAATTGTATGTTATCACGCTTGTCAGAGCTGCAACGGGAATTTAACGCCGCACTAACAGCCATAGTTGATAGGCGACTTTTCAGCTTTAACAGTGGAGGGAGACCCCAGGCCAAAACTTGAACAGAACCACCTTTCGTAAGCTAACTGGACCGCTTCCTCAAATGTGAATTTATTTCTGGGTGGGATTCGAACTCACAGCGGTGAGGGGCTAGAGATTACAAATCAGAGAGTATAACCACTCGACCGCAGAGGTCCCCAGAGCACATGGTGGGTACATGTTGCCAGGTGCACGTAGTAACTGTAACATATCGTTGTCATGAAGTCACTTCCTACCATGATAAAATATCTCCGTAATAATCATACTGAAATATATACATATCATGATAAAATAACGATTGTAAAATTACTACATAGTAAATAATAATCAGATTATTACACAATGCTTTAGAATGAAAAATATCAGTAATTGTTAATTAAGTGAAATTACTACATTAATACTATTTTCATTTATGATAATTAGAACATTTCTCGTGAACAGAAGCTTGTTAAATAAATCAATAAATCACTTTAGGTAATTTTTTATCTTTTCTAAAGAAACACTATTTTTCAAGAAGCTAGCTGTTGTTGAACGTACTGTGGTACAGCAAAACCTTATTAATGAGATCACCTTCATGACCGGAAAAATCGGTCGTAACAATGAGGTGGTCTCATTATCAAATTGAATTGTCGGAGAGTTATTGAAAGTCGGTCCGAAAATAAGTGGTCATTACAACGAGGTAGTCGGAATATTGTGGTAGTGGCTATTTAAGGTTTGACTGTATTCTGTGTCTGACATTGTCTCTGTATTGAAGATGTTCGTCATACCATAACATATGAATCCGAACAAGACGATTATGTATATTACTTCTATTAGTATGAGTATATCCATATCGTTTATAATCTTTCTGCTGAAGATTCTATTGTGTTTTGACTCTATTGTGTTTTAACTCTATTGTGTTTTAACTCATATTCACAAACAACGATACATTCGGTATAATTAATAATAATAACAATGATTCAATATTTGGCAATTGTATTTATTAGCGCTGTTCAAAAGTACTACAGGATCAATAGATAATTTGAAAGCATAATAACCGTCCAGAGAAAGCCAGTGGTTGCGATCACAAGAGGTTTGAAGCAAAATTAGTGGTTCTTTTAAATGGCCATAAGATATATTTATGTAATTGAAAAAAGTATTGCATTAATCAGAGCGGTCATCAACTCTCAGACGTAATTAGTACAAGCACACATGTATTGGTCAGGTAGGTTATTAGTGGTCAGTACAATCGGTCAGTGACTGATAAGCTGCGGACGATAAGAAATTGATAAACAGGAATCATAGGTCGTTTTTGTATAATTGAAGACGGTAATCTGCAAAAAAATTAATGTCCATATAACACCATAGACTACGTGTATCTACAGCATTTGAAGAAGAAAATATAAAAAATGTGTTATAACAGATTAAAGTTTTAAGAACCATTAATATGGATATGAAATAAACATCGCTGCTAACTGTCGAGTGTACAGGTAACACTGACCAGTTATTAGACCACCGTGAACTCTTGATTGAGTCAATGACCCGCATGTTGTCCACGTGGACGAACCATGGATTATATTGTGACGATTTTTTTACCGTTTCCAAACTTAGGGTATGTAACAAAAGATTGATAGAGTGACCACAAAATATGACTTTATTTTCTGGGCTCATTTTGTGTTCATTTGGGGTCCCCCATTGGAGGATAATGAAGGTGTAGAACTCATTAATTTCATTGCTGTTATTTCCGTTGCTACATTTTTAGAACTTAGGTCTATTCATTGATAGTTATTGCCGGCATAATATTTGATTGAATACGAACACACGTATACTTAAAAAACTAAGCTTTGTGGCAAGTTGTGATAAGTAATTAAGTATAAGCCAGATACCGCTCCAACGGACAGGTCAGTTACCAGTAATTGACCACCAACATAGTTTACGCAGTCGAATTCGTTGCTTGTACAGATATTCTTGTTGAGAAAGTGTCGGGTGTGAATCGTGTTAATGACTCTTGATGCCACTTCCATCAATCAGTTTCGTTTCATGGAAGGGAAATAGGTGACCGTTCAGTAGATTGTTGATTGGCTACATTTCCATGGATACGCCGGCTGTATACATGTATTTGGAAGTTCTTTGACTGACCGTATTTTTGCAAAAATAATACATAACCAGTCGATACGGACAACCGTACATCCAGTTACCCGGTCAGTCCACAGCATTTTATCTCGACTAGCCTTAATCTAATGTTCTTACAAACACGAAACATAAATAATTAAATGTGATCTATAATGAAAAAGGGTGTTCTTATACGTTGTTACCAGCAATATCATCATAGGAAAAACACCATTATCGAATTCCCGAGGAATCCCCTATTAACTATTTCATGATATCTATCATTCATTACATACATGCCATTAGAATAAAGAAAGCCATATTCGGATATAAATACTTCATTGTATCCTATTCTTCCCTTATCCAATTCTTCATTATATCCGAGCTCACCTTTCTGTATTTGACAATAATTATTACAAGACAAAACGCGTTGTTACGGAAGGCCTGTGTCGTTATGACAACCATTTCTTAAAAATATTTGTTAGTTTGTGTTTAATACTATATTCATTCAACAGCATTCATTTCTGCATAGCTATTACAGTGAAACTACTCTAAGTGACCACTTCAATAATACGACCTCTTCATTACAGCGACAACTTACTCTCAGACCAGTTTTATATTTCCTCTCTATTTCAACTTGATAATGAGATCATCTCCATATTAACACCATTTTCAGCTCCAAAAGATGGTCTTAATACCGAAGTTTTATTATACTTACAGCCTGCATATTCAATGCTTCTGGGATATCTTCCAGTGCTTACGGTGAAAGCCCTTATTTCGGCTGATTTCTAGGACGATTTTGCTGCATTCAATCTCCATTAAGTTAGTCAATCGATACTCGGCAAGTATAACATGCAACACGGACCGTAACTTCACAGCGGACTAATACACCGTTTACATCGTATAGGTAAATCACAGTGTGTCATGTCCGTATTTCCATCATTACGATTTTGCACAAATGGTATAATTTATGTATGTATGACAATTTGGAAGATAAATGCATACGTTTATTTACTCAGACAGCCTCAGAGAAAGTCATATATAGTAAAATATATGTAGTGGTTGTGCTAACAGTATATATAACATTCCCACTCGATCGAGTTATTTTACGGAACAGCAAAGGTTATGTGCGGTCAATTAGTTCCTATATGGCCAACTCTGATGTCATTTGAGGTCATTCCTTCCGATACAAAATGAATGCAGAGAGGTCATACCTGTACAATACTTCTGCTTTTAATAGAAACCATTTACTTGAAGATTTTAACTCGCACATGAACATGTCGATGACATTGTAATCAGTGATTATATAAACAGTAACATGGTCGTGAACTCTGTATGTTGGTCACTCGGTCAATGTTAGGATTTGTTAAATACAGTGTAACCTCTGAAAACCGGACTTACTAAACACCTGAATTCTCTGAAAACACGTTTTTGTGTTTGATAATCAATAGTCCTCTGAAAACCGGACTTTTGGCCCAGTTCAGAAAAGATTTGGTGTTCAGGGTTTTACAATAATAATTACATCAGCCAACTTGAAAATTTTTGGGGCCAATGTTTGTAAATCATTAAAATCTGCGTAAAGTCGAATTATTGACGTTTGATTGAAATTATTTTCCAATATTACAGAATACAGTAAACTTGGTGTTGAACTTGTGCAGAAAATATTGACAGTTAATGATTCGTTTAACATAAAACTGTCTTCATTTGGTCATATAGGGATCATTCTTCATGCTCTGTTTAAATACGTTTAAACGTATTTAATTTTATAGTATTTTATCTGAGAGAAATTTTTCACGAAATCGTGAAAATATTTTAAAGAATGTTTATTTATGTATCTCGTCTATTCCTTGACATACATCCGAGAAAAAAGTTGCTTTTTTTAAAGTGTCTTTAAAACAATACAAAATTCCTGGTCTTATCCAAATTAAACGAAAACTACTGTCAGAGAATTGATCTAGCATCATTATGTGTAATGCACATAAAATATCTACATGGAAGACAAATGATGCCGTCATTAATTAAATAACTTTTGTCGGAATCTTATAAAGTGATAAGTTAGTCTACAACGGAATACGCGAAATCTGCTCGGCTTGTATGTAATATGCTGGGTGAATAAAAAAAATATCTTATGTTCGCACAGCATGAAGTCTCTACACCAGATATCACTTTTATCAAAGATGTCATACTTTTGTCTTCAAACAATAAATAGATATATGCTTGGACTTCTACTTCCAGATGAAATCAAAGTTTTCATTCAGATAGTGGATTCATGCACCTGAAAAAATATACTGGGGTCATTCAGCACGTGATCAGTGACACCAAGAAATATAACCTGTCATAATTATGTCGACAAGTTTCGGCGAGTTCTCTCCCTTGACTGTTCTTCATAGTAATATAAAAGTTATACAAAGTAGTCGGTTAAACCACTGAACGGAAGTGTAATGTGTTTGTGCTGAAAGGAAATACGTTTGTATTGTTCTTACTGTAAATCTTATAATAAAAAATTACCACTGTTGTAGTTTGAATTGTTGACAAATTCTATTGATGAATTTTGACCTTAACCCATGGTCTTACACTATATTTACTTCGCATTATTGTCTAATCGCAGAGAGCGTACTCAAGATGGTTTATCGATCCCATATTTGAAATAATTATAAGAAAAATGGAGTTAGATGCTGACAAGACGCTTTGTAAAAATACACATCATATATTTTATAAACACATATTTTTAACATAATTATTTTTATAATAGCACATACACGGACAATTTTGTTTGTTTACAAAATTTCCTCAGAGGGAAATATAACAGAAACAGACAGTTCATACAAAAATACAGGTAAATGTTTGTCTAACTTTTTGTGGAACTCCTATTGACAGCAGTGTGATGAATCCATCAATCTTCTGCTCATGTTTATTCTATTCTGCTGTTGCTGATGATTGTCGGTTGTGCTGTTAAGGATTGCACACAAAGTTTTATATCTCTTCTATATTACATTTGTATATTCATTTATACTATAACAAAAAGTATCTCAGTTCACAAAGTTTGTAATTACAAACACAAAGCATAAGTTAAAGACCAATTTATTGCAATAAGCAGAAAGTGGTATCAGAAAAGATATCACATGGACAGTACATCAGAAAAGATATCACATGGACAGTACCTTAAACAATATTAATTAAAACAAGTGTCTCAAAGACAAAATGTATATACCGAGTATCACAAAGACGATTATCTCATATAAGACCCTACAAATATCATGGAAGTTTAGACGTTTTGAAAACTTTTAAACTAAACTTCCTTGATATTTATAGGGTCTTCCTGTCGTTGGTATGGTATTTTCTTTAACAACATGTTATATCAATTAATTATCAATATACAAATGAGGCAAATAATTTAAAACAACACTATGCCACTTTACACTTTAAAATACTACATTTACACATATCATTTTACAACAAAAGTAGTTTTACTCGACATTAAAACTATTATTTTAATGTCACTTCTTATACGAGTATAATAGTAATTAATTTTGGAAAAGCTGTCAAATTTTAAATTAAAGAAATCCTGAAATGTTTATTCTCAAGTCAGTACATATACGCGACAAAATGAGTATACATCATCTTATAATACAAAAGAGAATATGAGGCTTGACAAAAATTGGAAGAGAAACTTCAATTTTAGTTCAGTTCAGTTTATTGATAAATTGGCAAATACATGCCTAAGATGAAATTTACAAACATATATTGATAAATACACACAGAAAGGCTCAATTATAACATTAAATAATAACATCACATGACAAAATACACAGAAAAGATAACTATCAAGACAACAAGCAATGTGTATCATTGGCACTGAACTGGTTCGTGCATTGCAAAATACGTAGAGTCAGAATAGCATTGACATTATAGAAACACTCAGTACATTACTTAAAGATCATATTTAGGAGAACTTGAAAATATTAAATATACTCAATTTTAAATACTTACACAAAACTTTACTTTTCAAAATTAAAAATTGGCCGCATACATCGAAATATAAAACTGACAAATATCACACCTGCCAAAAATATCAATGCGGTTACTTCCCTTAGTTTGTGACTTCATAGTCGACTTTGATAATGGCAACTACTTGCTATATATGTAATATAGCCTATCGTTAAAAGGTATTTGGCTGCTTAATTTTAAATAGCAACTACACATATTTTGCTTTTAAATTTATCGTTATAAAACGCTATTTTTGCACATTCGGTTTGAATTTTTGGTGCATGATGTCGAAGTATAATATTTAATAATTGTTTAAAAAACCTAGAATGCTTTTAACTTTTTTACGTATTTAGGCACTTACACTACATTAAGCTCCTATAAATGTGTATATACGCTGTGTCAACTATGACGTCACAAATCAAGGAAGCATCTCCCCTTGTTTTTTTCTCGGAAAGTAGTTACCGTGTTACAAATCTTTGTTTTTCAGTCATTTAAATTTATCTTTATAGCCTTATCGTGGCATACATGCTTACTAATGCTTATAAACAATTAAATTAGCGACAGTTAATCAATTATATATGTTTCTGTTTATATGACTTATAAAATACAGATAGCACATTAAAGTATACATAGTCAACACAATAAACTAAACATAAAATCATTTAAACATTAAAGTTGATGTAAATATACAGTTTCAGTTTTTTATCCACAAATTAGCAAATACATTCCTATGGTGAAAATTACGTACGTACGAGTTTGGACCAGTAGGCAATCATTTTAGCTTCGATATCTATAAATATTGGTTTGCTGCCAGTTATCGCCATTTGTTGTATGTTGTACGTATTAGATTTAACCAATTTAAAAAAAAACAAAGTTCACAAACAACCAATTAACTTATGATCGCATTTAATTATTCTGAAGTGATAAACATATTAACCAAAGGTATTATCAGAAGTAAAAGGGGATATGGATGTTATCTCAGTAACTTTAACATTCCAGCAAGGGGATGCCTCAATAGCAAATCGTTTACAATCTGTCCTAAATAATATTACAAGTCAGGATGATACTGACTTTATACCAGGTCGTTTTATAGGGGAAATATATTATCAATCTATGATATAATGCATTATACTGAACAGTACCAAATACATTTTACTTCCTACAGATTTCGCCACAGGTTTTGACTCTATTTCTTAGATATTTATGGTTTAGTTGTTTAAATTTCTTTAATATTGGTCAAGAGTTAATATCTTGGATAATAGCATTTCGCAGTATCATTCTGTCTTGTGTAATTGTTAATGGTCTTTTGTGGCAATGGTTATATACATACATCGTGGATGCAGACAGAGGTACCCCTTATCTTTATATCTTTTTATAATACGGGCTGAAATCCTCTCATTACTGACGAAGAACAATAGAAATATTCAAGGTGTTAAATTTGATGAAAAAGAATACTTGATATCACAATATGCTGATGATACAACTTTGATTCTCGATGGAACCGAAAAATCACTCGAAATCACTATAAAATTTTTAAAAAATATGTTAAAACATCTGGTTTCCGTGTAAATATAGATAACATTTTATAGCAGTTTGGATTGGTTCCATAAAATATAGCAACCAAGTATTATGTCATGAATTAAGTTTAATTTGGCAGATAAAAAATAAATATCTCGTAATTACTTTTACTTTAGATCAATATACAATTACAGACAAACAACCAAAAATACAGGAAATAAAATTGCTACTGATGTTGGTCTAAAGAGCTTACTCCAATTGGAAAAAAATAGCTGTTAAAACATTGGTATTACCAACACAAAATCATTTGACAATAGGCATGCCTAATCCAAACCCAGGTACTGTTAAACCCATCCAATAACTAATTTTTAAATTCTTATGGAACAATGGCCCTGATACAATAGAAGAATAATACATAATAACTCAAGTAGTGTAGGGAGGTACCGTGGGACCACGATTTTTCATTTTTTGACTTATGATACCACTTTTTCCTCACTCGGGGAGGTACCCTGGTACCTTTCGGAAAATGGGGCCATAATTTGTTGAAAAAAGAGGTGAAATTGTGAAAATTTGGACATTTTTGCGTTTTTCTAAGGTATCAACCTTTTATGTTTTTGGGTACCAAATTTTGTGTTTTTTTGGGGGGTACCATGTTTTTTACTTACCAGTCAAGAATTTGTGTTGGACTCATTTGTTTGTGTGTTTTAATTATATTTGTGTGGGATAGAATTTTATTTTTAATTTTATTTTCGACAATTTGACAAGTGTGCTTTTCGAACAGACATGGTGGCCCTGAAAAGAGCCGTTTAGGGTGGTCATTAGACCAGTTTGGTCCTAAAAAGGACCGTTTTGTTTTCGAAGTGGTTAGCAGTACTACTCAGCAGCTGGCTTCTTTGGGGTGCAGAACTCACACGGGCGGTTTTATTGAGCATACCGCTTGTCTGCATCCTTCATTGGGTTGGGATAGCGGTCTCGGCAGGTAGGGTCCCCGCTGTACCATTCCTGTTCTGGGACAGATAGTTGAAACTACTCTCTTTTAGCTGTGGCAATTAATTGCCAAAGGTCTTCTTCTTCTTTTTGTTGATAATACGCCTCGGCTGCTTGTCTTTGTTGTCTGATAACAGATTGAAGTTCGACCTGCTCCCTAGCTGCCTGTTCCCACGCAGCTTGTTCTTTCTGCTTTAGCTCGGATTCAAACTCGGCAAAGGCCTGTTCCCTATCGGCCTGTTCTCTAGCACTGATTTCATCCATGGCCTGCTGCCTAGGTTCACGCTGCCTTAGTCTATTCACAGTTTGATCTCGAGCGGCCCGTTGCTCTCGTCGGCGCCGACGGGGACTGGGTCCCCTGGCGGGTCGCGGCTCAGCAGATCGTGATATCGTCTTTTCTAGGTTGAGAAAATGTTGTCTCAATTCATCTCGTTGATGAAAACGATCTACTTCAATCAAATTTATCGACTCTGCAATAGCCAGTTCTTCTTGCTCTCGTTTTTAGCGACGTTACCAGCCAGTTGACGGATCGTCCGCCATACTCTAGTTTGCCTAGCCGTCAGTTGTCTAGCTGTTTCAAGTTGTTGCAATAGCGCATCCATGGTGAGTGAATGAACGGAAATGAATTACGTGACGCAATGCATTGGTTTTTTTGTACTGCAAGCGCGAACCTTAGAGAGAGCATGTAAAATGACTCAAACTCAAACAACAATCCAAAGGAACGATTGAGTCCAAGAGCTCCTGTTGCTTGATAGAGAGACATGTAGGACCGTAGACATTCTCCCGTTTCGAAATTGGGTTGAAACGGTTTGTTATGAATACTTTTTCCATCAATACTGACCTCAAGATGATTGAGATCAAAATAACGGAAATCAAACGGATTGGTCCCTATATCCCCTTTCATATCTCCATTTCTCACCATACCAATGATCAGTCGTTTTGGTAATTGACCTTGAAATAAATGATCTTCAATCTTGGAACGTTGACCGATAGGAATAGTAAAGGTTTTCACATCAGTACGTCGGATGGGAATTTTCTTGTTGTGTTGAACAATGTGTTGGTAGAGTTGATTGGCCACCACAGGGAGTAAATCCACGGTTCTCACATTGAAACCCGCTTCCATAAACTTGATTTTAGCAGGTGCACCAGCCATGACACAGAAATTGGGTGACGCTTTGTTTAGTCTTAGACGTATTTCTATCCCATTAGGTAAATATTTATCTCGCATCACCAGATCCAAATGAAGTCGGCCACATAGTTCCACCACACGACTTTGATGTACACTATTTCGCCTTTCCACATAACCCTTGTTGGCCCAATCATGGACTTTGGTGTTCATCTGACCAGGGGTGTCTGCGGCCCATAATTCTAATGCCGGAAGCTGAGTGCTTTTACAACTTCGATTGAAGGAGAGCAAATTTCCTAGGTAAGCACGATGGGCATACGTGTCTGCATTGCTGGTGATCAGTTTATTATTCGGATACACAACTATGCTACTGAACATGCTGTGAAAATAAGTTATTGACGGTGGCAATTTCACTGTCATTCGCCAAGTCTGAATTATCCGCCTGTATAATTTTGATTTTCATATACAGATTCAGATCTGTCCGTTTTTCTACTTGTGCAGGAATCACGAGTTCGATAGGAGCATTACTGTCCAGGGCAGAAATGGGATAATGCTCAGTCCATTGTCCTCCTGCATGGCGGTCATCGTGGGGGGGAACGACAGACACATCCAATTCTGTCTTACTGGATTCACAAGAACCGTGTTGCATCATGATTTTAATCGAAAATATCAAGTGGTCTGGCCTGCTTCACTCGGCGACGATGAAGTTTCGAATGGGTTTTTTTCTTGGTTGGTTTGGCCTTTATACTTTTCTTGGGTTTTTGGTGACTTCACGTAACGCTTACATTTTTCAACACGTTGGCTCCTCTTTTTCGTATCGCTTTTTTAGGGTTGGATCATGACATGATATCTTGCATGGCAGATTTTCCCTGATGGAGTTTTATAAAAGGATTCAGTAAAGGCATGGTACGTTTCATGGCTTCCTTAAACATGCATCCAAGCCCCTGTTCATACTGACGATGTTGACCTTAGTACATAGGCATCACTGCCCTTCGCGAAGGTGTAGCTTCACCATAGACTTCCCATGAATAAACTGAATAGGTTGACCTGTGTCACCCCTTATATGGATTGCGATGGCGTCAAAGTCGGCTTTAACCAATGGCACGTAGTGTACATTCAAGGACTCGAAATGAATATGTGGATTGGTCCCTGCTTTGGTTCTCGGATCAAAAGGAGCCACACGTAAGATGGGAGCTTCAATGTTTCCCAAATAGGTGTAAGCCAGGTCAGAATAGACAAACAAATGATTATGACCCATGTTCAAGTCTACCCCGTGAGGGAATGGATCTGAATTCTCGGTTAAAAAGATGGTAGGAGCACTATTAGGAGACCCATCCAATTTCATAAACATACTGGGATGAAACTGAATGCCTAGGTTCTTTGAACTATCCTTCTTAATATGTTTACTTGTTCCCGAGAGCCTACCATAAAACGGAGGTTTTCTCTCTAAACAGTTGACCTAGGTAACCTTTAATGACTTGGCCCAGGGTGTCTACCAGATGTTGTGGTGTGACGTAGTTCCCTACAGGAACACAAAGACGTATTTCTTTTTCATCATTGGAGAAACGACAGTAATGGGGAAAAGCCTCAAAGGTCTTGGCCAGGATAGGATCCTGCGTGACAATGGAAAAATGTCGCGTCGCTCTTCCTCAGTAATTTTGATCACTTGACCTGGCACAATCATTTCCACAAACCAATTTCCCAGTCTTGTTTATTGAGATTGAGATGGGTTTGAGTAGTTTGGTACGAAAACAGCATTGGGTTAGTCTTGGAACAGATCCATCGAACTGTCACTCATAAGGGTAATGTAAAAGGAGCTCATGTTGGTTTTGGTTTATTGAATTTCAAAGAAGGATTCGGTAGAATATAACAGAGAACTACTTAAAAGCAGGAGCCACAATTCACGATCGGGTACACGCTAATAATGATAAACACCACCACAATTTGAGCAAAAAAGTTGACCTTGTTCTTAGGCTCAGTTGGTCTGACTTGCTCTGAGGCACTCACTGCCACACTGGCTGTGTTAGACTGAGACATGCTGTATTTAAACGAGATGGGATTCAGGAATCCCACTGTCAAATTTCGAAGATAGATATATATTCAATAGATTGTATTTCAGAGAGATAAAACGAACCCAAAATGGGTTCTCCATCTAAATCTGTCAATTTGACGGGAGGAAGTTCTTTGGACATGGGTCACTTTAAACACTTCAGTATTCCAGTTCGGTAGATAGCCTTTATCAAATGTACATTTGGTTTTATTGATACGCACAATCTCTCCGACACGAAGATACTGATGTTATCGTGGTTTCTTTTTTTGGTGTTTTTCTTTTTTTCCATACAAGGTCAAGGTCACATCAGATTCATTGTGTTCATTCACGGATGCAGGTGCCATTCGAATACTTCGATGAATCGATGATTTTAGGCTTGCACAAGGTCAGGCAATACATCGATATACCTTCGTGTTTGATGATTGATAAAATATCTCCAGGATTTCAAAGTTCGTTGAAAACTTTCTACCACACTGGCTTTGGTTTCTGGATTTTCAGTCGTGAAATAGTGAATACGTTCTTTTTCTAAGAACGCTTGAAATCTTTGATTCTTGAATTCAGTGCCTTTGTCCGTCTGCAGAGCTTTGGGTTGTCTCGTTTTAAGAATAGAGCCAAACGCTTCAATCAAGGTGAGTCCCGTTTTATCCTTGAGGGGAACGACCCAAGCATATTTTGAAAATCAATGACACACAACAGATATCGATAGGGAGTGTTGTGTTTGACCAGGGATTGCATGTCCGCCAAATCCGCCTGCCACTGATGATTGATACCACCCACTTTGGTTCTCCGTCTTGAAAATTTCCGACGGATGGGTTTATGCAAGGTATACGTCTTTTGTCCTTTTAGCCAGGATCGCACTTGATTCAAAATAATGCCGAGAGCTCGCGCTGTCTTATAGAGACGGCGTATTCCCCCAAAAGCAGCAGGATGTAAGGGATCATAATATATCTTCTGTAACACGGTATCTCCTTTTTGGTCCATATGGTCTAGTAGGATCTAGTAGGGCTCCCACTTAGGCTCTGGTTTGCTCCAAGATTTTTCTTGCTTTATAACCTCCCGAGACGTAGAAGGCTCGACAAAACTATTGTAAAATTCATCTTCCTCTGAGTCTGACTCGGGTCTTTGTATCCATGATCATCTCCGTTTATTTCCCAACACTTCTTGTGGTACGTTGACTTCTCTTAATCCACGAGAAAACTGTTCCCATCCTTTTGGGCTAGACCCTTTTCTATGACGAATCACATCATTGAACATCATTGACTAAATCTGTAATGTTGGATCCTTGTATGGGTTTTCATCATATTCCAAAACACCTTGTTCATTCCATGACATATGGGGATCGTTTTGGAGAGAGTGTAATAAGAGTTGAGTTTTCGGCGCATGGTTTGGGAAACACTTTCAAGAATCCTATCGGCCAAGGTAGCTGGAGCTGGTGCTTGAGCTGCTGCTGGAGCTGTTGGAGTTGGGTTAGGCGCTGTTGGAGTTGGGTTCACGGGCTTTTTGATGTGACAGTTGAAACTTTTGTGAGACTTGTCCATAGTGTTGTGCCTTTTCTGATTCGGACAAGGATTCATTTTGTAGTACTTCCCCCATTTGTTTCTGCAAATCAGAGGTCTATGTGACTTGTGGGGGAGGGGGTAAGCGTTGTCGCTGTTCTGATTTCCATCGATTCATCTCTTCTAGCATTTTGAACGATACAATAGTCATTTTCTTCATATTTTTTTCGTAAGTTGAGCCACCCCGCCCCTGAGTGCAACTGCCGCTACAGCTTTAGCAATGACTGGTGCTAGAGCCAATAATGGAAATAATCCTCCTTTTAGATTTAACACCCGTTTCTTATTTTGAATCGATACTTTTTTATGCGATAAAGTACGGAGATGTTGACGCTTGGGCTTCAACCTTTGCTTTTGAGAGGGCGATAGATAACAGTGCCTTTTAAAACATTGTGACAACACTCGGAGACGCATTGAATCACTTCTTTGGGTGCTCCTTGTATCATCAATCTCCTCATTCCCTCTGGGGCTTGATTTAAACCCAACACCAGATGACCGTACTTGTGTAGGAGTGATCGCTTTGGAGCCATGATATCAACAGATGCTATTTTTTCACACATCACTGTTTATATGAAGCATCTAAGGCTTGTTTGAAAGCTGAACCCATAGGTAAGGTTCTCATTAAGTTCACACGTCCTTGTAAGATAGGTTTCAACACCATCTGTCTTGATAATTGGAATAGTTTCAAGGGTGAAAATCGACTCACAGGGGTATCTGGAGATGAAGAACTGATGTAGGAGGTAGAACTTTTACTGCTTCTGTTTGACCCAATTCTGGATCTGCTTGATCCACTTCTGGATCTACGTCTGGATCTGCTTGACCTACAGGTCGAACGGCTGTTTGACCCACTAGAAGAACCCAAACTGCTTGACCCGATAGAAGAACTCTAACTGCTTCTTGGGGTCCTGGGAGGAGTTCTCAATGGAGTTCTCAATGGAGTACTGGCTGCAGGAGGTGACCATCGTGTTGCCGTGTAGATAGGAGACCCACTGGGTGACTCCATGGGAGGTGAAACACTTAAAGAGGACCCATTTCTAGATAAAGGTGACGACCCATTTCTAGATAAAGAAGACCCACGGGAAGATCCTCTGAAACCTGGAAGGGTGATAAAACGTTAATCGATTGTTGGCAAAAACTGCAAATGCAGGTGTTTTCTTTACTCTTTTTGCTGGAGCTCTTTTTGCTGATTTTTGTTTATGAGCTGTCTTTACTGGAGCTCTCTTTTTAGGAGAATGTTTCTTCGCTGGAGCTCTCTTTTTAGGAGAACGTTTCTTAGCTGAAGCTTTCTTTGCTGGTATTTGTTTAAGAGCTCTTTTTGCAGGAGTTTTCTTAGGGCAAAATTTACGAATGGTCTTTTGACCATTCCATCGAAGTAAACTTCGTATCATAGCCCCTCCAAGAAATCCACTCCCTCCTGGTTTCAATATGCTCCCGTTGAGCAGGATCACGTTCCTGACTCAAATGTTCTAGCGACTGAGCTATGGTGTTCATTCTGTCTGGCTTGATGACTATGATGACTCCCTAAGTCATATCTCCTTTATATATACACCGTCGGGCCACGTTCCTCTCTAGTGATCCTATGATGAAAAATATCCCATCTCAAACGATAAGTGTCTGGTGTTTGAGGGTGAAAATCAATCACTAAATAACCATGGGGTGTAGAGATCGCATCTTGATTAGCGGGTAACAAGTGTGGCCATGGAATTTGATTCGCCAACACTTATTTGTCCTTTATCTCTTGTGTTTTGAAATAGGATCATGTAATGTGCATTAAACTCAGTGTACGACTGGCTTTCGATTGTTGAAACATATTTTGAGTAATGTAAATGACACTGGCATTACGATGGTGACCTTTTCGTGTAAACCATAATTTAATTTTCTCTTCATCTTTATCCCCAAGCATATCATCAAATACAATTAAATGGGGAATGGAGGTATCCTCCAAAAACTCCTCCGCATCCTCAGGAATACCCTGTAAGAATTGAATGTTGGGTTCCTGTTCTTGTAACTGAGCATAGGCTGTTTGCCACTCTTTGTATCACCACACGATACGCTCAGGTACCACTTGAAACAGATCAAAATCTTGTTTTACAAATTGTGTTTTTCCAGATCCACTAGGACCTGAGATAGACATATTACAAGGATGCTTACACAATAAACTGGACTCCACGACGTCTCAATCACAACTAACACCAAGTGAATGAACAAAAGTATTTTATTGACTTTTGACATACAACAACAACAACCATCATCATGTACAACTATGTGTTATCACTAAACATACAATATTGTTTGTTTGTTTTTAGTTACACTGACACACAGTTACAGCACTGACAACAAAAGTCATGAAGTGGTAGCAGTATTTTCTCAGAAAACTCAAACACACATTCTGAATGTCCATGTTCACTGAGAAATGTTAACACTTCGTCCTTGTTCACTACATGATTCATCCAATCCGTTTCACTTAAGTCTAGTGGCACTGTCTCTTTATAAAATGAATTCATCACATGAACTCCATTTCTAAATTCTTCAAACAGTTCTGGTGTTCTCAAGCGTTGTCGAATCCATTCTAAACTATGATAACCTTCAAGTATTTTCATGCGAAAAGCACAAATCAATGCTTTTCTTAACATGGTATAATTCATAATATCAAACTGTTCCATTCTTGAATGGTTTGAATCACTTTATTGTTATTTACCACGTGCGTGTTCCAATCTTCTCGATGGATAGCTTTCAAATCCAAGTGTGCACTAATCATCGCATAATGAATCATCCGTTTAAATAGTTTAAACGTATGCGGACTCAGAATCCACGCGTGAATGTCCTTGACCGTGACAAGGTCATCTTGTACGATACTAAATAAGGTCTCTCTATACAACTCAAAATCCAAAATGTAAAATAAACTCACATATCGGGGTCTTCTTGATGGTCTGTCCATAATTAAATATTCCAAGCACTAATTACAACCCTAGGCACATCCGCATGGAGAATATCAATGCCTTGTACCACTTCACGTAAATGATGTTTTTGCTTAAAGAACACAGCACGGTAGGTTAGAATCGATCTGACCTTGGTGAAAGGGATCGGTTCCCTAAATAACATGATACCACGTACTTTGTATTGCGAATACAGTCGCCATCCAGGTTGAGATACCCCATTGTCTTCTTCAGCCATGCTAAACCATATGACATTGAATGCAGGTCGAAATGCATTGGTTAATGCAGATGTATCATTCAAAGTTGCATCGTAGATACAAAACACCCATCCAGTAGATATCATGCGATCCAATTTTTGTTGAACCATATTGAACTTTCGTAGCATAGGTAATTTCTGACTTACAGTCAAATCGTGGCGTTGACTGACATCCTCTAACAGTCTATCTACCTGTCGAGGGTCCATGCGTTGTAAACTATGAATAGCACAATGGGTCGCCCATGCATGTACCAAGTCCATCTTCCATGGTTTAGCGTTAGCCTCTATCACATAACGATAAATTTTAAGTCTTAACTCTATAGGAAGTAACGGTATCCAGTCCATACTTGTTGTTTTGTTTTGTTTCTGTTTTGTTTTTGTGTTCTACTACTAATACTACTACTACTACTACGTCATTATATATCAGAATATTTAAGGCCAAAAACAAGGTCAATGTTTTTATGAATATTATTATACCAAAAACAACAAGGTCAAGGTTAGTCATGCAGATATCCATAAGGGACAGTCATGTAATCCTCGACGATGATACGTTTGGTATACACAGAACGAGATGTTTTGACTTGTTTCTCACTCGTCACTGTTCTATCACTATGACGTTTAATCCTGGAAGCATATTCAACCGGGGTAGAATAATGTTGTCTGTCTTTCACACAGTCCACCATACTATTGAAATTCACTTGTTGAGTCGCATTGAGTCTACCGTAATGCCTTTCACTTGACACGCCTGATGTCTTTCTCCATTTTCAATGTATTCGTAGCCATATCTTTTTGGACCTAAAGCGATTTCACAATACGTCCATGAGGCACTTCATCCGTCCATTTTCCATATACTTTCAACACTTTATGCTCTAAGAAATGGCTTTCGCCAATTCTACATGGGTCCACATTCCATACAATGCTCGTTCATACAGATAATGTGTACAATAATCTAACTCCTCTTCCGTACAGGCACGACATAGAGCAAATACCATTTTGTTATTACAGTACATAGGTAAGACAGGCATTCATAAATCTTGCGGTGCAAGAACACGGCATTTAATCAATCCTTTGTATGCCTAAATACGCTGAGGATCAATTTGCTCTAGACTCAAAATTACGGGATGACCTAATGGATACTCTCTGTACTTGTTGACATAGGGATAGAGGGAACAAATGTCCACATATTTGATCTCTTAGTCTTTTTCAACTTCATGATACAGTCGGACGGCATTGGTACGACCTCCGAACAAAGCCTCCCTGGGTTGAATAGGGTCTTAACCCACATAAAATCGTTCCACTCTGGTCTTATACTCAGGGTCCTTTTGACAACGTTGATCAAATTCACATTTCCACATCACCACTAACGGATACCCTTATTCTTTCAAATTCTCAAGTATTGTTTGTGTGTATTCATAGGCTTGATGCATGCTTTTCAACGTATATGGATTGATGGCACCCGGTTGGGAAAGCAGGTGGGACACCGATGATACCAACATCCCATGAATTCATACACGGTGTCTGTCTCTTCACAATACCCATCCACATAATACGGTCCAATTTTAACTTCTTCGCCACTGTGATTCAAGGCATGACGAATATGAGTCCTTCAGTCACAGCAGTCATTTGTAACCAACGTATGATTTTCATGGAATACCGAGTTTTATTAGGATATCCTGCATCAGAAATGACGGCTAAACTGTGAGGTGGCATGGAATTTTTCCGCCAGGCTTTATTACACACTTGGGCTAGCGTTGTCGCTTCCGTAAAGGGGTCAATTTGATCACTGGCTAGCAATCGTTGACGCAATTCTCCGTAACCACGTCTTAAAATATCCACATCCGATTTACAGTATTTTTCCATTTCTTTTTGAAAATCAAATTCATCTCCTCGTTTCTCATGGTACCAAGTTAGAAATTGTTGACGTTGCTCTGGCTTCATACTGTCAGGTTTGTAAAAGTGTAGCGGTAAGTAGGGTCCCACATAATCCTGATAGTATAAGGTATTGGCATAAAATGGAAACCATCCTTTAGCTAACTCAGTCAGTCCAAATGTCTAAGGAAAAGCTGAGAGTGGCATACTTAGGAAACTGAGTGAGTCAATTAATCGTATTCCATGCACTCTTAGCAGAATGATTTTACTTCCATTCATAATCACTTGTGGTTTAGCTGTCCCGTGGGTAACGACAAATCTAAGAATAAACTTGAGCATTGTGATCCTCGATAGGTGGGATTGAATAGCCAAGTGCAAAATTGTTCCAACGTGTTTTCTCCACGGAACACCATTTGTATTGCTTCATTCACTTCTTCACAATACTCACATGGATCTTGCACTGACTTACACATACATTCACCGCAGGCGCGTTGCGCCACACAAAAGTTGGGTATATGTTCTCCAGAATCAAAGTGACACTCAAAGTCAAAAAAGATGAAGGGGATTTCGGGTTGCATGCCTTTTCTATCAGGTGGCACATACGTTGGAATGTAACACTCATGATCTGGTCCCACTATTTTTTCACAATACTTGCATTTCTTTTTCCCTGGGCAAATATGATTTCGTTTTGTTCCTTCAACTTTTTGTCCACATTTTCTACAATTCCACACAGACTCACAGATGGCTTTACGTTGTTTTCCACTTTTCGTTTTGTGACGATCAAAACAGGTTTGACTTCGAAATACTCGATAACAATCGGGACATCAAATGGATTGTTCCACGGGGCATAGGGTGTGGGCATAACACTGGCAAATGTTTTTACATTGATGGGCTTCACGGTGATCATAACCCCCATTAGACCATTCACAATAAAAACTCCGTCCAAGAAATCCTGTGATCGCTATTATACTATCATAATGATTGTTATGATGAAAAATATGAATCACGCGACTTTTTTCAGTCATCGCTGGTGGTTTGAATAATAATTCATTTCCATAATGTTGTAAATGAATTTTAATCACTTATTGGGATAGAGGTAATCTTGTAACTTATTGTATTCTTCTATACCGCAAGCGCGATCCGATGAAATATCCACTTGTTTTAATAATGCTTCAGCTTCATGTTGTTGTAGATTTTTCTTAGACTGACGAATGAGATTCCACCGTTTTTTCCATTCCGAGGTTTGATTTTGATTCGCTTTACACATACTTACCACAATAGATCTAGCTAAACACATCGAGTCCTTACCATTGTCAATACACACAACACTTGTCTTTGACTTCACCATGTTGAGTACGTTTGCCGACTTGAATGTCTTTTTCCATGAGCCTTGTGGCATAGCAATATGTGTAATTTCCATCTGTGCTTCTCCGTCATGAATTTTAAACTCGCGGTTGCTCTGTGCCACTCGTTCGATTTTATCCAATACAACATCTCCATTAATACGAGATGCCATATCGAATGGAATATGAATTCCAAATTCCAAATTAGGATGCCGTATGGATACACGAACTCTATCATTGGATCTTACTTGGCATGTCCGATAAAGTTGATTCATCATATTATGAAACAGCCGGTCTGTAAATTCAAACGAATGATCGTACGGCTGAAATGCCACATCATACACTCTAGACTGCATCTTGAATTTCCTTGATTTTCTTTCCATACGAGAATGTATTTGATAATACTCTCGTACATGCTCCAACTTTGTTCGTTTGACTGGAGGCTCATGACTGGCACTGTCGGTGTCTGACATGATTATGAATCCTATGGTCCTTTACACTCCTCTTTAGATAATATGTTCAAGGTCACACCTATAAGAATCTGTAATCACATAACAACATGTTTTCAAGGTCACATTCAAGGTCGCATTCAAGGTCACATACATCTTATAAAAGGGACTGCTCCACACCACTCTAGTCATTTTAGTCACTCAATATGAGCTACAACGATCCTAGAATGGAAAAAGCTAACGATAATAATAGCATTTATCAGCAATCTTCTTTGCTGTACTCATTGAAGAGTGGATAAACTTTGTGAGCAGAAACATGTCAAATGGGATAAATACAATGTTATCGTTGTGGAATGAAAGGACATTATGCGACTACGTGTTCAGGAAACGTAGGTAAAAATGAATGTTTTCATTGTCATGAAAACGGACATTTCGCAGCGAACTGTCCACAAAAGAATCCTCAAGTACCACCGCAAGGAATGAGTGATCAATTCATTGTTGCCACAGCCAACCAAATGGATCCACCGCAAAAGAAACGGAAATACAAAAAGAGTGAGGACAAAAAAAAATGGACGATATTAACATTTGATGTGTTGGAACATTTGATGTGATGTGTTCTTGAATCATGTTTTTGTGGATAGTATGTGTTGAACCATGTTCTTTGTGACAGTATTGGTAAGTTACTTTGTGAATTGTTTTAAGTCATTTGTATTTGCTGATTGTAAGTTATTTTGCTTTTGTGAATCATAAAAACAATGAAAACAAATACTTTTTGTTGTAGAGACAATAAAACTTATCTTAAACATATGGTGGCCCTAAAAAGGGCCGTTGAATGTTTTCAATATTTAGCTTCTGCTAAATAAAAATAGCGCCAATAATTGGCGCGTAATTCATCAGCATAATAGTTGGAGAGGTCTGGATATAAATTCCCCATCTTGATAGGTACACTTTCTTCCTCTACAGTGGTTTCTTTGGGTGCACGTAAACAATTTCCCATGTTTTCAAAAGATTGAATGTAGAACACAGGCACATGCGTTTATATACACAAAAAGTAGGTCAATCCGGTAACTTCATAAAAAGTAGGTCAATCCGATTTTTTTCTTGATATTAGGATTGAAGAAACACAAAACAAACACACACAAACACAAAAATTGTGTGACGTCATTTAAATGTTCTCTCTAAGTTTCGCGCTTGCCGTATATAAAGCCAATACATTGCGTCACGTCATTCATTCACCATGTCTAAGCGAACTCTCAGGATCATCAAAGAAAAGTATGCAGACTTAGAGCTCTACATAGAGCAGTTAGAGATGCAGCTAGAGGAGCTGCGTCTTGAAGTACAGGAACTGAGAGAAGAAAAGAAGAAGGGCTTTGCGGAGGAGGTGGTGGTGGCCAGCTCTGGGGAAGAGGACTGGGGGATCACTCTCAGAAATCAACCCCTGCCGAGAACTGGGAGGAGGACAATGAGCCTCCTTTCAGGTTGGCCTCCACCGCCACAGTGAAAGATTTTAGCAAATGGGACAAATGGTGTCCCGCTTGTATGGGTAGATGCGGCCAACATCATTAGGTCAATCTACCCAAAAACGGTCCTTTTCAGGGCCACCATCGTTTTGCAAAAGCACACTTCTTGTCAAATTGTCGAAAATTGAAAATAAGTCCTGCACACATTCAGTCCAAAACAAAAAACAAAATAAAAAAGTCACACCGTAATTTTCCGTCTGTATAGTATTGTAGGTTGGCTATGATTATGTTTCATTCTGTAGGCTGGCTGTGATAGTGTGTTTTTGTTTATCAGCATTTTTTTTTGGCTGTGATGGTGTATTTTTGTACGTTTTGCTGTGATTATATTATTTCTATTTTTGACTGTGATTGTATTTATTCTGTAGGCTGGCTGTGATTGTGTATTTTTGTATATCAGCATTTTTTTGGCTGTGATGGTGTATTTTTTGTACGTTTTGCTGTGATTATATTATTTTTTTACTCACAATTTTAACTGTGACCGTTTATCTTTGTAGGGTTGCTATGATTGTGTTTATTCTGTAGGCTGGCTGTGATGGTGCGGTTTTTACTTGGTTGGTATTAGGATTAAAGAAACACAAAACAAACACAAAAACTCACAAAAACCAGCGAACAAAAATATGGACGTGACGTCATTTTACATGTTCTCTCTAAGGTTCGCGCTCGTACAAAATGAGTATAAATTGCCAGGCGTAACCCATTATTTATTATGTAACATGGATACATACAACATGTCATATGACATTTTGAATGAAGCGTTGGAGTCGTCTGAATTGATAGGTCAAAATGGCGTTGGACCGGTGTATGGCACTATCCAGTCACAGTACAGTCAGCCACCGTACAGTCAACCCCAATACAATCATCCACATTACAGCCAGCCGAATCTGCAGGGGAATGTACAGCCAGTACAGTCTGTGGTGAATGGACAGACCCATGGGCAGCCTTATTAACCATTTCAATCCACAGAGATGGCTATGATACAAGAACTCAAATGGATCAGGGGAGAAACAAGACAGCTAAAGCAAGTCATACAACTCCGTCGTGAAATCGCGTTAAAAACAAACTGATTGTGCCTGTACAGTTTGCGACTGAAAAATGGGATAGCGAAGAACCCCCCCCCAAAAAAAAAACAGATGAGAAAACAGACTCTAAAAACGTAAACATGAGACCACAGAACCAAAGAAACCTGAGAAAACTGACCATGGTCGGGGTAAAGTCATGGTCGGGGTAAAGTCATGAAGAAATAAGAAACTGATTAATCTGGTCTAATGACCACCCCAACGGCCCTTTTCAGGGCCACCATGTCTTTTTTCGAAAAACACACTTCTTGTCAAAATGTCGAAAATTGTCGAAAATAAAATTAAAAATGAAATTCTACCCCTCACAAATCAAATTAAAACACACAAACAAATAAGTCCTACACAAATTCTTGGCTGGTAAGGCAAAAAAACATGGTACCCCCAAAAAAACACAAAATTTGGTACCTAAAAACATAAATGGTTGGTACCATAAAAAAGACAAAAAAAATGTCCACATTATTACAATTTCACCTCTTTTTCAACAAATTATGGTCCCATTTTCCGAAAATTTGGTACCAGGGTACCTCCCCGAGTGACGAAAAAGTGGTACCATGAGTAAAAAAAAATGAAAAATTGTGGTACCACGGTACCTCCCTACACTGCAAACTCAAGGCAATGAATAAGGTGGTATAAGGGCTGTAAGTCTTGAACACTTTAATGAAGCTTTAAAAATCATTTGGCTGAAGCGTTGTTTAAAAGAACAAAGAAAATATTTACATTTTACAAATCTTTCTTTAAGTATGGTGCTGATTATGTCAAATACAAAATTGCTAATATTCCTAATGCTAATGAATTTTGGCAGAATGTTTGGACTAGCTATGTCTGTTTATGTGAATCTTACACTAACATTCTGACAGAAATTTGTACTTATCAGTTTGGCATAATTTTAACTTTATTTAAGTTATTTTTTTTGCATGAAATGCAATTTGACAAGAAAGAAAGTGTTCATCACTACGTTGTATATTCAGAAATCACTCAAATTTCTGATAACTGGAGTCTACATATAGATAATACACTATACTAAGCAATAAGCTATAAGCAATAAGCACTTTGTCCAAATATTGAGGCAGATCATGGTCAAATGGAGTAAGTATAATACTTACTTTTGCACAATTTTATGATCAAAATAAATATTATTATATTTGGCCTGAAGAAAAGCGAATGTATTCCAGTATATACTGCAAGTTGAGCTGTAAATATAGATAAGAAAAGGATTCAAAGACAAGACACTCACCAAAATCTTTCTCTTCCATATAACTTTTCCGATTATTACGACCACTTTGTAATAATGACCACCTTGTTATAACAGCCACATATTATCCGATCAACTATCAATTACTCCCCTATAATTCAACTTAATAATGAGACCACCCTATTGTTACGACCGATTTTTCCTGTTCCGAAGGCGGTCTCATTATTGAGGTATTACCGATTTTCTGCAATCGCTCAAATAAAATACAAAACAAAACAGTGCAAAAAGGAACCCGAGCTTTTCGCAATTGGTCGACGTAGTATCAAATGCTAGCCAAATGTATTAGACTGAAGATTTCATACAAGCATAAATTGTCAAAAATATAAGGGTAAAAATATAGCAAAAGGATATATTATAGAATGTATAATATATAATAATAATATAATATATATAATAATATATTCTTACCATCAAGTTCTTGAAGGAACTAAAATAGAAGAATGTGCATGTGAAACTTACAGTGCAATAAACAAGAAATGTCTTTAAAAAAGAAAAACGGCGTAGATATGAAAAAACAATTTTATTCATTGATGTTATTTACATTGTTGAAACTAAAAGTATGATTAATGTTGTTCTACATTCCTATCTGTATGACATTTCCGACGATATACGTAACTGGGCCATAGAACACGTTGTTGATGTTTACAATCGACAGCCGTGCAATGAATAATGCATCTAAATCATAAAGACTACGTAAAAAGTAGTTTTATCACATAACCTGCGGTCCAGGAGTGCCGTAAACCCGTGCCGGAAATATCGTTCGGCACTGCCAAACCGTGCAATAAATATTCAAATTAGCCAAATCACTATATTTGCATATTTTGTATTACTACGCTACTACGATATTTGTAAACATGGTCGACTTTCGATTCGTAATGATTTTATTAACGAATAAAATTATGTTTGTGTGAATAAATAACGATTTTATGTCTTTTATCTTACATTTTATCACCAAACGATTATTAGAAACATGCGCTATTTTTTGCGCACAGTAGTAAACAGTCTACACTAGACGTCTTGTACTGACGTCATCATGACGTCATCCTACAGACTGTTTTATTTTCTGTGATCTTTTATACGGTTATGTGATAAATAGAATCTTACACTCGTGCTCATCCTTTACCATTTTTATTAAACTCGTTGACAAAAACAATATGACACTCGGCAGAGCCTCGTGTCATATTATTTAGTCAACTCGTTTAATAAAAATGGTAAGGAATGAGCACTCATTCAAGATCCTCTATTTGTAAATAGTTGCATCATTTCTTTCTTGCATACCCTAACCACATGCTGTATGTATCATTTTGAAAAACAATATATCAGTATTGGTCGAGTGGTTAATAGTGTAAGATATTCTTAAATTCGACAATTACTTATGCGGATTAATTAATTTATGCGGAACTATAATTCTGAAAGCAAATATGTAAAACCCGGACCCAGGACATGTACAATTACGACGTTGAGGCTTCCATTTTATACTAAATAATCATATTCTGTGAACAAAAATTAACAGCTGTTCATGACACACAAGATGAGATTGAATTTATATGAAAGATAAAATGTAAAATATTTGTCAAGAACGTGTGTATAACTTTATTTCGACCACCTAAGAATACAGTTTCGTAAATTTAAACTTGACAAATTCACTAATAGAGGAAAATACACATTGAACAATTGCAGATTCACTGTAAGTTGGCGTGGCCTTATTTTTTCCACTCTCTTGAAAAATTCGTCCAATAGAAGGAAGGATTTCTTCTGGTATATCAATAAGTCATTTAATGTGGACCAATAATATATCTTTATGAATATCAAGTCAGGGATATCTTTATAAATAAGCACAACGCAGTTTTGATAGATTTGCAAAGATTTGTTACTTCTATTACGTAAATTTACCGATACATTTGTCGGTTTATGTAAACAATGTTAATTTTATAAATTATGCAATGTGATAAATATTCAGACGTTAATTATGTACGAAATTATACAACGGGATGATACTCATGCTTTATAAAATTACCTGGCACAGTGTTTCCCAGATGAAGAGTGTTACCCGGAGGACCTACAAAGATATTTACTAAGCTTAATAGCACCAATATTATTATGTATGCAAATGAATCGTGAATTGTTAAGCAAATACGTTTTTGTCTTCCTTCATTTTAATGAATCTTACATTATCTATATGAAATACGTAATTCCCTGACACAGATTCTGACATAAAAATATCACCTTTGGTATCACGAGCAATTACAATGTACATTAAACTGACACAGAAACAATCAGAACAAGATATTTCTTATGGCATCATGAGTGGTCGCAGAAGTCAAACAAAACCTTTTCATGCTCAAAAGACAAACAATTGAAACTCTGTATTTATAGTCACACAATGAAGTAATCATTCAATAACTGAACATCTATTAAAGCCGTAAACATTCATTTAATTTACTTTAATTTACATTTTTGACTAAGACTTTTTACTTTCGTGTATTCCATCGAGGATTGGGAATCTTTCCTGAATGGTACCAACTTCTTGTATAGGAACGCGTGGTCTTAGATCTGTTTGTTCTGCATGACCTCGTATTGGAGCAGGTAGAATTTGACCTCTTTGTGCTGGTATAGGAACAGTAGCTCGTGATAAACTGCTTTCTTGTGACTGGACACTTTCTTGCCATGAACCATTTCCCCGTCTTGGACAATCTTGATATGATAGAAAAAGCTACATGAACGTTTCCTTTCGAATGGGTAAACCTTATAACAAGAAAGGATTATTTTTAAATTTAATTTCAAATCAGTCGTTTTCAAACAGGAAATAATTTACAAACAGATTATTAGAGCAACGCTACCAATTAAGGAAAATGCATGCAAATCATACATCTACCCTCCAGTAATAATAGGTCTTCAAGATCATCATTGTGTCAAATATGAGCTCTTAATTCGTTTGTAAAAAGTCAATACACAGTGTGCACTTGTAACTTCTTTCTGATACTTTATGAGAAGATAAATGTTATTTATATACGCTATTTACGGTACCTTCCGGTATAAAGTCGAAATTTAAAAATTCTATGCAAAAGCTTTGATTCTGTTTCTCTAGATAAAACAAAGGATCAACAACTAATATGATACTGCTTGGCTAGGAAATAGGTTCAGAAGAAATGGTCAGTAAAATGTCTAAGTAAAACATTCTAGAAAACAAAGAAACTGTTGCTCTAAGACCCATGCAATATCTAATCTGTACTTTGCACCTTGCTTGCAGGGCCATTTAACAGCAAAAGACAAAAATTGTCATGCGGTGTAACTCTCCCGCGCCGTGTTATTCTCAGACAGTGCAGCAAGCATAGGTTTTAAGGTATACTTTAGGGGAAGATGGTCTAATGGGATATGGCTAAAAAAATGGAAAAATAAAAAAAAATGACAGCAAACATACAGTGTTAGAATTGTCATTTGTTACTACTTACTTACGTGATCCATTGCTTAAGAATAAAGCATTACCGTTTCGTTCTGATAATATGTCTTTTGTATATGCAGTCAACCCTGTTACATCCTGTCCAAAGAATTAATGGCGCTTGTACAAGTCTTTACATTACAATCAATATGAACGACACATCAATTCTCAGTTGTGCTGGTTAAGCTTTTGAACTACACGGATGTTCCAAGCAAACACTTTCCTCCAGAATTGGCAAGACAACATATCCAGCTTCAAATTTACCTTCATATTTAACAACATATCAAAAAGGATTACGGCTTACAATGTAAAAACTGGGTTGGTGGACACACATGCAAAATTTATATCGGATGGTAATGGATAGGCCATATATAAAAATAGAGGGTAATAAAGCTTCATATAAGGTTACTACATTGGTTGCTATAGTGGTTGCATAGTACATATTTGCTATACACGGTTGCCATATTGCTTAATGCAGGGTTGTAAGCGTCTTTGTTATAATAGTCTCCAAATACATGGTTGCTATACTGGTTGCTTAACACAAAGTTGCTATAGTGGTTGCTTAATACATACTTGCTATACATGTAGTACATGTAATTCATAAAGGCATTGTTGTTATACCAGTTGCAGACAGTAACATATGTACGGACAATATTAAGTTTTCTTAAGCAAACTATCTCAAGCTTCCAAACCAAACAGATTGCGGCCAAACTGTGGCTTCCCTCTTTGCTTGTAGAATCTTGAATGTATTAAATAAACATATAAATGTTTGCATGTGTTAGTCATTCATTTGTGTTTTGTTGCACTCATAATGAATTATTCAAATTGGAGTATTTTAAGCACATTGAAATATGAAACAAATCTTAAAAACAACAACAGACCTCTACAAACGGTACATTATGCACTTTGCTCAAACATTTATGTCAATGAACGGATCTTGATAGATCTATGTACAAATGTATTCCAAAGTACATATACAGTTTTGCTAGTACTATAGATCTCAAGATGGTCACTTACGTTAAATTAAGATGCTATATGATATACATGTATTCTATTACAATTATACACCATTATGCATCAAATCTAATATATGATATGTACTGGAATTAACAGAATTCTTTTACAATTGTTCTTTTAGATATGAACACGGGAAGAATAATTGTTTTTAAGATTTGACATACATGTTGACCAGCAACATTTGTGTTAAAGCCACAAAGTAAAATAGCTTCAGAATCAGATAGTCTGTGCTGATGGTTTGTTTGTTTTTATGTGACTTATTGTCACTGGGGTTTAACGCCGTTTTTCAACAATTTTTCAGTTATATACGGCGACCGGTTCACCTAATCAGCTTCCCTGGACTGTATACTAACCAGCACTAACTTACCCTTCCACAAGGAGTCGGCAACTTCTCCACATATGGAGGAAAATCGACATTTTTTGTCAAATTTTCATAGAAGGGTATGACCGCGGCGACCGGGATTCGAAACCGGATCTCCGGATTAGAAGTCCAGTGCACTAACCACTAACCACGGCCGCGGGTCGCTGTTGGTTTGTAGAGCACTCACTTATGAACTAAACTATAGCTTTGGTAACTGAATATCAATAAAATAAATAATGATTTCATCACATTTGAGACACAGATTGCGATAGGAACGGACAAATGTGTTTATGTGTAGAATCAAAATGCTGAAGAATGGAAACCATAGTGTCTTGGCATAAGCATTGATAACTCATCTCCAAAGCTGAGCTGCATATTTCAGGTTGTGTAAGCTTCAACGGTTTAGGGACACTGGCTGCTATAGAAGGTAATATATGTAAATCTAGCAATGTCCATTTCATGTTCAAATACCAACCAATAAAACTACCATCAAATGTGAACTTTATACGTCAAGAGGACAAAGCATGTACATTGTGTCAAGAGACCACCGCAAGTAAATAAAATAATATTTTGACTATCCCCTGACTTTAATATTAATAAAAATGTGTGCAGATCGCAATAGTCAATAGTTGAAGTGAGTGACAAATTTATAGCAGGCAGACATCAAAGATTTGAAGAGAATTGGAGAAAATTAACAACTGATGAAAACTCTCCAAACATAGTTAAGCAATGTCATACATAATGTATTGTCAAAATCAATTTTGTGCTGGAAATAATTTAATAAGAACAAAACAAAATTGTTGATGAAGAAATTCAAAATATGATTGAAATGAAAGTTCTTTTTGAAGTTGATCATGACAAAAATGAATTCATTTTTCCAATTTTCTTAGTTACGAAACAATGTAGTGATTATAAAATGATATTAAACTTAAAAGAGCTAACTTGAGGTATAAATTACCAGCATTTCAAAATGGAAACCTTTTGAGTCTGTTCTTAAGCTTGTAAAGTCAGATTGCTATTTTGCATCTATAGGCCTTAGACATGCATATTACTCCGGCTACTTAACACGAATTTTTTTTTCAAAATCTGGAAAGATTTATCAGCATGGATATATTTAGTGTTTTCACAATTCCCCAGGAAAAGAATTAATAGCAGGATAGAGCAAGTGTTAATTTGACATGTACATGTAATACACAAACGTCTTTTACTGTTTCTTCAAAAGTGGTAAACATACATCCCTAAAATCAGAGGCCACCTCTTATACTTTGCTCAAATGCCCGTACGAAAAACTTTTAATTAAATAACAAAAGGATTAACAGACAAATTCATGCGGTATATCCCATCTTCCCTAAAATGCCACCAGACCAAGACCTAACCAACATCTAGAATCTTTTAAAAATCAGGAAAACACACATATCCACATATGAAGATGAGAGATAAGCCAAAGGGTAGGATGGATTGCTGGATCACAAATATACACATTTCTTTAAAGAAATGTCTCTCATGATTCTATACAATTGTTATAATTATACTTTGTTCAATTGGTCACTGAACGGTTGGGGGATTATGACAACAGCAATAATGTCAAAACAGGTGTTCCATGGTGTACATTATACATAACAACTATTGCACACAAATATATTGGAAATAAAAGCATGCAACTTAGTTCTTACATCCATTTGCATATTTCTAACATGTCATTTAGGAATTACATAAGTTCCTACGTACAGGGATTTCGAAGAGAAAATCAATATCGAACATTTGAATTTGTTATCACCATTTTGCCACTAAAACGAAAGTACAAAATATGCATCATAAAAGTAGCTTTACTATAATGTTTGCTGAAATGTCCGTATCATCTTCGACATTGACCTACTAAAGAATATTTATTACATGCCTTAACTTACCCATTTTAAGAAAACAAAATGGCTGTTTTACAGAAATTATAAAAACATGTCGCCGTTCACGTGACTTTTATTGACGAGCACCTGGCAAAACGCGCTATTTTTAGTAACAATTCGCTCGATTCAAGTAGGTTTTTGCTATTTATTCTCTTGATACTAAATCGATTTTCGCGAGAATAGGGCATAAACCCCGCTTTAACAAGCGTTTCTATTAGTGATATTCCTCAAATACAGAAACACAGCCGTTTTTGCACATTTGGGTTCCCAAATCGAACATCGGATATGCAAAACTTAGGTAAATATGTCAACTCAGATGAACACTCTAGGGGGTCACAGTTTAGATTAGATTCTCACCAAACCTTGACAGGATGTTTATCTTAATGATATTTTGAACAAGTTAGAACATGGACCATCAAGAACCAGGCCTCCATGTCAAATAACAGGAAAGCCTAAGAACTTACAGCCTTTATTTAGGTGAGTAAATAAAGGGCCATCATGGCCCTCTTTTTTCAAAATTTCACCAGTCGGTATTCTTTACTCGTAAAATAAGGATGACAACTACTAAGTATAATCGTTAAAAGTGTTAGCCCATTTTGTTCCCTTTAAACAAAATAATCACACCGGACACTTGTAATCACAATGAATTCAAGTGAACGTATTAGATTGTAAAATATTGAATTAAATCGTGTATATTTCGCCAAAATTCGGATGGCAAATTTGAGAAAAGATAAATCAACAAAGTATCGGATAAAAGCATGAAGTTTCTAAAAAGAGTTGAATCTGCATCTTAAAGTTTTTTAGATCAAGCTGAACGGCAGAGATAGGGAGCGATTTCACGGACATTATACGGCATGCGGCAGAACCATACCTCTTTGCCGCAAAACGTACGACGTACGACGAAATGCAAGGAAAATGTCTGTATTTGGACGGTTTGCAGAAAGGGACGTTTTCCGGTATTACAGTTGATTCTAAGCCTATACAAAGTTGATAGCGGATCTCCATAGGTCGCTGAAATCGCGAAAACTGATCATGCAAGGTCGTACTTTTGGGGAACTGGGTGGCGATCAATGGCAATGAAATCGATATGGGATCGTATAGATCGTTAACGGATCGCAATCTAATCGTAACTACCCCTATATCACTAAGGCTATAATTCGCCATTGATTACAGTATAACAAATTAGTATTCATGTCAACATTTAAAAAAATCTTGCAAAATTCAAGATGTATTCTTTCTATTGCATTAGGTTTACTACAACCCCATATCTCGGAAGAATAATTTAGAATCGATCTGACAAATGAATAAAAAAGTTGATATAATATTTTAGGCTTAAGTTGATACTAGTATCTATAACAGATTACTAAGAGAACATTAAGTCTTACCAACTAGTTGTTCATGATTTAGATTAAAACTTCCATAGCAATTAGACACTGTTTCTGAGTAATTGATGATGAGTAATATTGACGACCAGCGTATGATATAGATATATATACATATATATTTCAGACATAGATAATATATATTATATATCATCTATGTCTCCAAGGTCGTTTTGACTTATTTATATCAGTATGTGACAACCACTGATTATCAGTTCACATATTTTTACAAATCGGTAACTACATACATAAGGTGAAATTTACAAACATATATTGGTAACTATGCACATAACAGTGCAAATATAACATTAAATAAATACATCACATAGCCAAATATAAAGAAAAGATACGTGTTATATATAAATAAATAATCCAATATCATTTATTATTATTATTATTATTATTATTTTATTTCAGGTTAAAACACAAAATTACACAATTTACGCAACTTTAGAATAAAGCATGAATACAACGGTTATGACAAGGAAATAGTTAAAAATTGATACAAAAACCTCTAAAATCCAGCTAATGGATAAAACTTACTAATATAATTTCATGAACTAAACAGTATTTTATCACAGTTGGCAAGAGTTACCGATTAAAATATATAACACAGAAACAATTCGCAACCTACACTGACATAAAATAGACGATTACAATGCATTTTTGTTTAATGATGAGTAACTTGAAATAGTGTGTAAAAACCTTGGATAGCCCACGAAAGCCCGGAGGCTTATTTCTGATGGGGTCCGTTGATCATATTTACTATTATCATTATTATACTCACAACAAAAAGCAAAGCCAAAACGAAAAACTAATAAAAATCGTTAAGAATGGTTTAGGGATTGGAAGTTACAGACAAAACTTGTTTCCATGATATATCTGCCATAATGACTGACTAAAGCATTATACGGCTTTTCTACTTAGATATTATTTAGATCTAAATAAATAATTTGTTCAGAAACAACTATGATGTGGCTAGACTAAGAAGGTGGTTTTTGACAGCCGTTTTGAACTTGAACTTTTCATCTATCTTTTGAATTGAATCAGGTAATGAATTCCAATCCTTAATTGCACTATAATAAAATGTGACATTGTCTTTTCCATAGCATTTGGGCACTCTAAAATTGTATATAGTGGACCATGTAGAATATGAATGGGTATCCTTAACATACACAAAATTCTCTTTCATATATCCTGGACATTTGTCATCATTAACAATTTTAAATACATGATTCAATCTTAACCGCTTGTTTCTATTTTCTACATTTAAAAGTGACATATCTGCAAGGTTAGACTAATTAACTCTTTCTCTTGGGCCCATGCCAAATATGAATCTAACAATTTTGTTCTGGCACATTTGTAATTTGTCTCTAAGACTCTTGTTTAAACTTGGGCACCAAGAAGAACATGCATAATCTATATGACATTGAATTAAAGCAGAACACATATATTTTCTAGTCCTAGTGTCCAAAGATTTAGCATTTCTATACATGAACTTAAGACGTGAGTTTACTTTACTAACAATGTTATTAACAATACTTTCACCCGATAATGAATTGTCTATGTTAACTCCAAGGTATTTTACACTAGTAGTTGACTCAATAGTATGGCCATTACTCACAATCTTAAAATCTTTCAACTTTTTCAGTTTTCGTTTGGATCCATATACTATACATTCAGTTTTTCCCAAATGTAGGGATAGTTTGTTGTCAACAAGCCAGTTAGAACATGAATTCATGACATTGCCTAGTTTCTCAGAAACAACATTTGGATCATTATGTGCATACAAAATTGCACTATCATCAGCATATAAGATTAATTTACATTCTGGGTCAATACAAATTATCATATTATTTATAGTAGTATGTTAATCTTGACATGCTTGTTATGGATGTATAACTTTCTTGAATAAATTGATCTCGTACACGCGCTTTAAGTATGGGAAAATAATTCCAAGATTAATCGAAATTAGTTCTGATAAAAGAACATCCTAAATTATCTGAACTCTTGTTAATAGATTTAGCCCAGCTGTTCGGAATATTGTTTGACATTTGAGAAAAGTAAACTCCGTGTATGGTTGAGTCCATTGTTTTCATAATTTTAAGCCAAAAACTCAAGATTTGACAGTGCCTTTCATGTTACCATTACTGGTGAAAAGAATATTGAGGTAAGCAAAACTATCAACTATTTCTACATTTTTATTATTGATTAAGAATGAGTCATTATGAATTTGCTTTCGTTTTTCAAAAATACATTGATTTTTAGACCCCACTTATTCGAATAGTTATAAACATTACCAAGTTGTGATTGTAAACTATTTTCGCAAGTAGTGACCTGTACAATATCATTATCACAATGTTTATTTATTTTTTGTTAATATACGTTGAGAAACACGCACAAAAAATGAAATAAAATGTTAGGTTCTATATGCTTCAAACTAAAAAAATAGGAAAGATTTGGTCATTTTAAAATTCGATCCTTTATTAGACCAGTCGATCCCCCATTGATTTTTAATGTTGAATACACAATACTGTCATTTTTTTAAAGAATGTTATGTAATACAAATAGTTTATTACATATATTCTTGTAGATATATGAGCCATTATATTTCCTTTAAACTCATAACGTATCCATCTAAGTTCTACTAAGGACTCTCAAAGACAAAATTAAAATATAAAGAAACACAAATTCATTTTGTATTTAATGATAAGAGCACTTGATCAGATCTATATGAAAATTAAAGAACGGGCCAAAAAAATAAATTAAGAATTGGCAGCAAAATAGCACATGAAATACTAATATCATATTAAAATCATTTATTATTACACAATACGGTTCAATATGCATGTTTCGTCTCTAAAACACATAGAAAAAATTTCACAATCCAAGTGATAAAGAAACTGCTAAACTTTCTTTCGAATCGTCCTTAATGTAACCATCTTTTGCAGTTTCACGGGCCCGCCGACCATGTCTCTTAAACGTACGCTCCTTGATGTGACAGTTACTCTTAGCTGTTTCCGTCGCGCCGCCACTTCTCAAAGAATGTAAAGATTATTTGCCAATATCAACCACGTGAAGCTTCAAATTCTTTAAGAATAATGCTCGCAAGTTCCTGTAAGACATCTTAACGTTCCAATTTATTACTTCATACCCAGGCTTAGATTTAGACAGATTGCAAAAAAGGTAATAATCTTTTTCAGAGAAGTCAAATCAATATATACTGAAAGGATAAAGAAACGCAGGGTAACATTTGTTCCGATATTTTGAAAACGCGTTCTCCAAATAAAGTGAAACTTTGTGGATTGAGTAATTAGGTCATATTACACCTTGCCATGTATCGAAAATTTAGTCACGGTACAGCGCGCAGCTCTGGTAAACGGAGGAAGCAAAAACAAGAATCTCGTGCACTGTGTTGTTCTGGTTTCATGCAGCGTTAGTCAAGTCACTCTTCGTTAGTCTTTATACAGACCAACTGCTTCCCTAAAATTAATTGAGAATTTGATTCGTTTTACGAATGGCACGACTCACAGAAGTTCAGAGGGTTCAGGCCATTCAGATGCTGATGCAAGGACAGCTGCAAAATCAGGTTGCTAGGCAATTTGGTGTTAATGTTTCCACCATAGAACGTCTTGTAAGACGTCTTCGGGAAACTTGGCGATTGACTGATCGACCTAGGTCAGGACGTCCGCGCGTAACGTCACGACGTCAGGATCGCTATATCGTCGTCTCTCATGTGTCGTTGAGAGTGCACTTAATGTTCGTGGAAATCATGGGCGTCTTATAAGTTCACAAACTGTAAGGAATCGATTAGGAGAAGTTGGTGTAAGAGCACGTGGCCCCTACGTAGGTCCACACCTTACCCCTGCTCGACGTCAGCGTCGTATGGCTTGGGTCGCTGAACATGGTCCACGACGGCTTCCACTGAGGCAGTGGAGACAAGTTTCTTCACGGACGAGTCTCGATTCTACCTTTATCGATCTGACGGCCGTCAACGTGTCTACCGACGTCATGGCGAATGTTTTACGGACGCTTGCGTTGTAGAGAGGGATAGGTATGGAGGCGGTTCAGTAATGGCGTGGGGAGGAATCTCACACGGGTTAAAATCACAATTGGTTGTTATTGATGGCAATTTAACAGCAGTTAAGTATAGAGATGAGATCCTCCGACCCCATGTTATCCCTTTCTTACAGCAGCATAATCTAACCCTCCAGCAGGATAATGCTAGGCCCCACGTAGCAAGGATTTACCAAGTCTTCCTGCCCAACAACAACAACATTCAACCACTAGATTGGCCGCCATAGAGCCCTAATTTGACTCCGATCGAGCATCTTTGGGACCAGTTGGATAGACAGGTTCGAAAGCGCCAGTCACCCCCTGCTACTCGAGAGCAGTTGACCAGAGCTCTGATTGAAGAGTGGGACAACATCCCCATAAGACGGATTAACGTTCTCATGAACTCTATGACCAGAAGAATAAGGGCCGTGACCACAGCAAACGGCGGACACACAAGATATTGATGACTCAGTTCAATTTCAATCTCAAAATCCTATGGGTCCATTCAATTTAATAGTCAGTACCTCTAAACCAATTGTCAGATGCAAAATACTGACCTTGGAAATTTTTAAGCATTAATTTATACAGAAAAAAGTAAGACTGAGGTTTATAGAGACGGTCATTGCCTAATGACTGCTAAAACTGGAACTGTGTTATGTCCTTGTACCAATATAAGTAAACACACTGAAAGTCTTGTTTGATTGGTGTCACAACGCCAGCAGAGTGCCAATGTAGGGACGGCACGCTTTCAATACAACGGCACTAGCCTATTCCTAACCGTCCTGTCGCAAACTCTTGTGTCAGTAGCATTCCTCAGCAAACGACCTAACTTTCGACTAGAAAGAAATCTATCGCGTCGAGATGGCGTAGTGAGAAAACGGTCTTCCCGCGGCGTGGTTTTACGAGGTCTGCCTGATCTGGCTCGGTCTGCGACGTTCCCAGTTTGCTGAAATCTGTGCAGCAGTCGACTTATTATCGATTCGTGGCGATGGAAATGTCGAGCAACGTCTTATGCCGACATGCCAGCGGTAAGCATACCGATGGCTCTATCGCGTTGCTCATACGACATTCCAGGCCAACGTCCCATCTTTGATTTTCAAAGATTATTTTCCAGTTTATGTGCTTACGATAAGAGAGCTCTCGAACTGCGTACTTTGTGACCCGCGGAGGATCATCCAATTTGCACATACTGCACGTGATTTTCATGAAAGTGACGTTTCACGATTACATAATGGTCTAGTGTACAAAAACAAGTGAAATCATGCTGTCAATGAATGGGCACAATTGTTCAATACGGAAACGTTTTAGTGACATTGGTTTGTAGACGAAAACCAAAGGCTTAAAAAACTTGCTAAGCTTTTTTCTCTCAGTATAAATACTGCTCGAAAACTAACTGAAACATACAACTTCCTCTTACTACATCTGATGCTACACTATTGTTATAATTTCATACGTAACTTATTTATGCATAAACACTTTCACTATAGCACAAAATCTCATGTGCAAAACATTCGGATTTCTCTCCCGCGAGCTATATTAAGCATCAAAAATCCAGCAATAATACACTCTCTGTATAGTATTTGTTTATAAAAAGCAAACTTCTCATAATTAAAAAAAAATCCCGCTATCAGTAAACGTTTAAAATCTAGCAACTTCATTGAACATGTTCGTGTTCATTTTTCTTCCAGTGAGATAAGTACATACCGATAAACACTCTGAAATTACCAATTAAAGATTCTTCATTTAATAAATGTGTAATAACTGGCCTACTGTAAAGGCACTGTGAGTATTAAAATGCTATGAAATAGCATAAAGCGTTTAACTTAGTAAACTATACTACCTGTATAAAATTCTTTCTCCGTTGAAATTTATTTGAGTAATTAGTTACTACACGCCCCTGTGAGCATTACAAAATAAATCCATTGAATAAAGTAAATTTTATTCAACGTTGCAAATATAAACTAATGTCTGCAAATAACATTGCATTTAAACATACATAAATGCGTTATGGGAGATAAATCAAGCGTATATTTTTACACAGTAATTAAATTAATACTCTCCCTTAGAACTTTACATGCAACGCCAGCATACGAAAACTCGGGTTTCTATTTCCAAATATCCCTTTTCCATTCTTACACTTCTTTCACTTCCTCTCACAATTATGCTCTTCTGACCTTATTCATATTCGCAAAAATCATGAATAAATCTGACGTAGTCAAAATTATACTCATCTTTATCTGTGACGTCACTTTCTTGGAGCCGACTGAGTCCCTAGTGGACGGGAGGTATACGGGCAGAAACTGAAGTGACTGAACTCCCCACAGGCGAAGCAAGGTCCGGTTGCTGGGTTGCCGTAGTTACCGTAGATACCTGGCTGGGAAACGAAACGTCGGTTTTAGGGACGCAAAGTGATGCTTCTAGCGTATCCGGGGGTGCAAACCTCTCAGCACCATTATAATTAACACGATAAGGACGAGATACAGTCGAAGTGTTAGCTGCTATCGGGTTATACCGGTAAGACAAGGAACGTTTGGCTTGAGGAGTTTTACTAATCTGCATCTCCTTCTTGAATTTGAGGACTTTTGTCTCGCACCTTTGATTCATCATCTTCATCACTAGCGATGGGATTGCTCAGATAAAACTTAACAGTGTCCCACTCACCTGGGCTGGAATCGGCGATTATAATATGTTTATTTATCTCCTTTACAGCCTTACAAAATGTCTTCCAAAAGTTCTTGCCGTGTTGAATAGCCCTCTGAGCCTGCGTAGCTTTTTCCTCAACACTGCTATTCAGTTCATACTGGGTTTTATGTCCGAGAAATTTCCACGATATGTCCTTTTCAGATTTCAATTTTTGCACTTCTGAAGACAACTGCCCTGCACTTCTTCCTTCAAACTATGGAATTCTTCCCTCTTCGTTCTCAGCTCCTGTAAAACTTGCTGCAACTGATTTTGAAAGTCTAATGGCGGATCCTGTATACGAAGCGAATCTTCGTCAGACATTTTATAACTCACGCTTGAAAAAGAAATCGATGTTGTCCGGTCGATCTGCCAAAGCTGAATGACAACTATATTAACTACACGATGCACGAAAACTTCGTGCAATGACGACGTTATGGATACTTGTTTCGAGCAATGAAAATATGTCTCCTATTTTGAATTATTCTAGTCAAGTATGGGGGTTCATCCAAGACTCTTTTGAATGTGTTCACTTACAATTTTATGAAGGTTGTCTACTCAAAATGATTTTGTTAATGGTTAAATTTTCGGATGTTTGAAAAATATTCGGATTTATTTTCACGAATTATGCCCCTTTTTATTTGTCTATAGACAAAATCTCGTGTGCGCTTCTTCTCCGAAATGGCTTGTTGGATATTTATAAAACTCCAGCACGTTAGGCATTAGGTTTCCTTGCGCATATTAAAAAAAATATTCAGATTTATATTCACGGAGTTATGCCCATTTTTTATTTGTCCTTAGGCAAACAAACTCTTTCGTGCGCTTCTTCCCCTAGATGGCTTGTTCTATGTTATTATGCTTTTAAAAAATGACTGCGGCGAGTATTTATTCACCCTCAGTGATAGTTAGAGTTCTTAAATATAAATTATCATTGGTATATTTGTGTAATGTAAATAAAAAGTCTCATTTATGTCTCTTTCATTCTTTTACTATGGTTGTATACCTGAAAATACTTGTCTTTTTATATTTTTTTATGAATTACAAACTATAATTACACAATTTATATTACAGCCAATGTCATAGATGATCACTTGCTATGATTTTCGTTTTGGTAGTTAATGCAGCAATCAAATTTCCTTTGAAGCAAAATTAACGTTATTTTGTGAATATTAAGGTAGTTTCAATGTATAAAGTAAAGGATTTTGCGCAATATTTAAACAAACACTTGCTGAAGCTTTCATGACAAGTTTGTATCCAACTAATACACCATGATTTTGATTCTAACATATTTGACTCAATAATTAGGTACATGCAATTGGTTTAAATTCACAACAATCTTTAAACTATTTTTTGCTGAATTTTTGTTTTTGTTTTCATCAAGCTTACGATGCAACGATGTATAAAAAAAAGAAACCAATACATTGTTACAATTCAAACTGTTTTAGTATCACGCGTAACTGAATTAGATTTTTTCCCTGTAATCACATTTGAAGATAGGCCATGTTCAGACAAAAATAAGACAATAAGTCACTTTATAGTTTTAGAAAAGATGCTTTCCATTAAAATAAACTGTATAATTTTCATGAAATTATTCAGTATTATGATTTGAAATGGCCTTGTGAGTGTTGGTAAACAATTTTCAATATTCACTACCAGCCACTGTTTTCGTTGAATTTTTAAATGACCCTTTTTCTAAATGGTTAATTCTCATTTTCTTGTTGTATATTTGAAACATAAGTGATAATCTATGTAGAAACTAAGGTTATGTCACATTCGGCCTATTTTAAGTCTTGTTTGTTCTATTTTGATAAAAGGATTTTTACTCTTTTATTTTCCTTATAAAAAAACGTAAGTACATATTTTCTGTTCCTCCATACTTGACCAACCATCTAATTCTTTTGTGTTTACAGTTCAACATAGAAATATTATTTAGCTATACTAAAATCTACACCTAAATATTAATTTTAGTCAAAAGTTGTAGGCCTCTCCTCGTGTTTCATACTTTCATGGAAAAAGTTAAAATTATTTATGTTACAACAAAGGACATGTCTTAGAAAATCATGACAAAAATATTATTACCCTGTGATTAGTTTACAAACACCAATCATTCCCGTGTATTAAATTATTGCTAAATAGTTAATCTTTTTATTCAGAATGTTTCAAAAGCACACATATTGACTGTTTAGTCATAGACAGTGCGTACCAAATGACTATGCAGTACATGATCTTTAAAACATTTGGTTTAGGATCAAACAGTAACTCAAGTTGTAAATGACCTGTGTTTAATCATGAAAAGGGAAAATACTACAATTTCATAGTCATAACGCGCATTGTTTTGAGCGGAACTTCCCATATGCTGTCATTGCAGCAATATTTGTACTTGTAAATAAATGTACGACTGGTGGCTAATGTCTAAATTACTGTATATAAAATAATACAGTAGTTTCCAATCTAATTCTGATTTTTATACACAAAAATGGCTACGCCATCTCTCCAATGGTATTGTTGTGTTTGAAAGAACTTTGTTGAAAAACCAGTTGACCGAAAGGTTTTGATGCATTGATTAAAGATTTAAGAATAAGAAAGGCTTTGATTCATTGATTTAAGATTTAAGAATAAGAAAGGCTTTGATGCATTGATTTAAGATTTAAGAATAAGAAAGGCTTTGATTCATTGATTTAAGATTTAAGAATAAGAAAGGCTTTGATGCATTGATTTAAGATTTAAGAATAAGAAAGGCTTTGATTCATTGATTTAAGATTTAAGAATAAGAAAGGCTTTGATGCATTGATTTAAGATTTAAGAATAAGAAAGGCTTTGATTCATTGATTAAAGATTTAAGAATAAGAAAGGCTTTGATTCATTGATTTAAGATTTAAGAATAAGAAAGGTTTTGATGCATTGATTTAAGATTTAAGAATAAGAAAGGCTTTGATTCATTGATTTAAGATTTAAGACTAAGAAAGGCTTTGATTCATTGATTTAAGATTTAAGAATAAGAAAGGTTTTGATTCATTGATTTAAGATTTAAGAATAAGAAAGGCTTTGATTCATTGATTTAAGATTTAAGAATAAGAAAGGCTTTGATGCATTGATTTAAGATTTAAGAATAAGAAAGGCTTTGATGCATTGATTTAAGATTTAAGAATAAGAAAGGTTTTGATTCATTGATTTAAGATTTAAGAATAAGAAAGGTTTTGATTCATTGATTTAAGATTTAAGAATAAGAAAGGCTTTGATTCATTGATTTAAGATTTAAGAATAAGAAAGGTTTTGATGCATTGATTTAAGATTTAAGAATAAGAAAGGTTTTGATTCATTGATTTAAGATTTAAGAATAAGAAAGGCTTTGATTCATTGATTTAAGATTTAAGAATAAGAAAGGCTTTGATTCATTGATTTAAGATTTAAGAATAAGAAAGGTTTTGATGCATTGATTTAAGATTTAAGAATAAGAAAGGTTTTGATAAGCCCTATCCGCCCAGGCCCAAGGTTTGTTCCATAGAGCAGATGAGTGTGAAGCCTGACAACTCACGGCAAGTCACGATGACGCAGAGTGCGTAATTGATTTTTAATTGCCGACAAATCATGATTTTCGCATAAATCGTTTTTTCGATTGTGTCTTTTGTGCATCATACATTTAATATCCACAATATTTCATAAAATACGCAGCAATTAAAGTTTTCCCGCAAAGAGCGATCAAACAATGTTTCAGACAACTGAACAGTATATATTTCGGAGATTTTATTTCATTGATAGCCAAAAAAATGGTGTATGAAATATTTTATTTGAGGTGTGACTGTGAAATTGATCTCCTACACTCAAATTACACACATTGCTGATCTGTGCATTGCAATAGAAAGCCAACAGTTATGAGTCTGTGTAATACAGGTTTTAGATTACCTTTAATGTGTGTCGAAAAAGTTTTTATCTAAAAATTAGATCAAATGTACGAAGGATTAAGACAATCGTATTAGTTACTAAAATGCATCAAATTGTGTTCATCCTTTCACCTTCTTCCAGTACATGAAAGTTTTATAAACTAATATACAATACTCATAAGCATATATTTACATTCAAAGGGGTTAAAGACACACACACGCACACACGCACACACGCACACACGCACACACACAAACACACACACACACACACACACACAAACACACACACACACACACACACACACACACACACACACACACACACACATCCGGCTAAGTGTTAGATTTCGTTTTACCTACTTTTGATTAATTCGTGCGCAATAGTTTATGCTAAATTTTGCTTGTAAAACAAATTCTTTGATTTGCATTTTAATTTTATATTTGTGACTTATCTTGATGGCAGTTATTTGTCACAAATTTGCAAAATCGATGCACTGTCTCTTTATCTTATATTGGCAAAATTTGCAACTTATATATCAGCACGTTGTCAAAATCATTGTCTGTGTGACATGATCCTTACTTATAGCAATTAACTAAACCGGAAAAAACAGTATAGGGTCATGTTTGTTTATACTATCCATTGTTTTATAGATCTACATTGTCCGAAGGAATCCGAATGCGACAGATTTTTGCAAGAGAGGTGATCTACTTTATGAAAAGGCCTGTGTATAATGTGTACGAGCTTGAAGTGGATCCCGTTAACTCTGTTTGTACAGAAACATGAAATGGGAACCAGTTTATATAATATAGGTATCAGGTTATCGCAATCTGGTGGATTTTTTTCAAAAATTAAAAGTGTTGGTTTGGACATTTTAATGTAATTATCAATATTTTGTACATTAATCATCAATTAATATCGAGCTATACAGTAGTGAACGATGATGGTTATCTGTAAAGAATAATTATAAAATTAATTTGTTTGCTTCAGGCACCATTATATCTACAACAACCCGAGGGCATGAATATTTATTTGATATCATGAAACATAGAAACATTGTGAAAAACAACCGCTGGATAAGGAACACGCGATGGATTTAAGTAAGAGATTTCCGTTTATAGTAAAAACATTTTATGTTAAACGAAAATATTAAAAAGAGTTTTTCCTCAATTTTTTTTCGTATCTTGTTTCAAAATGGCTATTGATAGAATTAAAATAACGGTAAAGAGAAAATATAATATAATATAATATCATTGCTAAATAATACGCATGTATTCATTTATGTAGTAAAAAATAATCCATTTTTTTTTTGTATAAAAAATCTAAATAACGAAATGTCATTTTTGTGACCCGAAATATCACAATAGAGTGAAACATTAGTATCCGGAATAAAATAAATAGTTGTATACTGCAAAATGTCGATATCATAGAAGTGAAAATGATATATTTGTATATAAATACAATTTATTTCGCTTCCATTAAACGATGAATAGTATGGGCAAGTATTTGCCTTAGTTAAGGCAACGATTTAACACCATATGTGAAACTATCTCTTTTGTTTTCAGGAAATTTTTTTGTAGTACTTCTCACCATTTTTATGGTCGGATTGATTTCAGCATCTTGTAAGTTAATATTTATTTTCATCATGTTTCGATTTAATTTCGTGAGTATGTTGTCAACACAGTATTTTCCATTACTGAACTATTTTTTGTCTGCTGCCATTAATTATTAATATTTCTACGCCTGCTTGCTGCAAATAGTTCCCTGTTATCTCTGTGTTGTCTCTATGCAAATATATCCAATACAACATTGTAAAATTAAACATATTTTGAACGCAATACTTTCAAATCATACATTTACACTGTTAGCAATAGATTGTCTCTCATAAGAATCGTTTACGAGCGTACTTTTGTCGGTAAAGAGTCTCGGCTTTGAAATACTTTATATTTCTGATGGAAGCGTGTCGAGATGTCATGACGCAATCATTATGTTAAGATGTTCTCATTCAGTTGCTGGTTAAGTCTGATCATTTTGAGTAAAATACTCATAATGTCAAATTGTGACGGATTCCACAGATACGCCGGTTGTTTAATAGCACTGGGCAGACATACTGATGTTGAAATTAAAAAATATAATTTGTTTGCCCTTTACCGACCCTAGATTTTAAGAGAAAATCGGATTTTTTTATATTTTATCCAGAGAATATTCCTCATACGAACCCCCACGTTTGTCGTAAGCGTCAGAATGATCGCGATCATTTTTTTAACCAAAAGTGAGATAAAGCACGAAAATATATCATTGGCGAAAGTATGACAATATTTTTTTTGGAGTCAGTGTTTTTTTACGGTCGATCGGTAAAGGGCAAACAAACTTAATTTTAATTTAAACCTAAGCAGTAAAAGACTGTATTTTAGCATAAAATACACTGTAGTCCTTCTTTATCAAGATACTCCGTGAAGTTTAGGTAACAAGAACATATTTGAATGGTAAAGCGTCATTATATATACTAGTACATGTATATGATAATTCTGGCCTTTATATTGCTTTAAAATTCTATGAACGTCACGTAATATCCAGCAAGACATAATTACATGCAAATGCGATTAAATATATTGTTGTTTATTCCATTATTCGGTTCTTTGCTTATTAAATATTTATTCGACAGAGTTATATTTTTGTTCATTCTGTATCTAATACACGCCATTCACAAATTATGGCCAAATATTTTCCGGCAATCCACGCACGCACGCATTTCCGCTTTGAACTGGGACTTGTACACGCATCGTCTGTATGTGCAGAAAGTAGCTTGTGAAAAATCAGTTTAACTGCTGTTTCAAATGTTATAGAACGTAATTACATTTAAATCAAACATTGTTTGTTTCTTTTTTGTTCTGTATTGTTGTTTATGCAAATAAAATATATCACAAAATGTTCCTTCTCTGGGCAAAATCATGTCCGTGAGATACGCTTAATTGGTACATTACCTCGTGATAAGTGTCCAACCGTTTGAAACGAAATAATAGTCATCATCTTATGTATCATATACAGCATTTCGGAAAAAATCCTACATTATAAGTCTGTTGTTTAAACACTGTGGTATTTGAACTTCATTAACGAAACTAGATAATGATTCCTACGGTTATTGCCGGCGTTCTTTAGTCACGGCGAACAGAACTTTTGATCTGCCGCAGATCGCAGTTCATATTCTGTCTCAGCTGTTACTAGGTAAAAATTTGATGCATATAAATGAAGAAAATAACATTGTTCAATATCAATTCCGTAAAGTTAAAACTGTTGTTGTTTTTATTAGGCCCTAGCGGATCAGAGGCCCAGGGTTCGTACTGCTTCATCGCCGGCAAAGAATCGGCTGTGTTCACCAAAGCATACGTAAGTGCTATAATTTATACGTTATTATCATGACAATCTTGTTCACGGGTGTACATTTATTAATACCTGATTGGTGAATATCTTAATGTCAGTATCGCATTGTCGTTGTTCATGAATATGTAATCATAGAGTTGACTGTTTTCAGATGTATTGCGCCGCATATTCATGTAACGTAGCGATACCCGACACCGCCGACAAAAGGTCTGCCTTAGGGACATATGCTGGGGCTAACTCTAGTAAGTGCAATCTTTGTATGTATACATGGCTGTAATTATCAATAACATATCCTCAAAAATGCTGGTTAACTGTTACGCGCCTGACTCTTAAATCTGAAAAGTTTTTTTAGCGATTTTGATAAATTATTTTTTCGTCCTTAATTCAAGCTTTTCGTTTCCAGGGTAACCATATATGTTTAAAAAAACTTATCTACCAATATTGTTGGGTCTCCTAACCGGGAACCAACGTTTTAAGGATGACCACGTAGATCAATGTCTGGTGTTCTCGACTAAAGACCACTAAAGTTAAAATGTTTTGAGATGACAATGTTTTGAAAAGTTTCTGAATGTAAATTGATACACAAATCTAAATATATATATGAATGAATAATGTACTCACGGCTCATACGATACAAAAATAGTATGAATATAAACACAAGTTTATTATATATTTCATTATTTATGACCATAATATAGTGCAACCTCTCCAAAGCAACACTCCTTGGGAGACGCAAAATTAAGTCGTTGTTGAGAGGTTGCTGCTCTAGAGAGGTTAAATAAATAGTCAAATCGTACAGTGAGAAAATTTATATCTTGATGTCGGGTTTTGCTGTGGTTTCTGAGCGAGCATATAATTTGTCACATAAATTTAAGTTGTCCGCTATTCTGAAGGTATACATAAATTGATGTATTATTTATTCAAACAGTATCTGCCAACAGTATATTCTTCGGAGCAACAGATGAATTATCTGACGGACAATTTGTGAAGATTACCACTGCGGAAGAATGGACCGGTGAGTCGTCTTACATGGCAATCCAGCCAATTTAGCAATAGTGTCTGACCATCATAATTTGGATTCAAATCCCGAATATTATTTCTAACCAAGACATTGCAAAAATCATATACGGCTATGTGGTACTGATAAGAAACGAAAATTCTAATGTTGTCGTAAGTTTGAATCATTTAACACAAAACAGCTAATGATGCAAACGCAAATATCGTGTGGTAACCATGGTGAAGCAATTTTTATTTTATCCATAAAAGGGGGACAACAGTTTCGGTGACCCTTTATTTATCATATGTGGGCGGCTGATAAGACTTTTATTTTGTCACAAAATTTATGAACAGAGAAGCGACGCATGAAAAAAAGGACCCCTGATGCCATCCGGACGTATTTTTGTAAATAAAAATGATTTAATGAATTGATTTTCCTGGAAAATTCAGACAAGTTGCTTGTTGCAGTGTATATGAAACTTACGTATTTATGCATGTATTTGGTTCAGAAGAACAACACTTTTCCACCATCCTGCTTTCTAAAACATTGCTAAATTTGTCGTAGAATTACATGAATAATGAAATACAGTAAAACCTCAGTGTACGTGTACGACCACCTCAGTATAACGACCTCCTCATTATAACGACCACCCAGTTGTGAAACGGTTTACTATATTTCTTTTATATTTGAACTTAATAATCAGACCACCTAAATATTAGGATCGCTCTTTTAGGGTCCAAATGGTGGACTTAATATCAAGATTTCGCTGTATTTTACAGTACTGAAGAATGTTCGAAGAGGTACGAAGGAGAATAAGCGAGAATAATGAGTTGACATTCAGAATCATGTCACAATGTTTACAAACAATTTACATAAAACTGATTGCAAAAAGAAAGACTCAGAACAAATTAAAACCGTTCAAATTATTTGAAAAAAAAAACAGGATTCCAGGCAAACCGTGTAATAACTTATCATAACATCATGTTTTATATTTATTGCAGACATTGACTGGGATGGCAGCAATCCAGATGGAGGAACGAGTAAAAATTGTCTGACAACAGTGAGTTTCTCCACATGGAAAATGGATGACGTCAGTTGTGGTGATAAAAAGAAATTTATCTGCGAGTGCGACAGTACTTAAGTAAGTATTAGTTATGACGTTTTTCCTGACTTTATACATTATATCTTGGTCAATGAAATGGAGCGTTTGATATTCTCAAGAAAATTTGAAGAAACAACAACAACTGGTTCTGGCGCATCAGACTGAACCTTTCTTCTCATTTTATTCATTTATTTATGTATTTATTTATTCATTTGTGTATTTATTTATTTATTTATTTATTTATTTATTTATTTATTTATTTATTTATTTATTTATTCTTCAAAGAAGTGCACGTTTTTCGTCATTTTGTTAGTCCAAAATTTGCCTTGATTTCGTTTGGAAAATATACATAATTTGTCCAAAAAATCATATTTGTATTTACAATTACTTGATGCAATAAAGGTCATCACTTATCATTGACACAAACTTTGTAATTTCATCATATGATCATCGCTCGTGATAAATAAAACTTGTTCATCGATTTTATCTAACTTGTAAAAATGTATTACGTTATTATTGCGTACAAGAAAACAAAACACAATAAAAGGATATGACTGATGAATGGTTTAATTAAACTACCTGTAGACATATTCACCCTGAGGAAAACATGTAACGTCAATTTATTTAATCGATTGACCACTGGAATTCAAATGTGAAGTAACTGAGCAAAAACAATTAAAATCTATATATTTTTTTTATTTCAACCAATCAAAATCTATGAAATGTTGGACTGACCCATTAAAATCTGTCAAATGTTCAATTGCCAAATTAATCCGCATCGTATGTTTCAGTGACTATTTCTGTGGGTATGTTTCATTGACCAATCAAAATTTATGTTATGTTTGATTCATTAAGGGCGAACATTGAATTTAAACAGTGTTTCGATTTCTTTTCATTTCAGTTTGTACGAGTGGCTGATCGATCTGGACCGGTTTCCAGTGTCATGATAAATTTGATCAGGCAAGATCGGGCAATCTCTTAATAATTTTGATTTTCAATTGAATTCTATTAAAAACATTCTATTTAAACTGAAGTGTTTGTATTATGTTCTGGATTTGAGAAATCATAAGTTCAAGTATGCCCATTAGTTTATATTTATGTTTTATTTCCTCAGACAGAATGCGATACGGCTCTGAAAGTGTTTAAACACGTGTTCGCAATCTGAAAATGCCGGGCATATTCCAGTCAGTACAACTTTCGTTTTATTTTGTTTTATAACCCGATAATTTGTTGTTTTATTTCGTTTAGTGGCTGGTTACATGCACTGATTTGTGTTCAAGAAAGATAATTGCAGATATAAAAATCAGTCCCTCAGACAGAATCTTAGAAATTGATTTTTATCCTATTATCGTATTAAATATATTGTTGGTACGTTAAACATAGATATACAGTGAACACCTGAAAACTGGACCCCTTCCAGACTTGGTCAAAAGTCCAATTTTCTAAGAATTTCGGTTTTCAGGGAGTCCGTATTTCAGGGGTTACACTGTATTTTAGAAGGATAAATCACATATATAAGGAGACAATTTGATTGTACATAATGCATCTTGTGTCATTAAATTCATCCTTCAGATTCCCACATGATGAGTAGGTGAACAAATTATTATTAACAGTATTTGCTTTTATGTGACTTATTGTCACTGGGGTTTAACGCCGTTTTTCAAAAATTGCTCAGTTATATACGGCTACCGGTTCACCTAACCAGTTTTCCTGGACTGTATACTAACCGGTACTAACGTACCCTTCCACAAGGAGCCGGCAACTTCTCCAAATGTGGAGGAAAATCGACATTTTTGTCAAATTTTCATAGAAGGGTATGACCTGCCGCGACCGGGATTCGAACCCGGATCTCCCGGATGCAAGTCCAGCGCACTAACCACTGGATCACGGCCGCGGCTCTTATTAGCAGTAAACCAGGGAACACTGGTAATGGAACGGCCAGTAAACATCACTGAAGCGGTCCTGAAAATTGGCATTGAGTCCAATTCATACAAACAAAAACTCATTTTTAATCATCATTGATGGATTTATTTAAACTAACATACATAACACAATAAACACATGGACAGTAGTTGAAATGATTAATATCCTCCGCCAATCGAGCCCTTACGGAAACCACCGCCATATCCGCCACCACTAAATCCTCCGTAACTCTGGAATCCACTACCATACCCGTGTCTGTAATATTATCATAGCACGATGTTAGTTTATTAATTTCCTGTGACGCATACATATTTAATTCAAATAATTTCAGTATAAATAGTTAAACACTACCTCCTCATTCTCTTGAAATTGTCAATTTTCGATAATTTTAATTAACCGAATGAACCCATACAAATCAAACCACATTATCGACTGTGTTGTCACAATACACGTCGGGAACATAGCTTAAATGGATTTTACCAATTGAATTTCGATGTATAATACCGTTGATCGATTGGTATTGAAAATAACACGATGTTTCAGCTTATCAACGTGTTCATAAATATTATTTATACACATATGTATATGTTACCTTATCTTGAAACGTATGTGTGACTATATATGCATATACAAAATCCATTAAGCTGGTATTGCATACTCTGTAATGCTAGAATTATTACTCAATGCGTCTATTGCATCTATGTATTTTCATTGAAGCATTTAACTTGCATTTACGAACAGTTACAATTAAAGTAGGAGTTATACATACCCATATTTCCCATATCCTCCGAATTTTCTACCATATCCTCCACCAATTCCGCGTCCATATCCACCGCCGATTGACTTTCCGTAACCCCCTCCAAATCCGCTGCCGTATCCACCGTAGGAACCTCGACCTATACCGCCTACAGATCCTCCAACTCGTGCAGTAAACCTGTAGTAATCATCATCATCGTCACCAAAATATCCACCAACAACTCCACGTCCAACTCCTCCGACAAAGCCACCATAGGATCTACCACCGTATCCTCCATAACCACCGCGTCTGCTGCCTACAGTTGCAAATGATCGATTATTAAAATAAAATCGTTCTGGTCAATACATCATTTTCAGCTTTTCACAAATATTGTTATTTAGCTACTTTGTATACGCGTTCAGGTGGAAATAATTAAATCCAGGATGAAAAATATGTCTAATATTTACCTCCAAATCCGCCTTTTACGAATCCGCCTCCTCCATAACCGCCGATAGACCCACCGTAACCGCCAATAGACCCTCCATAACCACCGATAGACCCTCCATAGCCACCGATAGATCCTCCATAGCCACCGATAGAGCCTCCGTATCCTCCACCATAGCCTTTTCCGTACCCTAAACCGTATCCACCGCCAATACTCCCGCCTATATAACCACCTCCCATCCCACCATATCCTCCGTAACCTCTCTTTTTGTAAAATGCATTTACTGCAATAACGCCGAACAACAGAAGTGCCACGGATTTCAACATGGCTGAAATACATAAGTAAAAAAAGATTGAAAGCTCAACAAAGCTGACCCTTCACTTCTTAGAAATTGAAACGTTTTTCGTAATACAGTTAAACAATCCTGACAATGGTCATCAGAACAGGCCTAATCTCATTCAATATACATTTACTGATATACGATAAAATGCCGCTATTAAAACGTCTTTTTGGACCCGAAAAAGCGGTCTTCATATTGAAGTGACCTTATTGTCAAGTTGAAATATGAGAAAAGATCAGAAAACAAATATAGAAAACTTGTCTAAAATTGAGTGGTTGTTATAATGAGGTTCTCGTGATATTAAGATCGTCTTGAATTGAGGTTTTGCTGTACACGCATTTTATCAAATCTTCAGAATTTATATTTCTCCTTCGCAAGTGGCTTTAGCGCCCTAACACACACGCCAAAAACAGATTTCATTTTTTTCGAATGACAACCGATATGCATAGAATTAGACGAGAATTCAAATCAACAGAAGTGTTTGCTTTTGAAGGACATTGGATAAAAATACAAAAGAGTCTTTAAAACAAAACAAGCTGTAATTGTCCATTATAAGTGGGATGTTTGAAAAAATGTAAAGAGGCCAAACAAATTACAGAAAACATTTTATTCTTATTTTATGCGATAAATGTAATAAAGAGTTAAAATTCTTCGGTAAGAACTATTTGATAACGACAAAGATAAGAGGACATCGTTCATGTATACGTTTACTGTGTTAATTTGATACTGTTTGCAAAATAATGAAAGTATATACATGTATTCTGCTTAATCTGAACTTGATAAATAACTGAGTTACCGGGAAAATGTCAATAAGATAACCGTCACAATGAATAATTATATAAAAAGATTTTTTTGTCAGAATTTGACAAAAGACAAAAATGAATAAAATATTGTATTATAGTTTTAGCTATAAATGAATAACTATGTGTTTGTATATTCATTGTATTTATGTAATTGTACAAAATGGCGAAATGTACGCACGCACATACGTTTGAATAGGTAAAGTAAAAGTTGACATAAAAAGTAAACTCCGAAACATTACATGCATAACAATGATAAAAAACTTACCTTGATAGTCTAGTGGTGTTCTGGTAGATTCTAGTGGGTAATGGCGATTTACTAAAAACAGCGGACCCTTTTTATACTAGCAAAACAATGTAACATGTCAATCTTACGTAATATATCATATCACAGTCTTGTATATTGTCAATATAAGTCTAGTCATATTCTGTATTTTACGATTATATATAATTACTGTGATGTGTATAGTTAATTTATGTAGGCATCCAAGTTGTCATATAATGATATAATTGTTTTAATAAGACATATTTTGACATACTTCATCCGAGTTTTATGATGGAGTTTTATCGTACATGTATATTCGATATGAGTTTTTTTATTATTCCTAAGTACGATGTATGTCTAAACTGATTATATTTACATCGAAACCCATGTACATTTGACTCGGTCCGTATTCGTAATGTATGTATCCGATAGCGAGTGCATAACTACATTATAATATAGATACAATTGTGCAACATAAACCTCTCAGTATGTTAATTGTATCTTTGAAGCAGTCTTCATTTTTCACTTAATATGGAAGTCAATTTTCTATCAAAACAAAACGAAAATGAGACCGTGATGTTAGACAGAAAGGCGGGTTTAAAATATACAATTTATTTAGAACCATTTAGTATCATTTCCTGTCTGTACACGTTTGAGGATCGCCACAAATTAACATTTTCGGTGCAGATTTTAACATTCCTCAGAGATTTGGGATGTCATGTTCAGCAAAATCCCTTAAAATGGTGTCTTGATATTGTCACTTCACGTACGACATACATTATAAATGAAGTTAACGAGTCGTATTTTATTCATTAAATCTATGGTGATTTTTTATTTGAAATATAGGATTGTGTGTAGTTAGTAAGAAGTATACAAACAAAAAATGGAACCATTCTTTATTATGATATACCAGTATGATTAATTCTTTCACTCGGTTACTTTGATGTTTATACCCGTCTAAACTTTATTTTTATTTAAACTCATCAAACTACGTAAATATGTCAAAGAAATTTTCATGCCGCTACGTTACAAATAAGGAAAACGTAAAAGCAAGCCACTCGCCATATTTTCGATTGACGGAAGTAACGACATCCAGCGTGGGTCCCGGCATTCCTTCTGAAACGCGCGCGCTTTTCAGGAACCTTGCTGTTAAACTTGGCGCCCTACGGCAAGAGCGAGATTCCCGAAAAAACGCATGGAAAACCGAATGCTTATGAAATGGAATGCATGACTTTATATATGCAATATAAGTTTCGGGACGAAAACCATTAATATCAATGAATGCGATTATTTAACTTAAAACCTGTCTATGAGAACAACATCTCTTTATGACGTCATAGCATACATTTTGTTCGTTTTTATTTGATTGTCATATAGTAAAGGGGATAATTTGTGTATTGAAACAATATACTGACAAGCAATAGTTATGATGCAATATTATCCGTGAGATGATAAACATGTCGCCCGGTGATTGTAGTTTAGACATTCGTACAGTCGGGTAAGGACAACGTAATTGTAAAGCCCGTGTTCCCAGACGTGCACTCATGTCAAATTGTTGTGTAAGCTGTTCTCGGTAAGATGTAAAAATGTCAATCTTAATTAGCACCATGTGACCGCTTATTGATGTAATCAGCTAATTAATGCAATGTCCACGAATATATGTGTCACAAATACCAGTATGCGAGTTTCTTTCCGTTAAGTCGAGGTATAGGACATTCGTGATATGAAAAGACACTAATAGCTATAAGCCAACTAACGCATTTCGCGATTCGAATTGCAAACTGCGAATTGTATTCTGGAACGCAGTTCGTGATTCGAATTGCAAACTGTTTTCTAGAACCCTGTTCGCAAATCGAATTGCGAAATGCGAATTGCATTCAGGAACGCAGGTTGTGATTCGAACTGCGAACTGCAAACTGTATTCCAGGATATAGTTCGTGATTCGAATTGCGAACTGCGTTCTAGAATGCAGATTGCAGTTCTCAGTTCGAATTTTGGAACGCAGTCCATAATTCGAATAGCGAATTGCGAACTGCGTTCCAACTTTATACAACTGACTAATTACATTTATCATCAGGCTAGAAAACACAATCGTCATATTTAGGGTTATTTGGCCAAAAATATTCGGGTATGTAAGTTTTTTTCTGTTTTCAAAGTATACGTTTTGTGAGAACACAAGGTATAATTCATCTCAAGTATTTTTAGTGTTTTGATTGTTGTCTTTAGAAACATTAGAGTAGTCCACTAAGAAGAGGATCAGTCAGGTAACCGGAAACACGGCTATCTGTGTCTTCCCTGATGTGATATACTCGTATTCTTAAAATATCAACATAACATGACTTACACAATGAATTGGCAAGTTGTAATTTATATTGGGTCAAGTATTTCTAAACATGATTATTTTTTTCTGGCGTCACTGATCAGTATGAATTATTCTCTACAGAAAGCGTGTCAATCATTATACACTATTAAAATGAAAAAGATTTCGCAGAATGCACTGAATATGACCTCGTATCAGGCGTATAACTGATAAATATATGTCTACTTATAAAATGGCGTATAACTCCCCTTTCTGATTTTTTTTTATTTTAGGTAATTTCGGGTTAAATTTTAATGAATTACATAAAATTTGCTACATTTTTTCCATCTCAGGTTCGTTACTAATGCCCGCGTAAAACACATGGTTTTAGTGTGGACTTCTTAGTTCTTTAAACATTCACTACTGTCATTAATACTTATGTTTATTTTTTTCATTGTTTATGTACTTTGAGCACATGTATAATGTTACACTGTCCTGTCAAAAAGTGTATACATTTTACTGTGGGCGGTCTGTCTATTGTGCGTTAAATCAAGTGGTCTTGAAAAAAATTTGATGTTTATTGTTCGCAATTGTTTTGGTCACATGAATCAGTCTCCTTGATAAAGTATTTCAGGAAATAGGTTTAAACATTAAAAGCTTGAAAACATTCTATTATCACTTTATCCGACACACCACACCCTTACAGAATTTACAAACAAATGTTTGTATTGTTTACTGATTATAATTCCTTATTTTTTAACGAGTACAAATTGTTAATACCGACGACACAGCGTCTTAAATGTCTTATATAAAAAAATATCTTATCAATTTTAGATGTAACTAGCTCATTTAATTATATTCAAAGCGGTCGGTATATTTGATTTATTATACATAAAAAATATTAATTCGACAATTATAAGAGAATTATACAAATGTTGTAATTAGCGTTACAAGTAAGACTTTGACTTTGATAGACCGTGTTCTGTAATACCGTTGTAAGAAAAGGGGTCAGAACTCTCCCTCAAAATATCAAGGCATACCAAACCGCCTGGAGGATGATTTAATCGGACAATGCTTCGCTCATTAGGATCAAAACTGACTTAGTAACATTCTACAATGAAGCCAGAAGGTAAGACTGTAATCAACTGAAATTCTACTAAAAAATGATCGAACTGATATTAATTATAAATCAACCTGCAGGAAACGCATTTATATACACATATACGTATCTATGAAAAATAGATGCGGTCGCAATACGTTATTTTTACCTTATTATTGTAAGGATTCCGAAAATTATATAAAAAAAAACATACATGTACTATAGTCTGAGAGAAAGGACATCAGGCATGGTCAGGGTTTACATATGAGATGAATAAAATACGTCAAAGTCGTCATTTACAGGCATTTTTCAACTGGGCCTTCAGTACAGGAAAATTAGGTTACATCCAAGAATGTCATTTATTGTTCTCAGCCTCCTGGTACGCTCAGTATTAATAATTCCTTTAGTGTTGGAAAGGGAGACAATCAATGCACTGATTTTAAAATCTGAAATGTAGTTCTCTCCCTTGTCCGTAATGTCAATTTTTTTGCTAGTAATACTGCCCTAAAATTAGGGCCATGACTTGATTTTTTTTTGTTCGACTTTCGTACGACAAGCTCACTGATAAGGAATTTCAAAATAAGTTATTTTAAAGAACTGAGGTCATTTAACTAGGTTTGAGAGACAAAATGTCAAATGTTAATGTCGAAACGCAAATTAAGCACAAATATATACATATACGTATATATGTACATATGACTAACTCAATGTTAATTTCGAGTTAATTGCCAGTCTTAGATTTTTCAAGAATGTAAATGAATAACAGTAATTACCAAATAACGATCTTTTCACTTTTCTGTCTATAATTACAGAAAATAAGAAATTATGCGTTTATCTAATTGGTTGATAATAAAACCGCGAAATACCGGTAGACACATGCGGTTCCGCGATACGTAGTATGTCATGCTTACCGTGGTTTACCGGTAAACGTAGATTATCGTGACAGCCGTTCCAGTAATTACTTCAATCAATTTCAGAAAGTGCCATTCATGCGAAGAAATTGAGGACGATTATCATTTCGTTTCACAGTGTCCGATTTATGATTATGTAAAAAACATCCAATCTATACCACTTTGCAAGTAAATTCAAATGTGATGAAATTTTCAGAAAATCAATTCTGACAATAAAAATACGGCAAAAATAGGACAGTTTGTATTAGTTGCTTTTAGTTTAAGAAAAATATGTACTGCAAATCAGATCTTAATACTGTGTCAATGAAAAGTTTACAAAACATACAATCTTTTCAATTAATCAATTAGTAGCATATTGCATTTATCATAGATTCGTTTATATAAAACGTCTCCGTATTTTTATGAATTATCAATTCAGTTTTTACAACAGCGAGTATAACATTCTACCCAGACCTCTTGCTTAACTAGAATATTGAAAAAAATCTATTAAACTGTATTAAAACGTTGTTACGCCTTTCCGCGCAAAATGAATAATTTATGATGGCAATATTAGTAATAAACAATTTACAGTTTATTTACAGAAATCGGCAAGTACTTGCCATAGTACACAGCAACACAAAACAGCATGACATGAAATAAATAAATGCCGCACGATAATTTACGCCATGTATCGATGAATACCGAAATGTTCCGAGTGACACGTTATTTTTAGATAACTTAGCATTTCAGTTATAATTACTTAGCAACAAATTAAAAGAAATCGATAATTTCCCCAGGTACAAGAAAATTCTAGTCCTCGAGGATTGATCGGGAGAGTGTCATTCTCAGATAATGCTAGTAGATAATCGTGTTTGTTAACCAATAAAATCATATCTCGTCTGAACGCCAGTCGTCAACAATAAATTATCATACTAACCGACTTTTATCCATATAACAGCGAAAAGTAACGCGTAATAGAAAATAACAACAGCCAGACGTATTTAGGCAAAACGGGAGAATCTGGTTTTTAATCATCAAAACAAAATATGATTGTTTATGCAAGCAGACGACATTCCCGTATAAAATTTCTGGTGTTATCGAGTAACTTATCGCGAGTTGTTCCTATGGAAAACTGTTTATGCGCAAATATGTAGATATTATAAATTGGAGATAAAAAAAAACGATTCGGCAAGAAGATCTCAATTGTGAGGAATTGTGATAGCTGTGAATAAAGGATGGATTTCGAAAGCGGAGTTTTGGACAGTGATACAGGTAATGCGATGTATTACAGAAATTTTTAATTCATATTGATTCATTTATTCCAGTTTTACTTGCTTTCTCAACACGACATCACCGCGTGTCTGCTGTCACAATGTCGACTATTCATTATTATTTACTGTGGTTAATGACTATGTGGTATGTATATAGAACTTTCTGTGTAAAAATAAACATATGCCATGTCTGTGGCTAATTACTGTCGCTGTGCGTGTGTGTGCTCTGTTCAGAAAAAGGAAACCAATCACTATGTTTTTTTTTTACATATTAATTTGATCACAGCAATGGTTGTATACTGGCCATCATAAGAAAGTAACTATCATATTTTTTTCTATTTTGGCCTGATAAACTGACCTTGAAATTTTAATGGTATACAGCAATTCTATGGTCGATAACGGAGAACAATAAACCATATCGTGAAATGTTTCAGCTATTTCCAGAATTAAATTAATCTCGATTACTTGCGTTTTGTCTATTTTGTACCAATATCGCTTACTGGTTACTTTCTTATGACGGCCAGTGTGCATGTAGAAAAAAGGCAAAGAAATCTAACTTCTATGTGGCTTTAAGATGCGGTAATGAGTTTGAAGTATAGTAGCACACATAACTGACAAATAGGTGTAACATTACAATTATTAATAATTACACACATGCACATGTGCTATACAGTTTACACTATGATTCAGTTTGCTTGCGTCGGTTATATATATTGGTAATTAAAATTCTTCGATTTTATGTCCTTGTTAGTATTGTGTGTATGAATTAATAATAAATTAAGCATAAATTATTATTCAATCGGATTGAATTCGTCATAACTCGCACGATTATTGGTGTAAACTACAGTATTGTTTATTAATAATGAATTCTTTAGGAAGAGTTTTACCAACGTGCGGTAACAATGAACCACTCCTTTATAAGATACCCGTTTATTGTAGAATAAAAACAAGCGCATTGTTCAGGTCATTGATTTTATTTTAATTGGTTTTGTTAACTTATACCAACGTTTATGTACAGAATTCAGTTTAACATTGATCGGGTTCGTTTAAATTATATATATATATCTCAATAACTGTACGTCACTTTGAGTACAATACCTTCTCAAATATTCTCAATGTATGTTTGCGTTCTCAAATTTCTTGATATTACATGATGGAACAAGAGACAAACTTCGTGTGACCGTCATTTCAATTTAGAACATACTGATAATATCTTTTATCATAAGATCGAACAATGATTCAATATAATATAATCATATCGATGTTTAATACGCATGTAATATACGCGTGTGCAATAATTCACACGTTAGATATGTGCGGTTTTTAATGAACGAATGGACTATTTTATTGTTCGATTATTTCACAGTATTTTAATTAAAGTGATCAATTTATTTTAAGAGGAATACAAGTATGTAAATGAAATGGTGGTAGATTTAAACTATTTCGTCAATGAATTGCCTACTGATGAATACATATAGAATAATGAATTTTACAAAGTTATTGGATAAAATCCATTTGTGATCAAATAAATACTTACAGAACTGGATAAGATTTTACGGAAGTTTTATTGAAGAATATTTCAAATGATCTGTTCGAAATATCTTCAGCATTATGATTAATTAATCGCTGATGTTGTGGTAAGTTTCACTTTTTTCTCAGTGACATATTTTAGTCATGGTGCTATATTTACAGACCGCTTCACTTCGGTATTTATTCTGTTGTAAATTGATATCATGTTTTTTACATACGAACAACATATTACACATATCCGTTTATATATTGTTTTCTTTTTCTTTAAATGGGGCCTTCGCGGTCGATGATAGTCTCCGACTTGTAATTACTAGCATCTCACCGCTGTGAGTTCGAATCCCAACCGTAGCGAAGCTGTCCAGTCAGCTTAAGGAAGGTCGGTGGTTCTACCCAGGCGCAAACCTTGGGGTCTTCCTCCACTGTGAAAACTGGAAAGTCATCCAGTGACTCCAGTGAAAAAATCTTTAAATAGTTACTATGGATAGTTTAGTAAAAAGTTATAATGTGGCGCAGATTTAGTTTTAGAAGCATTTTCTACTTTTTTAAAGCAAGTATTCTGGTAACCAGTTGATATTTTTATATTTGTCTCTTGCAGTGATGAACTTCAGACCTGGGTTACGTATTATCGGAACTATTCAAGTAGTACTCCTTGTTACACATGACAACATATTTCACCTTATCGCACTTCATAACGTCTGTGACAGCAAAAGCCGATCAATATAAGTTTACAAACATTCTCTTTCTCCCTCCTCCCTTCTCTCTCCCTCATACACTCTCTCCCTGCTATCTTCTACCAGGCTTTTATATGTGGTATACTTTAGCATTTTCTTAACGCAGAAAGAACGACAACTCTTTACTAAGTTCACTTTCTAGATATTTTTCCCGCGCCATACGTCTAATAGTGCTATAAGATCATGGCCGTTATATATAAAAAAAACATTAGCTTAATTCAAATATGTTGCGGGATCAACCTTAGTGTACTAATAAATTGCCAAGCGGAATTGTGATAGAGTTGTCCTTTAGAATACAAGTACTTATAACACTAATCCTAAGATTTACAATGTAAATCATTACTTTGAACCCATTATGAAACAGAGGAAATCATGGTAAATATGATTATCTGGTTTTAAATATTGTAGGGACATAATCATACATTTAAGTTACTGTTCCACTAGTGTAACTGTGTTTATTGATAGTATAAGATACAGTTTTTCTGACATAATAGACTGGTTTTCTGTTTTGAAAGATACCTTCTCAAAAGCTGCTCCAAGATAATGAGTACGAAAATACGGTAATTAAAATGATTTGCCACGAAAGCATTCACAAAGTGAATATAATATTGTATTGATCACGAAATATCTATATTATAGAAACACAACAATGAACCAAGATTTTCATGGGTAGTGGTTATCTATGTGATATATCATGTAAAAAACATTTGAACTTCAAACACATAAATATTGTATAGAAGTTTACTAATGAGATTCCAGTATTCGATTTTCGTAAAGCCTCGTTGACAAAATATTAATTATGTATGTTTCAGAGAGAAAAAAGTTCATACAAAGAGCTCACAATAGAGAACATATATATTACGTCTTTTCTAAGGAATACTAGCATGGATAAAGTATCATCACGGTACAATACTGAGATTTTCATTAGAAATTATTGTATGGACAGGATTAATATTAAATCATATTGAACCGATACTGAAGGGCTAATTATTCGATGTACTTATACATAATACTTGGAATAGCGTGTAAAAGCGTATCTGAATTAACTAATTCATATCATAGTTCATTGGTAGTTTTAATCGTTATACAATGAAGCTAAGACACAGGGATACTATTATATAACAGTATAACGGTCTAGTTTCCTTCAGGTATTTTTTGTTACTGTCTCTACCACGATCAGCATCTTGCCGATATAAACATATGGGAAATTAACCCAAACATTATTCTACGATGAAACAGCAATGGCTAATAATTAAAACGACATATGTCATCACTGACAACTTGTTTTTTATTTTGGTTTGTAAAATCTAACAGCGGATAGAAAAAAGCAGTTCTTGTCGTTTTCGCGCAAGAATGAGTAACAGCGAAGCATTTCTTGGTAAATACAGTAAAACAAAGTAATCTCGAGGAGTCATCAGAACAGAATATCAGCTCGAGATAAATGTGGTGCTCGTAATAACGAGGTATTTGTTTGTTGGTGGGAAATTATACACAACTAAGAACAAAAATTGACGGAACTTTGAAAACTCCTCAAGATAAATCGAGTGCTCGTGATATCGATGCTCGTAATTTAACGAAGTTTTACCGTATGTTCCCAAGCCCACTCGTGATTTATTTCTTGAGAAATCAAACGTCTGCCCATATTTTATTAACTGATAAAATATGGGAACATTTTATTATTCCTTGATCGAATTAAAGGGCGTACACTAGCATGGTTTGATTCTGTTGTGTGAGAGCCATAAGGTAACGATTGGGGTATCAGTTGTGGTGACACTACTGTATTGACACTTTTGATTGGTTGGTGATTTACATATCTTATAATGACGTCAATTATTGGCTTGTTGGTTGCCAATCTTGTAACGTCAAATTCTATTGGTTGGTTTCTCATATCTATCAGGTCCAGACATGTATGGTGACGATGATTACACTCCAGCACACCAGGCAGCCACGACTGGTGATCTACAGTTGCTGGTTAAAGCTATCAAACAAGATCCGAGTGTTATACAACAAAGAGATGGAGATGGTATGTCGATGTTACAGTTAGTGAACATTTTCAAAACTTTCTTATTACTCCTTTTAATAATTACCCGTACATTACATTATATAATGCACCACTGCGCTTCAAACACCGGTGAAGTAAATTATATCTTCAATTTGATATCGAGTTCTGTCATCAAATGTTTAATCTGGTATTTAAATCGATCTCCGAAATGTATATTCAATGACATTAGAGCATTTCCGATTGCAAGTAAAATATATGTATTTGTATATTTGTACGAGCTGTCCCCTCATTTTTAGGGTACACTCCGCTCTCTCACGCCGTGCTGGGTAAACATATGAATATTGTTAAAAGACTGGTTAAAATGGGCGCTGATGTGAATGTTCAGGACGACAATGGTCGGACATGTTTGTCTGTAGCAGCGTATCAGGTAAGATTATTTTACTTTATATTCTGTCTCATATTTCTTGATATCCAATTTCCTTCCTGTGATACCTTATTATCGGTGATATCATGGTATCGATGATATTTGTGAATCGATGATATCCAAATATCGATGATATCCAAGCATCAATGATCTCCAAGTATCTATGGTTTCTTTATTTTGTTACTGTGTCCGATTCTATTTCTTTTAATAGTCAAAAACGTAGTTGTCTAAAAGTTTTCATTGTACTATTGTACAACTGTTAAGTCACAAACATTATGTTCAACATCGCGTGCTAGGTGTAATTTTATTCCAGATATTTGGCATAATTAGACATACAACTTTTTTGTTGATTTTAACTTACGCGCAAGACATTTATCTGACGTCAATCAGTGTAATTAAGATGTTGGGTAATAGATTTATAAGAAAAAAAGCGTGGTGAAGAACTATGCGCGCAACATGCCAGACATTCGAAGACGTTTTTTAAAAATATTTAGGATGCGATCATTTTGTTCGAATATTGAGTTAGTTTACAAAATTAAACTAAATTACTTCTGTTATAATGCCATGACAATGTTCAGATTGAATTTAAGCATTAAGTTTAAGGTATTGATATTAACTGCAGTAATAATAGTTTTAGATCTGGAGCACACACGTGCTTAAAACATTTATATCCCCCAGGCAATTATAAAATACAATATCATTTTAATAGTGAAATGATTTTGATCACCCTGCTTTCAAAGAAATTTGAGAATATAAACTGTATTGGTCAAGTAATAAAATCTATAGAACTGTTTGATAGACAATTCAAACAAAGGGAACTTAATACATGTAACGATATTCTAAACAAACACTGACATATAACACAACTTCACAGTGTTGACAATGTAAATACCACAACTAATTGTTTCATGTCTCTACATAGACCGGTAGATCGGCCATTATGTGAGACAGTTTGAAGATACAATTGGCAATGAACTAAAACTCATGCTTCCGATGTCCAATCAAATTTGGTACCAACATGATTTCGAGACGGCAAATGACGCGATACAGTGTAACCTGAGTTAACGAGCGCCCTTAAACAGCAGTCACAATAGCTTTTGTTTACAGGTTTGACTATAAATGCATACGTTGCTTACAGGGATGGAGTGACGGGGTGATTTATTTGTTACGTAAAGGTGCTCGACCAGACATTGTGGATAAATCAGGACGTACGCCACTTCATGCTGCAACCTACGATACTGATACAAGGTAGGATAATGCACCTTTAATACAATATTATACAATATTGCTTGTGTTGAGTTAAAGCCGTTTATATACCATATTTATGCTATCTATGGGTTAAGAATTAATTTTGATCCTGGGTTACCTGACAGTACTGGCACTTGTTCTTACCTTAGATACCAAAATCATTACACACTTCCTCAACTTCATTTGTGCGTGTGTGTGTGTCAGAGTCGTATTACAAAATGAAACATTAGGCGACCATCATACAACAAATTGTTTTGTAATGTGTAACTTGTCCGAATCTTTCCATCAATATGTCTGCACTCAATACGCTTATAATGGTGTTGCTTGGCTCTTTAATTAGTCCGTCACTGGAGTCCATTCTTGGTGATTCTGGTTCTCTTTCAAGACTTCTTTCCTCTGCACGTAATTTGATGATTTTATTTTTCTCTTTCAAGAATAGCCAGCTTGTTATAAATTTAATTATGACCGTGGAAGAGGTAGAGGAAAGCTGACCGGTCTCCATTACCTACTAATGAATTCTTACGATTACGCGAAAATCAATTTGTGTCCAAGATGCGCAAAAATTACAAGCAGAGCTTCCTTCGTGTCTTAATTACTGTATATGTGTCCTGCCTTCAGTTATGCGATATATAAATGTACTATACGTTCCTTAGTCCTAACATCTGATTATTTCATACACACAATTGATTGTATCTTCCGAAAAAAATATTCCAGGTCACTAATTGCTATATTGAAAAGACTCGGATCTGAAGACGAAATCAATGTCGGAGATAACGAGGTAAGGAAAGCCATATATGAAAAATGCAGTTGTTTGAATAACAATACGGTTTATCAATACTTTCATTTCGACAATGAATTGTCTGGTCCTCGAAATGAATATATACAAGATTAGTTTTTATGTTTAGTCCGTCAGTCACTAACTGTTACGATACAGTGATTTTAAATGAAAAAAGTACATTTTGTTTATCTAAATGGATACTAGACAATAAACTTTGATGTTATAATCATTTAAGATGATAATATGCTAATATTCACCGAAAATTCGGTACATTATCAGTATGAAGTGTTTAAGAAAGTTTGTGATAGATTTTTAATCGCAAAACCTTGCACCCCATTAATACCTTTTATTTTCTCATTTGCCAACAGTAATATACGTATACAGTTTTATCGTACTGCATGTTTATTGTTTGAATAATTAATTATAAATTTCTGTTTCTCAGCGTATGACTGCACTACACTGGGCTTCATTCCATGACAGTCCTGATCATGTCCGACAACTCTTACATCGAGGTGCCAAGTGTACACTTACCGATATAGATGGTAAAACACCATTACACTGGGCTGCTCAGGTAAATGTTACAATTAGACCAGTAAAATGTTCTGATTATGGTAACCAGACCGACCCTATTTTGGGACACCCACCCTACTTTCTAACAGCAAAATCCAAAATACGAAAATATTTGGGGACGAATCATACCTTTAAATTACGAAAAACGCGTATTGGGAAAAATGGGAGAGAAGAGTTTTTTTAGACCTGCCTACGCTATTTTCGGTTAAGTAACGGTAAACATATCTTTTTACCTTTATCATACTGATAACCGTGAAATATGGAACAGACAATGTAACATATAATTATTGAGCCAAAGGCACGGCGCATTTTGAAAAATGAATTTGAAAAAATAATGTACAAACGATATATAAATTAGTAAAAGTTAATATTGCTGCTCTGTTTCAGTTTGTTTCCATTCAAATCTTATTGGTACCAATGTTTTATAAATTTTTGAATGTTTTTTTTCTATTCATTAGAATGGTAGTTCGTCGTGTTGTTTCGTGTTAGTTGAAGAATGTCCTGACTTGCTGACAGCTATTGACAACAGTGGTAAAACGGCTGTTCATTTAGCGTCCGCTGCTGGACATTCCACTGTTCTACACGAACTCGCTTCTTTAGCACCTTCAACTAGTGAGACTTTCGACAAGGATGACAGGTACCTTAACTTACCCAGACAATCTAACCCTTTCATAAAGGCTAGATGGACCCTTTTGGACATTGAATTATGTAATGAAAGAACTCGGCATGATTCAGACACAATACAATTTCTTCTGATCGATAACTTCATACCCAGGTGTTTACATGTACGAAAAGTTGAAAAAAAACGTGCTAAACAACGTTATCGTTGTTTTCAAAAATTCAACAGAACGTCATATATCCGTATCATATTACGAGGGGGGTGATCAAAAAGTTCGCGGAGTTCTCTCATTTCTTTATTTTACATAGAAATAAGGTAAAACCTGAATATGCATAAGAACAGTTAGTACCAACGTTGTTTAATTAATTATGGTCTCTATGTTGTCGTATACAGCCCCCATTTTTCATTTTCATTTGAAGGAGTAGGGACCAGTATTCGTAAAAGATAACAACATAAGTCGCGTGCTTTTAACAATTCTCTGAAAAGAATGCAGTGAATGAATAAATTGAAGAGTCATATACGTTATCATGGACGTAATATTTTATTTAAACACCATGCTATGTTTTGTTGTATTATAGGACGCCATTACATTGGGCTGCAGCCACTGGTAAGTCAGGTTGTGTTCGAGCCCTGTTAAACCTTGGTGTGACACGCAATCCACGGGATATTGATGGTGTCACTCCTCTAGAATACGCAACTAACGCTGGCCATAAAGGTATTTACATGCATTTTTTATCTTCATTTATCAAGCCCCCATAGGGTACAGTATTTTGTACTCTTTTTAAAACAGGCCCCAGCAATAACGTAATAACGGACGAGCACTGAACACAACTGAGGTAATATCAGTGTAAACACGGCATTCTGAAACATATTGGCTGAGGTGCTGAAATTTTATAAACTCGAGTTAATCTCGAGAATGTTGTTTTAATCATCTGTGTTAACTATCAATTAAAAACTTGTTCATATTTGCGAGGCATGGGTCGTTATGACCTGTATCGCGTATACTATTAATGCTGAAATTGTGGTAAACCATCAAATCCTTTTAAGTGTCCTCCTGACCTTCTGGTCTCTGTCTTAAGCGACAACTTTAAAATACCTTGAGACATGTTTACCAATTTTCAGCTCTTACATGCTAAGCGTTAGCTATCATGTGGTTAACGATATATATCTTTCCGTATGCGATGTTGAAAATGTAATGAATGAAGTTGTAGTTGTGTCCCCCAAACCAAACATATAAAATTAAGTAAATAACAAATACATAAACAAGAACCTTAGTTGCCCGATCTTTCTTCGAATAAAAATAACTTTTAATGAGATGAAGATACATAAACTTAGTCACGAATACTGCCAACTTCCAGATTGTGTGACATTGCTGCAAGAGAGACCCAGAAGTATTCCTTCCACGAAAGGAAATAAAGCGGAAGACAATAGTTCAAAACCTGGTTTCTTTAAAGGACTTTTCACAAGAAAAAAGCCGGATCATGTCATTGAAAAATCAAAAGATGAACCAACAAAATTTCCAGATGTTGTTCAAAGCAAACACAATGTTACCATGAACAAGAACAATAAGCGAAATGAGATAGATAAAGAAAACTCTAATTTAACTGATGATTCTACCGTGGATGATCAGGTGAATAACTCAGAACCAAGATGTTCTTCGTCCGTCGAAGAAGTTAATGCTCGACCAAGTGATGCCAAGAAAATTATTAATATAAATGGTAAACTGGAAGCGCTGACGTTAACAGGCGGAGTCGAAATAGGAAAGAGAAAAAGGAAGAGAAAAAAGAAACAAAATGTCGAAGCCGACTCAAAAGACAAGCCATCTACTTTGGTAAATGTCTTAAAGAATATTGAAGTGTAAATCATGTGATTTAATGGGTTAAAAAAATTTATTAAAGCTCACAAATAGTTCATCAGAAAAATGACCGTCTAAGTATTGATGCTAAACCTAAATTACTAATTCTCCAGTGCAGATTTTTTATTCTGGGAGTCGTATGAAAGCACTGACACTTAGTAATAAATGCGTTAAATATATTCCCAGTAGATTCTATTTCCAGGGTAAATTACATTCTTACCAGTACGCACATTATATTAAATTAAGTTTGCAGTTCAGCATCCGCCTGTCAGTTTGTCCAGTCATCGGCTTATTTCTAGAACCCTGTAACTCAAAATTTGGCTATATTGAGACTTTGGTATCATTTTTCGTCTCGATGAGCTCTTTACAATGATCGTACTTACTAGCTTGTTGATCTATCCTAAATAGGGTTAATCCCAATTCCACAAAGACGTACCTCGTAACCCGACGATGTGTAAGAGTAAGCTCTTAGCTGTTCTAAATAACTTCTTTTATTTAAGAACGACAATTCAAACAATACTTCACCAGCATCACAAACAACATTAACTCCCTTAGATGCTTCAAGACTTTCTTCCTCAACGTCAACGAGGCTGATTTCATCACGTGGCTCAAATGATTCGGTATCTGCACGTAGACATCGTGACCTGAGTCCTTTAGTCAAAGCAGATAGCAACAAAGGTAAAAAGATCATCGTGAATTCCATGCAACAAAAATAACACAACCATGTTTCAGTGACTGAACACTACCTTATAAATAAAAAAATGTGGTTTGGCAAAATTTATTTTCTAAAGATAACCACATCGTATTGGAACGGATACATGGTTTAAGATATGTCTCGGTAAACAAGAACGTGACATATTGATTCTTGGCAGTATTTTTTCTCACCTCTTAAAGTGAAAGAAACAAATTAAGTCTTTAATTAATGACTCCTATACATCTCGCTATCACTGTTAACCCGGATGGTTCTGTATTGATTTCGGTGTGTTGTTGCTTATCAGTGGTAGGAATTATGAATTTTTGATAGTGTGGGGAACAAGAACAGTTATTTCAGTTATTTTGCAGTTCATGTATCTTGTATTATCACTTCAGAGTCTGCAGACAAATCAAAATTAATGGTGTCTACAAGTGCATTGGATCCGGAGTCCAACAGAGCCACGCCCGTTCCCCCGCTACCATTCAGGTATCAAACTATTTTTATTAAGGTTGATCCATTTAAAACTAGTACATGTATAGAAAAGGGTTGTCATATCATTAACATTGAGTTCAATTCATTGCTAATTTATTTTTGAACAGATTGTTGTTACAGTCATTCGTGTTTCGATTTAACACCTTAAGTTCCAAGACTTTGATACAAACATGAAACAAAAATGAAGTGTGCGTGTTAATTATATGCTCAGGATCACAGACAATGACTAATAATTTTATTCCTTTGACCCTATGTAACGCTTATGCTGTGTGTGGCACCGTTAAATGTCGCACTTACCGTTGCACGTCGCAACGTTGCCGTTAAAAGTTGCAACCGCCGTTAAATGTGGCGAAACCTTCTATCGTTAAATATCGCAACCGCCGTTAAATGTGGCGAAATCTTCTATCGTTAAATCGCAACCGTCGTTAAATGTCGCGAAATCTTCTACCGTTAAATATCTCAACCGCCGTTAAATGTGGCGAAATCTTCTACCGTTAAATATCTCAACCGTCGTTAAATGTGGCGAAATCTTCTATCGTTAAATCGCAACCGTCGTTAAATGTCGCGAAATCTTCTACCGTTAAATATCTCAACCGCCGTTAAATGTGGCGAAATCTTCTACCGTTAAATATCTCAACCGTCGTTAAATGTGGCGAAATCTTCTATCGTTAAATATAGCTGCTAAATGTCGAAACCTACCGTTAGTTTCTCAATGTGTGTTTTCTTGTGAGATTATCATCTCAATCAGTGGGCCGTGAGGTGCAAGGTACTATATTTTTTGCCAGATGACGGTCGTTGGTTCAATCCAACCCGAGACACGTTTTCCGTGTATTTTATATATTTATTTCTTCTCTGAAACGTTGTATATTACATTTCTGGCTCAAATATATAAAAACATTATTTCAAAGAAACAGAAAGAAAAAATCTTATATTATAAAGTCTTAATTTAAAATGTCTTGTCATTCTTTATCAGAAATTTGAATGTTGATGTATGCTTATATCATAAATAGATAAAAGACCAGTATAGTATGGGCCTTTGAATACACAATTTACCAGCCCAGGGCTTTGGGCTAGTGGGTTAGCACAACGACTGTAATACTGAAGCATTTAGCATCTGGATAACTTAAAAACCTGGTTTCATGATATTTACCATATCTTTTAGTCTTGCAAAGTAATACATTTTTACTTGAATAAAAAGGCTTATTATGTAATTTTAAACAGGTGTTTTTTACCTTTTATTTCAAGGTTGTCACAGAATTATAATTCTTTATAAATATATCTCCTGAGAACATAGTTACACCTTACTGCTGTTTAATTGTTTGTAAAACTCAACATCTTCATTCATGTTTCATGGAGTAAAATGTATAGTTCTCATATTGTATTTTATTATCGTATAATATATTTTTCCAGTTTCTCAGTGTTGTTTATGTGTCAGTGAGCTCCATGCTTGAGTGTTTATGGTCTCTGACTAGTAATCACAAGCCCCTCACCATGAGTTTGAATCCCACAAAGAATAGAATTTCACGTGTAAGGAAGCTGTCTAGCTAGCTTATGGAAGATTAATGGTTCCGCCCAGGTGTAAGTCTGTGGTCTTCCTCCACTGTTCAAGCTAGAATTCTCCAAATGGCTCTGGCTGTTGGTGCGACATTAAACCCCAGTGTATTCATGTGTCAGTTTCAGATCTAATTCTATCAATATATTAATTTCCATAATTTATGATCAAGTCGTTTTGTATTTGCGCATTTTATTTGTTGCTTGTCATGAAAAATAAATAATGTGTAAGTTATGTGTTTGTTTGTATTGTCCTCAGTGTATTATCATGATTTTAAAGATTTTTTTCCTATTCATTTCATGCAGGCTATGATAATACTATTCAAAAGTAGGACATCCCATTTATAAACAAATTATAACATTTAATAGAAAGACAAAACTGCAAGCTTACATGCATGCAAAAGAACTTGTAGTTAAAACGCGAACATATATAAAACAATACACTTCAAGAAAATATTTACTCATTTACTCATGGTCCTTATAATAAAATGCAAACGTAATTCATGTTTCAATCCCGACCTTTTACTATCTATAACATACTTACTGAATTTCATATTTCAAACAAGAAAAGAGGTCAATATTTCAAAATGAGGGAATATTTTGCAACCAGCAGGCAGATGAATAAGCTTCCGTTATGCAAGATTAGAATTCATCTATTAACTAAAGATTCTCAAATACTCCCCCAAATTATTGAATTAAATATTCACAAATACTCCCCCCAACGATTAAAACAGTACAATCCCACCAATTACTTTGAGTTTCCCCTGAAAATACGCATTGCGGCATTCAACGGTAGGGATACTATATTTAGCGACAGAAAAAAGTGATATTTAACGCTAAAATTGCGATTTTTAACGGCAGAAGATATTGCGACATCTGGCGGCGGTTGCGACATTTAACGGCAACGTTGTGACACTTTACGGTAATTGCGACATTTAACGGCAATGCGGTATACAATAACTTGTTCAATCGTTTGTAATATGTTTACTAAAGAGAAAATGGGTAGTATCGCTTCATGATATCTCAGTTATAATACACAAGATCTAATTCGATTTTGAACCTTTCTGAATTATAGATATCTCATAATGTATTAAATTTTTACACTTTACAGCATAACCGGGAAATTAATTCTACCTGAGATACGCACCGGAAATTTCATTCCTGATACGCGGAGTAATACATCCGTTAAACAAACAAAGAAGTTCCAGGAAGTGACCGACAATACACAGAAACAAGAACAAGCTTCCGGTAGACATGGCGTCGGTATTTACACACCACAAGATAGAGGACGTAATGTGAAAAATACAGTGTTTTGATTGTTTGTATACTGACGTTAAAACAAGATTTACGTCAATCAACTCCCTGATCAAATGTAATGATGCTTTACGTGCCTTAAAGGACTGAATTTCAGACGCCGCGATCTACGCGAGTGGGGTCTGGACTCTCCACAGTGAAATGCCGTAACAATATTTTACCACGTCTTCAACTATTTAATGATGTATGAACCATTAATAACAATAGATAAAAAATTGTGAACAAAGTTAGACTTTTAAAAGAAATTTAGTATTATTGTGTGTTTTTACAATATACGGTGAACTACCCATTTTTGCGAATTCTATAATGATAGTTGTTGCTTGCTAAATTCGCTCGATTTCGTTATAAAGTATTATACTTCTTTGTTGTTTTAATAATTATGGCTTACATGATCAATGGTGTTAAAAACAACACAGTCTGTATCTGAGTTCAGATGATTCGTATCGTATGCATGACGTCCATGTTACACAAGAATTTATATTCTATCTCAAAATGACTATCCATTTCACATGAGGTCGGGGCTATACGAACTGACATATGATGTACAACGAATTTAATCAAATATTTATAAGCGGTCGGGTCGTGTATTCAGCTGTTAATTGAGATATAATTGGTACCATTGTCAATCTTCAGGAATTGTAATATTACACGCAAATATATGAAATCATACGTCATTTTGTATATATAACATTTGATCAAGTACATTTCATCTATTATAAACAAGCGTCTTACAGATCTGATAAAATCATTGTCATATTGATGAATGAAAATACTGCATTAAATATTAAAATTCACACTTTTACCCGTATACATATTTCACAGTGTGCCGGTACTGAAATACTGTGTAGATTGTATCCTATATGAAACGTTGATTTTGTAGAACGGAACAGAACAGAACAGTGCCGATCACAACATTACTTACAAGATGTTGTCGATCAACTAGTAATCGCTAGCCCTTCATAGCTGTGAGTTCGAATCCTATTCGGAACCATGAAATTCCACGTGTTAGGAATCTGTCTGGTTGGCCTACGGAAGGTCGGTGGTTCTACCTAGGTGTACGCATTGGGTCCTCCTCCACCGAAATAGCTGGTAAAGTCGCTAAATGATACTGGCTGTGAAACCCCAATGAAAAAAGAAAACTTCATTTCTTGTGTTTAGAATTTTAGATGAATCTGAAGTGTTTTTTAAAATTTGTGTCAAAAATGCGATAAAATACAGGTTAATTGGATTGCTTTAGTTGAATCTAATGATTACAGATAAACAAATTGCCATGTTAACTTGATCATCGGATGAGATAGCCGAATAATTTAATGATTTTTTAGTTTAGAACTTAGCCCTATATACACGCCCACTCATATTTACATAACCAAATTCGTGCATATCACATTATGATATTACATTATACTATAGTCCACATTAAGTATGCAAATTCTTATTAAGGTATGAATAAATTATGTAAATTATTTATTTCAAGCACAAAGACATTGAATGGTTTGCTGTGAAAATGAATAAATTAAACATTTGCCCTTCACATGAGACTAAAAAATTAATCCATCCAAATATGATAAAGTTTCTGAGTGTCCTTATGTTTTGGATAAATACATGGTTGTTTTAAGATATGATTGTCGAAAGCAGCATTAGTAATACGAATAACAAATTACAAATTGTGTAATCGAATATCTAACTCTTCGCAGTCTGTTTTGAATCATTTCTGAAATGAGTTTATATGTATACATGAAACATTACAAAGTACTTCCATTTCAATTATTACTGTCTGAAAACATTTGTATATCTGTTGGACACGGAAGTATTTTGTGACAATTTTTCATTTAAAATAATTTGGGTTAAGTTTTGCGTGTTTTATATAGAATTTATTACAATTCGACCATCACAAGTCCATCACTACTTCCGGTTCGATAAAGTCACCATATGACCTTGGCTTCTGCCGCGAATTCAACAGCACATCAAAAAGGACGAAGTCGTGCCTAGAGATTTTTTGTTATTTTTAATTGTACTGCAACATCGCGACAACAATGTGAACAAAACTGCACTCGTACAAAACAACAATAGATTTCTATAAAATATAACAAATCATATCAAACGATGTTGGCATCATAGAGAATAATTTCTATAATAACTTATTGACATCATATAAATATAGATATATGTACATGATAACAATTTGCATACAACAGAATGTAATTATCTACAATACATGTATTGTACATGAGTAATGGCTTCTTTTGCCGCAATATTTTCCATTCTGTCAGAGAGAGAAATAACCCAATTTTCTTAAATGAATCGATGTCTTGTATATTTGATTTGAATTTGGAAGAGTCCAAAATATGCATACAAGGCAAAGGGTTAAATTTCATAACAGAAGACAAGAAATAAAAACGGGAAACTGGCTGAACGGTTTGAATTGAATGTACGATCCGACCAAAGTTAGAATTCCGCGATATTTGCTCTTCTGCTGTAAAGACCTATATACTATAAAGGATTAGAAGAATGTCTTGCACGCGCGTGAGCTGCTTGCATCAATAATAGATTATTTAACTTCACTACGTATAACTGCATTAGTATCATATTACCCGGTCTTAGATTCAACTGCATAAAATATTGATACATATAATGGATAAAGTCAGTATCTAACAGGACTCTGGTTAAAACATACACCTACCTACCTATGTTATTGTCACTGCTAGACCTGGATAAGTCCGAATCTTTGTAGCTCTTGTTGGTATGACGACATAATTATATACATGTAATTCATACTTAATCTTTTCAGTTATTACACTATTACGTTCTATTACAATATTTAAAATATAAGATAAACTGAAACAAAGTCAAACTTCTATCATGTACGGTAGCGTGTAGAAAATAAAATGACGTTTAATGACGTAATCTTTAGCTGCAAACTTGACTCAAGTTCCATGGATTGATACGTATCATAATCCTGAACTCCAGTCTCAAGTTTCATGGTCCTTAAACCTAAAATTAACAACTTGAAAAGACTTAAAAAGACAATAGCAATTTGATTGTCAGCAAATACATTTCCAGTCAGTGAAATCCAGACGTAAGTAATTGGTTTAATGTTTTTTATGTTAAAACTTTGCTCGGGGCTCTAATAATCAAGCAGGGTTTGACAATGAACTCTGTTCAACGTACTTGAAAGTCGACAAAGATTCACAAAAGCGCATCTAGAGTTGTTATATAGATTACATGATTACAATAATATCGTGTAGTTCTCTCATACATCAATTATAAAACTGTAAACACAAAAGAACAACTGGTGTTCTAATTTCCTGAGGCAGGTTAGGCCGTTATTGAAGTTGAATAATGAATCAATATATACGCGGTTTGCTTGTACAATTAGATTGAAGTCCACAGAATTGTTTCTTCCAGCAATGCTGTTTGTGGGTATTTTTTTTTTCATTGAAGTAGAAAATTGGATCTATATGTTTGCATGTTGTAATTGTATCCCTATATCAAGGACTTTGGTTGAAACCAAAGTACAAAAAATACATCAATGTCATCCTTGGCATATAATTCATTTTCAGTCTGTACTGTTAGTCAGAACGATAACCAAAAATACATTGATTGTGTGATTTCAAAGAAAGAAGAACCTAACAGAAAACTTGTGAAATAAACTGAAAATAAATTAATTTTTACAAAAATACTAGTTGCAATCAAAAACACTCGAGGCGAAATCAAAGATAAATATTTATAAAAGGAATTTAAACTTTTCTCGTCACGTATTGACAAACTTCGTCTGATTTGAAGTCTGTCATGTAGATATATGGAAGACGATTTTACTTTGAAATGCCCGAAAAAAATTAGAGAGGTCTAATGGTGTTTAAATCGATGCAGCACACGTGTTGTGAATAACAGCAACAATGCTAACCACGTGATTGTGTCAACAAAAGCAACATCACTAATCAACAACACAATGAAGACAAGATATTAATATGATTATCTCAGCTCAACAATGAACAACATAAAACAAGATAAAATGATAAATTATGCTTTCCAACACTCGAACATGCATGGTTTTCGTTTTCAAGAAATATATTGGCAAAGAAAGCACTTTTAAGATGCGAAATTCATGGCACACATTGCTTCTACATATAAAAAGGTCATACATGTATTTTATCAATCGTTCCTCAGTATTACTGCAAGCCGGTGGATGATAAGGATCAAATTATTTAACCGTACCATAAATAAAATAAATCTATGAAACGGCCCCTTTTATAAAAGTGACTGATTCAACTAGATCGTCCCTTCATCGACTGGATTAACGAACAAGATCTATAATCATGTATATGAGTACGAATGGTTGGCATTTTCGTGACTTTCATGTTTCAACGGGTTGAGAACAAACTGTCGCCGGCTAGTTAGGGTGTTCCGGACTTACTTACATAAAGATACAACGTAGTTATGTATTATATACGGTACAAGGCGAGTGAATATTATCAAACTTTGTACCTTGATAATTTTCAATCATTATTCTAGGGGTCAAAATCACCAATAACCAGTTAAATTATAATTTATAGGACATTCTGTTCACTCCACGTCTATCGTCGGTTTCAAACGCAGTCAGATTTATCTATGAGCTGCTCAAATTATAACTGTTAAATGTATTGCACCCTGGTTCACATTTCCAAGAAATATGTCGGAATTCGGTTGATAGTACATTTATACACGTATTAATGTAATGAATTACAATAGGTTGTTATTCTGTCTTCATTAATTAAATTTATATCTCCGTATCAACTCATGTTTTAAAACAAAAACGCTTCTTTTTCCAAGTAAATCAAACATGTCAACAATGGTCTTTGCGCATTGAGTCAACGATGCTCATTGACTTCCCTTGCTTGTTATTTTTCGTAAGGCTCTCTAAGAAAGATAACCCCTTTTCTTTTCCACAGTAACCTGGTGATTGACTGGTATATGAGGCTGGTGACACACTGTTAGTAAATCTGAAAACATAAAAAGGAAACTTAAACTCAACATAAGGCAGAACGACCTCACGAACGAATAAACAATTTTAAAAATTTCTTGATTTTTAATTGTTTATACTATATGTAAAATTTCATGATTTTTAATTGTTATATAATATGTACCTGTAAAAATCAACCATTACGTTTCAATGACCCAATCCTTATCATTGCTAAGCATGGAGAAGCCTAGTTAGGTCTACAATTCAACAATGAAACTCGAATAATTAAGACTGCGGGAGAAGAGTAATGTGAAATCCTTATGGGTACGACCGTAGTTGATTAATAGATAAGACCAAGATGGTTGAACCAAGATGAAAAAAGTATTATTAACCACATCTATCGGTTACCGTATAAATATGACACCTCGTGTGAAGTAGGTTATTTAATATTGAGTCACACTGAACTTTAACCAAGTATATTTATTTTATTGTACGGTAGGTTTAATAAACAATTTAGTCCATAGTTTGAGCATATTTAATTTTCTTTAAATACCACACACCAAAGGGAAGATCGAGATTTATAATATTTAAACCCGTTCCCGTATTTAAATTGACATAAAAACTAATTAGCTTATTGTCGAATTAATTCAAACAACCACTCAATCCACATTTATCAGTGACAACCGAATGACGTAATTCAAGGTCAAGGCGAATATCGATTTTTTGGAAACTCAATTTTTTTGGTTGTACAGGACGAGTGCGTAATTTTCACTGATCGAGATATTTACTAATCCGAAATATAAACATTTCTACGCTAAAAATATGAAATATACATTGGTATTTATATTAATAATGTGTTATTTTAGCGATGAGATAATGTGACAAAACATTGGGACACCAGAATATTATACCCTCTTAAGCTAATTGATCTCCTAATTGTTTTAATAAAAATAAACACAGTCAATGAATAATAAATCCTTAAGAAACACTTAAATTGTAATAAAATGCTTATTAGTCTTTGATCAACAACAAGATAAAACAATATTGTTCCATTGGTTATAACAACCGGTGCTTAAAATGTCTGGTAAATCTCTTAAGAGGAACCATTTGAAGGATAAAAAGATATGAAAAACGAGTCCAATAAGCAAAATATATATTACATCAAGTTTTATTGATCATTAAATATAGTCAAACCTGTGAACAAAGGCTATCATTGGGAAAGACAAAATACAATGTATGACAGATGACCTTTATTTTGAAGTCCGTTTGTACTAAATAATCAATGATACTATTTATTGAGTTTATTCACAAGGTAGCCTTTATTCGGAGGTGGCTGCAAACGCAGGTTTGACTGTACATACAGTATGTAGAACACCAACTCGGGTAAATTCCTACGAGAATTTAAAGAATGTTATTCAAACCAAGATAGACATCAAACGTGCGTGACAATTAAGTTTTCCCGTATCTTCTCTGTAGATTAGGAACAAACTTATTTATAATTCAGGCCCATAGCATGAAAGCGTTCGAATAAAAGAACTTCTAATTCAACACTAGAAAGCACATTCGGCCTTGACCTAAAATACGCGTAGCTAGTACGCAGTTAGAGTAACAGAAGCAAGAAGAAAATGAGGCTAGAAAAGGACCGTGCTGTCAGAATGGATTTGTTTGGCTATATTAGGAGCCTTTAAAAATGGGCAATATCTAGCACTGTAAAACCTCAAATAGCGACCACCACAATAATACGACCAACTTGTTGTAATGATCTCTTATTTTCGAACTGGCTTTCAATAACTCCCCCATAATTCTACATAATAATGAGACCACCTCATCATTACGACCGATGTTTCGGGTCCCAAAGGTGGTTTCATTATCGAGGTTTTACTGTACCAAATAAGTAAAAAAGTTTAAATCACTTCAATGTGAAAATAAACAAAGCCAATGATTCCTGATCAATATATTACTTAACAATTTCTGACACAAAGTCACATAAATAGAAAAAATATGTACTTTATAAGTATTGTCCGGTCAGTATTTTTTCTCTTTTTCAAAGAACTAACGTTGATTATGGTTATAAACTCAATCTCTATAATGCGTAAGGTAAGGGACGATTGTTTAGGAAAATCAATCTATTGATGTATATAATGATATTTATACGGTGGACATTGTTAAGTTAATGATGTGATGTGAAGTGTGATCATTATTTTGAGACATTCTTTTCATGCATAGAACATAAAGCATACATATTTTTTACAGGTCATTCGATGCTTTGAACGGCGCCGCTTAAACAGGACACGCATTGTGCGTATTATACATACATTCATTTGCCTAGCAAATAAATCGTTCGCGCGAATGAAGGTGTTATACAGAACATGTACCGCGATGAACCAATTAAGGATTTTCAAATAACTCAAGTTATTTTTCAAAGTTTATCGACCCGCCATATTTGACTATAACTAGGTCATGGTAGATCGATAGAAAATGAATGAAGTACTTAATATTAACGATATTCACGTACATTTTGTATTAAGTGTCAGGTACGTTTCTGTTATCAATAGAATACTGAATGATCTCCATAGTAAGTTTATATATAACGGAGTTTCGTAAAACAGAATTCTCCAAATTCAGAGGTCGTTTAAGTGTGATTAACTAAATTAATTATCAACAACATGATCCACAATATCGAATCAAAGCATTGAACTCATTCACTGGGGACATTCAATATTGACATAAAATCGAATATTTATAATATATGAATATAAATTAAAACATCAGGATTCGAAAATAAAAATTTCTCGCAGCCGGCCATAATTTTAATCTTAATATTCCATTACTGAAGAAGTCTTCAAGATTCTGTGTGTTAAAACAGAGCCGAGAGGGGTATTCTAAAAATAATACTCAATAGAGACTTTTTAATTTCATTTGCTAATTCAAGCCAATGCATGATAAAATTTACTGTAGTTGCAAAAAAGCTAGTGTTAACTTATGCATACAAACTGTCGTGGGAACAAAGATCACATTTTAGGCCACTCTTTTATAACAAACCAAATAACCTCTAAATAAAAGCCAGCGTTACACAGAGACCATATATATTTTTCCAGTCTCATGACGGCCCTTTTCACATATTTAACTGTACATAAGTCTCATATAAAAAATGTAATCACTTTATATAACAGATTAATGATAATCTTGTAAGACTAATTGAATTAATGTTGGAAGAACTTCATAATCCACACAAAAACCCGGATGAAGTAAATGGTTTATTGTGATTAAATCTATGAATGACTAAGATTAAAATAACAACACTCTGATAAATAGCGAAAAAAACTGTCTGTGGACGAATCACACTCCTTCCTACATTCTTACTAATTCATTTAAAATAAAGGGTTTAAGTTTGATAAGTTTGGTTGGGGTAAATGAAAAAATGTACATGCGAAAATAGGTCTAAACAAGAACTGGATGAAGTCATTTTGTCAGCAAACAGTCTTTTTCACGATTACTCGGCCGACTCTATTTTTTGGCACCTGCCTTAGAGTTTCTAACGGAAAAATCTAAAGTACGAAAATATTTGAGGATGAATCAGACTTCATGTTCTCACAAAAAAAAATGTTTAAAAAATTGAAATACGAATTTTCAGATTTAGCAACCCTATTTTGGGGTCAGGTAACGCGAAACATGACCATTTTTCTAGCCTAATTGAAACTGGAGAAAGAATGTATCCAAATCTTATCGCCAAGCGAATGTACACAACATTGTTAAGACTCCTGTCTTAGAGTGGCATTAATTTGACGGGCCGCAGTAGGTAACTGTAAGATGATGGTCTGATCTTCAGCTCATGACTTCGAATCCAGTTTTCATCAGATGTGAGTAACACAGGACGGAGTTATAGAGTGGGACCAAATGATTACTGCAAGACTTTGTTTCAAAATCTATGAGTAAAAGTTTGAACTAACTTTCGGATTTTCTTATACAAACCGATTTAGCTAACTTTTAACTTACGCCATAATTTCTAGAAATGAATACATGAATACCAAACAATATTTTTAGAAGTATGTTAAGTGTTCATTCAAAAGTTTGACTGATCCTGCAAATAAACAAACTGTCACTTTATACTGACATGAAGTATTTCTCAAGTAATCGAAAGTGGATACAATACGGTAATAATTTCAATATCGTCAAACAGCTAACATAAATATTGGTCCCCAGTTTTGTAAACGCCATGTATTTCAACAAATTGCTATACAGAAGTAGGTTGTGTTAAAACGATTGTACCAACAAATTACACAATGACTAAAGTGGTTTAGTCTTAGTGCGATGCTGAATTAACGCCAAGCTATGATCCATTTTAAGAATCAATACTTTACAGAAACATGTCCAACAACAAAAAGACTATTTCAGTTTTAATATACATGTACAGTAAAACCTCTATATTGAGATCTCCTCCAGGATCCAAAAAATCGGTCGTGATAATGAGGTTGTCTCATTATCCAGTGGAATTATTGGGAAGTTAGTCAGTCCGAAAAAAAGTGGTTGTTACAACAAGTTGGTCGTATTATTGTGGTGGTCGCTATTTGAGGTTTTGTCTCATTATCAAGTTGAATTATATTGAAGTTATTGAAAGCCGGTTCGAAAAAGTAGTGGTCGTAATAACAAGGTGGTCGTAATATTGAAGTAGTCGCGATGTGAGGTTTTACTGTATACATTTTGGAATTTAACCGAACATGTATTATCTGGCTAAATCGGTAACACTCGTATGATATAGATTTGGCATGAAAACAAATATCTAAGCCGATATTACTTAAGATAAACGCACACATATGTATGTTCAAGATTCAACTTTTTTGTAAGCGTAGTTTTTCAGAATATGATTATGTGTATATATTTATTCAATGTTCAACATTTTCATTTTTAACTGATATCATTCATATCAAACATTGAAGGAATGATGAATACATTACCACGATTAACGATTTCATGTTTTACGGCCACAAAATAGTTATTTCGTAATATCAATAAGTTAATTACGACTTCAAGCTAGAGTTTCATTTTTTTTCAAATTAGGATTACAAGGTGCGAAGATACCACCGGTATTTTTGTAGACTTGGCAATAATTGTATTTCAGAGATTCTAATAACATGAGAAAACATTGTGCTTTGGTCTACGTTTGTGGTTCGACAAAACAAAACAAGCGTCTAGATGTACTAAAATGATATATTCGCAATGTGTCGGTCTTAATTATTATTCAGCGATTTGGAAATAATTCTTTTGTACGTTGTATAGATATTGTATTTTTAGCTGCATATTATCAGACATTTTCGGATCGAATAACATGAACAGTTATGAAGGACAAAGTTGAGAGAGGTTCAATGATAAACAACTACTTGACAAACATACGATCGGTGTGGAACGTATAATATAACGCAGATATAATGTTAGAATTCCGTGCGGTGAACGGTAAATATGCCGCACGTGACCCGGGCACAAATTGTAGGGCAGGATTCTCTGTTAAGTCTGTTAATGCGCTAGCTGATGGGTTTTTTTTTGTTCGTTTGTTTTCATGTGACATTGTCTCTGGGTTAAACGCCGTCTTTCAACAATTTTTCAGTTACATACGGCGAACTGTTCACTTAACAAGTTGTCTTGGACTGCATACCAACCAGTACTAACTTACCCTTCTACAAGGCGCCGGCAACTTCACCACATGTGGAGGAAAATCGACATTTTTGGTAAAATTTTCATAGAAAGGTATGACCTGCCGCGACCGGGATTTGAATCCGGAACTCCGGGTTACAAGTCCAGCGCACTAACCACTGGTCGCGGCGTGCACTAGCTGAATGTGTTATAAATGAGGCGGCGAAGACTGGCAACAAGGTATTTGTGAAAACTTCAAAGAACGAGATAATATTATTGTCTAGATCATATATATTTATAACAAAAATAACCGATTGTATAAATATGGTCACAAATAATCAGCTGCAAATCCCTTTGTTCACACTGATTGTGAGGAAAGATAAAATTCTCAAAAGAAATACATGTACATGTAGTGCTGACATGCGCAGTAATGTGTCTGAAGAAAATCAAACATATTCCGTTAAATAAAATGCCCATTCGTCAAGTGCTTAATTAATTGAACCCATCTTGTCTAAAATACAGTCAATTTAATTGCGCAATTAAAGTAATAGATCGAAAACCGCTACATATCCCAGCCAGCAATACTCTACGTTTTCTATGTATATATGATGTGTGGACTTGTTCAGCGTCACGTAGTATCCTAACATGAGTCACTGTTCTATTGAATATTATTGTTAGTGTAAGGCACCAGTATATCATAGACTTAAAAGTGATGGAATAAATTGGAACACATAATGTACACATACTGACATGATATCAGATGACGTTCAATTTGATCCAAATTAATCATCACACGAGTCAAATTTGAACTACAATCCAGTTTTTCATTACATTGTAAATAATAGTGTTGTATTGTATGTGCCCGGATAAAATGAATGTCTGTAGACCAGTGCATAAATACTTTGACACTTTTCGTTTGTAGTTTTTACATTTCGATATCTGTTAATGTAAAATAAACATCAATTCAACGGAATGAAAAAGGGTATCTAGTTTCAAAAATGTTCATTTCCGAACACTGCATTTCAATTTGGATAGCATTTTGTCACCATTTTGTCACCGACTTACCGACAGAAAACACGAAAGTAAACCAGTTCATCAATAAAGTTCTCTTTACAAAAATGAGTCGTGATTTCAGCGAGTGTACAAGAGAGTTGTACGTTATACTATATCATGTTTTTTTTACATTTATTCATAACTATATGACATAGTATGACATAGAAATAAATCATAATTCTAAGCATTGCGGTAAAACTAAGTCGGTTACTATAAAAAAATACGCCGGATTTTATCCATTTATATGAAAAACCAAGGTCATCGAATTAAATCACATTCTTGTAGATGTAAAATTGTCTTTTATCAATACATTTCTCCTGATACGTTTGTTTTAACTTTAATTTTTATGCACAAACGCAGGAGACGTTTTTATAAACAAGAATTTTACATTTCTCTTTATACAAGAGTTATTCAATCGATATCATATCTTACAAAAAGTGATTTTATATTTAAATCCAACATTTATCAGTTATGTGATCCGTTATATACCAAAAGTATGATAAAAGGTATTCGATCACATAACATATATTTAAAAAATGCATAGCGTCATAAAAATTCGTTTCATGTAAAGTTCTAGCGTTTACTTCATTGGCCGTGTTTTGGGCTCCTAATGCAATGATTAACATAGCGAGACAGTTAATATTTTTTAAAAAAAGATTTGGGTAATTTAACATTATGCAGAACCATAACAACACACAGTTTTCAGCTTAAAATGATCATTTTGTTCTCATTTCAAGCAGAGATACTCATATTTTCCTCTCGTAAAGGTATATTGACATTACACATGTTTTGTATTTCAATAAACGTTTAATTCGTAGTTTCCTGTAATGACAGGCGAACGAAGTGTTTGAAAATGTATTTGTGCTAGTCATAAAAAAATATAAAATCCAAACAGTCAATTAAGTATTTTTATCGAGATCTTTTTGCAGTTTTAGTTCAATACACCCACTGTGTTGATAAACTAAAAAGCAACCAGTGCATGCTGAATTGAATCAAAAGACGTAATTTTATTGGAGTTTTTTTTTTCATTAAATTTGACAAACAACTGAATTGTGTCCTATGACCTGCTAGAAACTTGGCTACATTTTGGCTTAACCAAGAAACCATTTATCTGTTGTAGTCTAGGAACTAAATTATGTCTAGTATATTTTATGTAGGGTATATTATTCAGTATCAATATTAATTTCTTTATCAAATGAAACTGTTCAAACATAATTATGAAGTATAATCAAACATTAGTATTTTTTGTTCATTTATCATGCGGACACTCACAAGCAACAAAAGGACTCGCATTTCGGTCACTAACAAAATAGGCAGAAGTCTAACTACTTCTATCAAAATCCGAGTTCAATAAAAAAGTTATAATAAGGTTTGAATTATTCATAGACAAACATGGCATTCAGAAATGCGCCGTCATGTCTTATTATCTTACATTGAAAATGATTCTTTTCTGGTTAATGACGATTTTATTCATTCTTTGATCAAAAACATTCAACTCAACAATTATTTTTAATTCATACAACGACCCACAATAGTTCATGTTTCGGTAAATTGATTGTGAGCATGTTTGCACGAATCCACGTGTATTTGGAGAGGGCAATATGAACTCACAAGTATTGATATTTGGCTCATGGTTGCGATGAGACAATATCAGCGTTTTAACAACGCCTGTGCTGACAGTTACTATTCAAAATGTAGACTAAATCATACATGTATCTACCCACTTCGATGTCAGAATTCGGTAATAAATTATATTTCCCAAATTATCTACAGTAACTATTTTACCAGAATTGGTTGTTTTTCAACAGTTAAAACAAACCGCCACTGATCAATTTTCTATTTACCACTTAACGATAGAATCTCAAAACCATACATTTAATGGAAGAAAATTTTTATGAGAGAAAAGCATTATTTCGGAAAGCTAATGAACAAAGCAACATAAGTAATTCAGTTTCACAAACATTATTATGGTTCTTTTCATCTAAAGTCACATGCTTTGAGTCCATATTGTTTAAAATCTGCTGCCCGTCAGAAGTATAGAAGTATAGAATACAATTTTCATAAATATTTCATTACTTCCGCCATTATTTCAGTTCGCTGACCCAAAAAAATCAGTTGAATACATTTTACAAGCGCTCACATTTACTAATAAGGAAGTACTTTTTTACATACACATGTACCTTATCCGTGAAAAGTCGCGAGTTTTGTTTCCTATTTAAATCAGTGTAAACTGGGCGAAAACGTTGTAATTTTGTAAATTTAATATAAAACATGTCTTATTGATCATTCAAACAAAATATGTTACCTTCATATTTGGATGAAATATGTTCATAATCTAACAGGTTTATCACAATAACTTCAGCAAGAATCAGAAAAAAGTTCATTGATAAAATTGATTTCGACTTAAAACCCCCCAAAAAAATCGTTATGAAGTCTCTACTAATGACCTTAATTATACTCAAATAATGTTTAGCATTGCAAAATAATTTCACACCTAATTAAGTCTGTGTAATTCATATCCTTCAGATCAAGAAAATGTTTATGAAAAGAGATCAATGCAAGACAAGACCCTGGAACAAAGCTATGCCATGAGACGACCTCGATAACGTATAAACACGAATAATAAATCATATTCTTTTATATACGTATACTGAACTACTTGTATTGAGTTACTCCAAGAATATTTAATTCAGTATACGACCCACCGGTGCTAACCTCCAACAGACACCTGAGATTAATCTTAAACCCTTACTTATATTAATCATAGTCGAATGAAACATAAAATAACATTATCATTTATTATCAACCATTTTTGGATTTCAAACATTCCCAAACTACGACAGAGGTTTGAAATTTCGGACAACAAGGAATTCGCACAGGGGTTTTTAAGACAAGCAGTAAAAGCTAGATTGCTTTGTAATCGGCAGTAATAATGCCATGACAGTGCATTTATAAAGAATGTTTATAAAACTTACTAAGTATAGATCAATAATATTGAAAAAAGTAAGTGACAGGTGTCCCAAGTATAATTACAATCAACTGAATTGTATTTACAAACTATAAAAACGCACCTTTTATATGATATTTCAAATTGCACAATTACCAAACCCAATGTCCTCCATTTGTACAAGATTATACAAACTTATGACATACTGATTACAAAGGAATGAGTTTTGTTGAAGATTTGATCTGTTCCTTTAAACTAAGACATATTTTAAAACCAATGTGTATGTTTGAACCTGCCAACGTATGTATACGTTGTCGGTGCGCACGTTGTCATGCATAATCATGCACGACTACGGTTCTGCATGAAGAGTTATTTTTTATTGTTCATCAATGCAATTGCGTATCCAAGATGTACATAAATTTCTTAATGTTTGGATTAAATTATTCGAATTAATGTTTCATATTCACAGAAAAGAGTTATAAGAATACAGATGAATCATAAATCACACACGCACAATTATTCATTGTAAAGCAATGCTAAATAGATACATAAATAAATAAGTAGTTGTCGTGCGCAACCAAAGTATGGAAATAATTATGAGAGTTAGAGCGCAGAATACAATACGGGAACGTGTGCCTGCTTGAATTCATTATAAAATACAAACTGTCTTAGGATATTCTAGATGTCTGATTAATAATGAAGTTTGTTTACCATTATCAGGGAGTTTCTGGCATCAACCTCTGGTAGCCTTTGTTCTCATTGAGCAAAGAGTTGTTAGTAAGTATGTCTCGTGTTGTCTGAGCCTTCTCGCGTCGTTTCCGTCTGGCATTTGTATTTCTGATTCCTGATTGTGCATGACTGGCATCAGTAACTTCCAATTCATGTTCAGTATGTTTCACCTCCACTTTACCCGCACGTGGTTCATTGTCTGTAGTGAGCATTTCTTTATCACAATTATTAACGTCAGTATCACTGTCTGACATTGTGTGAATAATCTCTTCTGGAACACTTTTGATTTCTCGTTTGTTGTCAACGTTTTGTCTGTATTCAAATGTGTTTAAATCACTATTCTCCACAGGTTGACGAGCAACGAATTGTCGCGGAACGTTGCTGTTATTATTGAAAGAAGAAATTGACTGATTATCATTAAACATTGCATCCAATTTAGTGGTATCATTACCTGAGTTATTAACATCATAGATACTGTCATAACTTAAGACACTTTGTCTACCGTCTGTATTGCTGTCCATAAATGAGCATTGACTCGATTGCCCAGATTCCGGACGCTTAGGATATAATGTATTTACTGCTAAACTACTCAAAGCACCAATTGGAGCCAATCGTGGAGGAGGGCGCGGTGGAATACCAGCAACGGAAGTATTTGACGTAATGCTTTGTGTATCAAAGTTTCTATCTTTTCGTTTCTTTTTCTTCCTTTTCGGCACCGGTGATTCACGTGTAGTTATCTTAACAGGTTCTTCGACAGGTCTGGTTTTTATTATATTGTTTTTCAATTCATCTTTAAACTGATTTTCGTCTCTAATAAGTATATTCTCGTCATTTTTAGTATTTTCATTCTGAATTGGAAATTTAGCATATTCGTTTTGAGTATGGATTTCCGTTACATTCGTCGGGCGAGATGGACAAATAACACCGGTACCCATTATTTCTGTTTGTAATTTGTCATGCGTGTTATGCAGCAGTAAATTATCACTTGGAACATGAAATGTATGTTTACTGTTATTGCTATTGGTCAGGGCGGAGATACTGAGGTCCAGCCCCGAATCTCCTTCAGATGTTGACCCGACTGTTTGAGTACTTAACTTTCCTGCTGGTTGTATTAATTGTACATTGTCTCCACTCACTTTTGGTTCTGACAACGAACGCTTCCTATCAGTAAGACATTCTTTGATCTGTCTGACAGATATTGGATGTGAAACTGAGAAAGGGTCCTGCTCATTTCCTGAATCATAGTCACTAGTATCTTCTTCCACATGTAAGTTATCACGTGACCCAATGACGTCACACTTCTTACCTCTTAATCCGCCATTTTTAGTGGATTTCAATGTTTCGTCATCATCGTCGTCACCATCTTCATTATTTGTTGTTTCATCTTTCTCAAAAGTTTGAATATGGACTCCATGAGAGGTGGCAAATAGCACAGGAACTTGAAACACTCTATGTTCGCGTGGAGTCGACATGCTCTCTTTTTCTTTCATTTTCTCTTCCCGAATTTTCCTCTCAAGTTTCAGAGAATCACTATCCCCCTTCTTGAAAGACTCATCAATGATCGAGTTGTTTTTTCGACATAAGATCATATCTTTGAAACATTTCCAAAGTTCTTTGCTCCATGTGAAACACGCGATCGGCAATGCCATAGTGTAACTGAATCTTAGCCAAAGCAATACAAGATCTACGTACCAAACATATTTTAAATCTTCCTCAGCAATTTGATCGAGTTCTGAACTGTTTTTAAATTGATTGAAATACGAAGTCACAACATGAGGTCCCTCTAAAACCAACCAGGCAACACATATGGTTGCATTAATGTTAGTATGTCTTATCTCTTGTTTTATTCTTGGCTCCTGAGAAGTGTCTTCATTATAATTGTGTTGAGATATTATATTGCGAATCAGAAATCTTTCCTTGTATCCAGTTCGAGCAATTTTGACAAAAAGCACAATCATTAAAACAAACGGGATAATAAAACACAATAAAGCATTTGCAACGTTATAAACTATAGAAGAACCAGTAGAAATTGCACAATAAACTATGTAAGTATTTACGCTAGTTGGTACGCATCCTATTGCGATCGGAAAGCTGAATGAGATAGCTTGCACCCAAGTGAATGTGATTAAAACCGCAATTCTCGGTTTGGAAACCACATGTTCGTATTTTTCTTTATATCTCATGGCAACCAATCGGTCAGCTGTGCTGATCGTTAGCGCAAGGATTGTGATTATGCATACTAGATTTAAACAAAATGAACTCAATCTACAAGGAATTTTTCCAAAGCTCCATTCGTTTATTACACTAGATGTCAATAAAACTGACATGTTTAATAAACACTCACAAATATTTACAACAGCTAAATTTATTATAAATATAAAGAACGTCACTGACCGAAACCTCTTTGAATGACACACCGTAATAATTAGAAGAAGGTTTCCAAAAAATCCAAAAAGAATAAAAACAGCCAGGAATACAATCCTTGGAGTCGATGAAGATATCCATCCGTCAGATTCATTTCCAACGTCGGCGATCAACGCATTTTCTGTGGTATTTCTGACGGTTGAGGAAATCGCTGGAGCAGTTGATGATGAAGCCATTATTCCGTATTATACGAACCGCGAACGTTCGGCATTATGTTATTTAACTTTTAATCCCCAAAATAATTAAGTAACAGGTCTGTGAATTTTGTTCGTTTTACAATATGTCTAATAGAATGACCATATTTGCCCAGAACAGAGTTTAAAATGTTTTTTTATCATAATACCAATCCTTTAGTTCGGAATATTTCACATTTTTCTGCTGACATATCACACAGTTTTTATTCAGTACATATCTTTCAATTATTTACTTGTACGATCAATAAAATCGGTATTGTATAGATCTGTAAAGATCGCTTCACGAAACTATCGTATACAACCGTATTTAGCACATGTGGTCGGCCTATCCTATCGGTTAACAGGTAGGAATACAATTTATCGAGTGTCCGAGTATTTATACTGCATATATGCACATGTATATCTTTCCTCCACTACGATACAATTGAACATAATTAAATTCGCGTTCACAACCCTTTCTGTTTAAAATGAGTTTTTTATTGGTACTTAAATACTTTGAATATCAGGGCATAAGTTGGCAAAAAGAGTGAAACCACAGTATATGTACCTATCTAGACCACGTTCTTAATCATAGCATATTTTATCACGTGATATTGAGTTACATAATGTTCTAAATTGAAATCTTTATCAATAACAAGTCTGTTCAATTGTCGAATTGTAAAATAAATGAATAAGAAATGAACATGCGCCCACTTTATATACATATTTGATTAATTATCTGCGTAGGACTAAAAGATAACGCGAATCCAAATACAATGTAAAACAGAATATAAATTACATATTCATACCGTTTCGATTGGTCGAGTTTTAAAATTTAATACACTTTGATTGAAAATAACGATGTTTAAACGCCAGTAGACGTAATGCTCCCTATAATATTAAGCTGTTTATATCGATTATCCATTAGGTTACGGTCCTTATACGACAAAATTCAACTACGTAAATGGCGGTCGCTATACATTCATCTTCGGTTTATACTCAGTTCAATAGTTTTGTGAGATTTTGTAATTCCAGTTTGGGACCTGTCGAAACCTGCCAGTAGAATAGTGTACAGGTAAGTAAATCAATGAAGTCTTAAAGCTATCAGCGAATGTTCACCGAACCGTTATAGTAGAAATATAGATATTTTGATTTGTACGATATTTAGCATTTTAAACCGGCGAAGCATTTGTTTAATGGTTCCAATGTCAATGTTTAATTTTAAATCTAGTTTGATTATCGGCACTCAACATGGCACAGAGAGAATAAAGACGAGCAATCATCGAATATGAATAATAACAGACAAAATTTCAGCAGGGACTTTATGTAAAAGGCCGAAGTGTCCTTGATTTCAGTGACTAAACGTGTACAGTTTATGTTTCAAAAGAATTGAGTAAATATTTTTCACTCGCTGATAATTTCGTCACTCTCCTAAGCATTGTTTTCATTTCCACAAATGCCATCCGGTATGTATCTCATAGATTAAATTTCAAACTGAAAGTAGTAGATCTATTTTTAGGCTTTAAACAGAAAGCGTTAACTCGTCGAAAACCTCTTCCGCTTAGGATGAACGTACAATGTATTTCTAAAAATAGATCAAATTTGCAAAATGAAGAACGGTTTCGTCCGTAATTATTGGTTCCTCTAAAGAATATAGGAAATCAATTGCAACATTCATAAATTTCATAGAGAAGTGAATTCTGCAACTTTAAACAATTGACGGTTAATGTGGCTGAGGTCAGCCGCTTGCAGGAAGAAGATACATGCAATTTTGAATCGTCTGATAATGTTCAAAGTAGATCTAGTTGTCAAGTTTGTGTTTGTGGCAATTAGTTATACTGTCGTGAATTCGATCGTTTTTTTGTAAGTTATATTAAGATCCCAATCCATATCTCAAATAACAATCGACTAGTGTAGAAGGAGCCTTTGTTTTCTCGAGTATTCTAAAATATCGCCACAACGTAAGCAGCTTCCTGTCCAGAAATTTTAGCTAACAAATCTGTGAGGTACTAGAAACAATTAGGCAGTGATTACTTCGCTTCATTACGATTGACATTTATTTAAAGGTGGTTTGTATTATTTAATTCTAAATGAAGAAATTGGTTATTTTTACATCCTGTTGTCACCCTATGGGCCTACATATTCATGTCAAGAACATATCTTAGAATGTAAATGGTCGTACATCTGTAGCAGATGAATGTATTCGAATTTTTTTATTAATGATACATATTTAGAGTAAACTTAATTACTTCTAGGTGCAGTTCTAATGAAATGACTCGTAAGGAATGTATCTAATGTTAGGATTTCTTCCGGCTCGAACTGTACCCAGTAAAGACTTTTCCGTGTAAGCATTGCTATTAAGTACAAAAATGTTGATGATATCATTTGGCAAACGTCGTTTGGGACCTTTTACTTTGTAGGAAAGGAACTGCCCTAAATCAACCAAGTTGTGACAGAAGAAACTTCTGAGCTGACGTTGTTATCATTATAAAAATATCGATTGCCATTCAACAATAATTAAGTTTGAATTTCTGTTGTCCTTCATATATTACTGCAAAACTATATATATATAATCATTACATAACGTTGCAAGTGCATAATGCGGACGAATGCACGATCTTAAACGAATAAAAACACGTGAGTAGTGTACAGTTCAGCATGGATTGTAATTCCTACATATTGGAATATTGAAAGGTGGAGAAAAAGCCATGTTTACGCTACACTCTTAATCGATAAACCTTGACCTTCAACGCGCAGATTACCTGGTTCTGATAGAAATCCATTTTAACAGCAAATATTGACTTGTTGACACAGATTTTCGCTGAATTATCGATATGAAATGCATAATTACAAATGAGCTAACTATATGTGAATTTTTCGAAATTTGCTGTAAATACCGTTTTGAATATCTTTTGTGTCGTTTTAAAATATGTAACTTACGTACGTACAAACAATGTAAAAATATTCTTTATCATGATTATTAACAATGATTTAATAAGCGACGATTGAAATATGTTTGATTCGCAATTATTAGGGACAAGAATATTGATCATGTAACTTGTGGAGTTTGTTTTGTGTAATTAAATTTCCGATAACGAATTTGCACGGCAGTTTAAATATTCATACAACCCTGACAATGATGTATTGAAAATTATGACCATAATTATTCCAAATAATTTACATTTATCGATAACATATTTCACTAAATGGATGTATCAAGGCTTTTTTTACATCAGATATGCTTAGATGTCTACATCTATATTTTGGCTGTATAATTTAGCCATAATTTTCAGTCATTTTTGTTCCTTATCGATCGAATTGAAGCGGATTATTTACGTTGTAGCCTGTTAGTACAACATACATGTATATTGCAAACTTTTGGATGATAATCGACGGTCTTTACCTTAGAGTTTGCATTTATAAATCTGACAGTGTTAAATTTAATTGTTGAACTAAGGTTTTCGATTTTTTTGTAAGATACATGTGGCCATCGGTCCTTACACGGGTTGTATATCTCGCTCTGAATATATTGTCCGCTTTACAGTATCACAGTAATGACCCCCTTTAATTTGGGCCGGTGATTATTTTACTGTACGCCCGAATCATTCAAGAACGCAGCGGTGCCGTTGTGTAAATCGGGTAAGAACGGTAACTCTGGATTAGCACGCAATCGGCAATCCTCGGCTAACTCCGCTTCGCTCCATACAAACTCAATATCGAGTGTGAGAGACATCCGAGTAGTTCCGAGTGGGATTAGCACGTATTTATTTGAATATCTTCGGTCAACATCCTTCGAATATGAAAGTTGAATGGTACTGCGACTAACTTATTTTCGGTAAATGACTTGTTTGCATTTATTCCGACGAATATCTTTAATACCAAATTCAATCAATGGTAGACTGTACGTTTACTTTTTAACACAGTTTTGATGTTGCGCTCTTAAATTGGTTTGTTACCCTGCATTCGTCCTGAATATAGTTCGCCTTTGTATCAGTACGATACTTCAACTTACTTCCTTGGTTTTCTGTAACCTTCCTTTGTGCATACTTTTATAAAGGTTTAAAAGGTTAATATCTGAAATTTTATGAAACTAAATAATAGTTACAGGTAATTTTCATGTACACGAAAGCAATCTTGTTCTGTCCTTTGCTCGAAATATAATATCAAAAAAATGAATTGCCACAATCTATGCATTAAAAATTAATCTCCAGTCTATTATTTCAGTGACTTCTGAGCGTGATGAAAACAAAATAAAAAATGGACCATTTACAGCCAAAGCATTTTGTACCTAAGGACTGGGATGATGACATGAAAATGACTGTCATGTTTTCACCATTTCGGGATAAAAATCTGAATCCGAAATCCTGGGATCAAAAGATTAAATTCTGGTCTGACGTAATACTGCAAGATTGCATGCAGTCGAAGACTTCGATTATAGATTCTGCTTTGTTGAAAGAAAAATTCAAGAGAAAGGGGAAATCTCCTTCATGTCTTAATACTGTGATTGAAGAAATGGCGCGGTTAGTAAAGTATCGTCGATCACTAATTAATTTGTTTATATATATATAAATAAATAAAAGGATTGGAAAAGAGATCATTATAATTTATTGGTGTTATTGTTGCCCTTCATGAGGGATCGTTGTAGTTATGATGGGTAGTATCATGTGAAAGATTATTAAATGTTCATGTTTTTGTGTCTTATTATTTTTAAATTAAAACCAAAAGTTTCTGCAGATTATTTAAAATGCGTACTTTTCGTGATGTAGCTTTGGCCAAATTTGTCCAAAAATGATCTGATAAGCTCTGAATGAATTCTGTGTAAATTGATTTTTAAACAATTTGTTTTAGAGTATTCTGTATACTTCATTACTTGACTTTGTGAGTGATATAACTTAAAATTGACAAATGGCATTTTGATGGCTTAAAATGGATGGAAGACAGCTGATTTGCAATATTCAATTTTTATATTTTTCTTCTTACAGTAAAGGTTTGATAAAAAAGTTGTCAGACATTGAATCTGGTAACACAGAAGGCTGGTTGTCATGGGGCTACAACAGGCTTGTGAAGAAACCTATAGGTTGGAGCATGAAATGGTTGTCAGGACAACAAGAAGAAACTAAAAATGACATGCTGGTTGTTATAGACGTGATAAAAGTATGTTGCTACGGCAATGAATGTTTGGTTCTATTATAAAATCTCACAATTCTATCTTATAAATACATGTACTAGACATACAATTGTATGAAAGGTTTGTTGTTCACCTTAAAGGATAGTTTAGCATTTAACATTTAAATATTTTGTATTGTCTATTTCTTCGTTAAGAATGAGGTTTGTCAATCTGAAAATTATTGAATTACTATAATGGATAGTGTGTTTATACAGCTCTTTGTGTATACAGCAGTTCCTAGCTTGAAACATCAGCAGTATTTTGTAAGGATTGACAAAGTTTCCACTAAATTTATTTTTATTTCTTTAAATTTAAATGACCTTCACAATTATTATTAATTTTTTCCCACAATGTTTTAGGATAAAGCTAAACAAATGATGGAGATTCAAAGCAGTCGTCTTCAAACTGATACTGTAAATATTGTGGAATATGATAAACTACATGAGTCATTTAAAGAAATCTGCCCAACAGAAGTGGAATTTTCTCTAGTCATGAAAGAATTGGTAGAAACCAAACAAGCAGTTGTACAAATCAGTGATGATAAAACTAAGGTGAATCTCGATAGACTAAAATTGCTTCGTTTTTTTTTTTCATTCAATAAATAATAAAATATCAATCATTCTTGAAGAAAAGTCCCTTATAATGTAAAAAAAGTTTGTTAACAGTTCTCTGCATGATCCTCGTTTTTGGCACTGACCCTTATGCATCTAACAGCAAAATCCAATGTACAAAAATGTGGGGGTGAGACTTTCTTACAAAAGGCATTTAGAAAAAATGTCAGAAAAAAAGTAACTGTTTTCAACCTACCTTCTCTTATGTTTTTGGTCATGCAGCCCTTAACATGACTTTTTTTCTTAGCCTAACTTCTTAGCTTTATAAATATATAATGTGTTAGATTTATCTCAAAGAATATCTGTGTGTTTTCTTTGCCTGATTCAAACCTGGTATTATGTAACACAGTTGTTTGTGTTTACTTTTCAGAGGCAAATATCAAAATTTAGAACACTGTGATAATATTGATCTGTATAATTACGTCATCACTTTTTCTTCAGTTGGTAAAATTTACTGTGAAGGACAAGAAGAAGAAAGTTGAGACAATTAATGAACAAGATATTCATATACACAGGTGAAATTTTCAGCTTAAGTATACAGTTTCCAATGATAATTGGATCGTCTTTACTCTAAGCTTTAATATTTACAAGTATTGAGCCATCAGCATCAATTATTTAATAGTATAAAATGTTACAGCTTTTGAAATTAACATTTTGAATTGACTCATCAGTCAGGCCAGTAACTTGCCAGTGGTTACTCGCCCGAAACCAAAATTATTTTCCCGAAAAACAAACTCAGTGTTGGTATATTTTTCTTCCTCTGAATGTTGACAGATTTATCAGGCTTTGCGTGTTCAACATACCATAGAAAATTCATGGTATCTGACAAATACTTACTGATTCAGAACATACAGAACCAAAACAATACTGTTACTTGTTAAATATACCGCTTTTGATGTCTATTAGCAAAGAAAGCCTAGAAACAGTAACTGTATCACGTCATATAACAGATACACAGTTACATTTCACTATTTTACTCAGCAACCACACTGCGATGGATCAAGATTTGGAAATTTTAGGCGAGCTAATAATAATTTTTTGGTCACCCGATTATTTTTTTACTTGCAATAACAAGCAGGCAAGCGCTAATTTCAAAGACTGAGGTTATGTTGTCATTTTATTTATATGTTAAAATCAGTGTTATTTCAAGTATGTTAATTCTTATATTCAGGAATTGATTGCACAAATGGTTCTCCATTCTGATTTCAGAATACAGAAAGCACAGGCTGAATGTACCAGACAGATAGAAATTTTATCTTCAGAGGTGGAAAGGTTTGTCATTTATTTATGGTTCTGGCTCATTACAATGTACATAGTTTTTAGATAAATAACTTTTGAGAGTGTCTAAATTACAGCATATCAATATGCTGGGTAAATTCTGCCTATAATTTGAAGCAAAAAGTATAGAACTTTGTTTTGTATGTTAAACTTCGTGTTGATTGTATCAACATTTAAGTTCAGTACGAAGTAGTGACCTCATAAATCTACAACCATCACTAACTTGTTCCACACGAAGCAGCTGACTACTTCTATCGCATGTATAAATTAAAGGTTAAAGATGTATGACCTCTGATGTAACACCTGCTGTGATATTCTTGCAGATATACATACAACTTCCCTAATTTATGAATTTCTTACCATCTCAATTAATAGTCAACACTTTATTTACTACCGTAATGTATTTACTGTATTGAGAAATTGGCCATGGTCTGAACTAAAAACAGTATTCGGATTATTTGTTTTTATTTCCAGGCTTGGCTCTGAAGCTGTGGCTTATAAACAGAAAGGAATGACAAAATTAGTGAGTTGTATTTCATTTAGTTATAATCTTCTGTATGTCTCTAAACAAAAATTGATATTGCATCAATATGTAAATATACATGGCTGCTAGCATAGTGAGCCGGTTTTCCTGTGTGAATTATTCTTTGTATACTGTGAAAGTTGATAGAGAATTGGGTTCATAATTGCCATCTTCGTGGAAGATGTTACTTTGCTGGCACTGTGTGATAGGTGATAAAAATGCTCATAAAGTTTGGTTTTAAGTCTTTGAATAGTTTTGTCTGCAAATTAATTGTTTTGTGAATGTGTAAAAAATTTGTGTTTGTTGATAGGCAATGAGTAACATGAGGAAAAGAAAACTTGCTATAAATAGAATAGATAAACTGACAGGATCCATGGAAACATTAGAAGAATTGATGCATCGTATAAAACAAGCTGAATCTAATGAAATGGTAAGATATATCATTATGTCTAGTTGTTTACATTTCTTATAAATATCTGGTTCATGTATATCTGGGGATCAGTAACTTTTAAATTTGTTTCTGTCTTACAGAAACAAATGAAAAAAAATGTAAAGTTCAGGTTCTTTTGAATATGATGAGGGCACTGTTTGTTAAGCATGACAGTTCCTTTCTATAGCAATACAGTTTGTTGATATGACACTGAGCTGAGCTTGTATTGTTTTATTTTTTGTGAGGTATTAGATAATGTCTTGTGTCCTGTCAGGTGTAGTTTTATATTAAAGAAGGTTATTCATAGTACATCAATGTCTGTTACAGATTGTCAAAGCCATTGAAGGAGGTACCAGTGTATTACGTGATTTATCTAGTAAGACCACGGTAGATGATGTCTCTAATATGATGGATAATCTTGCTGATGTGAGTATAACATATAAAGACTTCTTAGTTACGTGTTTCTATCATTTTATGAGAACTGCAAGAATATCCAAATCTTTTGTTTATAAATACCTTGGTTCTTTATTTCAAACGCTGTTGATTAACAGACACATACAATGTATGCTCTTAATCAGGTGACGCAAACACAAGAAGAAATGATGTCTGAACTGAACACAACGGGTTTTATTGATGAACCATCACAGTCGGAGTTAGAAGAGGAGCTATCGGACATTTTAAGTCAGAATACTCCGACCCGGAAATCTGCAGCAAGATCTGGTGACGACTCCGATATTGAAAGAGAGTTGAATGAAATTCTGAATGATTCAAATGCTGATATTGGAATTTCTGGTGCTGATTCTTACAAGGATGAGGGATTATCTGAATTGTTGGCAGGTATGTTTGTTTAAGTTTTTGACATTCATGTCTTAGGCAGTAATATTATTATCAAAATAAGAAATTCTGTGGCAACTGTTTATCCAACTTACAGAAGAATCTTTAAACATTCTTGTAGGCGATAGAGAAATTAAATTCTTTGATATAATCGTTGATAGGACATCGAAGTTCTCCTTATCAACGTTTCATATAGTTTAGAAATATTCCAAATGAAGTCCATGTATTAATTAAACCAGGAAGTAATAACACGAAAGATTAATCTGTTAATGTATTTTATTGTCCTCTTGTATGTTGTATAAAACTAGAATTGATATTTAAGAACCTTTTATATCTTTACATAAATTTTAGAATACAGTACAACCTCTCCAGAGCGGCCCTCTCTGTAGTGATAACCTCCCTTCAACAACAGCATGCTTTTTCCCCACTGTACGATTTGACTATTTATTTAACCTCTCTAGAGCGGCAACCTCTCAACAACAACATAATTTTGCGTCTCCCAGAGAGTGTTGCTTAGGAGAGGTTGCATTGTATTCTTATCATGAATTACAATTTTACTTCAGATTTACAATTACCCGATGTTCCTAGCCACTCACCTAATGAAACAAGAAGGAAGTTACTAACATCATGACAGTCATGTATATTTATTTAGTTAATTTTAGAAATATGTGTCAGTTCATGACATGATGATAAAAGTACGCATTGTTTCACCCTTTTATGTACAGTTTTCAGTGGTTTAAAAATGTAAATACATATGGTACAGGAAATATATCAAAATATGTGTAGTCAACCCTTTGCCTCATAAGTATACTTTGGACTCCTCCAAATTCAATCAAATATATAAAACATCAATTTATTTAAGAATCTTGGGTTATATCTCTCTGACAGAGTTGAAAACTTTGTGGTAAAAGAGGGCATTGCTCATTACAAGCAATGGTTTCTTTCGCTACATTTTCAAAGGTCGTCTGCTTCAGATGCAGGGAAATGCAGTATTATGACGCAGGTTAAATAGGTATCTGATTTGCAATTTGAACTTAACAATATTTATAATCTGTGATAGTTTATAATGACTGAATCTATAAGTTAATGTTTGAACAAATGACCGTAACAAAGTATTGAGGATTTTATGATATTATCTACTTGTTCTCGTATGATACTGTACAGGATCAGGTTGCGGGACAGACTGACATGTCAGGCAAATTTTGAGCAGGTCCAGTTACTTTTCGGTGAGTACCGAACCAGATGTCAAGGCAGTTGGGCAAGATTTACAGCATTTATCACTTTTTTATAATACATTCGGTCTTACAAATTTTCATTTGGTCAAACAGAAATTCTAGCTATGCTTGACCAAATGTCAGGCAAGTAATCAAGCAGGTTCGAGAAGCCTGCAGGATAAGTGATTTTATAACAAGCTGTTTTAAATGTTGATTTTTCCAATTTCCAAACATTAAAGGGACTCCTAAAATTGTAGGATTAATTAAAATGTTCATTTTATTCCTAAATAGGATAGGATATACTGATGTTATAAAATCATGTTGCATATGATTGTTCTATGTATGCCCAGATGTGAAGTCATGCTCTGTTATTATGAATGACACTCTTTGTTTGTATAATGTATTGGTATATAAGAGATAGCTAGTTATACCAAGTACTGCTGGCTAATATAAGAGATACCTAGTTATACCAAGTACTGCTGGTTAGTACTTGTAAAAAGTATATGTCCTACTACCAGCATGTATTTCTGCCCTTTTTTCAAATACTAAACCATGGATTTTCGTGTATTTTTGGACAAAATAAATTTCAGTAATTAAGCCATATTCTATACAAATATATGGACTTATACCTGTTCAAAGAATTGTAATTTTTATGGAACTTATTAAACTTTTAAAGATGAGGAATGTATTGTTATTATACTTGTGTGTAAGATACATCTAACCAAAATTTGAACCCTCAGGCCATCTTAAAAAAAATGTTGATTTGCAGTTACACAGCACTAACTTTTAACAGGGGTAGTTAAACATTACATGCTGGTACTGAAATTGTAAAACTGAAATAAGAAAAAAAATAATGTTAAACATGATGACAGGAATTGTCACAAAACTAGGTTTTCATTCTCCAGATGCTTACCCCATTCCTACCTTCAGTCATAGGGTGGAAACATTATGTCTGGAGCTCATAATAATAATAATAGCTCATAAATAGACAAAGGGCCTTTATTTCTCCTATGATAATTAAATCTCAAAACCCCAACAATATGCACTGGGTCATTTGGTGACAATAGTATTCTGTGAAAGTTTGGTCAATATCCTGTAAGAAATGTGGGAGTTGTGTACAGAAGGCATATGTACAATATAAACAAAGGGCCATTAATCCGCCAAAAATTATCAATTCACAAAAGCTTGACTGCATGTGCTAGGTCACTTGGTGACAATAGTTCTATGAAAGTTGATATCCCTTTGGAAATGTAGGAGGTGTGTACAGAAGAGTATTGTTCTATAAATTACATGTGGGCTAATGCACAAAGGGCCATAATTCTGCCAAAGATGATTGAATTGTAAAACCCTATCAACATGTGCTGGGGTTCGGTAAAAAAAGTTCTGTGAAGTTTTGGTTGAAATCCTTCGAGAAATGTATGAGGATTTGCTCACAGAATATTACACGTGCAAAATGAAGGGCCGTATTTCAGCCACAAATGTTCGAATCACATAACCTGGAAAATATGTGCTGAGGTACTAAGTGATAACAGTTCTGTGAAAGTTTGGATGAAATCCATTGAAAAATGTAGAAGTTGCATACAGAATAAACGCCATCCTTAACAAACAGGATTTTTCCTGAAGAATATTTTGGTGTTATGAATTTTGGCATGAGTTGGTCACATAACTGCAAATAAACTATTTTTTAATGTTGGCCTGATAATCTGTCTTGAAAAATGGATAAGAAACTGTATTTATGTAAATGCCATTCATAAAATGAAAACTGACCACACCAGACTACAGAATTTGATATTAAAAATATTGTTGTGTGATCAGTTCAAGGGTGGATAAACAACATGGTATTAAAGTCATATAAATGGAAAATCTCTCTTCACACTTATAAATAAAAAAATGAAATATTCAGTGGTTTTCTTGATGGCATAACAATTTAACTAGAAACTGTCCACCGTTGACTAGTACTGCATGATAGGGTCTAAGTTAAGAAAAACATTCATGATCCCAATTATCCATATCACTTTATTTCATAAAACTTTATAATACAATGCACCATCAATAAATCACATACTTGGTAATAATGGTATAGCTAATAGACACCAAAACAAATAACATATTAAAATTTAACACATCTTTGCTAAAACAGCAACCTGGTGCTTTACTCCGACCATTAGAAAAATGAATCCCTAATCTACGATTTAAGTCACATTGACTTGGAATACACAACCTATAGAAGATAGAACAAACAAATTAATTCATCTTTAACAGCCCAGCATCTATTATTTGGGTAGTAATAGTTCAAAATTATTTTTCCTCACATTAGATGCATAATGATCCAGTTCAAAAGTATAATCCAGGAATGTTCAACTCGCATACAATTACCCATTATTGTCAGCAAGTTGACCAAAAACAAACTCACTTTGCATAGTATGTTGATTCCGTGACCTTCACTTTGCAGGTATTTGAAAACAGGGGTTTCATTAGCTGAAGATCATTGAATCACAATTGCATAACACATAGAAAGTAGACAACTTGTCAACGACTTTGGTTAATTGTATAGATGAAGAAAATTCCGGGATAATTCTTCTATAATCAATTGGTACAACTTTGTCATATAAGGATAGTGTGTGTTGGCATTCCTATCGCTTGTGTTTTAATGCATGTTTAGTCAGGTATTTCATGATAATTTGGTGTGGCAAGGTTGCTTTGGACTGAACAAAACAAAAACATTTTTTGAGGAAAAATATGAAATTTCTGCCTCATTGTTTTGAATTGGATACTTTTTGGTTACGAGTGGTATAATGTCTTAGCTGTCTGTAGACATCAGTTATTAGAAATTACAGTGAATTTAGAATAAAACTTAGTACTTGTAGGATGTGTTTTGGTCATGTGGTAATTTAAGGCCTACATTCACTATTACCAGTATACATCATCTTAACAAGGTACTAGCAACCAGATGCTTCTTAAGTGGTACACATCTTATTAAAAGAACTTTGCAACTCTGCCGGATCACATCTTATCTGCAGTTCTCAAAAGTTAATAGTTAGTCATCTTATACAGAATTGTAAAAATCATTAAAATGAGGTTTTATTGAATGGTTTTAACATTTCAAAGACCATGTCAGGTCAGTACATAGCACTAACAATCTTCACAAAACTACAGATAAAGTCAGTCATATCATGTGATATCAGGACTTAATGTGTAACTAGACTTTTCAGGATTTTACTGAATTAATCAAAATCTGGCCTTCCAACATTACAATTTCTTTCACATTTTTTTTTACCAAAGTTGACAATGCTGCAACTATTTGCCTTGTACATCTATTTCAGGAATGTTTGATGATGTTCTGACTCAAGTCACTAAATCATACGGTATAGTATGTTCTCTTGTAACAGAAAAATATGTAACACTTACATGTACAATAAATCAATAAGATTAAACAGTACCTGGCAGCAAAAGCATACATACATTTTGTTCTATAAATACATCACGAGAACTAAAACTAAATGCATTATCAAAGCTGACATAGTAGCTATATAGATTATAAGAACAAAATATTAAAAACAAGACAAAATGTAACAATGTCTTAACAGACAAGCCATAACATATGATAAACCATCTTGCATTCACACAGAAAACGGCCAAGACATAAAAAAACAACCCACATATCCTTCAATCAAACAAGTCTGTCATGTATGTGTCAGCAGTTAATTTTTCTAAGTGTAAAACTAGAAAAAGTTTTTTTGTTCTATAATAACCATGCTACAACACTGATACAACAGAAATATGGCAGTCACAAAGTGCTGATTACTTTCACAGTAAATTTGGCACATTTTTGGTACAATCATTATAAAAACCATATACCTACATTACTACTAAAATTCTATCTTAATGGAATGCTTTTTATTTGCAATTAGACATCAGTAATAGATACAGTATGAAATGAATATGTACGACTTTAACCTCATGACAGATAATATGATATACAATAAATACTAACAGTCGAGACATTCTGTGAAATATTGTAACCAATATTCTATTAACAGTGTAAATCAAAACAAAGATGACACCAAATCTTTAACAATACACAAGAATTGAACATTCATATTTAACTTATGTATAATGATGATGGAATACACTACAATAATATACTCCGAATTTTAGAACTAAGACACTAAATCACATTTAGGTCATTTCTGAAAATCTTAATACCAGGCTTCCCAAAAGGTGCCGGACTGTCGGACATGTCACGCAAATTACGGGCAGGTCTAATAACTTTCAGCAAGTAAAAGACTAGATGTCCGGCCCGATTTACACTAGTTATCACTTCTCTATAATATATTCCAGCAGACAAATTTTCATTATGTCAGACAGAAACTTTAACTTTGTCTGACATTTGGTCAGGCAAGTTATCCAGCAGTTTTGAGACGCCTGTTACATAGGACCATCCTAAACTATGTATAAATAAATATCAAAGGGGCTACAAGTAGACTAGATGTACACTTTGTCAAATGTGTAAATAGCATCCTTACTCATTCTAATATTTATTCCAAACATCTTCCAGCAATTACACACAGTAGGGATAAAATGTTTATATGTACAAAGAATTCATGTATTTTAATGCTAATTAGCAAACTGAAGTCCGTAAAGCAGAATCTACAGACAAGTCCAGAGTACAACCAATAAGCTATTAGCCGCAATCTCACTAGCACAATCAAGACTACAAATTCTAGCCACAGGATTTCATAATTAATACTTAACAGGTATCATAAAAGTTTGTAACAGTATCTAAGAATATTAATAGTACTACATTGTCTCACGGATTCAGGAGGGTTACATAATTGTTCTGATAATTTATTGAATAGTAAGGGTCTGAAATGAACTCAATAGGATATGGTTAAACTCATGATGAGAAAAATTGGAATCCACAACAAAACACAGTGGGTTTTACCTAAGCAAAAACCAATCACACTGTTCCGTCCGTGGTGGAGGAAGGTAATCACATTGAGCTTATTTGTTTATTAAAGACAAGAATATAGCTAATTACTGTTTTGTTATCCAATTTGCAAAATTCTCCAAATAATACAAATCAATTTGCATTTTCTCAACAATGAACAGCACAATGTATATAATTTGTTAAATGTTAATTTATACTACATTTAGCATCATAACAAACAAACAAACAATCCATAACACACAAATCAACTTTTCTCTTCTTCATTAATATATCCATATTTTTTGCCTACGTTAATCAACTGAGAGCGCACGCTGTTGTTCGATCGGTCGTCATGTTTCAAACCCGTTATTTGTCTGTTTTTAACAAGGTCCTTGGCAGCTTGGTGTAATTGTTCCAAAAATGCAGGCAGACCTAGAAAAATAAATTGTTGCAACATGATGATGACATTGTTCAAAGACTATGTATGTATAACATGATTCAATCAGTTTGGCCTAATCTATACAGAGTGTAGCCCTAAACTGGACAGGAATGTCTGTGTACAGGAAAAATTTGTTGAAATTACAAAAATCGAATATCGGGGTAAATAATCACCGCTGTATTGGGCTTCCCAAAAGTTGCCGTACCGTCAGACATGTCAGGCAAACTTTTCGGCAATTACAGGACCAGATGTCCGGCAGACAGGCACAATTTACAACATTTATCATTTATTCACTGGTATCATATATTTGACAGAAATTCTATCTTTGCCTGACCAAATGTCAGGCAGTATTCAAGCAGTTTCAAGAAGCCTGCCGTATTATAACTTCACAAATAAAAGGACAGGATACATTTTCCAGTAATTTTCATGCTTTTAGGTCTTACACCTGTATTAAAGAGCAGCTAACCTAACTAGTGTTCCTTAATTCTGTACCAGTACCAATCTTGTCCTTAAAAAGTCATGAATCAGTCCACAAAACATACTTGGAATTATAGAATAATAATGAAGCACTGAAAAGCAGATACTCGCACAATATTAGGGGCTGATATAAGATTTTATTGAGGTAAGAAAACATGAACCCATGAAAGTCAATTTGATTCTAGAAAACATACTTGATACAGTGAGCTTGTTGATCGTCCAAGAAGGAACATATAATTGTGGGTTGTCAAAGTATGACATGACGTAATCAAATCCATTTTCATCAAATGTTGTATGTGGTCGTATCACCATCTGCGAGGTATAATCCCCAACTCTAATGTATTCCTTCTTAACTGGGAAAGATGGGTGGTCCACTGATTTAGCTGTCAATGTCATTAAATTCTTCCTTCGGTCAATCTGTAAAAAAGGTTTACATAGTTAAATATTTAAATTGTTCACAGGCCTAAGTATGATTTCATTGCTACATCTTCATGAATTGCCTTTCAAAGGAATGATGTTGAACTCTGACAATTGCTCAAATACCTAGTTGAAAATTCATAATGATATTCTCACCTTGGACCGTCGAACATACACATAGTCCCTATCGTAGAGAAATCCCATCTGAAAAAGAAAATTCAAACATAACATGAATGAGATATAAGAGAATACATGGTTTAAGAAATTCAATCAGAGACTTATAGGTAAAGAAAGGAGAAAAGTTATGCTAATTCATAACTTGTTGTATTGCAACAACAGTTATTTCACTCTTGAGTTAAGAACTTCACAATTATTAGAGGTGGGAACATAATTAAAACAACTCTTTTGTACTTACAGGAAAATGTGTTGCCCAGTATATGACCTCTGACCCTGTCTCTGAATCTTCCTCAATTTTCTCTAATCTAATCACATGATTATCCCACTGCTTACGATATTCTAAGTCCAACTGAAACATACAAATGTATGAACATCAATTCAGAAACCGTCAATATGGAAGTACATCATGCATTCGTAAAAATACAATAAAGTGTGAAAAGAAAGTAGATTCTGATCCAAGCAGCTCACGATGTCTTTAATGATAGATAACACAATGCAGGCTGAATAGTTTTTACATATTTTAAGCAGTCAAGATTTGAGGCAGGAATTTACATAACGTAACACAACATATAAAACTTACTTGTATGGAGAAGAATGCTCGAGGAGTAACATCTTTGTAACTTCCAAACACTGAAATACAATAGAACTTTTTGATCCGGCAGATAATATTACCACTACGAAAGCTAAATACTAGTACATACAGACCACTAATTTTGATTGAATTCTGAAACAAACCTGAAGGCTCAGATAAGCTAAAATAAATATCAATTCAAAATCTAACAGAACTTAAAAAAGTGAATGAATACTGTAAAAACTATAATAATTTAAACTTTTAACTGTAATATTCTTTCTTAGCAACAATCACTTCAAAACTGCTCTAAAAGCTCAATACCTATAAGCAATCAATATTTAGCAGAATACAATGATTAAAAGCATTAAGTAGGGTAGATTTAAGTTAAATACAACACCTTTATATTTATATAGAGAACTGCCCTTTACTGGGCATCTCCACAATTTGAAATGTTCTTCATTCAGTAATCTCTCCCAAGTTTCACCTTGACCATCATGAATATTCGCATCAGCTGATTTAGCATCAAAGAAAGCCTGCAATTCCTCTTCAACCCTGAAAGCATAATAAGGTATTAAAAAAGATCTTCAGAAACATTGATATGAATGCTGTAGATGGGAAGATCTGAACATACAGTGATAAGGCTTAAACCAAAAAAAAGGTATTTTCCGGTTACATGCCCAAAAAAATATGGGTCAGTAGGCAGGGATTTTTTTATGTTATTTTTTCTACATATATCAGCAACACTGTTGTGAAAATTACAATATAGCGCTAAAATTTGGATGCTGTAAAAACTCTTAAAAGTCAGCAGGTAAAAGATGTCACATATGACATGAAAATCAGGAGTCAAGAGACAAAATTAATGGACCTAGATATGACATCTTCAGTCATACAATCAGTGTGTGACATATGTATCATAAGGTTCTGGAATCAAGGGTCTCTGGATTCTTGATTTATATAAACAGTCCCATACTCAGCATTATTTTTCCTCCATAGCTTCGTACTGCTAAATGCCAATACGCATTCACAGTCAAAAAGTGACAATTTTTCCCAATTTCCAGCCGAAAAGCACTCAAAGTGGCTATTTTGTTATACCAAAATATGCCATTAAAGAATTGATTAATATAATAGTGTAGTTTAATCAACAAGCACTGGTACTGTCATACTATTTCATGAAATCAAACATGAGCAATTATGGTAAAATCATAGGCACATTTGTTTATTTTGTTTACTCTAAAATAAGGTGAAACAATGCAATTTCTTCTCAATCAACAGACGCTTTCCCAAAGTGGCAAAAAAATCGCTTGCACTCCAATGATTGCATACCAAGTTCATGAAATTCATAAACATGTAGAAACCTGGAAATAAATACAAACTGCTAGTATTACTTACTTTAGTAAATCTTTATCGGAGACTTTATTCTCTTTCCAATCAAAAAATGCAGCACCAAGCATAAAAATAAGTTTTCCTTCAGGATTTCTGTGCAGAAGTTCTCCCAACCTTTTGAAGAATTGAACAGGAGTTTTCTCTCCATAGAGACTGCGATACAAATTCAAAATCTGAGCAGTTCGTCTGATCCTGTGTGCAGCGATCACATTACATTGCATGCCGACAGTTCTAAATGCATTTAATTTGTCATTTAAATATCTAATACAAGCTTTCGTCCATACCCCACCACCTTTGACTTTTACGCAACCGGAAAGTCTTGTGATCATCTGTTCCTGAGGCTTTGAGCAAATGTGCTTGCAAATTCTGTGTAATAAAACCTTGAAATTCGACATAGTAGACAGATGCCAATGCTCACATATGTTAAGAAACCGGTAACTGACGAGCTGTCAAATTATGAAACACGTTATTGAATCACGCGTGTTAAAGGTTGTCAATGATTCGTCCGGTTTAAATTCTGGTTCACGGTCACGCAGTTATCTTCCTTTAGTTGTTGAAGAATTGAAATCATAGTACTGAAAGCGCATTTCTTACGCTTCTGCTAGTAAAACGTATAATTTATATATATATATATATATATATATATATATATATATATATATATATATATATATATATATATATATATATATATATATATAAACTACATGTAAAATTTACAACGCTGGAACAAATGCCATATGTAAGTATTGTATTACGATTTGTATACTTTAAGAAGTGGCTCTTTCTAAACTACCACCCTCACAGTGCAGTTGTTTGGTTTACCCTATACAAAGGAAACTTTGACTCTGTGCTGTAGATCTAGATACTGTTTATCTCGTTTTCAAATGCAAAAAAATGTTGGTATGAAATTCAAATGAAGCATTTCAGATTGATTTAAGTATTGATCATGTTGATTCAAATACTTTATTTATAAATAAGGACAAACATATGTATATAAAGTTTTTTTTTTTTTTTTTTTTTTTTGTAACGAGGATTCAATTTAAGGGGATCCACATTAAGTGAAGTTCAACCCAGCAGACAGCTTCGATCAAATAAATTTTTATCTATTGTACATACTCCGAGAATGAAAAAACACAATTTTTTATGCACTTATATATAAGGAAAAATTAGAAGCAAGTGTGATGTGAACCTTTAATAGAAAAATTAAGGTACTATCTTGAACAGGTTGATTATTATTATCGATAAAACTGGACATTTATGGGCTTTTAATTGCGCAATTCATAAATATATTGAACTGGTATTTGTTCTATCTTGGACCAATATACACATATTAGTCCCAGGTTCTATCAAAGACCCATTGTATTCTATATCCGTGGATGAAAAGCATCAACGTAAGAAGAGTTTAGAAGGAACAATTTTAAAATTATTGGGTTTTATATAAGCAGATTTGATCACGAATATATCATGTCTCGATAACATTCAACAAATGTTTGAAATACACGCATGTAATGTTGTTTTCGTGTGATGTATGATAACACTACGTAACATTAAAATGTTTATGTGTTTTTCGCTGTACGGAATCGTATATGATATGGAAATTATCCTTAACCGAATGAGTTGTCGTTCCTGTTGACTCTTCAATTGTGGAAAACACAACAACGGAAAGATGATGGTATGTAAAGTTAACATAGCGATAATATCCAAGCTAATCCATCGTATCTTGTCATTTTGAATTCTGAATTGCAAACATAAACGTTTCTTTATTGAATTTATGAATTAATGGTTGTATTATTTTGTATAAATTTATATTGTATCTGGAGAAGAATAGCGGCTGATTTTGCGTGTGAAAACATGTAGCGAATCTAGAATGTTCTGTTGGTCATCAAGGGCTGATAGTGCATAGAAACAATCGTTTGTCAACTAATTTGATTGAGCTACTTAGCCTTACAATTTGTACTTGGACCGTCCTAAGCGTTCAATATGGTATTTTTGTAATGCTTTCTATTCGATCTACTGTTTACAGATCTTATTCTGCAGACTACACTTCGTTTTCTTTTTTGTGAATGATGTAAGATGTTAGAATCGACGGAAAACTAAAACGTTTCTGAATGACTTTGTCTGATAATGATAATTTTATGTATATTTTGTTCACAAGTGTTCAAACAGATCTAGCCATCTAAGATGGGCTAATAGTGAACTGTGAAGGCTATGCATGGAGTGAATCCTCATATCCAGATTGCCAAGTTATTGCATTTTATTCACATTGGACAGTCTTATTGTTTTAGCTGTAGTATGATATTTGAGCACTATATTTGTTGAACAATCTGACAAACTATGGTCAGTGTTTTCTTTTGTCAATCTCTATTTTTTTCTGTATTGAGCAAATGTATTTTTGTATTTCCAGCAACCACAGATTATCTTGTTGAAGGAAGGCACCGATTCTTCCCAGGGTGTCCCACAGATTGTTAGCAACATTAATGCCTGTGGTGCCATTGCAGATGCTGTCAGAACTACACTTGGTCCTCGTGGTATGGACAAATTGATGGTTGATGACAAAGGTACTAATTTGGGTCTTGTTTATAAAATGTTTTGATTTAATCAATTAATATAGAAGTACTTCAGCATTTTGCTCTCTGGATTTAATTATTGTTACTTTACTTATGATATTATACTGCTATTGTTATGTTACTTGTTGAAGTAGCAATACCCAAGTCATACATTAGCCTTGTACAGAAGTCTCAACTGTGCTGAATAATTATGTGGTTACTTTCAGGAAAAGCTACAATATCTAACGATGGAGCAACAATCATGAAAACACTTGATATTGTTCATCCAGCTGCTAAAACATTAGTAGATATTGCAAAATCTCAGGATGCTGAGGTAAATTGCTATCTAAATCTTGTTATGTTGATTTGTAATTAATATTCCTGGTATCAAATGTGATGTAATCATTGTCTTTAAGTTTTGCATAGCGTTTTTTTCACTTGGTTTAAAGCGGTTTTTCTACAATTTTTCAATTACATATGACAGCCAGTTCACCTAACCAGTTTTCCTGGACTGTATACTAACCAGTACTAACTTAACCTTCCACAAGGAGCAGGTCTTTAAAAAATTTTCTCAGGCTACTCATCCAGCAAGACGACCAGCTTAGAATTTTAACTAGTTCTACTGCAATTTCAACTCATCCTGAGTGGATTCCTACTTGTAATTATGTACGGATGAGTGGATTTGTCAAGCCTGGAGGAGCCATCATTTCTCCATGTATGGAGGAAAATCAACATTTTTGTCAAATTTTCATAGAACGGTGTGATCTGCTGCAACCAGGATTTGAAACAGAATAGCTAGGTTACAAGTCCAGCAAACTAACCACTTGACCATGGGCATGGCTGCATATTAGTTTCAGATACTTCAACTTCTGTTTTGTACAAGTAAAATTTGTTGTGTGTGTCAGTTTCAAATTTTCAAGTTACCTTGAAAAATTGCAGGCTATAAACAGCTGTAATCCTTATCTACTAGGCTTCTCGAAACTGCTCGAATACTGACTGCTGGACATCTGGTCCGGTACTTGCCGAAAAGTTATTTAACCTGTTCAAAATTTGCCTATGTCCGACTGTCCGGTAACTTTCAGGAAGCCTGATCTACAAGTTTTTTGTCATTTGTACTTTTGATTTTTTATCTTGTGTGTTTGTTTAAGGTTGGGGATGGCACAACATCAGTAGTTCTTTTAGCTGGTGAATTCCTGAAACAAGCCAAACCTTACATTGAGGAAGGCGTTCATCCACAAGTTGTAATCAGGGCATTCAGACGAGCATCAGCTTTGGTAAGTTCACTACAGTGTCACAGCTTCTTACTGGCTTCTGATGATGTGACACTGTTTGCCAAAGTTGAGATACAGCAATGATACTTGGATCAAATGTGTTTCTCTGTATTACTATTGTTTTCCTTTGGGATTTATCATGCTCTCAAAATGTTAATCATGTCCACTCCTTTTGGCTGGTATATTGAAAATTGTGTGTCAGTCGATCTAGGGTGGTATAGTAAGTAATCAGTTAGTGACTTTGCTGATTTATTGTTTGCATGGTCGTATAAGATTCTACACGAAACAGATTATTCATTGAAGACTGTAAAATGTTTTTCCTTGTTGTTGAATGATAATATATCTTTATGAACTGCAGAAATTATTAAAACATGTCTGGTAAAAACTGGTTTTATTTAATGACCCTAATAAGTCCAGTGAAGCTCATTAGTTTATTGGTTTGCTGATATGTAACTGTAAGGCTATTCAGAACTCATATAACCTTTCATAAGATACTCCTTTTCGAAGAACAATGATGTCAACCCACTCCTTTTGGCTGGTATATCGAAAATTGTGTGTCAGTCGATCTAGGGTGGTATAGTAAGTAATCAAGTAGTGTCTGTGCTGATTAATTGTTAGCATGGTTCTATATGATTCTACACTTAACAAACTCTTTTTCATGACATCGTTAAATTTATTCTTGGTCAGTGAATGCATTAAATATCTTTGTTACTATTTGTAGTTCTGTGTTCTTATTTGGTCAACTTTTGTTGTAGTGAAATGTCCATGAAAGTCTTGACTTGTATTCATTGATATTTTCCATTCTTTCTTTTTTGACCATGCTGGTATATTGAATTCAGATGTCATTACATTAACTTTTTTTCAGGCTGTTGATAAAGTGAAAGAACTTGCTGTTAAAATCAAGAGAAGTAATCCAGAGTAAGTATCCTGTTTTGTTACTGGCATATTATAACCTCCTGAGTGTTTATTCTAACATAAGGCATTTGCAACATGATATTTTTGGCATCATTTATATGCTGTTTGTGATCAAAAGACATAATATAAGGAGGGGTGATTTTGTCAGTAAGTTTATAGAATCTGACACATGACAAAAGTATGCTATAGTCTTAACTGATTTGTGTCTTACAAATATGAGGTAATTTTCTGTGTGTTGATGTGTTTCAAAATTTCTAGTGGCATGAAATTTTAAAATTAATGGAAAAGTGAACATCCCTTTCCAGAGAAACAAAGCAAATGTTGTTGAAATGTGCTTCTACGTCACTCAGTTCCAAACTTGTTGCACATCAGAAGGAATTTTTCTCCAAGATGGTTGTTGATGCTGTAATGATGCTGGATGAATTACTTCCCTTGAACATGATTGGTGTAAAGAAAATCACAGGTGGCGCTCTTGAGGTAATATTGATTAGTATTGCTCTTAAAAAACTGAATTTTGTATTATCTTTGGTTGATCAAATTGTTCAGTTTGCTTCAATTGTATTTACATGCAATGGGAATTATTCCGTTCAACAAGAAATATTCTAAATATCAATCTGATCAGGGACCATTTTACTACTGTGGGTTTCTAATCTGTTCTGTATGTTTCTTATGGATGCTATTTTACTGTTCAAATATAATTGTGATCTACATAGCATTTAATATTTTATGATACGTAGTTCCACACTCAGACAGCTGTTTGTCAATATAAAGGCAGTTCAGTGTTTCATGATGTGGGAGAATAATTTCTTCATTTTCACTGTTACCATACATGAGTATGTTGATGAGTGAGGTGTGATGTACAGTCAGTGTATAAATAGTAAGACTACGCTCATTGTTTTTTGATATTTTTATATTAAATAATGAAATAAAATGCAGTTTTTTTGTCATTGATTTGGGGCCAAAATTCAGCTCATCCCCCTGTCTAAGAAGCTTGTTCATATCCCCTACGATCATAAAAAATTCCAGTCCAGTTGAACTATATTTTTGGTCAAGAAGATAATGAATTTTACTTGTAGAATATTTTATGTGTGTGTGTATGTAACAATTTAGGTTACAACCCATGGGATTTTTTTGTTCTATAGCAGGGGCTGTTTATAGGCATCTTCCCCTCAGGAAAAATCTTAAAAATCATGCTGTTTTCCCTTAAAATTCAGTTGACATCAAGTTTTTTCTTCCCTCCCCCATTTTGCAAAAATAATGTGTTATTTTTTCCCAAACTTAAGAAGGCCCCTTCCCCTACCTGTGAAAAAAGCCCTGCAACCTATTGGTAAATATGTATGAGGGAATGGGTATGCTTGTCATTGTTATTTTCCCTATGAGTGTTATTTTTCTGGTTTCCTAGGGCCTCGTCATTGGTCCTTTACTGGTAAAAAAGCATGAAGATGATTATTTGGAGTGTAATAATATTGCATTCATGTATATTACAATACTTCTCCAAATTGTTAATGGTAAAATATCAAAAATGATCCCTTGTAATTTAACTTCCTCATTATTTTATTTGCAAACTGATTGGTAATGTTCCACACTCAGACAGCTGTATGTCTACACTAAGGCAGTTCAGTGTTTAATGATGTGGTGAAAAAATTACTTTATTTTTACCATTAGCATATGTAAATGTGTTAATGAGTAAAGTGCAAAGTACAAACAAAGAATAGTAATGTTATTGTAGAGTTCATGTTTTGTGGTATTGAAATTTGTTTAATATTTGATATTACAAGTATGTTATGGAGATTATGCTGTTTTATCTATAAAATGTATTTGATCTGCCTTGCCAAATTATGGCTGTTTTTTTTTGTACATGGAATTTCTCTAGATTTGTTATAAAAATGTGTGCAATATCTTGTACCACATGAAGTCAGCTGTTTAGCCCGTGGCTATTTTAGTGTTACGAATGTGGAATATGAAATGAACCATTACTTTAACCTTGTCTATTGGTCGTTCTGATCAAAGGACGGGGTCAAAGGTCTTGGTTATTTAGTGCTTTCTAGAGAGTTGTTGTCATATTTTAGTGTGGCATCATAGTTTGTAAAGCGCATATAAGTACTATCGTTCCCCAAAATTGTCATTAATATTCTATTAAATGAATTAAGTTGTAATTCAGGTACTTACAACTTTCACCCTATTTGTTCAGTAATAATTTTAGAAATCAAAATAATGAGTCCTCGGAACTCATATATTTTAAAGCAATGGGTCCCATGGAAAAACTATGGGTCTGGGGCATAGTAAAAAAAATAAATGTGCACACTTCTTTGTGCAAGTGACAAAATTTTCTGGTAAGTTAACCATAAACAGCCAGTAGGTGGCATTACGTCGGAAATATCGCGAGATTCATGATTACACCTGTAACATGGAGTCAGAGTCAGACTATATTTACTAATTCGTTATAATTTCTATACCTAGGCTCATTTAACCAAATGCGTCCACAGGGATGCTTATAAAGCGAAACGTTGCATCCTCATCTAATTTAACGTGTATAGTTGGCAGGACACAGATCAAAAATTATTACTGTATTGTTTTAGAATTTTGCATTTTGTGACTGTGGTGTTCATTAACTGAAACTAAAAGTTATATACCTTCCAGAAATATATATTAATTGAAGTGGGTCTTACACTTTTTTTTTCATATAAGGTTAATTTTGGGTTAAATTTGAGTGTTTTAAATGGAATAATACAATTTTATCGTCACAGGTCCATTACTACTGCCTCTGGGGTTTTGCATCATTGCAATTGCTTTTATACGTGAAAGAAATTATAAACAGAAGACAGTGATGTATTTATGTGGTTAGTGATATGTACCACATGAAGTCAGCTGTTTAGCCTGTGGCTATTTTAGTGTTACGAATGTGGAATATGAAATGAACCATTACTTTAACCTTGTCTATTGGTCGTTCTGATCAAAGGACATGGTCAAAGGTCTTGGTTATTTGGTGCTTTCTTGAGAGTTGTTGTCATATTTTAGTGTGGCATCATAGTTTATGAAGCATACAAAAACAGTAATATTAAACTAAGGCTTCATAGTCCACATTTATTTATAAAGTTAGCTTAGGTTTGTTAGTTTTGGAACAAGGATGGTGAAAACTTGCCGCTTTTTCAGTTGTTTGAAGTATTTTGAAGTGTCTCTTGAGGATGCTTCCTGATCTGTGTTGTAGACAATTAATTGTTATGTATTATTTGCAGGATTCAAGGCTTGTTGACGGTGTTGCTTTCAAGAAAACATTCAGTTATGCTGGTTTTGAAATGCAGCCTAAGAAATACGATAGTCCAAAAATAGCTTTACTCAACATAGAACTTGAACTTAAAGCAGAAAAGGAAAATGCTGAAATTAGAGTTGATAATGTACAGGTACGTTCAGTTTTACAATGACTCTATGTACTTTTCTATTTTCTATTTTGCATAATATTGTATATTAGCATTTAAACATTTGGTTCAAGTTATGTTCCGTAGCAACCCAACTTTCTGATGGACTTCAGAACCAGTTAATTTTCTCTTAAGACCATTCAATGCAACTACACCACTTGCACAAAAATGGAATTTCTGTGTATATTAACAGAAATGCCAATGTAGGTATTGTTTACAAAATGAATTACTGTTTTTACAGGAATATCAAGCTATAGTTGATGCTGAATGGAAAATCTTGTATGATAAATTGGAGAAAATCTACAAGAGTGGAGCTAAAGTTGTTTTATCGAAGTTACCTATTGGTGATGTTGCTACTCAGTACTTTGCAGACAGGTATGAATTTATAAATATTGTGATTCTTTCAGAGTTGGCATTTAAAACCTTTTAGAATGTTTCACTTTTTTCATTTTCACAGGGAGTCACTCCCTGTGAAAGTTGTGTTGCTAGTTTTCATGCACCATAGTACATGGATTGTACTTAAGTTTGTTGATAGTGTGTGATTCTATCAGTTATAGCTCATGTATATTGTCAAGAAACAACAATATTCTTAGAAATCATGAATACTCTTTGTATAGTTAGTGGAAAGTAACTTCAAGCTGTTACTATTGTCGTTAAGTATACAGTTCTGCTAATTTTGTCATTGCACTTTAAAGAGAATAAATTGAAAGAAATAAATACTGGTAAAGATTGCTTAAAAATCTGATGGATGTGTTTCAGGGATATGTTCTGTGCTGGTCGTGTTGTTGATGAAGATTTGAAAAGAACAATGAAGGCATGCGGAGGCTCTATACAAACATCAGTTAGTAATCTCACAGACAGTGTACTCGGTCATTGTACCAAGTTTGAAGAAATCCAAGTTGGAGGTGAAAGGTAAACAATTAGAGTGTACAAGATAGACTCATTAATTGAAGCAAAATAATTCACGAAGGAGTTTAGTACATGGTATAGTATATTATATACCCCAAGTTTATAGATTTATTCTTTTGTATACAAAATATACTGCAATATATTGTAATTTTGATATTGAGGATACTAACAGATTTTCAAATAATGATGCACTTCTCTGATGGTTGTAGTTTTGCTTTGTTCACTATGTGATGAAACTGTGCTATATAATATTTATTGTAATCATTTTTACAGATATAATTTATTCACCGGTTGTCCACAAGCTAAGACATGTACATTATTGTTACGTGGAGGAGCTGAACAATTTATTGAAGAAACAGAAAGATCTCTCCATGACGCTATCATGATTGTGAGAAGGGCTATGAAGAATGATTCTGTAGTAGCAGGTGTGTAGCAATCCTTTACTATGATCTTACTTACTGCTAAGATTTATTTAACTAATGTAAACTAATGTGAGAATTTTCCATCTTATCCAGATTTTATTTGGATAATCACATTCTTCTTATTGTTAGCATTATTTGCTTGGTTTCAGAAATAGTTTTAGCCATAGTTTTGCAACAACTATCTTAATTGCATGAAGGCAATTAAGGCACTTCGCGATTTGGCCGAAAATATATATACGATATTTCTACCTACTTAACAAAAACTTAAGGTTGGTAGAGTCTGCAGAACTTCTTCTAATGTGTATTTTTATAGTTCAGAGAAATATTTCTATGAAAATGATATTTCAGCATGAAAAGAAATGACTGAGTCTAAAAGAAGTCTGTGTTTGGCAGCAAAATTGGGTAGTTTATTTGAGTGTTAACTAGGCACTGTTATTGCACCTGATTGGTTTTTCTAGTAATTGATTTATTTTCATGTCAATGATGTCTACATTGCAGGTGGTGGAGCTATTGAAATGGAATTAAGTAAACATTTGAGAGATTGTTCAAGGACTATTGCTGGTAAAGAACAGTTGTTGATTGGCGCCATGGCAAAAGCTTTTGAAATTATTCCAAGACAGCTGTGTGAAAATGCTGGTTTTGATGCTACGAATATTCTTAATAAGTTGCGTCAGAGCCATGCTCAAGGTAGGCTTTTCGTGATATGCAATTTTATATAGTGTTTTTATTCTCTGTATTAATTTGATTGTGAACTGAGATGATTATTTAATTTTTAAGGGAGACAATAATCAATTAATAATGTAGACCATTTCGTTTCATATAGACATGTCCAATAATTTTGTTAATATGACATATATATGACATATATACCAAAAGAATGACAGGGGACGTACAGTTTTCTATCAGTTAGTGTTCAAATTGATCATTCTATTGTGGTCATTGGTGACTGTTTATATAGAATGCCCAATGATTATTTAAAGTAGTGGACCTTAGGCTTTTGGCCAAGAATGTGGAAAATTTCTCTAATGAGGGCATTATGTAATTGATCAAAATGACCACATGTTTGCTGATAATGCTTAAGTAGTGAACAAAATGCTTATGGCCAAGAATGTGGAAAATTTCTCTAATGAGGGCAATGTGTAATTGAACAAAATGGTCACACGCTTGCTGATAATGCTAAAGTAGTGAACAAAAATGCTTATTGCCAAGTGTTTGGAAAACTAGTTATTCAACTAGTTTTAAACAAATCTATAACATACTATTGATACAACAGTCTTAATACTTGTTGTGAAATACATAACTTCTGTGTCCTATGATTATTTAAAGTAGTGGACCTAACAAGCTTGTTGCTTAGCATGTGGAAAACTCACTCAATGAGGACACAAACTTAATATGTGGTTTGAGTATTAGTGTAATTCATTCATGTGTGTGATAATCGAGTTACACGTTATTTATTTTAGGAGGAAGATGGTACGGTGTTGATATTAGAAATGAAGATATTGCTGATAACTACGAAGGGTTTGTTTGGGAACCATCTGTAGTTAAAATTAATGCAATTACTGCTGCTTCTGAGGCTACCTGTCTAATTCTGTCAGTAGATGAGACCATTCGTAATCCTCAAGCCGGTGGAGAAGGTGGGCCACCTGGTGGTATGGGTAGAGGGCGTGGACGACCCATGTAGATCAAAAACTTTAATAAATTAACGAACGTGTGATTTTTACGAATAATATGTGCTGTCCATTTTTTAAGATGTTATTTATTTAAGCATTAAGTGAATTTATTAAGTTCTGACTGGCTGCCTTCATGATGGATATTTTCTTGTATTAGTAAGAATTGGGTCAACATAAGATCATTAATTTGACATGTATTAGTTTCATTAATTTGAAAGAAACGTCTTGGTATGTAGCAAGCGCTTTGGTCAGATAGTCTTAAGTTATCTTTATCAGCATGATGGCTGTCTTAAGCTTTTAGAATGTGTTCATTGTTCTTGACTATTTCAAGCACATGATCTGACTGTATGCAGAATTTTGTTCATTATAGAAATTGTGCTGTCATTTTTATCACATTTAGTTTGTTTACAAAGTGGACTTTTTTGCTTCATTTATTTCCTGTGATAGATTTACCTTAAAAGTATCATTTTACAAACTGCCATTGTATCAACTATATATCTTAATGGTGTCAGTACAATGTATGAATGTTGCAATATTCACTGATTACATCATTCATTTGAATTTGTCTCGCTGTTCATGAATACTGAACTATTGGATATTGCATCTGTACACATTGTATTTGATCATAATCATGTGCGCTTAACTTAAAGCTTGTATGTTTTTGTAACAGTTGAATATCTGAGAGTTACTGTATAAAATGTTTTGTAAATGTCTTTCGTACTGAATAAATTTATAAAATATGATCTAGACATGATTTTTTTCTAAGGAGAAATTTCACCAGAGGTTTTTTCTATTTTCATGGATAATAGTTATCCAGAATTTTCCCGAACCTCCATTTTTTCCCTGGTCCGGACCCTACTGTTTTGTATCGTTTCCGCAGCATCGAGGTTAAGATTTCCAGTTTTTTTTAGCATTTGGAACTTTTACCAATGAACCTCTGTTTTACATTTTCTTTTTTCCTCAAATTCACAAGGCTTCAGGAGTAGTAAATAGTGAATTTGATGCCAATTTTTTTTAAATAAATCTTGCACTTGCGGGTTGAACCGACTCTGTAAAATCAAAAATTGATATTGTATAACTCAATTTACTTGTATTGACTTCATGAATATGGCAAACTCAAAGACCGTTCTTATATGATTTAATACAAAACAAAACTAGAGAAAAAGTATTAGTCTGTGTGGCATGCATTAGACTTAAGAAGTTGAGCCATGAAATCTCAAAAGCTTTGTCCATTGAAGATTGAAGGTGACATTAAAAGAATGTTACAACTCTGGAAATTACTGGTAATCAAAAGTCAAGGCAAAATTAATACAAGAAACCTTTTAAAAGGTGATTGATCAATTTGTCATCCCTTTGTGAATGCACATCAGAGTCTGTTGCAGTGGTAATGAAATGCTACGGAACTGGGTCCATTTATTGTGAACAGCAGTAAAATAGTCGGACCCATCTCTATGATTTTTAATAATATCAACTAGTACATTTTATCTGATGATGTCAAGTATATTTTGTGCTTCTGATACTTTCAATTGAAACTTACTTTTTGTATGTAGAATAATCAGATTGGGGTTTGTGAAAGAGAACAATGATTTCTATTAATCGTGTAGCAAATTTATATCATTAAGATTACAGAATATAAACCAATTTATTCAGACCCATTTAACACAAATCAGATCAACATACAACCATTAGTAAAACATGTAATCCAATGCTTTTGTACAGGAGCACGACATCAAGTGTGGCACATCTTTTATACTTGCATATATCAAGTAACATAACACTATAAGTTATCACGATTTCTGTAACTTGTAATAATTCAATAGGTCTTCTAAACCATCTTCTTGGCACCAATCAACATCATTTACAGTCAAATTTTCCATTTGTTTTGCCATCTTTTGGTCCATTTCCCTCCTTTCCCGTCTTTTTTCTTTCTTTTTCCTCTTCTCTTCCTCATCAGAATCATCAAGACTAGAATCCTTATAAGGTTCATATCGAACACTTGTACCAGAGTCGCGAGGACTGTGTTTAACTACAAGCTTTTCATTTAATGATAATGCACATCCATCATTTAACATTTTGATGGCAATTCTTGCGATGTTGACAGAATCATCTATACCACTGTGTGGTGATCCCTCAAATGTCATACCTGAAGTGCACAAACATTTTTACATGATTTCATTGTCAGATTATGAGCATCAAATAGTTAGTATACATTTTAGTTTTCATAATATATGACATCATTCATGACATAAGAATAGTACACGGATGACAAAAAAACACAATCTAAGACCCAAAGTACATATAGAAAGTATGCTAATTCTAGCCATTGGGAACATGCAAGTTGAAGTGATGGTGTATAATGGTGTATTAGGCCTAAAATGGCCACACAAACCAAAAACACATACATGTATATACCTAATACGCCTTTATACACCATCCCTTCAACATGCTAGCCCTCTATGATCCTGGCATTAATTGCAAATACATGAGAAGGCAATAAGTAAGATGGAAAGTACTGATAATAAGAAAATAAGATGATTTTAAGTGATAACTGGCAATGATATTATCAGTGAGTAAATAATCAGTCACATCACATTCACTTCCAATAAGCATAATTGTTATAAATAATGTAATGTAAGTATTTGTACATACTGAATGAAATCAAGAGCATTTTATACATTAAATACAGCCAAATATGTGATCAAATAGATATTGCTCTTGATAGCAATTAAAATTTTGTACAAGCCATGTGGGAGGATATATGTGGTAAATGACAAAAAAAATGCAACCATTAAATGCACATCAAGACATCACACCCAAAAATGAAATCTGTTTTTTTTTCTAAGCCCTATCAAAAGAGTCCATCAGTAATTTTTTTCCTTCCTTGTTTGGGTGCGGTAAATAGGCCCTTCCCAATGGTAAAATAAAGACATTTTTCCCAATTCCTGACCTAAAAATTCCAAATTTTGGCATCACACCACACATTCTTTCCCAGCTGGACCGGGCATGGACCCTTTCCCAAAATTGCCAAGAAAGATCACTGTCCATCAAGATAGATAAAATTACACATTTGTGGGTAGAAAGTAAATACAGATCCATAAGTATTCACGCATAAGTCTTCTACATAAAAGAAACCAAATTACTGTACACAAAGTGATGGCAAATAATTTTCCTGCTTAGTGAGTTATACATGACAATATTTTGCTAACCTAAATTCTTCAACATAACCTCAATCCCACCACGTCCACATTGATAGAAATTACAGTAAGCTTTCCTAATGTTCACCCATTTCTTCGACCATACTGGCATTTCTATCTGACTCTCTTTACATTGGTAATACATAAACCTGAACATATCCCATGGACTGAAAGAAACAAATTTTTGCAATGGTTTAAATTGTGAAAATATCATCTATTAACATTATAGAAGGGCCTTTGTGGTCGAGAGGTTGTAGTCTGTGACTTGCAATCACAACCCCCTTCCCTGTGAGTTCGAATACCACCTGGGACCTATTTCACATGTTATGAAGCTGTCCAGCTAGCTTACGGAAGGTTGAAGTATCTACCTAGGTGTAAACCTGGGGTCTTCCTCCACAGCTAAAGCTGGAAAGTTACCAAATGACCCTGGCTGTAGTTGTGACTACAAAAAAGCACTACGACTGCCAAGAGAAAGCTTCATATATTTTTCATATAAATTGATGAAATCAGTTAATCTGTTTGGAAGAGGTGACTTCATCCAAGAATAAGAAATACCTGTAAACTGATTTACAATCATTCCAATAATTCAATTATTCATCATATATAGATAATGAATTAATGCAACTGTTGTAGGTTTGAATATGTTGGTAAATAAGTTTTGTTGACCTTGCTACAGGCAAACTTGAACCACATGATATTTATGGACACTTTCTTCATTAGTCAATAATACAACAAATTGACATAAACATCTTAAAACGGCGTATCATAATGATCTCAATAACTGCCATTTTAATCTAAAAAAAAAACTGCAAAAAACATAATAAAATTCTAAATCTGCTGACTTATACCTAACATGTAAAATTTCTGAAGATATACAACAGCAAAATAAAAGTTAATTCTTTGAAATGAGTTATTAACATCAGAGATTCAAGCAAAACAACGCTCTGATGAACAACTGCATAAAAAAATAACCAGTTCAAATAAGAAATCTTCCACAAGAAGACTTACCCATCTGTGAGTACAGCAAATGACTTCTCCATACCCAGACGATGATCCTGTAACCATGCTTCTACTTTTAATAAAACATCGGGAAATACACATGCTGCATCAACTTTCTCCTGAATACAAAACAACGATATTTCAAATCAGACAAAATCTACGTAGGAAATCAAATAGGGGTGAATGATAGAAAGGTTTACAATAATTTTCTTATTTAACATTTTTTTTTTACATAATTTAATCGCTTTTTTATTCAAACTTAGTCAAGAACGTTATTAAATGGAAATGCAACATTTTCTACAAACCTGAGTTATACCAGTGAGTTTTGTACAAAATGGGGTCAGCTTGGGGTTGACAAGTGGTTTTACATACTCGTGGAATTTTTCAACCTGCAACAAAACAATGTATGTCTACAGTTAGTGCACTTCAATTTTGCATAAATTTCAGCATAATATAAGAACACAAGATATTTAAATTTCATAACTTCATTCTAAACTTGTGAAGGTAAAATGTATACCCATTCAAAGAAATAACTGCATGTATACTAAAAACTATGTTTCTTGTAAAATTAAATACTGGTAATAACAAATGAAATAAAACTTTATTATTATGAACATCCAGCCTATTTTTGTTATTAGTTATACCAGTATATAGTTTTACATGTCTATTACAAGCATTGTTATCTCCATATCTTGAGCACAAATAGTAATCTCTTTGACTTAAATTAAATGTTAATTATGTTGATTAACTCGAAGGGTGTCATGTTGAACAATGTTTGCATCTAGTATAATAGTATTTACATGCTGATGAGTGCTGCATTTTTCATATGTCATTTACACTGCACAACATAAGAATGAAACCTGGATTGTGTACATTGATTTCAACATGTTAGTATGATGATTGTTCTTTGTGGCATGAAATTATGTCATTAATAAATTATAATACAATTTTTGTTCGATACACAAATATCTGGTACAACAGTAACTTTCACTTTTTGAAACTAAGACATTTCACTGCATGTCAGTAACACAATAGCAGACATGATATAGTTTAATTGAAAATATGAAAATATTAATGAATGAAAAACTTTATGTAAACAAGCTACAATATATTCCAACAATCAATAAACATTTATATTCCACATTGAATTCATACAGCATATTTTACGTAAGTATTTCATGTAATTAAGGTAAATATGCTCATTAATGCACATAATACACTTCTTTTTTACCAAACATATACATCTTTATCACCAACCAGAGTATTTTGCCTGTCCTGATGACACTTCAAAACAGCCAAATTTTTCTGTACACACTAAAGCTAAAACAAACTAGGCTTCACAATCTATATATGTAAATCTAGTCAAATAATTTAATATCAATCTGAGCAGATAAAACAAACCTCTCTCAGACAGACTGTAGATCTTTCACTAAAACATATGAAATATATTTATATGAAAACATATTTACTATTTCCATTCTATCAACATCTATGAGTACAATAGGAAATTCTATGATCTCATGTCTGTAACTGGGGTTATTTTCATCACATGTAGCTTCAAAGTCTATAACAGCCAGGTAATCATAAGCTGTCTTTCCATGGAGTTTTATCTTTGCTTTCCTCAAATTTTTCTTCTTGTAATAATTCTTCAACCTTTTTCTGAGAACTTCCTTGAGACCTCTGCAATAAATTCAGAAAATGTCATGATTAAAATTTTTCACCATGTGAAAGGCAATTTAGGCCAGTACATTAACACCTGGTGGTTGACAATACAAGTACAGTACAAATAACAATTTAATTGTACAGTTAAACTAAACCAACAAAGTGAAAAAACACGAAACAGGAATAAATTGTTCATTAAGTTTGAAAACAAGAGAAAGCTAAACCACTAATTTAGTCTACAATGTAGTAATTTGTTTCTGGGTACCTGATGACAGAACAATCGTATCACTGTCAGATACAAATAAAGAACCAGTCATTGACCCCAGTCACTCCACATTTAGATGCAGGTTACTATAAAATTGTATAAACCATATGAATGCATATATACATAGATATTAAACTAAGCAGGAGTACTCGAGCTCATGGCTAAATTCAACGTGGAAACTATTCAATTATTTTTTTACATACCTTGAATCAAGACCAAATTCCTTCAGTTTGCCCTGAAGTTCTACTTTAGTCAGCTTATTGACTTCACCATTTATCTTTGATAATTTTTTGTACATCGGGTCATTGTATTGTCCATCTTTATAGACTTTAGGTTTGGTTCCAGTCTCATTTTCATCCTGAAAAAGTTATTGAACACTTTACAGCAACTTTTTGAAGTAAATGAAACCAAAATTAAACACCAGTTCTTGAGCAGTGTATGCATTGTTTGTATGAAGAGTATATATACACTTCAGCAATTCCACTTAAATCAGGCAATAATGTCTTATATTATAAAGTAATGGAAAGCAAATGGAATCGACCCGTATGAGTGTTCAGTAAATGCTGATGCTGTCACTTAATTTGTGTTTTTCTCTTGTGAAAAACAAATAATAGATCAGAAATTCAAGTTAAATCAGCTATATTTCAATGATTCAAGTATCTAAATTATAAATGACATTATCAACACAAATGCACTTTGAATAATGTACATTTAGACTACTCATAAATTTATGTACGCCCATAAAAGTCGGTTAAAATGATTAAGAACCAATTCTTTTCAACAAATATTACGATCGTACCAAATGATAGAAAATGGTGAGTTATTTGTGTGCCATATTCCATAGTGTTAACTTCGTTCTTCTACTAATGTCATTCAAATTCGCGACTACATACACTTACTTTGAATTCAGTGGGCGATTCTACAGGGATATCGTTTGTAGCCATTGTATTCTTAGGACAACGCTGTATGCTTCTATCCCGACATTAAATTTAAACCAATGACAAAATACACCAACAAACTGCGATGAGATCACGAGACTTATATCATTTGTTTTGGTTCTGTGATGTCGCTTATATCATTTTACAATTTAAACCGATCGTTGTCATCTAAAAGCGCGTAATTGATTCCAAGTGTGGTATTTTACTTGAGTCAGCAATAGAGGTTAAGTTTACATGCTTATTGATATCATTTCATGTAATGTTGTTAATGCAAATATTATTCATGATGTTAGCATTTACTAAATAAATTGGTACCCGTTTCACTGGTCCATATCAGTTACAATTTACAGATAGCAGGATACCAATTCATCAGTTTGCCTCTTGAAAATGAAACTGACATTTGTGAAATGATGTTATGGGATTCGCAAACCATCACATGGTACTTGTCACTAACACTCGCAAGAGGCGTTCACATTACGCAAAATATAAATATTTTAGTTTAATATTCAGTGTAGGATAATTTGTAAAGTAAGATTTTGCGCGATGAATAAACTGGTCCCCGCTCCATGTTGCACTGCACCAGTCAACGGGTACCAACGCGATGACTAAACTGGTCCCCGTTCCATGTTTCAGTGCACCAATGGTACACCAGAGTCAATGGGTACCTGACTTGCTCATGAGTTGTCGCCCCTTAATTATTTTCTTTTTCTGCACCCATGATTATGTATTTTGCTTTGTTATTCACGTTATCTGGAAGGGTGACATGCAGTATCTCTTTATGATACTTTTTAGTGCCATCATTTCGCTTTTCACGTCTCTGAATGTTTCTGAGAACAAATTTTGAATGGCAGGAGTTACAGCCCTTGAAAGGGCATGACTACATTACATGAAATCCATTAATTGAATGGAAATTTTATGCCTGAATGGGTGAAAGGAAGATTATTTATATATCATGGATGCATATACATATTTCTTCTTAAGGCATAAGTTATCCAAGAGACTGTCTTTTGATAACAAAGATATGTTATTCTATCGGTGTATTATAATCAAAGGTTTTTATGTAAATGCCAGGATTGTTATTCAATCAAGTTTCTATGAAGCTGTACGTAAAATCTCCATTTCGCCCGAGGAAAATCTCCATTTTGCCTTCAGAAATCTCCATTTCGCCAAGACTAACTATTTAAATACTGTTGTCTAATTCAAATACATTTTACATGCCCGCACATTTACAAGAAGTTACACTCCATCAAAGTTAGTCATATCACCCTTGAAACAGACTACTGTAATACTAATGGATAATTTGAATATGATTCATGATATTGATGAACATTATTAGAATAAAAATAAAGGGTTGCGGCTCTGAATTGAGTATACCAACCAAGTGTTAAAAGTTCAATTCTTTCCATTAGAAAATCTGACAGAGTATGCATTCTTTCACAAATTTAAGGGATGGTTGAGTGTAAGGTGACAGAACAAGACAAGTATTTATTAATTAAACTATTTACAAAATTTAAGGGGCACTATTGATATAATAACCTGATGCAAATTCTCCTCTTATGATATGAAGCAGTGTGATGGATGAAGAATTAAAGAATGGGTTCTTTTTCTTGATCTTCTGGAAACTTCTTTAATCTGTTGTATTTTTGCTCCGTAAAAAGGCATTACCCCCTTTTTATGAAAAAGAAAAAAACACAGTCTGGATAAAAAATAAGTACTAAGGAAAATGCATTTGTTTGGTATGTGTTGTTTTATTTATATATAATATATATATAAGCAATTACTTACAGATTTAAAAAAAACAAGTCTGTGTCATATTCCACTGTCATTTCAAACCATGGACAAAACTCACCTTTCACCTCAGTCAGCAAAATGAAGTATATAGAATTAACTCAGAACATTTGCATATATGTTTCAGTCAATTTGAACACAACACATACCAAACAAATATATATAAAAATACCGTATGTGTTTTTGGTCCGTGAGGCCTAATACACCTTTATACACCATCCCTTCAACGTGCTAGCCCCCTATGCCTACAACATTATCTATACAATAAAAAAATAGAGACAACATCTACAAAACAAATTTATATCCAAATATTTTAACTGCTATTAATAATATTATTAATGTTCTATATTGATGATCTATTCTTCTTCAATTGATTAGTGATTTATATATATATATACATATGATATATGTGTTTTTGGTCCGTGTGGCCAGTTTATGCCTAATGCACCTTATACACCATTCCTTCAATGTGCTAGCCCCCTATGGTTATAGGTAATGCCTGCATTTTTTTAATTGATCTTACAAGATAGTTGATGATGTTTTAATGTCATTCCTTTATTGCTATCTCCTAGTTGATTAAAATTGTTCAAGAGATACTGGTCATGAAAAAAACCCATGTCTAATTTCTGAACAAAGATTACATCAGTTGTACCTGAACAGGTCTTGGCACTAGTAGTGAGATAATCAGCAAGTTCAAACCAGTATCTTACCTATTTGAACTAAGGCATTGTCTGTTCATTAAGAGTTATTAGATGAACTAAGTATGTATGGTCCAAATCAATACATCATATATATGTATATGAGTGGTTTGATTTTCTCATATAGAATTATTTAAATCCATGTGGAACTGGAACATACTGTTTTTTTTTCAGATTTTATTCGCTGTGACTAGCATATATAGAACCAAATGCACTGATCCAGACATTGAGAAAACACTTGATGTTAGTTGAACTCTTGCAATTAACTTATTAATGCATTTGTTGCTTATTTAAACAGCCAGTACCAAATAAATACGGCAATTGTAATTTATTAAGTAACTAGAAAGCAATGAAGCATTAAATATGTTCCTATGAAGGTGGTCTGTTTCAGCAGCTTCTATTTCTAGGTAATTTCCCTGGTGGGTTATTTCTCAGTATTGTCTTAATGTACATATTTCAATGTTCTCACATGCTGATTATTTGCACCTAGTTTACTTTGAGTTAAGATCATTAACAGTTCTAAATCAATGATGCTTGATTGTTAATGTATTACACACTAGAAAATAAATCTAAATTTATCTGTAGACATATAGTTACATTAACTATGTCTGTGTTCTTAGAATAACATGCAAGTACCTCAGAATTAGTTCTTGGTACGATAATAATCATTATAAATTATTGGAAAATTTCAGCGTACTTTGTCTTCCTGCATGACTATATAAATGTACACCAAATCTCCTCAGTATTACTGGATCCAATGCCTTTCTCCTCTGCTAACTGTAACCGCTTGTATTGGTGATAAATCCACCTTCATCAATACCTTGCTGCATGTTTTCACTTCCATTCTCTCTGATGTATAGTAGGCTTGAACTGATGCTTATATGCATCGATACACTCAGCTGTTATTTACTTAAAATTAGCGTCTGATCTTTACCCATTTTCTTTAACAATAGCTTCTATAGGTCAGTCACTGATTGAAGTGGGTATCGTGTTATGTTATGGGATTAATTCAAGGGAATTTGTATGAACTTCACAGAATCTGATCAATAGATAATTTCCTTTCTGTACACTGACAATAGAGAAATTGACGAGTTGATTGATAAGTATCAGAAAGAGGACTTAATATTGTTCTTGTGGAATTAAAGACAAAGTAATTCCAGGTAAGTGGTGTCTTCACAAAGGCAGATTGTTTTATATGTTTATATACATATATATATATATATATATATATATATATATATGAAGGAAAACTGTAGCATTAGTTAAAAAAATTCATTAACATAAACTAAGACTATATATAAACTATATGTATGTATTGCAGTATTATACATATTTTTAGCTTCTTATAGGATGCCACAGTATGTTGTTGCAGTTTTACTTTTTTTACGGAAATAAGGTTGAAGAATTTTTATTTCTGCTTAAACAGTGCACAACCAACATTATGAAATTTTATCTTTTTTCAGTTGGCATTCAAAAAATCTCCATGTCAAGTACTTGATTTACTTGTATCAATTTTTTACATGGCTTAAAAATTCACTATAGATCTACTTGTATCAATTTTTTACATGGCTTAAAAATTCACTATAGATCTACTTGTATCAATTTTTTACATGGCTTAAAAATTCAAAATAGATTGAAGGTTTTTCAAACTGTTCATTTTATTACCTTTGTAATTAAATCTTTATTAATTAATCTCTGTACCTCAATAAACCTAAAATATAATTTAGACATCCTTTTGATTTTCAAGTCAAAATGTATCTTTTTGTCATATACAGTTCAGATAACGTACTGTTTTGCTAAATAAGTCAGACATGTTGGAATTAATATCCTGTAGTGATGATACATATTATTATTAATCAAAGAAGGAAATATTTAGTTTAGTCCTGTTAATGCAGTCTCTACTTGACATATTGATATTCTTATTACTGTTTGATAAAACAATCATACATGTATATTTAAACTGTGCGACATTGCATTGTTAAGTGTAAAAAAATATGTTTGTTTCTGGTTACCCAACCTACCTTAATTTCCCTTCCCCCCACCCACATGTCCCGAAAGATTTTATTAGGTCTGAGGAACAATAGATCACTGTCTTACTTTTTTCCTTTCTACACAAAATAATCCCAATATGCTTTCAAGAACTATAAAAAAATTCTGTACCTACCTACCCTATCTTTAATGAGCATGTGACCAGAAACAAACAAATTTTATCCATTGTATGAAAAACTGCTGGCTTTTGTTTCAGTTTAAATAAAAGTAAGACTTAAATTTCATTCCTGTGTTAGCTCACATTTGTTAGATTAGGCTAAATAAATAGTCATGTTTACTTTTCTTATTTTTTTCTAAGGTACCTTTTGTGAAATGATGACAAGGTATGATTCCATCCCAAATATTAATTTTCATACTTAAGATTTTGCCATTAGGAATTTTAGGGTCAGCACCATATAAAAGGAACATGTCTATTTTTTCTGGCCTATGTACTGAAGTGAAAGCATGTGTAAGATATATGATCCTGTATTTTACATTACGTTGTATAATTCTCTTAGTTTATGTTAATGAACTTTTTAACTAATGCTACTGTTTAACAATTTAGTGTCATTGACATCACTAACAAACAAATGGTACAGGGGTCCCAGAGGTCAATATGACCTTCTTTGTATACCCCCCCCCCCCCGTCCCCTCCCTGATTATTTTTAGGACCTATTTCTCCTTTCCTTCAATTTTTTGCCTGTAATTACCAGATTTAATAAAATGAGATCACGCTACTTTGTATTTATAATTACAGTATCCATCATGTACTCCATACATATATTCAGAATTAAATGATAGTATTATATTTTGCTAATAAAAACATTTTCCACATTAGCAAAGAAGTCTGCTGATTTTAAATGATAATTGTTATCAGCAAGCTCTTAATTCAATGATTGCCATGTGATGTTTATAGTTGTGGGAATCACAAATGTGTTTGTCTGTAATAAGATGTTCCTTACTCCCTCATAACTTGGTATTTCTGAAGTAAATGAGATTTTTTTTTAGATTCCTACATAAATTGAAATTACATGTAATTCAATTGTTTTGACAATTCCTCTATCACTTTGAGAGGCAATAAGTAATTTACGTAAATTAAGTGTAATTACTGAATAAAATTCTTTTATCATAAAAAAACATTTTCAGCTAATAATACTCAATTGAGAACTGAATGCAACTGGGTAACATATAGAGTGAACTTCTGCTGCCTGAGTTTTGAAGTAGATTTCTTATATGCAATGTGATGTATGGTGTGTAAAACATACAGTAAAACCTGCGAGCAAAGGCCACTTTTGGGAAAGGCAAAATGTGGCCTTTATTGACAGATGGCTTTATTCAAAGGTCAGTTTGTCCTAAATAATCAATGACAGTTTTCAAAGAATGGCCATATTCATAGGGTGGCCTTAATTCAGAGGTGCCTGCTAACAAAGGTTTGGCTGTAAATTAGTTTACATTCTGTGTAATGTCAGCAATAGCCAAGAATGAAGGCAGAATCATTTGGTGAGCTATAATCTGAAATCTGCTGAAAAACACAACTCTGTCTGAATGATCATACAGTAGGGTATTTGATAAAATTCTTCCTCAAGACGCCAGCTCTGTCATCTCTTTGTAAAACCTCACATAGCGACCATCTGAATTTTACAACTACCTTGTTATAACAACCACCATTTTCAGACCTGTTTTCAAGAACTCCCATAATTCAACTTGATAATGAGACCACTTCATTAGCACGACCGATTTTTGGGATCCTGAAAATGGTCTCAATATCAGAGTTTTACCGTATTTGAATACTTGAAAATAATGCTATTGTATAAATACCATTTTGGCTCAAAATTTGCCTTCACCAATTTTCTTGTTTACAACCTGATTTTCTCTGAATTTCAGTATTTTTATGATTGAGAACCAGTGAAAGCTGAACCTTTTCCCAAGAGAGTGAAAGAACTACATTGAATTACATTTTTGTTTCTATGGTTACTCATGTAAATATGTCAAATATAAATTATATTCCCAAAATTTGGTGTTAATTGAGAAATGTATCAAAATTAATACTATTGAAAAGAAAATTTTCAGCTTCTTAGCTATTATCTACAATACTAGCAACAGTATTGTATTATGGTGTAGAAAAATTAGTTTCTCTGTTAGATTTTGGAGATACTGATGAATAATAATTAAGCTGCTGATATTTCTAGCTATGATAATGAACCAACTGAATCTTGAAAATATTTCTCATGCTTATCACTGACAATCTATTTGATTGTCATTGTACTTGAGAGCTGGCAAGGGGGCCACAGTGGTCAAGTGGTTAAGGTCTCAGTCTTGTAATCCCTAGCCCCTCACCGCTGTGGGTTTGAATTCCACACATGACCATATTTTACTTGTTAGGTAGCTGTCCAGCTAGCTTAAGGAAGGTTGGCAGTTCTACCCGAGTGTAAGCCTGGGTCTTCTTCCACCATTAAAGCTGGAAAGTTGCAAAATGACCCTGGCTGTTGGTGTGTTAAACTCCAGTGAGTGCTGGCAAGATTTGAGATATAAGTCCAAACACATCATTAAAGTAAATGAATATTTCTGTGATTTCAGTTAGCTTTGTTGTGGACATAATGCTGAATTATGACGATTTAGCCATCCAAATCACTTAATGGTAATTACAGTTTACAGTTTTCTTGTACCATAATCCTACCATTCTGTTTCTATTTCACAATGGAAAGGTCTCTGCTGACAGACTTCAATGGTTTACGCAAATCTACATGATCAACTGTTAATTGCTAAATATTGATTCGTTCAGTAACTCAATATTTTATTTAAGATTGCGTGGTATGTGTCATGTACCAGGAAATACAATGTAAGAATTAACTATTCCAGTTGTATAGCCGGAATAGAATTATTTGTGATAATATATAACTTTTAAATACTTATTCACTTTCAAAAAAAGAACAAAATTTCTAATGGAAATTTCTAATTTCTAATAAATGGCCAGCACATCAAACGTGGTTTGTGTGTCTTTGAACATTCTACTTTTAGATGTAATCCATTTATAAGAACAATGTTTACTTTTATAAATTGCCTTTTCCCTGAGGAAAGGCCATTTTGTCAAAAATATGGCCGTCATTTCAAAGTAAGATACATGTACATGCATTCTAGGTGGAATTAAATGGATTAAGGACACAGTCAGCAAGTCTATATTGCATGAGTGGCTTTTATTATCCTAAAAAAGCCTGAAAATTTTTTTTTACACAATTGTACTTGATAGTGTAATAAAAGAACTTGTACAACTGTATTAATCATGTATATCTTAGTGGCATAATTGTTTCAAAAATAATTTTCACAGACATTTTTTGCTTGTTTCTTTATTGTTATTCATCATTTCATTCCACTGGTGTTTTCAGAATACGACATGTTTGTTCATGGTCTTGTTAAAGGGTAACAGTTTATCATTATTCACTCCTCATCTACAGTTTATTTGTGACATTCATTCATATGTCCAAAACATGGGTTAATATAGCATGATTAAGTATGAATCATCTTGATTTGTGTCAGGGTTAGCCTAGGTGTGGTTCTACTAACTATGTCTTATTAGATTTGCATCGCTTCAATCATAGAGCGGACCTCAATGTTTCTTCTCAAGCGGATTTCAATGTCTCTCCCCAAACTTTAATGTCTCTCCCCCCAGATCTCTCACTATCCAACAATTTACAGAGACGCTTAATTCAATGTCTCTCCCCGAGCTGACCTCAGTGTCTCTCCCCGAACTTTAATGTCTCTCCCCGCACCTCTAGCAACATAAAAAACAACAAATGATGTCGTATCGATCTCAACACTATATAACACTAACACTATTCATAATGTACAGTACTAATTATACCAAAGGTGCGAACCCATGAGAGGGCATTGGTTCTGACGTCACGTCAAAATAAACCAAAAATAAAATATTCTTGACAATTAGTGTTCTACATATTTCCAGTAACCTGTCATTTCATGTTAGACCTGTTGCTTTCTTGTTGGTTTAATTATACAGTAAAACATCACATGACGACCGCCTCAATATTATGACCAACTTCTTAATTAAAATTAATTATTATGACCACTTATTTTCAATTTTCAGTAACTCCTGTATATTAAAACTTGATTGTGAGAACACCACATTGTTAAGACCAATTTTTAGGTCCAAAAGGTGGTCTCAGTATTTGGGGTTTTACTGTACACGTATCTACAAGTATTGCTCTCTGCTTGGAAGCTAATAGCCTATAACTACGACATAAAATGGTTGCATGGAATCTGAAATGAACATTGATTTTGATTTCAAAATTAATTGTTGAAAAATTCATGTACTGTAAATACAATGTATATTTTGTCTTGATTACAATACTACAGGCGTTAGATTGGATATTGTGTTCATTTTCTACAACCTTTGGTTTTTCATTAATAATTCCTAAATCCCCAAGCAGATGGACAAAAAGTGTTGTGACAATTGGTTGATTCAGTCAATTGGAAAAGGAATTTTTATTAAAAATCTTATCTAGTTTGTGTGACAGCTGGTGTTTCTGTATAATAAGTCTGGGTAATTTGCATTTATTGATGAAAGTTGTGTGATGTACATACTAGAATGATACTTATGTTAGTCTTACAGTGTGGAGGCACAATTAGTTGTGCCTGTTTTTTTTTCTACTTTTTTTATTATTGAATTTTCTGCTTAGTTAATAAAAAACGTTTGAATTGCTTTAATCTTACTTGAGCTAATGTTGCGCTATAAACCCTGAGTCTATAGGTGTCCATTATGCTTCAGTGGGCACTATATATACACTTTTTTATTATTTTACTTCTAATGCTAATGTGCTAATACTATGTGACAATGAGCTCTTGGCTAAATTATCTTTTGATCATAAGAGTAAAGTCACTAATACAATTGCGTATACAGTAAGACCTTGATAATGAGACCACCTTCAGGGCCTGAACATTCAGTCATAATAATGAGATGGTCTCATCAAGTTGAATCATAGGAAGCCAGTTTAAAAATAAGTGGTCATTATAATGAGGTAGTTGTAGTATTGTAGTGGTTGCTATTTGAGGTTTTGCTGGAAACAAAAGGAACTGTTTACAATCATAGTATTTGGCCCCTTGACTCATTTTTATCATAGTGTTGTCCACAATCTGAAACACTAAGTCATAGTGCCTGGTTTAACAATCTTTGTTCATAAATCAAATTTTCACCAATTTTTCAGTTATATATGGCGACCGGTTCACCTAACTAGTTTTCCTGGACTATATACTAACCAGTATTAGGTTACCTTTCCACAAGGAGCTGGTAACTTCTCCATAAATGGAGGAAAATCGACATTTTTGTCACATTTTCATAGAAGGGTATGACCTCCCGTGACCAGAATTTGAACCCAAATCTCCAGGTTACAACTATTTTTTTTATTATCTCCTACAGTTGTATTAGGTTCTAGCTATATATAAACAAATATTACATCAGAAACTTACATGAGAACAATCTGTTGCTTGGATATAGGTACAAATATTATCAGGTTTCATGTACATGATTTGTTGTATAATAATTTGTTGCAGAATTTTAACTGAACAATTTTACCCACAGACTGATTTATCATAGGATTTATTTATAAAATTGTGCTTGTGGAATTATACACTTTTTACCAGTTAATGGTATGAATAATTATCATTGGGCAAATAAGATTACTTCAATGGAAAGTGTTGTGATATACAGACAAATGTTGCCTCTAGTTATCAATGCGATAATTATATAAGCCATTAATAGATTAGTTCCAACCTTGTATTTATTGACTGAATTTCAGATTTTCTGATTGATTTTTTCTTCCTGATAAAAGCATGTTCAGGGAACACAGTAATCTATCTGTTAGGCCAAATATAATGTACAAACTTGTTTGTAAGTTACTGTTATTACCTTGGGTTACACCAATCTTAAGTTCTTCAGAGCAAACCACAGGAGCTGATTTTTGTCATAACAAACCACAGGGACTGTATGTTGTTATTCATAACAAACCACAGATACTGTATGTTGTCATTCATAACAAACCACAGATACTGTATGTTGTCATAACAAACCACAGATACTGTATGTTGTCATTCATAACAAACCACAGATTCTGTATGTTGTCATAACAAACCACAGATACCGTATGTTGTCATTCATAACAAACCACAGATATTGTATGTTGTCATTCATAACGAACCACAGATTTTGTATGTTGTCATTTATAGAAAACCACAGATACTGTATGTGGTCATTCATAACAAACCACTGATATTGTATGTTGTCATTTATAGAAAACCACAGATACTGTATGTTGTCATTCATAACAAACCACAGGGACTGTATGTTAATTTGCTTTCAAAGCAAAGCATAGGGGCTGAATGTTTATATCAAAGAGGTTTTCATGTGTAGTAGTGTTGTAACATTGGTTCAAAATTATAGTCAATTATCGGTTGGAATTGGTTAGTACATCCGATGCGATTTTCCAATTATGTAATCGGTTCTAGATAAGTAGTGTAACATAAGAAGATCACTAGTGTTTGATTCTTGCACAACTTGGCAAACACAAATTAATTCTCACTGGTGTTTTTATACTCCTTGCACAGCTGACAAATGGCTGTGTTCATTGCAAGATTTGCTTTTGATGCTGGGAGATTTTCATTTATCTTGTAGAATAAAGACTTTGCCTTCATCCCGGAATGGTCAAATTTTTGTTTTTTCGTCTTGGCCAAAGATTCCGTCATCTTTTTAAAGCAACACAAGTGATTTCCCTTGAATGCGTGTTTAGTTTGCGGCACTGGTAGTTCATTTACGGTGCCTGAGATAGTCCAATAATCGATTATAAAAAACTGCAATCGATTATCGGAATCGGCAGACATTTTCATGCCGCTAATTGATAGTATCCGATTATCATTTCATCACAAATGTGTAGTGCACTGGTTTTATTTAGTGTCAATGGTCAATCATACCAATCATGTGACTAAAAATCTAGTATCAGTTCAGCTTTCTGGTTAGGCCGTTGACATAGTATTTATATAGAAAGGTCATACTTGAATTTTATACGTGAAATATCCTGGGACGGTGTTTTTTACTTTCCTGGGAAGAATCTTTCTCAGAAATATGAATAAAACAATGCTTTATTTACAGTCAGTCTTCCAGATCTTCGACTTACCAGGTAAAGCTATTGTACAATATCAGAGGTTTTCTTCTTAAGTCCCGAATACAGTATTGGACTTTCAATGTCCTGATTCTAATGTTAGGCAGTGTGCTCTCATCTAAACTTAGAATGCAGAGTTGAATGATTAATAATGGATCCCTGCCGACTATTTGATGGCCTTTATTTCTCCCAAATCTTTGCCCTGTAATCAATATACTGATAGTTAATTCATTCCCTAGCAGTCATTGTAACACACAAGCAGCTTGGATTTTCAAGGTGAAACCGTTACAAAATCTGATCTTGATTGTTTTGTGTCATTGTGATGTTTGGTAAAATGTCCTTTCTAAGAAACAGGAATAATTTATAAGACTATTTTTGCATGATGTTCAATATTTAGTGAGCAATACATTTTTATGTTAGTGATACTGTATGGATTAAAAACTTGATAAAAATTGAATTCTGTAACGCATCATCTGGGCATGAATAAAGACATCTGATGTTAGAGAGGTGCCTCTAATCTTCACTATAACCAGGATGTGAGGTATGTATTTAGAGCACTGTTGTTATTGCTGACAAATCTGGAACAATAAGAATGTTTCAATTATGCATGACTTTCTTCTCACTCTTGACTGGTCAAAAGTTGCTAAAATTGGCAAGTCTGCTGGAAACAAGCTGAGGTAAACCTGAAATTAACTTACATGTAAAAGATAAAGCTGCTTTTATCTATATATATATTGCTTATAAAGTGTATATGTAGTCAATTACATTAAATGAATTTAATTTCCATAAGGCAGTCCTAAAAAAATTGTAGGTTTGCAGTTATGTGACTAACTCCATTAACCCAAATTTTTTTTAGCAATTTTTGACTAAAAAATTGTAGTCTTTTGATAAAAAGTGCAGGCATATAATATTAACATCAACGAATAAAAATTACTCCCCTAACTCCATACCAGCATATTTTAAAAGATGATCTTTTTTATCATTGTTCCATTTTCCAAACAAATGATAGTATATCAATGTAACAAGAGCCAGGACCATGGTCCAGTGGTTATCGGCTGGACTTGTAACCTGATAATCCAGGTTCAAAGCCTGGCCATAGCAGATCATACTCTTCTATGAAGATTTGACAAAAAATGTTAATTTTCCTCCATATGTGGAGAAGTTGTTATCTTGTGGAAGGGTAAGTTATTACTGGTTAGAATACAATCCAGGAAAACTGGTTAGGTGATAACTGCCATTTACTAAAATGAAAAAAATTGTTGAAATATGGAATTAAACCCAATGAAAAAAACATCAATACAAATCCAGATGTTTTAATAATGTTGTAACTTTTGTCACATAATGCATTTATGTGTATAAATCAGGGATAGAGTTGTTGTCCCTATGTATGAGGACCAATCAATATATCACATTATATGTGACCACCAATCAATGTATCACATTATATGTAACATCCTATCAATATATCACATTATATGTGACCACTAATCAATGTATCACATTATATGTGACCTCCTATCAATATATCACATTATATGTGACCTCCCTTCAATACATTTCCTGCTATTATAACATCAACTGAGTACAAAGTGCCTAACATCCCTATGTTCCAGTCTGTTTAGTTGTCACTTGTTAATAATAGGTTTTGCATAGTACATTCTTAGAGAATATTTTGAATCCTTCAGCCATGGTCTCATCAAGACAAACTACTTGGCTTGGACTCAAGGCCTCTCAGCTAGGCTAGTGTTATCCATTTATATACTGGCTGTCACAAGAAAGTAACCAGTAAGTGATGTTGGTGTAAATAGACAAAGCGCAAATGATTTTAATTCTGGAAATAGCTGAAACATTTCATTATATGGTTTATTGTTATCCATTATTGACCATAAAATTGGTGTATGTTAAAATTTCAAAGTCAGTATATTAGGCCATAATAGAAGAATTTTTATGATGGTTACTTGTTTATGTCGCCCAGTATATCTCGATGTCCATCTATCTGTCAAGAATTAAATCTACTGATTGACTTGGGTCATTTTGATTATAGATATGATTATAAATTAACGGAAATTGATAGTCTGTATGATCATATCTGACCTTTAATTACATGCTGTTGACATTTCTTCTAATTTAAAGTGTTTTTCTATCAACATTGCATTATTAACTATATTAGTCTTATGTATTTGAATTGGTTGGAAGTTGAAGCATTTTATCATGGCTTAACCCAGCTAAAGCGCACTTACCACTCTCTGAGAGTTATTTTTGTCAATGCAATATTAAAGCAATACTTATATAGTATATAATTATATCAGAGTGTGATTTCATATTGTTTCAACATTGTTAATATTAAGCCGGTGCTTAATTAATACAAAAAAACTATTTGTTGTCAGATCTTTATGCGTACAGATTATGTAAATACAAGGTTAAATGCCTTTTAATTGTTACTGTCATTGCTAACTTTTTAATATTACGTATTAAATTGTATTTTAATTGCGTATTTTGTCACATGCTACAATCATTATGATGGATTGAGCTGAAGTTATTTGAACATATACAAAACTGAATGTGTACTTACAGTGTTCTTACTGCTTGATTTGTTACATCCTCTGTGTAACAGGAAATACTCCTCAAATGATCACTGTGATAACTATCCATCATATAGGGCCATCCTTAAAAAAATGTTGGTTTTGTGATCACAAATTGACCTAATCTTTTTAAAGTGAGCAGGTTGGAGGACATTTTTTATGCTTGTCCTGAGATCAAAAATCTGACATAAAAAGTGAAAACAAAATTTTTGTCATAAATTGCTGAAGAATTATTCCGTCGGGGATTTTTGAATGAGTTTGTCATGTAACTGCAAACAAACCATTTTTTAAGAATGGCCTAATGATAAAACTGTACTCTTGGTGTATTATAAAACAAGGTGCTCTGTTTACGCTATTGTGCATTAATTGTGTTACACATTTTGGATTGCACTCTCTGAAGGTATGTTATGTCTACTGTTATACTTTTAAGTAATAACGTATAATTCAAACGGTCTTCTAACAGTCATTCGAGGGCCGTATAGAAAGTACACTCAAGACATTGTTTTTACTGCAAAGGCAAATTAGATTATTATGTTTTACTGATCTGTGCAGTAGGGACGGATGATTGTATTCAATACAGTCATAACTCTTGTCTGACAGCTATTAGAGAGCACTTGTTGCGTAGCTTCTCAAAGCATGTTGGTGTATTGTATGATGCACAGCATTGTTTATAATGTATGATACTGACTTTATAGAAATTAACAATCGTTTCAAATTACATTACATATATTCTCATAGATTTATAGTTTTGTATACAGGAAATTTAATCCATCTTGCGAACAGTATGCTTCAATTATACGCCCTCTAGCGATACAAACAAATGACTGAAAACATAAATAAATTTAGCATCATCTATAGAAACTTAATTATTCTGATTAAAATTAACTACAAACTAACGGATACTGTATAAGCTAAGGTAGCTGCTTATTGCTGGGGCAAAGCACTGTTAGTGTTATTTGTGTTTCTGCTTGGGTAGTGCCTGTGTTTTTGCCATAGGCACTCAATATATCAATACATGAAGACACAATAATTCCATTATTATTGCAAAGTTTTGTCAGACATAATCGTCATGTAGTTTTTATTTCACATGTGTTGTTTCTTCTCTGGTGTATGTTGTTTGTACTCGTTACTGTCTGATTGAAAAACTGATATGAGTATCAGAACATTGAGCTGACTATACACATTTTAAAAAGTTATAATCGGGATCAAAATTTTATAATGATATAAATAAGAAAACAACAAAATCAAAGATTCACTTGTTTTATGTTTATAATCCAATACTGAATAGCATATTGTTCATAGTCAAAATTTTTAAAAGTTTTTGTCCACTTCTTGGTTGCTGCTTTCTCCTCAGCTGTAGTCTGAACCCTCTGCCCAGCCAGATTACAAGTTTGTGAGTTTTTCTAAGCCTAATAACAGATGTTTTAAAGCCTCTGAGTCTTGGACAGTTTTTTTCATGCAGATTGTTGTTAAGGCAGGTTTTTTGGGCCGTTTTGACGACCGATATTCGATCATGTTCCAAATGGCAAAAGGCATGTTTTTTCCCAATTGCAAGGCAAAAATTCCCAATTCAAATGAGAAAAAAAGAAAAACAATTTAATTTACAGCAGTTCATATGTTTATTGAATGTCAAAATCATTCAAATAAAAATGTTATCAATATGTAAAAACAAAAATAAACATAATATTTGTTACTTTTAAGTTTTATTTGATTATTTTAAGTTATTTTATACAGTGTAACTTTTTCCGAATTTGTCTAAAATGTCACGAAAATTCCCAATTCTGAGAGAAAAAACCCTGTTAGGTACATTAAGTTTTTAATTCAGAGTGAAATGAATTATTCAATCATTCATTTTATGAACACACAGTATAAAGTGCAACATGATCAAGTATTTTGTAATGAATCATGTTGATAACTTTTTTTTCATTACAATGTGCCATTATTTGTTTTGTGTTTATGAGCAATCTGTTATCAAAATTATTCAGCATTATGGCATTTGAAAATATAATTTAGTGGTGTCTGACCATAATGGGTCGAACCACTGATTTTCATAAGCTGGCTGGACAGCTTCCTTATGGGATGGGATTGGAGCTCAAAGGGGCTGGTGAATACTAGTGAGAGACTTGAACCACTCTGCTGACTGAGGCCCCTGATTTGTAGTATATGTTTGAACTTGAAGGGCCACCTTCAGCAAACAGCAACCACGTTTTAGCAATAAAAATGCTGTATTTTGCTTGAAGATTATTTAAGGCCAGAAAGAATAGTTGAGTTTATGGTTAGCTGATGGACTCTTTACTTATGGTGCTGAGCCTAAAGTTTCCAACAATAAAATACAAAGTATAATAGTATTTGGGGACAAATTGTACCTACAAAGTATGAATCGTTAAAAATTCGAGAAGAAAAGTTTTGCAACCTACATTTCCTATTTTTTGATGGAGTAATTGTAAACATAACTATTATCATTTCTTTTGTAACCTTTGTATGCATGTTTGACTGTGTATCTCAATAAAACAATCGGAATATCATAAAACAAGATTCATTATACTGTTTATCTGAGTAAAAACTACAATATCCTTTTAATTATTCCCAAAATGTCTGATTATACCATGCATGTTTTGACATATTCTGCTTTATACTTGTCTTCTTATTTGATTTATTGTAGAATCTGTGAAATTGCTTTAACGGTATAGAATTTATCAATCCCGGAGAATAAGGTTGTTTGTAATTTTGTTATTCTATAGAAAACAGACTTTCATTCCCTGTTGCTGATCAACCAGGAATAAAATGGCAGAAATAATGTGATTTTGAAGCCTTTGTTGTATAGAAACTGAGGGTGTCTTCTGCTACCTAATCTGGCATTCATGAAAAACTTGAGTGCGTTTATTTAATAGCAATTCATCAGTGGTTGTGATCTCTTTGTAGTGTGCTGTAATCTCATTTTGTGAGATTTATCACAAATCCAGGAGCACGTCATCCCAACTGTCATATTGTATTCTAAAGGTTAAGAAGTTGTATTAGACTTTATACGAGGATTCATGCAGGACTTAAGTCATAATTGTTCGTAGTTGTTCGGAGATGATGAGGCGATTCCGCATGCCGAGATTCGCTGACTAATGATGACGGAAAACTATTCGCTAGATATTGATTGGCTCATCTGTTTTCAAAGCATGTATATCAAAGGGATTGAAAATTACAAAATCTCAATTAATCCAGTCAATATCCTGGCCAAAACTGAAGAAAAATATTGTAGGGACTTTCAGCTCGGGGTATATTGAACAGGGTATTTCAAATTAGGGTCAACATTTACAAAATCGAGATATTTTCTTCAGTTGTTAATGACAATCTTTTCAATGCTGCTTTCAAAAACATGAAAAAAGTTATTTCCATGCTGAATCTTATTAAATATTTAATTATACAACGAACGTGCATGTGTCATGATATGGCTCTTGTATCATGATGAACCACCATTTGCTGTGAGAATATGATCTTGTAAAATTGCAAATATGAACAACAATACTCCACTTAAACGGCAATTATGAAATGAATATCATTGATGAGCCTGCTGAGAATATTGCTGCGTAAGAGTATGAAGTACTTTTTGATTGAAGCGTATCAGTGCTGAAATTCTGTAGTCAAATAACACTAAAAAACAACAGGATTTTTACCACTGGTTTTCTGAAACCTGTTTATTAGATTGGCTAACATGTTGGATGGGCATGCTGGCATTGTCAATTGTTGGTTTCTGTGCTATCTGGAGAAATACTATGTATGGTAAATAAATTGATCGATTTTATCCACAAATGCATTGTGTGGCAGTTTGAAATAAATAAACCCTACTGTGTTAAAAGTTCAGAAAAAACTTTTCAGTAACAAAAGACATTTAGATCCTCATATTGACTGCTGATTACCAAACACTGGACAGTCCAAGAGTAAGAGCTCTGTGCGTACTTATATTGATTTTGCTTCCTAAACTTTTGATTGCCTCAATTCAAGTTGTTTTAACGATTCTAGGAAACCACTAAAATTACTACAATGTTTGTTTTGTCAGACAAATTGACATTATCTTTTAGTAATTAGGTCAGGGTTTTAAATTTGTGACTGTAAAAAGGAACAATTTTTCTTCTATATGTCTTGCAGAATACAACTTTAATTTTTCACTGGGTTTAATGCGTTTTTTTTTAACAATTTTTCAGTAATATACGGCAGCAGGTTCACCTATCAAGTATTTCTGGTCTGTATACTATCCAGTTCTAACTTACCCTTCAATAAGGGGCCGGCAACTTTTCTACATATGGAGGAAAATCAACATAGTTGTCAAATTTTCATAGAAGGGTATGACCTGATGTGACCTGGATTTGAACCTGGATCGCCAGGTTACTAGTCCAGCACACTGACCACTAGACTGTCGTCACAGCCTAACTTTAATTGTATTTACACATAAGACAGAAACACACACAAATATGAAAAAGTACAGAACCAGGCAAATCATGTACTGTGTCAATATAGTCTATATCATTTACATATTTGTCAGGATGAAGTCAGGACAATTTTCTCCTGATAAAACAACCTGTATGTTGTGGTATGAATGTATTTTATAGCATATTGTCTTGTTGAAAGTATACAAAGAAAAGTGATTTTTCCTTGTTGGCTTTTAGAGCAATTCCTTTGAATGAAATCTTATTAAATTGAATTACAAATGGTCAAATAGAAGGGGTTAAACTTTGAAACTGTTAGAATACTTATCTGACATTTTGTCTGTCAAAGTTAGAATTTCTGTCTGGATGAATAAAAATTTGTCTGACCGAATGTATTATAAATAAGTGATAAATGCTGTAAATCGTGCCAGACTGCCGTAAAAAGTTATTAGACCTGCTCAAAATTTGCCTGATATGTCCGACCGTCGGGCAACTTTCGGTAAGCCTACATGAAATAAGAATTGTCATCTTCATAAAGTCTTTGATGAAATTCTTGCAGTTAATGTGGAATATTTGTGGTATTGTTCTGGTGGTGACCTCTGTAGTCTTGTTATTTATTTATGTTTGTCAGAAATAGATAAAAGACTGACTTTATTGCACTTGTGGGTAAATTAATGACATCTGAAACAACACAATTGTTGTAGCATCTGAAAATCTCTTAGAATGAATATGTACTTTTAGCAGTACTCTAATTAGGTTATTATATATTACAATAATAACATGTTAGTTATGTGGTAATTAATAACTCACAGGAAAAATCTAAACATTCCTGCATTTTTATGAAGAAAATTGTGCGAGGAATGTCTTGGCTCACCTGAGCCAGGTTAGCTGAATATGTTTCCTTGATCGTTTAACATTTCAGTTGTTTTATCCAGTGCTGCTTGGTTGGCTGAACTTTTACTGACTCCATAGTAGAACAATAGTGTTAATGATAAATATAAGGAAGCTACACTGTTAATGTTTTTATCACGTGACAAATTATATTTATGCTCACCAGTTACTCCCTAGTGATTGTGTGACCGATAATTATTATTTCTATGTTGTCTGTTATGGAGTAAATTGCAGGATTTTGAAATAACTTAAAATTTTAACAAGGAAAGGTATGAGAAAAAGTCAGTGACCTTAGATACAATGTGCTCTGTCAAATCCTTAGGATCTGTGCAATCTACAGATCTCTTACCAATAACTTTGGGATCAAAGTCTTCCCCTAGCTGAGATAATTGGACATAAATAACATTTGTGTTTTGTTCAGTAACTTATGAAAAATCTATTAAATGAATGTGATTTGTTCCAATTTTTTAAAGCAATGATTTGGAGACTGATGTTTTAGGATGATACAAGCTCATAAAAATGGCTGTATATTGAACTATAACATTTCTTTGTCTAGTGGCATTTTTGTACTAATATAAGTGCTTGAACTTCAATACCTTTGGAAATACTTACTTGTAATAAGTACAAGTCTGACGTTTTGACCTCTTTAGCATTTTGCAAGAAAAGTTCTGAAAGCCTTAGTTCTTGTGGTTGATACTCTGTGATCATGTTTTGTAAGAATATAAAGTTTCCTGTTGCCAACTGCTTGCTTCATTGCTTCATTAATTGTCTCAAATTACGGTCAAGAATTATCTGGAAAAAGTCATTTATATGGCTTTTTAAGAAACCATACACATCCTTGCTTCTACTTGAAAGAAGACTCTAAGTTTCATTCTATCATTTTCTGTTGGGACAGAGTTTATAATAACTCAGTGGCCACGACAGTGGTCCAGTGGTTAGTGCAGTGGACTTGTAACCTGGTGATTTGCGTTCAAATCCCGGTTGTAGCAGGTCATACCTTTCTATGAAAATTTAATAAAAATTTTGATTTTTACTGGAGTACTTAAAACCAGTACTAACTTGCCCTTCCACAAGGAGCTGGCAACTTCTCCACATATGGAGAAAAATCAACATTTTTGTCAAATTTTCTTAGAAGGGTATGACCTGCCGCAACCAGGATTCAAACCCGGATCTTCGACTTACAAGTCCAGCGCACTAACCACTGGACCATAGCTGCAGCCTTTTGTACAGTTCTGTAATTATTCCAGATTTTAATATAGGGTAGGCATTTACATGTTTGGAAATCATTAACAAACAAATTAATTACACTGGCCATCATAAAAAAGTAACCAGTAAGTGATGTTGGTATTAAATAGACAAAGCGACAGCATAATGATTTTAATTCTGGAAATAGCTGAAACATTTCATTGTATGGTTTATTGTTATCCATTGTTGACCATAAAATTGTTGTATACCATTAAAATTTCAAGGTCAGTATATTAGGCCAAAATAGAAGAATTTTTATGATGGGTTACTGTCTTATGACGGCCAGTATAGAAGGCAAAATGATTCCTGAAATGATGGTAAATTGTTGTATTGGGGTTCAATGCCGTTTTTCAACAATTTTTCAGTTATATACGGCAACCGGTTCACCAACCAGTTTTCCCGGACTATATACTAACCAGTACTAACTTACCCTTCCACAAGGAGCCGGCAACTTCTCCTCATATGGAGGAAAATCGACATTTTTGTCAAATTTTCATGGAAGGGTATGACCTGCCGCGACTGGGATTCGAACCCGGATCTCCGGGCTACAAGTCCAGCACACTAACCACTGGTTCACGGCCGCTGCTAAATATAAAATGTTGAATTTTTTTTACTCTTGGAATGCTCTGCACTTAAAATATAAGCAAATGTAACTCATGGAATCAACTAATGTTGTTGTATCTAGTTGTATTTTTTGTGCCTTAAAGTAAATACTGAAACTTTAATCTTCCCCATAATTGCAGCAATTTCATCTACAGTTTCAGCTTATAAAGCTCATTGATTGTACAAAATGAAGTGTTTTTTTTTGTATAATCTTGTTTGGCTCTGTAACACATTCATAAAGATTAAGACAGTGTCATTCCTAAATAACTACACAACAGCATAAAAATGTGGAAATATAATAATTTGGAGCTTCATTTCTTGAATTATAATCTGTCCATTATTCATGAAATTAATACATAAGTAGGATCCATTATCTAGATTAAGTCTTTTACTACAAATGTTCCACACGGAGTATTTTCCTAATGTCCTGGCATAAAGCATAACATTGGAGTACAAATCTTCCGGAATAAAAGCTGAGCTGAATAAATGACGATGGATTTGATCACGATGATGCCATTTATATCTTCCTACAGGAATTGCTTCATTTCTGCTATTATGAACGTTTAGTTTCTTACATCTCGATATATTGTCAACATTTGATATTAGTTTCTGTTGCCTTATCAGTCTAAAAAAATGTACCAAACATTGCTCTTCTGTGTTGAAGAACAAGAAAATCTGAGATAAACGATGCAATAATTGATATAATGTATTGAGTATGATACCATGGAGAGCATGTACTCTTTCTAAGTTACATGATATGAAATCTGCGTAATTTTAACCCTGTGTTCATCAATTGTTCAGAAATGGGAAAATTATGGTATTTTGAGAAAGTTTGTTGTCACGGGCAAATATTGTTATTTTGACAACATTCAGAAATGTGGGTTTTTTTAATGAAATGTTGTTCAGTATGTAAAAGCTGATTTTGTTTTTGCAAACACGCTTGACAGAGACTCAGCACCCATGAATCTGTTTTCAATCTTGTTGTAAGAAACAATACCTAAATGTTGTCTCTTACTGAAAAAAATTATCAATGTACATGTTGATATGACTGTGTAGATGTGGATCAATATTTGGTAAAAACCAGTTATTGTATCTGTTACACTGAGGTTGTGTTCTCAATAAGTGGCTTTACCTTGTATTCTTCTCTAAAATATATGAAGTTAAGTGTTTTTATCTTACTGCCGATTACTACCTCCAGTTCATGGCATACAGTTATGGGATTCAGTCAATGAATGCTACTGCAGTTTTTTTGCAAGGATGCCTTAATGTCCTTTTGCTACAGTCTGCGTAACTCAATAGGTAAAGTGTTTTATCTTCAGTCCCCAGGTTCAGGAGTTTGAGCACCAGAGGAAGCGCATGTTCTCTGTGACAATTTGGCTTTAAAGAAGCCATTGAGTGTTAGAGGCTAATCCTCCTTCATCACGGCTGATCTGAGAGATCAAAAATGGTGGTTATTTGTAGAGAATGAGGTAAAGTATTGGTGCAGAATTCAGAAAATCTGGTTAACTTATCCCTGGCGAATTTATGTTTTTGAGTTCTTGAACTTTTCAAGAACATCAAAAACAGTCCTTTAACTGTACTTATAATTGGCAATGTCTAAGTTCATGAACTACTGTTCTAGAACTGTTCTCGAACAGCGTTAGAACTTGTCAAGGAAATCTGACCAGCCCTTGATCTGTTCTTGAAATAGGTACTGTGACTGTTCTTGAATTTTTTAAGAACAAACATTTGTCCTCATTATTACCCACTGGTATATCAGGCTTCTCAAAACTTCTGGAATATTTGGTCAAGCAAATTTAGAATTTCTGTCTGACCATATGAAAATTTGCCTGACTGAATATACTATAAATAAGTGATAAATGCTAAAAATCGTGCCTGACTGCCGTTCATCTGGTCTGGTACTCGCCGAAAAGTTTTTTGACCTGCTCGAAATTTGCCTGACATGTTCGATGGTCCGGCAACTTTCGGGAGGCCTGGTATATACTTGAAATAGTGTTGAAATGAAGCATTATGTTCAGAAAAAAATATTTATGTGAAAAGACCTGGTAATTAGGTGACCTTTCATGTCTGACACCCATAAAAAATGGAATCAGCTTTATAGCTGCTGGTGCTTATTCACAAAATCTACATTGATTTTTCTTCTTGGTGTTGTGCCCCTATTAATGATAGAGTAACAAAGTTTCCCAGAAAATGAGGGCCACAGAAGGTGAGACTATCACCCTTAATCAATTAAAACATGTCTAGTGCTTTATCTACCTCTATTTGGGAATGTTCATAAACTGTTTAGAGGCAGCATATTTCTATAATTTAAATCCTTCAAATATTTTATTCAGTTGACACAACTTCACTATATTTAATCTATATCTGTCTGTCAGGACTTTGGATCTTCATTACACTTTGCCAGACAAGTTTAAAGACACTTTGCCAGACTTGGACAAGTGTGAACATGGGTCATCTGGTTTCACAAATTAGGTCACCTGGTCAAATCTCAGGAAAACCTTAGAAGTTGCAGTCTTTACTCATGTGAGGAAAAAGTTGTTCTTATTGTAGCTCTGTTATGTTGTATAAGAAAACTGCTGATCAGGTAGATACCATATATTCCCTAATAAACACCCCCAGGGTGTTACATTTTTGAAAATAAGTTTGTGTCATTCCTTGGATTTAAAAAGTGCTTTCTACTAATTTCTATTGTTCATCTCGGATTAAAATAGCCTGTCATGGTATGTCACTTTTGTTTTCTCTTGTCCATGAAGGGGGGGCGTTTATTAGGGGAGGGGCGTTTATAAGGGAACATACGGTATATGTCGAATACTATCTAAGAAGAGTTTGTCAGTTGCTTTCAGAATGAGGAGAGATAGGTCAGTGCCAGTCAAGGAGCACTGATCATGTCAACTGACCATCATTCACACATCGTTGACTTTCCATGACAAATATTAAACCTAGTACACATGAACAAAATATAAATTTTATAATGCAAATAAAAAATAAAATCATTTACTGAGTTTCAATATTCAGTTCTTTCTATTCATCAGATCAAATTTTCTTATGATGTGCTTTACAGGTGTTCTCAATCCTCAGATTTTTATAAAATTATCTTCCTGACTCTGCATGTTTTATCCCTGTTTATGGATTTTATCCTAATCTGTGTTAAAGCAATATTTGCTCTCCCTTACAGGTGCAGTTTAACTTCTTAATGCCTTCCTGAAATAATTCATTAATTAACACACAGAGGCACTCTCGGTGTACTGATAACAGAAAGGAACTATTGATCTAACTCTCTCCTTGCTGAGCCAACTGATCAAGGCAACCTAGTATTATATCAGCATGGTGTTTATCCTGACAGATTTAAGTGGCATTACCATGAAACATTTCAGATAGGAACAATTAATATTGGATTCACCTTTTATTACGCAATAGGCTGATGAATTATATTTCATTGCTCGTAGACTTACTTGAATACTTGCAATCTTAGGCTCTTTACTCGCTGAAAAGTTTTTGGACCTGCTTGAAATTTGCCTGACATGTCTAATAGTCCGGCAACTTTCGGGGAAACTGTAGTCTTTTCTGGTTTGGCTGTGATTCTGCCTGAATGTTCAGTTATCTGCAGATTAAGAGTGAAAGTATTAGAGGTGCTGTAATGATTTACCAATGTACAAATATGTTGCAATACAATAAAAGAAATATTGTACCTGGACTTATTTTTGTCAGTCCATTTTGTTTAGTTTTTAGTATATTATTTTTAACTTATTTAGGGACTAGTGTTTCAGGGAAACTTTTGAAATTGTTTCTTGTGATGTAATGCTTTTATTGTACCGTGCAACCTCTCCAGAGTGGCCCTCTCTTGATTGACAACCTCTCTTCAACAACAGCTTGCTTTTACACCACTGCACGTTTTGACTATTTATTTATACTCTCTGGAGCGGCAACCTCTCAACAACGGCATAATTTTGCGTCTCCCAAAGGGTGTTGCTTTGGAGAGGTTGCACTATATTATTTTATTATTATTATTATTATTATTATACATGGTTTAGTATTATTTATTGCTAATTATTATCTTATTGAATATCGTATCCAAATTCAGTTCTCATTTACAAAAATATTTTTTATATATTTTCAGGCTGCTGATTACTGTGCCCACACAACTTTATGTAGTCACATACATGGAAAACACTCTGGTTATTGTCACATTATATTCACTCCGGAAGTTAACGTAGGCCGAGCCTGGTTGTGTATATTGTTGAAAGGATATCAGGCAGACTGGGGTGCACGCTAGGATGTGCTCAAATCATGGGGGGAAACCAGTCTTCTCGCGGTGTGCCATTTGATGCTTCTGGAGAAGGTAAGTGATTGGAACTCAGAATTGACCAATCAGCGGACTTTGTAACAGGCTGGTTATATATCCCTATGTTAGATAATCAGACTGTTTATCATAAATATGATTAAAGTCTTTGAATGGAGTTGTGGTGGTAAATTTTCGAGTTTTGATCGTTGACCTAACTGTCAGTCGATTCATATACATGCATGTGAGGTTTTCTATGGTGAAGTGAGAACCAGCTGAAATAGATTTGTAGTCATTATACTTGTGGTTGTCTGAACAATTGATCAGACAGTGTTTGAAGTTGATTTAAGGAGGAACAATGCAGACATTAAGACACACATATGGCCTCCAGCTCAAGAACTCTTTAAATCTTTGCACATATCAATTAGTCTATGTACATCCTGGAGTAGTTTGTACTGTTATATTCACCCTATCTAGTGTCATCTAGACATCACTGATGGCTTCCATTGGTAGCAGCAGATTGTCTCACTTGGCCAGGGGGTATTGTCATTGTGTCTGTATATAAGATCTGGCATGATACATTATAGATCTTGTTATAGAAATGTGCCAGTTTGGTATCTCAATATCTTATGCATACTTTGGTGTAACTTGGTTAAAGTTACATTATTTCAAGACAAAGTCTTTAATGGTAAATGATTGGTCTTCTGGGGTTGCTAATTGATCAACAGAAATTGATAGAATCTGTCTGGTTCTGGTTTGGAAAAAGTGTTTTGCCTTGCAATGACTAAAGAGAACTGAGTGAATGCCCAATTAATTCATTCATATTTCACAGTTAAATTAATCCTAGTCTTGTTCATTCATTATTTTTGTTGAATTGTGTCCTTAGAGTCAATTTACGTCCCAGTTGAATTACTGTCTTAAGATATTTCTATATTTAAGTGTTTTTCAACTTGAGTTTATGATGGGGATAAGTTAAGGAGAACTAAGGAGAACCAAAAGGGATCAATTATTCATTACCATACTGTTAAGGCGTAAAGAAAATATGTTTGTTTCTGGTTACCAGACCCACCCTAATTTTTTTTCTAAACTTTTTATTAGACCCAAGCAACAGTACATCCATTTGTCTCTCTTTTTTTGTACCTTTCTGCACAAAAGTAATCTCAACGGCAGCATTCAAGTACATGTATAATAGAAATAATTATAATAAAAACAAAATCTCCTGACCTACCTACCCTATTTTGATGAGCGTGTAACCAGAAACAAACGCCTTATGTTATACATATACCAGTATGTCTATGTATCAATATGTGGCTGGTTTAGCTAGCTGTGACAATAATTTTATGGAGTGTGTGTTATTTGGGGATTTGTAGGGGTTTGACTGTGAGCCATATTGGCTAGTTTCATGCCTTTTGCCAAGTTTCTTACTGTGATTTTTTTGTTGTTTGCTATGACTGTTTGTTTCAAATGATGGATATTTTGTCATATGGTGCTTCCTGGTAATGTGTTTTTACTGACAGAATTTGGTATTGGCTCTTTTCCACCTTCCTGTCTGTAAAATTGTTCTCCTGAAATGCCCTCTGCTCTGCTTGTCTGCACTTCTTACTGATTTATTCTATATAAATTTATCTAATACAGTAGAATCAAACCTTTTAAGATACTAAAATAATATGAAATATTTTCAGCTATTGCTTTCTGGTTAAGAGGAGCGGATGATTTGCATTTGACATTAATTCTGCCTTTTGCACTACACAAAATACAAAAATATGATAAAATGTTACAATGAAAAGAAACTGCAATTATTACAAAAAATAAGAAGTGTTTATGGAAATTGACCAAGTCTCTAGTTTCGGCCTTTAATATCATAACTACTCACATGTTACCACGGTAATAGATGCCATACCATGTAATCATTCAGAATCTTCCAGATTGCTGTTAAATTTCCAGGAAATGTCCAGAAAATATTGATAATTGGCTTAGGATTTAATTTACTCAGAACTGAGTATGTGTTCAAACAACTTTGACTGGTAAATCAAACCATATAATGGTACAAAGTTTGTCCTCCCAGTAATATGAACTTCATAAAGTGTTGACCTTTCATGTTACTCTCCTACAACCATTCTCAGTTCTGAAACCTCTCCCTAAATCTCCAGACTGGTATCTAGTTTCTATCAGTGTCCTTCATTGATACTCCAGGAAATTCACTGACTGTGCATTTAATGGTACAAAACTATGTTTTGAACCTACGGATATTTTTAGATTATTGTTTTCGTCTCCAAGCAGACAATATCAGGCAGTGTATGGCACAACTAGGAAATGAGAACCTAATTTATGTACCTCCTGCAGGATTAGTGTATAGGACAATCAATACTTCTCATTGAGGTTATTTCAGCTTAAATGTTACTACACCATGTAGCTATAGTTTCACTGTATACTAGTGATGAGTAAAAGTGGTACTATAGTATTTGTAAAATAACTCTTTGTTAATAAGTGTGAAAGTAATATTGTATTGATTAGAGTATGGAGGATATCTGGGATTGGACAAGACCTCCCCTCTTATTTTCAGTGATGATCCTTTTGTTAAAGTTAGCATTGCCTGTTTTGAGCCAACCTTTACAGAACAAACAAAGATTTCCTTCTTTGTGCTTTGAAAAATATTCTGATAGATTGTCATATGTGTATAACTTGCAGTGGGCATCGAATGACCCTTCTTGTTTATGGGTTAGCATCATTTGGTAACATGGTAGGAAAGATATTGCTTGCCTTTTCCATAAAATATCACTGTACCGTACATATACTGACACCATTACAATCTAATCATTTTCCACTTCCCCTTAAGCTTTCTATGAAGTAAATTGTTTTCTGTGTATCTTTTTTTCTGTTGCAAGTTTGTTTCTTTTAATCCAATTTGCCAAATTGCTCTGATCACCTTTTTTCAAGATTTACGTGAAGCAATCTGTTCGGGAACCATTTTTTTGTAATTCCTTGGAAAGATACCCTCTTGAAGCTCAGTATTGTCTTTTCAAATGTATTGTAATGGGAAAATTACTGGTAAGCCCAGGAATGTCAGAGTCATGAAAAAAATCAGAGAATATTTTTTAAATAAGAAATTACTTGGAGAAAATATGCAGATTTGATTTTAAAAAATGTATCAAGAAAATATGCAAATTATGGAAGGAAAACGAATTTGTAAAAAATGCAAATTCATTAATTGATTATTTTTAAGCTATGTATGTGTTGAACTTTAGTATAATGTCATATTTGCTCTTGCAGTTACCCAATGCTGTGCTAACTAAATTGTCCATACCACAGGGAGACTCCTTGGGACAAATGCAAAATCCATCAACATGGTGGACAATATGTCATGTCATTTGCCATGTAACATCTTTTATTTTCTCCCAGATTTGTCATCATATCCTCCAGGCTGGCATTAATACATTAAACCCATGTTTTTTTTCAATCATGCATGATGGTTTCCATTAGACTAACTTTCAAGAATTTACAAGAACAAACAGCGCATTTTGTAACAGTTTTGTGTATCAAAATAGAGATGTAGGGATTTCCTATCATCTATCAGTATATATATATTGTTCTCTACAATGTACAGTGAGTTTTGTGTTACTATTTTATAGAATCAAGTCTGAATTCCTTGATCATTGATTTCCAATTAAGCAATGCTCTCTCTGTAGACCATACCGACAATTTTGCATTTAAAACGTATTCCATTGTAGTGTGTGTGGGTAGACTTTTTATGCTGTTCTGTCTAACAACCTTGACCAAGTTTCCTTGAATTTCAACTTACGTTTAAGTGCCTTTTCTCCATGTATTTGTTCAATCTCTCCTGTAACCCTGCATGAATTGTAGACAGAACTATAATGTGTGGCATTGTTTGAACTTGGATGGGCCGTATTGGCAATTCTGGATTGTATGGGGACTTAATTATGGAAAATATTGAACAGAGGTGGTCCAAAGGGAGAGCTAAAATGAGGCCATACAAAAAGGTTAGGTTTGTGGTTACACAACTGACTCCATGTTTTTGGACTGAGTTTAAACAATTTTTGTTTGCATGTGTGGTAGGCCATTTTTTTAAATTCTTGTTTTATTACCAATTCTAGAAATTGAATACAGACAAACCTTTTTGCAGCCACCTCCAAATAAATGCCATCCTATGGATAAAGGCTATTCTTTGAAAACCAAAATTGATTATTTAGAACAAACTGACCTCTGAATTAAGGCCATCTGTCAATAAAAGCCACATGTTGTTTTTTCTAAAGGTTAGCCATTGTTTGCAGGTTTGACTGTGGTTTATTGAATTATTTTACATTTTGTAATCTGTTTTCCTGTATAAGATTTCTGAGATGTCAGGTGAATTATGAAAGTCTAACACTTTTAAACATTATGTTGACAGGAATGAAGAGCATAATGTAGATAAATGGAAACTCTACTACAAGTTTAGTCGAAATATCATTTATTTATAGGCAAAGTGCTCAGATTGTATGTCAGCAGAGAATTTTCTGTGTACAGAAATTGCTTTTTAATGTTATTGACTTTGCATTGTGTCACAACATTTCTTTCATGCAATAAATACCAGATTTAGTCGCTGGAAATAACTTGAGGATAGATATTTCTTGTTCTGCTACTTTTGTTTGTGTAGTTATAAAATTATTTTCAGTAATTGTTTCAGATCCTTTCGTATGAAAGTTGTAATTTAGAAGTTTGAATATTGGTCTGACTGGTTGATTTCTTCGCACTATTTCCATGGAAATGTTGACTTTTTACTTTCGAATTTTGTTCTGTGAAGTGTTACTTCGATGCTTATTGGTAGTTTAACTTTCTGTACTATAGTATATAGATAACTAAGAGACCTGTTACCTGGTAAATCATTTTCTAAGTTTAGTAAAACAAAAAATAACATTTAATCACAAATGTGTCCTCCGTCAAGTTGATCCAGGATTGATTCATTTCCATGATGTTAATCCCATTAACTTTATGAAATTTACTTAATAGGATAAGAATTTACTGTGTATACACAGTCGAGTTAAACCTTGTGTGTCAGCATGAAAATGTGTTACCATGACAGTGTTACAGTGAATTGAATTAGGATGAATCAAGTATAGAAATCTTGTGTAGCCATTTATAGTTGCTTTTAAGATAAAATCTGGGAATTACTGTGATGATTAGATGAAATACTTGCAGAGATGTCTATATTTAGGTAGATATACAACACTTCATAGACCACACACTGTCCACAAATTAAACCCAATATCTTACATTGTAATGGTATAATGTCTGGGAATAGGAATGAGTACTTGTGTACTTGAAAAAAGGCCATATTTGGTGTAAAAGATCCCACGTAATTGTGTTAAGATGTACCCTTGTCAGGAATCCAAAATCACCAGCATGTTGTTGCTGTCTGTAGGTGTTATAAAGTCATTGAAATACTGTACAATAAAACCTGATAATGAGGCCACCTTTAGGAACCGAAAAATTGGTTGTAATAATGAGATGGTTTCATTATAAAGTTGAATTGTAGGGGAATTATTGAAAGTCGATCTGAAAATAAGAGGTCGTTATAAAAAGGTGGTTATATTGTTGAGGTGGTAGCTATGTGAGGTTATACTGTACCTGTCAAACTGATGTAGATAAATTAAGAGACATAAAAATATTTGTTACTGAAAGTTTGCGTTAATTATGGATGAGAGAAGAGTAGGAACATTATAGATGCATGTTTAAAAGTTTTTTGGAATTTTCCGGAACCTCCGTTTTTTTCCCAGATTTGGACCCTTCTGGTTTTTATTGTTTCCACGGCACTGAGTATAAGATTTCTGTTTTTTGAAAATTTTCAACTTTTACCCATGTAGAAATGAGCTTGTCAGCACACGACAAACACGCCTAACAATTAAACAGCCAAAAAAAACAATAAGCATTGCATGAAAGCCTGAGATAACAGATTCTGTCTCACAATCCTTATTGCTCTCTGGGAGACCTTAATGTCCAGGGGTGAAGAGATGACAAACATTAGCACCACATGTCATTCATTACATTAACGCTTTTATTGGTCCTGTAATTTCTAAACAAGACATTAATACAACAACACTGGCTCCCTATAAAATTTGTCACCACCATAACAACGAAAACAAAAAAAAAATGGGGAAATGTTTCTATGCCCTTTTTATTCAGCTGGATTCAACAGAACAGTTATCAGATGAATTTGAACAACTTCTAATGTCGAAAAGTTGCCAAATTACCTGGCTGCAGTTGGTGCAACTCAAACCACAAAAAAAAATGAAAAAAAAAACTACAGCATACTGAATGTAACATTGATTATCTGCCTGTATGCTTTGAATGAGAATTGATTTCCATCTTTCTCACCTACCTTTCCATGAAATTATGATTTGTATTAATGCTGTGAACTAACCTGCTCAATCACATTTTTGTAAACTGACAGCTGATAATTGAATACATCCTGCATATGACAGTGATTTGTGTATTTAGTGATGAGCCAAGAATTGTTACTGATGCTATATACAACATTTATTGTGATTTATTTACTTTAGTATATAAATCACTCTCCTCCAGTCTTTATTAAAGTCTTAATGGTGCTAGTTAATCATTTTTTCCTGAATTTGTTTGAATTAAATTTTACCGCCCGCTTTCTGAAATATCTGTTTCCCAATCTTTATGAAACATCATTAAATAAGTATCCTATCTTAATCTAGATTATCCACTTTGTTTAATTGGCTAATCCCTAATTTAAATTTGATTAACAGCCAAATTGCTGCTAGCCAATGCAGCCAATGCTGGAGATGTGTATATTCTTTAATTCTAAAATGTTTATAGCACAGGAGCTAAAATGCTGTTGATTAGGCCAAAAAAAGAAGCACATGTACCTGGTTTGTGCTAAAATTCCCAAAAATGTAACTTATTAAGTCCGCAGAACTTTTTTCTCGTACATATCTTACTTAGTTTGATTATATAGGGCATATAAAAATATCAGCGAGAGAAACTGTTTACTGTGATCGAAGAAATTCTAGGGTTGGCAGAAAAGAAAAGATCTCCTCAAAATGGTGAGATAAAATGTTTACCAGTCAATATGAGGACTTTTAACGAGTAGATTAAGAAATCCAGTTAAAGTTGGTTCCCCAGAATCTCATTTTTAGTCAAAATACATATATACTAAAGTGCAATATAACATTAAACAAAATACAAGAAGAATAATCTAGTTTACAAAAGATGGAGAATCTTCTGTAGAAAAATGTGTGCTTACATAAAAATTATTGTATTAATAGATAGACAGATATATTAGATAGATTTATTTCTGTAGTTAGTGCAAACAATGGTACATGAAAAAAAAATACAGCAACAAATAATTCATCAAGAAATCCACGACCATGCGCACGAACACCAAGAACGACACAAAAAAGAGCAAGACCTTATTTCCAAGATGACAAAATACTGTTTCAGATGATCTGCTTAATTAGAGTATTTAAGCAAGTCCAATCATTGATCGACTTCATGTTCTTCATAGTAATTTTAATTGTTCATAGTAATTTTAATAGTTCTTAGTAATTTTAATAGTTCTTAGTAATTTTAATAGTTCTTAGTAATTTTGATAGTTCTTAGTAATTTTAATAGTTCTTAGTAATTTTGATAGTTCTTAGTAATTTTGATAGTTCTTAGTACTCAATGAATACAGCTGAGCGAAATTTCTAAAAGTCCATGTTATAAAAACTCGACTCTCAGATGAATTCAAATAAGTGAATTAATTCTCACGATTTGCTATACTCACAGTTGATCTACGTATAGATTTGAGTATTCAAAGTAAATGTTGTATTGAATAAGTTGAAAGTCCACCTTGTAATCAAACCAAATGTGGTCAATGATTTTCTTCCAGCGCTATAATGCAAGGTGGACAATAAGACATTTGGTTCAGTGTACATCACAGATCTTTGAGCTTTGTGCAAGGAAATCATGTTACAACATAGTGTCAAGTTACATTATTTCTTTAATGACTGACCATTATTTTTCTGGTGTGAATTCTCTGTCTCAGAACGCTGCTTCATTATTTGTCTGTTCATTCTCTGTACTCTGAAGCAGCTCCACTAAGTGGATTCTGTTAGTTTCTGACTTGTCTCCATATTTGTTTTTTTTTTGGTTGTATTGGGGTTTAACGCCGTTTTTCAACAATTTTTCAGTTCACCTAACCAGTTTTCCTGGACTGTATACTAACCAGTACTAACTTACCGTTCTACAAGGAGCCGGCAACTTGTCCACATATGGAGGAAAATCGACGTTTTTGTCAAATTTTCATGGAAGGGTATGACCTGCCGCGACCGGGATTCGAACCCAGATCTCCGGGCTGCAAGTCCAGCGCACTAACCACTGGACCGCGGCTTTCATATTTGTATTAATGACCTTAGTGGCTTGTGCATTGGACTTGTTACCTGGCAATTCACATTCAAATCCTGGTCACAGCAGGTCATTATACCCTTCTATGAAAATATGACAAAAATGTGGATTTTCCTCTATATTTTGGAGAATTTGTCTGCTCCTTATGGATGAATAGGTTAGTACTGGTTTGAAGACAGTCCAGGAAAGCTGGTTAGGTGAACCAGCCACCATATATAACTTATTAATTGTTGAAAAATGGTGTTAAACACAGTGAAAAAAAAATGAATGACCTTAGACCAAGAGTATGTATGTTGATTGATGTCATTTCTAACATACTCAGCTATACAAGATGCCTTTTCCCTGAATTCCATATATGCACTACTGATTCAGGATACATTGGCTATAATTATGTAAACTGCTGTCTCATAACACTACAGTAAAACATCATATAGTGACCACCTCATTATTACAAACCATTTTGTTATAATGACCTCCTATTTTTGAACTGGCTTTCAATAACTCCCGTGTAATTCAACTTGATAAAGAAACCACTTTATTATTATGACCGATTTTTTGGGTACTGAAGGTGGTCTCATTATCAAGATATTACTTTACAACGATTAATTTCCTTCTTAATTTCCGTCAAACAAATTCTCAGACTAATATTCTTCAAATGTCAATCTGTTTAGACTAATCCTATAAACTGATAAGAAAAATGTTGCTGATATTTTGGATGGGGAGACATTATTGGCGGGATCGTTTCTGAGATTGATTTCTTCATGTATAAATGCCTAGTGGCAGCTTAGACTTTTTGATCATTTTCTGAATCATTTAGATTATTCCAAGTTTGAGAAATTTATTCGAAGGTTGTTCATAGGTTAAACTAATTCTGTAGAGACAAGATTAGGGTAACTTTAATATGTTGTTTATAGTCAAAATTTGATGTGCTTAAGTGTTCTTGGATGTGTCAGAAATTTTATGAAGCCAAACCATTAATTAACATTTAGTTTTATAATTGGACGTTGGCATTTCAAAATCAAAGTTAATCATGTTCTACGATTTCCTTTTTTGTCCTGAATTTCATTTCCGTTAACCCAGTCTGTCTCGATTTGGTTTGTTCTGAGACGGATGCTAAGCAGGTCGTTGACCTTTATCTTCACATTTCCATACATATATTACACTCATACATACATAAGAATCAATCTTTGTTACTATTAGAGGAAGTAACAGGTCACCATACATGCATCAAAATATGTTTATTAGTTTCTGCTTTTACTTTTGGATCATACAATTTCACACAATGATAAAACAACCAGAAAATTGTTTACTTTTGTACACAGTTCTGCTGCCTGCAAAGAACAGAGCTTTGCCATAAATAGTATGTTAATATCTGCTGTATGTGTCCAATATTTGGTTGCAATACATGGTTGATTTTAGCCTCAATACATGACTTACTATGGTTTCAATGTATTGCCAAACATGGACAGATATTGGTTTGCAACATCAACTTGAGGCTGTAACAAGCATTGCCAATTTTGCCAATATGTGTTTGAAGTGCATGACAAATATTGGGTGGCCCTGCAATGGTTGAAACTGGCTGCAGTAAATGATCAACTAGTGGTGATATTACATACTGCAATCATATAAGTGGGACTGTTGTGCATGGCCATTATTAGGTGAAAATACATAAGTAGCTATTGGTTGCACTGCATAGCCATCAGTTGGTATTATCATTCATGGAACTGCCACGGTTGCAATCTAGGGGTAAAACGCATTGACATAAATGAGACCTTGTTTGTTATTTCCATTCAGATACTCATGGATCATTAAGAGAGTTTGGTGCCTGTAATCTTTATGTATGTTTCTTCCCAAAATTGTATCCCATAAAAGACGTGTCTAGTCCCGGGGTATATTTTATGTTGCTTGTATCGCCATATTGTACTTAATGTATCATATACAATCAAATCTCATGCTTCATGGATGTAATCAGAAAATATGTCATAAAACTGACACTATAAATATTACTTTCATCTCAGTTCAGTGATTCAAGAAACAAATCACAATGTTAGTGCAATGTTATATTAACCTCTTCATTTTTGCTCCATGGATACACTACTCTTGCTTTGAAGACTGAAATAATTGTTGTACTTAAGTAAAAGTTTTTATGCAGATTTGCTTTTTTCTGCTTTATCCATACATAATCGGATAGCTTTACAAATATTGATGCGCGGATGTTATTGTAAACCCCGGCGGAGGAGAGGAATGAAATTCTATTATATGTACAGCCTCTGTGGCATATTTATCAGCATCATGTTCCTTTTTATGGCTGTTATTTTTTCAATGATCTAGACATATATTTAATCAATATCCTGTGGTGAGCATTTAATGCTATGAAAGAATTGAGATCCTGTTTGTAAATGTGGATTTTTGTCTGGACCTTACTCCTCTGATAATCAAGCCCCCTCTGGTGGCGTGGTGGCCATGTGCCCTCTTACAACCATGTTCCATCTTGTACCCGTGTCTCCCCTTGTGACTTTATCCCGCTCTTGTACCCATGTCCCCATCTTGTAACTATGTCCCCTATTTGTAACCATGCATCCTCGTGTAACCATGTTTTTTCTTGTGTCCATGCCCCCCTCTTGTACCCATGTCCCCATCATGTAACTATGTTCCCGTGTCAGCCTCTGTATTCATGTTCCCCTCCTGTAACCATGTCCCTCTATTGTAACCCAGTTCCCCTCTTGTAACCATGTTCCCCTCTTGAAACCATATTCCCCTCTTGTAACCATGTTCCTTCAGATCTGGTTCATTCTTGTGGCTGATAGCCTTAGAGTATTGAGTATTTCAGTCTGTGCATCATACAACACAAAATTATTACTAATGTATGATGTAAACCTGTCATAAAGTACAGAAATTTTGACGTACCAAAAATTTAAAACTCTGCTGGGAACATCATTTTAGAATGTTATAACTTTGCCTGGATATAGATCACAATGTTGGATATTTATTTTGTATAGTTATGTGAACTGGATGATCAATGTTCTATGCTTCCTGGAAGTCTATGATAGCAACTGGTTATAGTTGTCGTTTGTATTATTGGCCTCTTTTATTTGTACCAAATATGTTATTTTATTCGATATAAATATTTCATAACCACAACCATTTTTTCTCTCTCTTTTCAGTGAATTTTGACCACTTTCTCATTTTGAGAGCTATTGGCAAAGGCAGCTTTGGAAAGGTAATTTTCAGTTTCGTACACTTATATTTCCTCTCAGATGTCAATTCTGTCTGTCTAAATTTCTGTACAATTATGGAGGCTAGTAAGTATAACAACGTGAAGAGGATTATCTACTTCGCATTCATCAGACAATTATCTGACAGTTTCAGGAAATAGAATCATAATGATGACAAATTAGGTTGTTCTATGTATTTTTTTTATCAAATTATTGATGTTACTGTTTCATGTAAAACTGTTCCTAAAGTTTTGTCCTCTCAACCTCAAAATCAGTTGCATCAAATGCTGAACTCAAGGTCATAAAACTCAACTTTTATATCTTCTATATTTTGAAGTTTAGAATATCTTACTTTCAAATAGAATTCTGTACTTAAGTCAGCATTCAAGATATTTACTTACACAAATTTAAACATAAAAACTGGGGAGATATAGTTTGGGAATGAATGAAAATGAGATTTTAGCTTGACGACAGAAGGTAATTACTCCTTAGGCTGATAGAAAACAAGTTCTTTGATTATAAAACATGGTTTCAAAACCAGGTATTTTTTTGTTTGGCCTGAGTCTGCTGAGTAATTCATTGTTGACTGTGAATTGAAAGTAAAATGAACACCTCTTGGCTAAGGGGCCATTACTTTATCTTTACATTATATTCTTCATTAGTCCAAAAGCTATGGTAAATCTTCACAATAACTCAGTTGATGTTCTTGACTTTGCAAAGTGGGGAGGACTTTGTTTTTGGATTTTGGGGAAAACTTTAAGTCAAGAAAAAGACAAACGTTCTTCATTAATTCAGTACAATACCTACTGCGATCATACCAGTAGAACAGAACATTCACTGGGGAATGTATGAGATGTTATATTGACATTGTGATGTAGAGGTGTGATTACAATTATTGCTGTATGTCTGCCCTTAGTGAGAAACAATTTGATCGAATTTCTGACGAATGTGTCAGAATTATAGTACATTGCCTCCAGTGAGTTGGAAATCATTAAATTAAACTTTGTCAGAAATTTAAAATGCTCCATTTAAATGAAATAGCAATCACCAAGCGACATTGATTTTCATACACATTTATTTTATGTGCTATTCAGCTGTAGAAACGTCTTCATTTAAATAGTTTTGTCATATTAATGTGTTACACTTCTGTTGAAGTTAGATAAAACTGCTCAGAATTTTGTAATTAGGCTTTTTATGTTTTCTATGATTTATTTTGATTAATTCATTAAAAGCTATTTTCCATTTTGGTTTTGAAATCAAAACTATTTTCAGTATCTGATTCAAATGTGAACATGATTTAGAAAGACGAACAAAATAGGATATTATGATCATTAGAACTTTGAAATTGAATACATTCAAAACAAAATTAGTTCAGACTATACAGCTATTATTTTAACATAACAAGTCTTAAATGTTCCAAACATCGTTTCAGATTTTGTAATTTTTGCAACTTTTTATTTTCTGTGTATGATTTTTGCATGGTTGCTTGTTACGTCAGTTTTATCAGATGTAAACAAATTTGTAATCCTATCATGTTTAGATAATTGGTTGTGTTGCCGCCATTAGACTTTCAGATTTTCCAATTAGATTCAGATCTCATTCAGTTGCATAATGAAGGTTGATGATGCCTTATTTAAAAGTTTAATTTTATGTTTTAAGTGGCATTTTATGTAAGATGGTTGGGTTTATCTGCATTGATTATTACAAACTACGAATTCAATGTCTTCGTTGCATGCATTGATGTAATATAATACTGTGACCTGGTGTATGGAGTCTGGATAAACATGTATATAAATCTGCATTTCAGGATATCCAGCTAATTAGCTGGTACCCGATCTGTCTATCACTGTATGGAGACTGTAGGTTTGCTTGATTTTAAAGTCTGTACATATGTCTGTCTGTCCATCCATTCCACTCTTATGTTAGGGGAAAATTTCGTGGACATGTCATTGCTAAAATAGCAATGTTTAAACTTAAAAATCTTGCCACCCCTTATGTAAAAGGAAAATAATGTTTTATTCCTTGGATTATGATTGGCTGTTATTGCCGCTGTCAAAAGTAATTCAGTGAAATATATACCAATAGGTAATTCTTGAAAAATTGTTGATTTGCAGTTATGCGACCAACCCGTTCAAAAATCTCTCAACCCAAAGAATTATTTTGCAATTTTGCCCTCCAAGTATATTGTCATTCTTTATCCTAGCTTTTCGTTTTCATTATGAACAATGTTTACAAGAAAACAATGCTTGCCTATCTACCCACTTTAAAAAGTTTGGGCTGTTTTACTACAAACCAACAGTTTTGTTAGGGTGGCCATATTATGTCAAGATTATTAAGTTTAAGAAAATACTAAAAGCTAAGATAATTATGTCTATGAAACATTACTTTCTTTTAAAGATATTTTTCGAATGAATTTCAAGACCATTATGAATGGGTTATGATTCATTCATTACAAAAACTGAAGGTACTGTGGCAGTAAGCTTCTTAAAATACAGAAGACTCCAATCTGCTATGAATGAGGTTGATGTTTAGGAGAGATATGTATAGCTTATATTTCAACATCTATCCTCATCATGAACTTAGATTATATTGAAGGTCCCTCTCACAATCTGGTCCATCTCCCTTCAGAGTGTCATGGTTCATATACTGGCACTTTTCAATCCTCTATGCATTAATGTTTCAACAAAAAGTCATGTTTATAGCTACTTGATCAAAGAAAAAAGGGTAGACTAAGAGCGCAAAACCTTTCTATTTTTTGTTTTTCTAAATCTACCTTTCATATTTTTGAAATATGATTCCTCTCCAAATGTATTCATACTTTCTTAATTTTGCTGTTTGAAATGTTAGGGTCAGTACCAAACAACAGGGTTCAGCCATGTAAACCTTAAAAGTGACTGTAGGTCCTGAATTAATTGGTGACATGCATTATACATACAATTGCATTGCATTCTCTTGACTGTGTGCATGAAATTGAAAGAATATTAATTATGTTTTAGAAGTCTGTATCACCATCCATTGACAAGAATTTGTTTACGAGTGCTGGGTGTTGCTGATTTCCATTTCAGTAGAATATTTTTATCTTTATCTATTTTTTATCAATTTATTTATTACACTGTGTTTCAATTCTCCAACTCAGCTTGTAAGTGTTTTCAATGATTTCTGACCAAGACGCCTTTCCTCTGTAGGATTATTGCATGTTGTATGTATTTTTCGGACGAATGGGAACCTGTCCAGTGCTACAGGATTTTCAGTGATTTTATTTGCAATAAAGAAATAGAAAGCTGTATATTTAGTGCGGCATTTAAGATTTTGTCACATTCGTTTATCTTGCTTCATGGTAGAACACACTGTCTCCTTCTTTCAGACTTAACAATATTTATGACACTGAGTCATGGCATTTAGTGAACATTTTGGTAACAACATACTGACAATCTGTCCTATACTAGACAATTTAAGTCTGTGTGAATTTATAGAAATGGTTCGACTTATGTTGAAATCTGTATTCAAGCTTTCAACTAACCCTGAGCATTAATTTTAGCAGATTCGTGTCTCTATGAAACTTTTGTTCAAGCCTTCACGAACAAAGCAAATCATTGCAGGCATTTTTTGATATTCAGGAAATTGCTTACATCTTTTATCAAATAATTTGGCAAAGAATGTCTTTAAGACATTTATTACTAGAAAAACCTTCTAGTCCCAAATAAACAACATTCACTCCTTCTAGTTTCTGGTTTGTATAATTGAAATGAGAAATTGCATGGTATAAAGGCACATTTTAGACTTACGCACAAAAACTTCTGGGGAAAGAAAGCGGGGAATTTTGTACAATTTAATTGAAGAACTGAAATAATGGTTTTGTATATAGAATGAGATAGTTACTAACTTTTGAAAACACAGTAGCCAGCTAATGTGCTCAGAATATATTCCGTTCATGAATGCAAATTCGATCAAACATTGGTTTTACTATTGTGAGAATCAAGTGAAGTGTTAAAAATTGAATCAAACAACCTTGTTGATCTTGAAATTTATCAAGAATTCATACCGGGGGAGCAGAAATGGTTAATATGGATAAATATTTTGTGACTGTCAAACCATTGTATATATATTTATCACATTCAATCACATCTAACTCATTTGAAGTTGATCTCTCTGAACACATCTTAATTGGTGCACATTTTTGTTTGGCTAATTTGGCAATCAGCATTTTAAAAAACACCAAATTTTGCACCCGCAGAAGTAGCAATGCTTACAGTAAGATGACTGGAATATGTAAATAATTCATGAACCTATTTGTCCTGTATGTGGTTAATACTGCGAAACAAATGCAGACAAACTCCTACAGCTGAAAACATTCTTTGCAGTAGCTTAAAATTGAATGGAAATGCTCCTGATAGTTTTGTTTGGTTTCACATAATACTTAGTTTTGTATATTTATATTGTAGGTGTGTATTGTACAGAAGAGGGACTCAAAGAAGATGTATGCCATGAAGTATATGAATAAAGCTATGTGTGTCAAGAATGAAGCTGTTAGAAACGTACTGAAGGAAGTGGAGATACTCAGAGCATTGGATCATCCATTCCTCGTTAACCTGTGGTTCACCTTCCAGGTATATGACACTGATTTTCATCAATTCCTCGTTAATCTTTGGTTCACATTCCAGGTATATGACACTGATTTTCATCCATTCCTCGTTTATCTTTGGTTCACCTTCCAGGTATATGACACTGATTTTCATTCAGCCCTTGCTAACCTTTAGTTAACTTTCTAGGTGTATGACATATTAATCAGCTATCTCTTGTAAATCTTTGGTTCACCTTCCAGGTATATCACACTGAATTTCATCCATCTCTCACTAACCTTTGGTTCACATTCCAGGCATATGACACTGTTTTTCAATTGTTCTTTGTTAACCTTTGGTTCATCTGCCAGGTTTTTATATGTTGATATTGTATCATCTTCCTAACCACCATGTGATTTGTGGCATATTTTGAAACTAGGGTTAGAATGAGTCAAATCTGAACATAATTTATCCTATTGTTATCTTTTGTTGGGTCTTTTCACTACAAACCATCAGTTATTTATCCCAGTTCAATCACTTTAGGCATCAGACTCCTACCTTGGTCCTTTACACAGTAAAGATATTAACTGATACATCTCCTTATTATTATTTATGCAGGGCAAATATTGGCCAATCTCATGCGAAGACCGATGTGCATGAAAAAATTTGTACCAACATTATTTAATGATTCCAATGTATCTGGCTGTTTGACCAGCTGTTTGAATTATAGAGAAATAATGTTTTGTCTATATTATATAATGCAATGTTAATTATCAATTAGTTTTTCAACAATCTCGATTTGAATAAAGTGATTTTGACATACTTGGGTTTCTTAATGCCATGATATTTGAAATTTAAGGTTTTTCTTTTTACATGGTATCTTCAGTGAGAGATCCAGTGTGTTACTGAGCATTAACTGAAAATAGAAAAATCTGAAATTTAGCTTTTGGATAGAATTTCATGACAGGATTTTTGCTTCATTCCTTGTCCATTAGAGTAAATTTTTCTCAGACATTTTTTTGGTGACACAACAATGTAAAATCAATCATGGAAACTATTATTTTCAGACAACATTTGTTCATAATTGGATGTCTTATCTTCATTTAATTACATTGAGATGAGACCCTGGTTGAGCGAGCCTGTGTTTTATTGTTACAATTAACATTCGTAGAAGTTTAAGAATGTCAGCAGCTATTCACATGTACAGTCAAACCTGTGTTTGCAACCACCTCTGAATAAAGACCACCCTGAGAATAAAGGCCATTCTACTGATTATCTAGAGCACACTGACCTCCAAATAAAAGCCATCTGTTAATAAAGGCCACATTTTGTCTCTCCCAAGTGTGGCCTTTGTTCACAGGTTTGATAGTACATGATAAATTGAAAAAGGATCACAAGAGTATAAACTATGGGTAGATGTTATCACAACTGGAACTGATTATTGTGGGGACTACAACTCTCACTAAAACTTAAAAATACAGACAAAATAATTTTGACAAAGACTAGTAAAATTGATGACTTGCTGGATATGCTCTGTTGAATATTGTATTACAGTACAGCAAAGTGCATTCTGGCTGTATTGAATTTATATTGTTAAAACATAATTTTTTCATTTATTTGATGTAAGAAATGGGAAAAGATTTGTTCTCATTTCTGGAGTGATTGCTTTGAATGTTGAAAACACGCAAGAATTTTGGTGAAATAGTCTTCAACTGTTCTGTACACGCAGGTTTTCTCCTACATTTTACAAAGTATATTCACCTTAGTGTCTGCAATGTTGCTGAAGCACAAATTGAATCTGAAATTATTACATCAAATGTTGTTGTTGTTGTTGTTGTTTATAAGTGACATTAAAGATACATAGGAACCATCATTTCTCTCCTGTGTTTTCTCATCAGGAGCTTCCATAGTTTTGTTATGGTCTCTGACTTGTCCCTCACCTATGTGAGCTTGAATCCTTGAATCAGTGGTTCTACCCAGGTGTAAGCTTGGGGTCTTCCTCCACCATTAAAGCTGGAAAGTCGCCAAATGACCCTGTCTGTTGTTGCGATGTTAAAATCCACTTTTCTGTGCCTACGTGTACTACTGTGTTTAAGTATCTGCATTAAATGGTCAGGAAATGAGATCTCGATTTGTATCTCATGGTGAAATATACCCATAATGCACCAGTAATTTGTTTTTGCATTACACTAAACGTCTGTGTCAGAAAACTTTGTCATAAAGTTGTAAATCAATAAAACACTTAAACCCTTAGGTGAATTTGTTACACTATCTTGAAAAGCTACAGGGGCGTGCGTAATTTCAGATGGATGAAGATTACATGTACTTTTTCTCTGCCTTAGTCTCTCGTGTTATTAATTGTCATGTATTGAGTTATGATTTCCATTTTATGCGTGCATTATTTACAGAACTTTATAATCTGGTCAATTAATTTTCACAGGCTTTGGCCATCATCTCCATGTAGATATAGAAAAAAATTTCTATTTTTTGCTTTACATAAAATTATGTTTTTATAACAGATATCGGGGTAAATTAGTTTAAATATGTGCAATTTAGCTTGATCAACAATAGAAAGTACAGCAAAACCACTGAAAACTGGAATTCTCTGAAACGGCCCATATTTCAAGTCCCATTTATTTTCTCCAGTAATCAATAGTTCTCTGAAATCAGGAATTCTCAGAAAACCAGACTTTTGGCCCAGTCCGGAAAGGTCTAGTTTTCAGGGGTTTTACTGTATTGTATTTTCTAGTTGAAGCCATGATGAATCATGGACTCGACATGCCAGAATAATTTTTTAACGTTTGGCTAATTTCGTTGATTAAAAATAAAAATTGAAATAGTTTTGCATTTCATTTCAACTTGACAAAAAAACAAAGCAAAATAAATGAGTTGAATATTTAAATTGTTAACATGATATTACCTGATATTGACCGTAAATGATTGTCAAAGTTTTGTTTCATAGTCTTATGGATTTGAGGAGAAGATATGGAACTGTGTCACATGGTCTCGTATCAATTGCTTGAATGAAGAATACTCTCGTTAGATATAACTGGGAGAATCAAGTCTGTACAGAATGCCTTGAGATCTAGAATTCTTGTGAACTAACATTTGATCTAATACAGAAGGTGTCATGTTAGTGAATGGGAAAAAAACAACAGCAGAATGCGTGCATTGAGAGGGAGAAACAGAATTAATGTTTAATGAATGAAAATATTCACACGCAAGGGACTTGAAATCTGAATGCACATTTTTTTTTTGAGATTTAATGTCATGATTTTTTGTTAAAACTGCATTTGCGGGAGATAAATATCATGCTGCATTTTGCATGGCATGTTTTTAACATGATTTAGAAGACTGATTTTCTCTTTGAAATTTTAACCTTGTCTTAGAATGAGAGCTAATAGCTAAATTGATGGCAGCTATCTCACTATTAGTATTGATGCATGCGTCATTCATCCAGCTATTTCCATTAGCGTTTTTTGTCAAATATAATTTCTGGTACAAGTCTGTTACAAATCTGACAGATAATACAATTTTAATATGATTGTTATTTGACACAATTTGAAAACACCACCAAACTGTTGTGTCACCAAGCTTTTTGCTGAGTTTTGATATAGTATTGCCCCAGTTCTCTTACAGTTAAAATGAATTTTGTTTATTAGAATTAGAATATTTTATTTTGCCAGAAATCCTTCTTGCCAGAGGTGTGTATTGAACTAAAAGGTCATTTCTCAAAATTACCTGATCTATTTGATGTAAAACCAGAGGTGTGTATTGAACTAAAAGGTCATTTCTCAAAATTACTTGATCTATTTGACGTAAAACCAGAGGTGTGTATTGAACTAAAAGGTCATTTCTCAAAATTACCTGATCTATTTGACGTAAAACCAGAGGTGTGTATTGAACTAAAAGGTCATTTCTCAAAATTACCTGATCTATTTGACGTAAAACCAGAGGTGTGTATTGAACTAAAAGGTCATTTCTCAAAATTACCTGATCTATTTGACGTAAAACCTCAAGTTGCAACCACCTCAATATTGAGTCCAGTTTGTCAGAGACCACTTACATTACGTGTTTCAAAGGTGGCCATAATACATGGTTTTGTTGTATTCTTTAATACCAGAAATATTTGGCTTACTTTTGATAGGCGACCCTTGGTATAACTTAATTCAAATTTGCCCAGGCTTTAAAATCATGTAATTTGTGGCATATATAGCTTCTAAGTTCATGGCTTCATTCCACGTATTAAGTGTAAAACATTGAGTTTGGCAAGATCCCACGTATTGTGCTCTAATAAGGAAATCAGGTGGACTAATAATGTTTGTTACATGACTGCTTATGTGTAATACAGGGTCCATAAATAAATATTGCTATATTAATTAACTGACCCTGTATCGCACTTTATCAGGCTTTCCGGAAAGCATTCAAATTGTATGGTAATCATAACCTAATTGTAAAAAACACTTAAAAAAACAAGCCAGTCCCAAATTTCTTCACCAGAATCAGAAGAGTGGTAATAATTTAAATTATACAATACAATTTGAAACAATAATGCAACTAAATAAAACCTAGATTAGGAAGAATAATGTCGCTGGTGCCTAGCAAACTTAGTGTAGTACGTTATGTGTCTACTGAGAGTTGATATTTTAATGTATTGAATGTCAAAATTAGTTGATAACTGTCAAGTGGGTTTAAGACTTACATATTCTGCTTAACATTTAAATGATGATACTGTTATTGTGTTATAAAAATGATATTCATTTATCAAGATGCAAGTAATCGACACAAAGTTTGATAAGTCTAAAGTTAGGACGTTTTATGAAAACTAGGCTGGCATATTAGATCTTTTGTCTTGATGAATTGACTGGTATTGTTCTTGAGGTAGACTGTTCATACATTGAACACAACTGATGAATTTCTCTCCCTGAAAACTTCAGTGCTCTCTTTCATTTGTTATATTAAATTGCTTTAAATTTCTCCCGCAAACATTTTCAGTCCATTTGATTAAATTGTTGCTAAGTGATAAATTATCCCATTCTATCCTGTTGGGGATTTATCGATTATTGTATCGTTTTCAGTAATCCTCACACATTTTCTACTCTCTGGCTGTATCTGCACAAAATTTACAGGTTATTCATGTGCATGGTATCATTTAAATGCAGTTGAGAAAATAAATACCGCAGAAATTAGAAAATTGACTTTTTGTGGTCTCTTTAAACAATTAAATTGTTCAATTTCTTGAAAAACATGCAAATTTCTTGCAAATACACCCAATTGTCTGCAAATTCTGTCTGCATTTAGAATACAGATATGATAGCAAGAACTTTTTGTATGATTTAAATGCTTTTGTAAATTAGAAAGGTTACTCAGAAAATAATTATATAAATCTATTCTTACCACAAGTAACATCAATTTTCTTATTGCAAAAGTAAATTAAAAATTCTTTTGTTATACAATTTTTTTTGGCCGATGTACCAAACTGCTAGAACCTTGCCCAGGCTTTGGTGATAAATCTGTGGTCCTCACCAAGGGTTTCACTAACCTAATGATGGGTAGTCGCTTGCTCCACCATACCAACAGTCCACCACTATTTCTATCTTCAGACAGATGCCTTCTAACATATATTTGCCATATTCATCCATAAAACAATGAGGTTTGGATTGTAGATACTTCAATACTCCTAAAAAATTAGAAAATTTTGGGCTTTTCTTGGCTACTGCACAAAGTTTACATGTCATGTCATGGTCCTTTGGTTAGTGTACTGACCTTGTAACCCAGTGATCCTAGTTCAAATCTTGGTTGTGGCAAGTCATACCCGTCTAGTAAAATTTGACAAAAATGTCGATTTTCTTCCATATGTGGAGAAGTTGTTGGTGCCTTTGTTAAAGGATAGGTTAGTGCTGGTTAGTATACAGTCCAGGAAAACTGGTTACGTGAACCGGCTGCCGTATATGACTGAATTTCTGTTTTTAAAAACAGCTGAAAACCCTAGTGAAAAAAACGATTGACTGAGATAAACAGTCTGTCTAGATGAATTTCATTATTGTTGGCATGTGCGTGAAATAAGTATGTCTGGATAGGTCGAAATGAGAGTTAGTTTTAAGGAAGTATAGTGGGCTGTGCTGCTGATTTTTTTAAGTCCCTTGAAATAAAAAATGAAATAAAAATATGTTTTCTTATATGAACATTTGATGTCACAAGCTGTTACAAGTACATGGAAGTTGTCAACTTCATCATACACCAAATGATTGAGATAAAAAGAATTTTAGCTACCTCTTTGATATTTTATTTCCTCTTAATAATTCTACTTCCTGTTTGATAGATGCAGTACCTTTTTTGTTTCCAGGATGAAGAGGACATGTTTATGGTGGTTGATTTATTACTGGGTGGAGATTTAAGATATCATATACAACAAGAGAGTCAGTTTGATGAGGATAGAGTAAAACTGTATATAGCTGAAATAGCTCTTGCTTTGGATTATTTGCAGACCAAACATATAATACACAGGTACATACTGTAAGCCATTAAAGTAAGGTGTAAAAAAATCGTTTGTTTCTGGTTACGTGCTCATTAGAAATAGGGTAGGTAGGGAATTTTTGTTTTGATTTTTTAGTATTCTTAAATGCCTCTGTTGCGATTATTTTTGTGCAAACTGGTAAAAAAATCTGTGATTGTGGATGTATTTTGTTCCTTGGGCCTAATAAAAAGTATAGGGTCACGAGGAAATATTAGGGTAAGTCGGGTAACCAAACAATTTTTTATGCCTGATGTAATGGTCTAATATGATAAAAGCATGGACCTTGAAATTAAATGAAAATGATATTAACAACATACAGTAAAACCTCAATATGATGACCACCTTATTATGTCAACCACTTATTTTCAGACCAGCTTTCAATAACTTCCCTATAATCAACTTTATAACAGGACTGCCTCATTATTACAACTGATTTTTAGGATCCTGAAAGTGGTCTCATTATTGAGGTTTTGCTATACTTGTTAATGTCCTTGAGCTTTTCCCTGCTGGAACCTTAAAGGTCCTCCTGTTGTCATTGGCAGCATGTTTGTGAAATTTAATACGAAAATGAACATCAACAATCTGTAATGGAAATGATGCCTCTGTGCCATTCCTTTGACAGCATAGGGGTGGTTTTTTGGTCCGTGTGGCCATTTTTAGGCCTTAATTACGCTATTCCTTCAATGTGTTGGCCTCCTGTGTTTGAAACAGTAAGATATGATAGGATTCAGGCAGCATTTCTGTGTTATTTGCATTTATTGTCAGTGGCTGGTACTAGTTGGGTAAGTGATGTGGTGCTGTCTGTGAACATCTTGATCCAAGGTTATAAAACTTGCTTTCAGTCTCCCACCTGAAATCTCAAGGTGGTGTCCTTTTGTTGACTGCATTTTGAGTTCAGGGTTGATTTGTTTTGTGTCTGGAGGTAATTTGGGTAAGATGGGATTTTTTTTGTGTGTTTTTGTCTTGGAATCTATTTCCCTATACTTATTAAGTTAATTTTGATGCAATTATAAAAGTGCTGAATTAGTATTTAGTATGCAAACTAATTAATCAAAATACTGTCTTAAACATAATGTCTAACTTGCCTATAGGCCTGAAATAAGTTGAGAATGAAAATGAGATTTTAGCTGAGAGACTGATCTCAATTTTTATAATTTTGAACTCTTGCTTAATGAGATTTTAGCTGTGAGACCGATCTCAATTTTTATAATTTTGAACTCTTGCTTAATGAGATTTTAGCTGAGAGACTGATCTCAATTTTTATTATATTGAACTCTTGCTTTATGAGATTTTAGCTGTGAGACTGATCTCAATTTTTATTATTTTTAACTCTTGCGTATCTCTATTGAGTTAATAGATCTTATTATAGAATGTTGCATTATCATTATCTTACATAAATGACCACAGTTGGTTATTTTCAGAGACATCAAGCCGGATAATATATTGTTAGATGAAGACGGTCATGTACATATAACAGATTTTAATATAGCCACTGTACTCAGTGATGGACAGTTGGCAACATCGATGTCAGGAACTAAGCCATACATGGGTAGGTTAGATAACAGTATTTTAATTAACTTCAACCTTAACATACTTGATTCTTCCAATTAAAGGCGAATTTACAAGTTTAGACATACAATCAGTTCAACTTTTTTTGTTATTGAAGTCTTTGACACAGTAAAAAATGATTAATAGTCATTTTACAGGACTTATGTAAGTTGAATAACTTGTTCACAATATTTTAATTACATCAACCTCAGTGTGCCAGACATTTCAAATTAACGGTGAATGGTACAAATTTAAACAATCTGTTCATCTTTCTTTGTGATTGAGAAGTCTTTGACAAAGTAAAAAAATCAGGACTTTATTGGTAGCAAAATGGAATTACTTTGTGGTTGTCTTTAGGTTTTCAGTGCTGCAGGAACTTTATACAGTTACCTGATGAGAGAGTATATAACATAATAGAATTAGTTTGAACTAATTTTATGCTAAAATACCACTCTCTAACAAGACAATTACCGAGACACGTTCTCTGTGGTAATGAGAGTTGGTGCTTCGGGTAACGTAATGATACCAGGATCAGGTGTCACATTCCATATTGTCTCATCTAGTCACCGTAATAATTGTTTTACAGTTTCACTTTGTGGTTTAGAGAATTAGGTATCACACCTTAGGACTATATACCAGAAGCTGTTGCGTTAATTGTTTTTTTTTTAACTCCACAGTTGTTTTCAGAATAGACTGTTGATCTTTACCTAACTGTTAGCTTTTTTGCAAGAATTGGATGACTGCATGCCTGAAATTTCCTATTAATGTATGTCTGAAATTTCTATATCAAATGCAGTCTTTTGTTCAGAATTATACAATTTGTTTGTTTAGCATTTAACGTCGCACCAAAATCATTTGGCCAGCTTTAACTGTGGAACAAGGCCCTAGGGTAGAACATGGGTAAAACCATTAACCTTTTGTAAGCTTGCTAGCTGGACAGCTTCCTCACATGTGAAATTTGACTAGTCCCTGATAGGATTCAAAGTCACTCTGATGAGGAGCTATACATGTGATAGCTAGTCAGAGACGTAACCACTTGACCATGGTGGCCCCTCATAATTATACTAATGAAGTAAATCCTCAAAATTAAGACCACCTTTAGAGCCAAAAGAAAATAGTCTTAGGGTTAAGGTGATCGCATTACAAAGTTGAAATGATGACAATATGCAGAATACTGGTGAAAAAAGTTAGTGGCCATTATAATGGTGTGATCTTAATATTGAAGTGACCTCCAAGGGAGGTTTTATTATATGTCTGCAATTTCTATTATTTTGATGTAATCTTGTACACCACAGTTATTTTTGTGATGGAATTTAAGCTGCTGTGTTACTATGGCGCAATAAGGTTGATGCATACTCTTTACAATAGGAGCTGTGATACAATTTGTTCTATGTAACATTTATATACATGTTTGCTTAATACATATGGGACTCTACTGCCGCAGCCATTCTCCAGTGCTTAGTAAGCTGTACTTGTAACCCGGAGATCCCGGTTCGAATCCTGGTTGCGGCAGGTCATACCCTCCTATGAAAATTTTACAAAAATGTTGATTTTCCTCCATATGTGAAGAAGTTGCCGGGTCCTTGTGGAAGGGTAGGTTAGTACTGGTTAGTATACAGTCCAGGAAATCAAGTTAGGTGAACCGGTCACTGTATATAACTGAAAAATTGTTGAAAAACGGCATTAAACAATAAGTCACATACAAACAAACAATATGGGACTGTACATTATGATGTCCTAGAATCAGTTTTGTTCTACATATAGAGGCTTAGTTAGGAAATTTATATTCACATATGTTTGTTGGTGATTTTTTTTTCTTCCAATGCCACTTGAAAAAGTTGGTTAAACAAAGTTCACAAATCACAAGCCTTTTATTGGTAAGTAAATTATAGAAGAATTACATTTATAAGTTACAGCTGAGTTTGCATTGTGAAACAGGGTCTTTATATTTTATGATAGTGTGAACACTAAATATCCGATCATTTGGTCTTAAAGGTCATGTGACCTAGATGGCGCAGTGATTTTTTTGCAGTTTTGGGAAAGGGCCCGGTCCAGTCCAGTTGAAAAAAAAAAATGCATGGTGTGATGCCAAAATTGGGAATTTTTAGGTCAGGAATTGGGAAAAATGTCTTTATTTTTTATTAGGAAGGGTCTGTTTACGAGACCCAAGCAAAGAAGGAAAAAATCACTGTGACATTACTTGTTATTGCAGTGTTAACTTTTTACAAAGAACACGCTGTCCATACTAGTGTTAAAACTCAGACTGATCCAATGTCTGACTAACTAACCTAATGATTGTCATCAACAACTGCGTTTCACATCTTTTTTCTGTCTGGCTAATGAGTTATTATAGGTTCTAGAAGTATTGTCTAATTTACAAGGGTTTTTTTAATGAGGGAAATATTGATTTTAGTTCATACTTATACATAGTGTGGCAGTTTTCATCAAAATTTGAGAATCTATGAATCACGTTTTTATTATCTTAATTGATTCATTATCTCCTTGTATGTCTGTAGAGTGAAAGTACTTCTTAGTTCCATCTGTTCCTGATCTTGATTTGAACATTTTTGTCAAAGACAAAATCATTCTATTAAGATTTTGTATGAAACAAAATGTTTACACATTTTTAAATGCTTGCACTGGAGATAAAATAATGTCTTCTTTTTTGAAAAAAAAATTTTTTGTATAATTCAATTCGCAATTAAAGTACATGCTGGATATTTTCTATTAAAAACCCTTACTTTTTTGGAATATTGAAAATATCACAGCTCACCATAAACAGAAGATATTTTAATTATGCTCATTGCATCCAAAATCATTCAAATTATATCGGAACATATTGAAAATACCTGTTTGTAAATGTAGTATCCACCTCAGCTTTTATAAAAATATTTTAAAATCTTCTGCTTATGAAGATCATGCACAAATCTCTCAATTTCCAATCCTATAGGTATTAAATAGGATTGGTCTTAAGTACAGATGGCGACTGATGGCAACTAATTTCAGTATTCAAATATTCTGTGATCCTTTGGAGCAATTATTTGAATATTTGGTCAGGTGTTAAAAAAAACATATGTTATCCATGACATAATATCATTATGCTGTTTTTGTTTAAACAGGAAGTAAACTAAAGGTACATGAAGCCGGTAATCTGTAGACTTATATAAGATTAGCAAATATGATTATGCCAGGATTTAGCATCGCCCAAAAATGGCTAGTGATAATGCTGGCCCCGCTTGCATCATTAATTAGGAAACTCCATGTTATTGACTTATTATTGACTGCTATAAACTGTCAATACAAAGGGTAGGATCGGGATTACAATAAAATTGATACGTTATGCAAAATGATACATGTATTGACCTTGAATCGATAAACGTAATATCAAAATATGGTTGGAAGATTTTAAACAATCATTATTTTGAAAAATATGTTGAATATTCTAAGGCGGATTTCAGATTCAAACGAATAGTTGAGATTTTGTGCCATCCCTAGTCATAAGTATTAAAGAAAATTGATGCTGAATATTGACTTACTAGAACCAGTTGGTTGTTGATACTGTCAACTTTGATTCCCTAGAAGATATGTCACTGTGGAAATACATCTATTTATATGCAAGACAAAATATCCCCCATCAATCATTCAGTAATTGATTCAAATCTCTCAGGGAGGAGAGGGGGGTATATATTATGAATACAATAACGTGGGAGGCACATTTTGTAGCGCTCAACGTGATACGTAACAGTTTGTTTTTATGATTAAATTGTCAATTTTACCTGGGGGTTGTATATATAAGGAATATTTATTGCAGTAATTTGAACTCATTATGTTAACACCTGTACATTTATAATGGATCTGCTTGCTTTGTGTTTCCCATTGGAAAATGATAATACATTTATTTGCTTGTTGTTGAGTGTTTACAATATTTTGATGATATGCAGTAATTAATTCATCTTATAAGACTGCGTTCCTAAGTCACCAACCAGTATTGACAAGAATATGAATGAAAGGTTGAGAACATGATCATGACTTTAGATGTGACCAGCTAACATTTGTCACTGAGAATCATGTCCCTCGTTCGTGTTTCTGATCCGCAATCCCTAGGACTTCAGTTGATTGACTCTATCACTGAGCTAACCTTGGGGTTACTCTAGTTTACTAATTAATCATTGCATCTTATCCCTTGTGTCTGTATCAGTAGTCATTGATGTGGTAGAACAAGTTCTATCATTGTATTTGAAATAATATAGACTATATACCAAATAAGTATTAGGTTTAGTACAAAAATGCAAATTCAGCATGTTCCAGCCTTTTTTGTGTAAAGAACAATCAATACTTCACTTGTCAGTGTTTGATTAGTGTTTTAAGTAAATTTGTTTGCTTTATAAAATGTGTTTTTTCTGAATCCATGAATTGAGCTGTTATAAATCTCAAAAATAGATTTTGATGATATTCCTGTGGAAACAAGTGCATCTTTGTATGTATCTTTCTACCAGCACATCTTGTAAGTCCTCAGGAAGTAAATGGCCTTAGTCAACAGGGACATTAATTTTTTAGGTCAAATATAGCAACTACATTAAAATTAAGTACATTTGCCATCATTAATTAACAATTCTTAGTGTTGGCAGTTCAATCACTTCTAGTAAATATGCAAATACTTCCTACTGTGTCAGTGACAGTTCATGCAATGTGTTCTTTTCTGAGGAACTAAGACAGCTCATTAAATTGTTCAACTTGAAATAGGCTGCCAGGTTTAACACTAGTTGCTGATGCAAAGATGTCGCTGTTATCATGAAGGAATGTTTTCTCTGAAAAAAACAACATGTGTCATGTTCCATGTGTTCCTTTCTGAGGAACTAAGACAGCTCATACACTGTTCAACCTGAAATAGGCTGCCAGGTTTAACACTAGTTGCTGATGCAAAGATGTCGCTGTTACTATGAAGGAATGTTTTCTCTGAAAATAAAACAATAAAGTTTCTGACACTTCTAACCATGATGTTGATAAACATTTGGAATGTTCATTGGTTTTGTGGATTTTACACATTTGGCAAGTCAGCAAGACATTTTGTTTCTAAATTTGCAATTCTGTCTGGAAATGCTAGATGTCTTGTGGTTAAATTGATAACAATGGGTTAATTATACTGTTTTAGACAACATTTCTACCGAAGTTCACGGCTTAAACCAAATTAAACTGTCAAAGTGATGCAATTGTCTCTCACCCTTGTGTTCATATTAAAAACTATGTCGAAGTATTGAATTTGTTTGCATCAGCATCTGCAGTTTAAGTTAATCAAGCATGATGGATGAACCATCGCATCTTTGTTTATGTTGATTTGTGGCAAGAAATACATTCTTAATTGGTTGATGCCTGTGTTGTTGTGTTCATGTAACTTAAAAACAACATAAATTGAGCTATAAGACTAAGGTTTCTTTTATTTAGATGATAAGAATTAATAGTATCATACTAGACTTGTGTTGGAGTCACTAACAGACAAATTGAATGCTATCATTATGAACTCTTTGCTAGGAGTTCACACTTTGGTTTTATTAGTTCGTCTGTTTTGAAGAAAAAGACGAGCTATTATGATTGTTATGTTGTCATTGTCGTCATCGTTGTCATGCAGAAACTTTGATGTAGCCCATTGCTCAAACACTTTCAAAGATATCAATATGACACTGGGAATACTTGATTATCATGACAAGGCGCAGTTGCAAGACAATGAGCATTATTCCGAAAGCTATATTTTTGGAGTTATGCCCCATTATGACCTAGAATTTTGTTCAGAATTGCTTATTAAAACAGACAAGCATTGGCACCACTCTGGAGCTCTAGTTTCACCAATATGATTGCATTGTTGAAAATAAAGTAACACTATCTTGGGCATATAATAATGTAACTACGACATATATTACGTCTCTGTCTTCATTTAATGACCCGCTTTATCTAAGTCTAAAACTTGACACTAAAACAGACTATTAATGGTGATTGTATTATAATATTTCAGTCATCATTATGCAGTCACTGGAGTGATTTACAATTATTGTCAAGAAAATTTGATGAACAAACAACATAATCATAGCAAAGAAAGACAAATCATTTGATTTGTTAAATTAATTGCATATTAACATTCATTAGGTGTCAAGATAATCCGGATTTATGTTGATTTGTGTTATGATCCATAATAGTTTAAAAAACAATGTAATAACAATGTTGAAATTTGACCATTAGTTGGAGATTTCAGTGTTACAACATTAGAGAGAGTGTGTACTGTTTTTGTAATACCAGTATCCTTGTGGAGGGTCGAAAACAGACTGTGTCCTCTATAGTTATGGTCAGACTGGTTGTGTGTACAATCAACAAGAGATTATTCTTTTTGGATCTTTCTTAGATCAAATATCTTACTAGCTTGTCAACTTATTTGATGACTTCTATTCTGTTGGAGTTATCATTTCAAACATTATTTCAGTCAAAATTTGGACAACAAGGTAGAGATGTCATATGACCATACTTTTCACCTTAGGCCATCTTTTTGGTTTCTTCACAGGCAATATTTGAAGTCAATGTCCTGAACTTGTTCTCAAAAAAATTCCTATATGTGGCCTCTGATTACAGTCATGTGATAGACTAATTTAATGAAATCCTGTTATTTTTCGCTGTTAATTGATTTATTGTTTGATTGGATAATCAAATAGATTTATTCCCTCAATAAAAGTGTCAATGTAACAATGTATAGCTTTCAAGTCTTTCCAGCACAAGGAGAGCTTTAAAACAAATAAATTTCTTTTGTCTTAATCCTGTTTTTTCCATTACTTTAAGACACATGAAGAAGATGCGACTGCCAATCATTCTGGCTTATGTGAAATGAAATGTCTCCTTCATGTACCAATTCACTTACTTGACATGTTATAAAGTCGTCCAACAATTCTGGAATAAAATGGCTCGCCGGTTAGAAATGTTTACATTCAGTCATTGCCACTGTGAACATATTTTGCTACTTCATCTAAATGATTAACCATACAATTATTCCGTTTTAGTGAAAGCATATTATGGACTTCCTATGTTTGACTTAATTATTTATTGGATTCCTGATTAAATCCCAATTTAATTGATTACGAACAAGTTTCCTGATTAATTGTCACCTAGCTTATTGACAGCATCATGTTGTAATGTTAGTGACAGACACGTTGTGGGTGGAATATCTCAATAAAAAAAGTCTATGACTTCACAGTTGGCTAGAAATCTTCAGACGTATGATGTGCTTGTATTAAGTGTGGGATCTTGTGTCATTGTTTGTCACAATGAACCACTTCGTTCAGTATATAATGGTCAAACATGTGCAAGAAACAACTGTGAAAAACTTTCACTTGAAGACTAGTGGTTTTATTACCATTTATCTATTTCAAAATCAGCAGTTTATATTACTTCTAAATAAAGATTATCTCCCAGAAGGTTCTTTCTGGCTCTTTCCAGGATGTTTTTATAGACAAACTTGATTGGTTGTCTGTCTTGGATGCCAGACAATGACTCTTTTATTATTGACAACCTTGTCTTGTATAGATGCCAACTTTGTTATGACAAATAAGATGGCAACATATTGACATGTGACACCAACATTGTGCTATAATTTCTGTGGAGATATGCCCGCCATTCTCTTTGTCCTAATTACTTTCCTCGGGTAAAAAGGGATAACGGGGAATACAGATGTATTTCCGGATATTCATAGCATTGGTTATATATTCAATGATATTACCAAGTTAATGAATATATTCAGGGATTCATCAGAAGCTGTAAATTTTCCATGCATAACGAAGATTGACTCTTGGAAATGTTGTTGTCTCCTAGGACTTGATAATGTGACATTTTATGCAGCACTGGTTGGATTTGCAAAATGCTGAATAAACTCCTACAAAACATAGTTCAAATTATGGCCTATATGTATGTTAAATTTTGAAAGGACAATCACACTGACAAAGTTTCTTGTGAGTGGTTTAATTATTCCAGTGAGTTCAGCTTGGTTTGCATAACAGTAAAAATTGTAAACACTCATTTATTAGTAGTAAGTCTGAGATACAGTTGAAACCCTCCAAACCAGTTCCTCTATAAACCGGTTTCCCCTCCAAATCAGCCAAATAATCTGGTCCCGACTTCATTACTATATAATTAAAAAATCCCCTCTAAACTGGCATCCCTTCTAAACCAGCCAAATGACCAGACCCCAGGCTCAACCGGTTTAGAAGGGTTCCACTGTAATGTTATGGTTTATGTGAAGTTTTTTGAAGCACTCAGATTATGATGCAACTTTGAAATATTTTACTGTGCATCCATCATCGTGTAAATCATTTGATTGTTTCATTCTCTTTTAGATTTTTTTGTACTTAATCTATATTTTCAATGACAATCTCATCTCTTGTTCCCTGTTATCTATATGCTAGACTGAGATATTTATTGTTACTGGAGTCTCTATGTCTAGTGTTGTGACAGGTTTTAGTATATAAACGTATCACAATCACATGGGTGCAGAATTTTCATTTATTTTCTTGAAAATTTCTGTGATTTCTGTATGAGAAAATATATAATATTCACAGCTTGCAAACGTTACTGATGTGACTGATAAATTGATAGATATAATATGTCCAGTTCATAACAGTTAAATTGCAGTTTAATTAACAAGCAGGCATCATAGTCTAGAGGTAGAGCGTCTGACCTCTGATCCGAAGGTCCTGAGTTTGAATCCTGGCTTTGATGGGTTTTGTCCATGAACTTCACAATCCCATTTTTTGGACACAGTACTTGTGTTGTGTTCAGGAAGTGGACTTGAGAGTGATTAATATAAGCAAATTTGCGTTTGTCACAATCTAAAATAAATTAGTATAAAACTACAGTTAAATTGATGACTGATTGATAGATAGATAAATGCAGTAGGTACTGTTACTGATATGACTCACTGATTGGTAGATATATTATGTACAGTTTGTGACAGTTACAAATGTGACTGATTGGTAGATATATTATGTACAGTTTGTAACAGTTACGGATGTGATTGATTGGTAGATATATTATATATAGTTTGTACTGTTACTGATATGACCCATTGATGGATAGATGTACTATATATGGTTTGTAATAGTTACGGATGTGACTGATTGGTAGATATATTATATACAGTTTGTAACAGTTACGGATGTAACTGATTGGTAGATATATTATATACAGTTTGTAACAGTTACGGATGTGATTGATTGGTAGATATATTATATACAGTTTGTAACAGTTACGGATGTGATTGATTGGTAGATATATTATATACAGTTTGTAACAGTTACAAATGTGACTGATTTGATGGGTAGCCAATTTCATTTAGAGACTGATGCGTCGTCTGTGTATAGTTATCTTAAGTCTGTCATGAGTATAATCACTCATTTCCTTTCTTGGCAATAAAGTGGAGAAAAACATTGAACAAGGTTTATAAATTAGAATTGGAGACACTCACACCCAGACACCATACTTTATCAGTGTATTGATGTAATAAATTCTGTTCTCAATTAGGAGATTTCCTTGCGGTGATATGTGCTTCCTGTCATACATTCTGTTCGGTGGATAACATGTGTCCACGATAAGCCTGATTCTATCAGTATTCTCAGCATCGTTTCTTGTCTAACATTGGCTTTTGTACAACAACAAATTCATCGATTACAGATATATTGTTATAAATGGTCCTCGTTAAGTGTAGGTCTGTCACATTACAGGAAAAAATGGTAGGAAAACTAGTGAACAGGAAAAGTATTGTAAATGATGGGTTTAGCAGAGTTTCTAGTGTCGAATAACAACTTACTGGTGTAAAAAATGATGGATGTCTTGTTAAAATGATGAGAAATTGTAGCTATTACAGAGCAAAACATGTGTCAATTAACTGACAGAGCTCTGCAATAGAACAACTAATTGATTGAATGAATACTTCATTAACCAGTAATAATATTCAGGATGGGCTGAAAATCTGAATTAAAAGATGGGTGTCAAAACTCGGGTCTCCGATTGGTTTATTCTTAATGCATTTTTATGTTTGACCAATGAAAAGACAAGATTCCAATCTATAATTTTAAATTATGTCCCAGTGCTGTTATTATTTACTTGTTCAACTGTGGACGTGTTCGTTGCTATTAGCCGCCTACAAACAGCGAGTGACTTAATGATAAAATTTAGCTTGTCTGCCTTCTCCACTGATAGACTGTCAGTTTTGTTTAACATTCTTAAAACAAAAGATCTTCCGATGACAAGATTTTGTTTCTCTGCCTGAATAACTGATGGTCTGTCAGCTTAGTTTAAATCATATTTCATGTTTGTGTCAGTGTTGATTGTATGGTGTATTGATGACTATGGTTCACTGACTTAATAGTTGTGTCAATGTTCTGCTGTGAGTTTCGCCTGATGTACCAACTGTTTCCAAGCTTGGATATCATTTTCTTGTTTGGCGAGAATTTGTTCCAAATTATTGGTTAAAAGACACTCCTTTTGGATGAAAGATGGAATGAGAAGACACATTAAATCATCCATATGATTATTTTAAGATAGACTCATGTTTTTTCATCACCTATTAGTTTTAGTTCAATTTACAAGATTGAATTTATATGAATATCAAAAACATCATAATATATATCTGATTATATAATCTTTAGTGTCAAAATCTGTGATACAGTACAACCAAGTTACAGTGTGCTGTTGTTATTTTTCTACATTTTATATACATGTATTTTATGTTTTGTTATGTATTACAGCTCCTGTGATGCTTATTTTTTTACTGTGAATTGTTGTTAATGTTTTACATTGTTAAATATTGTTATATATTATTATATTGTGTTATTTTAATACATGCATATTATTATACTCATGTATATCATTGTGATACATGTATTTTATAATGATACATGTATATTATAATGATACATGTATATTATAATGATATCTGTATATTATAATGATACATTTTTTAATTATGATACATGTATATTATTGTGACACATGTATATTATTGTAATACATTATTGTTATATATGCCTGTTATTGTAATTCATGTATATAATTGTGATATATGACATTATTGTTATATATGCCAATTATTGTAATCCATGTATATTATTGTGATATATTATTACAGCTCCTGAGATGTATGCTTGTGCCTTAGAGGAATGTCCAGGTTATTCGTACGCTGTAGATTGGTGGTCATTAGGAATCTGTGCCTATGAATTACTTAGAGGAAGAGTGAGTACAAAGTTTAATGTCGACATTACTTTGATAGGATCATCATATTGCTGCATGTATGTTTGCAGAATATTTATGTTATTCATTACTATTGTTGCTGTTGTTCTTTTTAATGTCGCACAAACAGGGTCATATGGTGACATCCCGGGTTTGGAGATGAACCCAGGTATACACCTGGGTAGAACCACTGACCTTGTGTAAGCTATCTGGACAGCTTCCTCACATGTGAAATTTTTCAGGGCTCAGGTGAGATTCGAATTCGTAGCAATGGGGAACTTGCAATTGCTTGTCAGGGACTTTAATAGCTCTATCACAGAGATCCCTTACAATTATTATACTAAACAACCATGTATACAAAATTAACTAGATTTTTTTTATTGATAGGAGTGATGGTAATACGCATATAATGTTCAAAACATGAAGAACCCAACTTTATTTTTGTCTTTAGAACAATCATCAACATTTTTCTTATGTAATGGTATAACATATCCGTATAAATCAATCGCCTTCCATCCCCCCCCCAAAAAAACAATCTTTATACTGTTGTAGCATTACAGAACAAAATTTAATGTACTAGAAAACATCAATAAATAATTCATTTTGTAACGCCCACCCCTATTCTCCTGGAGGATTTTATTTCAATGTAACAAATTACTTGTTTAACAGCTCAATTACCTGATTTCATTCCATCAGACACATATTGCTCCCACCAGTATTACTCCTTTAGCCGACAAAAATTCAGACAAGCATACAAACGCGTACAGCTTGACAAATAAATGCTTCAATTTTGGTCGAAATTTATTTACATACCAGACATGCCATACCATTCCTAGGAAACACTCAGATTTTTGAAAATACAGATTTTTGAAAAAAAAAAATTGATAATTTGTAAATATCTTCATGCATTTGATTCAATTTAGTGCACTGTTGAAGGAATGAGTTAAAATTTTTCATTTTTCTGAAATGGATCGGAGGCATAAAATGAGGAGGGTGTTAATTAGGAAATATACTGCAGGAAGAAAACCAATGTTCACGATGTTCTGTACCGATAACAAATTGAAGTTAATGTTTGCTTTTATGATAGAGTGTTGCTTCAGTAATTACCACAGTGTATTGCCTCAGTTAATTTGGTTTCAAAATCAGATTTGTGCTAAAACAAATTCTTTTCAACAGGATACAGATTCATTAATTGGGTTTAATTGTTATTGTTCTATCATTATAATTTCCAGCCATATCTATAATATGTCAATGGTGTATTTCAGTTGCCCTGCAAACAAGTTCAGGTTTATATTTTGGCGTAAACAAAAATTGTTTCTTGTTTCCCGACCTACCGTAATTTACCCCCACGACCCTAGACTTTTTATTAGGCCCGGGGAATGGTACATCCACCATCTCACTTTTTACCTTTTCCCACAAAAATAATCACAACAGCAGCTTTCAAATTACTGATGGTGATAAAAAAATCCCCAGTTACAAAATTCCGCGACCTACCTTCCTCATTTGTAATGAGCATGTAACCAGAAACAAACATTTTTTACGCCTATTTACAATTTCAGAGACCATATGAGATACATTCTAACACTACTGCTCAAGAAGCCAAGCTTATTTTCACAAGTTCAAGGCCATGTACATCTGCATTATGGGAAGAAAACATCAGGGGATTGCTCAAACTGGTGAGTCCTAAATAATGCTGATAGGTTTTGCGGTTTGTTGTCATATTTTCAAATTTGTGTTTACCTAGGCTGACAGTTTGTCTAGAATAGAATGTCAATCTTGATCCATTTCTATTACGATTCTGTTATAAAACAATAACAAGTTTATGCAGTGAAGTTATGTACGTGATTCGGTTTTCCCAATTATAGGTGTTGGGATTTTACCGATCGTACGTATGCATAGCTTATTGTCCACAGATTAAACACGCTCGGAGTTCGTGGGGAACAGAATCGAAGTTTGTGATAATACAAAACAACTCCACTTGTCCAAATTACAGATGTTTAGTTGCCAAATTAATAAAACGTAAAACAAAGTTACCAACTAAATAAAACACGGATTCTAAGTTTAAATTAAACAAAATATATCTATCACTGATCGTAAGTCCAGGCGAAAATATTATTTTTAGATTTTACGCTAATAAGCAGCTGACAGAATTTTGATAGAACTTAACGGAAATGGCTGGCGTCAACTGCCCTGGGTGGCGAGCTCACCTCTTTTATATCATCCCCAATGTAGGTACACACCCTTTTCATCATTTTTGAGTGTTCTGCGCACAAGTGTGTGCAGACTCTGGACAGTATTACCAAAAAGGTCTAAAGATAAAGAACTAACATCATTAGTCAGGCATTTTTATCTGTTTGTGATTTTTTCGTGTGTAGTCTGAACTTGTTATATCCTCACCTGACCCAGATAGACATAATTATTTAGTTTTTACACTGGTACAGTTATCCAAATTCTGCAGCAATTTGATTGTCTGCCCCTTTTTCATGCCATACTTAATCAATAACAAAATTTATATGTTTATATGTCCATACCCTTAGGAGCCAGACGCATTAACCTATTTTTAATAACAAAATACCTGTTTCAGCCATTTTAATCTTTTCAGAACTGATCTTTAGACTGATTTTTATCTTATTTTATGAGAATGTCATCTAATCACTGACATCAATACTTCATTAAGGTTGACAACATTGGTCCACTAAGTAAAACATAGCGTAGAAAGCAATAATTTAATACTAATTAGAGTGTTGAATACCAGAGTAGTCTTAAAACGTCATTGTAGTCAGTTAGAGATTTTGTTTGTATGGTTTTTACTGCGTTATAATTTGCAATCATGCTATCATGCCTCAGATCACGGATATGTGATTATAATCGTTATTTAGATGTAATGATTATGATATGTTATTGTGAAATACCGTACACTGGTGCTCTATAAAAGCTTAATATGTAAAATACTAAGATTTCATGTGAGATATATCCACCAAGTGAAGAGTAAGATACTGGCTGAGAGAATTTTGTATTTCCAGTAAAACACTTATTTCACTGTTTATCTTGAGTCTTGTTTATCATTAACTTCTGAGTCTTGTTTATTATTAATCTCTGAGTCTTGTTTATCATTAATCTCCGAGTCTTGTTTATCATTAATCTCCGAGTCTTGTTTATCATTAATTTCTGAGTCTTGTTTATCATTAATCTCTGAGTCTTGTTTATCATTAATCCCTGAGTCTTGATTATCATCGATTCCCGGGTCTTGTTTATCATTAATCTCTGAGTCTTGTTTATCATTAATCCCGAAGTCTTGTTTATAATTATCTCTGAGTCTTGTATATCATTAATCCCTGAGTCTTGTTTATAATTAACTTATGAGTCCTGTTTATCATTAATCCCTGAGTCTTGTTTATCATTAATCCTGGAGTCTTGTTTATAATTATCTCTGAGTCTTGTTTATCATTAATCCCTGAGTCTTGTTTATAATTAACTTCTGAGTCTTGATTATCATTATTTATTCCCATATTTCAGCTGTTACATCTAGATCCAGAGAAACGACTCTCAACATTATCTGGTCTAAAACAGAATAAATACATGGAAGACATAGATTTTGCTAAAGTTTTACAGAGACAGGTCAAACCATCATTTGTGCCTTCAGTAAGTCTGTTTTTTTTTTCACTCAGCCTCTGATGTTATGAAACATTAGAATAGTCGCTGAGATTATCTCCATTGTTGTAATATAATTAATGTCAAAAACTATGTGAGCGAAATATGAGATTTGAGTGTGTAGATTGAAGTTTTATAACCTCAGATTCGTGTCTTTTAGCTCTCTTGAATTCAAAGAACTCGAGATGAACTACTAGTGTTATACTGTATCCATGTTCCCTGTCCTTTATTTGCCATTAGTTAACACTTCTTATCTTTATATGTCCATAATTTTGGCTCATTCCTGAACTTTGGTCAAAAAGTTTTGATCGCAATAACTTTTCAATTGAGTTAAAAATTGATAAGTCACAAGGTTAAATAATGGAAAACAATTTGCCGTCTAGAGGTTGCATTTTCTGTCTGTTAGCCTAAACTTTTGTTATGTAGCAACCCAATTAATCAAAATATAGAACATGTTCATGTTTTGTGACCATGTGTTGTTTCGTCAGCTCATGGTATAGACTGGTTGTATTAGTTTAATCTGTATAACATACAAGTAAACCTGTAAATACTGGTCACCAAAGAAGAAGTATGACCCTTGTGCACAGTTAGCTTGTATTCAGAAGTTCAATTTGTCTTTAGGCCTAAACAAAAAAGGTTTGTTTCCGGTTACGTGCCCAAAAAAATATGGGTCGGTAGGTAGGGATTTTTTTTCTGTTATGTTTTTTTTTACATATATCGGCAACACTGTTGTGAAATTTACAATATAGCACTAAGATTTGGATGCCGTAAAAACTTATGAGTCGGCAGGTAAAAGATGGGTCAGTCGGGTAACCAGAAACAAACCTTTTTTAGGCCTTATATCCATAAATAGGTGCTAAAGTCTTCATTGATAATCAAAGGTCATTGACTGTTTGCTGACTGCCCGTTATGAAATACGAATAATTTTTGTTGCTAATACAATGTTGTTTTATCCTCCTACATTTGACGTGTTTCCTTACAGAAAGATCATTTGAATTGTGACCCGACCTATGAATTAGAGGAAATGATTATAGAAGCCAATCCGCTACACAAGAAGAAGAAACGTCTCGCCAAACAAAGTTCGAGGAGATCAGAAGGACATGTTAATCCTCAGGTAATACCTGAACAAACCGCACTTAATGTATATTCGAGGACTTATTTTCAACCGATACTTCAAAGAATCCTCAGATGCTGTTATTTGATCTCTTTGTTCTTTAATTACGTTCTTTTTTTCAATAGAAAAGTTAGATTATTTCTTTAAAGCAATTTACTGCTTCATACATTACAATGATGAGAGTTAATTAATAGTTCTGTCTGTATAATAATTATTGTTACTGACTTCAATTGAATATTCTTTTTATTGCGGAAAACATGATATGACAGGCAGGATTGTAATATAGATACGTTCTCTTTTATTGATTAATCTGAAACACTTACGAGTGACCATGGTAACAATCCAGTTCACAGCTTGCAATAGAAGACTTGTATTTCGTTCCCTAATTTGTTATTAATGGCCGATTTACTTAATTTTCTTTCCTGAAGGCCAAATTTGTAATCACTTTGTTCTCCTCAACTCATTAATGAATATAAAAATATGTCAACTGTAAAAGTACACCAATAATGAAAAATAAAAAAAATGAGAAAATTATCTGAGACGTGCCTTCATCACCATAGAAATAGACTTACAAATAATTAAGGAGCAACAACTGTAGGATTGCAAACTTTAAGTAAATAAGGTAAATAAGCATTGAGATAAAAAGAGAAGGTAGTACAATTTTTTATTAGTCAGTCGGTCGGATGGTTGAACAAACTGATGATTTATTTGTTAATTAATTTATATTTATATGTATTAATCTATCTATTTATCACTCTATTTATTTATTTATTTATTCATTATTTTAATGATTTTTGAACACATTGGACATAATTTATTGGTTTATTGATGCATTTGTGTTGTGTCATGTTTTTATGTTGTTCTCTACATGAGTGGGGGAGGATAATTAAGGGGAGTTAATTAGGGATAGTACAAAGTTTTGTTTGCAATATTTTATTCTCTGACAAGCCTGCTTTGTACAACCATATATTGTGTGTATTACAGGAAGTTAAAGATCACGTGAAGACAATAGAGGAGGCATTTTCGTTGTTTAGGGCTTTCAACAGAGAAAGGTATTTTATATAGATGATAGCACAAAGTGGATATATCAACAGAATTCATAAAACATGTTGAGTAATGATGATTATGAATTACCATTATAGTAAATAGTATATCCATGATATTGCCAGAAAACCATTTTGTTGACAATTATTATGTACACTTAAGTCTTTATATATATCAATTATCAATGAAGTACACTTAACTAAGGTTTGATGTTGCACCAAAGGTCAGCGCCATCTGGTGACTTTTCTAGCTTTAACAGTAGAGGAAGTCCGTAGACCAACTTCTGGTAAGATGGACAGCTTCCTCACATGTGAAATTTGGTTCAGGGTCGGATTTGAACTCACAGTGGTGAGTGACAAGTGGTTACTGATCAGAGACGAGAGCCACTTGACCACGGATCCCCCCGAAGTCCACTTCTATAGCGTAATTTAGATTAGGTTCCAGTTATTGGATCTAGCTCTTAATTCACTTCTAGTTTTACACTAACAAGTACTGTATGGTATGGAATTGAATGTACTTAATTCACATATATCAAGTGTCGAGGACAACAAAATTAAAATCTCCCTCCCCCTGAAAAAAGCTGTTTTGGAATGTTGTTTATGAAAACTAATGTGTAGATAAATGATATTCGTTCTTTCTCCAATGATACATTCTCAATGTTATGAAGACATCACTACATTTGTAATATAATCATAAATTTTCTGTGAAATAAACAAGGTCTTAATAAGATATGGAATTTGGTGGACATGTGGTTCAGAAAAGGGTTTATTTTTTATTTGTAAGTATGTTTATTTATGCTAAATTTGTGACTGGGCAAATTATATGAATGCATTTGTAGTTATCGTCTGAAACATTTCTAATAATTTTTGTATTATAATTTGCCAGCTTAGAATGAAAATGCCTTTCTGCACCTTACCCTTGCCATAAAAGCTCCGCAAAAGCTACAATAAGGCCGCATTAAAGCTACATTTAATGTGCGCAAAAGCTACATTAAAGCCGCTTTAAAGCTAGTGGTATTGGCACGTTTGTAAAAACTGCGTTTTTTAAAACCAAAAGTTGCAGAATTCCTCAAGCCAAACCTTCACAAAAGCTTTCTGGAAAGCTTCACAATTTTTTGGCAAGGGTATTTAAAGTACTGATAGGCATTTTTCATTCTAAAGTGGCGATAGTGAAATGTACAACAAGATGTAGTAGGGTTACATTAGTTTTTGAATATTACAGAGAATCTGGTGACAAGAGACGTTTACATATGACAACAAGTGACTCTGCTATAGCTCATCATAAGATTTCTAACACGGAAGTGGAACAGGACATTAAGAAAAAGGTTCTTAGTAAAGCCAACAGTGAAGGGGCCACACAGTCGTTACGGGTACAAACTACAACATGATGTTTGAAGCCTTGTCATGTGTGATGCGATTTTATCCACCTTCATCTGTGTAATAATTTGTTATAAATGTGGTATAATTCTTGCACAGTGCACTTGTCAAAGCTGTATTGTTGAATTTTGGGTGAAAAACTGAACATGGTCTATGATCATAATTGATGTGAATCAGACATTTATTTGCTACGTTGATTTGTACTTGAAATCGTGCGTAAGAACAGGGAAATAAACTGACAGTGATTCAGATGTTTGTCATTTTGGTTTATAGCTGGCGCCTTTCGAGAGCAAGTCTGAAAGAAGTTTAGTAATAATCCCAAAGAAATGTTGAACAAATAACCTGATTTATTACATCACCCAGATGGCTGAAAAATTTTCATGGCAACTCTGAATTAATGAGTAGGAAGATTTTATTGGCTGCCAAACTGCAAAAATAATGCAGTCACCTTACAAATAATGACAAATCAATATAAAGTGGGAGTAACTAAAAAAGTCAGGTTTATTGCGTTCAGTTGCATGATCATGAATGTGTTGTAATTGTTTATTGTGAGAAGAAATATAAAATTCCCTGTTGTTGAAGTATGGGTTTCTGTGAAACTGCGTTCGTGTGTTTCATCAATGTTTGTTCATGTTCTTTTTATAAATCTGATTGTTACATTCCAATATTTTCATTTAATATTTTACACTTGTTAAGGTTGCAATATGTATTCAGTTTTTGCAATACATGTATTGTTATTTTGTTTGCATTAAAGTACAGTATAGTTTTAATGCTTTAGTCAATAACTGGTTTAATCCAGTATTTAGGATTTATTACATTACATAGTATATATACATTGGTTAATTCTTATGACATCCTTTCGAAATCTAGATATGTCATTGTTTTATCCTTAAAATTTCTTATACATTTTGCAAATGTATTATTTTTAGACTTTGAATATTACAAGAACGATTGTTTGACGTCCAATAATTTTACTATCTCACAGTATACTTTTGAGTATTTGCGTTGTTGGATAATGGAAACAAGTTAATTATTACTATTTTGGCCATTTTTAATGGCAAGAACCCATTAAAAGTAAAGCGAATGTGCTCAGAAGCAAGTATCTTTGTCCTAAGTTCTTAGATCCTCCTGAAATGTTATTACCAACTCAATTATTAATATGTGATTAAGTCGAGTGACTAATACGAACAAATTGCCAGTTATCTTTCTTAAACTTTGTCCTTTGAACTGAGATAAAAATACACCAGTCTTAAATCTGAAAAAGAAACAACTGAACATATGAATTATTTCTTATGCAGTATAAACCCTGAAAACCAGACCCCTGCCAGACTGGGCCAAAAGTCTGGTTTTCCGAGAACTCCAGTTTTCAGAAAACTATTGATTGTAGAAGAGACAAAATGAGACATGAAAAATCGTCTGATTTTCAGAGAATTCTGGTTTTCAGGTAGTCCAGTTATCAGGGGTTATACTTCAGTTATTTTTTGTACTTTTCAAAGTCATTGTATCATTCCAAAGAGTCACTTCTACACTGAAACAGTTGTATACCCAAATCTGATTGGAATAATAATACATGGTTCTTAAACTGAATGGTTTACCTGTCGCTATCTTAATATACCATTGTGCCAAAAATGTGTAAACTGAGGTTCAAACTTGAAAAATGTATTGCAACATGTATCTGTATGTCGCTGTGTTTTTTGGGGGTTTGTTTTGTATATCGTTTGAGGAATTATGTATGTGTAATACAAACATTGAATGCATTTCCTCATCCCATGTGTCTGATGGTCATTCTGAACAACAGAATAATTATTACATGTACATCAATTTTGATGGATACATTATTTTAGGTTTGGAAATAAACGCATGAATAAGTTACTACGGTTACAGTGCATGTATTGGTCAATGTATTTTTTTCATATTTTCAGAATAACTATTGAATATTTATTGATGATTGTTGGTTACCGGTATTCATTTTGTTGAATCAAGTAGGAAGGTCAGACCTATTATGATGGTGAATATGAGAAATATGCTGAATGTGGCCTGAGTGATAAATGTGACCAGATTTGTTAAGGCTAGAAAAAACTTAGTCATGTTTATGGTAACAGGACAAAAAAAAAGTGGCAAGTAGGTCAAAAAACTTTCTACTTTTTTTTTCACACGTTTAGTGAGAATTTGAGGTTCAATTTGTTCCCAAATATTTTTTGTTCTTTGGATTTTGCAGTTAGAAACAATAGTGTTGGCACTTTAAAAGGTTACTTTGGTAACCATAAATGCAACTTTTTTCTCTAGCCTAATCTGACGTGATATTAGCAATATCAGAACTTTGGGATAAAGATTTAACAGCATTAAAACAGTATAAAATGAACAGTATCGTATTAGTCAAATTTCTTAAACAAGTGTGCTGAGAGAAATAATACTATGTAACTGGTGGGTATCACACATATATACATGGTTTATATCTTTGGAAACATTTCACTCAGTCTCAAGTTATTTCCTGAATGCACAAAATCATACAATGGTGTTCTTAGAATATAAAGTACAGTAAATTACAGTTACTGTGAACTCGGATATAGTAAAGAACCAAATACAATGAAGTACTGTATTTCCCCAAACATGTTCTTCTTTAATTCATAGTTATGGATATAGTGAAGTATGGATATAATAAAGTAATTACATGTATTTGGGTCCCCAGGAATTCACTATAAAACATTTTCTACTGTAACAAAGTAAAGATTCAGGCTTCTAGGAATTCCCTACTGTATGTGGTGTTCAAATGGTTTATGAATCAGTGAATTTTGAAACAATTACTTATGAGTGTGTTTACATAATGAGATTGAATTAACTGTTTAAAGTGGTAATTGTTTATTTTGATTGAATACACTGTACCGCCTAAAAGGCTGTAAGTATATACATGTATAATGCATGAATGTACAATGTTGCTTCGTATTATCATCATATAATATTAATGTGATGTTGAAAGCAAACAATTCTGTTATGGTATCATATTGATATGTTTGACTAATGTATTCATGATTTTATTTGTTGTGTATTGAATTGTATAAATTACAATATTAATTTTTTCATTCATATTGATCAGTGAATAAAATATGAACTATAATGACATCTAATTTTTTCTCGGTGATCTGGAGTTATGAAACTCAGTGTTTGAGACCTGTCTCAGAATGAAGCCCTTACACTATTCAACCCCGCATTTGGGAGGCATTGTGGTCTAAAGGTAGAGTGTCCGAGCTCTGATCCAAAGGCCCTGAGTTCGAATCCTGGCTTTGACATGTTTTGTTCATGAACTTCACAATCCCATTTTTCAGACAAAATACTGGTTTGGTGTCCAGGATGCAGACTTGAGCGTGATTAATATAAGCAAAATTGCTTGTATCACAATCAAGCTAAAATAAATAAGTAGAGACTAACTCTGCATTTTTTCAAAAATACAGCCAATCACACTGCTTACTAGTATTATTTTAGACTGATTTTAAGAATCAGTTGCATATAAATGACTACATGTAAGAAAAAATTGTTTTTTTTTAAAACCAGTCCATGTTTCATTCAGCAAACATTAAACCTGCCACTGATAATACATCATTCCGAATAATGAATGATTGGAAATTAATCCTTAGTCTCCAGCATTTCTAGGGGAAAAATATTTCTCTCATCCAGGGATTGAACTATTTGCATGTCCTGAGCTTTGAAGTAATATTTTAAGCTCATAGTGAAGACAATATTCTCTTCACTTCCATACAGTGTCTATAAACGTATGACTCCATTTCCGTGTGATTTATTATTCATACACCAGAATTATTCTGAAAATCAGATTTCAGAAACATTTCACTGTTCTGTAAATCTTTGGTTTGATGACCAAATATTACAATGAGAAATTCCGCATAATCTTAATATTTCAACATTCACAAGTAGTAATCATACATACTCCTTAAAATTGTTTCTGTCAAGGAATCGCTCCTTTGAATCTAATGGGTCCATTCATCGACAGGATTTTAACTAGATGTCAAAAGTTGAGGGTCAAAAATGACCCTTGGCTGATGATAATTCAAAGAATCGACAAAATTTCCTTCTGATTCATTATAAATTTGACCCTTTAGTATAAATTCTCAAGGGTCAAAAGCTTTATTTTACTGATTTCATGAGTCAAAATGCCGTTTTAAGGGTCAAATGAAAGCCCTGCTTGAGTATGGTCCTTGTTATACAATATGTATGTAAAACAGCTCATTGATTCAACAAACAATCATCTTCAGTAGAATAATGTCATTATTAATAATGAATACAGTTAGTTTACATAAGTAAGAAGATCACAATAAAGTACAGACTGATGTGGTATTCTAGAATTCTGACAGAACGTATAATACAGTTGAACTCGTAGGCATAATATTATCCCTATGAAAGCCTATACAAGAACTATATTTCTAAATCACAACCAGCTGTGATTGGTAACATCATACCAGTATTCATCCATGCCACTCTACAAGAATAATTATACCCCTGCTCAAATCTAACACTGAAAGTACCTCTTTTTGTTGGATAATCTGACAGAATGGTAGAATAAGGTGTTCAGACACCCTAATTAAAAGGCCAACTGTGAGCCACTGTGAAACACATATCTAGATTACATCAACAAAATTTCTGAGAAACGATCAACAATGCATTAAGACCACATTTCTTATGCATGAATTCAAATGTACAATTCAACCTTTAAAAGTACATTTTCATAGCAGTAAGACATTAAAACCTATTTTGTCAGATGTGAAATGACTGGTTTATAATTATAAAATATTATGTAATACATACAAGTAAGAACAAATCAACAAAATCAGACTACATATGCAGGGTTTTCCCTAAGATTTTTCACCCGAGGGTCCCCGTACTCCCATCTCCAACATTTCAGGGGTCCCTTGAGATTTTTGGGGGTCCCACATAGAAAATGCCAAGGGCGAATTCCGAGTCGGAAGGGGTCCTGAGGATGCGGAGGTCACTCTCAATGCGAGTCCCTCAGCTGAATATTGCGTCAGGGATGCAAGAAACCTGCATCAGGAGAATCCCTGCATATGTATGTACTATTTAAATAAACAATATCAGTGACACATCTATACAATGAATATACAATACACAACAAATTACTGAGATCACTAAATCAACAATACTAAACCTAAAAAAATATTTCATCATACAAACTTAGCACCATTATAATCATATCAATCGTACAACAAATCATACAATTTACTGGATATATTTTACGTTCAGTTGAATGACTACTGGAACAAAATACAGAGTTGGTGAGATAACTTTAGTACTAATACACAGTAAACAAGACAAAAATTATCTCCCTTTGATAAAAAATATAAGTCATCCTTAAAATATTATTGGTTTGTCGTTACAGGACAGACTCGTTTAAAAGATCCATGACCCCAAATTTTTTTGTGAGTTTTACAAAAACAAAAAAAAGTTCATTCTTTGTTCCAGCATTTATTTTTCAGTACAAGTATTTAATGTCAACAAAAAAAAAATACTTAAATACCCACTGTTAAAAGTTTGGATTGCATAAACACAAACCAACATTGTTTTAAGGATAATATTATTTATACAATTAAAATGACACAGAAATTATCTCCCTTACTTGCATGAGTCTAATAAGGATGAAACAAATTGTCTCCCTTTGTTAAAAAAAAACATCAAAGGTACAGCCAAAGAGCTAATGTTATCTACTTACATCAGTCTAATCACTACTAACATTAAAAGCTAATCAACATTTTGAAATGAAAATCTGTACAAATAAGATAACTGAGTTTTACGTCACGAATTAATCAATTGAGTGATCTAAATCTTTGAAAAACATTTTTTTTTCATCTGACGTAATTAATAGAAAAATATCACCATCTAAAAATCAAAGGTTAACTGTCAAAGTATAACTCACACCACACAAAAATATAAGTGGCTATGATACTTAATCATTCAGCCAACGACAAATGCAACAAACACGTATACCATCAATAGTAACAGTAATAATGAACATCTGTCAAAGTAGACTGTGTTACCTCATTATGTCTGTCTATATGAATCATTTTTATCACATCAAGTATAAAAAAGCTCAACCATCTGACAAACTCTGTCACACAAGTTTTTAGTTTACAAGTTTCACACATAAGGAATTCATTTTATTAAGAACTGAACGGGAATGTTTAGTTTTCACACTATTGATTGTACACAAGAGGAGACATTAAAGAACCAAGAGTCGAAGTGTACAAAATTCTAATCATAATCTATCCACAGATAAACACAATAATTCACTGTACATACAACAAGTATGTAAAATTTATAAAATTCAGCAGCAAAAGTTCAAACAATACATTCTCATAACACAACTCAAACTTAAATTTTAAAGCCCTGATGAATTTCAGTAAAACAAAATTGCTTCTAACATGTTCATAAACTTGCGTTTTCTTGTAACATTGCCTGATATCAATTAAAAACATATTAAATAAAAATGTATTTGGCTCCTTGAGGTAACATGTACATGGCCTACATATTCTATATTGCACAAAATATCTGATTGAAATTTCTAAATAACAAACAAATAATATAATTAATGCATCTATCATACCATGACATTAGTATGGCTTTGAACTAAATTAACAAAAACAACATCTTACGTAAGGTTTTGTTATTAGTTATTTTCAAAACATTGAATCAACAGTTTTATGCAATCACAATAATAATGCACTGTAATTACACTTCTAAACGATTGAAGAATTAAACACCAGATAATTGATCCTATAGAATATAATGTATGAAATGAACATACATGAACAATTAAACGTTTGTGTCTAGACACTTCACTGAAATTCTGGTTAGGGAGAGAAATTCTATAATTAAGATTGATTTGCAATTTATTTTATTTCCGATTTGCAATTTATTTTATTTCCCTACAGGAACAGGAAATGACTTATGCTTGATGAATTATTAACTCCACAAGATAGGTAAGTTTTTTATAACTGTGAATGATCCTGCATCATAGCATACAATTAAGATTTTGTCACATGTCACACTGTTTTCCATATGAAAAAATATAAAGGATGGAAAAATCTGCATGTATCACCTAGAGGTAAACGTGTATCCTACACAACCAACAATGATGTGGCATTCTAACATTTATACCAATAATTTGTTTTAAAATGTGAACACTAACCAGTAATTACATAGTTTGAATTAAGCCTTCATCTGAATGTGCTGACACAAGAAACATAAGTTGAACATATAAACATTGATATAAAGGTGAACAACTACAGTTTTGGCATAAAAATTGTTCCTGGTAACTTGTTCATTAAAAACATGGTAGGTAGGCTGAGAATTTTTATTTTTGGGATTTTTTTTATTATTCTTGAAAGCCACTGTTGAGATTTTTTGTATGCAAATGTAAAAAATGACAGTGGATGTACCTTTCCACGGGCCTAATCTTAAGTCTAGGGTCACATGGAAAAAATTAGGGTAGGTCAGGTAATCAGAAACAAGTTACACCTAACTTGACCTATATATCCATTCAAATGTCGATATACATGGTCCTATCTCTACACTAGATGCATGTCAACAAATGTGGATCTGTTCTGATACACTGTTCCCCAAACTTCAGTTCTATTGTCCTGCTGTGATTGGCCAACATTTGGTGTTCTATTCTGTGATTGGTTGTTATTTATAGATGATAAAGTCACATGACCATTATTCTGATTCTGGGAAAAATTGTACCTTCTGCAAGGCCTGAAAAGTGTATATTCAAATTTTATATTCTGACAACATATACTAACATAATAAGACCATTTGATTTGCTTAACGGTTACATGCTTCTCAAGTTGTGTCATAGAGGTATTTGGTTCATGAAAAGGACAAAGTTATGAGTTTCTCTACAATAAGTGACTATTTGAACTATTTTAATTCATTGCCATAACCAAAGACTAAAAGCAAACTTATTCCATACATGTAATTTTTAACTTTACACATCAGATAGGACTAATTTTATGTTCGTCTCAAAAACATGATAACCTTCACACAATACAAGAATATTAATCTTGCTTCCAAATATATTCAATGATATAAACAAACATTCAAAGTCAAACATTGTATGGCACACTGACATTTGAATCTGCACTTGTTTTTCAACTTAACAAAAGCTTGGAACAAGCTGATGTTATTGTTCCCATGTCTCTACTAGCCCTAAAGCTAACACTCTTGCATACTGAATGATTGTTTTCACTACAGTTGTAGACTTTTCCAGGTATATCTGCAGGGATAGACCCAATGCTTACATCTGGATAGAACAATCGACCTTCTGTGAGCTAGGTAGACAGCCTTCAGGCTTCTCGAAACTGCTGGAATACTGCCTGACATTTGATCAGGCTATGATAGAATTTCTGTATGACCAAATGAAAATTTGTCTGATCGAGTATATTATTAATAAGTGATAAATGCAGTAAATCATGTCCGACTGCCGGACATCTGGTCCAGTACTCGCCGAAAAGTTATTGGACCTGCTCGAAATTTGCCTGACATGTCCGACGGTCCGGCAACTTTCAGGAAGCCTGAGCTTTCATGCATGCAGAATTTTGTTGCAAGTGGGATTTTAACTCACTGCTGTGAGGGGTTAGTGATTACAAGTCAGAGACCGTAACCACTAAACCACAGAGGCCATGTCATACAGACAGTGTGTACTAGTGAGGTTCGTAAGTACATATTCTTATATATATTATTTAAGATAGCTAGAATATGTGATCTGTGGCATTACACACAACTTGTATGCATCAAAATGTCTAGAATAAATTTACCTCTGTTTAACCTCTGTTTTCTCATGGACTTCTATGTATTTAACCATCTTGATGAATCTTGCAGGAATATAAATACTTCACAGATCTGAAATAGCGCAAATGTGCTTTCAGTACACTGTAAGAACCATAAATTATTAATTCAAAATCTACATCTTTCCAGATGGTCACTTTTGATCATCAGTGATGAGGCCTAAAACAAAATGTTTCTCATTCCAACAACCTACAGAGATGGTATTCATAATAGGGAGAGGAAAAGCAGAGCACCTGATGCGGGGCTCGAACCCACGACTTCCTGCTTGCAAGTCAGATGCTCTAGATACCAACTGAGCCAACCAGCTGGTACAATGACAAATAATTTTTCATATAAACACTAAATACAGTACTGCCACTCTATTGTACACAACATACGTTTAAGTAGGATCAATACCCTAGATCGACCGTGAATTGATTTATTTGTCATAACAAATAACGAATGATTCACTTATATTTCGTGCAGATGACACACAAAGACCTGTAAAACATGTTGTATAGCATATAGGTATTTGTTACAACCAAGAATGTATGAGAATTTCCTACAAAATTTATGAAACAATTATTCAGACAGACAACGTTACCTTTCAACCAAATAAAATTTCTGAAACGTTCCTATCAGGTATCAGCTGATTACTCCGGTAGAGAACTTCTCACAATAAGTGGATTAAATACAACTCCCAACTTTCTTCTATGAATGCATTGTAAGTCCATGAACACAAATGAAACGCGAACGTTTTATAGCGACGATTTAAACCATGCGACACGAGTAATTGAAGACACGTTTTTCGTCATAAATCAAACCGCACATAGGCTGAATGACAAAATAAAGCTCACGTGCCACTTCGCTGTAGGTCAGTGTCGCACGTGAACTGGATCATCGTTCCCGCAGAGAAACATGCACCTAATAATAGAAACCGGAAACCAGAAATCTATTTATAGCAACACGACCCAATTATAGCATGCGCCATGTATGTGATAACCATGAAGTAGACCGTTCAGCTGATTAGACGGGTCATAAAGTATGACTAGCTTTTTGTTACGCAGTTGTCAACGCGTCGGAAACCCGTACGTCAGCGTAATTCATTGGTATTTACAACCAATGGTGTGGTTTTATTTTCGTTTACTCAGTAAAATAATGCGTCGGAGTGAAGAGAAAATTGATTAACCACATTAATTTTGGGTTTCATGATAAATTAACACTTTCACATTCACGTCAAACTTAACTTGCGTGTCATTGTGCACGATACTAAGCCTATAAACAAACATGATTGCTAAATGTTTTGTTGTGACCCGCGTTAATATCATCATGTGTACGATTTTTGTTACCCAGCTCTCACATAAAAAATAAAAGAAAACATAATTTCTATGTTTAAAAAAAACGGGATGTAGTACCCGATACATTTAAAGGTCAAAAAGGGTCAAATCAAGTATAGTTTGAAGCACACAAAGAAAGCAACAAAATATCTTTCATACGGTTGTTTATTTACCTTTTATTTTCAATATTTTCTTACAGGACAACAAGACTTGACCGTTTTCAGGATTCACGAGACTTTTCTATTCAGTGGCGAATCGCTCTTTTCCAATGCAACTGGCAGGTGTTATGTTTACCATTCGTACAAACAGACCGTAAAATGACATGCATGCACTGGACTGAACGTCCACCTCGTATTTTATGGTACATGGGAGGGGAATCATTGAATACACATGGTTGGAACCTTACCATGACATAGCTTTCAGCGTGAGGATCACGCTTTTGAACCTCAAATCACGCTCTCACGCTTTAACACCCAAATCGCAAGTTCACATCTCTAGTTTTTTTCGAAAGTTTTGTTTTTTTATTCTGTCTAAAATTCCGCGCTGTGCAATCGGTCGACTGATATAAATCATGCGCAGATTGATGTAAACATTGCAGAACCAATGAAATTGCAGCGGGGACAAAATACCGATTTCCATTGACTTATGATTCTGTCGCCATCGTAAATAAGCTACCAGGGTATAGATTCTACTTAGGCTCCACCACCCAGACCTCCCTCGTACGTTCTTTTATCTTGCTCTTATGCCCAATTAACCATTGACAGCTATGCCAGGTTGACTTTCAATATATTCAATGCAACCGTTACTTTGATTTCTATAAGTATGTAGATCGATTGTAAACATTGTAAAACATAAGAATTAATTCACTTATTTGGGTTCTTCCAAGGATGAGTTTTATGAGTTGGACGTTTACAAATTCGATTCCGTGTATATTATCGAAGTGAATCGCTTCCAGCAGAGCATAATTATGATCTTTGGTGACATTAAGCTTTAAAGAAATGTAACGTTGACCCGGTACGTTGTCATTCAGGTAACGTCCATGCCCAGTAATAGGGAGACGTCTACACTTAAACAAGCGTGTTGGGAACGATGTTTATCAACAAAAGATTCATATGAACATAATCAGAAAGTATTATGGCCATCCAATACAACCCATGTGAATAAAAGCATTCATTACCTGATAGTCACACATCTTACTAGTTTTTGAACTTTCATTTCAGAACATTCTGGTAGTAAAATTCTAGTACATTGTATTGTAAACTGTTTTAATTGACCAATACGGTTATCGTATTGCATGCAAATCGTCCAAAACTTTGTTGATAAATAGGAAAGCTTAATATTTTGCTGTTTTTAGAGAAGTGACTGAGCATTTTTATTTCAAACTGACTAGTATATAACTTTCATATGTATAGTAGATACAAAAATTGGTCACGAGCCTGTTGTATTAGTCGAATGACGTTATTATGAACTTAATCAGAATTGATACGTTACAGGGACTACTGTACATAGTAATATATTGTATCCCTGTACGTTATAACGTTCATACTGTTTATCAAAGTATGTATGTGATTGAATATCTTTAAACAACTTTACCACTCTGCAAAATCTTAACTGCTATAAATAAAGTATTATTTATTAACAGACTAACGAGTTTAATCATTCCATTTTTAATTGTAAATATGAAGGAGGGGACATCACTGCGTAGGAAATTTACGGAACTAAAACGAATTTAATTTTGGTTTAGCACTAACCGGAGACAGCATGTAGATCACTTTGTTGTGGTAAATGCTATTCACCGGTTTTACTGTTTCGTTGTTATCAAATAATATGTGAAAATGGATGATTGCTGCGTTCATCACGCAGAATTTGGTGTGGAAGACGGAGACAAGTTACAGAGAATATTTCAACAGCATTACAAATTTTCTCTTGTGGCTTCGCGTGTAAACCAGCTCGTGAAACAGTGGGTATTGAAATCGGGCACTGCGACTGTTCTTGTTACACAACGAATTTCATCAGAAAATTACCTTTCAGCAGATAAATACTGTGTTGGCTGGCAGAAAAACTGGGAGTCTACAAAGGATTCCAATACAAAAACTGTTGATTCTGTGTTTAATATTGCTCTTAAAGTAAGAGATGTCACATCTTGTGTTGAAAGACTTTCAAGGTCAGGTTCCACAATTCTACGTCCAGTGGTTAAGTATTCTGACCAGTTTGGGAGTGTCAGTTTAGCTGTTGTAAAAAGTTGTATTGGAAATGTTGTACACACTCTTATACAAGATAACCAGTATACAGGCGTCTTTTTACCTGACTTTGATCTTGTTAATTCTGACAGTGATTCCATTATAAATAATGATTCGGAGTCTGTGCTAGTGACACATTTTGATCATGTGACTTTCGCGTGTGATTGTGGTGACTCTGAACGTATTCTTTCATGGTATTCTACTTGTTTTGGGATGAAAAGATTTCTTATTAACAGGTATACATCATTTAATGATATGTTTTATTTTAGGATACATTTTATTGTTGATTTCTGAAGTTATGCCACTTAAATTGTTAAGAATATTTGGTTAAACTTAGTGCTTATCAAATCTAGTAGCATGTTGCAATTTATATCTCATAAATATGTGTAAATCATTCATTTGTATTTTGCAGAGATGAAGATGAACAGAGTGGCTTTGTTATAGACACAGAAGATATTGGTTTACGATTGAAAGCATTTGAATATTGGAAATGTGCTGAGACAGGAATATCTGCGGGGAGTCATCCAGAGAGCATAAAATTTGTTGTAGCTGAAGCTCTTCCTAATCAAGGTATGGTGTACCAAAATAATCACAATGGTACAAATATTTCCCATGTGAATTCATAAAAAACTCAATTGAGAAAAACATTTTGCAGGCTTCTCGAAAGTTGTCAGACCGTCGGACATGTCAGGCAAATTTGGAGCAGGTCCAATAACATTTCATCGAGTACCAGAGCAGATGTCGGGCAGTTGAGCACGATTTACAGCATTTATCACTTATTTATAATGTATTCGGTTTGACAAATTTTTGTTTGGTCTGACAGAAATTCTAACTTTACACATACAAAGTCAGGCAAGTATTCCGGCAGTTTCGAGAAGCTTGTTATGGAAGTCAATATATCATGTCAATTGTATTTTACTTTTAGCTTTCATCTAAGTATCTTTGTTCAACTGCCTAGGCTCATTTGTTGATCTATCCTGGAAATTTGTCCCATTTGGATATAGAAAATGCCTGGGATGAATAGTGTTACTGAGAGTGAAAGGTTTTACAAATTTGAATTGTGAATAGGTGATTTTGGTGATCGTAAAACTAACTCAGGTTTTATAATGAATTTTCATTACATCTTGCAGGTCCAAACCAGGTGGATACATTTCTACAAGAGCATAATGGTGCAGGAATTCAACATATTGGTTTACATACTAACAATATTATTGGTACTGTGAGTAAATTAAAAGAAAATGGTGTACAGTTTGCGGAACCACCTTATACATACTATACTGAGGTATTTTCTTCATTGTATGGGTGTGAATGTTCTAAAATTTCATAATCCATTCAACCTTGTCATATTTCTGGCTAATTTAATAGGAAAATCTGATTAAACATACGTTTCAGTATTAACAGTGTAAGGCATTGAATATAACACACTACATAAGTTGCATTTAAGAACATTTATGTTCTAATAATTGATGCATTTCTTTTCTTTATTTTCTCCAAATGTTACCTTTGTACATTTTAGTTGCTGTTTGGGAAATTGATTTTTTCAAAATATATCAACATTTCTTTGATTTCCAGGTTGGTAAATTAGAAGAGATTCGTGATATGGGTCAAGATGTAGATACATTGCGAGACAATGGTATACTTGTAGATGCTGAAGCTGATCCTGGGGAGAAAGATGATGATAGTACATCAGATTTGAATCTTAGGTAGATACATGTATTCTCAATATTTTGCGGTGTAAATTTACTCTCTCTAAAGTAATATTTTCAAAGTTTACTTTTGGGTACAGTTTAATTAATTCAATGGTTTATTCTTTGATAAATTATAGGTATGTTTATTCAGTAAAGATGACAAACAAATTTGCAAAACATTTTTAAAGAATACTTATTCTGAACTTAACCAAAGTGATTACCATGCTAACCTCATGCCTACCCCTATTTCTAGCTCACCTGAGTGAACTATTAGGATCAGTCAATATCAGGCATCTATTGTCCCCAGTTCAGGTTGTTAGCACTCTAGAGGTCTCAGTTTTGATTTGGCCTTCAAACTTTGTCAGAATGTTTGTCTTTTTCTAATGATATCTTAGGCAAAAATGAACATTGATCATTTTGGGTCAAAACTTAGGTCAATAAATCAAATCAAATGAAAACCTTGTTAAAACTGTACAGGTCACCTTTTATCTTTATTTAGTCTTCACCAGACTTTGTCAGAATGTTTGTCTTAATGATATCTTGGACATGTACGAACATGGGTCATCTTTGCTCACAAACTAGGTCCTTAGGTCAAATCCTTTAAAAAAACCTTGTTAATGCTCTAGAGGTCACACTTATGATTTTCACCAAAATTTGTGAGAATGTTTGTCTTAACAATATATTTTAAAATATTCAGCATGGGTCATCTAGGGTAAAAAACTAGGGCACCAGGTCAAATCGCAGGGAAACCTAAGAAGTTGCAGTCTTTACTCAGGTGAGCGAATAAAGGGCCATCATGACTCTCTTGCTTATTATTCTGTTTTGGACTGTTACATTTTACTTCATTTGAAGCATAAATTCATGGTTTCTTTAAATTACTTTTTTATTTTTTCCTCAGATATTTGCTGCAAAAGTTTACCAAGCCGTTATTTAAAGAGAATACATTTTTCCTGGAAGTGATTCAACGTGTAGGAGCTACAGGCTTTGGTTCTGGAAATATAACTGCCTTGTGGAGATCTGTACAAGCTTATATGAACAATAAAGATAAAGAATCATCAAGTTGATACAGCAAGTGCCCAGTATTTGAATGATTTGATCTGTATTTGCTATTTCAACCTCCATTTTTAGGATGCAGTGAAGTCCTCTAGGTATCTAGAACCACTCTTGGGCATCTTAAACTCCATCCAATTGATTTATAATACACTTAGCGCTGTGTTTGACAATCATAATACACATTTGCGCTTATGTCAAGCGGCTTATAGTTTGTTGTAGTCAGTTTTTCTGCGGGAATTTATTATTTTATGTTATAGTTACCATAATTGTCCATTCATAAACTATCTTCATTTATTATATTCATTTGAGTATATTCTTATAAGTATGAAAATTGCACTCTTCTGAATTCTTCTCTCGCTAAGGCCCATTAAATTTGCGGTGTCATAGTTTTAAGTTATAACATAATAGTCTCACATAGACTTTGTGCTGTAAATTATATTGACCGGATATATTGCTTTGAACATTCCAGTCGTCACAAACTGATATAAATGTCCAGAGCCCTAATTCACAAATCAATTGTTTGGTTGTGCGAGCATAAATATATCATGATTCACACCTTTAGGTTGAACAATATTTGTATGAACAAAGCATTTTTGTGTGCTGGGATTCATATCAACAGTCAGGAACACTATTAAATATGTCACAAAATTAAATACATCAAATTAAAGATGAAAGAATAGCATCAATCCAAACAAACTTAACCCTAACTTATGACATTTCTAAATATTTAACCAGTCAGTATCTGGTAAACATCATAATTTATTTATTACAAGAGTGCATTAATGAATGAGTTTCGAAGTTCTAAAATATGTTTGTCAATGGTCATTAAATGTTGTTTTTATCGAAACGTGTACCACGATGCATATCCGGCATTCCTATACCACAATACCTGTTGTACTGTAAATGCGCTTGCAATAAACAACCATACATGTGCAAATAGTGGACATGTCATTTTGTGTGTCAGTTCAGTAAAGTAATGTTTAGCCTATTTATATGTTTAGCCTTTTGAGAACAGGTTGACTTTATTTCACAAGATTATTTATCACACTCTTATATATATATATCTTACCTATTGTACATGTATTATCATGTTTAGCATGATACAATAAAACCTTGATATTTAGACCACCTTTCGGACCAAGAAAATTGATCTTAATGATGAGTTGGTCTTATTGAGTTGAAATATTGAAAACCAGTCTTATTATTGAGTTGAAATATTGAAAACCAGTCTTATTATTGAGTTGAAATATTGAAAACCAGTCTGGAAGTAGGTGGTCATAACAATAGGATGGTCTTAATTTTGAGGTGGTCACAAAGTGAGGTTTCACTGTAATGTGAAACTTGAAACATATTGTTCACTGTACATTAAAAATGTTGTTCTGACTGAAATTAATACATTTGTAATAATTTTACAACAAGCAAATGTTGTGTTTTCACATTTTCTAATGGATTGGTGTAATGTTTCACAGTGCTTAAACATTCAAATTTGTTGTTGTTATTTCTGCTGAAACGTAGACTTTGTTTAACATAAACTTGATATCATATCAGTGACTTTTTTATTCATTAACCTGTGTTTTATGAAACACGATAAAACCACGTATTTACAGGGTTTTCTATGATCGTATTGTTTATTATATAATGTTGAATAGTACAATAGATGACAAGTACCATCCTTTACAGGAAGTAAGTCATTCCTGATAAATTTGTGCCAATGACAGTCAACTTTAAGTCAGTTTTTGTCATAATTAGTATGAAATTAAACCTTTGTTATTTAAATTCTATTGAATTGAACTGTTATATTTATTTCAGAAATAAAGAGTAAATTGATACAACGCTGACTTATTTATGGTTTTGTTCAGTGTGGAAAATGGCTTCATGTATCACTTATAAACGCTTATACAAAGTTTATAAAATAAATGCTGCTTATTAATACTGCAACGTCTTACTAACAAAAACTAGCTGTGAATAATTTATTCTTCATGATAAATTTTTACTTATGACATATTTCAACAAAATATTGATAACAATATTTTTATCAATGGACTATATACAGTCAAATCAGTGAACAAAGGCCACCCTTGGGAAAGACAAAATGTGGTCTTTATTGACAGATGGCCTTTATTCGGAGGTCAGTTTGCTCTAAATGATTTGTGACGGTTTTCAAAGAATGGCCTTTATTCACAGGGTGGCCTTTATTTGAAGGTGGCCGTAAGCACAGGTTTGACTGATGTGAAATTTACTCTTTCACAATTATTAGATGGTTTTATGCAGGAAATTAGAGTCAAAAGAACACATGCCACAAGTCTGTATGGATTATTTTTAAAACCTAACCAATTTGATGATGTTAAATTCAAAGTTATAACTGATCTAAGATAAATCTAGTATAAAAATGATCTCTCTATCAGACTGGTGTAACTTTTCTTTAAGAAGTTTACTTTCCATCCTGCAAACGTCAGAATCCGTGCACACGTAGAGATCAAGTTTGACGCAAAGTTCCCCGGTAGCATCGGTAAGAGGTAGACTGGTTAATGTTTGTGTTAATTCATTTGTCAGGTCACCTCTTAGTGGTTTACCACATTTTGTCAAACTATCATTCAAAGCCTCATCTACAATATAAAAAAAGGAAATTTTAACACATTTGATACTCTCTAACACAACATAAAGAAATGATAATTAATTAAAAAACACTGCAGGTATGCACAGAACAAATATTCAACATAGCCACCAATAAATACTCTGGCATTAAAAAATGATTGGTTTCTAGTTGCATGCTTATTAAATATAGGGTAGGTATGGTATGTAGGGTGTTTCTTTATTTTCTTATCCCTGAAAGCCACTGTTAATATTATTATTGTGTGTAAATGTAATAATGTGAGACAGTTGATGTACCATTTCTCAGACCTAATAAAAAGTCTAGTCGTGGAGGAAATTAAGGTAAGTTGGGTAACCAGAACAATTTTTTACGCCTCAGACACAAGGAAATACCTATAATTAAAACTTTGTGACATGTATGACGTAAAAAGGCGCATGCACATGGTATGGTAGAAAATGAAATATATCCTCATATTATTTTAAGGATGAAATTTTCCCATCACTATAAGAATTCAGCATGAAGTTAATCAACACTGACAAGTTTACAGTTTGATTCAAGTCATTGTTTAGCAAGTTCATTTGCAGGAAAAGAAAAAAATGTTTTCTGATTCTAAAAAAGCGCAAGAAAGACCAACACATGTAAGTTTAAATTCAACTCTCAGCTGGTTCATTATCAATGTAAGCACACAGACAGCAATTTAATCATTTATACATTATACATAACAACAATGCTTTTAAAAGATAAGGTATTCAAATATGAGTCATTGTTTCAATTTTAAAATTTCGATTTCATTTTTACATTAAATCTTGAAGAATGGAATAGGAAAGATAAACTGATCTTTTTCACACCAACAAAAAAAACGTAATTGGTGATTCTTACCTCCAGAAGAGAGAGTCCATGAATTAGGTGCATCATCATTCAGGTGCAAGCCTTCCGCAAGATTTATTTTCAGTTTTATAATCACTTCAGCCATACTAGCAGAATGAGCACAGGTCCTACAAAATATTTTTTCACCAAGGAATAAAATCACCAAGTATTATTTTCGTGTAAAGAACATCATACAACCAGTGATTCTATATTACATAAGCATGTCCCCTGACATGATGAAGTATCTCAAATATATTGCATTTTATTTATTGTTTTATAGATTAATTTAGGACTATTCTAACTCCAAATATGCTTAATGTACAGCAAGTGCAAAGTCTTCGCAACATACGGGCAGTGACCAATATGCTGTGTATAGCAGGCTTCCTGAAAGTTTCCGGACCGTTGGACATGTCAGGTAAATTTCGATCAGGTCCAATAACTTTTCGGCGAGTACCAGACTAGATATCCGGCAGTCAGTCACGATTTACAGCATTTATCACTTATTTATAATAATATTTGGTCAGATAAATTTTCATATGGTCGGACAGAAATTCCAGCTTTGCCTGACCAAAATGTCAGGCAAGTATTCCTGCAGTTTCGAGAAGCCTAGTATAGATGTACACAGTATATTTGTTCCAATATACACGGCATATTGGTCCCAGATACGGGTAATCACCATGTCTTTTGAAGATGGATATTTTAAAATTTTCAAACCTACCCACTGAGAACACATGCAGATTTACAAGTACATTAATTAACCAGTTTACTGTGAAAATGTATCGTTTTAGCACAATAGAGCAATAAATTGTGAGTTTATTGGAAACTGTCTTTGTATGAAATCTACTATAAATAAACAAAAAATAGAAATATTGATTTTTCTCAATAGCATACATGAATTTACATATCTTAGAAAACAACAGCTAATGTCATTGTCATGTTCTTCCATTATTGATTAACAAGACTTACGAGAGCAGTGAAAACACACACTCACACACACACATATACACACTGACGAACACTAATGTGCAGTTATATTTTATTCTTCTGATTTACGTCTGTTATCTGATATTGTTATCAATATAACAACACAATAACACACATTATACAGTCAATAATTTATTGAGTGACTTACCTGGTATAATTCCTATAAATACACTACCTGTGTGAAATATTCACAAATTACACTTAGTAATAACGTTCAAAAGTTAACTACAAATCGTTTTTGTTCATGTCTGTATGAATATATATAAAGATTATTATTCAATGTATTAACGGGCCATGGATTTTAATTATCAAAGGGAGGTCAATCTTAAAGAGATATTTTCATATCGTAATGGTTATTTCCCTTGAACAGGACGGCGTCGCGTAAACTGGTACCCGTTAACAGGCGCCGTGTTGTGATGTGGAGGACACAGGATTGAAGGTTGTCAAACATAATCACACGATCTGTGTTATCATAGATTACAAATAATTACAAATTTAGATACCAAGATTAGATTTCTGAGTTGTATACCTGCTTTCAACTGTATTTCAGTATCTCAGACAGACCTGTACCCACCTAGATATACGCGTGCCGCGACCGTGGTCCTGTGCGCTGGACTGTGCGGAGATCCGGGTTCAAATCCCGGTCGAGGCAGGTCATACCCTTCTATGAGTCATTCGACAAAATGTCGATTTTCCTCCACATGTGGTGAAGTTGCCGGCTGCTTGTGGAAGGATAAGTCAGTAGGCCTACTGGTTAGAATACAGTCCAAGAAAACTGGTTAGATGAACCGGTCGCCGTATATAGCTGAAAAATTGTTGAAAAAAGCGGCGTTAAACCCTAGTAACAGTATTTCACATAAAAAACAGACCTTCGCGTAAATTACTGCTAATATCTCCACACAAAAACAGTCAAATCAGCTATGGGGGACGGATGTCATAAGGACTTACGTCTTTAATCAAATTACCACCATGTGCTGCGCCAGGATTCGAACTCATGACAAAAGTCAGGATGATGAACAACATGATTTCTTCCTTGATAGCTTAAACAGTGGCGTCATTGTCTTAACAAAACAGTGGACATCTACAGACTAATGTCAGGGCTGAACTTAAAGACGGCATGATATTTAAGTCCCTATTCATCATCTCAGACTCTGATGTCGATATTCGCGTGCAGCCAATATTGTCGAATTACACCAGGTGTTCTTCTTATTTAGATTCGAACAATAGATGCAAATTTAAACAAATTATTTTTTAGATGCCTGTAATATTTCAATTATTTCGACGCCAGCGATATCCAACTGGCTTGCAAGCATTATCGTGCTTTGTTTCAAAAATTAGCATTCAATTTATTGATGTGTGAGCAAAACTATAAATAATCGTTATAACAACAGATTCCGTGACTCGTACCCAATGAATAAACACGGTATGTTAAAACTTGTTTTAAATTATTAATAATTAGCAATTAATGTTCACTGTTACCCAGTTTAAGAACCTACGCAAATAAAATAAGTATTTGAGCTGTACTCTCATCAAACGATTTCTATGCGTGCACGTGGGAAGGTCCGGTGTTTTCTGTATAATACATAAATTATGCAGAACTTAACGAAATAGTAAACAATGAATTACAAAAATAAACAAATAATAAAACCAAATTCGTGCCTAAATTTAACAACTAAATAATTGATAAATGAATTCGGTTCGTTATGCGATGTAAATAAACATACATGCGTGATTAAAGCGAATAAAACGATCATTAGCAGAATAAAATATCAACAATGATACTAACAGTATTGTTTCTTGCGGTGTTCGACTTTTCTCAATACAAATATAGCTTTTTTTGTAAATATCAATTCATATTTTCATTCATTCAGAATTGTATTTAAAACTCGCGTGTTATTTTATCTAAGGTTATTTATTTGATTGTACATACATTTACCAATTATAGTTCGCAATTGTTTACCATTAAACAAATGGAATAATAAAACATACGGCCGTTAATTTTTATTATTGCATTAATAGCAAATAATTACTCATATTCATCAAACATCATTGTTACACGCATCGTAATAAACGTTTTCACTGTATACATGAATATGTACATGTATGTATAAACCCACTAGTTGAACTGAGGCTCGTGTTTATTGTTACCAGACTAACCCTAAGGTGTCTAACAGCAAAACCCAATGCACGAAAATTTTTGAGGACGTAAAGCATGCTTAAGAATACGAAAGAAAAGTAATGTTAATCGTATTTTTTAGTCCAGTAACCTTAAACATAACTATTTTTCCGTAGCCTTACTAGTTGCTAACAATTAAACTATGTATTACGTTAGATTGATGTATTTCCTTACAAGAAAGAAACTAGGTTCGTTGAGTTTCCGGCTGTACACTGTACATTTGTTAAGCATGGTATTGTAATTCTATAATCAAGACACAGTCATTCAAAGACCTGGTGTGTCATATTTGTAGCAGAGAGCTTCATTCAAATTAATGTACATTTTCCTACCTTATGTAGAACGTAGGCTTGTATGTAATATTATATTATACTGTTATATTGTATTATATTGTTTTTGATACAATCATACGCCATACTTTTCTAACCATGGTCTTTTTCTCCAATTCCTGTGAGTTGCACGCTGGATTCTCCGTTAATTTTGTTGTTCTCGAATATCCATACAACAACACCGTATGATAACATATGTATCGTATATTTTACAACGTTCGCTATTATGGTAGCCAGTCAAACATACGCTTTGGTAAATTAAACATGAATAATATATGTTAAGGAATAGTGAAAAAGTTTTCGTTTGGCTAAATGTTTATAATAAACATAAAACAAGACTGTGAATCATAAGAATCCAGATAGTACCTAGCATCTATATGTTGCATTTTTACCAACGTGTACACACTATAATTATATAACACACATTTATATATTAAAACAAACATTTACTCACAGATGAGGCGTACACAAGTTTGTTTCTGTTTTCCACACCATACAGTTAAATTATCACCAAATACGTAACGTTATTTCCAAAAAGGCTTATCAGTTGTTATATTAAAAATGTCAGGAAATAATGCATGATCCTTACATAGTTACAAAACAATAATACGAATGTGTTTTAAGTCATGTCAACATTAAAAATAAAATCTTATGTTTCTATCCAATGAATCAATGCGTGAATTTGAACTAAAAGAATAGCTTATCTTAATAATAAACAGAAACGAACGTATTTCGCTGAAACGCAATGCTAGTATTTGATATATTCAAACTTGTTCATCTATAACAGACAAAGTTTTAGTCATTTTTGTATCATCTTGGGCAACATTATCTAATCTCATCGCAGCAGAAGTACTAGCAACCCAGTCGGATATCCAAACATGTTTTTCATTGGATAACACTATATCACGTGGTAGATGCTTCTTTTCCGGTACCAAAGCACTAAGATCATTTATGTTCGACGTTATATGACTTTCACTCGCTCGCTCTTTAGCTTTTGTTGACTGAACAATGTCGTTGTATTTAGCATAAGCTGCAAATGTGTTTGACTGCCTTTGTGTTAGATAAACTGGTCTTCTGTCCGATCGTGCTGAGTTTTCGCGATCTTGTCCGGACCCACGAGCACTGTATCTATTCGCTGAATTCGCATTCCGTCGAAAGCTTGACTGAGCGCTTGCTTTTCGCACCGTTGTTGTGTACGATGAATTTGTAAGTCGGGAAACGTTTGACTTTCGATTCGTAGGCGGATCTGTTGCTAATTTTGGGAATGTTGGAACATGTTTTCGTGGTGATCTCTCTGTCAATAATGTTCTGTATGACGTATTTATTACAACTACATGCGGAGAACCTCCTGTATGCGGTCTTTCCATTTCGAACGCTGTCCGCGGAGTTATTTGTAGATTGGTCACTGTCAGTGAACGCTCGGGTGCGAAACTTTGAATGTAAGACGTAGTGGGTTTCAGACGCAGTCTGTGAGCATATGGATGGGCAGAGCCCGTCTGATAATAATGATACTTCGACATTGTTTCGTACACTCAGCGATTTCATACCAAACGCTGATTAAATATAAAGAATATGTTTAAAACTGTTGTTTATTTAGTTAATCCAGTCACTTTTAATGTATTAAATCCCATCATGAGTGTTTAACAAACTCCATTTTTTGTTTATATCCATTATACGATCACTTAAGTTAATAATCATTTAACTCAACATAGATTGATACTATTAAGGTATAATTGCCAATTAAGTAAATTAATCTTCCATACAGTTGCATTTTAAGGATAATTGACTTTAACGGGTCTTTGAAATTATTCAAATTTATGAATAAGTTAAATGTATGTCGTTATCTTGTATCAAAATTGGCGTAAATCAGTATTGTTAGTCCGGTACTGTAAACATTCTATAATTCGCGGGTCGGATTTTTTAAATAACTATTTTAACTAAAAAAAAAAATATGAAGAGACAAGTTTTAAACATTTAATGTCAGGTTGTCGTTTCTCTTCAGATTACTTTTCTTTTAACTATTTCTATTAGAACTCGAACTTTATAGACAAGTGATCAAATCATTTTACTCTTGGCCTTGACCGTTTTGGATATTATTTCAGAAAAATGATTGTACTATTGACAAATAAAGACCGACGCTCGAGACAATTAAGGTGAAACCTCTCTAAGCGACCACCTCAACAATACGGCCACCTTACATTACAACGACCACTTGATACATTCATACTTCCGGACCGGTTTTCTATATATTTCATCTTTATTTCAACTTGCTAATAAGACCACCTCGGTATTACGACCATATTTTCAAGTTTTGATGTTGGTCTTAATATTGAGGTTTTGCTGTATTTGTGAAGATGTCGTGTCGGCTTTGTCCGCATATTTTTATCTGCTAAATTATTGTAATGAATTTACGTCAATTCTTATCACTATTACAGAGCTACACATTGCTTTTATATACAGTTGAAGGTTTTTCATAAAATTTTAGACAATCAATAAAATCTTAGACGTTGATCATCTGACTAGATTAGTTATAGCTTACTCGTGATACCAAGTGTTCGTATATGACTTGATTGTATATTATCAACTTTGACCCTCGGAGTTTAAATATATTCTGAAGTTCCAATAACGGGATCATTATAATTGTATGTAAAATGATCTTCTACGTAAGTCACTACTGTAAAACATATCGTGTGAATTAAATACAAACAGAATGTTCATTATGCTGTCTCAGAGAATAAAAAAGACCCTGTTATATTGGCAGTACGTTTCATAGATATGATGAAAGAAGCATTCATTGTTCGTAAGTTCAAATGTGTTACGGAGTGCTGATAGCGCGTATTCAATTATTTTATTAGTATATTGTTTTAACATGTACAGGTTTGCATTGTAAATATTTGTATATGGATTGCAGTCACAAACTAAACAATGATGAATTACAGTCACAAGTTAAACAATAATGTGCCAATTTTGCATTGCTGTGCTGTCCCTCCACCTTTCTTTATTATGTGTGTATTATACAGTGATAGTGGTATATAGAATTATATAATGGCGATCTTAGGCATAATGTGATTTTGGTCCGCTTTAAGACCAAAGTACACCACAATGCATGATTACCCCCCCACCCCACTTACGAACTAACCAAATATAACCAGGATAATTTAATACAGGTTTTATTTTTCATTGGAGTTTAACGTGTCACCAACAACCATTCCTGGTACATTTAAATGTCATACATGTAATTGATATTCCTGGTAAATTAACAAATATCATGATTCATATTCCTGGTAAATTAATAAATGTCATAATTGATATTCCTGGTAAATTAACAAATGTCATAATTGATATTCCTGGTAAATTAACAAATGTCATAATTGATATTCTTGGTAAATTAATAAATGTCATAATTGATATTCTTGGTAAATTAATAAATGTCATAATTGATATTCTTGGTAAATTAATAAATGTCATAATTGATATTCTTGGTAAATTAATAAATGTCATAATTGATATTCCTGATAAATTAACAAATGTCATAATTGATATTCCTGGTAAATTAATAAATGTCATAATTGATATTCTTGGTAAATTAATAAATGTCATAATTGATATTCCTGGTAAATTAACAAATGTCATAATTGATATTCCTGGTAAATTAATAAATGTCATAATTTATATTCCTGGTAAATTAACAAATGTCATAATTGATATTCCTGGTAAATTAACAAATGTGATGACTGATATTCCGGGTATCGGATGCACTAATAGTAATAAGGGCGTAATGGTTCGAGCATTAGATATCTAAGATAAAAGATTTTGACATGCATTGCTTTCCAAAGCTTATTTAGAATACCACTATGGTATTGACAAAGAATAATTAGGTACAGACAACTAAGACAATGTTTTATATACAATTTATTATTTAGAGTTTATCTTACAGCACAAAACTCTTAAAATACAAATAAGATATTCATAAAACAACCTGCAATAAAAGTTTTCAATTAAAACATAAAATAAAAGAACGCATAGTTAAATATTGTGGTATTTCCTTTTTACATATAGCACATATCATTTCAGTCAATTTAGAAAACACAACTATTCCACCATATTCATCATAAGTAGCACATATCACATATCATAGCAGAATAGTTTATGAGATTATAACGGTATTACTTTCGCTGGCATTCTCAGAAGGAATTCCGACTGTTTGGAACCACTTTGCTGTTGAAGCATTGTTCTGATGGACCATCGCACTTTCAGATTTCACTTCATTTGTGTTGTACTCGTATGGACGATGTAGGTACGACATATCTTGTTGTGCGTAATCGTAGCTTGTTGGTGCGTATCCAGATGCTGTCATAGACGAATACTGAGACACTTGCGGATAATGAGCGCCAGCGTTGTAGTATGCAGCATGTTGAAGACTCTGGCTGGTGCACATATTCGCAGAATCACTAGATACTGGTTGATATTGTGGCTGGCTGGTGTACCCAGTGGCAGCGTAAGGATGGTACGATACATATGAGGGTGTCATCGTCTGATAATTGTAATGTGGTGCAGATGTTGAACTGAGTAGTGGGTCCATGTCTTGTGACTTCATGGCTTTTAGTGTACGTCTTGCACGGCGACGTGCTTGTCTTCTACGATAATCACCTTTCTCGAAGTCTTCAACACAGGCGGGATGTATTGCCCATAGGTTACCTTTGCCGGCTGAAAATGATGAAAACAATGATATAAATGTTTTAGACTAATAGAAGTAGAGAATTACGGAATTGACACCCTCGGGGTAGTGCTTGCTAGATTGCCAAGGTAACGTAAGTTCCAAATTATTTTTAATAGTGTAGATGTCATTTCTCTACGTGGTTATCAACATTTACCAAAAATCTACAGGTTATAAATGACGTTATTTGTTAAAGGCCTTTCAATATGAACTGACATAGTATAGAGAATTACTATTATATATTATAGATGTACTTACTTGATTCATCTTTACCAGCCTTCACGAAGCATTCATTGATACTGAGATTATATCTGATACTGTTGCGCCAAGCCCTCTCTTCATTGTCATAAAACGGATGATGCTCCGCAATATGGCGATAAATTTCCCCTAGTGCACACTTCCGGTCACGTGCGTCCAATATGGCTTTTGCAATAAGAGCAATGTATGAATGTTGAGGCTTTTCTGCGGATTTATCTGTTTTTGACTTTAAGCTTTTTGCTGTCTTGTCCAATGACTTCAATGTCTGTAAAACAAAATAAGATCATATGCAATGGCTTTGTCTCAATGCATGAAAAAAATAAGTTAGTTGTAGCCATTAAATTGCATTAAACTATACATAAGTGTCGTGAGCATTTACATACAATGTACTTTCAGTACATAGCAAAATTGACTTACCATATTTACATCAGCAGTCGATGATGGAGAATTGTCAGAGTCGATGCCACTGTCTTTCTGAGGGGACGGCGTGTTTCTGTTTCTAGAACTATTAGCTTCAGACGGTGATGTCATAGGTGTGACGTCATTCAACACAATGGAGTTCACTTCTTTTGGTGAATGTATGGGTGATGTACCGTTATCTAGTGAACCGTAGCCCGAGTCAATGTGGATTGGATCCTGGAACTGAGATGACACGTGACCAGTGACGTCATTCACTAATGGGGAGGTCCCGTGTGCCACATCTTTGCTAATTATACTGTAGACATCTTCAAGATGGAGACTGGTATGCATGAAGTTGGATCCAGTGTCTGTCAACAAACCATCGTGGTTGGTAACTTGTATCTGTAAAATGTTGTTTAATATACATGTATATATAATATAGACAACAACTCCTGAGCCATAGTTCACAAGCTCTACTAATTTATAACCTCACAGTATACATGTAAGACCGTCCAAATGTTGACATAGAAGACAAAACAAAACTATGAAACTTTCGCTTTAAAACACATAAGCGTTTGCATCTGAATTTAATTAATTAATCTGGTTAAAATATACTTATTCAATGATATTTATGAACATAATGCAAAGACTTGTCAATTAATCAGCATAATTCAAAAACAGTAAAATATCATTGATACAAAAAATGTTTTATGAATAATACTCACCACAGCATCTGTAGAGTCATCTTGTAGTCCGTACGGTTGGTCCGTATTTCCAGTGATATATTCAATGCTAAACCTCTGCATGATAGTACAATGGTCAACACTATAACAAGGTTAATGAAAACTTAGCAAATTGAGGTAGAATTGTTTAATGTTGCAATCAAACAATTGTATGATGCTAGACTCGACCCAACGCATAACATATATACCGAGACTACGAAATGAGTAAATGAATTCATCAAACACGATTAATGTTGAGTGATTCGATAATTGGTTTATAATTGATGGGTTAGTGAACACATTTTACGAGTGAATCTTGCGGAAGCCGTGGATGTGTTAACCGCTAGCCAGAGTTGACCGACAAAGTTTTCACAGTTTGTGTAAAATGACACATGGAGATAAATCCGTGCGCCGATATTTCTACACTGATTTTTAGAAATCATATCAATATTAAATAAATATAATAATAGTTATGATTTTTTCATTATCATATTTTTAAAATAAAATACATGCACATTTTTATGTTATTATGATTTGAAGCAGTATAATACAAAATATTTGATTTTAAAAATCTGATCATTCACAGTATGGCAATCTAATACCTGAAATAAAAGGTATCATGAAAAGTGTCAAAAAGTGTGTGTTTAATTATCAGATTTAATTCAGCGCAAAAATATGCATTTGCCAGTGACTGAGCGTGATTCATGCATTAATACATTAATATTTTATCATATGCTGCAAATATGATTAAATTATATTTGTCTATAACATAATTATGACCCTTATATAAGTCTTACATAGTACATTGTCTATTATTTTCATATGCATCATTCATAATATGAGGCCTTCATAATAGTTTATTTAGCTTTTTATAACTATGTATAGAATTTTTTTGCACAATTTTGTTAATTTGTTATATGTATCTATGCGTGATGGTTGAACATAATTACGACTAAAGTAGTTGTTACATAATGTTGTGGAAAAAAAATGATTGAATCTAGATTTCTTAGTTTTGTACAATAGTGCATAATGGAAGTTAATGTCACACAAACAACTAGGGTCTGTTAGCGACTTTAATAGCTTTAATGGTAAAGGAACACCCAGGGCGTATACCTGGGTAAAACAACCGACATTTCGGAGCTAGCTGATCAGCTTCCTCATATATGAGATTTTTCCGGCCCCTGGAGTGATTCGAACTCGTAATGGCAAGGGACTTGTGATACTAGTAACTAATCAGTGACCATAACCTCTCTATTACGGTGACCTACTCAGTAACACGCACATTGCACATTCATCACAAATACTTTTCAATATTGTTTGCTATTTACAATGTTGAAACAGAAACTGTATTCAAACTAAACAATTTAGCTGTTCAATTACTTAACAATTACATGTATTTGCGCTATAAACACAATACACGATCATTTATAACTGTATGAAGTTTGTTTGTTTCTTAATTTTGAGGAAATAAACGACTGCTCTTTCAATGGTTTTCGTATAATCTGTTATCCTAAAAAAATGCTTGATATTGCTGTTTTGTTTCTGCATGAGTTCTTGGACTGTGATTTCACCTGATTAAGTTTAACACAATGACAGTTATTTTCTGACAAAAGCATACACACACCATTCACACATGAATTTACTACATTTGTTTTTCATGTCATAAATAGCTCAAAATGCATAGCTCATATGAGTATCACTCTGCATAAGGAAGTTTTTTTCCTCTATTGTTGTAGATAAATTCAAGTATCGTTAATGTTGTACGTGCAGAAGACTCTCATTTGATGCACTACTTAATACAACGATCGTTGTTAATCGTAAAATAATTCCTTTGTGTGGGAAAAAACAGATATTGAAATGAAGGTACGTTAATTTTGGATTTTTTAAATTTATTGTACCATAACATTAACTCGATTAATCATGATGTGTTTAAAAAAAATAAAATACATAAAATAATTAAAAAATCGTATTAAAAGTGTTTAATAGACGTCGACCCCGGGATGAAAAAAATTTCGTATTATTTTATTGTGATCATTGTTAATGTTATAATCTATGAATATACCTCACAGAATTATGTTCACCTTGAAATTACTGTGTAAATAAATGCATTGAGACCACTTGCTGTCGGTGTGACTATCTAAAAATGAACGAATGCTGTAGTTTAGAGACAACAGGTATAATTAGGAAAAAATGAAATTTTTTATCGACCTAATAACCCTCATTTCTTAGATAGAATAACCCACAATTTCATTTTCTGCCTATTAGATTTTGTTCTGAGATTTTAGCTTATCATATTTTACTATAATCTAACACGAACAAACTGCATGTATACAGTGAAAGCTGGAAATTTAAAACAAACTTTGGGACCCGAAAAATGCGGTTTTAAAATTGAAACGGTGTCGTTATTATATCGAAATAAAGAGGAAAATTTGATAATATCGGTCAGTGACATTTTAGTCAAGGTTAGATGAACTTAAAATGGAGTAATTACATCGTCAATTTACAATCGAAGAAATAAATACAATATTAACATTCTTGAGTAAATTTAAAAGCGCAGGTTATGATAAGAATTTTCACAGAAGGGTACGACCTGGCTCGACAGGGATTCAAACCCAGATCGCCGGGTTACAACCCCAGCGCATTAACCACTGGACCATGGTCGCGGCCCGATTGGCTTTGAATAAATAAATGGTAAATGGACAACGGGTCCCAAAAAAAAGGGCCGTTATAGTGTAATATAGGTGGATGTAACATTAAGGTGACTGCCAACTGAAATCTAAGTGTACCTGAATTTCTCAAAATCTGGTAATTGCTAGAAAGTTGTATGCGTGTTTCAAGTATTGATTAAAAAAACATTTTTATGCATTGTTGAATCTATGTCGGTAATATCAATAAAGTGTTGCCTTTTTTAAAATAACGCCCAGGTTTTTGTCGGTACTATCAAAAATATGAATTCGAGTCATCATGATTCTAATCAATCATGATTAAAAATATATAGATCATCGTTTTCGTGAATTTTCATTGAGATATTTTACATGGTAATTTTAAAATAGACGTATACACAAACTTAATGGTTTGCCTTAGTTGGGAAAGTCATTTGCTTACAGTAACTTACAATATTTGCTCTGACTCATGCGCGCTTCTACAATACGGTATTTCCAATTGCAAATAGATACGAGGAAATTAACTGCAAATAATTTCCTGTGTATAAGATGGTATGACATAAAATGATTTAAGAACAATGGAAATATCATGTTAAATTAATGGCTACTAGAGAAAACGGTTCGCAAAGTATTGCGCAAATTTATCGGATCATATGTTTTTCAGAAAACGTATCAGAACTACTATCAATGCATCGTATTTGCTACTATGATTGTCTCGAACTGTGTTCAGTCCACTGACTGGGAACCAGACTTGGAAACTGGAAACAACGCAGCTGCTACCTCGATTGAAGGTAACTTGACATGCTCTATCTCGATCAATAAGACTAGTTGTGAGTACCTCCAACATGCCATTAGTGTTTACAAACCAAACTTTGCAATACTCCAACTTCGGTTCAGATATGTTCATCGTCGATATTCAAGATCTGTATCTAAGGAAACAGATTCTGATTCTATCAAACCTTACATACTGGAGCCAAGCACCAGCTTCACGGAAGACGCAATCAGGCCATATACTTGGGTGTGGACATACTACTCACCGGATAGCTTCTTTCCTTATTTGAAGTGGCCAACGGATTTTTCTATTGTATCATTCGATATGTTATCAGCCAAAACACTTCAGATTGAAATGTTTCTTGTTGTTGAAGTGCCTCACATGCAATGCTTAATCACAATCGGGCAATCGAACACAACTCGCGCATTATCGTTCGCACTTCGAGACCTTACACGAGATTACCTGATAGGAAATGATGCCGATAACCACCGGTATGACTACACGTATTGGTGCCACTTAAGTGTTGTACCCGGTATAAAGGAAACCACAAGTTATCAATTCGGAATATACTTAGGATATCCGGTTGAATTTATTCGCTATAACTGTTGTAGAACCGAAGTTCCACGGAGTGGAAATAAAAGTTTGCAGATAACATGCCCTACAGCGCAAATATCTCAAATGTGGCAGGGTACGTTTTTACCTTACGCGTTAGGAGTACTTGCCACCGCCTTCTGTCCTTTGGCTTTTTTCTACGCATGTGCAAAGATGAAAATCAATAAATCTATATTGAGAACGAAATGTCTACATAGTCTTGTTCCGGATGATGATGACTATGATCTTTGTCCAGATGTAGTTGATGATTGGGTGTTCCTTGACGGAAAACCTCCCATGAGTTTCACACACATCATTGGCGGATTCTGTGGTTTGGGGAACAAGCACCCGGTTCTTGTGTCTCGTATATGGCGGTTCATTGCATATCTATGCGGTCCGATTATTGTATTCGTGCAGTTACATGTGTACTGGAAATATCAGTATGATACTACAATAGACATGATCAACCATGAATTACCACTAGGCTATTTATCCATGTTAGGTGGATTTGAGAAAAGCCGAAAGAATTTTATGCCAATACTTGGCGGTCCGTTTTGTTTACTGATCGGTTATTATATCGTAGGACTTATATTTATGGTTGGTCCTAAACATTTAGACAGGATTTTACAAGATGGCTGCAACAAACATTTATTCACCGGAGAGTCGTCTCCCTTGTTGTATAGTATGGCTACAATCGAGTATTACGCCAATGTGCATTTCACAGAAATACCATGTGGTTACAAACTTTCATACCTTTTGATGAAAACGATGTTTTATACGACTTTTAATCCGACGTTTTGGTTTAATATCTGGATTAAGCAGATTCAGCGATTTAAGAAAATATTACACTTCAGCGGTATGGTGTGCTACAAAATGACCGTCGTTCTCATGGTATTACCAGTGTATACAACAATGTGCGCACTAGAATGCGCTCTTACTTTCATTTATTATTGCATTCCGTTCATTAATGTTCTTTTCATTATTTTTACTGGATATTTTATCTGGGTCAGTGGATTTTTACGAAGAAGTCGAGGGCAGATTGAGCAAACACTTTGTAGAATAATGAAATACTTCCTGATGGCGCTGATCGCTTGTTTGTTCTTGTACTTTATAATCAGTGCATTTACCATTCTGTCGCTTAGTTTCGCATTCCTCGGCAGGATCGTCGTGTTTTGTTTCATATCTGTGGTCGTTTACCCATCTACTTCATTTGGGTATTTGTTTTTCGGCATTGCGCTCTTGTATTATATTTTCAAAATGATTAGCGGGTTTGGGAATGGTTATTTGGAACTTCTTGCTGATGCTATTGATGTTAGCTCCCAAATGGAGGATAGAATGCACTCTAATCAAGTCGTTGACAATGTTCTTATCATTGACGACCTCATTCCTTCCGATATAATCAAAATACAGATTCACAATCGTATTATAAACTTATCATCTGTACAACGGCAGACATTATACGATGCGGCCAGGGAAGAAAAACGACCAGTACTTATGCAAAAGAACCATTGTTACGGTATACCACATGATTTGTTTCAAATTATAGTGAAAAAGCACCGACCGGTGTATATCCAGGTTACCCATGCAATATTGAAGATCCTAGTCATTATGGGGCTTATTGGAGCAACAATTAGTGTGGTTGTACTACGTTCTTCCGGTCCAGGTGAAGACTTATCAGAAATGATGCATGTTGTGTTTATAATTGCGGTTGGAGCTTTGCCTAGAGTGCTTGAAGTTGCCATGGATGGCATCAACCACAGTGTTAAAAAGGAAATACATCTACGAGAGTTAAGGACGACGATAAACCAGTATTGGTGCAGTCAGTACAATAAAGTAAACTTTCCATGAACTGCACTTGTCTAATGATTATGTATCATGATACATGATTATGTTTGATAAATTTACTTATTCTGAATTATACACTTACGATTTAAATTCTTGGCTAATGTAAAAAGGACCAAATCTAACGAATGAACAAACTTTCATTGTTTTCGTCGTTTTTAAATGTATTTTTGTGGCTTATTTTGCAATCGCATTATGTACAATACAAATGCATTATGTAAGAAATATGTTCGTACCTACATACTAGTACACAATGTATTGTTTTGTGTACATGTATATTCATATTTGTATATTCAAAAGGTACTTAACTGTGTACAGTAATTAGCTGGATTTGATTCACCTCTAAACGAATCCAAAATGAAAATTTCTAATCTGGAATGCAGAATTATTCATACAGTTTCATAACCTTGGCCATCTCTTCCATACATACAGGCATCCACTAGACAGCGGTTACAGAGAACTGTGGGAGCATTCATTATCTATGAGGACACAAGCTCCTCCGAGGCGTAAAATGGATTGGTTGTTTGCGTCACCAAAATATTTGTTGATTATTCTCACAGATTTGTATTTTGTCATCTGAATTTCAATAAAATGTCGATTGCGATTTCATTAAGTTTGCGGCCCGTCTCATTTATTGTCAGTGGATTGCAATACAACCTCCCTTATAGAGCTCAAATAAGACCATTTCGTTTAATATAATTCAGTTTCCCGACGTAATTACGTCTTTATTTCGAAGAAAATGCCAAATCCGTCGACAAACATAAAGATAAATGTCGTTCTATAAACATTTTCGGCTTCAAATGAAGCCGCCATATTGAATCGATGCATCTCATATTCATACGCCGGTCGCTAAAGACGTGCTCTTCCATTTATTCCTCCGCGAAATCACCCGCGTGATATAGACCTTAATGTCGTGGCGCGTTCATTAATTGACCAAGCAGAAAGCTTATTATTTCAATTACAAGACCCGTATTGCTCGGCGACAGCTATCTGGCGCATGCAGCATTAATATATACAGAAAAATGTCAGCATTGAATCGTTCCAGACATTGTAATGTTGATGGTCTGTTTGACAGCAATTCAATAAAAAAGAGCGCTTGATTTAATGGCCCTGAAAGGGCAAATCAAATAAAAACTAGTAAAGCAAACACACAGCATACTTCTACTCCATTCTAACACAATACTTATTCAAATCAAAATCAGGCCTCTATGTTTTGTCTGCAGTAATGATATATGGTTGATGAGAGAAACGTGGCTTTAACGCTTAATCATTTGCATATTTAATGTGAATAAAGTTTGTATGAAGAGCGCATAAGGGCTGCATTTAATAATGTCGTTCTTGCTTTCGAGCATGCGCAGAATGCCACAAATACGGGTCAAGATATTTGACAAATTAAGTAGTACAGATCAAGGTTGTCATGCAACCAACACTCCGTCACATCGGATAGATTTATCATGCATACTTTTTATACAAGTGCTATTTCCTGTCATGTTGTAAAAATGAAAGTGTTTTATTTTCATAATACTTAGTATTTGATTCATTTCAAGTACATCTCTCTGTCAATTATAAGCCGTCCTCTTGTTTTATTTTACGGCTTCAAAAGAATATATTTGATCATCAACAAGGTAGATTAGCCTTATGTATGTATGTAGCATTTTACTCTTGGTGGTGGATATGACACCTAAATTACTGTACCAAAAAAGGATAAGTTAGTCTTTTTTTTTGATAACTTATCTCCCGTGCTTTGGATGCACGATTCGTCCTCAAATGGTTTCGTACTTTCGATTTTAGGGTCGGGACCAAACAATAGAGTCTGGGTAACCTCAAACACGACCATTTTTTCTGGCCTAATGTCACTTAATTCTTATTGATGATCTTGTGAGTGTTCAAACATAATTAAATGGGAGTCAGATGTTATTGTTACCCTTTATAAAGGTTGAATTTTGAATTACTACGTGGTGTTCACTAAATATACACATACATGTATTTTCAAAATCTTTTTTTTTCCGACGGCAAAGTAACAAAGAAAGCATAATGTTGAGACTCCTTTAGGAATAAACAACAAGTTTTAACAAATGTAAATTGATCATCGGGGTGATAAAACTGCGTTATATCATACCATGGACTTATCTTGACTTCACGCATGTATCTATGTTTAGACGAAACTATTCGGCGATTACTCAACAAACGGATATTCAGTGCAAGTGCTACAACTAAATACACGCTTTTATCAGTTTATATTGAACTAATACAATTACATGTATGTTTGTGAGAGACTACAGGTACAGCACTCACAGTCCTTAGCTGAAACTGAAATAGAAATAGAAAACTTTAGAGTGAAAAGATGGAATTTTTTAATGACGAGATTGATTTTAAATGAGTTCAGCGATTCTTTGAAACTGTCAGGTTGGCTTGTAATCACCAGAGGTCCTCAGACAGTAGTTTTTGGCCGATTTTTTTTCAAGTTTATGTTTGTTTGTTTTTATGTAACTTATTGTCACAACAATTTTTCAGTTATATACGGCGACCGGTGCACATAACTAGTTTTCCTGGACTGTATACTAACCAGCACTCTCTTAACCTTTCAAAGGAGCCGGAAAACCTCTCCACGTATGGAGGAAAATCAACATTTTTGTCAAATTTTCATTGAAGGGTATGACTTGCCGCGCCCAGGATTCGAACCAGGGTTTCCGGGTTCAAGTTCATGACATTCAGGATTCATATGTGATGTTCACGGGCTTTTTACAAATGCGTTTCATTTAAAAACAATGAAAGCACACAGAACTAAGCAATCATTCATCAGCTCGAATATTCTACAAATGCACCCAAAAAATTAATTTACTTTATGATTTATAACCACATCGCAATGATAAGTGTATGTAAATATAAACGTTTTTTTCTTCATTTTATTACAAATGTCTGTTGTTATTTTTCTATAATAAAGCTGTGTTCACAAATCAGAGGGGGGGGATTACAGAATAAACCCATAGTTCACGACATTTTCTGTTTATTTCAAACATAAATAAGCAAGTTTGTTAATCATACAACAAACAGAATCAACTTCAATACATTCGATACAATACATTTACATATTATGCAATATTCACGACAATTTAAACAGAATGTGCAAAAAACATACATTAATCGTAATATTTATTGTAAATAAAGTGTTCGTACGATATACAAATACTCATGAATTAACATAACATTATGAGGGCAGATATCTGAACATCTTTAAGCTAGGTGTGGTTCAGCACAATAAACTTACAATAAAACAAATTGATAACGACCCATACTGCTATCACATCCATACTTATATACAACACACCAAGATTGTGTTCGGACCGTACCGTTCACATTAATATTTCTTATACTGTTATTTGCAAACAATAAAAACAACAGGTGAACTATTCACAGAGAGCCTGTTCTCCAATAAGCCTGTGTTTCAATAATACAGAACAAACTACTCGTATTTAAAAACACCAATTTGTCAAAAATTTAATTAACAATGTTTATACCACACCCAACATTCTCTCATTGTCTTAATTAGCACTCAGTATGTCAGTAAATCATTATAACTTATGTCTGCGCGTACCGTTCAAAACCCACAATAATTGTTTTGATTACCCCACCCACAAGTATCACCGGTCTGTTTATCTCTGTCTGACTGCATTCGTGAAACGTCTATACATTCTTCCAATCTACTTTGTTGTTTTATGTAGTTGAACTATTACAAACTTTGTACAACATCACATTACGTATTACTGTGATGTTTAATTTTATCACTTTTTATTAAGTTCATTGTGTTCCGCGTGATTCCCTTGGGCTTTGGAACGGATCAGCGAGCGATTCCATGTGACTTATGACGTCATCATTATGTGGTCTTTCGTCATCACTTTCTGAGTCGCTCGGTGACTCTGTTTGTCTATAAATATCCATGGAATTCAGTTTCGCCTTCTGCTGTTCTAAATGTTGTTTTCGCCATTTTATGCGTCTGTTTTGGAACCAAACTTTCACTTGTGCTTCTGTCAAGTTGAGAGATGACGCCAGGTAGTACCTGATAATAAATATATATTAGTTGATGTTTTTCGAGTTCGATAATTCACGCTCACTTTTCATTATTATATTTTACCAAATAAAGAAACTAGAAATCACTTATAACTTCATATTTTACTTATATGAGTCTATTTGTTAAGTTTACAAATACTATTTAAATTATCTTGAGTTGATGGCCAGGAGTTTGGCTGCGCAAGTGTTAAATAATATATACATGGACCACAAAGTCACCATTAATAAAACAAATGTCCAATGCATACCTTTCAGTTCCAACCATGTATTGCTGACGTTCGAACTCAGCCTCCATTCGCTCAAGTTGTTCCGGGGTAAATATAGTTCGTACTCGTTTTCCCTTGGCTTGTTTGCTCCACGATTGTGTTGTTTGACTAGATTTCTTCTCACATTTATCGGTAATTCCTGAAAGTAATCAACAATTGTGTTCTTTAATGAAATAGCTGCTACCACCTCAATAGTATTATTAACTTCATCATCATCATCATCATCATCATCATTGTAATTATCAATTATGATTATTATAATTATTATAAACTTCGAGTTAATGAAAACAAATGAACAGTGTATGTTATTTAGTGTCTTAAACATACGGCGTGATATCTAATCAAATATTATACATTTACAAATTCTAGTTCCAACAAAGTCACATGGCGTAGTAATACATGTATTTATGGCAATAATGCTAAAATAAAAATGGCAGCACAATAGATTACATAAGCATTTGAATAATGAACAGAACAGAACAGAATAATTTATTAAGCAATACATGGATTTAAGTGTATACTTATCATCCAATACGTAAATTTCATACAAAATTCTACTTTTACTGTCATTTAACATGAATATAAAAATATTGTACACGGCGTGTTGAATAACTTTTAGAGTTTTTTTTTACATCTAAAATAAGCTTTTATCTTTGTATGATTAAAATGCAGGAACTGAATTAAAAATGATGAAAATATCATACGTATTTAAATTGTAGAAATTCTTTGGAGAGCGGATATATTTACATAAACTTATACAGCCATGTTCGTATGTCCAAATATATCTGACATATCTTTGTATGAGATATGTGTATATTCAGGAAGCGAGAAATTTAAAACATTTATTAATTTGTTGGCAAATTTGAACAACAGTCTTGTAATTGAATACAATACGTCTGTTAAAACTTGACCTTGACAGAAAATGTTTCAACTTCTCTGTTTGTTCATCCTATTAAATTATTGTCAGTTACAATTAATTTCTAAATTTAATGCTAATTTGTACGGCTAAATGACATAATTTGATGTTTAACGTAATTCTATATTTCAACAAATAACGTTCAAAACTCCTTCCATTGCATACTGCTCAGTTGTAATTAGTTATCACCACATACGGTCCTTTCTCACGCGAAAACACCTTTCTATTATTATATTTCTAAAAAATCATCTAGCTACTACAGACATGTTTACACTATTTCGTCTATGTTTGCTTTCGTACGAGGCTATAGAAAATAATGTTCAATTTACTGATGTCTATGTTCATTTAAAAAAATGAGTAACAAGACGGCCCGTCTATACATCTGATATCTTCACTCATCATTGCAATGTTTATAATTTCAATTTTACTGTTGATAAAATATGTACAAATCCGAACAACTTATCTATGTCCATTTCAAATCGGTTACAATGACAATACCTCGGAAGCATTTTCTTGTATATAATTACCGAAAATATGCATTTTTATGCACGTGATATTGATACAAAAAAATCAATGAAAACACGAAGACTTTCATAAGCATGTTATACATGTATACAACAAGATCACAAAATGTATAAATATGATAAAATTAGTTAACACAATGGAATAAACAACAGGATTTATACAAGTATTAACTCACAAAACACTTAAATCTTAGGTTTTAATTACATGTCACATTAATAAGACCATAGGTTATATTATTATTATCATTATTATTATTTTATTATTTATCATTATTATTATTTATTAATTATTTAATTTATTATTATTATTATTATTACTATTATATTATTGTGGCATTACTCGCATCAAAGTATCTTCTACTTATTTACGAATTGCTGAATACATAAAGAAAACATTACATCTGAATTTTACCGGTCGTGAACGATATTTGTTTTAGTTTTTTTTTATCTCTGTCCCTGTATATTGAGTACTGCTAATGTTCAGATACAAAAATTAGGTTCTTAAGTATATCATAAATAATCACAGAAATTCTTTACGCCAAAATAATGTATTTTACAAACACAAATCTATACATGCCACATTACTTAAATATTACTTAAATATTAAATTATTTTTTATCATTTAGCTATTTTATAATTAATTTTTGTACCGATCAGTTCCAAAATCTCTCAGAGTTCATGACTTATTAATTTGTTCATGTCACATGCAAGCATACTATCCAAATTGTCTAAATAGCTAACAATACATTAAATATATAAATTGAGTTATGGAATTATGATTAATTTTCCTGTATTATCAATACATGCTTTCTTAACGCAAATACGCATACATGAAAAATTTCTACGGACGGGCCTTAACATATATTAGACACTGTGAAAAGGATCGTGTATTAGCCTTTTTTCTATCCGAATATATGAAAAGTCTCGTACAATTTGACCCGATACTGTTATTGAGAATTTTTTAATAAACCGTTCCGTGGAATAAAACTTAGTTAAAAGTACAATACACGAGAGGGTACAATTTATTCTATTCAACACATAACGATCTGTGTTCCGCCCATTTAAAAAGCGTTTTTTATCATTCAAATAGAAATGGCGCTCAATATGTGTTTTCGCTGCTTTCAAAAATGGCTACACTGTTAAATCAGTGATCAAATACTAATCGGGTCCTTTTTAACTTTATTAAACATTAATACAAAGAAGTGGGACGGGAAGTACGGAGTTTATCAATATGAATATTTAAAGGTTATAATTACTTCATACGGATTAGAAAAGTGGCATTTTCTGACAAAAGATTATAATTATAAGGTTTTAAGAGTGGCATTTAATGGCCCTGCTCATAATGAATTAATAAAGCTTTTAACTTTGTAAATTTAACATGATGTAAATGAATTAATTATATGAATGCCATAAGAGCACTTGATGAGCACAGGGCCAAATTATTATACGTGAAACTTAACGCCCCGCCGGATTAGTTCCGGCCACGTTCTGTATTGTGCTGTAATGGGTGTAAGTTGGTCCATTAATTGTATTTTTAGAACGCCCCTCGATTAGATTTTCGCCTTTTAAATAAAGAGCTCTGTTGATGGTAGAAATCCTGTGATCTATGTCAATTAGATTAAGAATGTTGAGTGGTTTTAGGCACGTGTACGTTAGAGTACGGGTTGAACTGTTCTCTATACCTAACCGGTACTGAACGTGATAATGCTACGATGCTGCACGGTGACACACGCTCTTCAACGAGTTATATATAATACATAGACTGGTACATTAATTTAGATTTTGATGATGTAAATAATATTCAATTATAAAAAGTAGTATAATCAGTCTGTCATCACTGCACACATCTCTTTATAGATATCACGTCCCTAGTCTCCACCGTGCAATTAATAATTAGAAATTAATTGTGTTTTCAAAATTGGTAGCACTTTCCATTGAACAATATTCTCGAAATTATTTAAAGTAACTATTTTTATTCATACTTCATTAAAAATGGTATTTAATTTGTTCAGTTGTGTCGGTACTTTTAAGGTTAAGTACTTGAATAGTAAAAAAGTGATATTGAAATATTAATTACTGCGTGAATGCAGAACACACTAAACCAGAACAAAACTACTGTATTTCTTTCTAGTCCATTATTGAAGTTGAAAGCTGAGGTTTAATTGCTTCGTGTAAGTGGCTTCAAATGCTAACCCTGGATCGAAACAAAAGTGAAAAAAGTTAAAAATGATCACAACGTTTTTTTTAGAAAATTAATTGTTTAAATAAGTGCGTTTGTTCCGGTCTACAGAAGTCTATTAAATTATCGAGTTTCAACAGAAATTCCACAAAATAATGATTTTAAAATAAATAAATATGTTCATTGTACAAAAAAAGGAGTCTAATGGAATCCTTTTTTGTACAAAATTAAAATCCTTTTTTTGTTCAAAGTATATTTTTATCTTAACAAAATAAAAGTCCTGAGCGAGTCGTGTAAATTATCATCTAAAAATCGTATGTCGATTTCAGAAAATTTTTGCGATCACAACAGCTTAGTAATCGTATTAATCGAACGATTCCGATTAAAATCGCGATATAATTAAATGCGTGGATTCAACTACATCCTGAGTAAAAAGTCAACGCGACGTATTTCACAAGATTGTCATTATTTTGTTAAATGTATATTAAAATAAAGATCAGTTAAAGTATGTTGTAGAATTTAAATTCTATGTTTACCAAATATTTAAAAATTAATGTCAATAACCATGCTTCAAACATGAGGTTTTATTATTACTTTCAAAGTGTTATTTTTTTTAAATAATAAAAGTGAAATACGCAACAAAACGAATGACTTTCGTTTGTATAAATTATGCATGTAACCCGATATGTTCGGAAAAAATGAAAAAGATTTTTTTTATTTGCATTGTAATTGCGTAACAAGTGATTGTGGCTTGTCAAGTATTCGTTTTTACTCAAGTTAAAATTAATATGTTTTATCATTTTAGTATGCGCTAAATTACGAAATGTCGATGCGCCGTAAAACAACATTAAACATTAATCAGACATTAAATATCAATTAATATTGTAGCAGAATCGTTACTGAAACTTTGAGCTGGCTTTCTCTTTTTATCTGAATTATGTGTAGTGATAAAAACTGAAGTTTTGGAGTCCAGAGTAGATGATTATTTTACCGCCGTGTGTGGTTTTATGATAGATAACTATTTTCGCACTTTTTATGGAATTACCTTCAGTTTCGATGTATGTATAAACCATGGTGGGCCGAATTAAAGACGCAATACGATCGTACCAGTAATTTTAATTATAAGTGTCAAGACATTTATTGCTCATTTGTACAATGTGTATACATTATAGCGATACGTCTGCTACACTGTATGTTCACACATTATCTGGAGTGCCAGACCCATGTTCGTCTGGTAAACGTCATACAGTCTTATATGTTTATAAAGTAAGTAAATTGTAATGGACGAATTCTGTGTGATTTCGCGTAATATCTCGCGATTTCGTTAATTAGACGCTGTTTGGGTTACTCTGACGTGAAATAGAAAATTAGTCCTGGTGTTGAATGAATACTAGAAGGCACTTAATTTGTATGAATAAAAAATTGAAACAAAATAGACAAATGATTTTCTAATTGCTCGCGGGTTAATTTCTTACTGATTTCGATTTAAAACATGTTCTGAGAGTTGTTGAAAGTTCCAGACAAATTAGACGCCAAACAAATGGAAAACAAAAATTGAAAATTTCCTGCGTAAATTAATCCTAATTAATGCTTAGAGTCATACATTTGCATGGGTGAGAAATACGCAAAGAATTTCAGCAAACTATTTTATTTCCACAAACTGGTATCATTAACGTAAAAATCGTGTTAAAATTTATTTAATTAATTTCCAAAGACATCGGAAGAAAAAAAGTTTGAAATATTGATTCAAAAATATACATCATAACCGTTGATTTTTTTACTTTTTTTGTATTCAATAATTGTACATAACATGACAAATAAATCATAATGTACAATAACAATAGAGATGAAATATAACAGTTTTCTTTTTTTAAAAAAAACTGCACTAGCAAAAGAAATGACACAAAGGGAGGCAATCTTTTATTTCAATTACGGTCCTCGCTTTTAGCTTCATTCAGCCCTCGTTGATTTTTTGCAATGATTATATTTTGACGATAATCATTGATTTATACATTAAGTTCAAATTTCGATTTTAGAAGATTCAAACAAATGTAACAGTATCATTATATGACTTTGTTGCTGTTGTTTTGTATGAAATAAATGCCATTATGTATAATATTGACGGGTAAGTCATATCCAAATTACCACACAAAGAATTGTACAATTTTGACGTACTCCGGATTAGCTATTATTCAACCAAATATAATGACGGAGCTAACGATAAAGTATCATAATCACTAATGTGATTATCGAAGTTACAGAACAAGAGAACAACGATGTAATTCACCTTCTCAAGAAAAGCAACAACAACAACGACAGAGACAACAATGATATCAGCAACAGCAAACGTAGTAGAAGCAACAGCAACAGCAACACAAGCAACAACTAAACATAAATGTAGAATCAACGGCTATAGGTCATTCGTCCATAAAATCACAAATTATTTTTTAATTGTTATTACATGATATAAAGCAGTACTCTACTCGAAATAGCAGACTAGTTTAGGGTTTTGCACTAGCTAATTAAAAGACGATTTACAGTTGAAAATCAAGCTGCATCGACTAAGTCCATAACGCATGTAACATAAATAATACTGTCGAACAAATAATTAACAGAGCATCAGAATTTTTACACTGTTTGAAAGTTCTCTGACATAGAAACAGTATTTTTTTATTTTATATGACTTATTGTCACTGGGGTTTAATGCCGTTTTTCAACAGTTTTTCAGTTATATACGGCGACCGGCTAACCTAACCAGTTTTCCTGGACTGTATGCTAACTCACCCTTCCACAAGGAGCCGGCAACTTCTCCACAAATGGAGGAAAATCGACATTTTTGTCAAATTTTCATAGAAGGGTATGACCTGCCGCGCCCGGGATTCGAACTCGGATCTCTGGTTTACAAGTCCAGCTCACTAACCACTGGACCACGGCCGCGGCCCAGAAACAGTATTGTGTATTATTTTGAGATTTCAAATGTTGAATAACAAACAACAAGTTTCGACAGAATAGTAGATTGTACTGCATGTATTTATTCAGTGTTGAATAGACGTTTTATGTAATTCAACAAAATACAAGGACTAGCCGATTATAATTACCTTATTTCGATAAACAGACAAAACCTTTCACGTGAATGACATAAAATTCTAACCTTAGGTGAATAGTTATCAGTAAATATAAGAGTTTACTAAACGTGCATATAACAATAGTTTCTTATGGATTCACCTGCGTGAAAAAATAGCCCTTATATCGTTATGAACTTAACTTAAATTATAGATCTATTCATTCTGCACTAAGTACATTTTGTCACTTGGATTTAACGTCGCACCAACAGTCGGGGTCAATTTTCCAGCTTTAGCAATGGAAGACCACAGGCGTACACCCGGGCAGAACCATCGACCTTCCGTAAGCCAACTAGACAGCTTCCTCATATATGTTTTCCTGGTTCCAGGAAGGATTCGAACTCAAAGCAACGAGGGACTGGTGATTATTAGTTGTAGACCTTAACCACTGGAACACGGAGGCCCCCGATTACATTTCTGTTCTTTTTTACGATTCAATGATAATTACATGTATTTTTGTCGTCCCTTTCTTGGGGACTTCACTCCGCAGTGATGGTAGTTTAAAACTTTTTATACAAAATATATTTAATTACAACAATTTGTTACATTCTGTGATAGAAATTTCACACAATCATTTTTATTATTAAAGAATATTTACTATATAAGACATACTATTACGAATAGTATGTCTTATTAGAAATACAAATATGTTATCTTCAATCATTAAATGATACAAAAAAGCTAATGATGTCATGGATACGAATCTTGGCTTTAAAATGATCAACGAAAATCTTGTAAAAAATGTAAAAATATGTGCAGTATAAATTACTTTACCTTGGGATCTTGGTGACTCTGTCAAATGTCTGTAGGCAGACGACAATTGTTGTTGTTGTGACTGATGTTGGTTGTGATGATGAAGATCTTGTACAGCGTTTGTGTGACCAAGATACGGATGTGCCGCTTCAAACAAACGCTGTTGTCGTCGATGGAACGCTGACTCTTGCAGTTTATCACATTCTAAAAATGTTTGCGAATATTTTTTGATATCTTCGGTAGAACTTACGGAACTCGGTGAATCAGATCTTTTGTCCTTATTTAAAATTGCATCTATAGAAAATTTATCACTTTTCGTCGTCGGTGGAGATGAGGAATTCGTCGGCGGTGTCGCTGTATTCTGCGGAGGAGGGTATGGTAACGTTGGCAGAGATCTGTAGGCAGACGACAAAAAAGCCGGATGTAGTGACAAGTCGTAAGATTTCAGAGAATAAGCCAGTGGCCAGAACGAGTTGGCCATCGCCATCATTTGTGCTGATGTAGAATGCATTATCAGAAGTGTCACCGCAATAAAAATAAATAAATACTATGAACTAAAATGCTCAGTTCATCTCATTCGCAATGTGCACGTTTTTTGTGTTGTTCAAATACTTGTAAGTCCTGACAAACATATAACAACTCTATATGATATTCTCTGATACTTCAAATCAAATCCTATTTGCACAGTATTAATTCTTCCTCTAAAAGTTTTGCATTAAGCACTCAACAAAATATATCAAGTCCAATTACTCGAAGATGTAAGAAATTAATGAACCCCTATTTGCCTATTAGGGTCCTTATATAGGAGAGTGTCTGTAATTGTCAATTGAAAATCTAAATTGTCAGTTTAAAGCTCATCCCTACGCTTGACACTGATTCGATTAACTGATCTTAACAAGTTCTTTCAATGATAATTGCAATATTGTACGCAGATATTCATCTTATCGAGTTAAAGCCTTTTATCATATCATTATACCATTCAAGCCTAACTCCTCCCGGCAATTTTCTGCCAATTTCAATTACGCTTCGCTTCTCGCATCTTATTGGTTGGCGCACGAATTCTCCAGCCAATCAGATGTAAACAAACATTTCTTATTCTACCATGTGATTCGACATCCATCGATGGAAAGTGAAAGAATCGCGAGCTTACGAGCTTTGTCCACTCATAAAACAAAAAAATACTCGATCAAACATTTGTCTAAGTACGATAAAAAAGGGAAAAAAGTTCAGTCAGAGCCATGTGTTAGGAGCAAAGTGCATGTTTATAAAAAATTATCTTGGCGGCTGATTAATAAATGGACAATTCATACATTCATTGAATTGTAAAATTGTTACCGGAGTCTAAAAATAATAAATAAAATGATCATGTATTTGAATATTGTTTCCTCGTGCTTATCGAATTTTTGCTTTATATATCCGCGTCTCTTCTATATACGAGTTGAACAGGAAAGTTCATTCATGAATGTCAATGGGAAAGTTATATCAAGATAAGGTTGAAAACCGCTTTAGAATAGTATAAAAATATAAAATAAATTCTATGATTCAACGAGCAAAAAGCTATATTTAATGATTTAACCAATCTTTTCGTTTTAGAATTTAATGTATGGATACATGTATTGTGTATTTACAAAGACTTTGAAGTCTTTGGTAATCAGCAATTTGTCAAATTATGACAATCAGCATTGATCGGCGTGCACAAAATTTGTTATCACCTTATACGTGAAAGAAAAATTCATGATACATCATGTCAACGTATAGAAAAAGAAAACAAATCAATTGGGAATTCCTCTATATTTGTTTACGAATACACTAGTATAAATTACAGTTATAATTGTGATAAAATTCTTATACATACCATGCATTTTTCTGAAAGATGATTTGTAATTAAAAGTATTCAACAAATTGTGTTGTTTCAGTTATCGTATAAAATCTATACAAACATAATTTAAATGACACGCCTATGTTTTATGGTGATAAAAATCCGATACAATCACTTAAAAAGTAACTAATGGTACAATTACATGACAAATGAAACCATTTGTGTCACAATTATGAAGTTTCCATGAATGCATCATACAGTGATAAGTTTTGAAATAAGTTCTTGCATTTTTTTATATTTATATGTCGTTCACCTCTTTGCAGTCATCCGGGTTGTTACAAGGAAGAACATGGTGTTCAGATGTTCCACCACATAAAATCTCCTAGGCAGGACGTTTTCTGACCATATAAATATATTGCTTACACCAGAGCAACATATTAGTTTAGTCTGTGAATTGGGTATTACTCCATCATTTCATTTTGAATTGGGTATTTGCTAAATATAGTTGGGTTTCCTGAAACCTGTTAGTGTATGATTTTTTATCAATTGGGAATTCATGCTCTCACTTATCAAGTCTAAACTGTACCCATTTGTTTGTTTTTGAACCGCATCGCTACAACGTTTATCCGAGACTATGAGGAACGACTGCAATGACGATATGCAAGTATATTCATGAAAATTGATTTCGATAAGCATCATAAATATTGTAATCGGGTATTTTGCTTTTGTAATTGCCTTTTGATACACATCTAAAATAGCGTATTTTGTAAATTTAATTGAGTAAATACGCGAATACACAGCTTATCTGTTGCTCTATTACACAGTTCTTAAACAGGGCGGATCCTAGCTCACGCCCTGTGGTTTGTTTTTCAGGACTGTACATGATTAATCAGGTATTTAATTAAGACATTAATGTTTGAAATCTTTTGAGCTTGTTAATGTTAGTCACAAGTTTTCTCTCATTCTCTTGGATTCTACAGAGTGCGCGAATCCGCTGCATGACTAAGTGTCATTTTTGACTATGCTGATAGAATGTTCTTGCTAGTGAAAGCAGCTTGGTGATCATTATCAACACGTTTGGTTCGAAACAATCCCGTTTGCCAGTACAGTGTGCGACGTAGTCGCCTGATCAACCTTGCTTAGCAGTCTATATACACGTGTTGATGAGTTGGTAGGTGTAAGTAAACAAGGAATAAAAGGAACTTTTTGGTTTTATGTTTTTTATGTTTTTATGTTACTTATTGTTACTGGGGTTTAACGCTGTTTTTCAACAATTTTTCAGTTATATACGGCGACCGGTTCACCTAACCAGTTTTTGTTGACTGTATACTAACCAGTACTAACTTACCCTTCCACAAGGAGCCGGCAACTTCTCCACATGTGGAGGAAAATCGACAATTTTTTCAAATTTTCATAGAAGAGTATGACCTGCCGCGACCGGGGTTTGAACCCGGATCTTCCGGTTACAAGTCCAGCGTACTAACCACTGGACCACAGCCGCGGCCTGAACTTTTTGATAGACTCAAATTTGATCATATTAAGATATTAGTATTTAATATCACTTTTATGACTTCTTCGGTGTGCAATGCATATTCATATAAAAAGGCACCATATCACTTGTCATTGCAAAGTGTTATTTATTTTGAGCTTAGATAAAAACACAAAAGTTGGCAGATTAGTGCATAAAATTATCTTTTGTCATATCTAACGTCAGGTTTCTGTTTCTAAATAAAGAGAATGGAAGACCATAATTTCAGACTAATATATGACCATGTGAATTTTACAAACTGATCCTTTGTATTAAAATTTCAATACTTAACGGTATAAAATTCCAGATGAATTTATTGACACAATAAAAACCGCCAATGTCGTTAATCGTAAATGCTTACAATAACGATTTCATTGAAGAACTATCAGATTTTCATTAGATAGCTAAACTCTCCCGAGAGTCACCGTGATGCCGTGTCCTCGCTTCACGCAATCGGCTTGACTTTAACATTGTGGTCAGCGGTTGGAGAAATGAGACAGTAAGACTAGTGTAGCACAGTCTAAAACTAGACACATTGATGCACGGCTATGTTTTAACTTCATTTTAAGATTTTAAGACATGAATGGACATTTCTTAAGTATTACTAACTATCTAGGAATTCAATACTCGGCGACCTAGAGCCAATTACAATGAAAAACATACTGTAATTTACATATTTCATTGTAACATGTTATATTAGAATTACCGTTACCGTCATAGACAAAGTGGTGTGATGTCGCGATACGTTGTTAATTAAGAAACTATTTTGTAATTGGAATCAAGGGGCAGTAAATATTGCTATTAAATGCTACTAGATGTAACATTTTGGACAAATATTTTAAAAGTCATACAGATTTTACGACAGATATCAAAGGGTATTACCGCAAATGGGACCAATTAACTACACTTATATCAGAAATTATCGGTGGAATATCGATATAAAACTGACCGAACGCTAGTTATAAAACTATTGTTAAAATATCATTGAGAGCACTTTGGCACCTTCTCTTTTAGAGAGTGCGTAATTAAGATCATTTTCAAATCTCGTAAGATGAAACTATTAACTAATGTGAATAACTTAACGGTCAGTGGATCTCTGCGTTGGTTATATCTTTATAATTTTATTGCATTTTTACTTTATTAATTCTTATATCTACAAAAGACACGGCAAGGTATCAAAGGTGAATGAAATAATAAAATTTGGCTGTTACGTGTAACAAATTATGTTGATAAATTTTATGGAAGTGTATCATGGTTGCAACGTATCTTTTATAGCGATGTCAATGAATGCAGAATTAGAATAATATTAAGTTATTTGAATATAATTACAAAACGGTTATAGACGTTGTACGCATCAATTACGCTGAATCACAGTTATAACGATAAAATACTGTCCAAAGTGGTGAATTAGATAATTATAGAAAAGTTATAGAATATTAGCCGACAAATTACGTAAAACAACGAACAACATATATGAAATCACTAGATTTGCTAATGGTAATATTGTTGTCTATGGTGAATCAGTCTGTCCTGGGTGACTTTACAGAATACATAGTATCCTCAGTTTTCTTAAGGTTCATCAAAGCCCCGAGTTCAGGACTGTCAGGAATACTTTTTGTTCTAAATTTAGTTTCCTATTGGAGAAAGATGGTACACGAGGTGGAAGTCATAAAATACTGATAACATTTAGCTAAAAATGTTTGGTTTTATATTTTTGAGGCTACTTATGTTACACTACTTAATGTCGCAATTTACGCAGAAAGCTCAAGTAAAAAAGTTATGAATTTTAAACTATTACGCCCTAGCATTGCATGGAAAGTTCTAAACTGGTATACAACAAGCTTTAAATTGAATGATGAAATATATGTACTCATGTTTTGTTTATATTGGAATCAAAATATTTGTTGATGCGTTCATCTTTTGAGTATAGTAATAAGTGTATGATTGTCATGACACACGTTCCTAATTATTGTCACTGTTTAATTATTCATACAGAGAACAATTTATTTTGTATTTCTTTTACCATAAATTGGTTGATCAGATGTCAAAAAGTTTGTATACAAAATAATTCCATATCATTAATACAATAATAATGAATACAAAAAACGACAATTAATTTAAATATATGTCAAAAATATAACAATACCATTTATGTTAGATGTCACATTAATTGGAGTTTAATTGAATAGTAAAACGATAGTGTTTATTTAATTAGTAGTACCTAAGTACCGTAAAACCAAATGAAATTAAAAATATATGTAAATTAATGAGGGAGGGGGGGTCAGAAACACGCATCTTTTTTTAAAAAAAAATGTTTATAGCCAGGTTGAAATATCAATATCGAATTTTCAGGATACACTTTTTCTGCTTATTTATCTTACATTTATAGACGACAAGGCACTAGATATTTTTATCAATCAGTCGCAGAGATATACATGTATAGATAGAGCCTCGAACCATTTACCTTTTGAACAACAACCAAACGTTCTGCCTTCTAATCTTACCGGAGTAACTAGGTTCGGATTACAGATGATCATATGCGAAGTGATAGGTTCTTGCTGTTGGTTCCTGTGATTTGTAAATCAGTCTAAAGACCATTGTGTTCATTTTTTTAGCTTACCATATTCACACTGTTTGGAGATGTTGAGTTGCCTTCCAATGTAGTGGTTTAGTGGTTCGTACGAACTTTCTTTCTCATAGTTGTCCTATTTGATTAGACCAATCCATTCCACGTGCCATTGAATACAAAGGCAATCTTGCATTCCGTACTTCACGAAAATAATTGCTACTAGTATACTGATTCATATTGCAATCTTTTTCATATAACGTCAGAAAAACGACATGTCACACTGCAGAAAAATTTTAAAAAATGGCGATTTTTTTCATTCATTATGTATGAGATCATCAGTCCAGGTGCAGACTGATTTAAAATATACAAATTATTGATGTTCATTTCATTATCTCAGACATTTAGAATTCTCTCAATTCTGAAAGGCGTCTGTTTATCTAACCACGCCCCATCGGCAATGTAGAACGAATCTAATGATTAGATTGAAACATCATAAACATTCTTGTGGCTTAAAGTTTATTCATTAAAGTCTCCTGTGTGTTAGTAGTGTTGATATAAACACTATAACGCTTCGTCATAATTACGCAGATACTAACCAACATCCACTGTAAGGTGACTTCAACCATCTGGCGTATGACTCGTGTACGTAGAACACAGACCTGGCTACCACACACAAGTCTGGTACAGGAAAAAGCGCAATCATGGCCTTTAGATTTTTTTTATTAAGAAACTTCTTTATTATTTACGCTAGATTTGATTTAATAACAATCGCACCTGGTTTAAGCTCTGACTGACGAGTGGGTTATAAACACAAGTCTTTTACCCTCTATCTATACATTCAACTAATCGAGTTTACTTTTCATTATTTTGGACAATAATTAAACCTTAGCAATCTTCGCTGTATTCAAATGAGCCTGATTTTTCTCGCTTTAAAGTTTATTTGTGTAATAGTCTATATTATTCTATATCTATGCATTGATTTAACAATGTAATTATCCAAGTGGGTTATTCTTTAAGGCGTTAAATTTCCCACGATTTACGCACTGAATGCCGAACGATCAGGGTCCTATAGAGTAAGTTGAATAATAATACACAACTTCATTTCACAGCGAAACTTGAAATGTCAACAAAAATTTAAATACATTTGACATCTGTAAACCCGTCGGCGATGTGCTTTCATCGAGTCTATTAATTAAATAGGTGTGTAAATGAAATGCAGTCAGCTGTACATTAACTTTCGTGCATACCTGGAGTGAACTGTTTGTCATTAAGTTCAACGTTGTAATTCTTTCTCAAGGGAATAGTTAGACTAGAAATTAGTAATATTACATTCATGTAGTTAAATTCTAAGTATCTAAGATGTATGATGACAATGGATTCACAATATATCCTACCTCGGAACAACAACAAGAAGTATTTTTTTTTCTTTGAAGTCACCGATTTAGAGAATTTCATTTTTTCACAGCAAAATATATTACGACTTTTATAAGTAATGTTCCCTTCCGAAATCTGAATATCGACCATAGCTTAAGAAATGAACAATATTTTTATGAAAGAACAATATCATTATAAAAGGTTGAAATACATGTACATACCCCACGAATTAATTAGAGGTGTATATATATATATATATTTAAACTGATACATTTTTTAAATCAATCAATACTGTCATACAGAAATATTAGCTATGTAAGTTTGTAGTAACTTAATGTACACTATTTCCCTAAAAACATTGCTAATAATTATAAAACTGTATTAAAATCTTCTAAAGTTCAAAGCAATGTCTTCACAGAATTGAAAAACTAACGAATCAAAAATAACATGGAAGAAAAGATCAATAGATAGAATAAAAAGGTTGGACTGTGAAATTCTGAATTGTAAATGCACCATCATATATACGCGACAATAATATACATTATTAAAATTTTGCTTTGAAAATATCATCTCTAGAAAGATCCATATTTTAAAAGTATTTCTATTCTAAAAAATGTATTATTTTGAAAATATTGTGGAACTGAAATTGTAGAAAATTAACCGCATATTAAACTTTGTCATGCAATCTCACTATGTACGAAATAAATTATTTGCTCCTCGTCATTAATCTATAAATAATATTTATTTATATTAATTCTTGATGCTTTCAACAGAAACAAATATTTTCCTGACCAGGAATATTTCATTGCAGTGATAATAAATTAAACGTTTATAAATTATGTGATATCTATCGGCTTATTTAGTTAGGGTGTTTGTTGGCTATTCGCACCCTGTGTGGTTCGTACCAACGTGCGTAAAGTCAACAAGATCTCAATCAATAACCAAATTATCCTATTGACGCTACGTGAAATTATACCCAGTTTCCAAAACAGTTCGATAATATTGGAATCAACCCTCAGGGACACTTCTTCTCATTAAATTAAAAGGATTACTAGACCTACATCACATCAATGTGTTAAGATCAAACACAGTAAATCAATTATATATTTACCCTGACAAAGATCTCCCTGATTTCTTTCTCAATTTGGGATAAAATTGTTTAACAAAGAGGATAGGTGGGTATATTATCGTCTCTATTCGACCATTTGTACATCCGGTCCAAATTAAGACGCGGGATTGTGTTAATTAAATGTTACAGAATTGATACTTATCGAATTCAACGGGTGTATAGTTAGTACGCCATGAAGATGCTGGACATAGATTTATAGCTGATAGTAGATAGTCAGGGTTATCAATGAATCGAAGGATTGACTCATATATTCCATAGTATAGACCTCTCACTTTGATTGTCAGTGTGTTAAATATTAATGTTAATGTCAAACCCGAGTTAATAGTAACCGGTGAATAAAAGTCACCTGCGAACAGTGGCCTCTTTTTGATTATTGTTATAATAAACCAAATAAACTCTTGAATAACGGCTAACTGTACATACTGGCTATGTTAGTTCTCCGCTGTGTGACCTTTGTTCACAGATTTTAATGTATTCAATTCATAATTTACGAATCTCGGGGGAAAAACAATTATTTCTATTTATTGCACGCATTTATTTCTAACAAATTTATTGTAAACACGTGTTTCACGAGCTAACGGTTTAAAATTAAAAGCATTTATTTCAGCTTTGTCTTGGATGTATAGTATTATCATAAAACAACGTATTGGTGAATTTCATTACTTTTTGAACATATAACTTCAACAACGACAATAAATGTAATTAATTTGCTTAACACGGACATATGACAATAGACATTAAATTCAGTCAACTACGCAATGCAAGGTGTATTTCAAAGTGAACTAAAATTATTGTATTTTTTTTTAAACATTGCACGGGTCCGGTTTTGATCCTTTTCAACATCTTGCGCTTTTATTGTGCGAGTATTTAAAATAAAATAATGATTTGTAAAGATTGAAAAGATAGTCTCATAGAAAAAAACCTGTGAAAAACCCCCAATAGTTTTTTCATTTCATACAATATATGAGCATGATACACAACTTTACAACGAAATAACATCTGTCTTTTTATAATATTTTTATAAAATCTGGCTGTAAATATATGCATAAAGATATATATTTACTTAAAAATACTCTCGGGAAAATTTCACATGGCTTTTGGTGTGTGATAAAAAATATGAATCTTAATTATGTTTAACTAGCATACCAGAATTCAAAATAGCGTTTAACATAAAAATGTAAGGACTTCATTCTGTAATCATCTTGTTTAAATTAATTGTAAGTAATATAATGAATAGTTACAAATGTTAAAACTGACTCATTCTATGACAAAATATTTAGTGAATAAATAGTTCTTTTTCTTAACAAAAAATTATATAAATATTTTCATTTATCATTGATACAAAATGCCACATAAAATGATGATCTAATTGAAGATTTTATATTTATAGAGTAAACATTTTATAAATAGATAGAGTATTTTGCTTTAAGCGTATATATGTTGAATAGACAGCTAATTGTGTCTTTGCCTTAAATATGGGGGTTTAGCTATGTGATGCGCTCAAGCAAAAATATCACTTATTTGGATAGATAGAGAATTTACATAATGCATCTGATAGTCTGTTTAGAAACGATTCGTAATGCTCTTTATAACGTCAGATTTTACCAGGTGTCGGAACTTGTTCAAATAAAAACGAAATTTGAGAAAACTCCGGTAGAAAATTTCATTATATTCATTTCAACTGGGATAAATTAAGCGTGCATTCTTATATTGCCATTTCTCGTATGATTGAATTGAATTTCAACGGGCTAAGCATTAGGGAAGTGGCTATTTAGTTGAATAAATAGTCGATTTAGTAGAACATTTAGAATTAAACGATTAAATTAGTTTATTCAACACGACTGTTAATTGCCCGCGAGATAGCGCGAGCTGTGAGGTCTGTGTCACGTGACTAGCTAACCAGATCATGTGACGACAGCTTCTGTCAGCGCGTCAATCATGACACGTGCTCTATGTTTCCAATTAATTATATACAATAGTGATTGAAATGTTCGAGTGGTTTCCATAGTTTGAAGCGAATCACAAATAAAAACGGGTAAAGTATTTAACAAATACATTTATGAGCAGGCAGCTTGAAGAAGTTTATTGGTTAACATATGAATAAACATACATAGCGGGGAATCTGTGAGGGATTTTGAATAAACAACATAGAATCTACAGAACTTGTCTGTTAATTATTCAATAATTATTCAAAATGAACGTTTTATATAAAGGTCGTGGTGGAAATGTTTAATCACGTCATATTAAAACAACACGCGCGTGTATTTCACGCAATTCAACAGTAATCGCAATATTCGACCAAATAATTACATTTTCAATTCATAACCATAATATAAAACATAAATACAGTGTACAAAAAGTTGTGAATTCTTAATATAATTTTCACCATTTAACTGAAGTTTTAAACCTTAATTTTGATACGGAACAAAGTCATCCAAGACCAAATTTTAGAAAAAATACATAAATTATATTTATTAACAACAAACTGTGAAGTTGTTATTTTCGTTTGAATGTTTTAATGACTACAAGGTTTTCATCATATGAACACGGCGCGCGGCAGGTCATACCCTTCTATGAAAATTGGACAAAAATGTCGATTTTCCTCTATATGTGAAGTTGCAGGCTGCTTGTGGAGTGGTACGTTAGTATTGGTTAGAATACAGTCCAGGAAAACTGGCTATATGAACCGGTTGCCGTATATAACTAAAAAAAAATGTTGAAAAACGGCGTTAAACCCCAGTGACAATGTCACATAAAAACAATAAAACATACAATTGTGAACACCGCATGTAAAAAATTTATTCTTATATTTGGGTATACTCTGTTTGGTGTATGATACAAAATGTTGACCTTTTTCTCGTGTTATGTTTATAGCAAAGGGAAGATAGTTCTATTATTTAAACAGCTTATGATTGATAACATGTTAAAAACACATTTTAGTTTTTAACTTTCCCCAAATCTCCCCTATAACAAAATATTATTCGCATGCTTCTACATTATACGCGATAAAACAAACCGTTCGAACATGCGTCAAATGCATTGATCCTTTTTACGTTTGTTTATAAATAATCGTCGCAGATTAGCTACCCACGTCCTGCTAAATCAAAATGTACGGTAAAAGTGCAAACTACGATGTATAATTTTCTCTGTTCCGATTAGCACTATCATCAAGGGAGACTATCAATACATTGCAAGACTACATTACTGTATTGATTACCTCCCTTGTTATAGATGCTTAGTAACTAATTCAGTCAATTATTTTTCATTGGGGGTTTAACGTCGCACCAACACTCAGTGTTATTTGGTTGACCTTTCAGCTTTGACGGTTGAGGAAGACCCCAAGGATACACCTAAGTAATACCACCAACCTTCCGTAAACTGGCTGGACTGCTCCTTCACTTGTGAATGATGGGATCGAACTCAGTGCAGTTAGAGGTTAGTGATTACTAGCAAAGACAAAAAATCTCTACAAGTAACATATAGGTCTTTGTTACTAGTCGGAGACCACAATTACTAAACCACAGAAGCTCCCGCTTAGACTTTCAATGAAGAAATCAGTTATACGACCAATGTATTAATTATCTAAACTATATGTTTGTGAACGATATGCTAAGGGTGTCACGGAGTAGTTAATTCTAAATATTAAAACATTGGTCGGCATTTCTGTGTAGATGTTTATCTATGGCTTGTGAGTCACAAGAAGCCGTGTCTTCATAATGCACACTAGCAGTAAAAATGTGTTGAAAATGTGGATAGGTTACAATTATGTAATCAAACAGCTCCATTATACACCATCCTTTCAACGTGCTAGCCCCTTATAGTGAAACAACTCGGTTTTCTAATTTCTACGTACTTAAATTTTTTTTTTAAATTTCTAGCGTATTCATGTACCTAACTGGCATACATTTTGAAAATAAGACCATATTTTACAAAAATATTGACATCATATATTTCGTATCTTGTTTCAACGTATCTGACTCAAAAAACGGTATTTCCTAATTAATGAAAGAATGTTAATAAATGAATTGTAAATGCTTCGGTAAAGTGAAATTGAAGGTCAATTTCTATTAAAGGGAAACAAATCGTGATAATTTTTCAAAATATATCAAATGAGTTATCCTTCTTCTTTTTCTTCATGTATATATGCGTAAATACAGAACCCGTACAAAATCTATGATAATTCATGCATAAAAATCCTGTTATCATTAATTTAATGCATTTGTATTGATAATTCTAATATATGAGTCATAAGATAAAAACCTATTATTTTGTTATTTCAAATATTCAGTTTGATTGTCAGTCGAAAGTTGCTAAAGGTATAAATGTCTAATATTCCAGTCAACCACCTGGTGTGTCCCTGTTTAGTGTTTAAATGCATTATAAAACCACATGATCTTAAACATGATGAACTGTATCACCAAGAGCTGGTATATTAGCTATGAAGACAAATTTAATCAAATGTTTGTGTCACGTGTTATTTGTCACGTGAGATCTAAATGTAAATAACATAAATTTTATAGTAAGTAATTTTAAACTGCATTTTAATTACAGTAAAACCTCGTTACCTCGAGGAGTCATCGGAACAGAGTAACTGCTCGGGATAAATGTGGCGCTCGTAATAACGAGGTATTTGTTTGTTAATTGAAAATTAAACACAACTAAGAACAAAAATTGACGGGACTTTAAAAACTCATCGAGATAAGTCGGGTGCTCGTGGTATCGATGATCGTAATCATGAAGTTTTACTTTATTTTATCACGTGACACGGCTGGTACACATGTACAACATTATTGTTTTCACAACGGCAATTAATACAAGCTGAATTTTAGAGCACACGCACATTAAAATCGACTTCCAGTGAGTCATATTAAAGAATTGAAAAATGATCATTAATTGTTAGCCATGGATAGACGGCTGTAAATTTTTTTTTCCTCAAGACAAGAAGTTTACTATTTTAAGCAAATACATAGTATTGCTTAGATGGATCAGATTAAGTTGGGGCTAACAATTTCTATTTCTACACAGATTCGGATCTACTTACGAATGCTGAACAATGTTTCCTGCATGCGTAATGTAATTAGTCCTGATTTAACGACTACTTCAATATTCAGACAACCTCAATGTTTCGACCGCATACATGCGAATGAGTTCGCAATACCGCCTTCGTATTCCAACTTTGAGATCACCTCATGCCATGTTAAAGTTATTTTGGTCCCAAAAGTTGCCTTACTTGGGATTTAATATTAAAAAGTTTATTTTTAAACTAAATTGTGGTATTGAGGCATCAAGTTTTCATTCGGATTTCCAACTATCGTTTCGAATTTTAAAGTGATTTATCTCTGATGCTAATATATGTTTGATATAGTCACCATTTAGTTCTTGATAAATTCGATACAAAGAAGGGAGACCAATTATCGCCTGTTCTTGTTTTACGAACATCGTCTAGCACCTACGCCATCAGCGCCCTAAATGTGCAATTTTGAATGCGTTCGCATTTTCATACTGTTCTATCATAACAAAATCATGAGATATGTATTTGATCATCATGCATTGCTGTCTAAAAGTATGCATTCGAAATCATTATGAACTAATACAGATCTCTGAATTTTGTTAGGAATTTTAATGCAACTCACCCATAATACATGTATCAATCTGCTGAAGAAAATCACGACAAGGACACAATATTTTATTCCTTAATATTGTAATAATTCTTTGTTCACTTTTCATTTTACATTTTGTTGTGAATATCCTCTTAGCGGGTATGATCTACATTAGATTATTCATTTATTACAATCACACGGTGGACGGGGATTTCCATAAAGCATTGAAAGGAGTAGAGGAAATGCATTTTACATAATAAGCAAATATAACTTGAAAATTCTAGCATAGACATTTGTGCGCACGCCAGTAATTAATCTATAGCGACGAAATGGTAATAATTTTCGTAATATCGGGGCTACATATCATCGAAAATTTAGAAATTTTATTTCGCATTTTAGACATATTTTATGGTCGAGAGTTCGAAGTCAATATGTTTTCAATACAAAAAAACATAACATAATCACTTCGCTGACACATGCATGTGGGTATCCGCATGTATAGTAAATGTCCTACAAACGCTTTGGTTCGATATCGTTAGAGGCCGAGTGTGTTCGTAAGATTATCTCCCTTGTTTAATTTCCTAAATATAGAGGGCGTAGTAATGTGCTGCAAGACGGAACAAACGTCAAACTTTGCTGTTTTGTCTGTCAAATAAACTGTGCCATGTAATGTCATTCAGTGGATTAATTTTTCATTGATGTGCTATCAAATTCATTGCTGTTTAATATCCACTATTTGTCACTATTGCGTTGGTTTATTTGTGTTTATGTGAAACATGGACGGCGATCATACAAAACTGTTGCTGGTCACAGCAAACGTTGGTTCCATTTTTGAAGACGTAAGTTTTTATTCTCTCGTAAATTCACCCTGTAATTTATTGTAGTTAATTATGATTGCAATTTTTCCACATTTTTATTTTACAAGGAAGCATTCGAGTTATTTGACTCAAATTTCTAATCACCTGGGACACAGAAAATCGGAATTTCAGAAGTGACCAAAATCCTCTGGTATACCTGTCAACTGACATTTTCATTTCAACGTTCACACTTTTGCAATGTATGTTTATACTTTTATGCTTTATTGACTGACTAGTTTTCTGTAAAGAGATCTTGGTGCATGGAAGTAAATTAGCCTGAATCTCTTACTCAACTAACAGGTGCTAAGGTAAAATGATAGCTTGTTGAAATTACTCTCTGTTTCAAAAATTCTGCATCATCCTATGTAAGATTCATGGTGCATGTTAAGGAAGTGTTATGGCTGAAAATGTCACAGGTGTTGTCTAGTAGTATATGATTATGTACTTTAATGCATAAATTTGTAAATTTTTAATCATATATTTGTTACAGTTTGCTCTTCAGAATGAAGAATGAGTCAGTAAATGATCCATGGATACATTTATAAGCATAATGAGTCCCAAAAAGTAGAACTTGTTGCCCCTTTGATTGATTTTGCTGCTTGTGCCAATTTATTAGACACTCCTAAGCTCAGATTTGAGAAATGTCTATTGGAATATATACATTATTTATACTTTTTTATTTAATGTAAATCCATCATCCATGTGGATAATGTAATCTTTCATCATTTTCTAGTTTTGCTAGTTCAGGCACCGAATTGGCAGGCTTCCTGAAAGTTGTTGGACATGTCAGGCGATGTTCAAGCAGGTCCTATAACTTTTTGGCGAGTACGGGACCAGATGTCCGGCAGTGGGGCATGATTTACAGCATTTATCACTTATTCATAATATATTCGGACAGATATTCTACCTTTGCTTGACCAAAGGTCAGACAAGTATTCCAGGTGTTTTCAAGAAGCCTGAATTGGTCATGTAATGTCCAGTTGCAAGCTTGATTTATGAATTATTTCTTAAAACAATTTATCTGCAACTGTATAGTATCTAACATTTATTGAAACAAGAGGCCATTCGGTCAACTAATTAAAATAACTATTAGCCGGTGGTTTTTAGGTATAAACTCAACTGTACAAACTTGTATTATTGAAGATTCACTTAAAAGATTCGTTTGTTTGTGATCTTAAACATTTTGTATTTTCAGAACTTTTATCATTTCTTTATAGCATACACACAAAATTTCACAAACTGCTTGTGGTATTTGACATTATTTTTTAATGTTGGTAGATTTTTTGCCTGTCTCATTTTTCTATCCAATTTCACCAGCTTTAATAAGATAATTTTTGATATCTTTGGGCTTATTATGATTAGCATAATTATAAATTTATCTTATGGTATTTCTTTTATCCTGAATGATTTAAATGATGAATTACATGAAGTCAGTTTGAATAACAGTTGTACCAATAGAGCTATTAGTACTTGTTTGTACCTAATAGTGTTATTACAAACTCACTATTTCATTTTAGAAACCTGTACATGTGCTGAATGTTTTAAGTGTTAGTTCTTTGATACTCACTGGTTGTTTTGTCCTGTGAGATATCCTCAAGTATGTGTTTACATTTTTGTGTTTATTGGGTCTGATTTAACTTTTTAACACATTGCAATCCTAATAGTTTACCTTTGTACAAGGACAGCTGATAAAACAAATTTTCAAGTTCTATTCTATATAAAAAATTCACCTGAAGATTGAAATACCAACTTTTTATGCTTAATATATCTGTTGTTTTACCTTTGATCTAACAATATTTGATTGATATTGGTGGCCTTAAATAATTGGAATTACTGAGTTTTATAATTAGGGTGGCCTCAACACAGTGGATGGTACATACTATGAGAATGTAATGAGATGCATCATTTTATCTACTTACTTACAAATTACGAAATGTGTAATAATATTTTCTCCTTCTGCAATCATATGATTGTAATTTTTAAAGTAATTTTGAGATTTTTGAGATAAGTGAATTTATGTTTCTACTTTCTGTTTATGTGTAAATTTTAAGATAATTAAGAATATTGAAATTTTTTTTAATGTCTCTCTCTCAACTTATTTGCATTTACTAGATATAGCCATGGGCTGAAATTTTAAATTGTCTCTATCTTTAATAATAATGTTCCTTTAAAATGATTTATTTGCCATCATGGTAAATTGTTGATTAAACCTACCTTTCTTCTGATTCAAATAAGTTCTCTGGTATTAGGCATTTGCATCTAATTTGTTTGTAGAGTGTTGGTTGATTCCTACATTGAACTTCTTCTGGATTTGTGAGTAATTATGTGTAAATTCATATTTCTATATTGTATATTCTCGCATTCAAGCAGAATTTATGTTTTATTGTCAAATAACTGGCATTCTTACATGCATTTCCTACTGCGCGTAATGTTCTTCTGATATGTTGCTTGTTACATCATTATTGTTGTATCATAAATTATAAATAATTGTAATTGATATTGAATAATTCTTGTGTACAGGATTTCTTGTACAGAACAGTTTAATTATAACTGATAAAAATAAGTAATGAGTTAAATTATTTGGTCGTATTGCACAATCTATTCTAATTGGAATTACCTAATTAGCCAATCAAATATAAAACCTATTTAAGGGAAGTTGATGTAAGCCGCTGGTTGATAATGTTGTATGTGGAAAGTGCGCTCTTTTAATAGTTACGTGATGCAGTGGGGAAAAAATCTTGAGTTTCATATTAGATTTGTCTAGATTAAGTTTAATAGTAGATTTGTCTAAATTAAGTTAATTTTAGACTTGGCTTTCACGTTTTTGTACTGATAATCTAAAAATATCCATTTAATACTGATGTTTAATTATGGTATATAGTTGATCAGATTGTCGTTGACACTGAAGTAAATGTAGCAATTTATTTTGTTTAAAACATTCAATTACAATTAATTGTTTTATACCTCAAATTAGTGAACCTAAATTTGTTTATTGCGTATAGTCACATAATAAATTATAAGAATGCCAAATTATCAAGCTTTAATCATATCTTAATTTATTTCTTAATTCTGCTTTGCTAATACTTTTTAATCATTTGTTTACTGTAAACTTATTCAGGTATATGTTTAAACTGCACAGAAAGTCTTATAAAGTTAAGCTTTGAACTTCTTAATCTGATTTCGTTCTTTATATTTTTTGTACTTGACAATTGGTGTATGATGTATCTACAGTTGTACTCATTAATTATCCCTGTTGCATCTTGAATTGCTAAAACCCTTTAAAATTTTCCTGGCTTTACAAACCTAGGTGATTCTTGAGTTGAAATAAAACCATTGAAGTTGTGTTCCAGGTATCAATCTGACTAAACAAATGAATGCCAAGATTTTTTATTGATGGTAATTCGATGGTAATTCTTTAGACTAAAGTGTGTACAGGGTTTATTTTAATGATGTGAATAGATTAGACTAAACTTAACATGTTGTTTGTCTTCTGCATGATTTGTGTGGCTTATCAGTTGGAAGGCTTGTTGTTAGTAATTAATTTAACTGATGTTTTCTGCTTGGTTATGCAGCACTTGAAAACCTTAATTTTGATGTGGTATGAACAGGTACACTATGTTTGACAGAAGGTACACACTGTTATAGCAGTATTGGAACTAATTTTTTTGAAAATTAAGCCCTTAAATTTATGTATGGGCTTTTGACAATTAAATAATTTACTACTAGCCAAATACACAATTTATAGAAAATTCACTAACCCAAATAGAAATTTACGAGCTTAGGGCTTTGGGCTGATAGGTTTACTTAGCATGTAGAGATTAACATTGGATTCATATACCTCATGTTCACTGTCATATAGGTTTGCATGATATTAACATATAGTTCTTTCAACTTACTTTATTTACTAAATTGTTGATGAAATTTCATTATAATAATAATCATCTCTGTATAACAATTTCATTGTTGCACTTTGTGGTACATTGTGTTATGAATTTTATGTTATCTGCAATATTTCTTTTAGCTTGTTTTGAATTCCAAATTGTGTATTTAATCAGTGCCATTCACAGTGTGTGATGAAAAACATCTGTGCAACAGTGTGCATCATGATAATAATATGATATTTCTATGATTGATATATCTGTAGAAATGTTCTGACATTTAATTTCATTAAAATTACCCACCTTCTGTATAATGCCACTGGATGGCAGGCATCAGGTTTTGGATGTATGAAATATTGATTGGATTTTGCTGAATTTTGGCATTGGAGGTTAACAGACATTTCAAATTTCCTATACAACATGGCTTGAAATGTTTTCTGTTGAAGGTTTTCCAATATAAAATGGAATAAACTTAAAACTCTGATCAGGTTTCAAGATGAAATAGTAAGTGGATATGTAGATGCCAAAGTAAAAACAAAACCAAATGAATTCACTAAACGAATATGCCTGCCTCATTTTATTCATATTTTTGGACTTATTTGAATTGAGTGGTAATATATCCACTCAGTAAAAACTCCATTTACTTTGGTTGTTGGTTCAAGTTCCAAAACTTCTGCTGTCTTAGTTTTACAGTATTTGGCTGTCATTCATTTAATGCCTTCATTAAAATGTGGTTTTATTTGTAGATATTGACTCAAGACTTTTAAAACATGGATCAGTAGGTCAATTGACTATTCAGTTTTTTCTAAAATAATTGTTTTAACTGCAGGGATTTTTTACATTATATGATTGGTATACCAGTTAACAGACTATTCCCAAACCAAAATAGTCATCATTTTTTCCAAAAGATCTAATAAGAATGGACAAATTTTTGACTGTAAGAATATTATGTGCACTGTTTTTTACTCAGTTAACAAAGTTCTTCAGTTAGGGTAATAAATTGATGCTTTTTTCTGTAAAACTAGTGTTTCCCAAAATGTTGAAAAAAAAACAGAATTGAATTATAAGAAAGTTGCTATTTTTCCTTTTATTATCAGTAAGGAATGTAAGTTTGTTGTGGTGAACCCATTCTACATTGTGTGAATACTATATTATCATGCTGCATAAATAAAATAAGTTTATCCCAGTGTGGGATTTGAACTCACAGCGATGAATACTTGAATACATAAGCCAGTGGATATAGCCACTTGACCATGGAGGGCTGTCAGCTATTGTCACAGTTTGATTCATGTGGTTTGTATCTACAGTTTTTACATCCAGTTCAGTTACTCGGAAAAGATAAATCTTGTTGTCATTATCAATTTGTTTAGCACTAAAATTCCTCTAAATTTCGGATTCTGTTTGTTGGTAAGAAGCATATTACAATTATTGTTGCTGTAGATTCTAATGGTTTCCTTTGAATATTTTCCATTTTTTTGTTTTGTTTTTCTTATCATAGTTCTTTCAGTATAAGATGTATATCACATAGATTATATGTATTTTCTGGCAATGTTGAAGTGTTGTAGCTGGAAGAATTATGTTGTTAATGTTCCATAATTAACACTTATCTGTATCTGAGGTAGACCAATAATACCATGTCTCTATGTATTTTTGCTGATAGCTGGTAAGTCACTGAGTATCCATACCATAAGCACTCGATTTCCGTGATTTATATACCCAAACAGACCTGATCTTTTTATCTAAACTCATCAAACAATACAAATCAGCCAAGAGAAAAAAAGGGTCATTTTTCACTACCCTGCGTATCAGAACCCCCCCCTTTGTCTCTCTCTGACATCCCTCCTCACTACAGAGCAATCTTTCACCAAGACATTTTTGTCTGAGATTATTATGGCTAAGTTGAGATAAAGTGACATGCTGAAATTGAGCGAGGAATCAGATTGATTTTCTGGCAAAAAAATGCTGATTAATATGAACTTGGAATTTGGTTTGATTTATTATATAGAGATTGTCTTACACATTGATTAACTGTCTTTAAATGCTTGATGGTTACAAAATGTAGGAGATGTCTGTACAATATACCAGTATACTGTTGATCTTTGATCATTCTCTGTGTCTACTTTTAGGTCTCTGTTTGCGCTTCTAACTTGATTTATTAATCACTGAATGGCTTACAAATATATCTGAATTATAAGATCCGCAAATAATAATGAAAGACATTTTTACCATTCAAGAGCTCTGATTCTTACTGGAAAGAAATTTTCATCATAAGTTTTTGGTCTAGTTAAAATTATAAATGAACTAGTAGGATGTTTGGTTTTTTTATTCTAAAGTATGTACAACAACAGATATTCTAGACTGATACATTTATGGCCAAAATTGTAAATTATGGGTGAAAATTTATTATTCTGTTTGAATGTGTCTCCTGCCTCTAATCATTCAGATAAAGTCTTATATTGATGCAGTTTGGTATTACAAATGTTTATGTTTAAAAATCTTCTATGACAATAGGAAAAAGTTTAAGTAAAACCAGTATTACGACTAACATAATGCAAGGCTTGACTAATTTTTTGGGGGCTACACGTCCTACAGGACAATCAGCTAAGAATTTTAACTAGTTTTACAGCAATTTTAACTTGTCCTTAGTCAATTTTTACTCGTAATTACCAGTGAATGGGTGGATTTGTCGAGCCCTGTAATGTTCATGTCATGATGGGTTGTTATTACTATGTAGAATTTAAGTTTGCTTAGTACAGATACCATGTTGTACTTCACATATTTTATTTACTTACCAGTAAATTTACTATTTATTTTCGTGAAAAAACCTGTTTGACTAATGTAAACAGGGGACCTGTTCAGTTTGATGTGTCAGACCATCACAGGTGACATCAAATTACATGATACAGCTTAGTTCCCTTGATAAATGGCAGTCCTCAGCTGTAGATGTATAATTTATATAAATAAGCATTTGATATGATTACTAATTTACTATTCATTTGAAGTTTATCTAGGTGAGCTTTATGTACATATGGTAGCCATACTCAACTAATAGTTTGTGACCCATCAGACTGTTTTTTGATATTGTTATGTTAAGGCTGATATTTATAGCTTTTAACATGGGGGTAATCTCGGTTGATTACTAAACTTAGCCAGGTGTGGTTTGGATTTGTGCTTATAACATCTGCCTAATTCATCTGACTATCTGACATAGACTGGTAAAAATTTATGTAAAGGCCTTTTTTCCAAAAATTGGGAAGGGGCCATAGCCTTTCATTTTGGGAAACTCAAGTGTGATTTTCAGCCAAATTGGGAAATGGTAGACTGACTTTCAAGATACATCAAAACAATGACTGACCCAGCATACAACTGGGAAATAAGGGGTTTTTGCAAGTGGGAAGTCACTGGATATTGGCCTCTATTATAGACGGAAAAAAGGCCCTGTAAAATAAAGTTGTATAATTGGTGACTACATGTAAGATATATGCCTATACAAAGTACCAGTATATTAATATATGCTGGGTACACTAACGACCTGGTTAACCACCATACGTATTATACATTATTCCATAATGACTGCTAGTTACAATATGAATGGTAAACATGCATTTAGTCAAGTACTCTTCAATACATGCATGATAGGGTAGATAATGTACATAATATATTGTACATACTGTGTGTTATCATTAGCTTAGACATATTTATTAGTGGCAATGTAGCGCTTTAGATAACGACACATATCTTGGTTATCTGTGAAATTATTAATAGAAAGAATTCTGGTATTGTTACTTTTTTAATCCTGCTGACGGGGAGCACATTAGGTTTATTTTTCACATCATACATCAAACATCTGACATGATTTACCTAGTTTACTAGATTTTTTAATCTGATGAATTTGAATGCCTCACCCTCAGTGTGGTTCCCGATATTAAATCCTTTCCCATGGTATTCATGTATTAAACTAAAGGTGAAAAAAGCTCCTGGTTTCTGCTAACCTGACTTACCCTTTTTCCCCCTGCTGACCCTGGACTTTTTTTATAATATTTTTTTTTAATAATTTTTTCCTGTTCATACTTTCATATTCATATGAACTATATCTCCTATTCAAAAAATTACATGTATATACAAAAAAGTTTAGCCGATCTGTACTGACGCTATAGTTTTTAGGGGATATAAAAATATAAATCTTGCTCTATCTAACCTCTCTATGAAGAGCAACTTAAGAGATCAAGTCCAGAAAGTTGTTGAAATTTCAGGTTGTCTTAATTTGAAGGTGATATGAACACTGCGGGAAATTAAGATCTGGTCTGTGGATACAGGTGGTCTGTATAATTTGTAGATTGCCTCTAACACAGATTTGACTGTAACTTATTGCGTTAATCTTTCATATGTTGTAAAAAGCTATTTTGTATGAATAATCAAATATTTGATCCGCATTTACTATAAGTTGTATTACTTAAAATACTTAGACAGTGAATTGTTCAATCGAACAGTTTCTCTGAGGGGAATATATTATGCCTTGCATTACATTTCAGAGCAAGTACTTAATGTGTACATTTTCCAAATCAGCTCATATTGTTTGTAATTATGATAATTCTCACAATTTTTGTTTGTACATTATACTTGATTCTGATTCAATGATGGATGTAACAGGTACCATCTGATATAAGATTATACTATTGATGGAACAGGTGGTGAAATATTATATGGTGGTGAATTTTCTATTAGATAATGCTTGAACAATATAGATACTGCCTGTATTGTTAGCTTTTATAAAATGATGAGATTTATGTATTTTGTATAGCCCAAGTATCATAGCCCGAAATTGAATTATTGTTAATACAAGAAAATGTTTAATAAATTTTTACAGGACTGAAGGGAGATAATACCAGGTTACACATTTTCAGATGAAGCACTTCCTATCTTGGTGATTTTTTTGCAATTTTGGAGAAAGGTCGTGGTCCAGTCCAATTGTGCTTTGTGATTAGGAAGGGTCCATTTACAGGACCCAAACAAAGGAAAAAAATCACTGTATCTGGAAAGGTTAATTTACCGGACAAATAAATGTTTAAGACATTGTCCTGTAACACACAGATGTTTGCATGTAGTTCCTTCTCTTATTAAATTCTTATTGAATTTGTTGCGGTTGATCAGTTTATGATTATATTCAATTGCTTGCATTTTTATTGACTTATCCATCAGTTTCTCTTAAGCTATGGTCAGAAAACGTTGCCAGTGACTGGATCATTTTTTTTGGTGCAGAATCTTAAGTTACAACACTATCCAAAAACATGAAATTATTAGAGGATAAACCACACCTTGATGTTTAGACAAAAACGTTTTGTGACTTATGTACCCTTTTCTGTCAAGTTACTTACACAACTATTTCTTTCTTAGCCTTAATTATAATAACAACTTGAATGATTGTGCATAAAATATTGCTCTATGGAGAGAATCATATTCATAAAACTCATTTGGATGTTGTCTGTATTGAGATTTTTTTAAAATCATGATTGTGATAGGATCCATAGAATATATTTATTACTCTATTAATTATAATCTATGAATTTATTATGATATCACACTCTGATAAAAGCAGTTGCTATTTAAATATATTAGCAGTAAAATGATTGTGTTTTCTCTAAATTGCTTGAAATCAAACCCTCATAAATTTAAGCCAGAATTTTTTATCTTTTGTTTAAGAATATTTCTAGAATTTATTTCTAGAATATTCTAGAAACATTAAATGGCCACTAATTGAATTGTGATTTAAGGATTGTTCAGGAGTAATACAGTGATTGTGTTCTGGAATTATTCTAGATCCAAAGTTCCAATGATAAGACTTGCCTGTAACAAGCATTTATGTTCATATCCAAATTATATATATATCCGAAATGTGTGCAACTTGAATGGAAAAATATTGTTCCAAGAATGCAAGCAGTTTGACTTTAGAAAGCTTTTAAAGTTACCAATTTTAATTATTTGCTAACCCCAAGTGCATAAATTCATTACTTTATACCAAATAGAGGAAATAATTTGAAGATATGTGACTTTATTAGCATTACCGGCTTCATAGCATGAGTGAAGTGGGTGGAGTAAGATGTAAACAAATGCAACTTTCTATAAAATTTTAGGTTCTATCAACTTAACAAGTAAGCATACTTGATAAAACTATCTAGAAGGGTATTGAATGTCAAAGGATTTCCATCATCCAGGCATCTTATGACAGCACTTTCTATGTTTCCTTCTCCACGATTTCTTATGCTGTTAAATTGGTTAGAATTTTGAAATATGACCAATCAATTTTCGTTTTACAAATGCACATCATAGCTGATTGTGCCGTCCACTGTATTGGACTTTTTGATTGATTTAAATTGATGCCATCTACCTATGGCTGTCCGTTTAGCGCACATGCACAAGCAGAAAGCATTTGAATGATTTGGACTCATGCCAACAAATGTGATGGCTACCAAAAAATGACAATTTCAATTTCTAGCTTGTAATTTCTGAGGGCAATCTAAAAAATATGTCATCTATTACATTTACATGGGTGTGATACGTCATCGTTGATGACGTCAAAGGATTAAAATCATGGATTGATATTTCTAATTGTGTCTAGAAAAAAAATCGTAAATTGAATTGGGATTTCATTTGTTATTATCTATTTCAATCAAGTACGTGTGTGTGATTCCATTGTACTAGTATCAGCTGGGACCAATATATTGGTCCCAGGTATCAGGTTGAAATTTAAATTCCGTTTTTGTTTTGTTTTTACTGTTAAGTGTACTGTTACTATGAACAAATATTCGCTGTATTCAGAAACTGGGGGGAGGGGTGGGTGGCAATTGAATGGGGGGAGGGGCCCGCGGGCCAGGACCGATTGAGATTTCAAAATTTTCCATGCCCTGGTCCAACCTATATCTGTTTGATTCTTGGCCAAAGGCTTAGTTCAAAGCTGCCTGTATTTCCATCAGGTTCACAATGTGCGTGAGTACAGCTAATTGGAGTGATGAAAATCATTAGCAATCAATATTCTAGAATTAGAATTCATAATTTCGAAATTTTCAGAATTCTTGTAGTTGTGGATCAACATCTAGAAGAGCAAGGATTCTAGACCCCATGTTCTTGAATGGGTGTGATGATTTTTGAATAATTTGTGAAGTTCTAGAATATTTCTAGAATTAAAGACAATTCTAGATTTTTTTGGTAGGGGTCTGCAGAACTTTTTTTTTGTTTTTCTATTTTTAGTTCAGAAATATGTTCATGTGAGAATATTATTGGCAAGAAATAAATGAAACCAGACAAAAAAAATATAAATCTTATATCAGAAAATAAAATGTGCTTCTCATTTTATGTTGTTATCACCTTAGGATGTTGATATAACTGACTATCGTTAAAGTCAAATCCTGTTAACAATTCTGTATTTTCATGAACAATGAACAATATGAACATGACGAAGAAACAAAAGAAAAAACAAAATTCTAAAAGTGGAAAGTACAAGATATTGAATCTAGGTACACACTTGGTTTACTAAATTGAGGAAAGTGGCAATATTTTTTGTCTTAGAGTAGTGGTACAGTCATTCAGCCATAATTGCAGACAACAGGTGTGACGTCACAGCATCAAATGAGCTTGCCTTATTTTCAACTAATGTTAAGTATGACTGCATTGCTTGAAAGAAGATGAATGTATGTAAGCCTATTTTAAAATAATATTCAAGAAATTTGAATGACATTTTAAGTAAAAAATCTTATGTGTTCTGATATTTTGTATGAATTTGAAAACACAACACATCTAGCGTTACAAAATATTTTGTTTTCATTTTGACTATGGACCAGTCCATTTTACATGCCCAAAATAAGATGAATTATGTTTGTTTCAACATTAATCTTGCATCCTGGATGAACATTTATTTCAAGCTGACACAGGTTTACTAAATTCACAATCTGAAGATCTCACAGGTGACTAGTATTTATGATTGTATGTTTTAACTGCAAATATTGGGATACTTGCTACAGCCCATTAATATCAATTAACCAAAAAAGTATGTTATTGTGAAAACACAGTTTAATTACATTGTTCATGTCCACAAGCAAATTTAATGGGGCAGAGCAAGACCTCCCCTGCGAAACACAGTTCTTATGATTAAGAACTGTTCATGAATTGTTCTAGAACATTAAGAACAGTTCAAGATCTGCTCTTGATGGTTGTTCAAGAACATTTGTACCTGAACTGCTCAAGAACACAGTTTAAGGACAGTTCTTGAATTTTCTAAGAACTCATAAAGTTCTTAATTTATCCTTGAAGTGTTCCTTGAACATTTTAGGAATCGTTCATGAAAATTAATGTTCCTAAAATATCCCACAACTGTTCTTAAATTATATTTAGAACAATTTAAGAGAAGTTCAAGAACATTTCAATTCCTTAAATGTTCTGCTGTTGGTCTTGAATTCATTTTAGAACAATTTATGAACAGTACAGGATTTCTGATGTTCTAGAAATGTTCTACAAGTGTTCTAAAATTTATCTAAGTTATTATACCAGTAAATAATAATACAAGTTCAATATCAGTTAAAACATTAATTGATATTTTTTACGATTATCCTTAGGCCAAAAGGTCTTATGGTTTACGGAGATTCCCCTGTGAAATGTGGCCATGGTCAGCCATGGTCAAAACCTGGAAAAGACTCAAAATGTACATGGTTGACCATGGCTTACCATGGTTCATCATGCTTTTATGTAGCAGGCCATGGTAAAAAAAATCATTAGCCTAGGTTTAGATTTAGATTTGCATGGTCCAAAGAAACAAACCATGGTCAGAAATCAGTAAAGTTCCTCATGACAAATTAAACTATAGCTGATCATGGTCTGACCTATTTTATTTTATGTATAAAAATTCAGCATTTAGGTCATAACTTAATATTGATAAGAACATAACGTACTTAAATTTCTACATTTGTTGTCATAATAGACCCACAAATTTTATTTGAAAACTTATATTAAGAGACTTTTATTAATTAATTCGCACCGATTCTAATTTAATAAGATAAATGTATTGTAAAAGTAAAGAAAACACGGAATCAACAGCTAAAACTTGCATAGAAAACTCGTGTGTTTACTTCGTAGTGAGATGCGAAAATGTTTGAGTACGAAAACGAGGTGCGAAAATGCTCGAGTACGAGAACGACAACGCTATCCGGCAAACCTTTGTCTACATCGTGGTGTAGTACAAAAATGCCTGATGACGAAATCGCTACTGATAAATTACTTTATTATGTACTGTATTCAAACATTCTGGGAATAAATTAGACTAGTTTTATGTTACTTCAGTAATTAAATGATTCATGACTGCCTATTCAAATGTTGGGGTTCGATTGGGAACATAAAGGCAAACGTCTGGATGATGCAGACTTTTCAAATACGTAATGGGGATGCCGTGATCAACGGAATTTTACAGTGAGTGAATTTTCCTTTATAAATTCATTTTTGTCTTTTGAATTAGACCTTTGCATACTACTTTTAGTAATATTTCTTGAATAAACGTTTACACTGTACGATTTTAACTGTACAACGCAATATTGCCAACTTGTTGAACTGTTTTTAAAGTCGCGAATACAGGTGACATTAATTGTACGTTGCAGTTGATATAAAAGCGCAAAATGTTACTAACCGTACTATTTGATTACAATTTCTTATAAATAATCTAACTGTGTTACAAGTCCTTAAGTGAAAATTCACTTGAACACATTTGTCAATTTCAGAGGAGAAATGTCCTAAGAACTGAAATGTTCATAGATTAGACGGTAACAGTGGCCCTAAGAGTTCAAAATTATTCGAACAATATAGAAAATGGATAAGAACCAGTCAGACTTACTATGTGGTAGATTGTTGGAATGCACCAAATGAAACTAAATTGTTGGAATGCACCAAATGAAACTAAATGAAAGAAATAAATGAGTGCTCACCAAGAGTGAACTTCTTAACTGGGGAGGAGAAAATTCCTGTCTTCTGGCGAAGTTGGTGGCTATATTCAGCTAGTGTCAACCCATAACTGCTGACATATTCAGGAAGTGTGACACATATAAGAAACTGACCAGGAATATTTCTTGTTTATTGGAACTGCTATAAAGATCTTTGATTAGCTAATAGTTTCCATTTATAGTCAATGCTTTTTTCTTGTTGTTGTTATTGTTTGATAATGGTAAATCAATTTCAACCTTAACTTGATTACAATTAAGTTGTTTAAATAAGTTTTTAGATCACATTCTTAAATACATTAGTGTTGTATCTAGCATGGAATAGTGGGGCGGGCTGCCATGCGCTTTTTAACAATCCCACGCTGCCCTAATCACTGCCACCTAAGTCTGAATATGCAAATGGATTTTCTACTAATAAATCTGTGCAGTAATTCAGTTAATTTTCCACTTTTTTAGATTACTTAACCTGCATTATGAGCTTTAATAAAACCATTTACCTAGCTGCATGTACATTATTTATGATAAGAAACAAAACCAGACTTTATAGATTTTATCAAACTTTGATTCAAAGCACACACTGCCCACATCGGCCTTTAGTGCTCTGCCCAGTATCTTGTGTACCCAGCCCTTTTTTCAGCCTAGATACAACACTATACATGTGGAATTTGTGCATATCAATGTATACTTAGCATTATAATTCTCTTTAGAGGCAATTTGTTAACAGTAAAGTCTATTTTTGTTGACAGCAATTTTGTTTTGATGCTTTCATTAGGAAGACAATACATTCTGAGGACTTACTCGGCTATTACTAATATGGAAGATCTTTCTTGTTTTCATTGTATTATGTAAATATGCTTTCCATAATTGTTATGTAAATATTTTTAATACATGATTTATATATCATTTATGTACCTAGTATGCTTTAAAAGTTCATATTTATGTATATTAATATCCTCAATAGTCCAAAGATAGATGTTCACATTAAAAAGAATTTTTGAACTTTTATTTATTGTTCTTGAAGTTTTCATTGGGGAAGTATATATGGTGATTTTTTTATGATTTATTCATTTAAAAAAACGTTAAATGATACAGATCTTTCCTTTGACTGTAAGAACTACATGTATTGTTCTGGAACAGTTCCTTAGTAGTTCCTGAACTTGTGTTCGATAAATGATGTTGAATTGTACAAGAACATTTTAAGAAATGTTAAGTGAAACAGAACCTTTTTTGAACTGTTTAAGAATTACTGTACTGGAACAGTTCCTGAGTAGTTCTTGAACTTGTGTCCGAGAAACGTTCTTAAATTGTACAAGAACATTTTAAGAAATGTTAAGTGAAACAGAACTTTTTCAGAACTGTTTAAGAATTACTGTACTGGAACAGTTCCTGAGTAGTTCTTGAACTTGTGTTCAAGAAATGTTCTTAAATTGTACAAGAACATTTTAAGAAATGTTAAATGAAACAGAACTTTTTCTGAACTGTTTAAGAATTGCTGTACTGGAACAGTTCCTGAGTAGTTCTTGAGCTTTTTAAGAACATTTGTTCCAGAACTGTTCTTGAAATAAAGTTCAAGAACATTTCTTGAACTTCCTTTAAGAACAGTTAAAGAACATTATGTTCTTAAAGATTTGTTTCACTTAACATTTCTTAAAATGTACCTGAACTGTTCTGGTAATGTTCAGGGGCATTTCATGTGCTTTTGTACCTGAACAATCCTAGAATATTTCTTGAACTGTTCATGAAAATTTCGCAGGGGCTGGTTATCGTTACATACCTGTAATGGTATTTTCATACTGTTGCTTTGTCAACTTTTTGTCCTCCACATTAAAGAGCCCAGTCAACTGTCAGTCCTCCACACTGGAGAGCTGTGTCATATTAACACTATCATTTTTTATCTGTTTTATGACCAAACAATACTTAATGTGTTATCTTAGTTCATTAATTAGATAAAACATTGACATGATGGTTTGTAGGAGGGAAATGAATGTTGGAGAATGTAGTATTTACTCCAGATAAATCTGTTGTGCGGTGATTTCCTGGCTAGTTTAGGCCAAAAAAAATAAATATCTGGATTCTGCTGATTTCATTCCCCCAAAATGTGGGGGTGATTGGCAGAACTTTTCTTCAGTAGAATTTTTAGTTTGAAGGTATTGTTAGGAAAATGAAAATAATGGCAAGAAGAAAACTGAGTGAGTGTTAAGAAAGGTCCATTATCAAAAAAGAATCAGTCATTTTAGCAGAAACTAGGGACTTTTTCTTAATGCCTTATTGTCATTAAACTGATAAACCTAACTATCATTATACACACACCAGATGTGACTGTATTAGTGAGTTCAGTGATGAAGCTAAGCATAACATCAGTGATGTTATATGATCAGATTTGACAATTTTTTTAGTGCACATCACTGCATATTTATCTTGTGTATCTACATATATGTTTATGTTTTTTTTTTCAGAAATGACCTTTTACTTTACTCACAACTATGGCGCTGCATCTCTTTATGTTTGGCTTGTTGTCAATGATTTGTTCATTCTGATAAATTTTATGTTCAATACGTTTGTTGGCTCAAGTTTGATATATTCTTACTTTTTTCTGGAATTAAAAAAAAATCCTGAAGGAAATTGCTGTGTTTTACTGCTGATGGTACAAGAGACAGTTTATCTGTCTGATGGTGCTCACTGTCAGTGTCTATGGTGGCCAATAAATAATCAATTATCTATTACTAGACCTTTCCCATACCATTTTTTTAATGGTATGAAGTCTAAGAGGAATGTAAAATGGTGGTTTTGTTGTCTCACATATGAGAATGATGAATTTCTTGGGTCATTTTGCAAAGTAGTATTAAATGAATAAATGTATTGGCTCCCATATGGCTTGTAATTGAAACATTGTTCCTTAATTGACGTATCTCTTTAATAATGGCTATAAATTTTGAAATATTTTTGGGCATGGTAATAAAGTCTTGAAAATGTGGGTCAGCTCTTAAGAGAGGGTTTGTTAAAGCTACTGGGGCTATCATCCATTATATTTACACCATGTTAAGTCCTTCCTACTGTTACTTTATCTAAATTTCTTTATCATAAATTTTCTTCATATTTTATAGGAATTACAGCTAGAGATGTTTGGCAGAAAGCTATTGAATATTTCTTCCCTTCAGTAAGATTTATAGTTGTTAAATTTACAGTCCTGGCTTACAGCACAATCTAATGTATTGATAGATACTATCACTTAATGTTTACAATTGATTCGTTAAGTGGACTACTCATTCATTGCATGCTTCAGATAATACTGTATGTAGTTATTTATTGTTTGGCTATGAAAAACTTCTTCATATTTTTATTGGTTCTTGTGTAGTGGAATTTTATGTATTTGTAAATTTTCAAGTCTCACTTGTTTTGATACTAAATTTTAAATTGGTCCATTGAACTCTCAAGATTCATTATTGTTGCTATAAATAATAAACATTTATAGCTAAAATATGGAACCTGTTTTCAACGTTAAATGTTACATAATTGAATCTCAAACATTTACTAATACTGTGTTTATTGGTCTGTACTTTTATGATGATCTCATCATCAGTTCATAAGAATTTTTTGATATAAATATTACAATGGTAAAACAAGTATAAATTCTACCATATCACTTATTATATTGTCAGCTTTGAATTATACTGCATTGTAAGTTAGGTGCTTATGCTCGCAGCTTACTAATTCTGGAATGATTACGACTTCTGAACAATATCACTGAAGCTGAAATTTCCAACCATGACTGATTAATGAAGTCTGATCAGATGCCACCTGAGTAAACTGAGTGATTCCACTGCCCTGAGATGATCAGTTGTATATACAGTATGAGACTCTGTTAGGATAGTAAGACCAGTTGGGTTATACTCTTGTTATGTGGAAAGATGAATGTCCTAAATAAATTTCTTGTTAAGAGAAATGATCATAAGGATATTATGTATGTGGTCCAGTGGTTAATGCATTGAACTTGTAACCCGGAGATATGGGCTTGAATAGGCAGGACATACCCTTCTATGAAAATTTGACAAAAATGTAGATTTTCTTCCACATGTGGAGAAGATGCAGGCTCCTTGTGGAACTGGGTAAGTTAGACTGGTTAGCATACAGTCCAGGAAAACTGGTTGGGTGAACTGGTTGCCGTATATAACTGAAAAATTGTTGAAAACGTCGTTAAACCCCAGTGACAATAAGTCACATAAAAAAAATGAAAATAAAAACAAATATATATATATATATATTATTATGTTTGCAACCATTTCTTTAAGCAATGTACTGTAATAATGGTTAAACTCACTATACACCTTTATTTATGTTCATGTAATTTTCTCATCAAATATTCAAACAGCATCTGTCTGTGGATGTATTTATGTCTGTAAACCTGTCTGTCAGAATCCAGCATTGGAACATTCTTCAATCATTCCATATTGACTGAAGGTTATGCCTTGAATTAAAACTAGCATCTGTTAATTGTTTTTTTTTTTCACTGATATTGTAGAATTTCTATTAGCTCGTACAAATTTTCAGTTTTGCCAGGATAACACTTAATATGATAAGAGCTCCATTTTAAATGTCTTAAGTTGTACAATGCTATCTTGAATATAATGGTTTATTATTGGAAGCACACTTTTTGTATTGTGTTAATTACAGTTCTCTGTATTGTTATGATTTATTATGCTTCTTCTCTCTTTCAACTAGTGCAATGTAATAAGTGAAAACATGTGGGCTTGTTTTGTGTGACTTCATGCTTGGTAAAAGGTAGTATTGTTGTGCCCAGTGTTTATTGTATATAAATAAATATCCTGGATCATTGTGCTTAGATTGTGGTATAGTTATGTCGTTTTTAGTACAGAATCTTCCGTGAAGTTTGTCATTTTTATAAACATTTTACATTTTCATTGCAGCGCACATGATCTTGTTTTTAGTAAATAAACAAAAATCCGGCCTTCATTTACTGGCATTTAATTATGCCCCCATCCCTTTTGAAGAAGTGTGGGTATATTGCTTTGCACATGTCGATCGGTCAGTCCATCCGTATAGTTTGTCCAATCATTAACTATTGAATGCTTGCACATACGACCCACAAATTTGGTATTGAGGTTGGTTTTGTCTTGTAGATGACCCCCTATAGATCTTGTGGTCAGTTGGTCAAAGTTCATGGTCACTGTACCCTTGACCACTGAAGTGCTTGTCCAATCAATTACTAGAGAAGGCTTTAAATTAACCTTTAGCCGATTTATTTGGTAGGGAGGTCGGTTATGGCCTGTGGATGACCTCTATTGGTATTATGGTTTGTTGGTCAAATGTCAAGGTCACTGTTTCCTTGACCACTCAAAGCTTGTCCAATCAATAACAAGAGATGCTTGGGCATACATTCCTTAGATTCAGTATGGATGTTTGTCTGGACCAGTAAATAAACCCTATTGATTTTAAGGTGACTGAATCAAATGTCAAGGTTATAATGACCTTAACAACAAGAGCTTGTCCAATTAATAAGAAGATCAGAATGCCTTGGTGTACAATCCTCAGAATTTGTATGGGTGTTTGTCATGACCAGTAGATGACCTCTTTTGACTTTTAGGTCAACCGGTCAAGGTTAGCTTAACCCGGACCACTAAAAACTTGTCTGACTGATAACTAGGGAACACATTGTCTGGCCTGCTGCCCATAGATTTAGTAGTTAATCAGTCCCTGGAAAATGACAAATTTGGTTGATGTTAATGTCACAAACATCTCTTGTTTCATTAAATATCTAGTGAGTGTTACATGTTTTATTTTTTATCTGTCTTATAGTTACTGTTCGAACAATTATTTAATGAATTGATCTGGGTATATAATTTGAATTTTTGGAGCATTATTTAGTGGAGGTAAGCTTGTTAGGAAATTATCAGTTGCAAGGTATGCAATTATCAGTTGACCAGACGAACTTGATATGTCTATCAGACACATAATGTACATTATGTATTGTGTTGTTATTTTATTTGATGTCCAATTTAGGTTCATACCAGCCTCTTTAATATTTTATGCAGAAAAAATTATGGCTATATATCTAGTGTTTGGTTCACCAAACATAAATTGATTGTTGTTTCTCATAAATTAATTCTACCATCTCCTTGCTTGCTAATAAACTCATTTGAGGCTGCTGAAACTGTTGTTCCCTCTGAGATAATGTGCATTGCTTCATTATTAGATGGTAATCTTTTAATGGTATGAATAAATTCACTGACTGCTTCATGTCTGCCAGCATTCCCTTGGGAGGCTTCTTATCTTTTTAATTTACCACATAAATTTCAGACCGGTAACCAGAATTATAATCAAAGGTAAAGTGTGGTGGGGGGTGGTGCATTCTTACCCGGAAAATAATTTGTTGCAATATCTTATTTATAATTTATTAATTATTGAAACTTGAAGAACTGTTTCCTGGCATAGCTAATGGACCTGTATCACATACTGGTAGTATAAACAATACAAATTCTGCTTTAACTTACAATTTCTGGTTGTTTAAACCTGCTACATGGCCGAGCTAATTGTTTGTATTGGTGAAGATTTATTTTCTGAGATATCTGTTTACTGTGTAGGTTTTGATCTATTATTAATTCACACTGTTTGTATCTGATTGAAACCACTGAGAAGTAACAGATAAGATTTTTTTTCTCTGACACAGAAATCCATCAAAGAAGTTACTTATTAAAACCTCTGTCTGGCTTTCTTGGTTGAACAATTGTCTTCTGTTCATTGTTTTTATCATCAGAATGAAATTTTATGGTTCTAAGAATCAGAATCGTCTATCTTTGACTTATTATTTCACCTGACTTCAACTTGTCATGCGTGTCAGAAAAGTCATTGTAAATCCATCCATATCTGAATGATGAATTATTGTCTTTTTTATTAATTTGATGTTGAAATAAACAATGTATTTTTGCCATGTATTTTCTAGACACTTTAATCTTTGTAAAATTCTGTATGGGTTTTCCAGGAAAAAGTCTAAGTGAACTGTTATGAAGTTTTTTAATGTCCCAGCTGATTAAGGATTTGTCTGTCATTGTTGCAATTCCTGCTGTGGGGTATAAAAAGTTCCAGGTTTCCATAGTTTTTTCTGTCAGCCCTAGACTTTTTTTGACAACATTTTCATTACTTTTGGCTCTTGTGGTTTACAACAGAAATTGTACCAATTTTGTGGTATTTATAATATGACCAGAAGTTGAATGGAAACTGAAAAAATAAAATGGACAACATTATGATTATTTATGAGGGGCCTCCAGGGTTAAGTGGTTATGGTCTATGACTTGTAAATACTAGCCACTCATCACTGTGAGTTTGAATCTCACCCAGGACTAAATTTCACTTGTGAAGAAGCTGTCCAGATAGCTTATGGAAGGGCAGTGTTTCTAACCAGATGTAAGCCTAAGGTCTTCCTCTACTATTAAAGCTGGAGAGTCGCCAAGTGACCCTCGCTGCATGTTGCTGCAATGTTGAACTCCAATGAAAAAATGATTATTTATGCATTTCATTGTACTTGAAGATATTGGTATACTTTGTTGAATGACTTCTTGGTTATGACTATGCTATAATTTATCACAATTTTGTTTGCAAATGTTTCTATTTTTAGCTCAGTGCGAATCAGATTTTAATGATAATATTACTCGGTTTAATTTTCTTTTTACAGCAATATTTATGGTATGTTTAACTCTGTGTCATTTTTTCTGGCTGATAAAATGTACATAATGATTTACTTCCATGAATAACTAATTTGCTGTACAGAGTAAATGATTGAGTTGGGTAATTTATTTAGCCTTGATATCAATTATAATACATTATGTGAATGTATGACAATTTTCTATTTTCAGCCTGAACACATGTTGAAGATATGGCTGAAAGAATTTCTTGCTGTAAGTATTCTAGTGTATTTCTCAGATTTCACTCTCAGATGAGAACTTCAACCAGTGAATTTTTGTAGTTTTTATTCTCATTATAGGAAGTGAAGTCATCCATAGACCACTTAAATAGCTCAAGATTGGCATTTTACTGGGAATATTTTACCTGCTGCAGTTATCCATCTCTTCTGTATAATGTTACAGTCCCCGCTCCCCCCCCAAAGATGGAGCAATTGTGTTTCTGTTCTTTAAACATTTGCTAAAAAGTCTGAAAAAAGTTATTTCTGCATATCAAAAATGGAGTCATACTTATCATAAAAATCTGTTTTATAAAGTGTTTCCCTCATGTATAATGTTGGTAAGACCTAGTTCGATATTCCTGAGATTCTTTTCGGAACCTTTTCTTTTCTAGCATTTTTTAGACAATGTTTATTGCATCATCTGAATAGTAAATTGTAAGGTCAAGGTGGTCCTCTTTGCGCTTTAAACGAAGTTTGCAATTCAACATTACATACTTCATGGATGAAGTTGAATAATGTTTTTGATCTGATAATCCTTGTCTTATGTCTTACAATATTTGATATTGTAGATCTTAACTCATGTCAGTGGACATAGTGTTTGTTTTAAATTATTAACTCGGATTTCATTTCATGTCATTTCTGTACAAGATATATGTATTTAGCAAATTGATGTAACTTTACAAAAAAAAAAAAACAGTCTTTAATTAAGGCTTTGTTAGCTCAGTTTGTTGACAACTGTTTTGATGTAAAAACTGACAAACACTGGGTAACAGAATGTTTCTCAAGTATTCACTTTGTGGACATTTATGCTTGTCAGAATTAAAGTGTTTATTTAACAGTATCTTATTGTTATTACAACAGTCATGGGGTTTTCAACCTGTACCATACATTCATAAACAAACAAATTAACAATTTTCCCACGCAAAAACAGGGGGTTTGGGGCTCATAAAGATGGATGATATAACAGAGAGTAATTATGGCAAGACCGGTTATTGAACTCATGACCTACATGTTGGTAGTCATGAACTCAATACAGCTCGAGCTAATCCATATACTGCAGCTTTCAAATAATGAAACTTGTTGGAGTTGAAAAAAACTGTACATTCTCTGTAAATGTTTTGTAACATTTTCCTAAGGTATGATAAAGTGTCAGCTTAATTATCTATTTAAGTCCTGTTTTAGTGTACACAACTCCGCCTATGAAAGTGTTCCAGGTTTCAGTGTTTCCTCTTTCATTATTATAATCTATCAATGTGTCAGATTTAATTTGTTATAAGTGTTTCCTTATAGTACATTCTATATTTTTGGAACCGAAGTAAACTAATTTTCTGAGAATTTTTCATCTCTCAGATTTCTCAGTAAAGTTTGTTATTAATGGAATTAATTAGTATAGCACCTGTGCTTACTTGAAATTAGCCAACAGTTATTGTGTGTACCATATGCTAGGTTGGAAAAATACCAGTATTCTCTGATTTATAATTATTCCATTATGGTTTAAGTATGATATATTAGTCTGTTAGGGTTAATAGTTGCATTTGTTTTATTAGGCAAAATCTCAGTAAATTTTGAGTGTTAGCACAAGGGTCAAATTGCATTATTTGGTCAAGAGTTGTGGCCCTTGATTTATTTCAAATGGCATGTGTTAACCATATTTTCTACCTATACAACTTCATTGCTTCACAATCATGTAGGTACTACAGAAGGCTATTTTTGAGTTACTTGACAAAATAATTAGGGACAGTTTGGTTGAAACTTTTTTCCATTTTTTTCCCAAACATACCTTCTAATATTGAGAATTCAAGGTATGATTCATTCCAAATTTTTTTCATACTCCTGATTTTGCTGCTAGAAACCCTTGGGTTGACACTAAAAATATAGGGCCAGTAGGGAAACTGTAAACAAGACAATTTTTTTTCTGGCCTTGCTGTATGTCAAGTCTGATTATTATTGAACCTATTAGGCTGTATGAAGTTAATTTTAGACTTTTTCATCAACATTTATTTATATCTCTGACAGTTTGATTGGAACGCACCATAATTTTGTACAATATAAGAGGATGTAATGGCTACCAATAATTTAGATGCTAAGGGATAGGACTGTAATGGTGCTATTATCTTATTATGAACATTAATTTATGTGTGTATTGACAGAGTACCAGTAAAAAGGTATGAAATTATGATAAACTCACATATTTAAAGTAACAAGTTCAAATTTGATATGAACTACTACTTCAGAAAACTGTAATATAGTTTCCCATGTAAGGGCATTTCTTTCTGAGTAGGATATGAGATGGATTTGTATGTTACAGTGAAACCCCGAAATCCAGATGTTATCAGACCAGAAAAGAACCAAAGTATTTGAACTTCTGAGGTCCATCATGTAGTCATCAATTTCTGTGTTGTTAAATGCAGTTTTGATCTGTATTACTTTGTTATAACTTTGATACATTATCTTTGTGGTTAGCAATTTTAAATTGTTCAATAAATAATGAACGCCTTACATCTATCATACATTCACTTGTTAGTGGAATGCTACAGTTATAAATCTCACATTTTGTAGTTTTTTGAAAGTTATATCACACATTATTTATGCGATATTTTGTGACCTAAATAATTGTTGGTCATGTTTCATTGTAATTATGAGTGTTTGTATTAATTCTTTAATTTAACAAGAGTGAACTATTTGTATGTATTTTTTTTCATTGTTTTAATTGTTACTTAAATATCTATTGAGGGAAGTATATTTGTAGCCATTAATTTCTAATCCACAGTTTTTATAAACAAAGGGGGTTGAAGGGAGTTAATAAATTGGACCTTTATGCACAGTTGACCTTATTAAAGGTTTTGGATTGCTGTACATGATTTGTGGCCATGAATTCTGGTTCAGGTGTTGTCTGTTACAATGTCGTTATTAATAATATTTTTTAAGGACTGTATTTCTGTGACAATTTATGCACCTCAGCAACCTAATTAGTTTCATGAAATCTGATTGATTTCAACGTTCATTTAGCAAAAAAAATGATTAATGCACAGAAATGTAATCTTGATTGAAATGTCCCTCCCTAATTCCTCAAAATTATACATAAACAATATTGAAACCTAATCATTGGATCAAAGCCAAGCATTGATGAAAAACTTCAGGTAAAGAAGTTGATGCTTGTGTTTACAGTCGTTCTCTCAAATACTGAAGAACCAGGCACATTACTGCTGAAGAACCTTACATATAAAAAGTAAATGTTTATGGTACATTTCTGTTCTGTAACTGTATTTTTAGGTCGTTCCCCCCTGCCAAATCTTTCCCAGTTCACATGTGTAGTTTTATTTTATGTTTATCATACTCTAATCTCCTTCTTGTGCATAAAATGAGTGCTTAAATATTGCAAAGTAAAAGTAATTTACAAAAATAGCTCTCAATTTTTAACAGCATAATATATTTGTCTATATTTACCATGAGGAATGTATAAAGACTGAAATCGTAAGTAATAGAAATGATAACAACCCAGGACCCCGCATCTCATAAAAAATTATTCTCTGTATTCATTGACTTTTTTCTTAGGATAATACTGGATTTATTACTTGACTCTGATAAATGTTTCTGGTAATGAAGCAGAAAATCTTAGAAAAGAGACAAACTTAGTGAGTTTATGATAGTATTGATTACATTACATTACCCTATATAATAATTCAGACTGTTACAGTAAGAGAGATTCATTTATATGGTAGTACAGTCAAACCTGTGAACAAAGGCCACCCTTTGGAAATATAAGATGTGGTCTTTATTGACAGGTGGCCTTTAATCGGATTTCAGTTTGTTCTAAATAATCAAAGATGGTTTTTCAAAGAATGGCCATTGTTCACAGGGTGGTCTTTATTCGGAGACAGTTTATTCACTCAGCACATATGTATACATGTGATATGAGGATTATCCCTGAACCAAGTTTGTTTACTTTTTTCATTTAAATTTGTGCTGTTTATCAACCTTATTTCTTATAAAAGTTGAAGTCTAACTCTATCAGTGCTCCTTGCTTATTAACAAAACACATTACAGAACTTCCCGCACCGCTGAATTTAAGGTGATGAAGTCAACTTACAGGTTGCGATGTGTTTGATCAAACTTGTCGAAAAAGAATATGTTCCTTACTGAGTTTTGAACTCATGGTCACCAAATTAGTAGTGTGGTACTTTTCCGAGAAAAACTTTAACTTACACTTTATTCCTGGGTCTTTCTACTTAATGGTGGTTCAAATTCACAATGGATTCTATGGGTTAGAGTTCATACTGGCTGCTATTGTGGTCCAGTGGTTAGTGCACTGGTTCTTTTTATATGAGACTTATTGTCACTGGGGTTTAAGATCATTTTTCAACAATTTTTCTGTTATATAGGGTGACCGGTTCACCTATCCAGTTTTTCTGGACTATACTAACCCTTCCACAAGGAGCCAGCAACATCCACATATGGATGAAAATTGATGTTTTTGTCAATTTTCACGGAAGGGTATGACCTGCCGTGACCGGGATTTGAACCCAGATCTCCGGGTTACAAGTCTAACCACTGGACCACGGCCACACTGGTTCAAATAGTGTTTGTGGCAGGTCATACTCTTCTATGAAAATTTAACAAAAATGTTGATTTTCCTACATACGTGGAGAAGTTGCCGGCTCCTTGAGGAAGGGTTAGTTAGTACTAGTTAGTATACGTCACTGCGGCCGGGGTCCGGTGGTTAGTGCTCTGAACTTGTAACCCGGAGATTCGGGATTGAATCTCAGTCATGGCAGGTCATATCCTACTATAAACATTTGATAACATTTTCCTCCATATGTGGAGAAGTTGCTGGCTCCTTGTGGAAGGGTAAGCTAGTACTGGTTGGTATACAGTTCAGGAAAACTGGTTTGGTGAACTGCTTGCCATATTTTATTACTGAAAAATTGTTGAAATACAGTGTTAAACCCCAGTAACAATGTCACATGAAAACAATAAATAATATAGCAACTGATTTTTTGTGTCCCAAAGTTGGTCTCACTATCTGGATTGTACAGTATACGTAGGTCATCCATTGCATGTAACAACCATGTCTGAACAACATTGACTGATGAAAGCTTAGGCAGTCATTAATCTAAAACCTGATGAAAATGTAATCATCCAGCAATAATAAGATCCATACTTTGTCTCTGTAGAAAAGATTCACTGTGTGCTTCTACCTAACATTATATAACTCCAGTATTTGATTGACTTGCTCAGCAGGCAAGTGTGAAGCTATTTTCAGTAGACTTTTTTGCAAACATTGATTACAAAGGTTTCATTTCCTTTCTGTTACATCCATCCTGGCGCCGGTATTGATCGCTATGAAATTAACCCCATTTTCCTGTACGCTTATGAAATTAAGAGGACTGGTGATTTCATTTTCGCTAAAATAAAATTCGTCAATTTGTCAAGTCGATTGTTTGTGATCAACCTAGTAGTGCTGATGTGCACTTGTTGAATGATATTTTCTATTGCACTTATACCTTTTGCCTCATATAAGCATATTTTGGACTCTTCCAAATTCAAAGCTAATACACGAAACATCAATTTATTTAAGAAAATTGGGTTATTTCTCTCTGACAAAGTGGAAAACGTTGTGGCAAAAGAAACCATTATTTATTACAAGCAATAGCTTCTTTTGCCACAATGTTTTCAAAAGTCGTCGGCTTCAGATGCAGGGGAAATGCGGTATTATGAGGTAAAGGGTTGAAGATGAAGTTGTTGGTGTAAATTTGTTGAAACAGATTGACTGATTCTATCTTAGGTTGAAGTGTGCTGTTTAACTAGGCATGATGAATTTAATGCTTCATTTAGGATACAAAGTACGGATTTATGCATAGTAGCACAATGTATGGTGTTTTTGTGCTAATGGGTTGGTTGTTCATTATAAAATGACATATTTACGTAAGTTGTGATGATGGCGTGTAATAGAGTTGAAGATAATCTATTTGTGTCATGAGAATTTACTTATACAAGCCTAGTTAAAGTTACATCAGTTTGTTGTCAAAGTCAGCAACAACTAACTAGGTCCTTTTTACGACTAATTAATAGATATAGTGTAACCTCTGAATACCGGACTCTCTAATTACCGGAACTCTCTGAAATCGGACGATTTTCAAAGTCCTGATTTTCTCTCTATATAATCCTATGTAAAACACTGTCTGAATACTGTACTCTCTAAACTGGACGATCTTTCTGGACTGCGGACATTATACTGCTCTTTATTTTTGTTCTGAATATCGGACGCCGAAATTTTCAAGTGTCAAAACTTTGTGTACTGGCCTGGAGGGTCCACATTATTACTGAAACAACATGATCTTGGTCCGCTAATTAAAAAACATGTCAGTCATCTATTGTTTACATGAAGCTAATAGCTAATGTGTGAAAAACACTTTATTGTATAAATAGAAGTAAGTTGACTTTGATGTTCTACTCGATGAGTAACACTGGCCTAATTACTATTGATTACACCAACTTACGGGTGCTAGTTTAAAATACATCTTTTAAGATCTGACACTCTTAATCAGATATAAAATATTTTAAAACAAAAAGCATTTTGTGGTGCATGGAAGTGCAAATGGCTTAATATATAAGTAATATACACTACAATTACTATATATAATTTGAATGTAACAAGCTCACAAATATCATTGGTTCATGATCATGTAATAAATTCAGTTTGAAACCTCTCTAAATACCGGATCCCTCTGAAAACCGGACTTTTGACCCAGTCCAGACAGGGTTCGGTATTCAGAGGTTACACTGTATATTTTAGATCGGTTCATACATTATTCTACTTTAAAACATTGTTTGCTGTTCCATTTTACCATGTGATAATAATCCAGCATTGTAATTATTAATTTCTTATTTTTTTTTGTAAAGATTAAAATGAGTTTCATGAAATATAACGATTTAACATTTGACATGTTCCACAAAAATTCTAACCATGGTCTCTTGTGATATAATGTACCTAAATATTGTCACAGTGTGATAAGAGGTTTAAATTTTGTATCTGTCCTTGATGAACTTGAGTTACTGATGATAGACCAATCTGTAGCTTGCCACTTGCATGATATGTACAAGTTAAAATTGCTTCAAACAAGCATGAATTGCCATATTTTGCATGAAGCTAGTATGCCATTAAACAACTGACTTAAAAAATCAGTCAGTACCAACTTCATAAGTTTAGGTTGTACACTGCTAAATATTAACATTTTTTTTTATAATTATGATTTCAGGCAATACAAGAGATGGAACCTGGAATGGTTGCTATTCATTGTCAGGAAGTTGGAGGAAAGAATTATGAGGCTTCCATGCAACATGTTAATCAGTTTGTCAAGTAAGTTTTTCTTCAATTATTACAAAAAAATTTTCGTAATTGACAACACAAGGGCATGAAGTGCGTGTGTTTATAATAGAAATGATTCAGTCCTAAATGTGAGTTACTTATATGAAGAAAAACATGTTTCACATTTGAAGCCTGGTTTTTCAGGCTGGGCAAGCACCATTAAGCCTGACTTGGGTTTCTCCCAAATTTTCCAAATACCTCTTTTAAAATCTACAGATGTGGAGGAAAATTTACAGACAAGATTTTCAATTTTTGCTTCACTGAATCTGCTAGCTTCTGTTCTTCGCATAAGATTGTAATAGATCATTTCATTATAGTAATATATCTTATTAATGTACCAATAAAAACAGGCTCTCATTAGTTTTCTTAGGAAGATTTGTCAATTTGTATGTTGCTACTTTTTGTTTTAAGAACTCTGTTGTAATTTTTTGCATTGACTTTGTTAAAATGTATTTTAGTGTTAAATTTTCAAAATGTTGATTTTACATAACTTTTTATTCTGCATTTCCTCTATTAACCAAACTTGATATTTCATTTAATTTTTTCCACTAACTGTACAGTAATATTGGCAGTTTTGCTATTTATCAGTTTAGAAATTCGCTGACAATGGTTTTTGGAATATTGGGTTTCCTCAGAATAAATCCTTAAACGATGTCTGTCTGGATTTAGCAATAAAAGTTCCTGTCAGTTTTGTGTAGAATTTGTCTGAAAGTGGTGTGAACAGAAATTGGCTAAGTAATGGCTATTTACGTACATGTATCTTCTCTTGTTTGGTTTAACTCGTGGAAGCCATGTTTGCCTATATCAAATACATTTGTACAGTTCTTGCATTATTCTAGACTGGTTCTCCGAATTCTGGCCTTTGGTCATTATGGACCAGTCAAAAGAGTTTATGTGATGGGAGAATATTTCATGTCTGTGGGGAACAAATCACTATGGTAAATTAGGCTCCAAATAGTTGGCATTGAAAATGACTTGTGACCCTGATATGTGGCGGATGCTAATTCCAAATGTCTTTGGAACAATCATTGTATAACGTTTCATTTCTTGTTCATTTCTCTGCCAATATTGTTTTGGCATTCATGATAAAATGCTTCTGATGCTTATATGTTCTTTATTGTGTCTTAACTTTTGTATGTAATAATGTGATATCCTGGGTAAATATTTCAGAGCAATGCTAGGCAGTGATGAACTACAGAAGTATGATAGAGCTCGTGTTTTCTTAGATGAAGATTATACTGCTGCAGATAAATTCACAGTAAGTTAATGAACAACGCCAGATTGTCCTGGATAATGACATTAAATTTATTTCTTGGAGATTGTCCTATAGACATTTTGGAGGGGGGGGATTTATTTTCTGGGATTACTTGAGTCACCTTATCAATGAAATCAAATCCCCATGTATGTATTTACTGAGATATCAGTCAACCATCCGAAATTGGCTCTATCCGAAATTATGCAACTTACGTTATGATTCTGGTATTTCTTAAATTGAGAAATAAAAATGCTCCAGTTATGTGTTAATGTTTGAGTTAACATTTTTATGTTTAATGATTCATTCACATGTCATAGACATGAGACAGAAATATGATGACTATGCCAAAGTAGTGTTAAAATAACAGACCATGTGCCTTAGCAATATTGTATACATGAAATTCCCCTTTAAGTTTGCTTCATCATTGCACCTCCATCAATTTTGAGATGTTGGGCATTAAATTTAACATGAATAGTAATAAGTATAGTATAATTATGATATCTGCTACATGTTGTATTACTTCACTAACAAGGTTATTTTATGGGAGAAAATGACGGAAAACAATAAGGCAAAACATTTTTTTCTTAGAAAAAAACTAAATCCACAAATTTATGTCTCCATTTTTGAAATGGTAATTTTAGTAAAACAAAAACATGAAAAATGAAAAATGATGTTTTCGTAAGACTTATAGAAAATATATAGATATATAGGCAAAAGCGGTTCTTTTCTTCATCATTATTTTAATGCTATAATAAGAAATAACATAACTTTCTGGTTGAAGAAATCTGTTACTAAGCTGCTTATGTTTACGACAATGTTGTGTAGTACCCATTTCACCCTCACAATATTTGTATTTACATTTTAAATAGCGAGTTGGGAACAAATTGTTCCACAACTTAACTAAGTCATTATCTATGCACCAAAACAAAATTTATAGCACTATATTTGTATAGCAAAAACCCTACGAAAGTTAATGTATTAACAGCTCCATGTAAATGCACATTTTGTACAGTCAAACCTGTGAACAAAGGCCATCCTTGGGAAAGACAACATGTGGCCTTTATTGACAGATGGCCTTTATTTGATGGTCAGTTTGTTCTAAATAATCAGTGACGGTTTTTCAAAGAATGGCCTTTATTCACAGGGTGGTCTCTATTTGGAGGTGACTGTATGTTTTATTAGAGATTATTTGCCGGACTGTCATTTCTGTAAGAAACAGTACTCAGGACAGACTGTCTGGCTATCTGTCACAGAGTCTGATATAAATGAGTCGCTCTGCAAACATTATGAAGTCATAATTCAGTTGAGTTATGGCTTTTGTCTTTGTGTACAAGAAATTGCTATTATGCTTTTATTTGACTGATTTTGAACTTCTTTTTGTGAAAATGGTAATTCACAGTTACCGGTACTTCATTAAAGTTTGAAAAACTAACTTTCTGCCAAGTGATGACCATTGTTTTTTTACGCATCTGAATTACAACAAAAATTCAAAATCATGCAGTCTAATAGAAGTTACTTAGAATATAACTGGCTGCTTATTTATCCTTTATAATGAATGGATTAAATAATGCATTTAGTACTTGATTATCCGATTTTCCAAACCTCCACTATGCTGGCATTGACAGCTATGTAACATGTTGGCTGTCAAATATATAGCAATAAGAGTAATTCAATTTATTGCTTGTATTTACGACCAATGTAATAATTGTTTGTCTTTAATATCATGTGTATGTGATTAATTTGTTATTATTTACTAAGTAGGGAACACTTATCAGCAGCAAATATCGGGCCAATTTAGTGATATTAAGATTAATTTGTCAATCTCGATTTATTTTATTACATCAATACTTGCGAATATCAATTGATCTTACTGAACTTCTACGCTCAGTTATCCACCCTTCATTCTAAAAGTAACACAGTACCACATAATTATTATGTAGGTGTAAGTTGTTAAATATGCTCCATTCAAGTTGCGCTAACTAAAGTAATATCATCTGGTTTTCTCATCATTGGCAAGTTTTTTTGCTTCTGTGTGTGATGTAATTATTTTCTGTACTAAAAGTGAAATGTTATGTGAATTGAATGGCTTATAACTGTCTAAACTGATTTCATTAATGTCTGGAAAGAAAGCAATTTTCTGAATTTTAGGTTTGATTTCTTATTATGTACTGCTGAACCCTGATTTTGTTACAATGGATTATATGAAAATTTAGTGTTATCTGAAATGAAATAATGGTCCAGATTTTTGCCCTAAATATTTTATTGTAAAATAGCCTCAATTATCCGAATTTTGTTATCCGAATACCATGGCTTTTCTGAAGTGATAAACAGGTTGCTCCACAAAGAAGTTGTCACAAATTTTTTATATGTAAAAATTGTATCATTGCATTCTTTGTAATAATGTCACGTTAGTGTGTGAAACTGTGGAACATCTAATTAAAAACAGTAGTGACATTCTATGTATTAAGTTCTAACATATTTTTTGTAAATATAAGAGTAGAATATACGTTGTTACCCTGAAATTATATTTGTGAATGCACAACTGACCACTCAACATAGTAAAATACTGGTAGTAGACATTGCCTGTAACATAGGTACAAGTAATGATGGTGGAGACTGAAAAGATACTGAAACAATTGTAGCCTAAAATATTGACATATTATTGATATTTGTTTTCCAATATATCAATCTCTTCAGTGTTTCACACTGCAAATCAATGACAGCTTAATATATCGACTCCCCCCTCCCCTGACATATAACACATTGAGTTTGTTGTTAATACTTATTTACATTTATGTCATTATATATTTGGGAGTGATCTATTTTGATTTTAAAGCAACACAGTCTTGAGTTCCTATACCATGGATTAATCTGATTATCTGAAACCATGGATTATCTGTAATTTCAGTTTTGGACCTGTAGATTTTTGAAAATCAGGGTTCTACTGTAGTTGGTTTATGACGATATTTTGCTGCAATCAGCATATTTAGGAACCAATTTCTGAATGCAACTTAAATTATCCAAATGTGAAAAATTATAAATTGTAGAAAGTTATTATGTCTTGTTGCTGTAAAATCGTTATTGCATACTAAGTGTTGTGTTAAGCAATTATTAATGAACTTCCCATACTGTACTGCTCTCATTTGTTCCATTTTTATTTTAGAATGTGTAAAATATATTTCATGTTGATCAATTTCAGAATTATTCTTGTTTACCTGTATGGATAAAGTGCTGTGTGTAGAATAAATCTATTACAGAAATAACACATGTGCACCCTCAATAAATCTTCTGATATAAAATTATGTTGTTAAATATTAATCCACAGTGTAATGTTTTAATTATTACTTGTTGAAATAAAAGGGGAGGTAACTGTTACAAAGGCATGTAATAGGTCCTATTGTAAGATGTACTACAGAATGAAGATGTATTTTCCTTTGCTCATTTACTGGCGTTGATAACCATTGTCTTTATGTCCCTTCATCTAGCTTTATCACTTAGTTTCATGTATAATCTATGTACTCAGACCATGGTTGTAAATACTGTTAAAACTTCATTGATGTTTTGTCTAGAAATTTCCAGTAAATAGATCTTGCCTATGTAGAAGTGAGGTTTTTAAACAGAAAAAATAGACTTTTTTGTGGTGTTAAAGTATAGATCATGCTTTGTCTTATGAAAAGTGTCCTAACTGTATATTGTTTTATGTCTTATCTGTTTGTAATGCACTATTTACTTGTAAACGTATTAAATGCATTTTATCAGCCACTGTATTGTTTCCTCAATCTATCAGAATGAACATATTGACTTGTTTTCATTTGGAATATGTCCAACTTGCAATGTTATATGATTCCATGAAGCTTTGTAGTCTGAAATAGTTTCAAAATAAAATGTTGAGGCAATATTAGCTGTAAATTTGTTAGCTGTTTTTCCTCAGACATGCGTAAGTGCTGCATTTTTTTACTTACTGAGGCAAAACATAGAGAAACTTGTATTATTATATTAACGTCCCCCATCATGGACAGCATGATGTGATAGTGGTGTCTGTCCCTCTGTTTGTTTATCAAAGATTCTGTCCCACCTTTAATTGCATTGTATTCTTGGGTAGATTAAAAAAAATGTATCTTGAATAGATAATCAGTATAACCAAATAGTGTTTCATATTAAAAAAGTAAATCTGTAACTCAAAGGCCGCAATATTAGTTTGAGTCGGGTTGTGATTTCACTGGTTGACGGATAGGGGCGTATGGCACATTTCTTGTTATACAAAGACTTTACTGATCCAACTTTACATAACAGATCCTGAATACTACAAATAAATATTATTCTGAAATAAGGCCTCTTCTTGGTTTCATTTTTGGTTGATTTTGATGTTGTGTACCGTGTTGATATTGTTACCTAATGTCAATGAATAATATTTGCCAAGTCCCACATGATGAGGTCATAGCTGACAACTCAGAACTAAATACTGTCATGTGGTTGATCTAAGACAGCCAAAAGGTTGCAGATTTTTTTTTCGTTTTGCCTAAGGCTTACTTATAATCCTAAATGAAACAAAAATTGATTTCATCTCACATATTTACATCTGGTTTGTTGGATTCTGAAAAAAATGCTTCTGTTTCTGAATATTTAGCAGGAGTTTCTGAATTTGTTGAATATCTGTATTCTCACAAAATATGTTGAATTTGTAAAATAATGTTTTTTCTGTGGGAATATTCTTCGATATATCTTCGAAAATTAAAAAAATTGATGTTTATGTACATAAATAACAGATGAATGTGTTTGAATGCGAAAGTCATAAGGTAGATTTTTTCACACGAACAGTCAGGCCCCGGGTCATTTGGTGACTTTTCCAGCTTTAACAGTGGAGGATGATCCCAGCTTACACCTAGCTCGTACCTCTGACCTTTTGTAAGCGAGTGGACAGCTTCCTAACGTGTGAAATTTGATCGTGTGTGGGATTCGAACTCTGTTTGTGATTACGAGTCAGATACCATAACCATGCAACCACAGAGGCCCTGAGTATAGTTTTATGAACATTTAAAGTTAAAATTTATATTGTAAGATGGTTTAATTTTTCTGATGTGTGATATTCTGGTATTTTCAGGCTTTGGGTAATTTGTATTTTATCCATGAAGGTATTGAAGATGTCCTCATATATGACTTTATTGGTAAGATTCTTATTTTTTTAGGCCAGAAAAAATGGTCATGTTTAGGGTTACTTAGTTGGGTTGGTAGAAATTCTGCTTTTCTAATTGTTTGGGGGTTTGAGCAGAAAAATAGGGTTTTGTTGGGTAGCTATAAACTCAACTAATTTTTTCCTGGCCTGATTGGTAAAAATTTTGTTGGTATTGAAAATTGTGAAGAACTTAGAACAGGATTTGAGCAAATGTATTGACGTCAGTCTCATTTTACAAACAATAATTCTGAATTCCATGGTAAATTGTTAAATTGACTGTCAAATTTTAAAACTTGCGTGATGGGGATGTCTTTGTTATATGTTGTGTTAACTGAAAACAAATAAACAGAAAATATTGGTTTTAAAATCCTTGTTTGAATTAATATATGTATGTACGTATAATATATAAATAATTGGGACAAAGAGACACTTCCAATGGTGTGGTTTGACTATGAGTGTGATATCTAGTTTTTGTTTTAGTTATGATATTATGATGTATGAACATTTGTTTGTGGTAAGATTCTCGAGTTGATTGCTTGTTGTTGATGCCAACTTTTGTAATAACTTGTCAGTTGGAATGGTTGGCCAGAAAATCTACTTGCCCACAAATCAGAAAATCACTCTCCTAAAAAGTTATTTGCAAACATTTTGATGTATCTAGATCCATATTATTTTCAGTCGGTTTGGATTTCACTGAATAAGGTCTAAAAAAAAGGTTTGTTTCTGGTTACTCGACCAACCCATCTTTTACCTGCTGACTCATAAGTGTTTATGGCATCCCAGTCTTAGTGCTGTATTGTAATTTACACAAAAGTATTACCGATATTTGTAAAAAAAAAACATAAAAGAAAAAAATCCCTACCTACCGACCCATATTGTTTGAACATGTTACCGGAAACAAACTTTTTGTTTAGGCCTAACTATGAAAAGCAGTGAATTTAATCAAATAACTGTATGACGTAATGCCACCAGTGTTGATCTCTGTATTACCACAATGTTTACTCAAACTTTTGGTCAAAATGTTAGTTCAGAAATACAATGAGTATTTACAATTTATGATAAATTTATACTTAAATTACGATTTATGTTAATATTTTACTTCAGCATGTTTTCAGTTTAACAACAAAATTATGCACCCCATTCTTATTGTACATACCCTAAAAACGCTCAATGAAAAATAATACAGAAAATTTATTTCTCATCTTGAAATTTACTCTTGTTCTCCACAATGTGTAGCAATAATATTTATTACTGATTTTTTTCAGAGAATAAATTTCAACCAGTAGAAGGAAGAGAGGTATGTATTACATTTAGGCAATGCTTAGTAAAATGTTTGTTTGCTGCTCCAAAAATGACTTGTTAAAAAATCTCCAAACCAAAAATTATTTTAGCAATTTTGACATTTTTTCCATTCTTTATTCCAGCTTTTTGTTTCCTGTAATTTCAACTAAATAATTTTTACCTTCCTACCCACTCACATTAAAGCAAACAAACATTTTTTTGAAGTTGGCCTGAATATCTGTAAATTTGTAGAGCCTGACTATTAAAATGTTCATCTTAGTGAAAATTCCTCAGAACTGTAACTTAATCTTTTCTCCTAATTTTTTTTTGTGATTGAAGTAAGTCCTGTAGGAATTTTGTCTTTTTTTGAGAACAATGATGAGAATAGATTTTCTTACATCTACTAAAATGAACTGTGGAAAATTTCTTACTAATTTTGTGGATTTTAATTCAAAGTAATTTTTGATATAGGAAAAATGATCATATCTAATCTGAAATGAAAAAGTTGAAATGTACAAATTAGATTGAAATACAGTCTTGTGTTTAGAGTTCAATCTAGGGAAAAGATTTAGATCAAGAGAAAAGACTTATATGTAGAAAAAAGACTTAAATATAGAGAAAAGATTCAAATATAGAGAAAAGATTTAAATATAGAGAAAAGACTTAATATGTAGAGAAAAGATTTAAGTATGGAGAGAAGACTTAAAGATAGAGAAAAGATTCAAATGAAAAGACTTGGAGAACTGTTGTTTACCTGCATGTATTATAAAACGTTTCTATTTCAGGTACTCTCAGGGAACATCGAGAATATTCAAATTAAAGAAAAAGCCAAATATCCACAAAATTTCTTCCCAGAGTTCAAATGGTCACGGAAAGGATTTCTTCGAACCAGATGGAGTATAAATAACTGGTTGGTACTGCCTTATGTGTCTTATATCTTTGTAGTTATGTACAAAAAAAACATTACTATTGTATTGTTATTTTGTTGCAACAAATACAGTTTATCAAGAGATCCTGTGTATAGAAATGTAATGTATATACTTTTGAGTCAAATAAATTACTGAAAATGATTCATTTTTTTTTGTAAAAGGTCCTTGAAGTAATGCTTTGTGTTTAGTATTACAAATCTACTATCATCTCAGTTCACAAGTCACTGAGATAATCTAAAGACATCATGGAGGTGGTAAGCCCATTGTTGAACTAATGTTGATGCAGTGGTTTAGCATGCAGAATTACTATAACTGACCAGTTTTCTTGAAAAAAAATCTTTCTCTCTGATTAGGGACCAATTACAGCCCTGATTGTATCAATATATATGTGATAAAGGGTGGCATTGATCTTGTTGCAGCCTTTGTTCACAGTAGGTTGTTGAATCATGTTTGACTGTATATAACATAGAGGTATGTGCTGTCATAGTATATGTTTCTCTTGTATTTTCAGTGTGTATGATCTGATAAATATTCATTTGTTCCATGATGCATCAAATATTGTAGCTTTACAAAAAGTAAGTTGTTTTTCATATAAGCTTTCTGTGCAATATTTTTTTCAGTCCATACCACATCCTGAAACTTAATGAAAACATTTTATTGTTTTCTGATTGCTTTTAGGGTGTAATTTACAATTCAGTGTACTTTTAGTGTTCTGTTGATTTATTATAAACTATTCTGAATAAAACAAGAAGTGATTTGTTTGTAATACTAAGAATGTAATGTAAGCTTGTTTGCTTTTATTTATTGTGTGATGGCTAAACATAGAAATTATTCCTTATATAATCAAGACTTTTTCTCCTGATTTTATTTGTCAAGGGCCCTATTTTAAATTTTACAAATAAATATTCATTCTCCTATTTGGTAAATTGATAAAATGTAAGCAGGTGTTTATGTTCACAAGAATTGAATTCTGAGTGCATAAAATGTTACAGCCAACCATGTTTTATTGTAGAATAGTATATTTCTTGATTTTTCTCTGTGTTTGTATTGGCAATGTTGTAGATCATGTTATAATTATGTTTTATTTTTTCAGTCTCCGTCAGTATACTGTGAAAACAGATACAGGGCATTAGCACATACTTTACAAAGGTTAGGACATCTCCACATTTTAACTATTCTATATATATTCATATATTCTATATATAATGCTCAGGTATTTTGCCCTAGGTTTTTTTTAAACTCTGCTTTTATGCATATCCTCAAATTGGATTTAAAAGTATAGTTTATTATGGTAATTATAGATGAAGTTGCCCATTGCATAATCTTGTAAAATGTAAATTTAGTGTATAAAGATAGATGCCTTTATATGAGCCTTATTGAATTAACTTAATACTGAATAAATACTGCTTTGTTTCCTGTTTTATTTCTAAGATAGTGAGTTGAATGACGTCAGTATTAAGTTATATATCAAAATCCGGATTTTATTTAATTGGTTTTAATGCGATATATTTGGAATGCGGTGTCAAGTGTACATCATACTTCTTCCAGATTTGAAACAGATCAATTTGAAAAGGTACCCTACTTCCTGTTTGGAGATTTCAACTTCCGGTTAGACTTACATTCTCTGTTGAAGGTAAGATAGGATCTATATACGAATTTAATACATAGTGTATATTCATTTTTTTCAATCATGAGTGGTATGCATTATTAAGTTTATATATATAAATGCAGTTTGTACATTCTATGTTCTATACATCATTGACAGTAGATTTAGCAGCCACCTCAATAACAAGACCTCCCTCATTATTACAACCACTTATTTTAAACTGTTTTTTTTTCTAAATTTCCTGTATATTTCAACTTGATCATAAAAAAAACCCACCTCAATATTATGAATAGTCTGTTTGGTCCTAGAGGTAGTCTTAATATGGAAGTTATACTGTATAAATGGATATACATTTGTTTTTGATCTGTAAGAATGGATTTGATGGGAAGAAAACGATGCGCTTGCTGAATGTAACATTACCATGCTGTCTTATTTTGCTTCTGTAATTTCTTTCTGACAGAATTTTGGCAGATCATTTAGATTTTCAGCTCCTGAAGAATTTGTATTTTGTCAGTTATTGATTAAGCATTTTGTTAAAATGTTGGGAACATATCACATGTCTGTTTGAAGTTAGTTTTTGCTATTTGTTTTTTGAAATTCATTATTCCTTTTTTTTGTCTGGGGAGGGGTGCAATATTTCAATTTAATAAAGACTGTTGTTGGACTGTATTTACTAGTCACTGTCACCACAGCCGTATTGGTTAAATCCACATTTGGTCTCATAAATTTTATCCTGTTAGCATAAGATTCAAGTTTAGAAGAAAGAATAGCAGTCTTGGACAATGTTTAGCATGTAACCTGGACATTTTGTATTTGAGTCTTAATGGGTCTTTATATCCTTGAAAAACATCGGTACTAGTTTCCTAGGCAATGTCATGCTTCAGTTATTCAAAAAAGCAATTGTTTGATTACAACCTGGCTAAAAAATTTCTAAATTAAAAAAAAATTATTTGAATCTGCAAAGTTTTTACAAAGTTAATGTTCTCACTAAATGTTTATTAGAATGAATTATTTAAAGATGAAGGAGCCATTATATGCATGTATATCGTGTACTGTTGTAGGATTTAACTGAGAAGACAGAAGCCAATGAAATCCGCGGAAAAAAGAACCAGATCTCTAAGCTCACTTATAATGATGCAAACAAGAAGGTAAGTTGATTAATTAGCTGTCTGACAACTCTTAATTGAACGGCCTGTATAAAAATTTTCATCCTTCAATTTGCTAATGTTACTAGCCACTACGTGGTTAGTGCGCTGGACTTGGAACCGGGAGATCCTGGTTCAAATCCCGGCCGCAGTAGGTCATACCCTTCCATGAAAATTTGACAAAATTGTCGGTTTTCCTCCACATGTGGAGAAGTTGCCGCCTCCTTGTGGAAGGGTAAGTTAGCACTGGTTGGTATATAGTCCAGGAAAACTGGTTAGGTGAACCGGTCGCCGTGTATAACTGAAAAATTGTTGAAAAACGGCGTTAAACCCTGTGAAACAAACAAATAAAAAGCTAATGTTACTTTTTTTTCAAGGTAAACTTATTGAAACCTGATTATCTTACATTGTGTGTAGAAATAAGTCACCTTTATGATATAACATTTCTGCTTAGATTCATTTTTCTTCTGTACCACTCTATTAGTACCACATATACTTAGTTACAACCTTGTTTTAATGATTACCGGTAGTCAATTTGAATTGAGATGTTAGAAAAATTTATTTCATAATTAAGTAGGTTTTGATAACACCAGTGCCTCTATTTACATTCATTGTATAGTGTCAAGATTTGATTGTTGTATAAATACATTTAAAACATTGGACAACAATTTTTAACAAATCATTGATAGTTTCATGAGATTGATTTATGTTTTATCAAGTTTATCAACATTCAGAAATGATCTATAAAAAAAAATGCTATTTTGACATTGTTTTTCTATGTTTTGTCCCGTCACAGTGTTAGCTTAGACAGCTATATTTTATATGTTCTTTTGTACATTCTGTCGTGTTTATATTGATTTTTCCCATCATTTGTCAGAGTTTGTCAATCTTGTCTTTAAGTGGACTTTTCATGATTGGTTGTCTTGCTTCACTAGACAGATTGCTGTCTATAGGATGTGAGATAAGTTTTCAGATACAGTGTGTAACCTGTAAGGACATGATGATAAATATTGTACGTCTGAATGTATTTTGAATCTTACAGTCTTTCGTGACATTAACTCCAGTATCATATTATGTGTGTGTGTTGTGTCAGATCTGCTTAACTAATTATTTCCTACACATTGTTTTCTTAAAGTGATTTTTCTTACGTCCTAGATTGTTTCAGAATAGTTTGGTAGCAGGATTAAACAGGCCATTCTCTGTAGTACTTGTATCAGTTAACTGTCCACTGCTGATAATGAAAGTATGCTTGCCTATTAAATAGATGGATGAAAATAGAATGAGATATATATTTTTTGTTTCTGTGTTTGAATTTATTAAATTGACTGATATCTACTTGTATATTTGCAGGTTGTGTTAACTATTGAATCCAAGTATTTTGATCATCATGAAAAACACAATGAAGTGTTTTCAAATAGAGACAAAATTGTATGTAATGCTTTAGAATTTTTTCTCTTGTCTTTTATCATTATTATCCTTGATCAGTTCTCACTCTCAGGATATAAATGAGATTTTGTGATCAATATTGTATGATAAATGTAGTAATTTATCAATTTCTTTCATTGTTCTAGTCTTTGAATATTACTTTCTTGTTTGTATCAATTGAGTAGTGATTTAGTATAACATTTATACTGAAGCTTTTGTCTTTTGGGCATTAAGGTATAACAAAATGATATTATTTGGGGCACCTGTAAGCTTTACTGAATAAATTGAATTATAATTATTTATATCACTGCATTTAAGTACATTTGGCAAAAGAAAAATCCTGCAAACATCCCTCAAACATAAATGGTCGTTAGGTCAGTAGAACGATTCAATTTTTTTTAAGATACAGTTAATATGATATGAAAATATCTGCAGGTAAAATTTGACAAAAAAATATGGTTCAGTTTTGTCCAGTTTTTGGAAACCAGGAATTTTTTTAGGCCTTACAAGAATAAAAAACTACTTTTACACATGTTTTATTCTAGCTGGACAAATATGACAAAGAGTTAGATGCATATAAAGACAAGCTGTATGAATATAGTATAGATTTCCCTCCTAGGTAAGCCAATTGGTTCTATTGAATTGTGTCTTACTTGAGATTTAATTAGTATGCAGGGCTGAACAAGTTCTTTCAGTCTTTTCCAGCAGGATGACCAGCGTAGAATTTTAACTAGTTTTATAGCAATTTCAACTTGTCCTTAGTTGATTTCTACTCATAATTACGAGTGGACAAGTGGTTTTATCGAGCACTGAAATGGTGTTAGGTGGGCTTCATGTGCTTTTCAGTAAGCGGTCAGCTTGAATAATGTTGGAAATATCATTGTATATAAATTAATTTTGATACTTTATATTAGCTAGTTGACTTGTAAATGTTTTCTAGTGTCTGCTTTGTTTCTATTGTAATAATCCTACCGTGTCTCCAGACATTTCCTCATTGCAAGAATACACGGCGCACATAGTATCATAAATGTCATTGTCCTTCAACATTATACATTACGAACTTTATACAACATGACACCCCTCCAGATTTCATATGAATTTACTCATAGAATTAAGTCATGGGACATTATTTTGGTCTGAGATATTGATATAACTATTCTCGTAATAGACACGTAAAACTATATGCAACTAAGAACAATAATTGACAGGACTTTAGAAACTCCTTGAGATAAGTCTGATACTCATTGTATCAATGCTCGTAAAGATAAAGTTTTACTGTAATGTCAGTATGTTATTTTTGTCGAGTAATTATTTTGAATGCTATAAATGATGTATGCTTTCAGTTATCCATTTAGTGAAGATGTGAATGATGGTTTGTCGTATATGAAAACTCGATGTCCGTCCTGGTGTGATAGAATATTACTGAGTCAGTCTACCAAAGATGTTATATTTTCTGTATGTTTGTATTTCTGAGTAGTTCATTGGTGAAAGTTTTCAGTATTCTAATAGAATTCATTTGTTCCATCCTCCAACATAGTTATTTTGCCAGATTGCATAAATCATGGTGAATATTATAAGCGTGGTTCTGTTTAGAATCACTACTGATAAAAACCAGACATATTGAGAATTGAGAAGTGATGGTTCAGGTACAACTCCACCTATACAAAATGCTTAATTTAGATCATACAGATAAAACCTGTCAAAACAATGTCTGTATTAGTGATATTTATTTCCATCGCTTTCATCCATGAATTTGTTAACTCTGGAGTTTAATGTCACACCAGCAGCCAGGGTCATTTGGCAACATCCCAATTTTAACAGTGGATGAAGACCACAGGCTTTTATGCTAGCTGGACAGCTTCCTCACATGTGAAATTTGGTCTAAGTTGGGATTCGAACTCACAGTAGTGAGGGGCTAGTGATTCCATGAATTTATAGAATTGTGTTTATTTATCAATCAAAGTGTAGGGTATGATACCTTGTTAATGTCATGCTATGTATTCAAAGTTCATGTCTTAATGAGGTAATTTTCTTCAAAATTTAAATTTTCTCTGCTATATTGTTAATATTTCTTGTTGAATATTTGACTTATGTTTAATTTTTTCTCTAGTCCCACAAATAAATCTTTCACCAAGTCCCTTATTGCATTTGTATTTTTACTTGGGGGTCTGGACTTCTGAAGGCATTCTACTGTATAATGTACTCTTCTGACAGTGATCTTTCATATATGACCAATCTATTGCATAACGTCATGTTTTGTTCGCTTATTTTAGGATGAGAAACATAAACCTCGTTATCACATTATAGGGAAAGATGTTTGTATGGGGGACCACAAGGTATTTGAAAATTTATTTATTTATTTCAGTCTCATTCATGGACATATGACGATCAGTACAATATGGAATAACTATGAACATTGTACATAACCTTTCAAAATTTGAATTATAAGATTTTAAACGCCATCATCCCAATATGGTAAAACTTATTTGTCAGGAAAAAAAAACTCCTATGACCAATGTTAGAGTGTTGTATGGGAGCAAATTTAGTATATGAAATAATGTAATAAAATTGTAAATCAATGCCGACTGGCTATCACTTTAAAATGTTTGAATTAAAATCCAAGTACTGAATGACAGTGGCATCTGAGTTGACATTCAGATAAGGCTAATATGCAGGTAAGTCAACTGGATGTTGATGTACTGTTATATACACGTTGTAATTGTCAGACAAATCATGTTACAGTTACAGCAAGGTGTCTCAAATGTTAAAAAAGAAAGAAATTTGAGAATGACTCACTTTTTATGGGATTGTGGTATTATTTCTGTGAAAAATAGCTGAAATAGCTTCTATGTATGGTATGAAATTGTTTTTATAAATGGTTAGTTACTGATAAAAGGCAGGGATCGTTGTTTCAGTGTGAAGTGCCACTCCTGGAAACAAAAGTTTGTCCTCCATAAGTGGCTAAATTTTATGAAATTTTCATATTTCTTGAAAAGGGAATCAGAAAACATTGCTTAGTACTGGAAGTTGCAACTATCTAGTAAATTAGTTTTGTATGATTTTTTGGCTGTCAATTTGTTATTTAAAAGTTTCAACTTATGTGATGAGGTATATTGAGATTAAAAGAAAGTAGAATTCAGTAAGGCTAGATTTTAAAACCACACTTGGTCAGTAATATTTTGGTGGTCTTATTAATAAATTAGAATATGGAAAATGTGTAGAAAACCAGTGCAAAAGCACATGATTGTTACTGTAAATGAGGCTATTATATCAAATGGGCATTTTGCTTGGTTAATGATGTTAAAAGATAAGTCTTAAAATTCAGCAATATATATATATGTATATAGTTTTTCAAACTAACTTAATAAAGAAATTTGATACATGTTTTACTTATGTAGTTGGTAAGAATTTCTTCTTTATAATTGTGATGATTTTATCTGTGTTGTATTTCATTCTCGCTCAGTCACTTTTTATTGCATATTTTTATGGCTAGGAGCATAGTGATTTGCTTAACACTTCATATTAAAATGTTGTTTTTTAAAAAAGATGAAATATTGAAGTGATCATTAAATGAGGTTTTATGGTGATTATGTATGATGTTTGTTTTTATTATTTACTTGTTTTTAACCATACTATGTATTGTTACTCTCCCACAGCCTGTGTTCTTGTTGTTATGGTTAAAGAAAGGAAAAGGTAAACAACCTGTGTTTGATACTCAATCATCTGTCGAACGTCGTAAAACCCTGTCGCATAAAATATCTATTAATGGTGAAACGTTAGACTATCAGCATGATGCTATTAACATTCATGATTATGCAGAGTTTGAAAAAACTGAGCAGTTGATTCCAGAATTTCGTTATAGCATCAAAACAAAGTCCGGCTCAGCATTGGTCAGGCAGTCCAAACTTTCCGAGGAAGATGAAGTGTTTGCGAGTGAAGATCCAGATGCTGCTGGCAAGAAAGCCTTATCATTTCAAGATGTTGCTCGTCAGGTTTACTTGATTGAAAACGCATTACTGAGATGGCCTGGAAGGCCAAAGTCGAGACATCATAGCTCGTCATCTGAAGATCTCATTGATGACATTGAGGAAGTTGATATCGATAATATTTCAGTGCATACTGATGTCTCTCAGCTTTCAGACCATGAAACTAACAATGATGTAACCTTGAACGCTAAAACTGCTGATGAAAATGTATTACGCAAGCGTACCGTTGCTGGACCTTGCCTGACCAATGATCATGAAGGACTTGATACCAAAGACGTGTCTGAAAAAGACAATTCTAAGTTATCAGTGCATGAACAAAATATTTCTAGGCATGAGCATGATAATAGTTTGGTGAAGGATTCAGTGGTGGGTGAAAAGACCAGAGTGCAGAACTCTAAGAGGCGTTCTCGGCGATGTCCAAGCTGTGTTGTGCTGTAACCTGCTGTTGTACATACCTTTTTGTTGTTTTTGTGATGTGAGTTGCTTTTATTTTTTGTTGTTTTTTTTTTGCAGTGATTTCTTGGTATGTCAACCATTAGCAAGATGTTTACAGATGTTCCGTAAAATTGTATAACTGTATAAGCAATTACAATGGAACTTTTTGCCTAAAGTCAGCTTGAAATTGGGGTCTCTGTAAGACTTTTTGCGTTAGTATTAATTGATTCAGTGATCAAGCTGCAAGGATTATACTCCAATCATTGGACTAAATATAAACTTAAAGAAATAGCTTTATTCCTAAAATACGCATCATGCTTTGATTAATTTCATATACCATTCATATACTGAAAGTCAAGTCAATAGAAATAGGTTGTTTTTTAAATTTGCTGGATTTTACTTTTCTTTCCAAACTATATTTAGTATAAAATGAAGATTTTTTGTTTTCGTTATTTGATTCTTAACTTTTAATGTTCTTTATCTGATATACCAAGATTTTACTGGACTTTTGTTTTATTTTTTTAAAATTTATTTGATTTTGGCTTCTATTAAATTGGTTTCAGTTTTAGTTAATTGACTTCCAGGGAAAGTGTTTGTATTTTAAAAGCATGCGTGGATTTGTTGTTGATATTTATCGTAGACACATACTTACCATTACAAACTCATATGTCTAAACTCATTGGACTAATTATTAGAGCTATAATTTAAGTTCCATTAGTTCAGTCTTTTGTCTTTGTCTTCATAGTCAATTTCATTACTTGAATTTTATCGGTTTTTAAGTTAAAACCTAAAATTAGCCTCTAAGTCCTGCAATTGAACAACGATTTTAGGGAAATGTTTCTGTCCATTAAAAAGCATAAATTATATTAAAAATGTCTGCTTTTGTTATAACAAATTTTACTAATTGGATATTATCGATAAATTGATATATGCATGATTTGGTCATTAATGTTGTCGGTTTTAATTTTATGATAACAAATTGATTTTTGCATGAAAACCGTTGATGTTTTCATTAGCTTATTGGTGTTGGTAGAGTAAAAAAAATACAGAAACAAGATTTATATTTTGAATGGAGCTTGGCATTCTATATACTAGTATATAACACAAAAAAAAAATTATAGGAACAATATACATTGTTTTCCATTTTCTTGTATTTGTACGTATTTTAACCCAATCATGGGGTTAATTAATGATTGTTCTTATAATCATGCTCATTCAGGTAATTGAAATTATGTCCATAAATTGAAATAAAACACCCACTACGTTTATCTATTCGTATTATCTTCATTGTGGCTGTTTAATTTTCTGTCAATACATTTTCTTTATTGAGTCCACCACTTGATAGCTACCTATTTACATTAACAATAATCTGTCTATTAATGTTCCATTTCATGGCGTTTTAGAATTTCTTCAAAGATTAAATCTATTCAGTTGTTGTAGCTTTGGCTGTTAAGATTTGGAAGTTTAAGATAACAGAAGAATTAGTTCATTTTGTTAAAGTTTTCTTGAGTTTTTGTTGATTCTTGTATTTATTTTCGCAGCTACTGTGTCAGCATCGCCAGAATTATCGCAGTTGCCTATGGCAACGGAGGTCATCGTACCAAGTACCCAGGTCAAGATATCAGAAGTCGACACCACTAAATATATACACATACGTCAAAATGGAACTTCAGCAAGAGTATTTAGAGAAACATCAGTCTGACCATTCATATTGATTTTTATATTATCTGAGATTTTAAATTCAACCAGGTACATGAAAACAGATGCCATGATGAAAAAATACTCATAAATGTTGTCAAGGATTAGTTCTACGAAGAAGGCGAAGATATGATGATGGATGTCCAGGTTTTAAATTGCCATTATAGTTGTATCTCAGTGCAGTTATCTTGTTAAAACGAACATTTCATTAGATCTGCTTTCTGTGTTCCTGCCCTTGTGTGATGCTGAACTCCCCTAAGCATTTATTAATCCCAGAAATTAAACTTGTTACTAATTGTATTATTCTTAATGTTATATACTTGCATCATGCAAACCTCTCCGTCCAGGAAAGTCAGTACTAAAATTAACTACCGTTGGTGTAAGATGTTTTTCTAAATGATCTACCTACCTTGGTTATAACAACTTAATTGTCATACTTAAGCCAAAATATTTTCATGGATCTGACAAATTGATTCTGTTTGTTTTCAAATGAAAATGTCTTCGGCTTGTATTAATTTCTTTTTTCCTCCAATCAGAATGTATTGTGGTTTATGTAAAGAAAAAGATTTTGAGATTTGATTGTTAATCATTATTACTGTCATCTCTCTATGTTGCTCAGTGGAATGCTAAAACCAGTTATGAAATGTTTGAACATTTTCTCAGATCTATTTAGGAGATTCACTGCTGGTCTCAATGTATGTACAATTTCATAAGTGTATTACTGGTATACGTTCACCACTCCTGGTGATGCTTCTTATTAATTCTTAATTTTTATGCTCCTAAAAATATGCTTATAGTACCTTTAAATTTATTAACTAAACTTGAAAGTTTCTGAAGGGAAAATAATACTATTTGCCTTATAAATCTCATAAGAAACAAACAAAAAATGTTGGCCTTCCAGATACTGTGTACAAGGAAGTTGTGAAAATGAATGTAATTTTTATTTGTGTTCTTTTGTTCTAAGTTGAAACTTTGTCTCAAATACAAACGCTGTTTTTCATCTTGTATATCTATTATTTCTGATGATAAATTTGTTCTTTAAAATGTTAGAAACAACTTTCATTAATTTTTGATAATAAGAAAGTATGGACTACAGATGTATAAAATTCTGCAGTAACCTTTGTGTAATTTTTTAAATTTTTTTTTATGAACAGAACGGCAAAATGAATAAATGATATTAAATAACTAGCAATACTCATTAATATCGTTACACAGTGATTGGTAATGCATATCAATGTTAAATAAAACTGACAAAGTAATTCCATCGTGGTACTGATTCTTGATGTGGAATTTTTAAAAGGGGGAGATGTTATATAGAGTAGGATGATCACAATGTCATTTATCGCAGAAACTGTCGGTGGCATTTTGACCCTTTTTCAGGGGAGAATAAAGGATTTTTCTGATGGAGGAAATAGTGTAGAGAACACTGTACATATATTGAAAGCATTTATGGTGCAAATATGCTGTGCCATGCTATATTAGATTCATTGGAAGGATAAATGGACAGTTTCATTTAGACAATTAGGCTGATCAGTATGTATGTACTTTTTGTAGAAATAACATTTATATTGGCCCCTAAAGATAAGTTAGGGTCCACATGTTTTGTCTTCAGTAATTATGATCTCTTGGTAGTTCTTCAAGTTGTTATTGGTATGCCTAAATCATCCTGTGTTTTGATTACATGATATAACTTGACCATTGCAAACAATGCATGAATATAGGTGGTCATGTTTACATGCGAGAATGTCTGCTGAGTGCTTAATTCCTGAATAATTTTCCTATTTCTTTTTTTTGCTGATCTTACAAAGACTGATACTTTAAGTATAGGCAATGAGACTGCAGGTTCAGTTTTAAATCATTTGCCTCACAATGTTATATGTAATTATATTATAAGAGTTATCCATGACTTAATTGACTACAGTGATTGTTTTATGGATCTCATGCACAGGGTCTTAGATTATAAAACTTAGATCGTTCTACAAGCACAAATCTTATATTTTGTTCTCAACATATCCCGGAACAATATGTAAGTTTGCTATATTTGTGAGTAAATATTTTGAACAATTGACGTGTATGCAGAATAATACTGGAAAAATAGTATAATCTGTATCATTTACTTCAAAATATCAAACATGCAGAATTGAGATTTGAACTTGGAGATCAAATTCAAGTTTTTTAACCTCTGACAGGTCATCCATAGAGTAGTTTTAGTGTTACTTTAATGCATGGGGGCTAGTTTTTTTTTGGTAGTTATTATAAGCACTTAATACTGCCATTACAAACATCCACTGTTTGCTGCTAAGATCAGTTTTCAAATGTATAATCACTCTGTATCAGACAGCACTGATTTAATTCAATACTATTAAAAAACTTCATACTACAGTTGTGAACATGTTTAAGGTATAATGATTTCTTGTTATTTTGTTTGATGTTTCTTATGGTTTGAGTTACTTGTCATAGTTTAGTTTAGTTTATCATTCAGAAAACCATCAGGTCAATTGACCCATTAGATTACAGCAAAATACAATTCATATAAATAAATACTTGACCAGACTTGTAAACATATAGTTTTAGTTTTTTCACTTACAGAATTAATGGTTTATTACTATATTTTAAGGACGACATATCTTTTTTGGCCTGTGGACAATTTTTTTGCAATATAAGCTCTCACTGTATTAGTTTCATAGAATCTATTGTCGGATCAATAAATTGTTTTGTTTCACAATGGAGCACAGTTGCTGTGTATACCAGTAATGTTGCTAACATTTTTGACTGAATAAATTTTATATGAAACATTTTACTTTCAACTATGTACTATACAAAAACCATCAGTCATTTTAGTAAATAATAAAAGTACCATTAAGTCTTAGTAGATTGCTCAATTTATTTTGATTATTTGTCATAGTTGTGAATTCAGTGGCATTGTATGCTTATAAACATCAAATTTTGTTTCATTTGTTATTTTATCATCTTAGAGATAGATTTTCTTACTGATTATGATTCATGTATTTTTATTTATAAATCATAATGGTTAGTTTGCTCAACTGTATAAAAAAGTAAGTTACACTTGTATTGAAAGGTCTACCTTTACTAGATTATTGTTGATTTTCCTTGAACGTTTTGATTGCCTTCCTATCTTTCATTTTGATGTAGAATACCATGATATTCTGTATTCATCAAATATTGGTGACCTGCTTTACAATTACTGTCATGCCAAATTAGAACTTAGACTATTGTAGATCATTTTTATTGTTTATTATCTGCTATATTTGTCGAGCTCAGCTACTATATTTCCATTGATTTTCTTATTTGTGGTATTTGTGTATATTACTTGCTGGTTAGCCCGACATACACTGCGGTATTTTTAGTATTCGTGCTGGACAAATTTTCGCATATTTTATACAAAGATCAATGCATGAATTATGATTGTACTATAATTGTCACATTCTTATGAGCATTTTGAAATTGTGCTAATTTAAGACACCCCAAAATGTCTTTATTAGTGCTGGCACAAATTAAGAATATTTGTCCATTAAATGTCATAACTGTAAGTTTGGTGTGTTTAACAAAAACTACAAAGAAGCAATAGATGGATATATATTTTGAGAATGTAAGTTTATTTGTATATAAGTATATAAAGTTTATAAAGTTGTATAGTAGAAAAGTACATTTCGTTTTTTACGCAAAGCCACAGTAGTAATGCAATATAATGTGTTGTCTGCTCTCCTTTTAATAGTCTGTTCTTGTATGTATCCATATTGGCATTAATGTTCATTTTTGTATATAAAGTCTGCTTTTATCCATATATTTCTGTACCATTGTAATTGTTATTTTCTGTATCTGTAATTAAGTTTTCTATTACGAATTTATCGTCAAATAAATTCTAGCTGTTGCCATGGTGACAGTCCCACGTCTGCCTTGTTATTATAGTCACCTGTAAGTAACAGTACATTATAATGATATTAATATAAAAAATAATCATTGCTTGATGCAGCTTACATGACATTCTTGTTTTTTGACCATTATTTGTTCAGTAGTAGACCTTAGATCTAGTTTTAATTCTTAGAACAAATACTGTGTTCGTTACAAAATGTATATATTTCTTATATAGTTTATTATTTAACAGAATTGTGTTTCAATGTCATGTTAAAAATAATAGCTTTATTATTTCTTTAGTTTTTTGAAGCTAAGTGCTAGTAATTTTCCGCTCTTTAAGTTTTGTTATTTTTTTTGTATAGATTTAAGATTTAGCCTTGTTTTCTCTTCAGGGTAATTTTTATATCGTTACGTTAAATTCTATATCAAAATGAGAGTCTTCTTATGTGTATGAAGTATTTTTCATGAGTTTAATAGTATGATATATTTATACTTTAATCAGGCAATGATTTGAGACCCCATAATATTCATGAAAATCACCATTTGATATTTAGCATTTAAATTCACTGCTTAAATATACTTTCAAGTATTTCATCATTTGTGCTATTTTAAGGACTCTTATGATCTTTCCTTGTATATTTTCCATTTCAAATTATATCAAAAAGATTGTGTTAAATTCAAGGGAGATAATTTGTTATTTTTGTTAAATATATGCATCCAATAAAGTCTTAAAGTTGCCTTTATCAGCAAGAATATGTTTTATTAGTATTGAAATACCTCATTTGGTTAAGCATTTTGTAATATAATTCTAACATATCCTTTTGTTTATTTTTTATTTTAATCGTCTTATAAACAAAGATTTAATATCACTATGTTTGCTTCTTATGTGTAAAATTCTTCAGCAGAAATATGTAAATACAATTCTGTGAGTCTTAGTTTGCATGTTTTTCTTTGATTTAAATTTTAACACATATTTGGTGTTATTATAACTTACTGTGCAATTTAGAGGTAAATGTTTTCTATTGTTTATGGTTGGAATTATTGTAATGAAAATAGTGACTTAAATAAAGATACACTTATTGTCATCCAGTGTAATCAGCTTAGCAAATTTCAGAAACTTTCTTCTGTTTTTAAGCCAAATTAAATTCATGCATCTTTCCATATACATTTCTTGCATAGAATCATCAATATTGTACAGTATTCTAGCTGATCACCAGCTCACATTAAATAAGACAATTTATTGTGAAATTTATACAATAATTATCTTCCAAAATGCATATACAGTTAAACCTTGATAATGAGACCACCTTTGGGACCCGAAAAATTGTTTGTTATAATTATGAGGTGGTCTCATTATGAAGATGAATTATAGGGGAGTTATTGGAAGCCGGTCTGAAAATAAGTGGTCGTTAGAACAATGTGTTAGTAATATTTTGGTGGTCGCCATTTGAGATTTTACTATATGAAAAATAATTTTCTGAAGTCTTAAAAATATAAAATTGTGTCTTGAATACTAAACTGTTCCTTTATTTGGACTGGGAGACTGAATCTTGAAAGTGTTCGTTGCTTGTGTTTGTTGTTTCTTTATACTTGATACTGTTTGTTTGTTTTCGTTAAACTATACTCAGTACCAAAGTTCATTTGAATTTAATGTGACTCATTTCAATTTTATTTTTACACATTTTATTTTGCAATAAGCAGTGCATTGTTCAGTTCAAATTTATTGTTGCCATAGCTACAATATATAAGTCAGTTGTTATATAGATAAATTCTGTATTTTCACTGATGGTGCATTACATAACGGTATGTGCTACAAATGTTGAATATTAAATTGTATTATTTTTTTGTTCTGTAATTTTGTAGTTATTTTTCATTCTTGTTTATGTTTCTAAATTAAATTGAACTGATAAAACTTGGGAGTAATGAATAATTAATTATTTGTAGATTTTATTTCTTTTATCCGTGTTATTCCAGATATTTTCTTCCAAATGCTTTGAATAACTTTCTAGGTCTTGTATCTTTATTTCATATTTATGATAATATTCTAAATGTATGCTTATGTTTATATTGAGAGTTATATTTTATTTAATTAATATGCCTATTGACTGTCACACATTGGTTTTGTGAAACTTTCTATCTTGATTTTGTCCACTTGTTAAAAATCTATGATAAGATCCCGAAAAAATTTTGTTAGTATTTATTCCTTTGTGATAAATAATTAATTAAAAACTTCTAAATTTAATCACTCACCAAATGTCTCGGGGCCTCCGTGTTTAAGTGGTCATACATTTGTGGGGGGGGGATAGGTATATTGTTTTTGATAGAATAATCTACAAAAACCTGTAAAATTTGTTAAGGGCAAAATTTAACAATTAACTGTATTTGGTATTGAGACATAAAATTTTATGAAGTCTTAGTGTGATGTCTCTATGTTGTGCTCAATGCTTGAATCCTTGTTATATAGGTCTTAGTTTTATCTGTAGTGGTAGAATGGTTATACATGTATATGACAAGTAAATTTAATTCACATTTTTCCATGTACCCATATTCAGGTTAGATAAGTACGGCATAATGTGATGTACACAAATATTTATTCTAGGTGAAAATTGCTCAATTCTTGTTTTGAAGTGAATCTAGAAAAAATCAAATTCACTGAATTTATAAAAAAAAAACTCATTATTAAGATGGTAGGGATCTAAATTTCTTCATATAAGCAATCCTTCATTTAAGTAACTTACCCTCTGATGCTGTGTACGGACTTTTTGGCTTTATGCAAATTTTTCTTATTCTACCACTACAGTTAAAACAAGCTCCTGTTTATAAATGTATAATACATTAATTATATTGTTTATTATTTGTTTCTGTGATTTATTGTTTTCTAGATTTTTTCTTTCATTTATCTTTTCTGTTGTATGTTATCCAGTTATTTGATTGTTAGAATTAATTTGTTGTTTTATTGATGTGCATGTATTTTGTATGCTTTCATTTTCGTACATATCTCACCACACTTTATTGACTTTTCGTGAAACTTTTAACAAATATTTACGGTTCTTTTATCAAAGTTGAACATTTAACCGGCCATTCCTTTGCCTTTGGAAGTAAAAATCATTACATTTGTTTACTGAAAAAAATTCATAGAACTGTATGAAGTCACCATCTCTTTTATTCATTTGAAAAGTGCTTTTAAAAATTTAACTTATTAACAAGGGTGTGATTTTTCCTCCCTACGTATGATTACCTCTTTTCACACTCTTATTGAACAAATGATCAGATTCTGTGTAGATCTGCCAAAAGTAATGTTTTGCCACATTGGAAGCATTCTCTTCCCTTGAAATGTTTGTGCAAGCACACCTTAGTGTAGATAATATAAAGTATGTGAAATATTTGCCAAACTTTAATCTTTGAATTAGTCTATTGGACTGTTCTATATATATTTTTTTATTTTACCATTTCAACAAATGCTTGATTTTACAAAACTCCAATTTTCTGATTTAGACAACTACTTTATGGGCAAAAATCAAAAAGTCCTGTGAATAATGACCTCAATGAGTTTATGTATAAAACTGATTACCTCAAATTGGGCAAAACCTGATTTATTTTCAGTAATGAACCAAATACTCAAATTGTGACTACAGGGATTTAGTTAATAAAAGTCATGCAGGATATTTATAAACCTACACCATCTGTATAAATTTCCTTGTGGTAGTTTTAAAACCCTGGCTTGGCTATTTTTTGGCAGTAGTCGTTGCAGATACCTCTAAAATATTGAATTCTCAAACATCTTTGCCAATAAAACCCCTAATATTACTCTAAAAAACCCTAATATTATTGCTACTGAATGAAGATTATTTTTTATCAGGAATTTATTTGTAATTCTCGGGATGACTCCAGTTTTTTTTCTACCTTTATAGATGTAACTGTTTCATTCTAGATATCATTTTTAACCATCTGGGAATGTGATTAATGCAATCGCTATTATATTACTAGGAATTTTGGCGTACTAACTTGGCATTTTAGTAAAAAAAAATTAGTTATGAAATTTATCTCAAAGATTATGAAGTGTTGCATTTTACTTGGCAATTATTACATAACCTGAGAATTTTTTTGATATGAAGTGACTGAAATCATTATAAGGAATCTTGGTTATCATGTTGTTTGTCAATTTCTATCCAGAGTTGTCGTTCATTATCCCTCACTTACATCTCTGTCAACATCAAGATTCTTGTAAAACAACTAATAAAGCCACAAATAGTACAAAATTTAAGACTAAGTGAAGCAGTTTTTCCGCACAATACATTTGAGACAAAAGACGTTATAATCAGAGAAATTTTTTTTTTATTAAGCGCAATATTTCCTGATGGAAAGTGTTCATTTACTTTTGGTAATTAGGTCACAAAGTTAAATTGCTTAAATGGCTAAGAAATGCAGAAGTTGAAGATGATTGTGTAAAATTATGACAACAAATGTACATTTAGAGAAAACAAAAGTGTGATTTTGAGTATCAGATGGAAACTAATGGAGACTCAGACACATTTTTTAAACTACTTTCCAGATGTTGACAGAGATGTATGTGATGGATTACAAACAACTCTGGGTGTAATCCAACTCTGGGTAGAGATTGGTTGTTTGTCTGTCTGTCTGTCTTTTTATTATGATAACACTGTCTTGATGATTTAGTCTGATTGTTTAATGGAAGTTTAAATTTTGTGTTAAATAACTTATCACAGTGAATCTTGTAGTTTTTTTGTCAATGATTGTACGTCATTCTTAACTGTGTTTGTACATCGAATCAGAATCCATTACAGATCTGTTTGTCTGTATCAACTTTCATAATTATAATTCATAATAACATCTAGATAAATTCATAAAATTCATCAATTAGAAAGTAAGTTTATTTCTACCACTTTTTATTAAAATTTACATTCTACAAAATTTAACTTAGTCTGTTTTTGAATAATTGCACTTGCACAATGTTTATCCTCAATCTTAACCTTTTGCCTCATAACACTGCATTTTCCCATATCTGAAGCAGACGACTTTTGGAAACATTGCTGCAAAAGAAATCATCGCTTGTAGTGAGCAATGGCTTCTTGTGCCACAATGTTTTCCACTCAGTCAGAGAAATTACCTAATTTTCTTAAATAAATAGATATTTGTATATTTGCTTTGAATTTCGAGGAGTCCAAAATATGCTTATGAGGTAAAGGGTTAAACAAAATGTTTTGAAACTCATGAAGTTGTTTTTGTCTTGCAGAAGGTTCTGATGGATGTTTGTTCTATACTTTTTCTATGTATCCATATGTATGTATAGGGCTTGTTGTCAGTTGTTCAAATATTACTGTATCCTACAGTCTGCTTTGTTCCTTATTCAACAGATTTGAATCAGGGACAGTCTTCTATACTACAGAATTTTTCTTTGTTTTTGCTTTGTCTTAAATTGTATTACTTATCATATTAGTACAAATTATATGTTGTATTTTAAATTCTATATGTTACAGCCATTTATCATAATACCACTGTCTTGATTGTATACAGATAATTAAAACATGGCAGTTGTATAAAGTTTATTTCAATATTCAATATCCATAAACAATTAAACATGTTTTATTACAATTTGATGCTGTGTTATAATATTGTTAACAGTTGCCATGGTTATCAGGTTTCAAGGACTGACAACTCTCACACCTTGCACTACAAGCCTTAGTAATTAGCGTATGAAGTCACTAACAAGGATGTGGTTTTATGTGACAGTTTTAAAACAACAACAAATCTTTATTAAGTCATCAACTCATCCATTCTGCTCCATCTGAGAAATTTGTCGATTGCTAATAAAACATAAAAAACTTCATTCAGAAGTATAAAATGAGTGTGGTATTGTATAAATGTCATTTCATTGGAAATGATATTTACCTCAGTTTTGGTTACAGAATATGGAATTATAAGAAGCTTTTCAGTACTGTCCCTACAGAGATGTGAGCTATTTCATCATTTTTTGTGTGGTGATCACAGTATTCCATCCTTTTGCTTTGACATCTATTATATGACACTGATGGTGCTTAAAATATGATACCACCTCCAACACATCTCTAGAGTGCCTGTCTCCATGACACAGTTGACCATATTTGTTCCATCCAGTTGTATATACGCTGCCGTTATCTGTAAACATAGATAAAAGGTATCAACAAGAATGATAAACTTCAGAATAAGTTATTACTAGCCGACCAAACTCTTTACTTCATTTAAATTGCTAGATTTGAGTAAAAATACAGTAAAGTATGGGATACATATGATCATAGCACTGAGAGCACTGTTGTTGGCAGGCTTCGCAGTATTGTAAGTTCTGTCTGAAGTTTATTGACATACCATTTCCTCAATTTCTTCAATGCTAACATTGGCCGAAAGAAAAACATGCTGATGGACAGATACTCTCAATGTGAGATGCAAGAAGTTGACATTGCTGCCCTCCATCCTTATTTTAATATCTGTCAGCATTTCAATGTCGTAACATTCTAGCAAAATGAACTGAAATTTTTGAAATACCAGTTCATTAATAAGCAGGTATGCAAATAAAACTGAAGTTACTTCTGTATTTCAAACAGTCAATCAGCTATACGTGTTACATCCTTTGACATACTGCTACAAATTGAATGAATAAAAGTATAGGTGGAACATCACAAAAATTATGTTACTCCACACATAATGGATCAAGTACATTGACGAATGTTTGATTGAATACCTGAATGAACAAAAATACCACTTATTCAAAATGAGGAATCAAAATATTGCTTAGAAGATAATTAAGTGCTTGTCATTAAAAATGAGTCATGAAAATAAAACAGTATGTTTAACATGTTTTGACGCAATATAAAGTAGTAGTGCAAGCCGACAAAAAAAAAACAACTATGGCCATCTTTTACTACAATTTCCTGACATTGACTGTGAGATAACAGTAAATGCTGATTGAAAGTAAAATGTAGTGCTTCATTGATATTGACTGGTCAGTTTTTAAGATTCGTGATAAGTTCATAAACTCCAAATAACTGATCACTATCATAAACATATAAAGTTGATAAAACGATATGAAACAAAGATACAAAATCATTTACTGGTCAAATTAACTGAATTTCACAATAACAGTATCTAAGTATCTAAATGTTATGAAACTAACGATAATTAAACTAACCTAACAGTATACAAGTATGTCTAGATCCACATGCTACTTTTTTCACACCAAATTCATCAGGAAGCTCTAAACCGTATGGTACAGTCTGAATCTGGACACATTCTACAGACTGGTACAGTTTTGTTTTCATAAGTTCCTCAGCCTTCTTTCTGTTATTAGTATCTACTAATGATAACACAGTATCTTCACGAGGTTTACAATTTGATCCATTTGTGATCCCTAATTGACCACTTTCATTCCAGCCCCATACATACAAGTCACCCATGTCTGTAAGGAAATCCAGTTAGCTAACATTACGTGCCAGATAACTTTACATCATATTTGTACAAAATCATCAGTCGATTGGTAAATGAAACTAGATTCGATTTTTTAACAATTTTATGGTCATAGAAACTTTGAGATAACAGGTTATTAATTCTACTGTCAGGCTTACACAGCAGATAAAAGTTTGATAAAATTGCATATTGGACAATAACTGCATATTTCTGATAATTATAAAACAAATACCTGAAATAGCGCAGGAGTGCCATCCACCAGTTGCTATAGCAACAACAGAAGAACCCTCAAATGTTTGAATCTTTTGTGGTTGTCTTTGATGATCTACAGTTACTTTGCCATGTCCAAGTTGTCCTCGACTAAAAAACACGCACATTAAACAAATATAAAGTATTTATACTCAGTAAAACCTCATCATATCGAGGGGTCATAGGAAAAGACGAAAAGCTCAAGATAAATGTGGTGCTTGTAATAACAAGGTATTTGTTTGTTGGTTGAAAATTATACGCAACTAATAACCAAAAAATTGATATGACTTTAAAAACTCCTTGAGATAAGTTTGGTGCTCGAGTAATAACAAAGTTTTACTGCAGTACTCTCATTTGGAAATGGATTTCGATATGGCCAGAAAAAAATAGCGATATGTAATTATGTGATTTGGAATTTGCTATTAGAAACTTTAAGGTCCCTGCCAAAAAGTAGGATCAATTGGGTAACTAGACACATGACTATTTTCTTGGCCTAACTCGAATCTGTACAGTCATATCAATACATAAGGGCCAACAAAGAGAGAGAATAAGTAAGACCTTAAATGTACAGTCAGGATCTGAGCCTTTAAATTAAGTCAGTGATAAAAAAAAAGAGAATACAATATTTTTGCACTAAGACTTTAAAAATTGTTTGTTTCTTGATACATGCTCATTAAAAACAGGGTTGGTAGGTACGTAGGTTATTCTTAAAAATCGCTGTTGAGATTATTCTTAGGCCTAAAAAGAGGTTTGTTTCCCGTTACCCGACCGACCCATCTTCACCAGCCGACTCAAAAGTTTTTAAGGCATCCAAATCGTACCGCTATATTATAATTTTCACAACAGTGTTGCCGATGTAAAAAAAACGTAGAAGAAAAAATCCCTACTTACCAACCCATATTTTTTTGGGCATGTAACCAGAAACAGACCTTTTTCATTTGGGCCTTATGCTGAAGGGTAAAAAAAGTTAGACCGTGGATGTACCATTCCTCAGGCCTAATAAGAGTCCAGGATTGCGAGGAAAAGTTAGGGCAGGTCAGGTAACCAGAAACTAACAATTTTCTTTAAGCCTAATGTGCCATTTTAAAGCATAAGGTTATGGTAGATGTGAATACATCATCTGAATAATCTACTAGAATATATGTACACATTTTTATTGTAAAACAAAAGAACTCGCAAATTTCTTTTTATAATGACTGAATTGAAATAACATGGAATTCTGTGTACCTTCCAGAGCCCATTGAGAAAACATCACCACATGTTGACAACAACAAAGTGTGTTCAAACCCACATGAAACAGTATCTATTTGTAATTTCACTGTCAGTGCTTTATAACAGATCCTCATCTTATCTATGCATGATTTACTGATCTCTCCTTCAAAAACTTGATTATCTGAAACAATACAGCAAATTGAACTAAACCTCCCATCAGTTAAAAGACTTCAGGTATTCTATTCGTTATAGTATTCTAGGGGTAACTTCTATCAGACCAGATAAAAAAAACCCACTTTTAAGCTTATGTAACTGAAGTTTCTAATGGTAATATCCACAGAACAAAAATATTTGAGAATGAGTTATACCTAGTATTCTTCTGGATTTTCCCTAAAATTTTTCACCAGAGGGTCCCCAAGACTCCCATCTCCAACATTTTAGGGGTCCCATGGGATTTTTGGGGGTCCCACACAGAAAATGCCAAGGGCAAAATCCGAGTCAGAAGGGGTCCTGAGGATGCGTAAACTGGTACCTGGAGACTCTGGTGTACAGAGAAAACAGGTATGGCCCAAAATTTCCTGGATGCTGATTGGTTAATTGCGGTTAAAATCCAGGCAGAATTCTGCCCGCAGGATCTCGGGAGACTATTCACATTCGGATCACCTCGCATTTTTTCACTCGATGCATATTTCATGCATAATTCAAAAACAGATCAAAACATCAGGATCTCTACATTAAGTTATGTAGAGTCACTAAATCTAGCATTCACTGTTTCATTTTGATTAAAAGGTGCAATTTGTATCTAAAGTATTCAGGCATCAGTAACATCTTCATTTATATTTAACAGATATACGGAAATCCCCGATGTTTCATGAATGGACAGCCAATCACATGCCTCAAACGCATGGACCAATCAGAGCGCCAGATAATTTAGTCTGTACCTGTTCCTTTGGTGCACTGCAACATGGAATAGGGACCAGTTTAGAGAATGCGGTGGTCACTCTCAATGCGAGTCCCTTGACTGAATATCACATCTGGGATGCAAGAAACCTGCGTGCGGAAAATCCCCGTTCTTAGAAAGTGTTTAAAAAGAACAGAAAAGATTTTTCAACCAACCTACCCAAAAAATTAAGCATGAGGAGGATCATACATGATATTTCTTCATCTCGCCTTCAGTGCCACAACCGATGTGTTTAACTTATGGTTTAACAATTGAGTAATATAATAACACAATTAATAAATACGTTCAAGACAACTCCTTATAGTGACCAAACACCAAAAATTCCAAAGGAACAATAACTCAATCTCATTAACACCGTTACGCTTGTTGCATAATGCTTCATGTAAATCTACACCAATCACATCACATTGAATCTTATAATACGAACAAATATTTCTATTAAATATGAAAATATCAAAATACCCTTAGTTCCATATATTTTATCTCTGGTTGCATCTGAAATTATGACATCATCAATATCGGCAGTTACCGTAGCAACTGTGCTGCCGTCATGTACAGCTAAGAACTCATTTCCATCCTTCATGAGTACATGATGACCTTCAACTTCAATGACAGGTTTTGGAATGTTACCAAATGCATTCTTCAAGGTTGTCATGATAGATGAGCAGTTGAAACCATGGCAACTGTATGAACAGCCTGGGTAAATCAATGCCAAGTAATTAATATTTTTCTGATATTCGATTGAGAGAAATCTACACAATCTGGGTTTTATGATTAAATGGACAGTAAATAATTAGGCATGTTTCAAATATATTAGCATAAATGAAAATTATCTGGTTTTTGAAAGCTGTTTTAAAACAGTATACAGTGCTCTGGTGCTGGATCAATGTTTGAGGCTTGAGTATTCATATATGTTCCCTATTTGTGCTTGATATGCAGAAAAATATTAGAAGCAGACACTTTCAAAGTGCTTAACCCCATTTTACTGAGATAAGAAAATGTGTAATATTTGCATGATATAAGGGCATACACAGGTCCACCCCATGAATCTGTCTGTACAGTGCAGTCAATTTATTTTCCATATAGTGAGAACATCTAAGTTTACCCGAAGGAGATTTAGTCCACATTTGTGACCAGGTCCATAATACAGGTTCCACTGTCAATAATTTAGGTGAACTAATATTTTGTGAATGAGAGCAGGCTGATTGACTGCTGTTTGGTTGTATCTGATTAAAACAACTGGACTTTTCTTGACTGATGTTTCCAAGAGTTCCTAGCTTGTTGTCAAGACAACTGTGGTAAATTTTTTCAGAGACAGTCTGATCGAATACTGCATTCAATGCAGACGAGTTAGACAATGTAGAGCAAGATGTGCCGCATGTAGTGTCAGTTGTTATTACAGAACTATCAATCAACTGTTGAGAATTTTCTGATATTTTATCGGAGGCAGTCTGTAAAGCAGGGCATTCTTCCACTTGATTAAAACCATTAAATCCACATACATAGTAATTGTATAATGACATGATGAAATCTGTCTGAAAATATATAGGTTAAGATTATCTTCAATAAACCACACACATAACCACATCCAGAATTAAATGTTGGGGGGGTTGATGATTAATGCAATTAGACCTTTGAATACAAATGTAGATATTCATTGTAACAAATAATATATAATATAATAGAATACTAATGAACATTTGGATATGATTATTATCTGAAGATTCAATCAATAAAACTTTAACAACAATAATGTAATATATGAAGCATGGTGACCATATAATGTTAGTGCTATAGAACAATTTTCAAGAATCTCACAATACTTCCACATACTACCAAATATTACATGAAATCAGAGTTTAAACACGTACATATGTTTCATTCAATCAAAGTAAAACAGATTCGATAAAAAGTTTTGGGGTAAAATCGTACTTATTAATACTAGAGTATTTCATGCCAATACAAGAATGAAGAAACGCTAACAAGAAATAGAAATTGTCGTGCAATACGACAAAACTGAAAATATAACAACATTCGTTAATATATTTATATCGACACATTTCAATAATGAAACCAACAATTTTAAAACGATACAAAATTACCTGTGCGAAATCCTAACTTTCATTATCGCAGACCTAACCTATTTAGGCTTCTGAAGTCAAATACTCTTCATTTAGGAGATAAATATGTAATTTTTTGGACATTTTGTTTTTCTTGTAATTAATGGTTAAAAATTCTTGATTTTCTAAAGACAACGATCACGAGTTAAATATTCACTCTTGCCTTATGATTGTGTATTCGTTGGTGAGTATGAATGACATCTTCCTGCTGTAGATATTTGCCGTCGTTTGTAATGGTTGTGCTTACTGATGTTCGATTCGTACCACATAAACATCGACCATTATCTGCAATTGGAAAGATCAAGCATGTAGCCGAGATATAGATATATTTCTTGACGAGTACAATATGCTATACATAAATTGCACAGAAATATATTTGTTAGGACTTAAGCGTGCAAACGATAGTGTTTTACATTGAAGTTATTTCATAAAATGTAATTAATAACAGCAATAAAAAATGTAGAATTTGGTATTACATCAAATCTAATTATAGGCATTTAATGATATAAAAATATTTAAATTATTTGCACTGATAGATCTTATATCAGTTAAAAAATTGATGTTCATGGATTTTTTAATCAAAAAGTGTTATAACATTTTTATTTTAAAAATGTTTTATGATGGTATTTAACAAGTTTATTGAAACATTGCCATATTTTATGCAAAGTTCTCATTATTACAGGATAATAATAACCTATTCATGACATGTTGTTGGCAAAAATCAGCAAGTTAACAAAACTGTCAGATGGTCTGTTTACAAATTTACTGGAATTATGCATATGTGTAAATGGAAACAATGCATGCACAAAATACAATGCAAATGCATGAAATATATTATCCCATCAGTTAGTTTGTTATTTAGGTCTTAATCTAATGCAGTGTGTGTATTTGAATAAATTTACCTCATGATTATCTTATCAGTTGTTGGACAATGGCTGATGACAGTGAAGCAATGTCTGGACAGGATGATGATAGAGACAATGATGATGTTATGGAAGTTGTGTCACCAGATGGTATTAATTCAACTACAGATAATCTGCCGGATACACAATTGATCTCTTCAGGTATTTTCTCATTTCTTCCTTCAATTCTACTTCTAGTTATTCCAAGACACAGTAAAACTTGTATTACTCAATTTAATGTCCTGTCTCTTTGTATAAATTGAACTGATTTTATGCCATGGTTTATTTGGACAAATGGATTGACCACTCCACCTGAAAATTAAATGAACCCAACAAAGTCTATAATTGCATTTCTAGGAATGACACTAGAACTGGCTTTCCTTTAATCTGACTTGAGAATATGCAATACTTTTATCAAGATGAGGAATAAATAATTTGTTGTTCAATACATGTTTCTCTGATATTGGAATTTCTGCCATAACTGGTATCCTACAAGACTGTTCTCTGACTTCAAATTAAGTTTCTGTTGTTTGAATTATGCAGGGAACCGACCTCCTGATGTAGTGTGTGATGTTGTGTGTGGTAATGAGATTCAAAGTCAAAGATGCTCGAGTTCTGATGTACAGATAACTGCTGAAAATCTCAGTCTGCATAAATCCACATCAACTAGAAACATACGCGATGTAAATACCTGTGATATAACTGAACCAATTACTATCAACAGTCATTCAAATGGTGATGAGCATTCTGATAATGAGAGTGAAATCATTGTCGATGATAGTCCACTACCTGCTATAAATACCTCTGACTCTACAGACATGCCTGATGATATGTCTAAAGAAACGCAACTCTGCAACAATGGTCCAGGTAATCCAGTAAGGCTGATGGGTCGATCAAGGTCAGTAACTCCTAGCCCCTCTTACATCAGATTGGCAACTCCTAGCACACCTGGTACACCAAGACTTAGATCAGGGTCTGTTAGTGGAACAACTTACGCTCCATTGTCTCCTAAACCATCCCCTTCAGCTAGAGCCACACCAGGTGAACGACAGAGAGCTGGAAGTATGGGTGAGATTGAAATGAGGGACAAGGTACTTGGACGTGAGATAAAACATGGAATTAGAATCATTGATGATCTTGACATCCTACAGTTGCCACGGCCGCGTAATCCAGGCGGCATCCTACCCATGAACGGACATTCATTCAGTTGTTCAAATGAAGCTCTCAATCTAACCTTAGATGATAGGCAGCATTCAAATCATGACTCAGACAACATAAATTTGGTCTCAAGTTCCTTTTCATCCATCTCACCATCTACCAATGTATCGGGAACTGTTTCTAAAAGACCTAACACTAGTTACCTTATCAGCAACATAATCAGAACTACACCAAGCAGGCAGAGATCATCCAACCATTCATCTACCACTCAATTTAACAGTCTTGCTGGGAGAAACCGAGGATGTGCCATAAATGAATCAGTTGAGAGGCCTCTTCCTAGTAGTATAGTGGACAGTGAGGGTGTGGCTAAGAAGATAGCTAGACTCAATAGTGAGGGGTTTCTTTGCTCAAGTTCTGTAGACAATTTATGGGGAAGTTCAGGTAATTTTTGTTGGAACATTTAATTTTACTGACATATGTAAAGTATTGGTTAGTGCTTCAAACAAATGGTTTATTTATTTAATATGTTGAACTATATATCCCTGTATTAAATGTTGAGTGATGTTTTCAGTAAAGATGTCTGATGTTAGATGTATTGTATTGATAGGTGGTTTGAAGTTATGCAAAAAAAATAAATTTTCTTTTTGACTGTTCTTTTCAGGTTCTAGGGATACAAGCAATGATCATATCAGTCGTGTTCGAGTGATATCTGACAAGACACCGCCTGAAAGACCTAAGCCACCACGACGCACAGTTCTCTCCCCTGCTGATAATGGTAGTGTTGATATGACACACCCTGATAGGTCTTTTGTACCAGGTATCTGTATTTTCTGGTCATTCTATCTTGTTACTGTTATTGCATATGTAGAGATTTGATGTATAAGACACAGTTAAACAGAGGATATCCAGCAAAAAAAGCCATTCTTAATTAATAAAATTAAAATGCACTTCAATTTTTGAGCTTTTGCATATTTTTGTGATTCATGATAATGACTGTTGTGATGTAATACCTTTGAGTTGTTAGGATAATAGAGAAAACAGATGATAACTTTGTTACTCAACATACCAATGCTCATGAAATATTCTCATTCTCAACACATCAAGGTTCTTGTACTTTACTAAATAGTTTATATAGTAAAGTTTTGTTATTGTTGGCTAAATGATTTAGAATCATCTGTTTTTTTTCTGGTGTTAATTATGCATACTTTTGTTGGATACATTATAAAATTTGATGATTTGCTTGTACATAGCAAAGAATTGTCTGCCTCTAAGTTATTAATATTTATAGTGGTATTTATTAGTTGTAGGATTATTGCCGGTTCATGATGTCACCTTTGACCTCATTGATGTGGTGCTCATTTAAACTTTCAATTTAAGTTATTTATCCATGAAATTGTTCTTAAAACATTTAAATTTTATAAGATTAGTACATACATTCGCCAATTCTTGTTATTTCTTGGATAGGTTACCCTGTGTACTTGCATTTATTTTAGGATTAAAAACTTTTTATGAGTATTTTTACCCATGCTGAAAAATATTAATTTCTGATGGTATTGTATGATGACCAATATTTTTCTACATTAATTAGATTGGCACAGTGATTTTACTTCTTTTTTCTGTGAATTTTCGTTTAAATAGACCTTCTTTTATCTTTGAAAAAATTGGGGGGGGCATGTAAATGGTAAAATGTTGATGATGAGTTATCTTATCATTTTAAGGAGACTAAGATAAAGGGAAACAACTCTTTTTGTGACATACCGCAAAGTGTAAATGGAATATTATGGAGTTATCTATCTTTTAAGGGAGACTAGAATGAAAAGGAAACATCTCTTCTTGTTGCAACATACCACAAGCATTCTTGCATGAAGGCCCCCAGCAATATTGATATGTTTTTAGAAATTTTCTACTTGCACCCATGTTATTGTACTGTTTACTTCTAGGTGTAAGACGGAGATTAAGCCCAGGCCATTTGTTTTCAATTCATCGTGATTCCACCCCATCTAATGGTAAGTCAGTTAACTGTATTCTCCATTCAGATATTATCAGATGAGGAACTGAAACTATTCATATTCATGAATGCCATTGACAGTCCTGTTGATTTCTATAAAATAATTCCTTGTGGAATATTCATTTACTTGTACATATCCCAAATTCCAAAAAATATTAGCAATAAGAAGTGACTTTTTTAGCTCACCTGAGCACGTAGTGCTCGGTGAGCTATAGTCATCAGTCAGTCTACTCCGTCGTCCACACCTGGGGGTTGATAATGCTCTAGTGGTCACTTTTTTGAGCAAATTTTCATCAGACCTGGTCAGAATGTTTGTCTCAATGATATCTTGGACAAGTTCGAACTTGGATCATCTGGGGTCAAAAACTAGGTCACCAGGTAAAATAGAATAGAAATTTTGTCAACGCTCTAGAAATCAGAGATTTGATTGGATCTTCATGAAACTTTGTCAGAATGTTTGTATTAATGATCTTGTAAAATTGTGCAAATATGGGTCATCTCCAGTCAAAAACTAGGTCCCCACGTCAATGCACCAGAAAAACTTGTTAATGCTCTAGATGTTGCAATTTTGATTGAATCTTCATCAAACGTTTCAGAAGGTTTGTTTTAAAAATATCTTGGACAAGTTCAAACATGGGTCATCTGGGGTCAAAAACTAGGTCACTAGGTCAAATCATTGGAAAACCTTGTTAATGCTCTAGGGGTCACAGTTATGATTGGATCTTCAATAAACCTTGTCAAAATGATTGTTACAATGTTATCCTGGTTAAGTTTGAACATGGGTCGTCTTGGGTCAAAACCCAAGTCACCAGGTCGAATCACTGAAATACCTTGTTAACCCTCTAGTGGCAACAGTTTTGATTGGATCTTCCTCAAAATCATAATGTTTGTATTAATGATATCATGAACAGCTTTGAACATTGGTCAACTCAGGTTAAAAACTAGGTCACTTGGTCAAATCACAGGAAAACTGTAGAAGTTACAATCTTTACTCAGGTGAGCAAAAAAGGGCCATCTTGGCCCTCTTGTTTACTAATTAACTACTTTATGGTCAAAAGTTTGCTGATAAACTGATTAGAAATATCGGGTATTGTGAAATGGAACACAAATGAGCTACACTTTGTAGACTTCATTATACTGGAAGTCTCAGATTCTGCTCTGATTTTGATGTATATGTATTCCTATTTAATAACCAGGTTGATAATGCAGATTGATGAATATTTCTGAAAAAAAAACATATTTCATGGTTGTTAACAGTTGTTGTTAATGGTTGTTGCTAACAGTTGTTGTTAACAGTTGTTAACGTTAATGGTTGTTGTAAAAAATTGCTGTTTAACAGTCCGTGTTAATGGTTATAGTCAACAGTTGCTGTTAATGGTTGTTATCGAAATGTAACTTATACTGAAGTTATGTTGTATTTTACAGGACATACAAGTGGAAATCTGTACGCAACATCACCTGATGATGAAATCTGTCATTTACAACATCATTACAAATGTAGACTGTGTAACTATACATCAGCTAGCTATACCATGTTACAGTTACATTCATCAAAACATGGAGGTTTGTATAGATACAGTGCTCCCTCCAAAGCATAACACTTATCGGAGTCGCAAAAAAGTGTTGTTATTTGGAGGGAGTTGTTGTTCGGAGGGATTTGATACATTCGCAACACATGTTTTTTAATCTGAGTATTTATGCCTTTTAGTGTCGTTTCTTGGAGGGAATCTGTCATTGGAGGTGACGTTACGGGAGGGAGCATTGTATATGTTTTTTTTACTTTGGTATATATTCTGAATAAACATTTTGTTCATGTGATTTCTTGTGTTTGAGGGGAAAATTATTTAAGGATGTATAGTTTTCTCCATATTTTTTGCATATTATCAGAAGTGAAACCTGCCTTCAAAGATTTTTGGAAGACTCTTTGTTTAGATGTTAAAATAAAGTTCAAGCGCTGTTATTGAATAAAATAGAATTTCCAGTGTTACAACCAGATGGTCTTTATATGCTGGTAGTCTATTAGTACAGGTTTTACTGTAGTACAATAGATTTCGTAATTGTTCCACTTTATTAACTACAGTAAAATGTAGGTACTGTCCTGCCTAGTATATGTATTTACTCTTGCCCTGTTGCATTTAATTTTATGAAAAACATGAGTGATAAAGTACATGCTTAAGCCTTTTTAGTTTCAACAGTAAGAAATCCCACTAACTAGTTATAGAACTAAAGTTGGATGTGGTATTAGTCTCCCGTTTTTTATGCGGGTTAGAAATGATTGCGATTTAACTGGTAACATTAGTGTGTCATTTTGAACTATAATGTCATATAATATATGCATTCTTGCAGGACACAAGACATTCAAGTGTTCATTGTGTGATTATACAACACAAGAGAAGTCACACTTCAGGAAACATCGTCGACTACATCATAAAACATCTCCTGTAAATATTCTGCGATGCATCAAGTGCAGCTTTGTGACATCCTTGTCTCGAAAGTTACGAGAACATTACAGTCAGGCTCATCCTGATATGCCGGACGTAACACAATCAGGTATTGGACCTGGTCGTCATTTGGCGTCTCCACCAAGAATTATTGGTTCACATGGACTCTCTGCAGAGAGTACCAGTGTTTATCGAGGACACTATTATGACAGTCCTATGCTTGTGAGTAGAAATAGGCTCGGATATCCATACACCTTGACAGGACGACAAGCGCCAATAAACTACCCTATAGATCAATTTGATATTACTTACAGTAGCTTTAGAGATCATCATAGCAATAATATTGCATCTGATTTCATTCGTACCATTGAAACTACTTGTCAAGCTGCCACCAGTACAGTCACATCATCGAGTTATTTTATGTCATCAGGGATAGATAACTCACACCCTATACAGGATATTCATACTTGTAACAATCATGGCCCTTGTCACCATGGCAACTGTAATGGTATGCATGCTGAAATCAAAATAAAAGTTGAAAATGATGTTGACAATGTGTCGGATGTTTCTAGCACAGCAAACTCGAGCAGTTTGCCTACACCTGACATTACTAGAACTATTCTTGATAATCCAAATGGCCGGTTGCCTACTGCAGTGCCATCTCTAAGTTCTGCCATTCAGAATGGTTCAGCTGAACCAATGATGCATTTACAACAATTAGCCAGACACAGAAATGATGATCGTGCAATAACCAGAAACCCTAACAACGAGTTACCCACTGATCTCTCTAGTCCTCGTAAGCACCGTGCCATATCTGAAATGAACAACCCATCAGGGACATCAAGGGTCAGTATTGACCTGGATTTAAGCAGCGAAGTTCATCCTGACACAAGTTTCAATAAATCGCCTCCACCAAGTAATACAGTGATTAAGTCTGATAATGCTTCTCGGGGTATTCAGTGTGTTTTACCGGTGATCAAAACAGAGATAGATCTAGATGGTGATTATTATGACTTCTTCGGTCGACCGCGTTTTCAAGGTGTTGATCGGGCTGTGCAATGCAATTTGAGTCATTCAAATACTTCTGCTTCAAACTCGCGATCTCAATGTCCGACAGCTAGAACAGCATTCAGATCTCAGTCAGTGAGTGAATCAGAGCTTAGTGAACATCATAGCTCAGTGTGTGGGGAATCTCGGTGCGAATATTGTGGTATCACGTTTGACGATGAAGTACTTTTTTCTATTCATTTAGGTTGCCATAGTCACACTGACCCATTTAAGTGTAATGTTTGTGGTAAGCAATGTGGAAATAAGTATGGCTTTTATTCTCATATCATGAGAGGTCACCAGTTGTGACTTCACAGCTGATTGTATCAACATCTTACTAGTTGTTGTCAATCTTTGCATTTTGGTAGCTTTGTTAAGCCATGATTTTACTGTTAATTTGAAACTTTATTGTCGAATATCAATATGGTGAGATCTTTAACTTTGATGAATTTTTTTAATCGATTAATTGGATGAAATGTTGATGTTTGTCTTGATTGTTTAACTGGGTTGTAAAGAACATTTTTGACATTTATTAATTGTTTTGATTATTGTTAATTCTTGTTGATACCTTTTTTAATTGAATTATGTGGTTGAATTTCTGAGATATATGTGAAATAAAATTGGTGAAACAAACTTTAATCAAAATCAGTTCCACAGGGAAGATTAATATCAAGTGTAAGTCATATTGTGAAGTAAAATACTTTTATCATAGATTATTATCACAGGGGATATCATTTTAAGCAGTAGCTCTCACTCTTGAGTTCATGGATGTGAAGATAATATTTTTTAAAGATCTTGCTTTTTGCCATTTTTTTTATTGCAATCTGAAATTGTATATTTTGTTTTTATTCTAGTTGAAAATACACTCTTTCATTAGAGGCAATCTGATCATTGGCCAAGCTTCTGAAGTTCTTTATTCAGAATGAACCAAACTCGAACAGAAAATAATGCTTAAAAATCTAAGTGAAGTTTGTGTGTTGATTCAGTCACTGACATATCTAAAGTTAAGTTTTTTTTGATGACATGACAAACACTTTGACTTCTTAAGATATTTTGCTTCGTTTTCATTGGTTACTTGTTAGACATAACGGCTTATTTCTATAATCCCGTAACTCAATTTTTGGCAATATTGAGATTTTGGTATCATTTTTTTCTGTCTTGATGAGCGCTGCTTGTAGATCTATCCTTAATAGGGTTAATCCCTATTCCAAAAACACTTAACTCGCTTAAAGCTATTGCAGTTCCAAACTTCAAATGTGATTTTTAAAATGGTAAAAAATGACATTCGTGTTTGTAGAAATAACCCGACAATAAGAAACTGTTAAACAGGGAAGTTACCTACCAGTGGTTCCAGAATATTACGTCTTTTTTGTGTGTTTTTCTTTATTCATTTACTTCAAATAAAGTGCTATTGTGCTTATACATTTGCCAGTGTCTATCTGTATTTTTTTGCTTGAGTCACTTTATCTTATCTCAAAGTTATGAATGGCTGATAAGAGATTTTTCTAGATTTTGTAGATTTGTTAATTATTTCAATGTTTAATATGATGTTGGCTGTTATTGTTGTTAATTGTTGAAGTTTGCGATATTTTTATTCTTGACTTTTTTAATTTTTTTTCTCAAAAAAAAATTTGAAAAAAAAAGAAATTTTTACCATATTTTTAATAATTTCATGACATATACTTTGTACCATTTTTAGCTAGACTGTTTCAAAGAAAAAGTCAAGCTATTGTGATCGCTTCGGGGTTGTACAAAAACTTGAATGCAATTTTTCAAACACTTTCTAATATATCAACACAACACTTGGAATACTTGATTATCGTGACACGGCACAATTGCAAGACATGGGGAATTATTCTGGAAGCTATATTTTGATGTTATGCCCCTTTGTAACTTAGAATTTTGGAAAAAAATGCTTATTAAAATTCAATAGAATGATGTAAAAGACTTTTAAACAGATGAGCATTGGCACCAGTCTTTGGAGCTCTTGTTTTTCATGTATGGCAAATTTCATGATTTGTATCAAAATCTAACTTTTGTGATTTAATTTTTGTGAATTTACTGTTGTCTGTTTTTATTTTCAGTAATCATTAAATTTTCCTGATTTTTTTGCTTGTGAAAGTAGTGAAAAATTAAACATGGAAAACAAAAATGATACACTGTATCACATACTGATTGTAATTTATTGTTATATGTGTTTCTATAACTTTGCAACAAGTTTTAACTTCTGGTTTTGTTAAAGAATTCACAGATTGAGTTGTTAATATTTGATATTTTTACATATGTTACCTAGTAAATGTTAGTGTGAGGGATTACTTTTCTTCAATTTTCATAAGTTGTCCTTTGTACCTTTTTTGATCCAGTTGTGGATTTAATTTGAAAGATAAGTGGAGAAAGTGAAGATTTTTAGCTCACCTGAGCATGTAGTGTTCAGCAAGCTATACTGAATAATAATAACTGATCAGTCAGTCTAATCGGCATCTGTTGTCGTATGCAAATATGGGTCATCTCTGGTCAAAAAACTAGGACACTAGGTGAACGCGCCAGAAAACCTTGTTAATGCTCTAGAGGTCACAATTTTAATAATTCTGGGGTCAAAAATTAGGTCACCAGATCAAATTACTAGGTAAAAAAAACTACATAACTTGGTCAAATCGCAGGAAAACCATAGATGTTGCAATCTTTACTAGGTGAGCAAAAAGGGTCATATTTGCCCTCTTGTTAAATTTTCTTTGGAAAGGTTTTGGCTGGTATTGATGTGCAAGACATTTATTTGGGATTATTCAGCATGTGTGCCTTTGTGCATTGGTTAACTCGTTGTATGTAATAGAAAAGGTCTCAATATCCTAGAATTTCCCATCATGACACACTTTTCTATATCTGTGCTTATAAGTCTGAGCTGTTTTCTGTACTGAGAATGCCTAATGTTGATAATACCAACTGTTTGTGTGTTTTTTGATCTTCTATTTCATTCAAAGAGTGGATTTTGAACTGTTTAAGTGGACAGAAGAATAATGCTTGTATTTCATTATAACATAATTTACATTAGTGTTTTCTTGTTATGTTGACTTCTAACATTTTGAGTTTAAAAAATTGAGATTATTAAATAGTGTTTTATGTTATTGGGTTTCAAAAATATAAAAAAAAGAGTGGATGAATGATAATTAATGTTGGACTTTATAATGAGATACAATTCCTGAAGATGCTTAACTTACTGGGATGGAGGATAATTTCATTGAGGACAAGACATTCAGGAACCGTTAGAGAAGTGCTAAATGTTCAATACACTTTGTGTCCTTAGCTTTGTGCTATTTGCTATAGTGTATGGATTCTGGCTCTATTAGCTATCTAGGTTAATTGATTAGAGTGTATAGTGAACTTATGAAATGAGCAATTTAAACACGCTTGTTGTTATTAGACGTTAGTCGTGATTTATTTTATTTAGTACGCATATTAAATATCTTTCAATTATATTTATATGTACAGTTTTTTTTATCTACAATTTGTCTGGGTTAATTTGCTCTCTGGAATGTCATTGCTGCATCATAAATTTTATCATGTTGTTTTATCGTCACAGTATCATGTACAATGTGATTTTCATTTCTCTTGTTTGTTGTACCGCAAACTCTTAATGAAAAAAAAATCTTTCAAGTACATTTAAAATTATGTAAATCACTTCATCAAAAGTTAATCAGTAGAATGTAATGTTATTTAGGCAAGACTTTTTGTCCAAATTTCCCTCATGAGTTCAGATAATTTACTAAAACACCTTGCATTGTTCTAGAATTACTATTTTTGTTAGGTATCTTTAGCAATGTGGGAATTCATTCATTGGACATAAATAATAAACCATTTCATTGGTACAGTATTTAAAGTCATTTAGAATATTTTACTTCATGTCTTTTACTTGCAATAATGTTATATTTTTGTAAAACTTTCAAGTTAGTAAATATTTTTCATACACTTCATAAACAGTGCACAGATGTCCTTTCATTCAAGGACTGTTTTATGTTCAACTGGATTTTATCATAATTTACCTGACTCATATATACAGTAAAACCTTGAAAATGAGATCTTCTTTGGGGCCCGAAAAATCAGTCGTAATAATGAGGTGGTCTCATTATCAAGTTGAATTATTGGAGAGTTTTTGAAATCGTTCAGATATAAGTGATCATTATAATAATGTGGTCAAAATATTGAGGTGGTCACTATTTGAGGTTTTACTGTATGTTGTGTATCAGAACTATATTTTGATGGTCATTCAGCTGGCATTATCCACATCATTGACTCACATATCGTAACCATGAGTTTGTTCTGCTAATTATTGATCAGTTAAGTAAGATTTGTGCTTAGACATTTAGATGATTATAGGCAATTTGTGTGCTGAACATCAATTATACTTGTATAGCACATTACATAAATAAACGGCAAGTATTTGTACATTTATACAAAGAAGTGGCCAGCAAACATTATCCTTTCATTTATTAAACATTCTTTAAGCCTACAAATAATTCTGGAGTAAGGTATCCAACATTGATGGTTCAAAACGTGACTGACAACAATAAGTAATATATTTTGAAGAATTGTTTTTGGAATTAGGTTGTTAATCTTAAAGACAATGCCTTGCATTTCTTACCTGCAGCCTTGTGTATGATTTTTATCATACTATGACAGATGATAATAATCTATAATGGTGAATGTTTGCTGGTCACATGATTTACTGGTGGGCAGAATAACATACTGTAGTCTTTTGTGTTTGATCTCAATGAACTGGCAGCTTGATGAACAATTTTCTGTAGACTGTCATATAAAATATCATGCTATGTTTGTATACATGTTTTGTACCATATCTTTGTAGTGATTTTTTACTAATTTTACTAACTAACTTTGGTCAAGTTTTTAAGCCTCAATAGTTATTTATACATATATTCTGTGTCAGTACATTCATGTTTTTTGGACACATATATCTACTATTCATCCCCACTGCTACAATAATTCACCTTGATTAGAATTACAATTACACCCCCTTTAGTACTTACCAGTATGTAGTAAAAAAACATACGTAAAGTGCAGAATTTAGATCAGTGTTTAGCTTTTTCCTATTAATGTATAATTTATGTTGATCATGAAGAGACAATAATAATTCTCCTTACATGACATGCACTTACTGAAATGATAGAAGTAGTTTCCCTTCATTTGTGCAAACTGTGCATGTCATCATATAGGTGTTAACTTAAGGCATTCCCTTCGTTGAGGAACTTGAAAAACAGTCACACGACTCACTGTGACTGGTTCGCCTTTGTTTGTTAGTTTCTTACTCCCTTGCTTGAAAATAGTATCTATATTTTGTGCTGTGAAATATGAATTTTTCCCAATATACTCATTTGAGAGACATTTATGTGTACATATTCTTTACAGGATCGGTTCATTTTGTGCATTTATCATCTTAACTGATTTTTGTCTGTTAGGATCTGATTTTTTAAAATGTTTTTTCCAATATTGGATATTTGACAACTGAATGTTGAAACATTAGTCTTAGTTACATGTAACTGGCTGAGTGTAGATAAACATGTCTGGAGTAAGGCCAGAAAAAAGTTGATGTGTTTTCATATACCCAACCAACCCTTTCCTTGGCCCGACCCTAAATGGTAGATTTGGAAAGATAATAGGAAATTTCAACTAACCTACCCTATTTTTTTTGGTCACGTGACCTTAAACATGAGTATTTTTCTGCCTAAACTTTGAGCATTTAACATATACTAGTACTTAGATCTAGCATTTTTTTGTACTGATACAATAGATTGCATTTAAAATGTTAATTTTTGTGTGTAGTATGGCCCAAAAAATATATCTGGTTTCCACGAATATATGCCAAAAATGTAGGGTCAATTCATTGACAACGTTTTTTTTTTCAAATAATATGTTATAGTTTTGAGATTTATGAATAATATGAAAATAAAAATATCAGCAAGAACAAATTGACCTTGACCAATAAATGGTCTGCAGAAAAAATAGTATTGATAAGGTTAAAAGAAGTCAGGAACATTTTTATGCCTAATCTTTTAAAGCATTTGTCATTGTATCTTTTATGTTCGCTTTATAAAAGCAAACTGTGCAATTGTAAGCTTTATTGATTCTGTATGTATTTTTGAATATTTTGTTATTGTGCTAAGACTTTTTTTGTGAATACTGGAACAGATCATGCTTTCATGGTATTGTGCTGTAAAGTTTTGTTCTGAGACTAGACGTCAAAATCTGAAAAGCAGTCTGAAAACTGCATGTTCAAGTTGGTTCTTTGGAGTCTAGTCTAAAATTGACCAGGGCTGCATTTTTAGTCCAAATTCAGTTTTATATACCTGAAGTTATTCTTTATTTCAATAAATGAATAATGCAAACCAAATAGTGCTATAATCAATTGACAATTCATTTGTTCCCCTTTGTTTCCATTTTTTATATTATTGTATATGGTTATGGTATGTGTAACATAGCTTCTGTCTTCTGTACAAAACTTGTTTTTGTGCAGCAAAATTTTTATTTGTATAAATTTGTTGGATCCATATAATGGTAATCTTATATTGTCATTGTATTTTATGTACCACTGCAGCTTTAGTTGATCTTAAATTGATTTCATGCTTCATTTACTGTTAATTTATGTTTTTGTTCTCATTTTTTTAATGATTTGGTTTAGCAATACACCATCTTGGCTGTACTAAATAAAACAATGATAGGGATTGTTAAATGTCATACAAATTAAGGATAAAATGTATACTGTCAGATTGGAAATGTATTTTGTTGACAGATCTTGCTGTTTGAACAAATTATGAATTTATCTAATTTGTTGGGGCTTGAAAAAGCTTATGATTTATGACTCTATGATCTATCTATATCCAGAGTTGTTCTAACTTATCATTCACATCATTGTAGATTGAAAACCTGTGACCCAGTCTGCTTTAGTTTCCATCTGATGCTCAAATGCATGCTTTCGTTTTTCTCTTAATATGCATTTGTTGTCATAATTTTTTAATATTACGTTCGACTTCTATGTTTTTTTTTCTATTAAGCAATTGAACTTGGCAACCTAATTACCGAATATGCATGGGCACATTCAAGAAACAGTACCCTTTATAAATAAAACATCTGTGATTTTCTTGTAAATTATAATACCTTTGACTCCAATGTATTTTACAAAAGAAATTGTTTCACTTAGTTGTAAAACTTGTACCATTTGTTGCTTTATTTCTTGTTATACAAGAATCTTGTAAAAAGTGAGATGTTGACAGAGATGTATGTGAGGGATAATTAATGACAACTCTGGATTGTTTCTGTGCTATTATATGTGAGAAAACTGTCTTTACTTTATTATTTGTCTGCAGATAAAAAGCAAAAGAAAAAACAAACTCATTAATTAATGGATGTATTGAATACCCTGCAAGTTTTAGCATTGGCTTACTCTGTGTTGGGAGGTTTGCTTTTAATGGAGTTTACTGAGATATGTAAGACCTAAATTGCTTGATCCTATACTAGACTGTGTGTTTATAAAATGTAATTTTGTCAGTTTTTCCTTACTTATCATTTATGATTGGGCTATTTTTGATACATTTACTCTCATGTTTGTATTTTTGTTTGTTTTAACGCTTCATTTCTTTTAAGGAAAGATTTTATGTTTGTGTACTGTTTAGAATTTACACGTAGTGCCATAATATGTTTCATCCCTACACATGGCACATGAACATAAACACAATCATGTTTGTGTTGTTGTTTAGAAAAGATAATTTTGAAGCCATACAAGGCTTGTTATAAACTTCCTGTTTTTTTTATTTCATTTAGTACTATTCAGGGCCTTGAAAAAAATATAAGTATAAGTTTAACATAAGTGTCTGTGTTATGTAAGAATTTTTTTCACATGACCTTCTTTCTGATCTTCAATTAAATTACTAAATTTAAGGTGAAAATCGGCTGATGGCATTTTTCCTCGATGACTGACCATTATACATCTCTGATGTTCAAACATTTCAAGCTTAGTAAGTGTTTGGGTTTTAATATCATGTCAACAGCCATATTCATATGACATCTTTTCAATCTTTAATGGAGGAGGAAGACCCTAGGCATACACCTTTGTAGAACCACCAACCTGCAAGCTAGCTGGACAACTTTCTCACATGTGAAATTTGGTCCTGGATGGGATTTTAACCATTTGCCTCATAAGCATATTTTAGACTCTTCCAAATTCAAAGTAAATATATAAAACACCAATTTATTTAACAATACTGACTGAGTGGAAAGCATTGTGGCAAAAGAAGCCATTACTTATTACAAACAATGGCTTCTTTTGCCACAATGTTTTAAAAAAACTCGTCTGCTTCAGATGTGGGAAATGCCGTATTATTTGGTAAAGGGTTAACTCACAGCTGTGAGTTGCTGGTGACTATTAGTCACAGACCATAACCACTGTATCATGTAGACGGCTAGTATTATTACTTCCTATCGTAATCTGAAAATATCATACTGGCTGATACTGTTCCAGATACGTTTCACTTGGTATTTTAATCTGTTAAGACTTTGGTCGAAATTCTTCTTCTTGAACTTTATAACTATGATTAGATTGTTGTTGCTTTGTATGATTCTTTAGGTATTAGTGTTCATTGGTTGTGTTATATTGTTTTTGTAAACTCTGTCCTGTCATTTACCTATTTTATATATTGTGATCTTCACAGTTGTAATATTCTATTTAGGCTACATACAACCTGTTTCCTGCTTTAGACAATCTACCAAATTGGTAGATTTGGATATACGTGTACATGAAGCGTAAATATCTTTGGTCTATTTTTAATCATTTGTAGCCATAGGAGTGTTTGATCATATGCTCTGTTGGCATAGAAACATGTGGCTTTTCACTGTAAAAAATATTTCGGATCATTGTCTGGGCTGTGTAATGTTTTGCTTACACTGTAGCAATGAAATGTACATCTATGTTGATACAATCATTTTATAATCATATTGTTACTGAATTCATCTTTATGGCATTGTATTTTTTTACCTTGAAAATTCATTGTTTTGACATTTTTCTATGTTCAAGCTATTTGTGCTTCGCTTTTATATTTTGTCTATACTATGTTCAAAACATTATAGGCTGTTAATTTTCTTATTAAAAGATTTTATAATAAATTTGTTTTTGCTATCTTTTCACTTGAGACTTATTCAGGTGAGCTGTACTTTTAACTAGGATGTTGTGTGGTGTCCGCAGCTGCTGTCAACATTGAGAAAGATCGCTGTCAATAAAAAAAGATCTTTCTATCATGGGACTGTGACTGCATTAGTTTGATATAGTCCCCTTTGGTATGATAATACTGTGTATTATTAGGCTTATTTATAATCGAAACTCTGTATTGTCCAGTCCTTAGCAAATATGGATTTTAGCAGAGATAGGCAGACTTGACCATATACTGTATCAATGTGACCATATACTGTACCATTGCTTCAGACACACACGTGTCAGCTACTGGTTACATTATTGAAGTTTTGTTTTTATCCTTCATTTGAATCTAAACATTAAATAATATATTTTGCATTTGCAGATTTATGAATTAAATCATATATTATTTTATCATCATTGACCCATTTCATGGTTATAAGCCAAACTGAATATTAAACAAAATATTCTGAGCTGTTAGTGCAACCACCTAAAAAGGAGGTTTCTGTAATTACCAACTACAAGTCAAGATAAATGTTAATATCTTAATGAAAAGCTGTTTCACCATAAGTCTGTACTCTACAAATGATTTCAGCAACCTTTTCTTCTGCACTCTGTAGAGATTATTCGTAGTTTATACAAACCACAGGATGCCAGAAAAATATGTAGATCATAACATTGAAAACAAAAGACTATGGTTTCCGCCATTTCATGGATTAATTTTATTTATTACATAAAAATAATCATCTTCCAAAACATCTTCCAGTTGTCTCCCTTTAATTGCAAACTGTAAAGTAAAAAAATGATTTCTAATTTTAAAAAAGATTGATTATTATAAACCATCAGTAACTTTAATAACTAGTGGCTGAAATCATGGTACCAGAGGTTTAGCTGGATCAATTAATGAATTAATGCTTGGTCCAATTTCCAGGATAGGAAAGAAAACGTAAGAGATTATATATCTTTTTTCCTAGCTATAATAAGACTGTGTCAGTATAAAAGAAATTCCCGTAACACCAGTTACATATTGAGTGTAGTTTCGCATGAATGAAAAAATATTTTCAATACTTCACGAAAGAATTAATTCCCTTTTCAAAGAAGTGAGTTTAGGAAATGCAGAGAATTACAATGACCTAATCTACCGGAGCATGCATTGCAAAGCAAATTACAAAAATAATGTGTGAATTTAAATTACCTGACACGGAAGAACCTATTTGGCCTTCTGGAAGGGGTGGCACTAAAAGAAAAAAAATATATATGTAGGCATATACTGAAATACCTATACATAATATTTTTGGAAATCTGATGAGAGACGCTCTCCTATACAGTAACCTCCCTTTTCTTTATGGTACAACATTATACGCTACATCGTGTATTTTCCAAGGCTTCATGATTCTTGTATCAAGCACCGCATTCAGTCTTCATAGCATGCATGTTTTCCAGATCCGTACAAAAAGGAAACATATGAGTCGTGTAAACCTGAGAATTTCAACAGTCGCAGAATACTTATTCGATGGAAAGAGACTTTGAACATATCCATCAACATGGCAATACACTGTCATGAAGATATTCCATCGACTTGGCAGACATGAGGACATTTATATAAATGTGCAAAGTTGTCTATGCAAAAATCCTTGCGAACAATAACATACATGTATATGTGTGCACGCAAATGGTACGTAGCATAGTTCAGCAATTGAATGCACAATATGCCAGTGTAACGCAGTGATAACTTAATTCCTAACTTAACATAATTCCTAACTTAACATAATGCTTACAGTATAAATGTGCAACCTGTAAGTAGCCTAATTAAATGAAATAATAAAACTTTCATTACCTGTAAACTTACTGGTCCAATTTTTATAACAAATATATGGATGACGGACAGTACATAGTAATGAAAACAATATTAATTCATTGCTTTGTGGCTGTTTAGTCATGAAATAATAAAAATTACTTAAGATATAAGGTACCTGGTACTGTTTGACCGAGACGGATCCTTAGTCCATCATTTTCGGGACCGACTGAAATAATAATCAAGCCAAAAGTACTCGGCTAAAACTGGTGAATTAGAAGCAAGTTCTACGGAAATAAAATCAAGTACATTTGTATATCATCTTAGCATCAGGGCCAAACGCAATTACATTTGTAAATTTTACCAAATAAATTTATACAATTCTTTTTAATAATGCTCAGGTGTTATGGTCAGTAATAACTATAAACCAACCATAGAAATATATTATTGTTTCATTGAAATATCTTTTTAAATATATTGTGTAGCTCAATAAAAAGACTCGACTGCTAAGTATAGTATATTTCTTTTGAATCTTGAAACACATTTATATTAATGGAAATTATATTAAACAGTAAAATCATGGTGCACTAAATATATAAAAGGTGTGTTTATTTGCTCCAATACTTGCTAAGGTCTTCCTAAGTACAGAAAGCATATATATGACATAAGACACATGGTATTTTTTTCTATTTGTCATTTTCTGGCAAAAAAATTCAACACGTTTTGTTGTTCATTCTAAATATGCGTAGAATGAAAAACGAGTAAATATGTTTTATTCATTTTTCGTGTGTAATCAAAATGATCAATAAACAAAAATTGATGTGGTCTTTACCATGTAAATAGAATAAGATAATAGCGCTTACAAAAAAGTGAATAGCAAGTCTTACTTACATAGATTTTATAATAAGGAGGAAAAATCTACGCTATAGATTACCTGGAGTCGTTCTCCTATTTCTTGCCCTCTGCCTGTCCAAGGAACGTGGAGGTATGGGAACTGAAATAATACAGACGATCAACCGAATTTTTTCTAGGAACAAATGTTGGTCAGACTTTATGTCAATAAGAAATACCAGAAGAACTTCAAGTGGTATGTTAAATGCGTCACAATTTTTATTAAATCTTCCCCAAACTTTGTCAGAATGTTTGTATTAGTGATGTCATGAACAGGTTTGAACACGTGTCAACTCAAGTTAAAAACTAGGTCACCAGGTCAAATCACAGGAAAAAACTGGTGAATTAGAAGCAAGTTCTAAGTATATCATCATAACATCAGGACCAAACGTAATTACATATGTAAATTTTACCAAATAAATTTATACAATTCTTTTTAATAATGCTCAGGTGTTATGGTCAGTAATAACTATAAACTAACCATAGAAATATATAATTGTTTCATTGAAATAGCTTTTTGAATATATTGTGTAGCTCAATAAAAAGACTCGACTGTTAAATATAGTACATTTCTTTTGAATCTTGAAACACATTTATATTAATGGAAAATATCTTAAACAGTAAAACCATGACGCAATAAAGATATAACAAGTTTGTTTATTAGCTGCAATACTTGTTAAGGTCTTCAAAAGTACAGAAAAGATATATATATATATATATGACATAAGACACTGTGAATTTTCCTAATTATCATTTTCTGGCAAAAATTACAACACGTTTATTAGTTCATTCTAAATATGCTTAGAATGAAACAAAAACGAGTTATTATGTTTTATTTAGTTTTATGGTCATCAAACAAACTATGACATTGCCTTGACCATACCATTAAAATAAGATGATAGTGATTACTAAAAGTGAATAGCAAGTCTTATTTATATGAATTCTATAAAAAGAATTAGGAAAAATCCACGCTATAGAATACCTTGATTTGTTCCCCTACTTCCTCTCCTCTGCCTGTCCAAGAAACGTGGAGGTACGGGTACTGAAATAATACAGATGGTCAACTGAAGCTTTTCAAGGACCGCTTGTTGGCCAAATTTTATGACAGTAAGGAATACGAGAAGAACTTAAAGTAATATGTTAAATGTATCACTTGAACACCACTTGGGATTTGAATAATTATGACATGTAGGTTTAGAACAAAAATCTTTAGGCAGATTGAAGACAAAACAATCTTACACTCCTCATAAAAACACACTGAGAAGTTTGGAAGAAATGTATACCGCAAGTTCTCATCAAGGCAAGGAGATGAAAAGGCAATATTTAGCAAACTAAGTTTTAAAAATTATCTCAAAATCTTACATGACAGTAATCAAACAATAAGGTAAAATAGTAGTAAGTCATTACAGAAAAGCAAACATGATCTTTGTAAAACATTATTAGAAAAATGTTAGAATGGACTGGCATAACCATGAAACACTTAAGAAATGTTTCGTATTTGTTTGAACTGTTATCCTATCTAAGGATGCGGATGCAACATATATCATAAACTACTTTTGATATGTTCGCAATTGTGGGTCTGTCACTTTCTACTGCAATGGCACTTTTAACGGAATATTTTAATGTGCACTCAAAACTATTCACTGCATCAGTACTCATTCACGTCAAACTTTTGTATTTATTATGGATTATGAATGTGAACAGGTACTGTACCCACATTTAAGAATTGTATATAATTTATATGTTGACAGTGCTGCCTAATTTTTCAAAACATATTAATATGTACACCATTTGAGTTGCTAAATGTTCTCATATAGTACGCCAGCTTTTTTAGCTACAAAATTCAAGATACAAAAGTAGATTTTCTTGCTCTATACAAAATGAATATATAATTTTGCATATACATTATTTTACATCTTATATTGAAACAATTCATGACAATTATCATACATACGAATGTATTTTTAAAGTTATTTCTCGGTATAGCTTCAAAGGTATCATAAGCAGTTTGATGTTGGTTAAGATTTAGGTGGCTGACTTATGTTTTCTTAACCATTATTTCTGGTTTAACAGAACAACATGAAGACACACACCAATCCTTCATACATCATAACAACCTTATTCCTGAGAGATACCATAAGATGTAATATTATTCTTAACCTCAATTACTAATTACTTATTCAAGCTGTAATTACATTAAACTACAAAAATCGTATTCAACGTGCAGCTGAATGTGCATATCTTAGATACAAATATAAAAAATACGACATGTTCAACCATCTACATGAACTGAATACCCTTTTCTTGGTCCCTTTGGTGAAATTTCAGTTGGAAGTAACACTACACTAATCTTATTGCAAAAATGTATCATGTCTGCTTCAATTATTTATTTTCTTTGACAAAAAGTGATTGTTTTCTATCAGTTATATACTTATTATTACATATACAGATAACTAGTTATCAACATTTAAGTTGATTGCATAGTTTTAAATGGATGGTATATGATCACTATGCAGATTCATCAGAATTTGTGGGAGAAGATGTGGAAATGGTACGTAGCATGGTTCAGCAATTGAATGCACAATATGCCAGTGTAACCCAGTGATAACTTAATTCCTAACTAAACATAATGCTTACAGTATAAATGTGCAGCCTATTAGTACCCTAATTAAATAAAATGATAAAACTTTCATTACCTGTAAACTTATTGGTCCAATTTTTATAACAAATATATGGATGACGGACAGTACATAGTAATGAAAACAATATTGATTCATTGCTTCGTGGCTTTTTAGTCATGAAATAATAAAAATTACTTAATATATTAGGTACCTGGTACTGTTTGACCGAGACGGATCCTTAGTCCATCATTTTCAGGACCGACTGAAATAATAATAATTAAGCCAAAAGTACTCGGCAAAAACTGGTGAATTAGAAGCAAGTTCTACGGACATAAAATTCAAGTACATTTGTATATCATCTTAGCATCAGGACCAAACGTGATTACATTTATAAATTTTACCGAATCGTAGAATAAATTTAAAAGTACAGAAAAGATATATATGACATAACACACTGTAAATTTTCCTAATTATCATTTTCTGGCAAAAATTACAACACGTTTATTAGTTCATTCTAAATATGCTTAGAATGAAACAAAAACGAGTTATTATGTTTTATTTATTTTTATGATCATTAAACAAACTATGACATTGTCTTGACCATACCATTAAAATAAGATGATAGTGATTACTAAAAGTGAATAGCAAGTCTTATTTATATGAATTCTATAAAAAGGATTTTGAAAAATCCACGCTATAGAATACCTGGATTTGTTCCCCTACTTCTTGTCCTCTGCCTGTCCAAGACACGTGGAGGTACGGGTACTGAAATAATACAGATGGTCAACTGAAGCTTTTCAAGGACCGCTTGTTGGCCAAATTTTATGACAGTAAGGAATACGAGAAGAACTTAAAGTAGTATGTTAAATGCATCACTTGAACACAACTTGGGATTTGAATAATTATGACATGTAGGTTTAGAACAAACACCTTTAGGCACATTGAAGATAAAACAATCTTACACTCCTCATAAAAACACACTGAGAAGTTTGGAAGAAATGTATACAGCAAGTTCTCATCAAGGTAAGGGGGTGAAAAAAGGCAATATATAGCAAACTAAATTTTAAAAATTATCTCGAAATCTTACATGACAGTAATCGAACAATTTGGTAAATAGTAGTAAGTCATTACAGAAAAGCAACATGATCTTTGTAAAACATTATTAGAAAAAAATGCTAGAATGGACTGGCATAACCATGAAACACTTAAGAAATGTTGTGTTTGTTTGAACTGTTATCCTATCTAAGGATGCGGATGCAACATTTATCATAAACTACTTTTGATATGTTCGGAATTGTGGGTCTGTCACTTTCTACTGCAATGTCACTTTCAACGGAATATTTTAATGTGCACTCAAAACTATTCACTGCATCAGTACTCATTCACGTCAAACTTTTGTATTTATTATGAAATATGAATGTAAACAGGCACTGTACCCACATTTAAGAACTGTATATAATTTATATGTTGACAGTGCTGCTTAATTTTTCAAAACATATTAATATGTACACCATTTGAGTTGCTAAATGTTCTCATATAGTACGCCAGCTTTTTTAGCTACAAAATTCAAGATACAAAAGTAGATTTTCTTGCTCTATACAAAATGAATATATAATTTTGCATATACATTATTTTACATCTTATATTGAAACAATTCATGACAATTATCTTACATACGAATGTATTTTTAAAGTTATTTCTCGGTATAGCTTCAAAAGTATCATAAGCAGTTTGATGTTGGTTAAGATTTAGGTGGCTGACTTATGTTTTCTTAACCATTACTTCTGGTTTAACAGAGCAACATGAAGACACACACCAATCCTTCATACATAATAACAACCTTATTCCTGAGAAGATGTAATGTTATTCTTATCCTCAATTACTAATTACTTATTCAAGCTGTAATTACATTACACTACAAAAATCGTATTCAACGTGCAGCTGAAAGTGTATATCTTATATGCAAATATAAAAAATACGACATGTTCACCCATCTACATGAACTGAATACCCTTTTCTTGGTCCCTTTGGTGAAATTTCAGTTAGAAGTAACACTACACTAATCTAATTACAAAAATGTATCATGTCTGCTTCAATTATTTATTTTCTTTGACAAAAAGTGATTGTTTTCTATCAGTTATATACTTATTGGTACATATACAGATAACTAGTTATCAACATTTAAGTTAATTGCATAGTTTTAAATTGATGGTATATGATCACAATGCAGATTCATCAGAATTTGTTGGAGAAGATGTGGAAGAATAAATCACACATTACATTGATGTAATTTTCTTTTATATTGAATTATCTACAGGACAGGTGGATTGATAACTGAGAGTTCCTGAATTTTTGTATTTATATGCACTGTTGATCCAGTCTTAACATGTAAATAAATAGAACGATAAATAAAAATAAAACGACGAGCCCCACCCACTTGCCACGAGTTTGAGCGATTTCCACGTCTTGTACCTCGTAAACGGAATAATTAAATACGCTCGGAAGATGATAACAAGGGTTTACAGGAATCAATCATTGAAAATCACATGACAACGATATTATGCTTTAATATCACGTTTGGATTTCAATTGAGTACGAACAACCTTACCCGCCATATTTGGACATGCGCATTTGAACAAAGTCGGGACAGTCACAGGAAGTTGAAATAATACAAAATAAGGGAAATCTTTCCAAAGGCTACATCCTTATAAGCAAATAGTTTTTTACCAAATTTCTAACTTTAGAAAATCATGCTATTGCAATGATTGATTCATGGCCAACCAGGATTGTTGTTTATTATTCCCCACTTACTTCTCTGTCAACGTCTCAGATTTTTACAAGAATCTTGTAAAACAAGAAATGGCTCAAGTTTTACAACTAAATGAAACATTTTCTTTCATGCTATACCTCGGATTCAAAAGATACTTTAATTTTGCAACAAAAACACGGAAGATATTTATTTATCAAGCGCACTATTTCTTGACAGAAATAGTTTGTTTATATTTGGTAAGTAGGTCACAAAATCAAATCGCTTCAATGGAATCATAACGTTGAAGTTAAACGTAATCGTAAGAAATTGTGACCACAAATGCACATTTAGAGAAAAACAGACACGTGATTTTGTTCATCAGACGGCAACTAAAGGAGACTGGGACACATGTTTTAAACTACTTTTCAGCCGTTGACAGAGATGTATGCGTATGATTAGTAACGACAACTCTAGATAGAATTTGATTCATGACATGTATGTAGTAGGACTTCAAATCTGGTATGACATGTAATTTGATCAACTCTATTTAGGCAGGTAGCCAATGTAATCTTTTGAAATTGACTTGTTCAAAATGAGTGATTGGTGTAAGATAAAGAAGTAATTTTATTTTGTGTGGCTTGAAAGCTCTTTTGAAGAGAATCGAGCTTAAGGAACTAAAAGTACAAACAATATCAAAATGACATTGGGTAGAAACAGATTGACCAGTTTCAGTGAATAATTTGGTCGAAATTTTCTTTTTCTATACAAAAAATAAGAGTACTGCAGTAACTCTTTGAATAATGTGTTAGCCATTTGTAGTTCAATAAAAGCATGGATCCAAAAATGTCCCAAAATTTTACAGAATTTTTTTAATATCCTGACCATTGCATTTTATAGTTAGATTTGGTTGAGATTAGGTACGTACGTTGAGATCCAAATGGGTTTTATACTGATTATGTCTTTCAACTGATGACTATATATTACAAGAACTAAAAACAGAAGAATGAATAAAGTGGACCCTTATATGGAATATTGGACTATAAGGAATAACCTCGAGAACTTCAAGTTTCTTCTAGAAAGACAAATGAAAGAACAACACCAATTTAAAGCAAAAATGCAATTGCTTTAAGTTCCATCAATAGACTATCATGGTCAACTGTATCACAGGCTTTTGTAAATCTAGAAGAACCATATCCAATATTTGTCCCATATCCATTTCAAATTTGATAAAATCTGTCAAGTAAATAAGGAAAGTATCAGTAGACTATTACAAACAGACCGCAAGTTATACATGATATCTTTTTTGCTTAAATATTCGTCCACTTGATCAAAAAATGAACCTATCTAAGATTTTGGACAAATCATGAAGTATAGAAAAGGCAGATAGTTACCAACCTCTGTTTTGTCACTTCTTAAACTAAATGAACAACCTTTGTAGACTTTCTATCATCAAGAACTTCACAATATATGATGGTTAAATTAATTGTAATATACATTACGAGTCAGACGACAGGTTGATAGAGACACTTATTGAGGGACACTTAGAACTTTATTTTATGGAAAACGAATAACTACCAAACATAACACCCTCAGCAGTATTAAATTCGACAACGGTTATAAAATCACAAAGATGGCTTCAGTAATTTACTACAGTTGGTTAATATCATACTGTTTCCTTAATAATTCTGTCTTGTTTAAAAAAAACACGACAACACTCCATTAAAAAAACATACTTAGAAAACACCATTCACCACAACAACCTTTTTCAAGAGGGATTGTGTATTGTCATAACATAATTCTAATCACTTATACATGCAGCGTTTATCTGAATTACATTAATTACTTAAAACAAATAAATACATTCAAAGAGCAATCAGAAAATATTACTCAATACTTATATTAAAAGACTGGACATGCCATTTAACTTTTTCATGCATTAATTCTCATCTTAAAGAAATGTACATATTGTGAATAATAGAGCATTGCTATTCATACTGAAAACATCTACAAGCTGTTGCAAGAACCAGTTTAAGTATGACATTTCTTACTAAGCATCCGTGATTTGCTTGAGAATATAGTGGCACCTCGCTAAACCGGACACTCTCTGAACCGGAATCCTCACAATACCGGACAATTTCAAAGTCCCATATTTTCCCACTATATATTTAATGATAAAAGAACCTCACTAAACCGGACACTCGCTATTCCGGAAATCGGGCGAATTTTTTAGACAATTTGTTGCTGGGCAGCATAATTCAACCTCACAAAATCGGAAAATAATTTTTGAAGCTGCCATAATTTTCCTGTGTATTGGGAATTGAGGATGTACCCTGTCGAGTGATGTGTTTTGATAGTAAATCTGACCCAGCAGGAATTGCTTGATTGGTGTCAGATGGATTCGCTAGTTGATTTACTATTGTTGATGTTTGAAAGGACTCTATGCAAAGTAATAAACATTTGAAAAAATGTTAATCTGTTTCTTGAGAATTATAATGATAGTTTTCACAGTTGTTTATTAAAATTAAATTAATAAGCGGTGTTATTTAAATGAAACAGAATGAAATGTACAGTTTGTTACTAACTCTAATAATTTGATGTAATTTATGTCCATTTGTCTGCTTGTTTGTTAATCAAACCAAGGACTGTAATTGATGATAAATTTAATGAGAGTTATGAACTGTGATTTGATGATTTTGTAAAATCATATTTTATATGCATTACTTTTAAATTATCATTGATGTCCATGCAAATAAATGTTAGTTTTATATAATGTTTTCCTTAACACACCTTTGACCAGGGTAATTGGCCATATTCAACACTAAGATCATTTATATAATGAGTAAACCTGTTCCAAATAAAAAAAAACTCTAAACAGGAATCCTCGTTAAACCGGAATTTTTGTTCAGTCCAGACCCTGTCCGGTTTAGTGAGGTTCCACTACTTATGTATCAACGCAATAACTGTTTAATATATAAATGCAGTGTATATAACAAATATAAAAGATGATAGAGAATATTGTAAGGTACAAAACATTGTTCTGACTTGTGACTTGTTTTGGATCCAGGAAACTTAGATGATAGGGTCTGGTACTGAGAAGGTCGATTCACTCGCTATTTTTCATTTCAACAATTCATTCGAATACTTATAAATTGCATATAATGTGAATGCTATTTTAACTTGTCGATTAAATTTTAACAAAGCCCAAATCGAAACAAGGAAGTACAAGAACATGTGCGTCCACCATGTTTGCTTGTATGATGGATTTTCGCCATGTTTGGTGATGCAATTTCTACCGAGGAATAATGTGCGTAGATAAACAAACTAAAATAATGATGCCTGCATATTAAATCAGGTACATGTATATCATTAAATGAGAATTTACGACTCTTAATTGTAAATTAGATAGCATACCGGCCATGTTGTCAGGTGACATCAAAGTTCGATTTTCATTGGCCGAGGACAGATTGGTTAATTTCTGCACCTGTGTTTACACGAGAGAATTTAGACATCAATATTTTGTTTGATACCTTACTAGACAGTAGTTTTCTTTTATCCAAAAAGAAACGTTCCTTTTTTAAATATTCAAATATACCTGGCAAAGTGTTCACTAATTATCATGTATATTAAGTGTGTATAAACATATATTTTGGAACTTCAATATACAGTATATATGTTTAAACATGTATATAATTTTTTCAAGAAAGTTTGGGCTACTTGAAGCAAAGAACTTTCATCTGCGCTTACATCATCTAAAACCGACATCAAAAATATGGGCTTTCAACCATGTTTCAACCTTGTGTGATCGATATTTGCTAGTTGCATTCAGTGTAAAACAATATCTGCCGGAGAATAAATAATCAAGATACAATAATTATCAAATAATTAGAAAACAACGATACATAGCAGATGATATTGAAATTCTAAAAATTTAGAATGTGTACCAGCCATGTTGCAGTTCTGCTAAGCATGGGAACGTTTGACTGGTCCAGAATAAGCAATTTTCGTGGTTTTATTTTCAGTAACTGTCTTAGCTAACGTCCAAGCATTTCGCTAACAAATTTCCGTACTTTTCCATTTTGATTTCTAACTTCACGGACGCCTTTTTGACTAACTATTGTTTTGGCAACATTTCTTTATTTGCCAATCTATATATAAGTAGCTTTCGACAAGCAGTCTAATATTTTACTATATATTCAGTGTTTAGTAAACATATGACAAATATTGACGAAATGACAATACGTGTATATTAATTAGTATTACAAAGATTTTGCGTCCCTTGAATATAAAGAAAGATATCAAATTTGTGTTTATTACTTATGAATTAAGATAATTTGATATAATACCTTACAAGCTACATTTGTAATTTTATCCACATTATCCGTATTACTCTCTGTTTAAGTATACTGAATATTTCAAAACGTCAACTCTAATTTATAAAAGAAAATGATCGGATCGGTAGTTCATAATGAAAAACTAAAATTGTACTTATTTTGCTATTGCGCAATTAGTTCCTTGTATTGGCACTAAGCCAATAATTAACTATTTTAATTTAAAATGATCACTCGACTCAATTGTTTGAATACTTTTTATTTGTCACGTACGGAAATTTAATGTAACAAAACTTAAAAAACTTTTGATGAAACATAGAATAACCCTAATACGGGCGGAGCCGATGTGCGCCAGATATGTGCTGATTGTGTCCACATTCCATATTGTACATAAATATCTAGACTTTGGTGTGTGTGTTGTTTAGGATAAATCCCTCATAAGTTTCTTCTGCGCGAATACTATGGCCATTTTTATACACCACCTTCTTTATGTAAATGTTAAAATGGCTGGGATAATGGGAACCTTCTCATCAAAATTATAAAATTGTTTCAGGAAATGGATGAAGGCAATTACCCCGGCCATTATAATTTTAGGCTTTTGTATTGATCTTTGATATATGTTTTTCGGATATTTATTGTCTACTAAATTAATGACATTTAATCTGAGCTTATTGTTATGTTTTTAATGCTTTAAGTAAATTTCCAATTGCGTAAAGAACTAGCAAGGAAAAGACACAATTGAATCACGAATAGTTGTGGATATAAATATCTAGACTTTACGCCCCCTAACCAAAAATCCTGTGTCCGCCTCAGGATAAAACACGTTAACTATGATATATAATATGATACTAGTATATGATAAATTAAAGTTTAAGTAGTTGTTTTTTCCCGTCTGTTCTTTTTAAGTGTCCTGTATGCATACTGACATATTATATTAGTTTTAAATTTCTCCGATAATTCAATGACATATCAATTCACGATCGCACATAATCATAGAACGTACATTTTGAAGATATATGCAGGGCTATTAATCACAAACTAATTGCAGAGAAATGCCGATTATATTTTGAAATGAGGTGTTCACAATATTACCAGGGTCAAAGATATTCTGTCTGATCATATCTTAATATATCAAAGTATTATCGTCAGGTACGATTAATCGATCTAGTTATCTTTTGCTTTTGTTTTTATTGTTTTTATGTGACTTATTGTCACTGGGGTTTAACACCGTTTTTTCAACAATTTTTCAGTTATATACGGCGACCGGTTCACCTAACCAGTTTTTCTGGACTGTATACTAACCAGCACTAACTTACCCTTCCACAAAGAGCCGGCACATATGGAGGAAAATTGACATTTTTGTCAAACTTTCATAGAAAGGTATGACCCGCCGCTGGCAGAATTCGAACCCAGATCTCCGGGTTACAAGTCCATCTCACTAACCACTGGACCACGGCCGCGGTCTCATATCTTTGTTGTTTCCCCCATAAATATAATGAAACAAAATACTGTTTGAATCAAGTTTACGTAAAAGTAAATATAAACTGCTATACATGAATGCAACAGACACTTAAAAATAAGTATTTGTAGGACGTGAATGACAATATTGTTTTGTAAATAAACAATTAATACAGGAAACGTTATGAAACCTAAAAGTATTATGTTGCAATATGCATGTATGCAACAGACTTCGACACTTATAGAAACGGAAAATATGTATTTGTAGATGTGAACGACAATGTTTGTATTTTAAATCAACAATTGATATAATAATCTTAATGAAACCTATAATTCATGAAATATACACATGTAATATTGTATTGGTCAAATATTCTTTCACTTAATCATGAATGAGTTTTTCTAAGATTGTAGATAAATCACTCAGGGTAGAAAATGGGCGAAAGTAACTAACCTCTGTTTTGGTTTAAACAACGGAACGACCTTTGTAAAGTTAATATCATCAGAATCTACGACACTTTGTATGATTGATAAATTAACATCATTAATAATTGCATGTGTCAGAGGACAAGTTATGATCGAGACACGAACATTATTTTGCACATTCTGCACGGATATTTTCTAAACCTGTCGCGATATTTCTACCTCGCTGAGTGACAATTTTGTTTCAGTAACGATGGAAAAGAAATAACTTTCAGGCATAACGCCTTTAGCAGTATTAGATTTACAACAGTGAAATGTTGTTTTAATCATTCTATCGGGTTTAAAACACAATTAGAATACACACGACAACAATTTATTCACCACAACAACCTTTTTCAAGAGGGATACCGCTAGGTTATAATATAAATTTTATCACCTATACAAGCTGAATATATCTTTTTTATTGCGCTTAATTATTGCAGCAACAGCTATTGTCATTTGACTACTTTTCCAGCCTTTTCAGGCGTACACTTCGGTAAGAACACAACCGACCTTTCGTAAGCTAACTGGACAATTTCCCCATATGTGAAATTTGTCTGGTCGCAGGTTGGATTCGAACTCACAGCGAATGAAGGGTGTTTGATAACTAGTCAGAGACTATAACCACACGACCATGCAAGGCCTCTCCTCAACATTAGTAGGTCATGCATATCAATATCAGAACAGGAAAGTATTAACAAAAACACCTTTTTAGACAAAATTGGCCGTGATATTGAGATACTAAATAAATGACATTTACACATAATCTGAGATTATTGTTCTGTATTTTATGTTTTAAATAAATTTCCAGTTGCATAAAGAACAAGCACAGGAAAAGACGCAATTTAATCATGTATAGTTGTGGATATAAAACACTTTTTAGACAAAATTGGCCGTGATATTGAGATGGTCTTAGTATCAATGTGAAATATAGCCAAATATTGAAAACCTGTCTGAAATAAGTGCTTGTTATGATAAGTTGGTCTTTATAATGAAATGGTCACAAAGTGAGGTTTTACTGTTTATTAACTTCTCATAGCTCATAGTCCTGTTTTATTTCTTATGTCAAGTGTTCATATATGTAAGTACAGACTACGCTTGATGGAAGAGGTGATATGTGTTATACCCCGTTCACACAGCTTCTACCACGGTCAAAACCTAGTACCAAATCGTGACCAATCGTGGTATCATCGTGGCAGATCGAGAGAGGGTCTTCATTAACGTGGTAGGGTCGTAGTAGAATCGTGAAGATCGTGAAGCTCAACTCACCCGCCACGCTTATTTTGCATGTGGCTAAAATGAATCAGGGTTAAAGCGGTGTAAGAACGTAGTAAGATCGGCATAACCGTAGAAACATCGTGGAAGGATCGTGGCAAGATCTTCATAATCGTAATAATATCGTAGTGCAATCGGCGAATAATTGAAATATGTTTAAACTACGCGTTGGTCGTGGAGAAATCGTACTACAAGCGTAGATCAGGCGATCCGGGAACGATACTCATCGATTTTCCAGATTTTAACGCCGTTCTCGCCCCGATCTAATAATTTTTTCAGGTCGGCATGAACGGGACCTTATTAGTTAACTGAGCAAATTAGATACACAATGTTTGCAATATGAAACTTCGGTACATCTTAATCAATAGGATATTATTTAGGCAAGGCCTTTTGCCCAAATTTCCCTCATGAGTTCAGATAATTTACTAAAACACCTTGCTTTGTTATAGAATTACTATGTTTGTTAGGTATCATTGGCAATATGGGAATTTATTCATTGGATATAAATAATAAACCATTTCATTGGTACAGTATTTAAAGTAATTTAGAATATTTTACTTCAAGTCTTTTATTTGCAATAATGTTACATTTTTGTAAAACTTTCAAGTTAGTAAATATTTTTCATATACTTCATAAACAGTGCACAGATATCCTTTAATTGGATTATATCATAATTTACCTGACTCGTTTATACTGTAAAACCTTAATAATGAGATCTTGTGCAATTGTAAGCTTTATTGATTCTGTATGTATTTTTGAATATTTTGTTATTTTGCTAAGACTTTTTTGTGAATACTGGAAACAGATCATGTTTCATGGTATTGTGCTGTAAAGTTTTGGTCTGAGACTAGACGTCAACATCTCAAAAGCAGTCTGAAAACTGCATGTTAATGTAGGTTCTTTGGAGTCTAGTCTAAAAATTGACCAATCACAGGGCTGCATTTTTAGACTGGTCTCCAAATTCAGTTTTATATACTTGAAGCAATTCGTTATATGAATAAATGAACAATGCAAACCAAATAGTGCTACAATCATTTGACAGTTCATTTGTTTCCATTTTTTTTTATATTATTCTATATGGTTATGGTATGTGTAATATAGCTTCTGTCTTCTGTGCAAAACTTGTTCTTGTCCAGCAAAAGTTTTATTTGTATAAATTTGCTGGATCCATATAATGGTAATCTTATATTGTCATTGTTTTTTATGTACCACTGCAGCTTTAGTTGATCTTAAATTGATTTCATGCTTCATTTATTGTTAATTTATGTATTTGTTCTCATTTTTTTAATGATTTGGTTTAGCAATACACCATCTTGGCTGTACTAAATAAAACATTGATAGGGATTGTTATGTGTCATACAAATTAAGGATAGAATGTATACTGTCTGATTGGAAATGTATTTTGTTCACAGACCTTGCTGTCTGTTTGAACAAATTATGAATATATCTAATTTGTTGGGACTTGAAAAAGCTTATGGCTTATGACTCTATGATCTATCTATATCCAGAGTTGTTCTTACTTATCATTTACATCATTGTATATTGAAAATTTGTGACCCAGTCACCTTTAGTTTCCATCTGATGCTCAAATGCATGTTTTCGTTTTTTTCTAAATATGCATTTGCTGTCATAATTTTTCACGATTATGTTCGACTTCTATGGTTTTTTCCTATTAAGCAATTGAACTTGGCAACCTAATTACCGAATATGCATGGGCACATTCAAGAAACAGTGACCTTGATAAATAAAACATCTGTGATTTTCTTGTAAATTATAATACCTTTGACTCCAATGTATTGTACAAAAGAAATTGTTTCACTTAGTTGTAAAACTTATACCATTTGTGGCTTTATTTCTTGTTTTACAAGAATCTTGTAAAAACTGAGATGTTGACAGAGATGTATGTGAGAGATAACAACTCTGGATCGTTTCTGTGCTGTCTTTACTTTATTATTTGTCTGCAAATAGACAGCAAAAGTAAAAACAAACTCATTAATTAATGGATGTATTTGATACTGTGTTAAATTGTCCCTGCAACTTTTAGCTTTGGTTTGCTCTGTGTTGGGAGGTTTGCTTTTACAGGAGTTTATTGAGATACTTAAGACCTAAGTTGCTTGATCCTATACCAGGTTATGTGTTTATAAGGTGTAATTTTGTCAGTTATAATAGTTTTCCTTACTTACAATGTATGGTTGAGCTATCTTTGATACATTTACTCTCATGTTTGTATTTTTGTTTGTTTTAATGCTTCATTTCTTTTAAGGCAAGATTTAATATTTTTGTACTGTTACTTACCTTTAGAATTTACACGTAGTGCCATAATATGTTTTATCTCTACACATGGCACATGAACATAAACACAATCATGTTTGTGTTGTTGTTTAGAAAATATAAAGCCATACAAGGCTTACTATTAACTTTCTGATTTTTTTATTTCATTTAGCACTATTCAGGGCCTTGAAAAATATTATGTTTAACATATGTGTCTGCGTTATGTTAGAATTTCTTTCACATGATGTCTTCTCTGATCTACAAATCAATTACCAAATTTAAGGTGAAAATCGGCTGATGGCATTTTTACTCTATAACTGACCATTGTAAAATCTCTGATGTTCAAACATTTCAAACTTAGTAAGAGTTTGGGTTTTAATATCATGTCAACAGCCAGGTTCATATGACATCTTTTCCAGCTTTAATGGTGGAGAAACACCCTAGGCATACACCTTTGTCGAACCACCAACCTGTAAGCTAGCTGGACAACTTTCTCACATTTGAAATTTGGTCATGGATGGGATTTTAACCATTTGCCTCATAAGCATATTTTAGACTCTTCCAAATCAAAGTAAATATATAAAACACCAATTTATTTAACAATACTGACTGAGTGGAAAGCATTGTGGCAAAAGAAGCCATTACTAATTACAAACAATGGCTTCTTTTGCCACAATGTTTTCAAAACTCGTCTGCTTCAGATGTGGGAAATGCCGTATTATGTGGCAAAGGGTTAACTCACAGCTGTGAGTTGCTGGTGATTATTAGTCACAGACCTTAAACACTGCATCATGTAGACGGCTAGTATTATTACTTCCTATCGTAATCTGAAAATATCATACTGGCTGATACTGTTCCAGATACGTTTCACTTGGTATTTTAATCTGTTAAGACTTTGGTCGAAATTCTTCTACTTGAACTTTATAACTATGATTAGATTGTTGTTGCTTTGTATGATTCTTTAGATATTAGTGTTCATTGGTTGTGTTATATTGTTTTTGTAAACTCTGTCCTGTCATTTACCTATTTTATATATTGTGATCTTCACAGTTGTAATATTCTATTTAGGCTACATACAACCTGTTTCCTGCTTTAGACAATCTACCAAATTGGTAGATTTGGATATACGTGTACATGAAGCGTAAATATCTTTGGTCTATTTTTAATCATTTGTAGCCATAGGAGTGTTTGATCATATGCTCTGTTGGCATAGAAACATGTGGCTTTTCACTGTAAAAAATATTTCGGATCATTGTTTGGGCTGTGTAATGTTTTGCTTACACTGTAGCAATGAAATGTACATCTATGTTGATACAATCATTTTATAATCATATTGTTACTGAATTCATCTTTATGGCATTGTATTTTTTTACCTTGAAAATTCATTGTTTTGACATTTTTCTATGTTCAAGCTATTTGTGCTTCGCTTTTATATTTTGTCTATACTATGTTCAAAACATTATAGGCTGTTAATTTTCTTATTGAAAGATTTTGTAATAAATTTGTTTTTGTTATTTTCTCATTTGAGACTTATTCGGGTGAGCTGTACTTTTAACTAGGATGTTGTGTGGTGTCCGCAGCTGCTGTCGACATTGAGAAAGACTGCTGTCAATAAAAAGATCTTTCTACCATGGGAATGTGACTGCATTAGTTTGATATAGTCCCCTTTTGAATGATAATACTGTGTACTATTAGGCTTATTTATATTCGAAACTCTGCATTGTCCAATCCTAAGCAAATATGGATTTTAGCACAGACAGGCAGACTTGACGATATACTGTACCACTCTTCAGGCACACACGTGTCAGCTACTAATTACATTATTGAAGTTTTGTTGTTATCCTTCATTTGAATCTAAACATTAAATAATATATTTTGCATTTGCAGATTTATGAATTGAATCATATACTATTTTATCATCATTGACCCATTTCATGTTTATCAGCCAAACTGAATATAATATTAGACTAATGGGTTAGTTAAAAAATGGCAAGTGAAATGAAAAAAATGTTGAAAAATAAATTTCATAAAACATGAGCATGGGTCATAAATTTATGTTGTATAGTCATTCAAGATTTCAAAATCATTCAGGTGCTAATCATTCATAATATATCATTTATATCCACAACTACACATGATTAAATTGCGTCTTTTCCTGTGCTTGTCCTTTATGCAACTGGAAATTTATTTAAAACATAAAATACGCAACAATAATCTCAGATTATGTGTAAATGTCAGTTATTTAGTGTATAATAAATGACGGATATCAATAAAAAAAGACTAAAATTATATTGACTGGGGTAATTGCACTATATCCATTTACTGCAAATAATCTTATATTTTTGATGAGAAGGGTGCCATTATCCCAGCCATGATATAAACATTTTAACATAAATTAACTTTTACATAAAGAAGGTGGTGTCTAAAAAGGCCATAGTATTGGTGAAGGAGAAAATTTATCCTAGACAATACTCACAGCACCCAAGATCATTTTTTCAAAGCTTTATTGTTCAATAACAAGCAAAAAAAGTGAAACTGACAGCCAGATCTATTTACCCACTTACAAACACATGTATGTTATTTTAGTAATTTAATAGCTGATTTCTGTTAGAGTATATGTTTAGGTATTCAAAATAAGTGTTTAAGAGCTATAAATATATTACTAAATTGGAAAATTTCAAATATTCACATTTTTTACTTCAAGATTTCTCTTCTACAGTGGTTTAAATGCATTGTATGGATACAACAGTACATAAAAAATGTTAAGAATCACAAATTGTGGAAGTTTCAAGGATGTTAATTAACAACAAAGCAAACTGTTTGTAAATTCTAACATAAAACCTTGCTGGAACATGATCAAAAAGTGCTCCTGAATTTCATAAAAAATGTCACACTCCTGACACAGGTAATATTCTGTCTTAAATCCAAATCAAACATAAATATTAACTAATAATCAAGTTAACAATCTGACAACTGACAACAACAAATAAAATATTTTCAGCAATTGTAACTTCAAAAAGACATAATTTGCCATATTTACACTAACAACACAGAAACTCGGACTTTAATTGTCACCAAAAGTTGTTTGTATCTATTAAAGAAATGTAATAATTATTATTTCATGTGCTTGTAATGTTACATCCAATATAATGAATGGTGTTGACAATGAAAATTAAAATGCATTGAGCTAAGAAGCATTCCCTAAAACATGTATTTTCTGTCGCACTCCTGACATATCTGATACACTTCTGAATTCAAGATTATGCATTAATATATAATGTACATTGGCAGTCTAATTATAGTTAACAATTTTCAACAAGTTCTCAACAATGAATAAAACATTTTAAACAACTTTTTAACTTCATAACAACATAATTGACTATATTTACACTGCACAGTGTGGAAACATGGAACTTATTTATTTCTAGTGTATCTTGGACATAAAATTAATGTTAATAACTTTGTTTTGAGCCTTTCTTGAATTCTAAATCCAAGATACTGAATGTTGTTTCCATAAAATTCCAACTGGCAAAAACTAAGAAGCTTTCTCTGAATATGGTATTAACTGTCACACTCCTCTGACATTCACATGTATGCCATATGCTCATGAACTGTTCATTGGTGTCTTTACTCATGATCAAAACATGACACCTGCTTCCAGGAAAAGACATAGAGGATTATGCATGTATGCTGTAATTAACAGCATTTTGCAATATACATAAGGTGTCACACTCCTGACCAAATTAAGTCCCTTTTTTCAAGAGGCGTGGAAAAGAATATATTCACAATAAAGATGATTTTAATGTTATAACTGGGACTAGATACATGCTACTTAATACAGTAATATAAAATTCCTTTAATGGCTAACTGTTAAAGGACCCATAACCTTTTACAGAAAAAATATACATTTTAAGCCAGCTTTTTTTGAAGACCATACATTAATTTTTTACATACATCTCGGTTAGTTAAAATACTAGATGTTAAATTTTAGCATTAGCACTGGATGCCAGAAAAATATGTAGAACATCAAAATGAGATTATCCAGGCTAACATTGAAAACAAAACAAGACTGTGGTTTCCGCCATTTCATGGATTATTTTTATGTAATAAATAAAAATAATCATCTTCCAAAACATCTCCCAGTTGTCTCCCTTTAATCGCAAACTGTAAAGTAAAGAATTTGATTTCTAATATTAGAAAGATTGATTATGATAAACCATCAGTAATCATAATCACTGGTGGCTGAAATCATGGTATCAGAGGTTTAGCTGGATCAATTAATGAATTAATGCTTGGTCCAATTTCAAGGATTGGAGAGAAAAAGACAATTCAGAGAAAACTAATTAGATCGGGTGTAACAATGCTTTTTTTAAAAAAAATCCTCGTCATACATGAATATGACCTCCCTATTCAGACAACCTATCCGAAGATCCTTCTAAGTCCGTTGTACAGTCAGTCATGACATAGTGAACAAATACAACATAACAAGTGATATGTATGGGAGTACACGTCTAGAATCTCCTCCCATAGAACCACGCCCACAATCATACACTGTCGATTAACCAAATCATGCTCACATCATTACAGCGTGAACAGTTTTGCTGAAGTGAGGTTAGGTAATGCAGAGAATTACAATGACTTACTCTACTGGAGCATGCATTGAATTTCAAATTACAAAAATAATGTGTAAATTTAAATTACCTGACACGGAAGAACCTATTTGGCCTTCTGGAAGGGGTGGCACTAAAAGAAAAAAAATATATATGTAAGCATGTACTGAAATACCTATACATAATATTTTTGTAAATCTGATGTGAGACGCTCTCCTACACTGTACTCTTCCTTTTCTTTATGGTACAACATTACACGCTACATCGTGTATTTTCCAAGGCTTTATGGTTCTTGTATCAAGCACCGCATTCAATAAGTAGCCTTATTAAATGAAATAATAAAACTTTCATTACCTGTAAACTTACTGGTCCAATTTTTATAACAAATATATGGATGACGGACAGTACATAGTAATGAAAACAATATTAATTCATTGCTTTGTGGCTGTTTAGTCATGAAATAATAAAAATTACTTAAGATGTAAGGTACCTGGTACTGTTTGACCGAGACGGATCCTTAGACCGTCATTTTCAGGACCGACTGAAATGATAATTAAGCCAAAAATACTCGGCTAAAACTGGTGAATTAGAAGCAAGTTCTACGGGCATAAAATTCAAGTACATTCGTATATCATCATAGTATCAGGATCAAACGTAATTACATAAATAAATAAGTAAATTTTACCAAATCATAGCATTAATTATTCGATTATGTTCAATTATTACTATGCTCAGGTTTTATGGTCAGTAATAACGATAAACCTACCAAAGAAATATATAATAGTTTCATTGAAATAGCTTTTTAAACATATTGTGTAGCTCAATAAAAAGACTCGATTGCTAAATATGTATATTTTTTTCTGAATCTTGAAATACATTTATATTAATAGTAATTATATTAAACAGTAAAATCATGGTGCACTAAATATATAAAAGGTGTGTTTATTTGCTGCAATACTTGCTTAGGTCTTCCTAAGTATAGAAAACATATATATGACATAAGACACATGGTAATTTTTTCTATATATCATTTTCTGGCAAAAAATTACAAAACGTTTTGTTGTTCATTCTTAATATGCTTAGAATGAAAAACGAGTAAATATGTTTTATTCATTTTTCGTGTGTAATAAAAATGATCAATAAACAAAAATTGACATGGTCTTTACCATACAAATCGAATAAGACGATAGCGCTTACAAAAAAAAGTGAATAGCAAGTCTTACTTACATAAATCTTATAATAAGGAGGAAAAATCTACGCTATAGAATACCTGGATTTGTTCCCCTACTTCTTGTCCTCTGCCTGTCCAAGACACGTGGAGATACGGGTACTGAAATAATACAGATGGTCAACTGAAGCTTTTCAAGGACCGCTTGTTGGTCAAATTTTATGACAGTATGGAATACGAGAAGAACTTAAAGTAATATGTTAAATGCATCACTTGAACACAACTTGGGATTTGAATGAGGCGTTTTAACTATGACATATAGGTTTAGAACAAACACCTTTAGGCACATTGAAGATAAAACAATCTTACACTCCTCATAAAAACACACTGAGAAGTTTGGAAGAAATGTGTACCGCAAGTTCTCATCAAGGCAAGGAGATGAAAAGGCAATATATAGCTAACTAAGTTTTAAAAATTATCTCAAAATCTTACATGACAGTTTACTTAATTCCTAACTTGACATAATGCTTACAGTATGAATATGCAACCTGTAAGTAGCCTAATTAAATGATATAATAAAACTTTCATTACCTGTAAACTTACTGGTCCAATTTTTATAACAAATATATGGATGACGGACAGTACATAGTAATGAAAACAATATTAATTCATTGCTTTGTGGCTGTTTAGTCATGAAATAATAAAAATTACTTAAGATGTAAGGTACCTGGTACTGTTTGACCGAGACGGATCCTTAGACCGTCATTTTCAGGACCGACTGAAATAATAATTAAGCCAAAAGTACTCGGCTAAAACTGGTGAATTAGAAGCAAGTTCTACGGGCATAAAATTCAAGTACATTCGTATATCATCATAGTATCAGGATCAAACGTAATTACATAAATAAATAAGTAAATTTTACCAAATCATAGCATTAATTATTCGATTATGTTCAATTATTACTATGCTCAGGTGTTATGGTCAGTAGTAACGATAAACCAACCAAAGAAATATATAATAGTTTCATTGAAATAGCTTTTTAAACATATTGTGTAGCTCAATAAAAAGACTAGATTGCTAAATATGTATATTTTTTCTGAATCTTGAAACACATTTATATTAATAGTAATTATATTAAACAGTAAAATCATGGTGCACTAAATATATAAAAGGTGTGTTTTTTTGCTGCAATACTTGCTTAGGTCTTCCTAAGTATAGAAAACATATATATGACATAAGACACATGGTAATTTTTTCTATATATCATTTTCTGGCAAAAAATTACAACACGTTTTGTTGTTCATTCTTAATATGCTTAGAATGAAAAACGAGTAAATATGTTTTATTCATTTTTCGTGTGTAATCAAAATGATCAATAAACAAAAATTGATATGGTCTTTACCATATAAATAGAATAAGATAATAGCGCTTACAAAAAAAGTGAATGGCAAGTCTTACTTACATAGATTTTATAATAAGGAGGAAAAATCAACGCTATAGATTACCTGGAGTTGTTCTCCTATTTCTTGCCCTCTGCCTGTCCAAGGAACGTGGAGGTATGGGAACTGAAATAATACAGACGATCAACCGAATCTTTTCTAGGAACAAATGTTGGTCAGACTTTATGTCAATAAGAAATACCAGAAGAACTTCAAGTGGTATGTTAAATGCGTCACAATTTTTATTAAATCTTCCCCAAACTTTGTCAGAATGTTTGTATTAATGATATCATGAACAGGTTTGAACACGTGTCAACTCAAGTTAAAAACTAGGTCACCAGGTCAAATCACAGGAAAAAACTGGTGAACTAGAAGCAAGTTCTAAGTATATCATCATAACATCAGGACCAAACGTAATTACATATGTAAATTTTACCAAATAAATTTATACGATTCTTTTTAATAATGCTCAGGTGTTATGGTCAGTAATAACTATATACCAACCATAGAAATATATAACAGTTTCATTGAAATAGCTTTTTGAATATATTGTGTAGCTCAATAAAAAGACTCGACTGTTAAATATAGTACATTTCTTCTGAATCTTGAAACACATTTATATTAATGGAAAATATCTTAAACAGTAAAATCATGATCCAATAAAGATATAACAAGTTTGTTTATTAGCTGCAATACTTGCTAAGGTCTTCAAAAGTACAGAAAAGATGTACATGATATAACACACTGTAAATTTTCCTAATTATCATTTTCTGGCAAAAATTACAACACGTTTATTAATTCATTCTAAATATGCTTAGAATGAAACAAAAACGAGTTATTATGTTTTATTTATTTTTATGATCATTAAACAAACTATGACATTGTCTTGACCATACCATTAAAATAAGATGATAGTGCTAACTAAAAGTGAACCGCAAGTCTTATTTACATGAATTCTATAAAAAGGATTAGGAAAAATCCACGCTATAGAATACCTGGATTTGTTCCCCTACTTCTTCTCCTCTGCCTGTCCAAGACACGTGGAGGTACGGGTACTGAAATAATACAGATGATCAACTGTAGCTTTTCAAGGACCGCTTGTTGGCCAAATTTTATGACAGTAAGGAATACGAGAAGAACTTAAAGTAATATGTTAAATGCATCACTTGAACACCACTTGGGATTTGAATAAGGCTTTTTAACTATGAAATATAGGTTTGGAACAAAAACCTTCAGGCACATTGAAGATAAAACAATCTTACACTCCTCATAAAAACACACTGAGAAGTTTGGAAGAAATGTATACAGCAAGTTCTCATCAAGGTAAGGGGGTGAAAAAAAGGCAATATATAGCAAACTAAGTTTTAAAAATTATCTCAAAATCTTACATGACAGTAATCGAACAATTTGGTAAATAGTAGTTAGTCATTACAGAAAAGCAACATGATCTTTGTAAAACATTATTAGAAAAAATGTTAGAATGGACTGGCATAACCATGAAACACTTAAGAAATGTTTCGTGTTTGTTTGAACTGTTATCCTAAGGATGCGGATGCAACATTTATCATAGACTACTTTTGATATGTTCGGCATTGTGGGTCTGTCACTTTCTACTGCAATGGCACTTTCAACGGAATATTTCAATGTGCACTCAAAACTATTCACTTCATCAGTACTCTTCACTATTTATAGAGATACTATAAGATGTAATATTATTCTTATGCTCAATTACTAATTACTTATTCAAGCAGTAATTACATTAAACTACAAAAATCGTATTCAACGTGCAGCTGAAAGTGCATATCTTAGAAACAAATATAAAGTATACGACATGTTCAACCATCTACATGAAATGAATACCCTTTTCTTGGTCCCTTTGGTGAAATTTCAGTTAGAAGTAACACTACACTAATCTAATTACAAAAATGTATCATGCCTGCTTCAAGTATTTATTTTCTTTGACAAAAAGTGACTGTTTTCTATCAGTTATATACTTATTATTACATATACAGATAACTAGTTATCAACATTTAAGTTGGTTACATAGTTTTAAATGGATGGTATATGATCACAATGCAGATTCATCAGAATTTGTTGGAGAAGATGTGGAAATGGTACGTAGCATGGTTCAGCAATTGAATGCACAATATGCCAGTGTAACCCAGTGATAACTTAATTCCTAACTAAACATATTGCTTACAGTATGAATGTGCAACCTGTAAGTAGCCTAATTAAATAAAATGATAAAACTTTCATTACCTGTAAACTTATTGGTCCAATTTTTATAACAAATATATGGATGACGGACAGTACATAGTAATGAAAACAATATTTATTCATTGCTTCGTGACTTTTTAGTCATGAAATAATAAAAAATACTTAATATATTAGGTACCTGGTACTGTTTGACCGAGACGGATCCTTAGTCCATCATTTTCAGGACCGACTGAAATAATAATAATTAAGCCAAAAGTACTCGGCAAAAACTGGTGAATTAGAAGCAAGTTCTACGGACATAAAATTCAAGTACATTTGTATATCATCTTAGCATCAGGACCTAACGTGATTACATTTATAAATTTTACCGAATCGTAGAATAAATTTAAAAGTACAGAAAAGATATATATGACATAACACACTGTAAATTTTCCTAATTATCATTTTCTGGCAAAAATTACAACACGTTTATTAGTTCATTCTAAATATGCTTAGAATGAAACAAAAACGAGTTATTATGTTTTATTTATTTTTATGATCATTAAACAAACTATGACATTGTCTTGACCATACCATTAAAATAAGATGATAGTGTATACTAAAAGTGAATAGCAAGTCTTATTTACATGAATTCTATAAAAAGGATTAGGAAAAATCCGCGCTATAGAATACCTGGATTTGTTCCCCTACTTCTTCTCCTCTGCCTGTCCAAGAAACGCGGAGGTACGGGTACTGAAATAATACAGACGATCAACTGAAGCTTTTCAAGGACCGCTTGTTGGTCAAAATTTATGACAGTAAGGAATACGAGAAGAACTTAAAGTAGTATGTTAAATGTATCACTTGAACACAACTTGGGATTTGAATGAGGCGTTTTAACTATGACATATAGGTTTCGAACAAAAACCTTCAGACACATTGAAGATAAAACAATCTTACACTCCTCATAAGAACACACTGAGAAGTTTGGAAGAAATGTATACACGGAATATTTTAATGTGCACTCAAAACTATTCGCTGCATCAGTAGTCATTCGCGTCAAACTTTTGTATTTATTATGGATTATGAATGTGAACAGGTACTGTACCCACATTTAAGAACTGTATATAATTTATATGTTGACAGTGCTGCCTAATTTTTCAAAACATATTAATATGTACACCATTTGAGTTGCTAAATGTTCTCATATAGTACACCAGCTATTTTAGCAGCACAATTCAAAACACTGAAGTAATTTTCTTGCTCTATGCAAAATGAATATATAATTTTGTATATACATTATTTACATCTTATATTAAAACAATTCATGACAGTTATCTTACATACAGATGTATTTGTAACATTACTTCTCGGTATAGCTTCAAAAATATCATAAGCAGTTTGGTGTTGGTTAAGATTTTAAAAAAGTGTTCATTTTTAGGCGACTGACTTATGTTTTCTTAATCATTCTATCTGGTTTAACAGAAACAACATAGAAGGCACTCATCAATCCTTATGTATAAATAACCTTATTCCTTATTCTTACAGATACTGTAAGATGTAATATTGTTCCTACCCACAAGATTTGTGATAAAACTACATTTGCTTAATTACTTATTCCAGCAGCACTTACTTTTAACGAAACCTTGCTGCATACCTTATATACGAATATAAAAAACAAGACAAGTTCAACCATCGACATAAATGAATACTATTTTCTTGGTCCCTTAGAAATTTCATTTGCGAGCAACACTACTATAATCTAATTGCAAAGATGTATCAAGTCTGCTTTATTTCAGATAGACAACAAGTGATTTTTAATATCAGTTATATATTTATTTCATTTTCCATGTTGACAGTCAACATTTGAGTTGATTGCATTATTTTAATGGAGGGTGTATGATCACAATGCAGATACATCAGGATTTTATGGGAAAAGATGATGAAGAATTAATCACACTTAAATCGCTTTAATTTTCTTTGTATTAAATTATCTATGGGACAGATGGACTGATAATTGAGAGTTCCTGATTACTAGTATTTCTATTAAATGTTGATTATGTCTTAGCTTTGATAATATAATCAAGATAAAACAGCGAACTCCACCCAATTTTCCACCAGCGATTTTCACATATTGTACCTCATAAACGGACTAATTCAATACACTCGGAAGATGATGACAAGGGTTTACATAAATGAGTCATTAAATTTCACAGAAGACAAAGATATTATGCTTTAATAACACGTTCGGATTTAAACCGAATACGAAAAATCTTACCAGTCATTTTTGCGATTGCGCATTTAAAAAAAGTCGTGAAGGTCACCAGTTCAGGTTTCTTAAATGTAATCATTTATTAAGTTGAAACAAGACGAAATATGAAACAATTGCTTCCAAAGGTTACATCCTTAGAGGCCTTTTCATTAACAAGATTTATCTGCCCTTGATAGCTCTTCATTAGGAGATAAAAACGCACACCTGCTACTTCCGGGTAGTACTGCGCTTTTTAGGTGTATGATTTTTAACACTGTATAGATATCGTATCCTAATAAAATGTATGTCAAACTGGTTGCTAATGTCAAAATTACTTTGTATGTATTTATATAGTAGTTTCCAATCCTTGTTATGTCATATTAGAAGAAAAACAAATTAAAACAGATTTAAAAAGCTATAACAGCAAAGGTTATTATATAGCTATTTAGAACAGAACAGGATATTCAAAAGGATAGAACATTCTGATTTAATAGACAAAGACAGCTATGCTATCTCGCCAATGATATTGTTGGGTATGGAAGATCTTTGTAAAAAAAAATCGCATTTTACCAAATCTCTAACTTTAGAGGTTATTACTATTGAAATGATTGATTCTTGACCATAACTAGAGTTGTCGTTCGTTAGTCTTCACATCTCAACGTGCCCGTTTCTTGTAAGATTCTTGTAAAACAAGAAATAAAGTCACAATTAGTTCAAATTTTATTACTAAATGAAACAGTTTCTTTCATGCTATACCTCGGAGTCAAAAGATACTTTATTTTTGCAACAGAAACACGGAAGATATTTATTTATCGAGCTCAAAATTTCTTGACGAAAATAGTTTGTTTATATTTGGTAAGTAGGTCACAAAATCAAATCGCTTCAATGGAATCATAACGTTGAAGTTAAACGTAATCGTGAAAAATTGTGACCACATATGCACATTTAGAGAAAAACAGAAACGTGATTTTGTTTATCAGGAGACTCGGACACATGTTTTAAACTACTTTTCAGCCGTTGACAGAGATGCATGCGTATGATAAGTAATGACAATTCTCGATAGAATATGATTCATGAAATGTATGTAGTAGGACTTCAAATCTGGTATGACATGTAACTTGATCAACTCTATTTAGGCAGGTAGCCAATGTAATCTTTTGGAATTGACTTGTTCAAAATGAGTCATTGGTGTAAGATAAAGAAGTAATTTTTTTTGTGTGTGGCTTGAAAGCTCTTTTGAAGAGAATCGAGCTTAAGGAACTAAAAGTACAAACAATATCAAAATGACATTGGATAGAAACAGATTGACCAGTTTCAGCGAATAATGTGGTCGAAAGTTTCTTTTCCTATACAAAAAATAAGAGTACTACAGTAACTTTTTGAATACATGTGTTAGCCATTAGTAGTTCAATAAAAGCATTGATCCAAAAATGTCCAAATATTTTACAGAATTTGTTGATTTAATATCCTGACCATTGCAATTTATAGTTATTTGATTGAGATTCGGTACGTACGTTGGGATCCAAATGGGTTTTATACTGATTATGTCTTTCAACTGATGACTATATATTACAAGAACTAAAAACAGAAGAATGAATAAAATGGACCCTTATATGGAATATTAGACTATAAAGAATAACCTCAAGAACTTCAAGTTTCTTCGAGAAAGATAAATGAGAACAACACCAATTTAAAGCAAAAATGCAATTGCTTTAACTTCCATTAATAGAATATCATTTTACCATATTTCGGAACTTTAATGTACAATAAAAAGGGTTATACATGTATGTAGTTTTTGATGAAGTTTTATGCTACTTGAAACAAAGAACTTTTATCTGCGTTTACATCATCCGAATGCGACAACAATAGTTTTTCTTGGTAAAACATTTTGATTGCTAATTATAATAAACAAAAATGATGATAATTATTCAATTACGATTCTGTCTGATTATATCTTAATATTACATCAAGGAATTATTGTCAGGTACGATTAATCGATCTACAGTTACAAAATTAATACATATAGTCTGAAATAGTATTTTCTCTATATTTCAACTTAAAATGAATTTCAATAAAACGACCGTTGTATTTTACCTATAAATGATCGTAATACAACGATTTCATTACATAAAATTGTCATAAACAGTTAGGCTACATTGATTATTAATCGTTAGCGATTCACAATTCATCGAGTCTAAATATTCAAAACATATTTAAACATATCTTACCTGTTGATTTCTTTTATGCTATCAAAAATCGTTCATGACATGGCGACTTTAGTAAATGTCTACGAAAAACATATTTTACTGGTATTCCATTGTGTTTGCTTTATGTTTGTTACAAAATTATAACCTCGTGTAAATTTAAAACAATGTCAAAAAGAAGGGCATTGTGTCTTTGTTCTCGTATTGTCATAATACACAATTGTCATAACGCACAAATTATACATAATTGGATTATTATAAAATGTACCAATATACTAATTAGACAAGCTTTGATAGGTATATCGGGTAGATGTAAATACATGTATATACATTATCTTAAAGTTGTTTTTCCTGTGTTAATACTTTGTTTCTTTTTTAAGTCTCATCAATATTTATATATCATATAAAATAGTGTACATAAATTAAAGACAAAATATTGCCACTTTTTTCAGAGTTGTAAGAGACTAAGGACTAAGTTAATCAGTATATTATACAGATAGAGTTATTATGAGGATAAACAATATCTGCACCAGAATAATGTATAATCTATAAATATAATGAAAAGTTCTGATCAGAAGTTTGCAGAATTTTTTACGAAATATACATGAAACAAAATTCAGTTTTAATTTGCAGACTATAATTAATCAATTTACATAAACGTAATAAATACAAACTGTTTAAGTATTATATTACAAATATACATGTATACAACAGACTACGGCACTTAAAGGTCTTTTCATGAAGTAGGTTATTTTCTTTGAAAACTATATGTCGCATTCGGATTCCTTCGGACACTGGGTAGTATTTTTGATAATGGCGTCTTGAGGCTAAGAAAGCCGATATCGAAATTGACTATGTGTTGAGATATCAGGAAAGGCATTAATAGAAAATAATTGATAAACACATTAATCAACTACACGTATTTAAAAAGGTGTTAAATACTGATAATAATTGTTGATTGAAGGCTAATTAATTTTGCTGCCTTGTTCAATGTGTTTATGTAGAATATTTGACAATGTAAATCAAAGTACTTAAAGTACTGATGGAAGACGATTTTAGAAATGTGTATTAATGCTGGAGTGCAGTGATATCTTAATTATTTGTCTCCTTGTTGTCTAAATCACGTCTGTCGTGTAACCGCGTGGCACATATGAATATGTAAACAAGAGGACCAAGATGACCCTTTTTCTCTCACCTGAGTAAAGATTTGCAACTGATTTGACCTGATGACCCACTTTCTTGACCCCGGATGACCCTTGTTAAAACTTGTTCAAGATATCATCAAGACAAACACCCTAACAAGGTTTGGTGAATATCAAATCAAAACTATGACCAATAGAATGTTAACAAAGTTTTCCAGTGATTTGGCCCAGGTGACCTAGTTTGTGATCCCAAAAGAACCATGTTCGAAGTTTCCCAAGATATCATTAAAACAAACGTTCTGATTAAGTTTGGGGAAGATCCAATCAAAATTGTGACCCAAAGAGTGGTAACAATGTTTTCCAGTGATTTGACCTAGTGACATAGTTTTTACCCAATAAAACTCATGCTCGACCTTGTCCAAGATATCTTTTGGACAAACATTCTGACTATGTTTAATGAAGATGCAATCAAAACTGTGACTTCTAGTGTGTTAACAAGGTTTTCAAGTGATTTGACCTGGTGACCTAGTTCATGACTCCAGACCATACAAACTTGCTCACAATATCATTGAAATAAACATTCTGACAAAATTTAATGATCCAATCAAACTGTGACCTGTATAGTGCTAGCAAGAATTTTCAGTGATTTTACCTGGTCACTTACTTCTTAACTCCAGATGACCCATGTTCGATATTGTCCAAGATATCATTAAGACAATTATTCTGACAAAGATCCAATCAAAGCTATGGCCTATATAGTGTTAACAAGGTTTTCCAGTGATTTGACCCGGTGACCTAGTTATGGCCTATATACCTCAGGTAACTCATGTTTAAAATATCATTAAGACAAACATTTTGACAAAATTGATTAGGTGAACATGTAATCAAAACTGTGACCAACAGAGTGTTCACATGGTTTTTCGATGATTTGACCCGATGACATACTTTTTATCTGAGATGACCCATATTCGAACTAGTCCAAGATATCATTAAGACAAACATTTGCTGTTTTTACATTTAGTGTACTCATTTGGCATCTACTTTTAATTAACACATTTCATCACATAATATTATAAGTACTACCCGGAAGTAGCAGGCGCGTTTTTGATCTCCTAATGAAGAGCTATCAAGGGCAGATAAATCATGTTTCTGAAAAGGCTGTTCAAATATTCTTTCACTTGATCATGAATAAGCTTTTTCAAGATTGTAGATAAAACATTCAAAGGGCGAAAGTAACTAACCTCTGTTTTGCCACTGTTTAAAACAGAAACAACCTTTGTAGAATTCATATCACTAGGAACTACACCCGGTATGATTGATAAATTAGTCACACGTGTCAGAGGACAAGTTCTGATAGAGACACTTTAGTTTGCACATTCTGCACGGATATTTTCTAAACCTGTCGCTTTATTCTTACCTAGTTGAGTGAGAACTTTATTTCAGAAACAATGGAAACGGAATAACCTTCAGCTTTAACGGTTGAGGGAAACCTCAGGCGTACACTTCGGCAGAACTGCAGCCGACCTTTCGTAAGCTATATGGACAGCTTCCTCACGTGTGAAAGTTGTCTAATCGCAGGTGGGATTGGAACTCACAGCGATGAGGGGCTAGTCACAACTAGTCAGAGACTATAACCACACGACCGCCGAGGGCCCTCCTCAACATTATTACGTCATGCATATCAATGTCAGAACAGTAAAACTTCAACAAGACCGCCTTTTTAGATAAAAAAATGGTCGTAATATCGAGGTGGTCGCAGTATCAATGTGAAATATAGACAAAATATTGAAAACCTGTCTGAAATAAGTGCTTGTTATGGTAAATTGATATTCATAATGAAGTGGTCACAAAGTGAGGTTTTACTGTTTATTAACTTCTCATAGCTCATAGTCCTGTTTTATTTCCTATGTCAAGTGTTCATATATGTAAGTACAGACTACGCTTGATGGAAGAGGTGATATGTATCATTAGTTTACTTAGAAAATTAGGTTTACAATGTTTGCAGTACGAAACTTTTTCAGATTTTCAAAAAAGAAAAAATACTTTTTTACGTTTTAGCATGTTGTTGTTGTTTTTTAGGCAAAAACATACAATGCAATCAAAACTCGTTTACGAAACCGATCGATAAACTAGTATCATTATATAAATAAGACACGTAACAATTAGCTCCCCTTGTTTACAAGTTGTATCATGTAAGTATATCCAGACGATTTTTTTCATTGTGATTTAACGTCGAATCAACAGCTAGGGTCATTTACCGAATATTCCGGCTTTTACAATGGAGGAATACACAAAGCTTACTCCTATGTAGGACCACCGACCTGCCGTGAGCTAGCTGGATAGCTTCCTCATGTAAGAAATTTGTCTGGTCTCGAGTTTTATTAATGAGAGAATAATAATTATTCTACCATGGAGGCCCGTTAGACTTTTATAGCATATGCAATATGCATAATCCTTAACATATATATATATATACATATGTTAAGGATTATGCATATTGCATATGCTATAAAGATTGTTGTCCCGATGACAAATATACTGGCTTCGAATGCAAGTTTACAACATGTATAAAATATATAGTATCACAGTATCAATTGTAATTTCCATAAAATATACAAAAGCATGAAATATAAAAAATATATTTGAACCAAAGTATAAAATCTGAAAGAAAACGATCAGTTTATATAAGCACAGAATTAATACTGCATAGTTTAATAGTTAAAATCAATTTCCTAACGTGCACAGATCAACCAAAAATGTAAATAACTTCATATTCGACAGATTTATTATCATTTGTATTTATAACAATCACAGATAATAAAACGAAAGTCACGCAAGCTTATTTCAAAATACGAAGACAACATAATAAAATGAATAATTAATCAGGCTTACCTCAAAATGCATTAAATAATTATAACAAACAATAATTAAGAAAAGTAATATGTGTGCGTACTTAAAACCATTAGTTTAAAATGTAGCGTTTGTTGACATGCATAAAAAACAACGACGGAGCAGAATATTGCTCACGTGACACCAAAGATGAATCGAAATCTGACGTTGATATAAATTATAATAACAGAGAAATATGTAAGGTGTAGAATCTGCCAATTATTTTACGATTCAAATATTCTTTGGGATAAAAACACGCATTTTCAATTTTTTGAAAACTTTTAAACATGACATTGGTACATTACAAACTTGTAATATTCGCGATTTTTCTTGAAATTAATACGGTTGAAATAACGGACGCACTAATGTTGTTTCGGTGAAAATGAGGGAATATTTTGAAATAACTAAGGATTACTACAAAAGTAAGCATTGCAAAGTTTCATTTTACAGCGGAAACAAACTCCTGCTAAAGTCATATAGTTGCGATGTTTTTTTTTTTAAAAATATTTATAGAAGTGAAAAGTATTGAATTTGACTTAGAGCCATAAGAATTGAATCCTCTAATACATTTAGTTTGAAAGTCCGATTTTTAAAAGGTTCATAAGACAATGCTCTGTTCCCAAGCCTACCTGGGTGACGGTTTATAGACACACTTTAGCTGAGATATCGCTTTTTAAACCTACAAATTTTGTCAACCTTTGTTTGTGAAAGAATGATAAAATTCTAGCAGAAATTGTTGCCATTGGCAATGAGTACTGAGAAAATTTAGATATACCACCATTTCACTGGAAGGCAAATTTTTCTTGGCTATGCTTACGTTACATTGAAATATGTTAGCAAAGATAGCAAAATATATTGTATATGAAAACTAAGGTATTTTGGTTTTCAATGCCTGAGCCACTAAGTGTAAATTACGTAAGGATATGTTAGAGGAGTCAAATTTTGATCATGCCTAAAACATGTGATACTTTGGGGTTGCGTAAATATTACTACCAAGATTAAATTTTCTTTTGAAAGTTTTTCTTTTAAAATTAATTGGTAAAACTTTGTTGATAAATTTAATTTGTCATGGAAAATCTCTCTTTTACTGAGAGATTATTTAACACAATAATAATTATGCTACTTATTTGTTATGACAATTATTTACGAAGGCCGGAAAATACATGATACAATGCCTTATAGACAAGCATGAATAAAAATAAAGGTTGTTATCGTGAAGTGGTTCTATGCAATCATGCCAAGAAATATTTGACAGACCTGTGTTCTGACAACTGAATCTTTTTCATTCTTTTGATAATCGAAATATAATACTAAGCATACTAAGTAACTTGCTTTTTTCAATTCTTTTTTAGATTTCAATCAAAAAGGGTGTTATCGATTTAATGAGACTGCTAACAAAGACCATTTAGATGTAACAATTCATGGACGGAAATGTCAGAGATAAAGGTCCCAATACACCAATAAAACAAATATACAGTCAGAAATTACTGTAGGGGTCCCGAAAACTGAGGACACCTATGGTGCTATACTACTGACCATGGAAAGAGATGGGAAGTATGTTGACACATTCTCTAAATGGGGTTTTACTGTATTAAACAATTACATGTAAATTGTACAGGGTGTCCGGAAAGTAAGGTAACACTTTCGTAGCATTAGAATTTCTATTCAACGTAGGATAAATTGAACAACAATGAACATGCATGTAACACAAAGGTGTAAGTTTTCTTCTGTAAAAAATGAAGTAATTCTGTTTTTTTATAACTGATTTTATATCATTTTTTATTGAGAAGTACTTTTTGAGTGATATAATGAAAAGGTGACGTCCCTTCTGCAACTTGTCTTGCCTAACTCGCACTATGAAATTGTTAATGACGTTTTTGAACATCTCTACACTGATCTTCTTCACTACTCGTCTGATGTTGCCAGTAGCATTTCCGTGTCAGCAGGCTTCGGTCTGTACACAGCAGCCTCAGAGAAAGTTGTCACACGGGTTCAAGTCAGGATTATGTGCCGGCCATGTTCTTCCACAATCTTTCACCCCTGGATATCGACGCGAAATAATCTTGTCACCGAACGTTTCATGAAGATAATTGAAAACAATATTAGACATATGTGCTCTTGCCCCATCCTGCATGAACCAAGCATTTTGAAAGTTGCGCGTTTTCTTTCGAAGGGCTGGAACAAACTTGTTTTTCAGCATGGACAGGTAACGTTCAGAATTCACCTTGTCTGAAAACAAATAAGGGCCGATAACTCCGTGTGATGACATAGCGCATCAAACAGTTCCTTACTCACTATTTAATGGTCTCTCAGTATAACAGTGAGGCTGTTCATGAGCCAAGAATCTCATGTTCTGCTTACACATGTAACCAGAGAGCAGGAAATGCGATTCATCGGAAAACCATACTTCCTGAAGCGCATCTGAATAATTTTCTGCAACATCAACGGCCCAGTTATAGAAGTGCAGTCTTTACACCTGATCCGTGATATTTAGGCTCTGCATGATTTGGATTTTGTAAGGAAAGAGTTTGAGATCTTTCTTAACTGTTTCATGCACACAAGTTTTAGAAATTCCAGTCTCTGAAGAAGAACGCCGAACTGACTTTTTTGGGCTATTCGCAATCATTTCTTGAATCAAACTCACGTTTTCTTCGCTCCTGCTCAACATCGGCTGTCCCGTTTTCGGAGCATCTGCCACCGATCCACGGAAGAACGTCATTTGTTTTGGCGCGTCATTTTTACAAGCAATAAGAAAAATTGTTTTAGGACTTTAAAATGATAAAATTTTCATAACAATAACCCTAGATTTAGTAAAGTTATGAAACTTTGAAAGTGTTATCTTACTTTCCGGACACCCTGTACTTCCAATAGTTGTATGATAAATTTCATTTTGATGATTTAAGCTTAATTATATTATTAATCGTTTTCATGACATTTACATTGCACACATCGACATACAATATTAGCGCAAAGTTTTCATCGTACATAGTTGACAAGTTATCTGTAAACGTTTCATCCATAGTCACAAACCTCTGCAGAAAGTTGGCAGGATCAGCTTCTAAGAGGATCAGATTAGCACTCGAAAAGTCAGTGCTTCTGTGTCAGAAATCTTGGTACCCAACTGGCTGAGAGTTTTCTCATTGCAAGATCTTCTGTAAGAATGGAATGTACTCATTCCTGTGAGATCACATCTGTATTGGCGATTTATCCCTCTGTAACTCGCCTCTCAGCCATAACAATATCATGGACTTTATTGACCATTTCTAGGGTTGCAACAGTGACGGGCCTTACAGGACAAGCGTCATCCTGCCATCAAGGTTCTTCCTGCCACGCTTATATTCCGCCACCCACCTTTCCCCTGTAGCATATGAAGGGGCACCATTGCCTAGTGTTGCTACCATATCAGTACGGATATCCTTAGGTGCTAGACCTGACTTACTAAAGTATTGAATCACTGCTCTTTCAGCGATTTTGTCTATTTTGCAACAGTCACTTGCCTTGTTTACGTTAGAGTGCTACCTCTTCGACATAAACCGACCAAATGGCACCAGTCTTCGGGTAAACACCCTTAAATACTAGTAGTCAAGGAATAGTAGGACTGAAAAAAGGACAACCCTGCGTAACTCCTTCAATGCAAGGCTCACAATTTGTCAATCAACTTATCAATACTGATTGTCTGTCCAGCTAGGCCATTATGAAACTGTGGGATATATTATATACAGTGGTATCATTTTTGTTCGCGCAGGACGAATTTTCGCGTATTTCGCGCTACGTTTGTTGCGCGAATTTAAGACCGCGCTAATAAAAGACCATCCAGAAAGAAGTGATTATCCGAAATTTTCATTGTCCGAATACTATGTCACTTTTGTGGTGTATCTACTTCCGGCTATGTTAATACCGATTTGCGACAAGTTATGCTTTTTTTCGAGAATTAAAAGGGAAACGAGACATACCTTATCGGAAAAACGTTAATGATATTTTCCCACAGAGAAAGAATTAACATATTTAATTACTGGTATTCTCTTTTGGAGTTGAAGCATCGGCTCGGTCAGGAAGGCCCGATTCCGACGGAGAGAGTGTAGAACAGATGAGAATGAAACAAACTATAAATTGTATGTTTTAAAACCATTTCTTGTGAAAGGGGTTATTCACACCTTTGACTTGTTTTTTTAGTAATTGCTCGGGCGCCATAACAAGATGTGGACCCGAAAATTGTCTAATTTACATGCTAATCCATGCTTTGATCTCAGACACGTTTTATCTATATAAAGTGACAATTAACAAGCAATTATCGGTGACAACTGTCATATTGTTTATTAATCATGGTAACAAAGGGTGCCGCTGTAATAAACATGTACGTGGTCCAGTAATGACACGCGCTGTAGCGAACAACGGCGTGATTCGCGTCAGTAACTGGATTTTAAAAAAAATCTAAATTTCAAAATGCGCGAATTTACGACCGCGCGAATCTTTCTTTTTTCCCATTTGCGCGAAATTTCATGCCAGCGAAATTAAATGATACCACAGTAGTTAATTAATGAAATTGTCAATTATTGCTTTCATACTGGTCTCGTTATTGGCTCCAGATTCGGCCATTTTGATTGGCTGATCCTGTACATTTTTTGTTTTCAGCATTTCGTAACAATTGGAGAAACTCCGAAAAACAAAGTGATCACTTTTAATGTTAATTGCATATTAAAGTAAAATTATGCTATCACTATAGCAATTCATTAATAAAGTCAAAATTGGATGTGAATCATCTAACCGGATTCGCATTATATTAGGATAATTATGTTCCCGAAATTGCCTAAACAATAAACCAAACAAGCAATACGTTGATCAGTGGTGTTTGATAAATTGTTGTTCGCACCTTCAGACACGTTAAAGAAATCCTTCAATAGACAAGACTTGTCGATTGGAGTTAATTGTCTATTTCGGATTGCAGGTCTGTATGTATTGTATTGTAAAGTTAATTAATAAAATATCAATAGTTAACTGTTTTCATTATGGCCTAGTTATTGGGCTGAAGATTGTCATATTAACCTGAAGCTAAAGGCCCAAGCCTGATATGACTGTTCGAATCCAAAAACATTTTGAAAACAGGTAACATCAACATTATAGTTATATTTGTACTGTGCTAAATATGTTTAAAATACCGCTGGCATCCATAGCCATATTAAGGTTAGAGTCAATTCATTGGGTTCTCCAGTTGGTTTACCGAAACGAACCCGTATTCCGGTCCCTGGAAGCAAAGTACCAATGGACCTCTGAGCGGAAGAGGCATCAGGAACCACTTGTTCCAGTACCCGATGCTAGTCATGTTGAACACACAACAATTAGTTTTAATGCTGATATTTATTCTAAATTAAGATTAAATCCCACCATGCATCATATTAACAGTGAGAGAACACAAATTTATCATTCACATCAAGGTTTCCATTTTTGATTGTTTCTGTAAGAAGGGGTATCCACAACGGGGATAAACACACAAATGTGGATGACCATTGTTTCATCAGTAAAGAATGACGAAAAAATGTTTTTCTTCAAAATACAATAATCTAACCAACAGAAAATGTATGTGCACATATAAAATGCAAAATACGGCGTCCTTACATTATTGGCATATCATAAAGAAAACGAGGATTGTTTCGCTATTTGTTTCTAATGTCGGTAATTCAATTTCACGATATATTATGAAGCGAATTGTCTCTTTTCATTATTGTTTCTATTCTTGTTTTTTGTCATTATTCTTAGAGCAATCACTGTTTAAGGCTGTGTTTCTGTCTTTCATTAAACATAGTAACTACAAAGAATCTGAATCGCTCACTGACTTATAAACATATTTATGAATTCATTCAAGTATGATAAATATTTTTTTCATTAAACGAAGTATAGCTATAGTGTTTTGAGGACAAGCATCATAAAACAACATATAACCCTACACAAACCAACATCTTTTTATGTTTTCTCCAAATATATGACACCCACGGACACATAAAATATTTAATGAAGTAATCACATTTATCTGTGACCGTAGTTTGATCCCCGTATGCATCTAATATCACAAATGCTCACAAACTAAGGGTCTCACCATGTCATTCTTTATATTAATGAACATCCAAATACATACAATATGATTTTTAACATTTCCTTTATTATTTTTCTTCTGACAATTAGATTGTTTAAGTCATGCTGATGAATGTCGTCATTGACCAGTGAATCAAGTACTTTTACAATTTCCATTATTTTGGATTTTAATATAGTTTTCTGTTCTTTGTCCAGAAATTAATAATTACACATTTCGAGAGAAAACATTCACATTAACAATGTATAACGGAAATTATTAGCTTATCAAACGCCAAATAAAATATCTGTGGTTTGTAATTTAGAAGTTCATTATAAAACTCTTCATGAGTTAGAGATGACGGATTTGTAAAATGACAGGAACATCAATGTCGACTTCCAAAACTGATATTTCATTGGATATTAAGCAAAACCTTTTGACCAATGATATTGCAGGAATGGGATCTAATCAACACTTTAAAAGTGGACATTGGTAACATTAACAATACCACTTTGGTAGTCGTACGACATGAAAATACAGGTGGGTGAGTTTTTTACCTGGTTGTTAAACATTTTTTTACAAATATGTGCCAGATATTTTATTTTTAGTTTCTTGAGAGCGCGCTGTCAATTTATTGTCATATTGAGAGTGAAAAAATATTCATGCATAAATCTAACTTTTCCGCATATTGTTTTCGTACTTCGATATAGAATAAAGAAAGATTTTAAAATATACATTTTTTACTGTTATTATCAACCCTGTTTGCAAAAGGTTTTGTCCGTAGTGTGTTCATATCTTTTATAGCGGGTTTCAGAAAGTTACCATGTATGTGTAGCTTTTTGTATGTACATTTGTATCATGTAAATGCATGGGTGTGTGTCTATTGAATGATTTATTTTTTATGTGGACATGGGCATTTGAAAACATTATTTTTTCTGCAACCACCAGTTCCAAGTTATAAATAATGACATCGGTCTTCTTTCTAAACGAATTATGATGAAAATAGTAGTTAAATTAACGATACATTTGACAACTTGGCAGACTTATATATGAATACATGTATATTATTCAGTTGCCAGCTGTATCTTTTCAACCAAATTACGTTGTACATTGGAAACGCAATCAAGGTTTTAATAATGTAATAACCTTGGGTGTGGATTTGGTTCGACTGGAATATTTTCAAGAGCGTTAATGAGAATTGTTGTTGTTAGCTTTTGTTTCTGGCAAACATTTGTTTCTGTATACATTGACTTTAATCACTCTATTTTCTAAAGTTAGGGATAATTTCTTTACTGTCATTGCATATCTAAACATTACCCAAAAGCATGCGTCTTATCCCATTGTTCATTATCCCCGAATCCCTATATCCCTTTTTAATGTATTTCAAGTACGATGTAATCTCATCTTACAATAACAAATCGTCTCCGTTGTAATTGCAGATTCTCGAAGATGACTGAGATGAAATCAATTAGAGTTGTCTTATATGTAGCCCTGTTTGGATGGGCGTCATCATTTTCTCAAAATACCACTTTGCGAGAAAGGATTCCAGCCTATCTACAACTGCTATGTCCAGGGTCGGGCGTATGTTTGAATCACATAATTGATCCAGATGATGATATGCCTTCGTGCTGTGGAGGTATTTTTAGAATATATTGAAAAAAGAAAATAAATATTTCCCATAATTTATCAGTTCAAAATACGGAGCTTCTATTAAATTTGTTCTAATATTAGAGTTAAAGTCTTAATATTGAAGCAACCGCTAAGGGGGGGGGGTTGACTGTCGTTTCTTCAAAAGATCGCTGAGTTTATTATTGTTAAAAAACCGGTTATGTTTACGTATCGCCTTTTATGATCACATATATGTGATTGAAATAAAGAAATCCCTGTCGCGAGAGGCTAAATTATATCGAAATAGCTTTGCCATATAATTTCGTACACGATTTACAACACTGCATAATCTATATTATAGACCTACCCTTATATTATTCAGCGATAAAACGCGATTTGCTTTTCTATTTTATCTATTTGGTTGGATCCAAGCAATCATTTTGACTAATGACATTATTTTATACAAAGGAGTAAAATCTCAGAGTCATTTTTTAATTGAATTTCTTTATACAAGTAATATGATTATGATTATATACAACAAAGTTATGAGTGGGGTACACTGGTTTCAGGTTGTCCGTCTGTCTGACCGCCCGTCCGTCTGTAGACGAAATCTTGTGTGCGCTTCTTCGCTAAAACGGCTAGATGGATTTTTAGAAAACTTTATCAAAGCATTAAGGGTTAGGTCTATTTGCGCATATTTTAAAAATGTTCGGATTTATTTTCACGGAGTTATGCCTTTTTTGTCTATAGACAGAATCTTGTGTGAGCTTCTCCTAAACGGCTGGTTGGATGTTTATAAAAAATTACCAGTACATTTGGCATTAGATCTACTTGCGCATATTTAAAAAAAATATTCGGGTATATTTTCATGGAATAATGCATCTTTAAATTTATCTATAGACAAAATCTTATATATATATATATATATATATATATATATATATATATATATATACGTATATAGATTTTGTCTATAGATAAATAAATAAATAAATAAATAAATAAATAAATAAATAAATAAATAAATAAGACTGCGTCTAGTACTTCAAAAGGATGATATAACTATCTCCATGTCTTAAAATATCATAAATATCAGGATATTTACAATGCATGATTACAGTAGAGTATTACTCAAATAAAACATCAGAATATGTTCTAAAGAAAGTGTTCGGATTAGAGAGACTCTCGTAAAAGAGAGGTTCGTAACTCACAATCTGTTCAATAATTCTGTCGACTGGATACTTAAACACCAACGCGCATTTTTCCACTGAATGTGCTTTGTATTCCAGTCAGCCGTTGACTCCCCTTACCGTCTATTTCAGCGTGTTCTTGCTCTGAGGATTGTGAAATTAAAGGCAACTGTTGTTTCCAAACCATGAATAACAATACAATCGATAAATCGCCGACTACTCAAAAATATAGTGAATGTCTTTATCCGGTAGTAGCAACGAAGCAAACCCAAGTTGGGGATGTGACACAGTCGTATATAATGATATCATCATCACGGAATGACGCAATCATAAATGAGATGACCAACAATACAGTCACATGCGGAGAAATAGAAGTTGCACCATGGGGAAGTATGTTCCCCGTGTATTCAAAAAGTACTGGTAAGATTTACAAGAACATGGTGTGCGCGGACGAACATAATGTCACTGATGGAGAGTTATGGGACTTCTACATTTCATGTTATAAATATGATATCGATTTTATGTCGAAGTTTCAAGACGGATTTATGCCTGAATATTGTGCGGTTTATTTCTTTTACGAAGGAGGAATGTCTTTGTTAAAATCAGAACAGTGTTACGTCAAGGCATATTATGCAGCCAAATGTCGTTATAACACATTTGAAATACCTTCGTTCCTTTCAGTAACTAGAGAAGAAATTGTTGCAGCTTGTGAAAGCGGTCTGGTTTCTCCACATAAGTTCGGCTTTGCTAATATATTCTGCGATATTTGTAACAGAAATATTTCAATTTTGTTTGAAGATTATCCGGAACACTGTACTGACAGTAATGACATTGAAGACGATTTAATCATGAAAGGAATTGGGCTTATTCCGTTCACAATAATTTTCGATGCCAGTGCTTTCAGCAAATCATTCATCGAAGACTCTATCCAAACTGGTCGCCATGAAATCGCCCGTATTGCATGCCCCAAAGATAGTGACACTCAGGTATAACAATGGGTAAAATATTGAATATGAGTCTTCAAGTCGTACCATGTTAGCACTCTTTTATTTTATTGCATAGAAAGAGGAGGTGGATTCTATGTTTCCACGTGAACAACCAGGTTCTTAAATATTACCATTTCTGTCGATTTGACCAAACCTTTATAGACAAATGAAAAGTACCTCGCTTAAAATGGCGTGTGCTATACTTGATCTCTCGTCGGGGAGAAGTACAGGTTGCAATATTTTAGGCTGTTTTAATCTTCTTAGTGCCAGTTAAATAGTCAAGCAACTTTGACTGAATACAGTAAAACCACATTAAAGAGAGAAAAATATATAAATGTTGTAATCATGAGGTGGCCATATTTCCAAGAACAATTATAGTGGATTTATTGAAAACGGGTCCGAAAATAAGTGGCTATTATAATAAAATGGTCGTAAATATAGGTAGTCGTAATATTGTAAGTTTAAATGTACTCCAAATATTTGCCCTGAACGATTTCGTCCGTGCAAATTCTTCTGTGGTCCAATTACACACAGATGGTACAATTTTATGATAACTAATAATAACTCGAACCTTTTACCTACATGCTATGACGAATTGGAACACACATGCAGATTCCACGGTAAATTAGTGCATGCAGTATTTTTTATAAGGAACTGACACATGTTTTGTCTTGTTTTAATAAAAATCATATGATCATATTGCCATTTAATTGAACAAATAATTAATCATTAATTACTTTATATCGCATGAATTCAACTTATATTTTCAGACTGGAGACGGGTGTAGGACAATATCGTGTCCAATTGGTCAGATATTTAGTCATGAAGACGGCTGTATCTATCCCGGCAACAGGTGGTTCACCCAACGCATACACATAAAAATAAGTCTACACCCTGAGAGGACAATCAATATTTCGAATTTGTTACGCTCCAAACAAAATCTAAAATCACCATGGCCAAAAACGTGGGTGGTGGAGGTAATTTCGTATGACGTTAGTCATATTTTTATCTTTCAATATATACAACTGAATCGACCGTTTAATCCGAAGACCTTCTTTGCAATGGTCAATAAATACATTTCGAAACCATGGCTTCTGGTGTCTTATAATGGTACAATTAAATTACAAGTCGAAATTGAAAAATTTACAATGGATATGAGACGGCAAAAACTAACGTCAAAAGTGATTACACAAATATACAGAAACATAGACATGCGATCGAAAGCATCGATTTTGATAACTAAGCTTTTCTTCTGCGAACACGTGACATTATTGCCACTCGAATACTCGATTAACGAAAGTCTAAGATTCTTATTTAACCAGATAACAAATGAAACATTATTCGATGCGGAATACATGGTTGTTGAAAACAAACACGGTGTAAGTCCAATCGTTTGCCTTGAAGATTCTGGATTGTATAGAGTGTCAACAAGCAATGCGAGTAAAAGAATTTTTCGCGGAATCGTTTTTCAGTGTTTAGCGATACTTACCTTTTACTTGTCTTTGTGTGTTTCAGTTTGAATTATAGCTGTTTATTTCCCAAGAAGTATCTTTAATGTAAACTTACGCTCGATTTCTTTAATTACATGTATTTTATTCAGTATGGTAATGTTGTACGCGGGATAACGCCCCTTTGTCAATATTATCATTAATGGTAACATGCGAATACATTTTATACACGATACTTCGTTATAGTGTTATATATAAAATATGGGCCAGTAGGTTGGCAGAACTCTTTTTCGAATACAGTGAACCTCCGATATTGAAACCACATTCAGGACCTAAAATATGTCATAATAATGAGGTAGCTTCATTAGTGAGGTGGCCTCATTTTCAAGTTGAAATATAGGGAAGTTATTGAAAATCAGTCTGAAAATAAGTGGTCGTTATAACAAGGTTGTAATATTGAGGTGGTTTCAAGGTGAGGTTCTACTGTATTCTTTTTGTTCGGAGATACAGCCTAGGCTGAAGCTGAAAATATCGGCATGAGAAAAATCGTTCGATATCTAAAAAAGTCTAGGGTGGGTTGATAAAAAACGTCTGTTGCTTTAGTGTTGATAAGGAACTTTTCTTACGTCTTATAGATTTTTATGTGAGGGCATCGTTAATATATGAGCATTGAATACGTGAATAGAACCAGTACATTGTATTTTATCACGGAACAATGGTGCAGATTGGTCTGATATAGAAGTAGCCTTTTCGACTATATGAGTCAGCAAATAAACAGGATATGTCTATGAAAGGGAAATTACATTAATTCCCTATTCGATGACCTATTTTAAGCAAAAAAGTGGTCAAAAGGGACAAGTAATAAAATTTTGATTGTTAGGTAATGCTTTCAAAAAGTGTGTACACAAATTTTTAAACATAAATGCAGCATACAAACATAAATGCATTTTTATTATCATTGCTTTCTATTGCCAGACTTTTCATATAGTCTCTGACCTTTTTAGCATCTCAATGCTTCTAGCTTTCAATCATTTATGACCTACAAAATGTACATTCTTTCTTTTCAACAGTCAATGTATTATCGTTTTGTGTTAATAAACGACTATAGATTTTCATATTGGGTCATTGTTTATAAAAAGTTAAACCACTGGAAATCAACTAACGCAAGTCAGTTTGGTGTCGCTGACAACAATCCACACATCTGAGATCCGATCCACAAACCTATCTCAGCTAAGATACTTTTTTATCGTAAATTGCGAACCTGCGACAAACCTAAAGGTAAGACCAATTCACAGACGCTGTCGTAACTTGAATATCTGAGCTAAGATAAGCTTTGTCGTAAGTAAAAGAAAAACCACGTAGCCGTCTAGATTTGATTCTAGATCAATGACACTGTTCATTGCTTATGACAATTTGTTAAGCATGTGTGATTCACACAGTTAGATAGCAACAAATATTTCTTAACGCTTGTCCAATATTGAAAATGTAAGGTTTTGGTGGCATGCGGTTTTTCATTGACATAGGTACATTGACATGGGCCATCCGGTAGTAAGCATGAAAACTTCTCAGTCCTATCCTATTACAGTGTCATATGCAATGTCTGGTGACCTGAATAATTATTTGATTATATAAACACATTACTATATCCATAGCAATGAAATGCAGAAAGGCGCATTAAGGGGAAACATACATAGTTAAATTGTTGTATCAGATTCTTCACTATAATGTATATTCGAGGTCACTTTATCCAAGTAATTTCTGTACATTGCATTTCTTTGCAACATACAGATAATATTGAAAAATCATCTTAGAACAGTTTGCCATTCTTGTCAAATTTCCCTGGAATGGTATGACCTGCCGCGACCGGGATTTGAACTCACCACTATCCACTTTCACGGCCAGCAGCAACATTTAAATAATGTTCAAATTGTGTCAGAAAATAAATGAATATATCATTCATGAAACTACATCTTTATAGACAGAATAAGACATTTTGTAAAGGAAACTGTTAAGAAACATTAGCTCTGAGTTAACTGAATGTATCGATTTTGTCACGCGTATGAAATAATATAATATTCGCGGATTCATAAAACGCAAATTATCGCAGAGTTTGTTTTAAGCGTAAACTTTCCTGAAGTTGTTTATCAGTTATTAGTATTTAATTCATCAGTGCCATGAGATCAGCACTTTAATCATGATACAAATGAATTTGGCTCAGGCATTGAAAACCAAAATAACTTGGTTTTCATGTACAATATATTTTAAATCCGGTAGTAGAACGCTATGGGGTGATATATTGGCTTATATCAGCGCTAAACGATCAGTTTATATAAAAGCAGAATTAATACTGTATGCTTTAAGAGTTAAAATCAATTTTCTAACGTGCACAGACAACCAAAGCTTATTTCAAAATACAAAGATAACATAATAAAATGAATAATTAATTAGGCTTATTTCGAAATGCATGAAATAATTATAAGAAACATTAATTAAGAAAAGTAATATGTGTGCGTATTTAAAACCATTATTTCAAAATGTAAGGTTTGTTGACATGCATCAAAAAACAACGACGGGGCGAAATATCACTCACGTGACACCAAAGATGAATCGAAGTCTGACGTTGATATAAATTATACTGATAAAGAAAGATATAAGACGTAGAATCTACCACTTATTTTACGATTCAAACATCCTTTGGGTTAAAAACACGCATTATCATTTGCTTGAAAACCTTTAAACATGACATTCGTATATTATAAACTTGTGATATTCGGGATCTTTCTCGCTATTTCTCCGGTTGAAGGTAACGGACGAACTAATGTTGTTTCGCAGAAAATGAAAGAATATTTTGAAAATACAAAGGATTACTACAAAGGTAAGCATTGCCAAGTTTCAATTTACAGCGGAAACGAACTCCTGCTAAATTCATATCTATACAATGCCTTTTTGTAATAGTTATAGAAATATGTATTGAATTTGACATGGAAATAGAATACTGTAATACATTTAGTCTGAGAGTCCGATTTTTAAGAGGTTCATAAGACAATGCTCTGTTCCCAAGCTTACCTGGGTGTTGGTTTATAGACACATTTTAGCTAAGATTTAGCTTTTTAAATCTACAAATTTTGTCAATCTTTGTAGAAATATAATAACATTCTTGCAGAAATTACTGCCATCAGCAATGAGTACGGAGAAAAGTTAGATACTGACATATGTATTTGACGTTTAATTTATATGAAAAGCTTTTTTGGAGGCCAAAATTTTCTTGTCTATACTTACCTGTATGCCGTTATATTGAAATATGTAAGCAAAGATAGCAAAATATATTGTACATGAAAACCAAGTTATTTTGGTTTTCAATGCCTGAGCCAAATTATCGCAGAGTTTGTTTTAAGCGTAAACTTTCCTGAAGTTGTTTATCAGTTATTAGTATTTAATTCATCAGTGCCATGAGATCAGCATTTTAATCAAGATACAAATCAATTTCGATTGTTGTCACGGTCAAATATTCATTTCCTTTTTTGGTTCACCCAGCACTACAATCCGGTCTATGTTATGAAGCGGTTTCTTCAAATGGCTATGCTGGCAAAATGGCTACAACAGTGAAAGGCAAAACATGCCAGCGATGGGATAAACAGTTTCCACATTACCACTCATATACCAATAATGGTGCATATCCAGACAACTCAGTTTCGGATGCTGAAAATTACTGCCGCGATCCGAGTAATTCTGGCTTCGCTTGGTGTTATACAACCGACTGGGTGGTACGCTGGGAGCCATGCAATGTTACTAAGTGTAAATTACGTAAGGATATGTTAGAATCAAATTTTGATTATGGCTAAATATGTGATACATCGGAAATATAATTACCATGATTAAATTACAAAAATAGTTTTTTTCTTTTAAAATTAATTGGTAAAACTTTGTTGATAAAATTTATTTGTTATGGAAAATCTTATTTTTTAAGTTTCTTAATACGGTCTTCGTATTTTCTAATCTTTGCTTCACACATTTGCCTTGTCTGGTAAATTTGCTATATGGATGACAAAATAGAAATAAAGGTTGTTATTGTATGGAGGTACTATGATGCAATCATGTCAGGAAATATTTGACAGACCTGTGTTCTGACAACTTTGATAATGAAACTATAATACTAAACATACTAATTAACTTATTTTTTTTTAATTCGTTTTTAGATTTCAACCAAGAGGGGTGTTATCTTTTTAATGAAACTGCTAATGATTACAAAGGCCATCTAGATGTAACAATTCACGGACGGAAATGTCAGAAATGGAGCTCCCAATACCCACATAAACATAATTACACAGTTGGTTTCCCAGATAGCAACATTTACGCGTCCAGAAATTACTGTAGGGATCCCGACAACTGGGGACACCCATGGTGTTATACGACTGACCCTGAAAAGAGATGGGAAGTATGCGATATAGCCAGATGTGGTGGCTTCAGTGATACTTACACCACAGTCAATGATATAAATATTAAGAATAAATTTATTTCATCAAGGAATCTTAAAGATACATGGATGATACTGCAATGAATCAAATAACATTTACTGTTCTTATGAGTTTTATTTCAATTAGAAACAGAAAATTATGCACAATAATACCTTTATATAAACAAAACATAAAGATGAACAATAGGCCATATTGTGGAGAATGTCTCACATGTTTATCAAATTGAAACATAGAGGAAATATTGATAAAGGGGCCAAACATTTGTCGTTGTAAGGAAGTGTTCATAATGTTTACCTGTTAGCTAATGGGGTTTTACGGTATTAAATGACTTTAAATGCAAATTGTACTTCTAATGGTTAAATGATAAATTTCATTTTGAACTTTGGGTTTGTTTTATGATTTTATTAATCGTTTTCATGGCATTTACATTGCACGCATCGACAAACAATGAACACAAAGTTTTAAACGTAAAATGCTTGTACATATTGTGTAATTATAGACATAAGTTGTACAAAAAATACTTTAATCAAACAAACGACTGTCTGCTTACAGTTAAACAACTCACATGAATAATCAAATGTAACTAGGAGACGCAGTACAATGAGAGAGCATGAGAGCGAATGTTTGTTGCCTGACATAATATTGTGTGAACAATTAATTGTATCAGTATAGTATTTAGCGCACAAGGGTACCAAAAGCGTTTCCAGTTCGTTGGCCTAGTGGACGTTCTGCAGTGCCCACCAGTACTTACATGCTCTATTATTCTTTCTATACGAGATATGGAAATAAATAATATATGTCTAATATGTTAAACCGGAAATTACGCGCCGACACGATTTGCGAGCTGTCAGAGCTCACTGGATGAACAATACAACGAAAAGCTCAATCACTGTTTATAGAACTTGTTTTAACACTACCATATATAGAAAAAAATCAAGATTTTTGTGTTCATATTTATAATAAGATAGTTTGAATGATGAATAGTTGTCAAGTTTTCTAGTCATAATGCAAGAAACATCTGTCTTAATTAAATGATTCGGTCGTTGCATTTGTATTTTCTATTTCAACGCACGGTTTGTTTCATGTATCTTTTTATATAATATAATGCATGTAAATTATAGAGCAGCATGGATCTGTACGTCACTAGTTTTCATCTTACATATACAAGTACTTGAATAATGTGTGTGATAATGTATGTATGTTGTGTTTGGAAATTAATGGGGGGGGGAATGATCAATGTATTAATTAAAATATACATCATAACAGAGAGGGGCATTAACAAAAAAACTTTTGCAAACGATTACACTTAGCATTTTGTAACTTTATTCATAGTGCTTTACCGCGATAGGTGATGTCAAAATGTTTATATTTTCAATCTTACGAACTAAGACGAAAAATAATATTGAGAATAAAACTAGAGTAAGTATAAAATATAACTGATTTTCAGTTTGTTGCGCAGTGCATTAATTAGTCAATGATTTGTATAAATTTGTTATACTTGTACAATGCTATGTAATAATGCTATATATGCCAAACAAATGTATGATACCACTTGAATGCAAAACCATATTAAAGTTAGAGTCCATTCATACAGAGCTGGATCCCTCTATCGGTTTAATACATCTAACCTGTATCCCAGTCCATGGAAGCAAAGCAACAATGGATCTCTGAGCGCAAAGGGCGCCAGGAACAACTTGTTAAAAAACTGGATGCTGGTCATGTTATACTCAGAACAATTGGTCTAATGCTGATACTTATTCTAGACTAAATTAAATCACATCGTACATGAGGAAATTTACAGCGCAAACTTACCATTCACCTCATGGCTTCCATTACCACTAAAATAGTACATTATTTACTTTTTGGTCTAACCATATTGAATTTTTAGTTCAAATGTGTATACGATATACAGCTTTATAAGTAAGGAAGGAAAGTAAGTAAATATTTTATTAAAGTGACATGTGTATATGATACATAATATACAGCTATAAGAAAGTATAAAACACACCCGGCCCAATGGACCTACAAGTCACCTGTACAAATCAATTTTACAGTTTCACAGTTTCACATGAAATTACATACATTGTTAAATAACATGAATTAATGAATAGTAAATGCAAATGGTTAAATGACAACATATTGTTACTAGATTTCAATTAATTATATATTTTATTTCTTCTCATATATGCTTTAACAATATATTCGGCTAGTCTATATTGAAAACGTATAAAATTTATGTATATATATCGCTTTGTACGAGATTTTCTATGCTGAAAGATATTGTAGGTTTCTTTGATAGCATGTACGTGCACGTGTAAAATGCGAAATACGGTGTCCTCAAATTTATGCCATATCATATACAAATAGGAAAGCCGGTTATGTGTTAAGCAATGACGTATCAGTATTTTTCTAACGTCGGTGATTCAGATATCATTATTACTGCTATGTTTGTTAATAACATTATTCTTGTAGCAACATCTGACAGTTTAGGGATTTGTTTCTCTCTTTCAGTAACCATAGCAAGTACTAACTATCTGAATCGTTCGCTGACTCATAAACATATCTATAAACTTATAGGAGTAAAAGAAATGATTGGCTTTTAATCGCGCGAAGTATATCTATAATGTTTTGAGAACAAGCAGCAAACACGTTCATAAACCAACACGTTTTCTCTAAATACCCACAAACACATACATTCTTACGACAAGAAAATAATTAATGAAGTAATCATATTTATCTGTGAACCTTGTTTGCTCTTTGTAGTTTTTATGAATAAATATATCTCTTTGGTCACAAAAGGAGGGTCTAATCATATCGTCCTTTATAGTAATGAAAATCCAAATACATAACATGTGATTTTTAATATTTCGTTTATTATTTTTCCTCTGAGAAGTAAATTACTAAACGACATGCTGATGAATGTCGTCATTGATCAGTGAATCAAGCAATTTTACAATTTCCTTTATTTTGGATTTTAATATAGTTTTCTGTTCTTTGTCCAGAAATTAATAATTACACTATTCTAGAGAAAAACATTCACATAAATAATGTATAACGGAGATCAGTAGCTGATTAAACGCCAAATAAAACAAATTTGGACGGTAATTTTACACGCTTATTATAAAGCTCTCCATGATGTAAAGATGGCGGAATTGTAAAAACAAAATACCAAATACATCAATTTCGACTTCCAAATGTGTTTTTCTGTTTTTAATCTGATATTTCATTGGATTTTAAACAAAACCTTTTGACCAATGATATATCAGGAATGAACCCTAATTAATACTTTAAAAGAGGGCATTGATATCTCGCGCAATAACATTTTGGAAATCGTCTGACTTGAAAACACATAGGTGAGTTTTTTTTTTACTTTGATCTTTGTTTACAAATTTAGGCCAGATATCCTGTTATTAGTTTATCGAAAGCGCGATGTCAATTTTTATGTTTTATTTTGAGAAAAAAAAATTCATGCATACATTTATTTTCTTCCGCTCATTGTTTTGCGTACTTCGATCTAGAAAAAATAAGGATCTTAAAATGTTCTTTGTTGGCTGTTAGCACCAGCCCTATTTGAAAACGTTTTGTCCGTGGTGTGTTCATATTTTTTCTGGTAGTTTCATAAATGTACAGTTGTATCATGCAAATGCATAGGGCGCGTGTCTATTGAATGATTTATTTCAATTAGCGAAAATTAAAAGCTAACAACACGTACTCGATTACTTTCGTTTTTGTTTTAATTCGCCATGGACATTTCTAAAACATTTTTCTGCACCCAACTAGGTTCAAGGTTATAAATATTGACACCAGTTTTATTTCTGAATGAATATGATAAATCAATTGTTTAATAAAATTAATGATACATTTGACAACTTTATAGATTTGTGTATTTATATATAAATCTGTCTCCAGCTGTATCTTTTCAACCAATTACCTTGTACATTGAAAGCGTATTTGAGATTTGAGCACTGAAACGGTTTAGTATTGTAATACTAATAACCTCGTGGATTTGGATGGACTGGAATATCTCATAGAGCACATTAACTGTCAATGAGGATAGTTGATGTAAACTATTGTTTCTTGCTTCTATGTACATCTTTACATTGACTTTAATCACTTTATTTCCTAGCGTTAGGGGTGCTTTCAAATTCTTCACATTAACAAAACTTTCTGTTCTTTGATTGCATATCTGTACATTTCCCAAATTGTACACAAGTTACAGTGTATTAACAACTCAATTCATGTTCATTACATGATTGCAATATAAGTAGTCTAGTAAATAATATATAACAAAACACAACGAGGCGATTACATGTATTTTAAAGATCCATTATAATAAAACTGCGATTGCATGCAAGTCTGGATTGTCATTGTGAATAATTCATTCATGTAATATTCGGAAAATAAGATAACATAGTTATGAGATGGGAACATGAAAGTAAATTTATCACAATGTATGAAAAAAGCGACGAAATACTTTTTACTGCTGGATTTCAGACATATATTTGATGACGTAATTAATTTTTTAATTCAGTTTGTTCATGCTAAAGGAAACAACTCTAATCGACTCAGCGGAAATCCTGGCAAAAATATTCATGTGTATAACACAAATACTTTCTCAGCAAAGAAAATGACCAAATCGGACGAGAAACGGAAAAAGCCGCGCCATTTCGTTTGTTTTTGTGCTACGTAAAATATGATAATGACGTTTTTAGTAAACGCCAAGATATTTAAAACCTGCCAACCCGTTTTCAACCTTCTCAACATATTGAGCATATCGTAATTAGCTGGATGATCGACAAACTTTAGACACCACGAAGTCCGGGAAAAAGTACGGAGCCGCTAGTGTTATAGAACATCATGAAAGATTAAATTTCCTTACTTGTTTCATTGCGCGCCATTCGATAGATACGGACTCCGGTAAACAAATATATTCAATTTGCCCCGAATGTGTTCGTTTGCATGCCACGTATTAGCCTGCATAGAATATAACGGATTATGCATTGCGGTGGCTTTTCGTGCAAAACCGAATTACATGGGACTACTTCTTGCTTTCGCATCAATTTTGCGGTATTCAAGACACTTTCAAAAACTAAAAATATGAAAGCTCCAGAAAATTACTGTTGAATTATTGAACCATTGTTAAATAACTGCTTTGATTTGACTAGATTTTCTTTTCCTTAAAAAAATTGACTAGAATTTCTTTTTGTGTATTTTTATGTGTATAAAACATGTATTACAGGTTAAAATGTGAAGCAATTACGCTATTATTGAAAACTAATCTATATGATTCATAATTTGCTGCCATAAGCCAAGTTAGGTTAATAATTCACCACTGTACTGACCAGATAAAGAAGGCATTAGCAAAACAAGAACAAAAGAGTACTTATAGAACCAACACGATATCATATTGTGCTAGCACGTTGGGGTGTATTATGGTGTATTAAGTCCTAAAATGGCCACACAAATATAATTATATATGGTAAATTAGTTTTTTGGACAATCTTCCTTTCAATGTGCCAGCCCCCTCCCCCATATACGATACTATTGTAAATAAAAGTTCTTTGGACAATTCAGCTAGTATGTCGCTCTTAGATAAAAAAAACGGTGAATTGGTTAAGCCGCGCGTGCTTTTGGACCGAGTTCTACACATAAATATAAGACGCATCCGATTTTGGAAGTAAAACATGCGTCATATACAAGAGGGTTATTCTTTTTATACAGTTATACCAGTGTCACTGAAGTAGAAGGATTCCGTGTGTGAGATGACCGTATTATTTATAGGTTAATTAATCACGAAAGTGTTTATTATCCAATTTGCTACCGTTTTGGAAAATAATACATACCTTTAGCCCTTCAACCAAAATCATGACAGAAAATAGAATGAAAAAGTCTTGTAAGTAAAAAAAGATATGCTATATTCATCATCATCATCTTTTAGAATAAATTTATTATGGCTACATACTACAATAATTATATAGCTTTTCTGGCCCACTTTCGTATAGGCTGCGGCCGTGGTCCAGTGGTCAGTGCGCTGAACTTGTAACCCTGAGATCCGGGTTCGAATCCCGGTCGCGGCAGGTCATACCCTTCCATGAAAATAAAAATGTCGATTTTCCTCCATATGTGGAGATGTTGCCGGCTCCTTGTGGAAAGGTTAGTCAGCACTGATTAGTATACAGTCCAGGAAAACTGGTAAGGTCAACCGGTCGCCGTATATAAATGAAAAAAATGTTGAAAAACGGCGTTAAACCCCAGTGACAATAAATCACGTAAAAACAAAAGCACTTTCGTGTAAGATTGTGAAAGTATTATTTAATAAGTAAAAACATAATCATATACAACCATTCATGAAAAGAGCATATTCTTCTTATTTTTAATCTAAAATTTTCAGCTATTTTTACCGCTCGGAATGTACATGCCTTTGGTACTTACAAAATCACAAAGCAATAAAACCAGTTAGGTTGAAATGGAAAATATCTTTAGCGCATATACAATGCCTATTTGTGGGAAAGAGCCATTAAAACATGCTGAATGCAAATGAATATATGTGTATATATTTCCAGCTATGTGAGTAAACGTGCAATGAAATAAGACACGGAGGACTTTTAGTCCTTTAGGTTTTTTAAAAATGTGTTTATGCTACTTTCATTTCATAAGGACAAATTTAGGAGATTTCAATTTAAACCTTTAGCTACATAAAACTGCCTTGCATATTAACTAAGTCTAGATTAATTGATTAACATGTATACAGAATATCACGGTTATAATGAATTTCTGGAGACTTAAATAATTTCCTTATTATATCCGTTTTTCACTACATTCATTACAATAAATTCGGGGGAAAAGAATACTGTACAGTATCCGATTGCTCTCTCTCTCCGAATTCACTATATCCGTGTTTTAATGTATTTCAACTACGATATATAATCTCATCTTGCAATAACAAGTTGCTCCCGTTGTAATTGCAGATTCTCGAAGATGACTGAGATGAAATCAATTAGAGTTGTCTTATATGTAGCCCTGTTCGGATGGGTGTCATCATTTTCTCAAAACACCACTTTGCGAGAAAGGATTCCAGTCTATCTACAACAGCTATGTCCAGGGTCGGGCGTATGTTTGAATGACATAATTGATCCAGATGATGATACGCCTACATGCTGTGGAGGTATTTTTAGAATATAATAAAAAAGAAAAATGAATTATTTTACTATATTCGATCAGTTCAAATTATTGGGAATGGATTAAAATCGGTTTTAAGATTAGTGCCAATGTCTTAATATTAAAGCTTTCGCTAAGTGGGGGTTGATTGCCATTTCCCAAAAGATCGCTTGGTTTATTATTGTTTAGAAACCATATGTGCTTACTTATCGCCTTTTATGATAACATATTAAAATAAATAGACCCCTGTCCCGTGAAACTAAATGTTATCAAAATGGCGTGGCCGAATAATTTATTATGAATTCTAACACGATTTACGACACTGTAAAAATCTGTTCATGCATTATTCATAAAAAAACCACGATTGGCTATTCAAATTTATACATTGGATTGTATCTAATCATTACGACAAATGACGTCACTTACAAGGTATCTTATACAGAGATGCAGTCTAAGAGCCTTTTATAAATTGAGTTCCTGTATACCAGTGATATAATTATCTGTCTTTCCTTGTATTAATACATCGTCCTGTATTTCCATGATATGACCATCTCAATATCAAACCTCGTTTTTGTCACCAAAGATGGTGTAAACGCCAGGCGTTATACGGTTCATTATTACAATAGTGTATAACACAAATAAACATCCGAATATGTTCGGTCTAAAGAATGCGTTCGGACTTGAGACACGCTCTTATAAGAGCGGTTTTAGTCTCACAATATGTTAAAAAAATTTGTCGACTAAAAGTTAAAGACCAACCTTTGTGTTCAGATAAGAGTGGCTTTGGGATACGAGGGGATGACAAAAAATATAATATTCCCTTGGCTAGATAATAAATTGTATTTCGTGTATATATGTTCAAGGTATCGAAAAAATATGATTATGAATAACATGATTTTGAATCGCCGTTGCATTTTCACTGTATATGATTCTCCTATTCAAGTCAGTCGTTGACTCCCCTTACCGTCTATTTCAGCGTGTTCTTGTTCTGAGGATTGTGAAATTGAAGGCAACTGTTGTTTCCAAAGCCTGAATAACAATACATTTGATAATACTCGATCGCCTACTACTAAAAAATATAGTGAGTGTCTTTATCCGATATCAAAAGGGAAGCAAGCACAAGTTTCCTATTTCATGCATCAGTCGTATCGGATGACGTCATCTTCAGGGAATGACGCAATCATCAACGAGATGACTAACAATACTGTCACGTGCGGAGAAATAGAAGTTGCACCTTGGGGAAGCATTTTCCCTGTGTATTCAAAAAGTACTGGTAAGATTTACAAGAACATGGTGTGTGCAGACGAACATAATGTCACTGATGGCGAGTTATGGGACTTCTACATTTCATGTTATAAATATGATGTCGATTTTATGTCGAAGTTTGAAAGAGGTTTTATGCCTGAATATTGTGCGGTTTATTTCGTTTACGAAGGAGGAATATCTTTGTTAAGGTCAGAACAATGTTACATCAAGGAACATTATGCAGCCAAATGTGTTTATGACACATTTGAAATACCTTCGGTCCTTGCACTAACTAGAGAAGAAATTGTTGCAGCCTGTGAAAGCGGACTCATTTCTCCATATAAATCCAATAATGCAAATATATTCTGCCATATTTGTAACACAAATAATGCAGTTTTGCTTGAAGAAAATCGAGACCATTGTACTGATAAAAATGACATTGAAGAAGATTTAGCCAACAGAGGAAAAGGACTAATTCCGTTCACAATAATTTTCGATGCCGGTGCTTTCAGTAAAATGTTCATCGAAGACTCCATCCGAACTGATTTCCGTGAAAACGCCCGTATGGCATGCCCCGAAGACAGTAAAATTCAGGTATAACAATAAGTATAAAAAATCTGCACGAGATTATACGTACAGCCATGGTTGTTTATTTTGATTATATCAAATAGAAGTGCAGGAGGATTCTATCTATCCATGTGAACTATCATGTCTTTAACTATCATTATTCCAGTCGATTTGATCAAAAGCTAAAAGGCAAATTAAAGAAATAACACGATTAAAATACTTGATTTTTCGCCGGGAAGAAGTATTGGTTGAAATGTTTTAAGCAGTTTAAATCTTCTAAGTACTAGTGAAAGAGCCAAGTAACTTTCACTTATTAAACCTCGATAATAAGTCCACCTTCTGGATCCTAATACTCGGTCATAATGATGAGGTGGTCTCATTATCAAGTAGAATCATTGGAGAGTTATTCAATGCCGTTCCGAAAATAAGCGGTCGCTATAACCAGGTCGTCGTAATATCCAGATGGTGATAATGTTAGGTTTTATTGTACTTCTAATATTTACCCAGGACGATTTATTTTGTTTTCTCTAAGCATCCAATTACGTAGATAATTATAATTATATATCAATATAATTGATATAGTCCTATTTAAGTTATAAGTTCTTATAACAACTAGTTCTAAACTCGTACCTTTTACCTACATGCTATGGAATATTGAAACACTCATGCAAAACTTTCTGCCTGATTTACAATGCTCGATCATTTTTTTCAATTTCATTGGTCAAATTCATTAAATACTTTACATTCTTTAGTTCAACTTTTATTTTCAGACTGGAGACAGGTGCAGGACAATATCATGTCCAATTGGTCAGATATTTAATCATGAAGATGGCTGTATCTATCCCGGCGACAAGTGGTCTACTCCATGCATGCGCATAAGAATAAGTCTATACCCTGAGAGGACAATCAATATTTCAAATTTGTTACGCTCCAAAAAAAATTTAAAGTCACCGTGGCCAAAACCATGGGTAATTGAGATAATTTCATACGAAGCCAGTCGTATTTTTATTATTCAATATATACAATTGAATCGACCGTTTAATCCGAAGTCCTTCTTTGCAATGGTCAATAATTACATTTCGAAACCATGGCTTTTGGTATCTAACAATGGGACAACTAAATTACCGGCAAAGATTACAAAATTTATGTCGGATGTGAAATGGCAAACACAAACGTCAAAAGAAATTACACAAATATACAGAACATATGAGTTACGACCCAAAAGATCGATTTTGATAACTAAGCTTTTCTTCTGCGAACACGTGACATTATTGCCACTCGAATACTCGGTTAACGAAAGTCTAGGTTTCTTATTTAACAGGATAACGAATGAAACATTATTTGATGCGGAATATATGGTTGTTGAAAACAAACACGGTGCAGGTCCAGTCGTTTGCCTTGAAGATTCTGGGTTGTATAGAGTATCAACAAGCAATGCGAATAAAATCAGTCTTTGCGGAATCGTTTTCAAATGTTTAGCGATACTTTTCACAAAAATAATCTTTAGTTTCAGTTTGAATTATAAGTGATCTTTTCTCAAGAAATATTTATAATTTAAACTAATGCTACGAGTTCATACATCACGTACGTGTATATTATTCAGTATTGTAATGTTGTACACGGGATAATTTCCCATTGTCGATCGCGAATATATTTTGCACACGATACTTCGTGAAAGTGCTATACCTGAGTATTGAACTAATACGCAAAAGTAGTATTGAATTAAGCAAAACTAAGTGGTTTCTTCAAACATCCTTTCACAATATAGGGTCGGTTGGCAGGACATTTTTCGAATACAGTAACACCTCGATATTGAGACCAATTACGGAACCCAAAAAATCGGTCGTAATAATAAAGTGGTCTCATTATCAAGCTGAAGCATAGGGTAGTTATTGAAAGCCGGTCTGAAAATAAATGGTCGTCATAACAACGTGGTCATGATTTGAGGTGGCTGCAAGTTGGGGGTTTTTTAGTTCGAATAAACAGCTGATACTGAAACTGAAAATAACGGCAAGAGAAAAATCGGCCGATATCGGAAAAAAATCGCGGGTAGGTAGATAAAAGGGTCTGTCGATTTAGTGTTGAGGAACTTTTCTTGTGTCTTCAAGATTTTTATGTGAGGGCACTGTTAATATATAAGCACTAAATATGTGAATAGATCCAGGACATTAAAATTTATCACGGCATTGTTAATAGTGGTGCAGATTGGTCAGATACAGAAGAACTCTTTTTCAACAATATGAGTTAATAAATAAACAGGATATATTTATAAAATGGAAAATATATTCATTCTCAATTTAAGGACCTATTTCGGGCAAAATACCGGTCAAATGGGTAAAATAATTTGTAAATAAAAAAACAAAAGTTTGAATTTTGATTTTGTTTGTTTGTTTGTTTCATATCGGTAAGTTTGGACGTTCGAACATTTTAAAACACATGTAGCAAACATACTTAAATGCATTTTTTTAAAAATATTGTCAATGATGTCATATTTGTTTACATATAGCCTCTGTCTTTTTGACATCACAATGCGTCTAACTTTCAATCATTTATGAACTACTCTGTAATTCTTTCGTTTCAACAGTCAATGTTTACGTTAATAAACCACTATAACTTTTCCTATCATGTCATTTTTATAAACAGTTACATGAACATCAATATCAATGGCATTGAGCATTGGTTTGCTTGAATATGTTGCCGATGATTTTGACCCGAATACAAGTTGTCTAGCAGAAAAACGTAAGGCTAAGGCATTTGTGTCTGTTGCCACTTAGATACAGAAACGCTAAATATCACGCTAGACGACGGGGATATTGTCGGAATCCGGGATGAAGTTTATCACAGTCAAAGAAAATCGGGCAGTCTCTATAATTATGTATATATAGGCTATGTAAATTTTATCGTGATTCGCTTATTTCTCATAATTTCCCTTTCTTATGGTTGCCCCTCTTTTGTCTGTATTCAAACTGATATTTAATAATGGAGAAATAAACGGGACAAAAATGATTTTAGCTGTAAGTAATGATATTTCCAATTGATATATATACAAAACAGAAAGAACTTGAGAAAAATATTTTAATGATTATATAATATTGAAAATATAAGGTTCGAATGGCGTGTGATGCTTTATTTTTATAGGTACATTGACTTAGGTCATCGAGTAGTATAAATGAAAATTCTCTGTCCTATCCAAATACAGCGACTTATACAATGCCTGGCGACCAGAATAATTACTTCATTACTTCAGCATATTATTATATTCATAACAATACACTACAGAAAGGCGTCTTCGGAGAAACATGAAATGCTGTATGAGATTCTTCTCTACAATGTATATCCGAGTTCATTACACCCGAGTGATTTCTGTACATTGCTTTTCTTTTTGAAATTGCGTAATCGTCTAATTGAATTGTGAATTAGCGTAAGCTCTCAATAAGATATCCATGTAGTAGCGTATGGAATTATTTAAGAAATCGATTTTCAGAAATCTGCCAGCTGCAATAATTTCTACCCAAACAGAAATACATCTATTGACGAACCAAAATGAGTCATACCAAAATGCAGTGTTTCAAAATTGATCACACAAATGATACACAAGGTACAGTGAAATAAATTTCCTCAATTACAAATGTACATGCAAAGTTAAACCTCATGACATGTACTATGGCTACCTCAGGAACCACAAAAATCTGTCATAGTAATGAGGTGGTCTCGCTTACAAATGGCAACATACAGATAACATTAAAATCATCTTAAAACAGTTTGCCATGGCATCGACATATAGTAAACATCCATTACAGTGTAACTCATTCTGTCCTAAAATCGTAATGACACCATCAACAAAGATTAATTCCCGTTTGTTAGAAACGTTTATCACGGTTGTTGTGAGGTCCATATTTCACAACATCAATAACAAGAATTGAAACCATATGTCCGGGGATCAAAATGTACTTCGCCGTGTCCTATTCTTCAGTTACAAACATTAAGTCTTGGAGTAATTAGTGTTTTAGTTGCGTCAAAAATAAGGTATTGTCTTGTACGACCATTTTGTCTTTATACCACAACCTGCTTACAGAGCTAACATTTTGTTCCAAGTTTATCCTGGAATCAAGGAAAGCGCCCAGGTTTCCAACACAAATTGAAGGATTGATCCTACATTTATGGTGAAGTCTTTGAGTGAACTGAAATTCTTCTCAGATGAAAACAAATCATCAAATTATCAGCATAGAAGTGGTGGTTAAGTCAATGATTTCTGCACATCGAACCTAACGGTTTTATGTACGTGATGTAATTTCTAAACTATTTTTCCTCCCCTATTACTCACTTAGGCGAACAATCTTTAAGCAGTATAAAGAAAATATCCAAAGACTATCTTGCTGTATGAATAGTATTTTACTTAACCCAAACGATATTTTGAATAGTTCAGGCAGGGGGGACTGCCGAGCACAGCTCTAACCTGGATTGACATATAGTATGTCCACACGTTAGAGCTACTTTTATATAATGAAGCGGACAAACGTTTATTTGTTTCCGACAAAATGGTAACTTGCGCAGCAGTTGCAACAGCTGACTCGGAGACGTCGCATAACACATGTAATTGTATATAATTTAATTCAACTCATTTAACAACTACATATTGATGCATAGGGTCTACAAATACTCAATTGGATTACGTAGTACATTGAGCATATCCAAGCCGCTTATCTTTAGCATGAAGAGTCTCATCCTAACCTGATAGTCTCTTTAATTTTTATGCCATTATAAACTTGTCCTTCATTTTTACTAGGACCAGAAAACCAATCGGGTCATATAAAGGACACCTCGCATCGTGAAAGTTTTTAATCAGTGGACAATCTCAAAGGAGATTATGCACTAAACGGGTCTCGTTTTACCTATCTTGACAAAACCTCGTTTTTTTGTCGTTTAAGAGGACTCGTTCAATAAATCCTATATATGATGACCACTACTGTACGATCTTCTATATAAACGATATTTTATGATATTTCACTTCATGGTATTCTTTGATAGATTTTTGCGGGGAACACTTCATGTACATTTATGGCTTTGGTAGGAATAGAAGTGCTACATGCCTCACTCACAATTATAGCTTGTAAAGGAATCGTTGTTTCGTTAGATTATAACAAATGATCATTTTTGCAGCCACTTGACAGGTGGGTCGCAAAACCTTTTTCGCATTTTTTTCTAAATATACCTGCCGTACATTAGAGGTACGATTCGTCTTCAAATAATTTGGTACTTTGGACTTCGCGAACAGAAACTTTAAGATCGGTGCCAAAAAAGGTCGGTCAGGGCCGTAAACACGACTTTTTTGGCCTGATGTATTTTAAACCATTTGGAAGGCAGACGTTTATCTTATGAAAACAAAGGCTGTCATATTTTAATAAACATTGCTGACATATATAATATTTTATTTGTTTCACTAGGGAAAACAAGATAAAATTAATAATTAATATTTATTCTATATAAAATTTATACAATTCTTCAAAATGTTAGTTATCTAATTAGCAAAAAAAAAAACATCCGAACACCATCTGTTACAACAACAATAAAATAAAACAAATAATCTGTAAAATGTACTATCGCATAAGTTTCCAATATGACGTCACGTTATTTAATATAGATTTGCTACTCGTAGTAGACACTCATTTGTAGCCGAGAGCTTAAATAAATTAAGTTAATTTGTTTCATTTATAAAATAAAAGTAAAACATATTATAAATGTAAACATAAAAAGTTAATTATGGTGTGCTAATATAGTATGTATTTAAAAATCCAAGTCATTTATTTGAAAATTTAAGCCTTGCGATCCATTTTCACATGTATGTGTAGACTTTAAAAATAAAATGAAATGTAACGGAGAAGACACATTGTAGTATAATGCAAAACTAACAACATTACAGCTCGGAAATTTGACAAAGCGTATATATGTATAAACAAAAGACAAATGATCATTTATTAATTTATTAATGGAAATTATGTTATATATTATATCTATAAGTGATGAAATTAATAGGAGGTAATGAGGCGACCTTCTTAATTTGCTTAATGCTACTCTATAATTTTGGTTTGTTATAATAATAATATACTTTTTTAATCAAAACTTATATTATTCACAGTAAAAATGCCTGAGAAGAATCAAACAAATTGCCATGCAGGGTATGTCGAAAGTTATCATTGAATTTTTATTCAAAACATCTAAAATATCTTTTTATATCCAACGCCTTGAAAAAAAAACTCGTAGAAATCTGAAGATGACAATTAATCCTTTAAGTGACTGGTCCAATTTTCAACATGAGGTATACGCTCACTGGCACTTTTAGATACCTTATAGACAAACCTCATATATCTGTTTTCCTACGATTCTATAATTGTCAAACAATTATTTAACAATTCTTAAGTATCCACCATTTATCAAAGGATGTCTTCCAATCTCAAAAACAAAGTCAATTGGTGAAACTCACTTAACTCCCTGAACATTTGTACAGAAATAGTATGTATTCATTGTATATTAGTAGCAGTATGAAAAAAACTATATAAATAATGTACAAAGATATCAATGTCTATTACGCAACAAAATGTCTTTGATCATTTCTTCTTTAAGAAGATTTCATCCTGTAAACGAAAAAAAAACATGTATTATCATTATCATAGATACAATCATGCCTTATACGGTATATATTACTTGCATACAGAACGACAAATAGAAAATGATGCGCGAGTTTGTATGAACATTATTAAAACACATTGAATACCCGCTTGATTATATACATGCAGATTATCTAATTATTTTCTAAACTTTACCATTTGTTGCCCCACTATTTCATGGTACTTACCTACAGAGATTATTTTACCATATTTCTTCAGAGGTACCATCTTACGAGACCTTTCAATTTTCCCAAAATGCGACAATTTTAGATAATGATCTGACAGGAAGACCATTAATACGTGCACAAAAATATACGTAATGACGCTGAAGTCAAGTTTAATATTTGACTTACCAGGAAGGCCGATTATTTAACTCGAATTATGTGCTTACCGTGACATGAACTCTATGGGAGGTAGATATACGCCATTTTGTTTTCCAGATTGAATCATGACCACGAGCTTGAACAGAAAATTTAGAAAATGCTACAGATATTGTTAACACTTAATACAAAGAAAATGATAGAAGAGTGAATGAATGTGATAAAGTTTCAATGATATCATTTATTTAGAAACACCTGTTACTAATAGTGAATACAAGGGCTATTCATTCTACATATTAATAAACTATTCAATTACTTAAAACGTTCATGGAAACTTAACTTGAAACACAACAACAAACAGTCAATGACCGACTAATTACAGACATTAATTAGCTAATGTTTCTGATTTTACCGGGCGTTTCATCCACAAAAATATCACGTGTTGAAAGTGTGGACCTGAAAATAAGATATAGTACAGAAATAATTGTTCAAATACACTTAGCATAATGAATCCTCAAAGGAAGTAATAATGTCAAATAAAAGGTGACATATTGTGTAAATAATCCAAAGAGCTTTGGGGAGCACATTTTTACTCATTTATGTAAATTTCAGACAGCAATATCACATATTATTTCAGCGGCAAGACGTCTGTTTTAAGTGGGCATGTAGACGACAAACAGCCTGTTAAAAGCGTACTGTACTTTTTGCGTATTCTTTATCAACACAACAGCAATTACATATCATTGAAATTGACGAACTTGTCTGACCGGGGTTCAATACTGTGATATATCAGAAAATAATGTCCAAATCATTTATTCATCAATTACTAAAAATTTAAAACTACGAAGTTTCTCACGACATTCTTTCAGTTCTCCGCTGTTCTCCACGTGGCTGTGGCATTTTCTTGCACTTTAGAAGTATCACCAATATTGTTACCATCACAAAGACGACCACTCCACCAATGACGCAAATGATAATGTAAATAACATCTGTATAAATGAATTATTAAGAAATTAATATAACAATAAAAATGTCAAATTAAATTCTGGATGACCAGTGATTTGTTTACTCGAATAGTTCCGGTGTATCTAAGTTCTATATGGTAGTACACACAATCAGGTAGTACACACAAACAGATAGAAGTCATTATTGAAAATTTACACAATTTACATTAAAACTTGATTTGGCTCAAGGGAACTTATTTCTATTCGCTACTTATATGGTCTTATCAAATTAGAACATGATAATACATGCACAATACCATGATTGTTCCAAGCATGTACATCATTATTGTTAACTGGAAATAGGTATGGATCGTACCTGCCTCGGAGATCATCCTATAATATTACGAGATATGTTCTTGAGTGGCCCTTTTTTGTAATGAAAATGAATAAAAGTGACACTAAAACTAACGCATATGTGCGCAAGGGTCGAATGAAATTATTCGAAATGGGCTGACATAGACTGAAAACCATCTCAAATAGCACCAAAATAAATTCAATAGAATAGGAATTAAAGCTTTGAAATAATTCACCTTGATTTTTATCGTCATCTGAATATGAATCTGAAATAAAAGACCACATACTGTAATACAATAGAATGTTCATATATATAGGTTGATTTTGACATACTAGAATCAAACCAGCTGTATTATCCAGAAATGGATCATTATTTTTGGAATTGCTCGCGTGTAGTACTATCATCTTCTGACATATCAAAAGTAATATTCATTATCTTAATTGTCTAAAATATACATTAACTATTTTCGATTTAAGACACCAAATGATATCACACACTTAAGAATTTTGAAGTATCAATTGAAATTTCATCAGAAGCTTTTCCAATAAATCAAATGTTGTTAACCGTTCATTATTATTAAAGTCTCGGCTTAGGAATATACAATAAATAGAACGAAAGTCAATAACTGTACGATTTGTACTCACCAATGCAGTCAAATGACCCATCAAAACATTCACATTTATAACTACCTTCAGTATTGCGACATATTTCTGTACATCCATGTACCGAAATACCCATCAGGCATTCGTCGATTTCTGAAAACGATTACAACAACAAAAACAACAACAGCAACAACGACCACAACAACAACAACAGCTTTCAAACTTCAAATAGAGGTACTTTTGTGTAATTATGATATATCTTTATTATGACTATAAATTCAGAACATATGGTACCAACGTATTTATACATTATGTGATTTAAATTCCCATTGTGCTCTTTTATTTGTTCACAATGCTTTAGGTTAAAACAGATTGACGTATTATTACTTGTAATAAAGTGATAAAATAGGAAATTATTCTGTCAAAGTTCAATTTGTATGACAGTGTCAGTTACCAATACATTCCCCGTCTTGTTCAAAATATCCATCTACGCAATTGCATGAGTAAAACCCCTTCTCGTTTACACACTTTGAATTTGCTTTATAAGCACATTTGTCGATCTCCTCACATTCATTAACGTCTATATGACATCTGGACCCCGTCCAACCCTAAAGAAAATAAATTTAGTGAAATAATGAAACATTTTGTGATGTCACTTCTTGTTGACTATTTTGTGGCGTTAATTGTTTTCTCATTCATAAACACTCGTTAAGGAATTAGCGATAACTGTTTTTTTTATAAAATAAAGTTGCTCAGAGCTGAATGTAAAGCATTGTTGATGGAAGGGAATACTCAATATACCTATCACGAGTATCATAAATAAACCGACAAACACATGCATGTTCATGTTTCCAGATCCGTAATTATTAAAACATTGATGGACCATTTCTTTCAGGGATGAAACGCTTATTCAGAGGCTGTAATTCTTGTTTCAACAATATTTCAACCAAGCATTGAAAGTATTGCATCATTACTGCACTTGGTCGGATAAAACAGTCGCGATACAAAATTGAAAATCATGCGAGTTAAGGTAACTTTCTAAAAATCACTGACCTCAAGGCACGTACAGGAACCAGTTACGTGGTTACAAATTTCTGTATTGTAAAGCACACAACCGCATTCTTTCCTACATTTGTCTCCATAATGTCTGCGATCACATTCTTTAAAATAAAAACAATGATATCAAATCTGAAATTTTAAAACCGTTTTTAACAAAGATCCGAGACAGAAATAATTGCAACCGACAGAGTATGATGTATCATACAGTGTAACGCAACGCTATCATAATTGGCCGAGATATGACTTTAAAACGGTGCTTCTTAAACATTATCAGAGCGACTAAAATGTTGCAAAATTTATCATCAAAACAACATAAAATGATACATATTGCCGTAAGAGTCAGCAGAACTGCATTTGAATAATAGATACTTTTTACAAAATATTAATTGGTATGTTCAAACGATAGAAATTAGGACAAAATGTATTTCAAAGAAATGCAATATATCGGCCTGATAACTTAGAATACAAAAACATATACCCGCGACGATGGTTCATAGGCGCTAGTTTAGAGAGTAAATTAAAATTATTAATGTTACCTTCACATGTTCCAACAGCAGTCTCAACATAACCAGTCTCACAGTCACAATGATAACCATCTCCAACATTCATACATGTTGAATGATTAGTGCATGCTGGTTCGTTCATACATTCATCAATATCAGTGTTACACGTGTCACCCGTCCATCCAGGTAAACATGTGCAGGTGCCATTCACAGAGTCACATGTTGCGGTGTTTGTTACGTTACATGAACAAACAGATTCACAGTTAGACCCAAACGTCCAGTCATCGCAAACTGAAGTCATACATAGTACTCAATTTAGCTAATCAAAGTATCTTGGGAATTGTTCATATATAATGCAGAAAAGTTTGCTGACGAAAAACTAATTTATATAAAAGAAATGTGTTTTATGTTTATCCTGAACAAATTAAATATGTTACCTTTACAAGATATTTTATCATCTTCAAGTTGGTAACCTTGGTAACAGCTACATTGAAATGTCCCTGCTGAATTGGAACATGTTTGGGAACAAACGATATCTTCACATTCGTCAATATCTGTAATAAATGAGGCATTTATATGTTCTGCGTTACCAACATCATAATAATTTTACACGAATGTAATGAACTTAAAGCAAATAATAGCAAGTGGCGGTTCTAAACCGTATGATAACCATCATGTCTACTACTATCATGTATAACTTACTACTAAGTTGAACTAAGTAAAGGCAAACAGCACTTTGCTTCAACCCCTTAACGTAGCGTAAGTTCCGTAATACGTAAAAAACGTGCAAAAAAAATAAGATATTTACAAATAATAAATATTATTCTTTTATATTATGCAACAAAAAATCTAACGAACGCGCAAAAAATATTGTTACCCCTTTATCGACGTAAATTTAATATCGAGAACCGTCTAGGGGACGGTGCTGTGAGGGGCTCCGTAAGGTACAAATTTTTGAATTCGATTTCCAAATCATCAGTTTTTCCCGTGGAGAGCTTTTCTATTTTTGTAGATACATTTGTATGTTCAATACATGTTGTAAACATGTTGTCCACATGGGCCAATTGGCCTAATGGATTTGAAAATAAACTTATCTATCTGTCTATCATCTGACGTGTTGTGTAGGATATGATATTATTTTGACAATAATTCGTAATTAAAACTCTTATTAGACATCAAAAATAAGAGTGGTTTCAATAATTAAACCAAACACGATTAACGACTTTGACTGATTATCAAAATTGAATGGGTTGAATGAATTAATCGAATGATCTTTGATTACATGCGAAGATAAAGATCAGACACTTTTATTGTTAATTGCTCGCTTATAAAAACGCTGTAAGTTTTATTTTCCAATAAAGATTGCCGCCGTATTTAAAGATAAATTACAAAGCGGTTTTCGGTATGTTGTATCGGAAATGCTTATATATGGAACCATGTCTCAAATTGCTGATATTTAATTAGTTTTTAATCTTTGTCATTTTACGTAATTGTCAGAGGGGTTCAGGCCACAGAATTTCTTTTAAGTCAAATATCTGATAATGAAGGGCGTTATAAAAAAATCTGAGGTTCCCTGGATGATACTATGATTGTAATTTTAAGGCGAGTTGTTGTAATATATCCTTATATACAGAGCGGTTATCGCCATTCAAAAATATGCAAATTACGTACAATATTGGTTTATAGAAGACCGACCATGTATAGTATTTGTTTAAATCACTTTCAATGGTCTCTATATAATGGGTTATACAATTATGGCTAACTGTCTAAAACTATAAATTGGCGAAACTTGATATCACCACTGCAAGTTACGCCAAATTAATTCAATTCCTTCATCACTTTGTCCCTTTGAGAAATGTTTTCTTTCTGCTCACAATACCTGTACATCCTCCTCCTAAATCTCTGTATCCGTTCTCACATAAACACTGCGCATTACCATCTACTTTGTAACACATTGCATGGTGACCACAGTCCATCGATTCAAGATCACTGCACAGTTCATTTGCTGGAACAATATCAAATTGAGCCCATCGTTCATGACATTATATTGTGAGGGTTTTTTAACAATACTGAAGTACTTTGTAAAATATTATATCTTATTCTTTCTAACATTAGTATTAATTAGTGTTTTGATTGACAAAACATTTCAAAAATAATTACTCGTATCTTTTATGTTTTCTCCGCTGCATTCATGTAGTTCATGGTATTTGTTCAATACTGGACAATCATTAATTATTGTATATACAAAAATATATTTACGTAGGCATGATGATCTGTCGGTTGTATTAATATGAAAGCCGTCTTCACAGTAACATGTATATCCTCCAAGTTTGTTCTCACATAACTGCTCACAGTCTTGTTTACCAATACACTCGTCTATATCTATGTGACAATTAAATGTTTGATTATATTAGTAATTCGTCGTGTGATGTATGGATGACCTTGAATAGAAAGCATTATTTAGAGATTCTCAAAAACAATCATTCGAGCAAGTGTCATTTTTAAAGATCGTTTGTTAATGCATTTGTATGATGGTTATATGTAGTAACTACAATCGAAAATATTTTCTATACAAAAACGGTAAGACGTAAACACGAAACATTTTCTACTTTACAAAATAAAAGCCTTGCATTCTATTTTGAGTTTAATGTTCACATACTGCACCGTTGTAAATATACAAAGAATAAAACAAAGACTTAAAACCTGAGCAGGCGTCAGCTACGAGAATGAATCCAGAATAACAACTGCAGTGGTAACTTCCTAGGGTGTTTGTACAAATATGATCACAATCGTTGGTAGACGCATCTTCACACTCGTCTATGTCTGCATACAAACAAAGTTTGGAAACGATAAGCTTCTAATTAACAAATTGTTATCACATTAATCTGAAGCCTTAATTTATTATTATTTACCGATTTAACATTCATTCACCAGATTTTACTTACCCGTGCATACTCCATTCATATCTTTGAAACCAAGCTTACATCCACATACAGCACCACCTTTGATGTTCACACATTCAGTATTTGTCAGCGGACATTTTAGGAGCCCACTCGAGCATTCATCAACATCAATATCACAATGTTGGCCTACCCATCCCGAATTGCAAAGGCATCCTGAAACATTTACGTCGTATACTCTACTGGAGAACGCATGGTATTAAACTAATTTGCTGACAACGGTATGATATAAAATGTGATTAAGTTCATCCAATGAATTGAAAATGGAAATAAGATAGAAGAATTAATGATCAAATTGTGACAGCACTCATCTCATTGCTTAAGCATGTTAACACTCCAAGACGGAACGCATGCCTGAATGCTATTTAATTTTTCCATTCAGCTAATTGCAAGTTGTAAGCATAGGTAAATATTAAATACAGACAAGATATATATTTGTATAAAATCCGTGTTACCTATTCTATTATCACACGTGCCATGTACGCATGTACATATTTGTTGACAACCCAGTCCATAGTGACTTGAATCACATTCTGTTTGTAAACAAAAAATGAAAGCAGCATTTATCATAACATGAAATGTAAAGTCAAATATTACATCCATTTACATGCCTACGAACAGCGTTTTGATACAAATCAAAGTAAGTAAACATATTAAATAATTCCGCATAGACGACGTTTTAAATGTACATGTTACTTGTCTTGAATGGAAAGTATAATCCTTACAAAAACACATGATAAATAAATCATCGTAATCAGCATTTAACATGTTGACTACCAACAATAAGAGAAAAATAAATATGTAAATGGGATCTTTCAAACCTGAACATGTTCGTCCGTCATTGTTGAGTTGAGTTCCAGGAGGACACACGCATTCATAAGACAGAGCAGTGTTCACACATGTGGATTCACTGTCACATTTGTTCATTGTCGATTTTGAGCATTCGTTCTTATCTTTAAAAAATAATTAGTAATCATCAAACGTATGTTAAGAATTGAACCATTGTGTGTACAAAACCGACAAAAATAACGTAATCGTAAAACGTCTCAGAATTATTCGTGCGAATTTATGCGTAGTGCGAATATAGCACTTTACATTATTTAAACTCCAGAACATGTTAAACATATTTCTATTGAAAATATCAATGCTATCCATGGTATGCAAATACAGCATTTCCAATGAACTCAGGTGAGACTCCTGTACTCATTGGAAGTGTTATATTTGTTACGTTTTATAATTTATTAGAGTCTACATGTGTATGTATTTCTCCTACTATATTCATTTGTACGTCTAACTCATTCATTAAGTCATTTCCACGGAGATGTTGCTCTTGCTTTCTGCTCCGCTCTCTTTCTCCCAACTCTCTCAGTAGGGTTTGATTAACCTTTGGTGTATGTCGACCGGCCACATTCCAATATTCCGTATTTTGGGATGACCAGTCAGCATACATACGTGGCAAAACCATTTCTTATTATTTTCCATATTCGGCAGTGGCATACAATTCAGGTTCAATGACCTATATAGTGACCTTAGACTAAAGACGCCAGTATGACCATACTGTTACACAAATGACACAAACAAATCAGTTTACCTATGCATGTAACATTATCAGTCCCGAGAAAATAACCTGGTTGACATCCACAAACACCGTCGTTTCCATCAGACGACACACAGAAATGGGAACATGTCAGGTTCCTCTCACTCAAACATGGATCTGAAACTAGAAACATATACAGTCGTTGCATTGTACTGCAAATATAGTCATGTTGTATGATCCTTTGATAATGAAAATTGTATATCATAATCATGTTCAAAGATCCCCTGACTTATGTAGATTGTATGTTAATATTAATATTTGCTCTTATTCATGGCTTGTTTCTCTGAACATATTTGTAGCGAAATCAACGCAACAAAAGGGCAATTAGTAAAATCTGCGTCGATATATTTGATATTGTGTGCGTAGATTGATAAAGATTGGGTCTCTTCGTACGTATAACAGAATTCATGAAACTATAACAAAAAATAAAACAACCTCGCAGAATAGCAGTACATCTTTGGTCGCTTACTAGCTATATTACAAGATTTTTTTTGAAAAAAAAAATTTGCTTGCTGTATTACCAAAAAGTCACGTGGTATGGACACACTGTTTGGCAATCGGATTATAACTTGTTTGAATGAATTAAAATACACGTACAAAAAAAATCTTACAAGATGACATATCCATGTTTTAAATAATGAGAAGATAAATAATGATAGTAGAACTTACCCGCTGAACAAGTTTTACGATCATCATTAAGCACATATCCTGCATAACAAATACAGTTATATGTGCCAGGATAATCTAAGCATATGTGTTCGCATCCGTCTGTGTTTATTAAACATTCGTCAATATCTGTAATATAATATCAGTGATAAATATTGCAAAAGTACGAGTATATAACAAATATTATATTGAAGTTTTAGAAGAGCGGGAAGAGACCATGGGAACAATAAATATACCAAAATAATTCCTGCTCATTGCATTGCAATACTTACATTCAATTTATATTTAAAACTACATTAACGTGTTTACAATAGTTCCCTATATAACTAAAATGCAATATGATATTTATGTTGCCAATAAAGAAAATCGCTCATTAAACACTAGGCCATCGAAGAACATTTAAAGAGAAAAAGAAACGTAAGCATACTCACTCTGGCATTCCGATCCCACTTTTGTGGAGCCTGTATAACACTCACATGAATAACTGCCAAATGTATTTATACATGTATGATCACAATCGTGTAAAAATGGATTGCTGCACTCATCTAGGTCTACAAAAGTACAATTAGTTTTATGCCAACATTTCAGAAAGTATTAAGTTGCCTTACAAGAAAAAACAATACATTTAATATTTTATAGTTTTATATAAATATATTTATATCCACAACTGTTCATGATTCAATTGTGTCTTTTCCTTTGCTAGTTCTTAATGTAATTGGAAATGTAATAAAAACATTAAAACACAACAATAAGCTCAGATTATGTGTAAATGTCATTTATTTAGTACATAATAAATGACGGAAAAACATATAACAAAGAGGATTTATCCTAGATAATATATGTAGTACATCACGTTGTCAAATCATCGATTACTGTTGTACATGATGAATATTTCAATTGTTAAGCACATGAAAAGACTGACAATTCACTTGTGATAAAATATCGCACACAGAACCTTTTTCAATATCACAGAAATTTATACGGATATGTGTTGTTGACGTACCAGAAAAGAAAAAAAAATAGTTTGTGTAACTTACCCTCGCATTGACCATCAGTCGTTTCAGTGTAGCCATTTATACATTCACAGTTATATGACCCGACCGTGTCAATACATTCTCTCATAGCATGATTACATACATCGGCTGTGGTGTCACATTCATTTATATTTATATCACATAAGTCACCTTCCCAACCAGTATGACAGATACAACCTTTCACGGGATGACAGACGTCAGTCCCTAAATGGTAACACGAACATTGGTTTGTGCAGTTTTCACCCCAATGATACGCGTCGCATTCTAAAATAATAACATTTGTGTAAGCAAGTAATATTAACATGAAAAATAAAAACAATGTAAAAACTTAGTTTTAATGCTACTTCAGGTCAAACATTGAGAATTCATGTTTCATTAAAACAAAAATTGTAACAATAATTTCTCCATCAATAAGTTGGCGTAACATTTCTGTAAAAGCAAAATTTAACGTCTATTTTTTTTAAAAAAAGCGATATCTATTAATTCAGATTATTGTTATATTGCTCATACTAATTTCATTATATAATTATGGCAAAAAGATCTTTGATTATCGTATATACGGATGGATTACCTATACATGATATTCTACTTTCCAGTTTATATCCAGAATAACAATAACACTGAAACCCTCCATTGCTGTTTTCGCAACCTTGCGGACATACGTTCTCTGTACATTCATCTTTGTCTAAAAATATCAATAAAGAAGTATAAATTACATTGATATTAAATGTATCACAAATGAAACTATGGACACATGATGCAAAACTTCACGCTTTTGAATTGGTAAGTATTTGGTCAACTTTGCCGTGTAGACTTTATATCACATAAATAGAAATATGCACGACACAATGTTATAAGCAAATAATGGCAAAAGATCCACTTGCGCTTGTGACATATCTGGAAAATATATTAACCGATGCAAGTTGATTGATCTGAATCTATTGTGTATCCATGGTCACAAAAACACATGGCGTTTCCATCCACATCATAAGTACATCCCTTAGCTCGCGAGCAGTCTTTATCTTTACATGGATTATCATCTGAAACATACAATAGATTTCGTTGTTAAGACTACATGATTTGAACAATAAACATGCATTGTATAATAATAATAATAATAATAATAATAACAATAATATGTTCGTACGCTAACTACCATATATTGATTGCCATTTACGAAAGAATTAATTGGTAAGCCATGAGCACTGATAATAATGACCAATGTCATTTGCATGTAGTATTAATTAGAAGTTAATTTATCAACTGCTATTTTACGCAACCATGTTTAAGGTGTATGTCTTTGCCATTGGTCAATGGCTACTTTGGTTCAACGCCATTTGTGAATTGCATTTTCTTATCTATATGGCTTTAACTTCGATGCTTGCTTCACTTATAAGATAAACTGTTGACATTTATTTTGATATCACTGAAGAGCAGCATTTATTTCCAAAAGCAAATTAATATTTCGGGGCTTATTAATACCGTCAGTTATTTCAGCCTCGCAATAAAAATGTTGAAGTGTTGAAGTAAAAGCCATTGTAACACGAACAGTTGAATCCACCAACAGTATTCACACATTGCTGCGAACAATCATGCGGGAATTCCACATCATGGCATTCGTCGATATCTAAATGTAATTAATACATTTATGTTTGTGGCATCATTTGTCTTTTTGCATCGCTTATTTATTATAAAAGTGACTAGTTACTTAAATGTAAATTAGTTGCGTTCTGAATAACAATTTTAATCAAATTTACATTTATTACATTTACAAATCAACTCCAGAAAACTCTTATAATAGTGATAGTAAGGGCTAACAAATAACGAATCTTACCGACGAATAAACTAATAATGTTTGGCACGATTGGAGAACAGTGACTAATGAAAGATATTTGAGAGCAGAATTCCAAAATGTTTCAGTACAAACTACAAACTACATATTTAAAACTTGTGCATTGTTTGATATGAGTTAATACAGTAAACCCAGTAAGTTATTTTTGTGATTGTGTGTCATAATCTTAAATAGAATAGTACAACTATTTAACAAGTGGTAATCATGGACTGCATACATCTATATCCAGAGCAAGATATTTACCTTTACACTTGTGCGGCTCTCTTTGATTGATCTGATATCCACTGTTACATGTACATATATAGCTACCGTACGTATTAATACAGGTATGGTCGCATAGATCAAAATTGCTACACTCATCAAAATCTGTAAATATTTGAATGCAGTTAATGTACAATTATTATTGGAAGGTAGGATTAGAACTGTATAAGCAAGTACAGATGTACCCTCTCAAAGGTGGCGCATCCGAAACACATACAGTATGAAATACTATAAACAAAGTCGCTCACTTCATGCAATTCTTATGCAATAATAGTCATTGTTGAATGAAGGAAAAACTGTCGCATACTAATATAACTATGCTAATAAATACATTTTGTTTGTCCTGATACAAGATTTTGTTTTAGACATTGAAAGACGTTATTTACCTGAACAAAAGTGATTGTAAACATCCTCTTCATAGTAACCATTTGGACAAGATGAACACAAGTAGTTTATACCGAGCTGTGCTTGTTCTGATACCGTTAGGGTAGTACAGTTTCTACCAAGAGAACAGGGCTGTTCATTGCACCAGTCATATTCCTCTTCACAGTCTAATCCTGTTACAAAATATATGTAAATAATTTCAACAATATGAAGCGATGTGCTCTGAACTTATTTACGTACATGTATCTCATACTCAACGTTAATAGAAAACACAAACGATTTGTCATCGTGACTTAATCGAGAATAACAATTCAGAATGTAATAGATTTGAAGCATTATAATATCACTTCTTTTCATTGCAATATTACACAGTTATAGAATAGTCTTCCAGAAGGGTAAATGTATCTGTGTGGAAAGAATAATGTGTTACCTGTATACTGCGGGAAACATTCACACATGGCATATTTAAAATGCTCTGTTTCTCGACCATCTTTTCTCGCTGTCTCTGTACATACACCATGTTCAGTACATCCAGTACACAGTAATATATCAACAGCAAATGGTACTGATAATCTTCCATTGTCATTCATTGCAGCAAATCTGTACGAAAATTGCGAATTGTATCAGATAATTTATGATCTTCTGACGATAATTATACAAGGCATACATTAAATACTGCATTGAAAGAATGTATTATACCAAAGCATCATTTGGCAAAATCGATAGTGAAGAAGATTTCACAAAATTCTTAAAAGTAGAATAGTGCAACCTCTCCATAGCGGCCTTCTCTTGAGCAACAACATCCCTTCAAAAACAGCATGCTTTCTCCCCACTGTACGATTAGATTGTTAATTTAACCTTTCTAGAGCGGAAACCTCTCAACAACAACATAATTTTGCGTCTCCCAAAGGGTGTTGCTTTGGAGAGGTTGCACTATATTGATAATAAGATATTATTTGTAATGCAATGAACAATTTTGAACCTTAGATCAACAGGCGAATCATCCGACTGATAATACTTGACTGATTTGCTGCCACTGTCATAAACTGCATTAACATCGTTTGATAAAAAATACACAACATCACCGTCATCTATGGATATTTCACAAACAACCTCTGTCTTTATGTGAACATATACAGATTCACATCCGATCAGATATGGGGTTTCCTCCCCTGAATTTCATACAAAATATGCACATAAATATGATACATTGATACGTTTGTTCTTATCTAACAACCAAATAAATCCCATAATATTCACAGAATATATACTCATAGTTTTAAAATACCGATGTGTTATTTTACACATGATTTAGTATTACATATATAGAAATGCAGTAATATATATTACTTTAACTGAAATGATTCTTTCAATATTGTATACAGTACCGAATATTGTATACAGTACCGAACATGTTCGAGGTTTTAAGTTTAAATATTGTAAATATTGTTTAGAATTAACAACCTATGCATACGGCTTACAGATTGCGAATCAAACCAGACAGCAATGACGCACTTACGCATTTCTATAACAATTTCTTCTATTTCTTCACTAATTCTGTATGTTTCAAGTGCAACCGTATCGTTTCCAGTGAAGATCAGATCAAATATACATTCAGTATTTTGAGCACCATTGCATATATTCTCTGCCTCTGCACGTGTTGCATCATCTACTTCATCAAGGAAGGGAGGTATATGTGTAGAGTTGTGATGATCTGTGTGATTATACCCGTCTGGGTAGATGAAAGCCGAATAATGTGGATCTATGGACCCTAAAATTAGATCATTTAAATTCCTTCGCAAGTGTGTTTTATGTTTTACTAGATCTGAAGTTTGTATTGATTTTAAGTATTTTAATTGCCGCGCAATCTCTTACTTTCAGTACGATGTTAAAACCAAGCATGGACATTAACATATGCCTGAACATTCAGCAGCATATGCGAAGTGGTTTATATGCATCAATTTAATATAGATGTTCATAGTTCACCAGAATGTCCAATTTCACTTACAGTGCTGTCCATAATCAAATATTTCTCTCTCGCTCAATGTTTCTGGAAGCACCGTGCCGTTAGGTTGAATAAAGTCATCGCTAACTTCACCATTAAAGTTCCCCAGTAATCCAGTAGTTTGATTCTTGAGTGTTGTGGGTATGATCACATTCAGTAACAACATACCTACACTCACAGATATATTAAGGGAAATGCCTGAAACATGAAATAATTGACACATTTATTAGAGCATTTCCAATGCATCTGTAGATAAGTTAAAACCATCTTGATTACATTTCGAACAGTTATTTATTTTCAATAAGATCACATTTTTCAAAAACAACACGTTCGGTTGGGAACGCTTTAAGCTCACCTATCCCTAGCAAGTAAACATACCACATGTTGGAAAGAATACATTGAGTGACTCTCCACCAGACAGAATAAGGTTTCTATCATCAGATGTATATATTGTCGTCTCATCATTGGCAGCGTTATATAAAGTAGTGAGCTCTATATTGTTTGCAAATACATTGATACCTGAAATTGTATAATGTTTATTAACCACAATTATTTGGAAAGGGAATTCAAACGGAAATACATTAAATATGACGACATATTTACAGGTCAAAATACAAACGTAATAGGACTATCTTGTGTTTTCGTACCAGCAAATTTACTCAAGTGAAGTCCATAGTACATGGATGAAAGATCGATTCTGTAAAAGAATATTATACAGTTTTAAGTTTTAAACATATTTTACAGTTCATTTTCACAACAGGACTAAACAAACCCGTTCTTGCGTTGTTAATTTCAACATGGACAGAATTTCCTTCGTCGTCCATTGCTGCAAATGCGGAGAAAATTGAAGCATCAGACAATGTTCCATCAGATTTTCTATAGAGATCTGTACTGGCTTGTAGGTCAAATGTGATACTGTGCGTACGGAGTTGTATAAGTGTATATTCCCCCAGACCATTGAATGTGAATCTTTTCCCATCCAATGTTCTGTGATGAGTTACCTGCAAATGAAAGTATGGTTTTACCACTGACCTCTGGACAACACTAGCCCGTCGATTCCAATATTAATGATTTCTAACCACCACCGTTCAAAATATATGAGCCGCAGATTACATTTTTGTAATTAAATATGTATGACTACCGACAAAAAAATTAGGCAACAAATTGTTGAAGATTTATCGAAAATGTCGTCTTATTTTAATCGATCTATGTGAAATAATGACACAAGGAATAATTTATTATTACAACAAATTACCCAAGTAGTATCGTCTCCGTCTGTAGCATGTTCCCGTGGGGCGTAGTTTATAATAAAGATCACAGTATGTGCCGTCACCAGAACAACACCAATCCTTTGGACTTTCATCATTCACGTAATGTTTTTCTTCATACAGTTTGTTGTATCTGTAGAAACTTCCAGAGTTTGGGCGTTCATCTTTTTATTATTAGAATTCGAGTAATGTACATTCTTAGCGCTTTTAATCACATCAAATGTGCAAAAAATATATATAATATGACTAAATAAATTACATATTTATTTAGTACCTTTGTCAGAGAATTTCAAAACGCATCATAGAAAAGGCATGTTTTAGATGATTTTTTAGCGTTAAAATTGTAACTTCATGTACATAATCAGTAATTATACTTTTCCAAACGGATCATAATGTCTTCCAGGGAACATGTCAACACAAATGTGATCTGAAGTGTTTTCCCCTCTCTGAATTCGCCAAAACCAAGGATCCCATCGCACGGACATTCTGGCATCAAACTAGCAGATAGATCGGTATAGTAACGTCTTGCTACATTCTCTTTATACCATCTGATGCATTGAGCCTCTTTATTTTCAATCATCGGACTTTGTAAAAATACCAATCCGTTTACACCACCTAAATTGTGCATAAAACCTGGGTTTAGACATAACTGTATGTATGAATAAATTCATGGCAATTCGGCGATGGAAAGAACAATGGAAAACAGGAGTCTTGTGAATAGCTGATAAAATAGTCATTGATTTTCTCAAGATACGCAAAGTCAATTGTATAACCCCTGCAGAATGGATGCCAAAAAGCCCAGATGCAGTTCCTATGGATTTTGGTATTTTGGGCACATCGAAACATAGGCTGCAAATAACGCAAGATCTATACCAAGACTGCTCTAAAAAAGGCCCTTAAAGACAAATCGAACAAACTTTAGCAGTTGTGCATAAGCCGGACTTTAGCAAGCTAATTTAGAAGGAGCAGAATGATTTATTTTTGCCATAGATCTCAGATTCAGCATTTGTTGCAATAAAACGTTTGCGAGTAAATAATACATCCATAATAATTCCGTAATAAATTGAACGCCTCTCGCAAAACTTGTGTTACTCTTTACAAATAAAACAATGATCATCGACACTGACGTTTCTGACCTCGTTATGGTAACAGAAACACTCCAAAATGGAAGCCATGAGGTGAATGGTAAGTTTGCGTTCTTTCGCTGTAAATTTCCTTGTGTACGATGCGATTTTAATTTAGTCTAGAATAAGTATAAGCATTAGACCAATTGTTCTGAGTTTAACATGACCAGCATCCAGTTTTTTTAACAAGTGGTTCCTGGCGCCCTTTGCACTCAGAGATCCATTGTTGCTTTGCTTCCATGGACTGGGATACAGGTTAGATGTATTAAACCGATAGAGGGATCCAGCTCTGTATGAATGGACTCTAACCTTAATATGGTTTTGCATTCAAGTGGTATCATATATTTATTTGGCATACATAGCATTATTACATAGCATTGTACAAGTATAACAAATTTATACAAATCATTGACTAATTAATGCACTGCGCAACAAACTGAAAATCAGTTATATTTTATACTTACTCTAGTTTTATTCTCAATATTATTTTTCGTCTTAGTTCGTAAGATTGAGAATATAAACATTTTGACATCACCTATCGCGGTAAAGCACTATGAATAAAGTTATAAAATGCCAAGTGTAATCGTTCGCAAAAAGTTCTTTTGTTAATGCCCCTCTCTGTCATGATGTATATTTTAATTAATACATTGATCATTTCCCCTCATTAATTTCCAAACACAACATACATACATTATCACCCACATTATTCAAGTATATGTAAGATGAAACCTAGTGACGTACAGATCCATGCTGCTCTATAACTTACATGCATTATATTATATAAAAAGATTCATAAAACAAACCGTGCGTTGAAATGGAAAATACAAATGCAACAACCGAATCATGTAAAGCAGACATTTATTGTCAGACGCAAAATGCCTTGTGCATTGAATCAACATGCACATGTTTGACGGGTGTATATGACGAGCCTGTGGACACGTGTGATGCTAGTACGATCAGTTATTGTGGCTATAATGACACAAATGTTCTTTTGATTCTTTGTTGATCGTTAATTAAATACAATTAAAGATAACAAGATTATATAGAGTGTATAGATAACATAACACAAACGTATACTTAATGCCATATACAAATAATAATAGCAATATTGGTATTTAGTAGATTATATTAAGTGTATAAATAACATAACACAAACGTATACTTAATGCCTTATACAAATAATAATAGCAATGTTGGTATTTAGAAGATTATATTTACACTGTGCTTTATCAAATAATTTGTGAGTGAATCGACAATTCTCTATTCATTTTTTCAGTGCCTCTTTTCCCCTTTGGTAAAAATCAAACAGATGAAAACATCCCGGAGAATGGACTTTGTAAGAACACCTCGTTCAATATGAAAGTTCCAGTGTTTGATATGACTTACACTTCTGCTAAAGTAAGTACTCTCTTTGATCATTACGAGTCACCATATATGAACCAGCTTCAGTTTGAAATTTGATAGCCTCGTTGTTTGTTGTGGTTACGTAATTTGGAGTTTCTTGAACCTGCAAACTCATTGTCCTTAAATGTATCATAGTATTGTACACATATTACATCTAACTTGTTGGTTGGTTGGTTGAATTTCGAAAACGGGGGTAAATCTTATCCGTATAAACTTTTAAAACTTATTTACGGATATTATTAAAGAAAAATGCTTCCTATCAAACTTGTTTGAAGCAATACGGAAGGACGTAACAAAATGGAGGGACTGAATATGTCTTACCGCAGCTATTGAATTAACTAAGCTGTTGTTCATTTCAGATTTGTCGAGATGGGTTCATTAATTTAGCAGAAAATGGAATGATGAAAGCACAGTTTCCGTTAGGAAACAACCGTATTCTTGCTCCATTCTTTGCAACTACAATATATCTACAACCCGACAGTGGCAACGTATGGTTTAGAACATACAATGCTGTAAATAATACATCGTTGCATGAACACCAGTAAGAAGTTGAACTACTGGAAGGTTACGTCGTTAGATTCAGTGAGGTGGAGACATACGATGCTTTGTTTGTATTAATTGTTACTTGGGAAAATATGAAGCCAGAAAATAGTGTGCAGTTAGATACAAGTAAGGTCAGTGGAAACAAATATTTATGATAAAGAAATGTTTTTGATTAGATATGTGCAAAGCCAAAAATTGCAACAAGCACTGATTACAGTATACGTACCATTAAAAATGAAGTAAAGTTGTGTTGAGATCGAGGGGTCAAAAATAATTATCAGACTTGGTGCGCACAAATCTGCACATTTAAGTGATGCGGTAACACTAAGTAGACATAAACATCGTTTGTTTTCAGAACGTGACATTCCAGCTGGTACTGGTTTCTGATGGAACGAATACTTTTGTGTTCTACATATATGGAAATAGTAAGATGAATTGGCAAAGTGTAAAACCTAGCTCAATTCCAATTAATGTCTGGGCTGGTTATTACTTTAGTAAAGAAGTTCACTGCACAATTCCTTGGTCATTCAAGTCGGATATACTAGACATGGATTCATACCAGACAGGTGAGCATTTGTGGCATGAGAAAAATTCACGTACTTCTTTTATCACTAAAGAACCCAGTTAATGCAAATTATTAAATTGAATCAGAGGGCACGAGATTTTTCCTTTTCACTTCTGGTCTAAGATGTCAAAGATGTCTTGCCATAGAAATAACACCGGCCCAAACTACATACCCAAATGGAAAATGCATTTCGTTTACAAACTTCAGTTTCTCTAGGTTTGTCTGATAAGATACGTACGATATGACGAATTACGCCTTTACCATGTAGAATGCGATGCATAGAGGTAACAGATACATTATGTCCCTTCTGTTTTAGTAGTTTCACAATGTTTCTGTAGGACAAGTTTTGCTTCAAAAGCCCTAAAATAATAACCTCCACTACTAAATATAATGAATATTGTCGTCCGCGAGAAACACGAACATTTCCACGTCGCAAACTTTACCACTTAAATAGTAAATTATTTACTTTTTGGTCTAACCATATTGAATTTTTAGTTGACAAGTGTTGATTGTGTATACGATATACAGCTTTATATACATCAATCGCATTGCACGAGGTTTTCTAAGCTGAAAGATATTGTAGGTTTCTTTGATAGCATGTACGTGCACGTGTAAAATGCGAAATACGGTGTCCTCAAATTTATGCCATATCATATACAAATAGGAAGGCCGGTTATGTGTTAAGCAATGATAGTATCCCTACTTTTTCTAACGACGGTGATTCAAATATCATTATTACTGCTATGTTTGTTAATAACATAGCAACATCTGACAGTTTAGGGATTTGTTTTTCTCTTTCAGTAACCATAGCAAGTACTAACTATCTGAATCGTTCGCTGTCTCATAAACATATTTATGAACTCATGGGAGTAAAAATAATGATTGGTTTTTAATTATATTAAGTATAATTAATTAAGTATATCTATGATGTTTTGAGAACAAGTAACACACACACAAATATAAAAACGTGCGTAAACCAACACGTTTTTCTCCAAATACCCACAAATACATACATTCTTACGACAAGAAAAGAATTAATGAAGTAATCATATCTGTGACCCTTGTTTGCTCTTAGTAGTTTACATGAATCAATATATATCTTTGGTCACAAAAGGAGGGTCCAATCATATCGTTCTTTATAGTAATGAACATCCAAATACATAAAATATGATTTTTAACATTTCCTTTATTATTTTTTCTTCTGACAATTAGATTATTAAACGACCTGTCGTCATTGATCAGTGAATCAAGTACTTTTACAATTTCCTTCTTATGGATTTTAATATAGTTTTCTGTTCTTTGTCCAGAAATTAATAATAACACTATTCTAGAGAAAAACATTCAAATAAATAATGTATAACGGAGATCAGTAGCTGATTAAACGCCAAATAAAACAACTTTGGACGGTAATTTTACACGCTTATTATAGAGCTCTCCATAATGTAAAGATGGCGGAATTGTAAAAACAAAATACCAAAGACATCAATTTCGACTTCCAAATGTGTTTTTCTGTTTTTAATCTGATATTTCATTGGATTTTAAACAAAACCTTTTGACCAATGATATTGCAGGAATGAACCCTAATTAATACTTTAAAAGTGGGCATTGATATCTCGTGCAACATTTTGGAAATCGTCTGACTTGAAAACACATAGGTGAGTTTTTTTTTTACTTTGATCTTTGTTTACAAATTTAGGCCAGATATTCTGTTATTAGTTTATCGAAAGCGCGATGTCAATTTTTATGTTTTATTTTGAGAAAAAAAAATTCATGCATAAATTTATTTTCTTCCGCTCATTGTTTTGCGTACTTCGATCTAGAAAAAAAGGATCTTAAAATGTTCTTTGTTGGCTGTTAGCACCAGCCCTATTTGAAAACGTTTTGTCCGTGGTGTGTTCATATTTTTTCTGGAAGTTTCATAAATGTACAGTTGTATCATGCAAATGCATAGGGCGCGTGTCTATTGAATGATTTATTTTGATTAACGAAAATTAAAAGCTAACAACACGTACTCGATTACCTTCGTTTTTGTTTTAATTCGCCATGGACATTTCTAAAACCCAACTAGGTTCAAGGTTATAAATATTGACATCAGTCTTATTTCTAAATGAATATGATAACTCAATTGCATAATAAAATTAATGATACATTTGACAACTTGATAGATTTGTGTATTTATATATAAATCTGTCACCAGCCGTATCTTTTCAACAAATTACCTTGTACATTGAAAGCGTATTTGAGATTTGAGCACTGAAACGATTTTAATATTGTAATACTAGTAACCTTGTGGATATGGTTGGGCTGGAATATCTCCTAGAGCACATTAACTGTCAATGAGGATAGTTGATGTAAACTATTGTTTCTTGCTTCTATGTACATCTTTACATTGACTTTAATCACTTTATTTCCTAGCGTTATGGGTACTTTCAAATTCTTCATATTAACACTACTTTCTGTACTTTGATTGCATGTCTGGACATTGCCAAAATTGTACACAAGTTACAGTGTATTAACAACTCAATTCATGTTCATTACATGATTGCAATAGTACATAATATATAACAAAGCACAACGAGGCGAATACATGTATTTTAAAGATCCATCATTATATATAATAATAAAACTGCGATTGCACGTATGTCAGGATTGTCATTGTGAATAATTCATTCATGTAATATTCGGAAAATAAGATAATATAGTTATGGGATGGGAACATGAAAGTAAATTTATCACAATGTATGAAAAAAGAGACGAAATACTTTTTACGGCTGGATTTCAGACATATATTTGATGACGTAATTATTTTTTGATTCAGTTTGTTTTGACGTTCTTAAGCGATCCTTTTAAAGCGGCCCTTTCTCTCCCGATTCAAATTACACTTAAAATGGTCCGTTTGTACCGACTCCCTGCGAGATGTATTCAGCGACCCTAATATTTTTCCCCAATGGTAATTTGGACGACTTTTTGGAACGACCCATGCTAAAGGAAACAACTCTAATTGACTCAGCGGAAATCCTGGCAAAAATATTCATGTGTATAACACAAATACTTTTTCGGCAAAGAAAATGACCAAATCGGACGAGAAATGGAAAAAGCCGCGCCATTTGTTTGTTTTTGTGCTACGTAAAATATGATAATGACGTTTTTAGTAAACGCCAAGATATTTAAAACCTGCCAACTCGTTTTCAAACTTCTCAACACATTGAGCCTATCGTAATTAGCTGGATGATCGACAAACGTTAATTTTCAAACTTTAGACACCACGAAGTCCGGGAAAAGTACGGAACCGTTAGTGTTTTAGATAAACATTATGAAAGATTAAATTCCCTTAGTTGTTTCATTGCGCGCCATTCGATAGATACGGACTCCGGTAAACAAATATATTCAATTTGCCCCGAATGTGTTCGTTTGGATGCCACGTATTAGCCTGCATAGAATATAACGGCTTATGCATTGCGGTGGCTTTTCGTGCAAAACCGAATTACATGGGACTACGTTTTGCTTTCGCATCAATTATGCGGTATTCAAAACACTTTCAAACACTAAAAATATGAAAGCTCTAGAAAATTACTGTTGAATTATTGAACTATTGTTAAATAACTGTTTTGATTTGACTAGATTTTCTTTTCCTTAAAAAAATTGACTATAATTTCTTTTTGGGTATTTTTATGTGCACAAAACATGTATTACAGGTTAAAATGTGAAACAATTACGCTATTATTGAAAAACAATCTATATGATTCATAATTTGCTGCCATAAGCCAAGTTAGGTTAATAATTCACCATTGTACTGACCAGGTAAGAAGTCATTAGCAAAACAAGAACAAAAGAGTACTTATAGAACCAACACGATATCATATTGTGCTAGCACGTTGGGGTGTATCATGGTGTATTAAGTCCTAAAATGGCCACACAAATATAATTATATATGGTAAATGAGTTTTTTGGACAATCTTCCTTTCAATGTGCCAGCCCCCTCCCCTATATACGATACTATTGTAAAAATAAAAGTTCTTTGGACAATTCAGCTAGTATGTCGCTCTTAGATAAAAAAAAACGGTGAATTGGTTAAGCCGCGCGTACTTTTGGACCGAGTTCTACACATAAATATAAGACGCATCCGATTTTGGAAGTAAAACATGCGTCATATACAAGAGGGTTATTCTTTTTATACAGTTATACCAGTGTCACTGAAGTAGAAGGATTCCGTGTGTGAGATGACCGTATTATTTGTAGGTTAATTAATCACGAAAGTGTTTATTATCCAATTTGCTACCGTTTTGGAAAATAATACATACCTTTAGCCCTTCAACCAAAATCATGACAGAAAATAGAATGAAAAAGTCTTGTAAGTAAAAAAAGATATGCTATATTCATCATCATCATCGTTTAGAATAAATTTATTATGGCTACATACTACAGTAATTATATAGCTTTTCTGGCCCACTTTCGTATAGGCTGCGGCCGTGGTCCAGTGGTCAGTGCGCTGAACTTGTAACCCTGAGATCCGGGTTCGAATCCCGGTCGCGGCAGGTCATACCCTTCCATGAAAATAAAAATGTCGATTTTCCTCCATATGTGGAGATGTTGCCGGCTCCTTGTGGAAAGGTTAGTCAGCACTGATTAGTATACAGTCCAGGAAAACTGGTAAGGTCAACCGGTCGCCGTATATAAATGAAAAAAATGTTGAACAACGGCGTTAAACCCCAGTGACAATAAATCACGTAAAAACAAAAGCACTTTCGTGTAAGATTGTGAAAGTATTATTTAATAAGTAAAAACATAATCATATGCAACCATTCATGAAAAGAGCATATTCTTCTTATTTTTAATCTAAAATTTTCAGCTATTTTTACCGCTCGGAATGTACATGCCTTTGGTACTTACAAAATCACAAAGCAATAAAACCAGTTAGGTTGAAATGGAAAATATCTTTAGCGCATATACAATGCCTATTTGTGGGAAAGAGCCATTAAAACATGCTGAATGCAAATGAATATATGTGTATATATTTCCAGCTATGTGAGTAAACGTGCAATGAAATAAGACACGGAGGACTTTTAGTCCTTTAGGTTTTTTTAAAAATGTGTTTATGCTTTCATTTCATAAGGACAAATTTAGGAGATTTCAATTTAAACCTTTAGCTACATAAAACTGCCTTGCATATTAACTAAGTCTAGATTAATTGATTAACATTTATACAGAATATCACGGTTATAATGAATTTCTGGAGACTTAAATAATTTCCTTCTTATATCCGTTTTTCACTACATTCATTACAATAAATTCGGGGGAAAAGAATACTGTACAGTATCCGATTGCTCTCTCTCTCTCCGAATTCACTATATCCGTGTTTTAATGTATTTCAACTACGATATATAATCTCATCTTGCAATAACAAGTTGCTCCCGTTGTAATTGCAGATTCTCGAAGATGACTGAGATGAAATCAATTAGAGTTGTCTTATATGTAGCCCTGTTCGGATGGGTGTCATCATTTTCTCAAAACACCACTTTGCGAGAAAGGATTCCAGTCTATCTACAACAGTTATGTCCAGGGTCGGGCGTATGTTTGAATGACATAATTGATCCAGATGATGATACGCCTTCATGCTGTGGAGGTATTTTTAGAATATAATAAAAAAGAAAAATGAATTATTTTACTATATTCGATCAGTTCAAATTATTGGGAATGGATTAAAATCGGTTTTAAGATTAGTGCCAATGTCTTAATATTAAAGCTTTCGCTAAGTGGGGGTTGATTGCCATTTCCCAAAAGATCGCTTGGTTTATTATTGTTTAGAAACCATATGTGCTTACTTATCGCCTTTTATGATAACATATTAAAATAAATAGACCTTGTCCCGTGAAACTAAATGTTATCAAAATGGCGTGGCCGAATAATTTATTATGAATTCTAACACGATTTACGACACTGTAAAAATCTGTTCATGCATTATTCATAAAAAAACCACGATTGGCTATTCAAATTTATACATTGGATTGTATCTAATCATTACGACAAATGACGTCACTTACAAGGTATCTTATACAGAGATGCAGTCTAAGAGCCTTTTATAAATTGAGTTCCTGTATACCAGTGATATAATTATCTATCTTTCCTTGTATTAATACATCGTCCTGTATTTCCATGATATGACCATCTCAATATCAAACCTCTTTTTTGTCACCAAAGATGGTGTAAACGCCAGGCGTTATACGGTTCATTATTACAATAGTGTATAACACAAATAAACATCCGAATATGTTCGGTCTAAAGAATGCGTTCGGACTTGAGACACGCTCTTATAAGAGAGGTTTTAGTCTCACAATATGTTAAAAAAAATTGTCGACTAAAAGTTAAAGATCAACCTTTGTGTTCAGATAAGAGTGGCTTTGGGATACGAGTGGATGACAAAAAATGTAATATTCCCTTGGCTAGATAATTAATTGTATTTCGTGTATATATGTTCAAGGTATCGAAAAAAATATGATTATGAATAACATGATTTTGAATCGCATTGCGTACATTTTCACTGTATATGATTCTCCTATTCAAGTCAGTCGTTGACTCCCCTTACCGTCTATTTCAGCGTGTTCTTGCTCTGAGGATTGTGAAATTGAAGGCAACTGTTGTTTCCAAAGCCTGAATAAGAATACATTTGATAATACTCGATCGCCTACTACTAAAAAATATAGTGAGTGTCTTTATCCAATATCAAAAGGGAAGCAAGCACAAGTTTTCTATTTCATGCATCAGTCGTATCGGATGACGTCATCTTCAGGAAATGACGCAATCATCAATGAGATGACTAACAACACAGTCACGTGCGGCGAAATAAAAGTTGCACCTTGGGGAAGCATGTTCCCTGTGTATTCAAAAAGTACTGGCAAGATTTACAAGAACATGGTGTGTGCATACGAACATAATGTCACTGATGGCGAGTTATGGGACTTTTACATTTCATGTTATGAATATGATGTCGATTTTATGTCGAAGTTTCAAAGAGGTTTTATGCCTGAATATTGTGCAGTTCATTTCGTTTACGAAGGAGGAATATCTTTGTTAAGGTCGGAACAATGTTACATCAAGGAACATTATGCAGCCAAATGTCTTCATGACACATTTGAAATACCTTCGTTCCTTCCACTAACTAGAGAAGAAATTGTTACAGCCTGTGAAAGCGGTCTGATTTCTCCACATAAATCCAATACTGCAAATATATTCTGCCATATTTGTAACAAAAATAATGCAGTTTTGCTTGAAGAAAATCGAGACCATTGTACTGATAAAAATGACATTGAAGATTTAGCCAACAGAGGAAAAGGACTAATTCCGTTCACAATAATTTTCGATGCCAGTGCTTTCAGTAAAATGTTCATCGAAGACTCCATCCGAACTGATCTCCGTGAAAACGCCCGCATGGCATGCCCCGAAGACAGTAAAATTCAGGTATAAAAATAAGTAAAAAAATATTGAATCTGCACGAGATTTTACGTACAGCCATGGTTGTTTATTTTGATTCTATTAAATATACCACTCAAAATTTGATAAGGATAGCTTTTTAGATTGTTTATATTTGATTGGATATAAATGTCTACCAAACTTATATTATTTTAATTGAAAGTTTATGCATTTGTCTATTTGTTTGAAGATAGAAATAAGTTTTTGGTGTATTCATTGAAGCGTGACAGAAGCCAAAAGTTGAATGGGTGCTAAATTGACGTTTTCATATGGTTATGCCATATGTGAAATTTTGATGCGAATAAATTAATTGAATTAATTTCTTGGTCAGTATCGAGTGTGATGTCCATTTGCATTGATAACCGCCTGACATCGCCGGCGCATGCTGCTAACAAGCCTCCAGATTGAGATTTGTGGGATTCGAACCCACTCCTCCAAGAGGGCCCGTCTTAGCTCCTGGACTGTAGTGGGCTTAACAGGGCGGGCTGAAATGGCTCTCTGCAGCATGTCCCATACATGTTCTATGGGATTGAGTTCGGGGGAACGTGCTGGCCAGTCCATTCGGACGATTGTGGCATCCTGGAGGTACCTGTTGGTCACCATGGCCCTGTGTGGACTTGCATTGTCGTCCATTAAAATGAATTCAGGGCCTATAGCGCCAGCGTACGGGCGGACATACACGTCCAGGATCTCATCAACGTACCGTTGGCCCGTCAGACTGCCGTTATCCACGATATGAAGGTCAGTCTTGTCCTGCATGCTGATCCCCGCCCACACCATGATGGAACCCCCTCCATAGCGATCATGGTTTGCAATGCAAACAGGTGCAAAACGCTCATGGGTCATTCTCCACACCCGTGCCCGTCTATCCGTGAAGTCCACACAAAATCTGGACTCATCGGTGAACAGTACCGGGGTCCAATCATTCAACGTCCATGTGACGTGACCTCGGGCGCATTGAAGGCGTGTTTGCAAATGCTGCCGCATCAATGGAATGCGGATTGCGGGTCTTCTAGCGCGCATACCAACACTATGGAGTCTGTTTCGTACTGTTTGAGTCGACACCCGCACTCCCGTTGCATTTTCAACGTCATTTTCAACAGGGCCATGGTGACCAACAGGTACCTCCAGGATGCCACAATCGTCCGAATGGACTGGCCAGCACGTTCTCCCGAACTCAATCCCATAGAACATGTATGGGACATGCTGCAGAGAGCCATTTCAGCCCGCCCTGTTAAGCCCACTACAGTCCAGGAGCTAAGACGGGCCCTCTTGGAGGAGTGGGTTCGAATCCCACAAATGTCAATCTGGAGGCTTGTCAGCAGCATGCGCCGGCGATGTCAGGCGGTTATCAATGCAAATGGACATCACACTCGATACTGACCAAGAAATTAATTCAATTAATTCATTCGCAGCAAAATTTCACATTTGGCATATCCATACGAAAACGTCAATTTAGCACCTATTCAACTTTTGGCTTCTGTCACGCTTCAATGAATACACCAAAAACTTATTTCTATCTTCAAACAAATAGACAAATGCATAAACTTTCAATTAAAATAATAAAAGTTTGGTAGACATTTATATCCAATCAAATATAAGCAATCTAAAAAGCTATCCTTATCAAAATTTGAGTAGTATAGAAGTGCAGGAGGATTCTATCTTTCCATGTGAACAATCATGTCTTTAACTATCATTATTCCAGTCGATTTGACCAAAAGCTAAAAGGCAAATTAAAGATATACCACGATTAAAATACTTGATTTGTCGCCGGGAAGAAGTATTGGTTGAACTATTTTAAGCAGTTTAAATCTTCTAAGTACTAGTGAAAGAGCTAAGTAACTTTTACTTATTAAACCTCAATAATAAGTCCACCTTCTGGATCCTAATACTATGTCATAATAATGAGGTGGTCTCATTATCAAGTCGAATCGTTGGGGAGTTAGTCAAGGCCGTTCCGAAAATAAGTGGTCGTTATAACCGGGTGGTCGTAATATTGAGGTAGTTATAATGTTAGGTTTTATTGTACTTCTAATATTTACCCAGGACGATTTCTTTTGTTTTCTAAGCATCCAGTTGCATATATAATTATAATTATATACAGATATTATAGATAATGATAGTCTTATTTAATTTATTCTTATAACAACTAGTTCTAAACTCGTACCTTTTACCTACATGCTATGAAAGATTGAAACACTAATGCAAAACTGTCTGCCTGATTGGCAATGCTCGATTTTGTTCGTACTGAGACTTACATGGTAAACTAGAGCATGATATATTTTATCAGGAACTGTCGCATGATTTTTCGTTTCAGTAAAATTTGTATGTCGCTTGTATGATCATTTTTTCTATTTCATTGGTCAAATACATTAAATACTTTACATTCTTCAGTTCAACTTTTATTTTCAGGCTGGAGACAGGTGCAGGACAATATCGTGTCCAATTGGTCAGATATTTAGTCATGAAGATGGCTGCATTTATCCTGGCAACAAGTGGTCTACCCCACGCATGCACATAAGAATAAGTCTATACCCTGAGAGGACAATTAATATTTCAAATTTGTTACGCTCCAAACAAAATCTTAAGTCGCCGTGGCCAAAAACATGGGTGATGGAGATGATTTCATACGAAGTCAGTCGTATTTTTATCATTCAGTATTTTCAACTGAATCGACCGTTTAATCCGAAGTCCTTCTTTGCAATGGTCAATAATTATATTTCGAAACCATGGCTATTGGTATCTAGCAATGGGACAATTAAATTACTAGCGAAGATTACAAAATTTATATCGGATGTGAAATGGCAAACACTAATGTCAAAAGAAATTACACTAATATACAGAACATATGAGTTTCGACCCAGGAAATCGATTTTGATAACTAAGCTTTTCTTCTGCGAACACGTGACATTATTGCCGCTCGAATACTCGGTTAACGAAAGTCTAGGTTTCTTATTGAACAGGATAACGAATGAAACATTATTTGATGCGGAATATATGGTTGTTGAAAACAAACACGGTGCAGGTCCAGTCGTTTGCCTTGAAGATTCTGGATTGTATAGAGTGTCAACAAGCAATGCGAATAAAACAATTTTTCGCCGAATCGTTTTCAAATGCTTAGCGATAGTTTTCACAAAAATAATCTTTTAGTGTTTCAGTTTTAATTATTAGTGCTTATTTCTCAAGAAATATTTCTAATTTAAACTAACGCTACGAGTTCATAAATTACGTACGTGTATATTATTCAGTATTGTAATGTTGTACACGGGATAATTTCCCATTGTCGATCGCGAATATATTTTGCACACGATACTTCGTGAAAGTGCTATACTTGAGTATTGAACTAATGCGCAAAAGTAGTATTGAATTAAGCAAAACTAAGTGGTTTCTTCAAACATCCTTTCACAATATAGGGTCGGTTGGCAGGACATTTTTCGTAACACCTCGATATTGAGACCATTTACGGAACCCGAAAATTCGGTCGTAATAATAAAGTGGTCTCATTATCAAGCTGAAGCATAGGGTAGTTATTGAAAGCCGGTCTGAAAATAAATGGTCGTCATAACAACGTGGTCATGATTTGAGGTGGCTGCAAGTTGGGGGTTTTTTAGTTCGGATAAACAGCTGATACTGAAACTGAAAATAACGGCAAGTGTAAAATCGGTCGATATCGGAAAAAAATCGCGGTTAGGTAGATAAAAGTGTCTGTCGATTTAGTGTTGAGGAACTTTTCTTACGTCTTCAAGATTTTTATGTGAGGGCACTGTTAATATATAAGCACTAAATATGTGAATAGATCCAGGACATTAAAATTTATCACGGCATTGTTAATAGTGGTGCAGATTGGTCAGATACAGAAGAACTCTTTTTCAACAATATGAGTTAATAAATAAACAGGATATATTTATAGAATTGAAACTATATTCATTTTCAATTTAAGGACCTATTTTTGGCAAAATACCGGCCTAAAGGGTGAAATAATTTGTAAATTAACAACAAATTAAATTATTATTTGTTTGTTTGTTTGTTTGTTTGTTTGTTTGTTTGTTTCAGTACGGTAAGTTTGGATGTTCGACCATTTTAAAACAAATGTAGCAAACATACTTGAATGCATTTTTAAAAATATATATATGATCAATGTTTTTGACATCTCAGTGCTACTAACTTTCAATCATTTCTGAACTACTTTGTAATTCTTTCTTTTCAACAGTCAATGTTTAAGTTAATAAGCGACAATAACTTTTCCTTCCATGGCATTTTATACAAAGTTACATGAATATCATTACCAATTCACCTTACGACAGCGGCGAATTAACCACGCCCCCGATATTCAAGGTAGAACACTCAGTCGAAGTCCGTCAAACAAAATGGCATTGAGTCTTGATTCGTACTTCGTAAATAATATTTCGTAAATACGAAATATTTTTAATTCGTAAATACGAAATCCTATTTCGTAATTACGAAATACTATTTCGTAGATATTGTCATGTTATTTCGTTAAAACGAAATAAAATAAGAGTGCTACAAGTAAAAATATAAAAGTAGAATGTCATTTTAGGGGCTCTGTGGGTTCGCTTGAAGATGTTGCCGATGATTTTGACCCGACTTAGTTAAAATACTTGTTGTCTGTGAAGAAAAACGTAAGGCTAAAGCATTTGTGTCTGGTTGCTACTTAGAAACAGAAAATCACATTAGAGGACGGGGATATTGTCAGAATCGGGATGAAGTTTATCCCAGTCAAAGAAAATCGCGAAGTCGCTATATGGTTATATAGTTTTGAAAATTGTATCGTGGTTCAATTATTTCTTATGATTTCTTTTTCTTATGGTTACCCCTTTTGTTTGTATTCAAATCGAAGTTTATTAATGGAGAAATAAACAGGACAAAATATTATTTTAGCTGTTAGTAATGATATTCCAATGGATATAAAGACAAAACAGACAGAACTTGTGGAAAAAGAACGAATAATTTCATATCTCTTTTCTTATCATTTATACTGATATTCTGACATCTAATAGTAAATTTATAATTCTATTCAAATTATTATTATCAAACTTCCAATTACTCAAATTATTCAAAGTTTCAATTTGCTACAATTGCTCCGATTCACATCATTAAAGTTCAATTAACAATCAGGTTAACTGTAAATAACGTAATTTATCACCGAAAGAGTATGGAATTATTTAAGAAATCGATTTTCAGAAATCTGCCAGCTGCAATAATTTCTACCCTAGCGGAAATACATCTATTGACGAACCAATATGAGTCATACCAAAATGCAGTGTTTCAAAATTGATCACACAAATGATACACAAGGTACAGTGAAATAAATTTCCTCAATTACAAATGTACATGCAAAGTTAAACATCATGACATGTACTATGGCTACCTCAGGAACCACAAAAATCTGTCATAGTAATGAGGTGGTCTCGCTTTCAAATGGCAACATACAGATAACATTAAAATCATCTTAAAACAGTTTGCCATGGCATCGACAAGTAGTAAACATCCATCACAGTGCAACTCATTCTTTCCTAAAATTGTAATGACACCATCAACAAAGATTAATTCTCATTTGTTAGAAACGTTTATCACGGTGGTTGTGACGTCCATATTTCACTACATCAATAACGATGAATTGAAACGATATGTCCGGGGATCAAACTGTACTTCGCCGTGTCCTATTCTTCAGTTACAAACATTAAGTCTTGAAGTAATTAGGGTTTTAGTTGTGTCAAAAGTAAGGTATTGTCTTGTACGACCAATTTGTATTTATATCACAACCTGCATACAGAGCTCAGATGTTGTTCCAAGTCTATCCTGGAATCAAGAAAAGCGCCCAGGTTTCCAACACAAATTGGTAGTTTGATCCTACATTTATAGTGAAGTCTTAGAGAGGACTGGAATTCATCTCAGATGAAAACAAATCATCAAGTTATCAGCATAGAAGTGGTGGTTAAGTCAATGATTTCTGCACATCGAACCTAACGGTTTTATGTACGTTATGTAATTTCTAAGCTGTCTATTTTTTCTCCACTATTACTCACTTAGGAGAACAAGCCTTAAGCAGTATATTGGAAATATCCAAAAACTATCTTGCTGTATGAATAGTATTTTACTTAACCCAAACGATATTTCGAATAGTTCAGACAGGAGGGACTGCCGAGCACAGCTCTAACCTGGATTGACATATAGTATGTCCTCACATTAAAGTTACTTTTATATAATGAAGCGGGTAAACGTTTATTTGTTTTCGACAAAATGGTAACTTGCGCAGCAACTGCAACAGCTGACTCGGAGACGTCACATAAACATGTAATTGTATATTTGACAACTCAGTTAACAACAACGATATTGATGCATAGGGTCTGCAGATACTCAATTGGATTACGTAGCAAATTTGGTTTGTCAAAGCATTAAATTGGGGAAGAGTCTCATCCCGACCTGATAGTCTCTTTAATTTTTATGCCATTATAAACTTGTCCTTGATTTTTACTACAGAAAACCAATCGGGTCATATAAAGGACACCTCGCGTCGTGAAAGTTTTTAATCAGTGGACAATTTCAAAGGAGATAATGCACTAAACGGGTCTCGTTTTACCGATAAATCTTGACAAAACTTCGTTTTTTTTGTCATTTAAGAGGACTCGTTCAGTAAATCCTATATATGATGACAACTACTGCAAGATCTTCTATATAAACGATGATATTTCACTACAAGGTATTCTTAGATAGATTTTTGCGGGGGACACTTCATGTACATTTATGGCTTTGGTAGGAATAGAAGTGCTACATGCCTCACTCACAATTATAGCTTGAAATGGAGTCGATGTTTCGTTTGATTATAACAAATGGTCATGTTTGCAGCCACTTGACAGGTGGTTCGCAAAACGTTTTCGCATTTTTTCTAAATATACCTGCCGTACACTAGAGGTACGATTCGACTTCAAATAATTTGGTACTTTTGATTTTGCGAACAGAAACTTTAAGGTCGGTGCCAAAAGGGTCGGTCAGGGCCGTAAGCACGACTTTTTGGCCTGAAGTATTTTAAACCATTTGGAATGCAGACGTTTATCTTATGGAAACAAAGGCTGTCATATTTTCATAAACATTGCTGACATATATAATATGTTATTTGTTTCACTAGGGAAAACAACAAGATAAAACTAATAATGAATATTTATTCTATATAAAGATTATACAATTCTTCAAAATGTTAGTTATCTAATTAGTAAAAGAAACAGCCGAACACAATCTGTTATAACCATAATAAAATAAAACAAGTAATCTGTAAAATGTACTATCGCATAATTTTCCAGTATGACGAACTGTCACGTTGTTTAATATATATTCGCTACTCGTAGTAGAAACACATTTGTAGCCGAAAGCTTAAATAAATTAAGTTAATTTGTTTCATTTATAAAATTAAAGTAAACATACCATAAATATAAACATAAAATGTTAATTATGATGTGCTAGTATGTATTTAAAAATCAAAGTCATTTACTTGAAAATTGAAGGCAATTAAGCCTTGCGATCCTTTTTCACAAGTATGTATAGACTTTAAAAATAAAATGAAATGTAACGGAGAAGACACATTGTAGTATAATGCAAAAGTAATAACATTACAGCTCAGAAATTTTACAAAGCGTATATATATATACAAACAAAAGACAAATGATCATTTATTAATTTATTAACGGAAATTATGTTATCTATAAATGATAAAATTAATAGGTGGTGATGAGACGACCTTCTTAACTTGCTTAATGCTACTCTATAATTTTGGTTTGTTATAATAATAATATACTTTTTTAATCAAAAGTTATGGATAATTCACTGTAAAAAATGCCTGAGAAGAACTAAACAAATTGCCATGCAGGGCATGTCGAAAGTTATCATTTTTATTCAATACATCTAAATTATCTTTTTATATCCAACGCCTTGAAAAAAACCAAACCTCGTAAAAATCTGAAGATGACAACTAATCCTTTAAGTAATTTGTCCAATTTTCAACATGAGGTATGCTCTCACTGGCACTTTTAGATATCTAATAGACAATCATCATATATCTGTTTTCCTACGATTCTATAATTTTCAAACCATTATTTAACAATTCTTAGATATCCACCATTTATCAAAGGATGTCTTCCAATCTCATCATAAACAAAGTCAATTGGTGTAACTCGCTTAACTCCCTAAACATTTGTACCGAAATAGTATGTATTCGTTGTATATTAGTAGCACTATGAAAAAAAAACATAAATAATGTACAAAGATATTAATGTCCTTTACACAACAAAATGTCCTTGTTCATTCCTTCTTTAAGAAGATTTCATCCTGTAAACGGAAAAAAACATGTATTATTATTATCATAGATACAATAATGTCTTATACAGTATATTACTTACATACAGAACGACAAATAGAAAATGATGCGCGAGTTTGTATGAACATTATTAAAACACATTGAATACCCGCTTGATTATATACATGCAGATTATCTAATTATTTTCTAAACTTTACCATTTGTTGCCCCACTATTTCATGATACTTACCTACAGAGATTATTTTACCATATTTCTCCAGAGGTACCATCTTACAAGACCTTTCAATTTTCCCAAAATGCGACAATTTTAGATAATGATCTGACAGGAAGACCATTAATACGTGCATAAAAATATACGTAATGACGCTGAAGTCAAGTTTAATATTTGACTTACCAGGAAGGCCGATTATTTAACTCGAATTATGTGCTTACCGTGACATGAACTCTATGGGAGGTAGGTAAACGCCATTTTGTTTTCCAGATTGAATCATGACCACGAACTTGAATAGAAAATTTAGAAAATGCTACAGATACTGTTAACACTTAATACAAAGAAAATGATAGAAGAGTGAATGAATGTGATAAAGTTTCAATGATATCATTTATTTAGAAACACTTGTTACTAATAGTGAATACAAGGGCTGTTCATTGTACATATTAATAAACTATTCAATTACTTAAAACGTTTATGGAAACTTAACTTGAAACACAACAACAAACAGTCAATGACCGACTAACTACAGACTTTAATTAGCTAATGTTCTGATTTTACCAGGAGTTTCATCCACAAAAATGTCACGTGTTGAAAGTGTGGACCTGGAAATAAAATATAGTATAGAAATAATTGTTTAAATGCACTTAGCATAATAGAATAGAAGGAAGTAATAATGTCAAATAAAAGGTAACATACTGTGTAAATAATCCAAAGAGCTTTTGGGAACACATTTTTACTCATTTATGTAAATTTCAGACTGCAATATCACATATTATTGCAGCGGCAAGACGTCTGTTTTAAGTGGTCATATAGACGACAAACAGCCTGTTAAAAGCGTACTCTACTTTTTGCGTATTCTTTATCAACACAACAGCAATTACATATCATTGAAATTGACGAACTTGTCTGACCGGGGTTCAATACTGTGATATATCAGAAAATAATGTCCAAATCATTTATTCATCAATTACTAAAAATTTAAAACTACGAAGTTTCTCACGACATTCTTTCAGTTCTCCGCTGTTCTCCACGTGGCTGTGGCATTTTCTTGAACTTTAGAAGTATCACCAATATTGTTACCATCACAAAGACGACCACTCCACCAATGACGCAAATGATAATGTAAATAACATCTGTATAAATGAATTATTAAGAAATTAATATAACAATAAAAATGTCAAATTAAATTCTGGATGACCAGCGATTTGTTTACTCGAATAGTTCCGGTGTATCTAAGTTCTCTACGGTAGTACACACAATCAGGTAGTACACACAAACAGATAGAAGTCATTATTGAAAATTTACACAATTTACATTAAAACTTGATTTGGCTCAAGGGAACTTATTTCTATACGCTGCTTATATGGTCTTATCAAATTAGAACATGATAATACATGCACAATACCATGATTGTTCCAAGCATGTACATCATTATTGTTAACTGGAAATAGGTATGGATCGTACCTGCCTCGGAGATCATCCTATAATATTACGAGATATGTTCTTGAGTGGCCCTTTTTGTAATGAAAATGAATAAAAGTGACACTAAAACTAACGCATATGTGCGCAAGGGTCGAATGAAATTATTCGAAATGGGCTGACATAGACTGAAAACTATCTCAAATAGCACCAAAATAAATTCAATAGAATAGGAATTAAAGCTTTGAAATAATTCACCTAGATTTTTATCGTCATCTGAATATGAATCTGAAATAAAAGACCACATACTGTAATACAATAGAATGTTCATATATATAGGTTGATTTTGACATACTAGAATCAAACCAGCTGTATTATCCAGAAATCGATCATTATTTTTGGAAGTGCTCGCGTGTAGTACTATCATCTTCTGACATATAAAAAGTAATATCCATTACCTTAATTGTCTAAATTGTACATAAAGTATTTTCGATTTAAGACACCAAATGATATCACACACTTAAGAATTTTGAAGTATCAATTGAAATTTCATCAGAAGCTTTTCCAATAAATCAAATGTTGTTAACCGTTCATTATTATTAAAGTCTCGGCTTAGGAATATACAATAAATAGAAACGAATGTCAATAACTGTACGATTTGTACTCACCAATACAGTCAAATGACCCATCAAAACATTCACATTTATAACTACCTTCAGTATTGAGACATATTTCTGTACATCTATGTACCGAAATACCCATCAGGCATTCGTCGATTTCTGAAAACGATAACAACAACAAAAACAACAACATCAACAACAACGACCACAACAACAACAACAAATTTCAAACTTCAAATAGCGGTACTTTTGTGTAATTATGATATATCTTTATTATGACTATAAATTCAGAACATATGGTACCAACGTATTTATACATTATGTGATTTAAATTCCCATTGTGCTCTTTTATTTGTTCACAATGCTTTAGGTTAAAACAGATTGACGTATTATTACTTGTAATAAAGTGATAAAATAGGAAATTATTTTGTCAAAGTTCAATTTGTATGACAGTGTCAGTTACCAATACATTCCCCGTCTTGTTCAAAATATCCATCTACGCAATTACATGAGTAAAACCCCCTCTCGTTTACACACTTTGAATTTGCTTTATAAGCACATTTGTCGATCTCCTCACATTCATTAACGTCTATATGACATCTGGACCCCGTCCAACCCTAAAGAAAATAAATTTAGTGAAATAATGAAACATTTTGTGATGTCACTTCTTGTTGACTATTTAGTGACGTTAATTACTTTCTTATTCATAAACACGTGTTAATGAGTTAGCGATAACTGTTTTTTTTTAATAAAATAAAATTGCTCAGAGCTGAATGTAAAGCATTGTAGATGGAAGGAAATACTCAATATATCTATCACGAGTATCATAAATAAACCGACAAACACATGCATGTTCATGTTTCCAGATCCGTAATTATTAAAACATTGATGGACCATTTCTTTCTGTGATGAAACTCTTGTTCAAAAGCTTAGTTTTAGAGTTAGAGTAACATGCTTTACAAATCACTGACCTCAAGGCACGTGCAGGAACCAGTTACGTGGTTACAAATTTCTGTATTGTAAAGCACACAACCGCATTCTTTCCTACATTTGTCTCCATAATGTCTGCGATCACATTCTTTAAAATAAAAACAATGATATCAAATCTGAAATTTTAAAACCGTTTTTAACAAAGATCCGAGACAGAAATAATTGCAACCGACGGAGTATGATGTATCATACAGTGTAACGCAACGCTATCATAATTGGCCGAGATATGACTTTAAAACGGTGCTTCTTAAACATTATCAGAGCGACTAAAATGTTGCAAAATTTATCATCAAAACAACATAAAATGATACATATTGCCGTAAGAGTCAGCAGAACTGCATTTGAATAATAGATACTTTTTACAAAATATTAATTGATATGTTCAAACGATAGAAATTAGGACAATATGTACTTCAAAGAAATGCAATATATCGGCCTGATAACTTAGAATACAAAAACATATACCCGCGACTATGGTTCATAGGCGCTAGTTTAAGAGAGTAAATCAAAATTATTAATGTTACCTTCGCATGTTCCAACAGCAGTCTCAACATAACCAGTCTCACAGTCACAATGATAACCATCTCCAACATTCATACATGTTGAATGATTAGTGCATGCTGGTTCGTTCATACATTCATCAATATCAGTGTTACACGTGTCACCCGTCCATCCAGGTAAACATGTGCAGGTGCCATTCACAGAGTCACATGTTGCGGTGTTTGTTACGTTACATGAACAAACAGATTCACAGTTAGACCCAAACGTCCAGTCATCGCAAACTGAAGTCATACATAGTACTCAATTTAGCTAATCAAAGTATCTTGGGAATTGTTCATATATAATGCAGAAAAGTTTGCTGAAGAAAAACTAATTTATATAAAAGAAATGTGTTTTATGTTTATCCTGAACAAATTAAATATGTTACCTTTACAAGATATTTTATCATCTTCAAGCTGGTAACCTTGGTAACAGCTACATTGAAATGTCCCTGCTGAATTGGAACATGTTTGGGAACAAACGATATCTTCACATTCGTCAATATCTGCAAAAAATGAGGCATTTATATGATCTGCGTTATCAACACGATAATAATTTTACACGTATGTAATGAACTTAAAGCATATAATAGTAAGTGGCGGTTCTAAACCGTATGATAACCGTCATGTCTACTATCAAGTTCAACTAAGTAAAGGCAAACAACACTGCTTCAAACCGAACTCGATTAACGACTTTGACTGATTATCAAAATTGAATGGGTTGAATGAATTAATCGAATGATCTTTGATTACATGCGAAGATAAAGATCAGACACTTTTATTGTTAATTGCTCGCTTATAAAAACGCTGTAGGTTTTATTTTCCAATAAAGATTGCCGATTTAAAGATAAATTACAAAGCGGTTTTCCGTATGTTATATCGGAAATGCTTATCTAGGGAACCATGTCTCATTTTTTTGTATTTATTTAGTTTTTAATCTATGTCGTGTTACGTAATTATCAGCGGGGTTCAGGCTACAGAATGAAGGGCGTTATAAAAAATCTGAGGTTACTGAGGTATGCCACTTTGTTCCTTCGAGAAATGTTTTCTTTCTGCTCACATTACCTGTACATTCTCCTCCTATATCTCTGTATCCGTTCTCACATAAACACTGCGCATTACCATCTACTTTGTAACACATTGCATGGTGACCACAGTCCATCGCTTCAAGATCACTGCACAATTCATTTGCTGAACAATATCAAATTGAGCTCATCGTTCACGACATTATATTGTGAAAGTTTTTTTTAAACAATAATGAAGTACTTTGTAAAATATTATGTCCTATTCTTTCTAACATTAGTATTAATTTTGTAGTGTTTTGATTGACAAAACATTTCAAAATCTTTGAAAAAATAATTACTCGTATCTTTTATGTTTTCTCCGCTGCATTCATATAGTTCATGATATTTGTTCAATACTGGACATTCATTAATTATTGTATATACAAAAATGTATTTACGTAGGCATGATGATCTGTTGTTTGTATTAATATGAAAGCCGTCTTCACAGTAGCATGTATATCCTCCAAGTTTGTTCTCACATAACTGCTCACAGTCATGTTTACCGATACACTCGTCTATATCTATGTGACAATTAAATGTTTGATTATATTAGTAATTCGTCGTGTGATGTATGGATAACCTTGAATAGAAAGCATTATTTAGAGATTCTCCAGAACAATCATTCGAGCAAATGTCATTTTTAAAGATCGTTTATTAATGCATTTGTATGATGGTTATGTGTCTTAACTACAGTCGAAAAGATCTTTTCTGTAAACGGTAAGACGTAAACACGAAACATTTTATACTTCACAAAATAAAAGCCTTGCTTCTATTTTGAGTTTAATGTTCACATACTGCACTGTTGTGAATATACAAAGAATAAAACAAAGACTTAGAACCTGTGCAGGCATCATCTACGAGAATGAATCCAGAATAACAACTGCAGTGGTAACTTCCTAGGGTGTTTGTACAAATATGATCACAATCGTTGGTAGACGCATCTTCACACTCGTCTATGTCTGCATACAAACAAAGTTTGGAAACGATAAGCCTCTAATTAACAAATTGTTATCACATTAATCTGAAACCTTAATTTATTATTATTTACTGGTCTAACATTCATTCACCAGATTTTACTTACCCGTGCATACTCCATTCATATCTTTGAAACCAAGCTTACAACCACATACAGCACCACCTTTGATGTTCACACATTCAGTATTTGTCTGTAGACATTTTAGGAGCCCACTCGAGCATTCATCAACATCAATATCACAATGTTGGCCTACCCATCCCGAATTGCAAAGGTATCCTGAAACATTTACGTCGTACACTCTACTGGAGAACGCATGGTATTAAACTAATTTGCTGACAACGGTATGATATAAAATGTGATTAAGTTCATCCAATGAATTGAAAATGGAAATAAGATAGAAGAATTAATGATCAAATTGTGACAGCACTCATCTCATTGCTTAAGCATGTTAACACTCCAAGACGGAACGCATCCCTGAATGCTATTTAATTTTTCCATCCAGCTAATTGCAAGTTGTAAGCATAGGTAAATATCAAATGAAGACAAAATATATATTTGTATAAAATCCGTGTTACCTATTCTATTATCACACGTGCCATGTACACATGTACATATTTGTCGACAACCCAGTCCATAGTGACTTGAATCACATTCTGTTTGTAAACAAAAAATGAAAGCAGCATTTATAATAATATGAAATGTATAGTCAAATATCACATCCATTTACATGCCTATGAACAGCGTTTTGATACAAATCAAAGTAAATAAACATAATAAATAATTCCGTATAGACGACGTTTTAAATGTACATGTTACTTGTCTTGAATGGAAAGTATAATATCCTTACAAAACACATGATAAATAAATCATTGTAATCAGCATTTAACATGTTGACTACCAACAATAAGAGAAAAATAAATATGTAAATGGGATCTTTCAAACCTGAACATGTTCGTCCGTCATTGTTGAGTTGAGTTCCAGGAGGACACACACATTCATAAGACAAGGCAGTGTTCACACATGTGGATACTCTGTCACATGTGTTCATTGTCGATTTTGAGCATTCGTTCTTATCTTTAAAAAATAATTAGTAATCATCAAACGTATGTTAAGAATTGAACCATTGTGTGTACAAAACCGACAAAAATAACGTAATCGTAAAACGTCTCAGAATTATTCGTGCGAATTTATGCGTAGTGCGAATATATATAATAAATACATTATTTAAACTCTAGAACATGTTAAACATATTTCTATTGAAAATATCAATGCTATCCATGGTATGCAAATATAGCATTTCCAATGAACACATGTGAGACTCCTGTACTCATTGGAAGTGCTATATTTATTACGTTTTATAATTCATTAGAGTCTACATTGTGTATGTATTTCTCCTACTATATTCATTTGTATGTCTAACTCATTCATTAAGTCATTTACACGGAGTCCATAACCGAAAGCAAAGATGTTGCTCTTGCTTTCTGCTCCGCTCTCTTTCTCCCAACTCTCTCAGCAGGGTTTGATTAACCTCTGTTGTATGTCGACCGGCCGCATTCCAAACATTCCGTATTTTGGGATGACCAGTCAGCATACATATGTGGCAAAGCCACGTATGTTTTCCATATTCGGCAGCGGCATTAAAATATTTTCCATATTCGGCAGCGGCATTAAATTCATATTCAATGATCTATAAAGTGACCTTAGACTATCGACGCTAGTATGGCCATACTGTTACATAAAGAACACAAATAAATTACTTTACCTATACATGTAACATTATCAGTCCCGAGAAAATAACCTGGTTGACATCCACAAACACCGTCGTTTCCATCAGACGACACACAGAAATGGGAACATGTCAGGTTCCTCTCACTCAAACATGGATCTGAAACTTGAAACATATACAGTTGTTGCATTGTACTGCAAATATAGTCATGTTCAATGATCCTTTGATAATGAAAATTGTATATCATAATCATGTTCAAAGATCCCCTGACTTATGTAAATTGTATGTAAATATTAATATTTGCTCTTATTCATGGCTTGTTTCTCTGAACATATTTGTAGAGAAATCAATGCAACAAAAGGGCAGTTAGTAAAATCTATGTCCATATATTTGATACTATGTGCGTTGATTGATAAAGATTGGGTCTCCTCGTACGTATAACAGAATTCCTGAAACTATAACAAAAAATAAAACAAACTCTCAGAATAGCAGTACATCTTTGGTCACTTACTAGCTATCTTACAAGATTTCTTTTTTTTTGAAAAAAAATTGCTTGGTGTATTACCAAAAAGTCACGTGGTATGGGCACACTGTTTGGCAATCTGATTATAACTTGTTTGAATGAATAAAAATACACGTACAAAAAAAAATAATAAGGAGAAACAAAATAAGTCTTACAAAATGACATATCTATGTTTGAAATAATGATAAGATAAATAATGATAGCAGAACTTACCTGCTGAACAAGTTTTACGATCATCATTGAGCACATATCCTGCATAACAAATACAGTTATATGTGCCAGGATAATCTAAGCATATATGCTCACATCCGTCTGTGTTCACTAAACATTCGTCAATATCTGTAATATAGTATAAATACTGCAAAGTACGAGTATATAACAAAATATTAACATGTTTTACATGAGCAGGAAGAGACTGTGGGAACAATAAATATACCAAAATAATTCATGCTCATTGCATTGCAATACTTACATTTAATTTATATTGAAAACTATGTTAACTTGTTTACAATTGTTCCCTATATAACTAAAATGCAATATGATATTTATGTTGCCAATAAAGAAAATCGCTCATCAAACACTAGGCCATCGAAGAACATTTAAAGAGAAAAAGAAACGTAAGCATACTCACTCTGGCATTCCGATCCTACTTTTGTGTAGCCTGTATAACACTCACATGAATAACTGCCAAATGTATTCATACATGTATGATCACAATCGTGTAAAAATGGATTGCTGCACTCATCTAGGTCTACAAAAGTACAATTATTTTTATGACAACATTTCAGAAAGTGTTAAGTTGCATTACAAAAAAAAACATTTAATATTTGATAGTTTTATATAAATATATTTATATCCACAACTATTCATGATTCAATTGTGTCTTTTCCTTTTTAATGTAATTGGAAATGTACTAAAAATATTAAAAACACAACAATAAGCTCATATTATGTGTAAATGTCATTTATTTAGTACATAATAAATGACGGAAAAACATATAACAAAGAGGATTTATCGTAGATAATATATATAGTACATCACGTTGTCAAATCATCGATTACTGTTGTACATGATGAATATTTCAATTGTTAAGCACATGAAAAGACTGACAATTCACTTGTGATAAAATATCGCACACAGAACCTTTTTCAATATCACAGAAATCTATACGGATATGACGTACCAGAAAGGAAAAAAAGTTTTGTGTAACCTACCTACGCATTGACCATCAGTCGTTTCAGTGTAGCCATTTATACATTCACAATTATATGACCCGACCGTGTCAATACATTCTCTCATGGCATGGTTACATACATCGGCTGTGGTGTCACATTCATTTATATTTATATCACATAAGTCACCTTCCCAACCAGTATGACAGATACAACCTTTCACGGGATGACAGACGTCAGTCCCTAAATGGTAGCACGAACATTGGTTTGTGCAGTTTTCACCCCAATGATACGCGTCGCATTCTAAAATAATAACATTTGTGTTGGCAAGTAATATTATCATGAAAAATAAAAACAATGTGAACACTTAGTTTTAATGCTACTTCAGGTCAAACATTGAGAATTCATGTTTCATTAAAACAAAAATTGTAACAATAATTCTCCATCCAATAAGTTGGCGTAACATTTCTGTAAAAGCAAAATTTAACGTCTATTTTTTTTAAAAAAGCGATATCTATTTATTCAGATTATTATTATATTGCTAATACTAATTTCATTATATAATTATGGCAAAAAGATCTTTGATAATCGTATATACGGATGGATTACCTATACAAGATGTTTTACTTTCCAGTTTATATCCAGAATAACAATAACACTGAAACCCTCCATTGCTGTTTCCGCAACCTTGCGGACATATGTTCTCTGTACATTCATCTTTGTCTAAAAAGATCAATAAAGAAGTATAAATTACATTTATATTAAACGTATCACAAATGAAACTATGGACACAAAATGCAAAGATTCACGCTTTTGAATTGGTAAGTGTTTGATCAACTTTGCTGTGTAGACTTTATATTACATCAATAGAGAAATATACACGACACGATTCTGACATTTCGATAATCCAGATAATTCCTTTCCGGCGTTTTACAGTCTTTTTAAGACCGTATAACGTTAATCAGGTTAATCAGGAGGTTATTATAAGCATATACTGGCCAAAGATCCATTTGTGCCTGTGACATATCTTGAAAATAAATATATTAACCGATGCAAGTTGATTGATCTGAGTCTAGTGTGTATCCGTGGTCACAAAAACACAATGCGTTTCCACCCACATCATAAGTACATCCCTTAGATCGCGAGCAGTCTTTATCTTTACATGGATTATCATCTAAAACATAAATAGATATCGTTGTTAAGACTACATGTATATTTCAAAACTATATTTGAACAATAAGCATGCATTGTATAATAATAATAATAATAATACGTTCGTATGCTAACCACCATATGCTGATTGCTACTTACGAAGGAATTGATTGGAACAATTTGGTAAGCCATGAGCACTGATAATAATGACCAATGTCATTTGCATGTAGTATTAATTAGAAGTTAATTTATCAACTGTTATTTTACGCAACCATGTTTATGGTGTATATCTTTGCCATTGGTCAATGGATACTTTGGTTCAACGCCAGTTGTGGACTGCATTTTCTTATCTATATGGCTTTAACTTCGATGCTTGCCTCACTTATAGGATAAACTGTTGACATGATTTTAATGTCACTGAAGAGTATTTATTCCAAAAAGCAAATAATACTTCGGGGCTTATTCATACCGTCAGTTATTTCAGCCTCGCAATAAAAGGTTGAAGTGTTGAAGTAAAAGCCATTGTAACACGAACAGTTGAATCCACCAACAGTATTCACACATTGCTGTGAACAATCATGCGGGAATTCCACATCATGGCATTCGTCGACATCTAAATTGATGTAATTAATACATTTACGTTTGTGGAACCATTTGTCTTTATTTATTATTCATCGCTTATTCATTATCAATGTCACTATTTATTTACATGAAATTGGTTATGTTCTGAATAACAATTTTAATCAAATTTACATTTCTCAAATGTACTAATCAACTCCAGAAATGTCTTATAATAGTGATAGTAAGGGCTGGCAAATAACGAGACTTACCGACGAAGACACGTATACTGTTTGGCACCATTGTAGAACACTGACTAATGAAAGATATATGACAGGAAAATTCCAAACGTTTTAGCACGAACTACAAACTACATATTTAAAGCTTGTGCTTTGAATGACAATAATGCATTGTTTGATATGAGTTACAGTAAACCAATTAGGTTATTTTTTTGATTGTGTGTCGTAATCCTGAATAGAATAGTACAATTATTTAACAAGTGGTAATCCTGGACTGTATCTATATCCAGAGCAATATATTTACCTTTACACTTGTGCGGCTCTCTTTGATCGATCTGATATCCATTGTTACATGTACATATATAGCTACCGTACGTATTAATACAGGTATGATCGCATAGATCAAAATTGCTACACTCATCGATATCTGTAAATATTTGAATGCAGTTAATATACAATTATTATTGGAAGGTAGGATTAGAACTGTATAAGCAAGTACAGATGTACCCTCTCAAAGGTGGCGCATACGAAACACATACAGTATGAAATACTGTAAACAAAGCCGCTCACTTCATGTAATTCTTACGCAATAATAGACATTGTTGAATGAAGGAAAAACTGTCGCATACTAATATAATTATGCTAATAAAATACATTTTGTTTGTCCTGATACTAGATTTTGTTTTAGACATTGACAGGCGTTATTTACCTGAACAAATGTGATTGTAAACATCCTCTTCATAGTAACCATTTGGACAAGATGAACACAAGTAGTTTATACCGAGCTGTGCTTGTTCTGATACCGTTAGGGTAGTACAGTTTCTACCAAGAGAACAGGGCTGTTCATTGCACCAGTCATATTCCTCTTCACAGTCTAATCCTGTTACAAAATATATGTAAATAATTTCAACAATATGAAGCGATGTGCTCTGAACTTATTTACGTACATGTATCTCATACTCAACGTTAATAGAAAACACAAACGATTTGTCATCGTGACTTAATCGAGAATAACAATTAAGAATGTAATAGATTCGAAGCATTATAATATCACATCTTTTCATTCCAATATTACACAGTTATAAATTGTTCTTTCAGAAGGGTTACTGTATTTGTGTGGAAAGAATAATGCGTTACCTGTATACTGCGGGAAACATTCACATATGGCATATTTAAAATGCTCTGTTTCTCGACCATCTTTTCTCGGTGACTCTGTACATACACCATGTTCAGTACATCCAGTACACAGTAATATATCAACAGCAAATGGTACTGATAATCTTCCATTGTCATTCATTGTAGCAAATCTGTACGAAAATTGCGAATTGTATCAGATAATTTATGATCTTCTGACGATAATTATACAAGGCACACATTAAATACTGCATTGAATGAATGTATTATACCAAAGCATCATTTGGCAAAATCGATAGTGAAGAAGATTTCACAAAAGTCTTAAAAGTAGAACAGTGCAACCTCTCCAGAGCGGCCCTCTCTTGAGCAACCACTTCCGTTCAAAAACAGCATGCTTTCTCCCCACTGTACGACTAGATTGTTAATTTAACCTCTCCAGAGCGGAAACCTCTCAACAACAACATAATTTTGCGTCTCCCAAAGGGTGTTGCTTTAGAGAGGTTGCACTGTATTGATAATAAGATATTATTTGTAATGCAATGAACAATTTTGAACCTTAGATCAACAGGCGAATCATCCGACTGAAAATACTTGACTGATTTGCTCCCACTGTCATAAACTGCATTAACATCGTTTGATAAAAAATACACATCATCACCGTCATCTATGGATATTTCACAAACAACCTCTGTCTGTATGTGAACATATACAGATTCACATCCGATCAGATATGGGGTTTCCTCCCCTGAATTTCATACAAAATATGCACACAAATATGATACATTGATACGTTTGTTCTTATCTAACAACCAAATAAATCCCATAATATTCACAGAATATATACTCATAGTTTTAAAATACCGATGTGTTATTTCTTACAAATAATAGAGTATTACATATATAGAAATGCAGTAATATATATTACCTTAACTGAAATGATTCTTTCAATATTGTATACAGTACCGAACATGTTCGAGGTTTTAAGTTTAAATATTGTAAATATTGTTTAACATTAACAACCCATGCATACGGCTTACAGAATGCGAATCAAACCAGACAGCAATGACGTACTTACGCATTTCTATAACAATTTCTTCTATTTCTTCACTAATTCTGTATGTTTCAAGTGCAACCGTATCGTTTCCAGTGAAGATCAGATCAAATATACATTCAGTATTTTGAGCACCATTGCATACATTCTCTGCCTCTGTACGTGTTGCATCATCTACTTCATCAAGGAAGGGAGGTATATGTGTAGAGTTGTGATAATCTGTGTGATTATAGCCGTCTGGGTAGATGAAAGCCGAATAATGTGGATCTATGGACCCTAAAATTAGATAATTTGAATTCTTTCGCAAGTGTGTTTTATATTTTACTAGATCTGAAATTTGTATTGATTTTAAGTAATTTAATTGCTATGCAATCTCTTACACATTCGTTCAGTACGATGTAAAAACCAAACATGGACATTAACATATGCCTGAACATTCAGCAGCATATGCGAAGTGGTTTATATGCATCAATTTAATATAAATATTCATAGTTCACCAGAATGTCCTATTTCACTTACAGTGCTGTCCATAATCAAATATTTCTCTCTCGCTCAATGTTTCTGGAAGCACCGTGCCGTTAGGTAGAATAAAGTCATCGCTAACTTCACCATTAAAGTTCCCCAGTAATCCAGTAGTTTGATTCTTGAGTGTTGTGGGTATGATCACATTCAGTAACAACATACCTACACTCACAGATATGTTAAGGGAGATGCCTAAAACATGAAATAATTGACACATTTATTAGAGCATTTCCAATACATCTGTAGATAAGTTAAAACCATCTTGATTACATTTCGAACAGTTATTCATTTTCAATAAGATCACATTTTTCAAAAACAACACAAAACGCTTTAAGCTCACCTATCCCTAGCAAGTAAACATACCACATGTTGGAAAGAATACATTGAGTGACTCTCCACCAGACAGAATAAGGTTTCTATCATCAGATGTATATATTGTCGTCTCATCATTGGCAGCATTATATACAGTAGTAAGCTCTATCTTGTTTGCAAATACATTGATACCTGAAATTGTGTAATGTTTATTAACCACAATTATTTGGAAAGGGAATTCAAACGGAAATACATTAAATATGACGACATATTTACAGGTCAAAATACAAACGTAATAGGACTATCTTGTGTTTTCGTACCAGCAAATTTACACAAGTGAAGTAGTACATGGATGAAAGATCGAATCTGTAAAAGAATATTATACAGTTTTAAGTTTTAAACATATTTTATAGTTCATTTTCAAAACAGGACTAAACAAACCCGTTCTTGCGTTGTTAATTTCAACATGGACAGAATTTCCTTCGTCGTCCATTGCTGCAAATGCGGAGAAAATTGAAGCATCAGACAATGCTCCATCAGATTTTCTATAGAGATCTGTTCTGGCTTGTAGGTCAAATGTGATACTGTGCGTACGGAGTTGTATAAGTGTATATTCCCCTAGACCATTGAATGTGAATCTTTTCCCATCCAATGTTCTATAATGAGGGTCTCCCCAAAAGTTACCTGCAAATGAAGGCAAGATATTACAATTGATCTCTGGCTCGCACTAGCAATTACGGAACAAATACACGTCGATCCCCATAATAATGATTTCTAACCACCACTGTTCAAAACATATGAGCCGCAGATTACATTTTTGTAACTAAATATGAATGAATACCGATAAAATTTTATACGACAAAATCGTTGAAGATTTATCGAACATGTCGATTTATTAAAATCAATCTTGTGAAATAATGACACAAGGAATATTTTATTATTATTAGATTGCAACAAATTACCCGAATTGTATGGTGTCTGTCTGTAGCATGTTCCAGTGGGTCGTAGTTTATAATAAAGATCACAGTATGTGCCGTCACCAGAACAACACCAATCCTTTGGACTTTCATCATTCACGTAATGTTTTTCTTCATACAGTTTGTTGTATCTGTAGAAACTTCCAGAGATTGGGCGTTCATCTTTCCATAATTTTGATCTTGCGTCGTAGCAACAGGACTATAGAAATTTAATCATTAGAATTCGAGTAATGTACATTCTTAGCGCTTTTAATCGCATCAAATGTGCAAAAATATATAAAAATATGAATCAATAAATTACATATTTCATTTTTTACCTTTGTCAGAGATTTTCAAAACGCATCATTGAAACGTCAAGTTTTAAATGATTTTTTGCGCGTTAAAATTGTAACTTCATGTACAGAAACAGTAATTATACTTTTCCAAACGGATCATAATGTCTTCCAGGGAACATGTCAACACAAATGTGATCTGAAGTGTATCCCCCTCTCTGAATTCGCCAAAACCAAGGATCCCATCGAGCTAAACGTATTTCGCACGGACATTCTGGCATCAAACTAGCAGATAGATCGGTATAGTAACGTCTTGCTACATTCTCTTTATACCATCTGATGCATCGAGCCTCTTTATTTTCAATCATCGGACTTTGTAAAAATACCAATCCTTTTACACCACCTAAATTGTGCATAAAACCTGGGTTTAGACATAACTGTATGTATGAATAAATTCATGGCAATTCGGCGATGGAAAGAATATTGGAAAACAGGAGTCTTGTGAACGAATCAGACTTTTTAAACCAGAAGTAAAAGGGAAAAATCTCGTACATTCTGATTTAATTTTATAATTTGAGCTAACTGGGTTCTTTAGTGATAAAAGAAGTACGTGAATTTTTCTAATGCCACAAATGCTCACCTGTCTTATATGAATCCATGTCTAGTATATCCGACTTGAATGACCCAGGTATTGTGTAGTGAACTTCTTTACTGAAGTAATAACCAGCCCAGACATTAATTGGAATTGAGCTAGGTTTTACACTTTGCCAATTCATCTTACTGTTTCCATATATATAGAACACAAAAGTATTCGTTCCATCAGAAACCAGTACCAGCTGGAATGTCACGTTCTGAAAACAAACGATGTTTATGTCTACTAAGTGTTACTGTATCATTTAAATGTGCTGATTTGTTTGCACCAAGTCTGATTATTATTTTTGACCTCTCGATCTCAACGCAAATTTACTTCATTTTTAATGGTACGTATACTGTAATCAGTGCTTGTTGCAATTTTTGGCTTCGCACATATCTAATCAAAAACATAATACATAATCATAAATATTTGTTTCCACTAACCTTACTTGTATCTAACTGCACACTATTTTCTGGCTTCATATTTTCCCAAGTTGCAATTAATACAAACAAAGCATCGTATGTCTCCATTTCACTGAATCTAACGACGTAACCTTCCAGTAGTTCAACTTCTTCCTGGTGTTCATGCAACGATGTATCATTTACAGCATTGTATGTTCTAAACCATACGTTACCACTATCGGGTTGTAGAAATATTGTAGTTGCAAAGAATGGAGCAATAATACGGTTGTTTCCTAACGGAAACTGTGCTTTCATCATTCCATTTTCTGCTAAATTAATGAACCCATCTCGACAAATCTGAAATGAACAACAGCTTAGTTTATTCAGTAGCTGCTGTAAGACATATTCAGTCCCTCCATTTTGTTACGTCCTTCCGTATTGTTGCAAACAAGTGTGATAGGAAGCATTTTTCTTTAATAATATTCTTAAGTAAGTTTTAAAAGTTTGTACTGATTAGTTTTACCCCCGTTTTCGAAATTCAACCAACCAACCAGTTAGATTTAATATGTGTACAATACTATGATACATTTAAGGACAATGAGTTTGCAGGTTCAAGAAACTCTGTATTACATAACCACAACAAACAACGAGGCCATCAAATTTCAAACTGAAGCTGGTTCATATATGGTGACTCGTAATGATCAAAGAGAGTACTTACTTTAGCAGAAGAGTAAGTCATATCAAACACTGGAACTTTCATGTTGAACGATGTGTTCTTACAAAGTCCATTCTCCGGGATTTTTTCATCTGTTTGATTTTTACCAAAGGGGAAAAGAGGCACTAAAAAGATGAATGGTGAAAGCGCAGTGTAAATATAATCTTCTAAATACCAATATTGCTATTATCATTTGTATAAGGCATTAAGTATACGTTTGTGTTATGTTATTTATACACTTAATATAATCTTGTTATCTTTAATTATATGTAATAAATGATCAACAAAGAATCAAAAGAACATTTGTGTCATTAAAGCCACAATAACTGATCGTACTAGCATCACACGTGTCCATAGGCTCGTCATATACACCCGTCAAACATGTGCATGTTGATTCAATGCACAAGGCATTTTGCGTCTGACAATAAATGTCTGATTTACATGATTCTCCAAGAGCGGCTTTATGAAAAAAGAAAAAAAACTCATAAAAATACTCGCAAAAGCGCTTTCAGAATTATCTAAAACAATACAGTGCAACATCTCCAAAGCAACACCCTTTGGGAGTCGCAAAATTATGTTGTTGTTGAGAGGATGCTGCTCTAGAGAGGTTAAATTAATAGTCAAATCGTACAATGGGGAAAGCATACTGTTGTTGAAGGGGGGTTGTCGGTCAAGAGATCGTCGCTCTGGAGAGGTTGCACTGTATATCTGTTACATTATTTACTTGAACGCATTCTAGTAATTAAATCAACTATTTCGTCTCCATCATAGTTTTAGTACAACCAAAATAATTGTTATCTGCTGTTCAGTCAACAATTCATCCGTTGACCCGACCCACAAGGACTACTTTAAAGTTACAATCAGTTACTTCCTACATCAAAGTAAAATTGCACTAAATTTGAAATCTGTCTTCGATATTTTGATACTTTTATATTCCAGAAATTCAGAAAATGCCATGTTTATTAAGGAATCTGTAGATCTCTCTACATTGTATGTTTATTGAGTCTCAACCCAAAGAGTGCGATATATAAGACAATCGTACTTGTGAACTTTTTTCATGACATTGTTATTCCGGTGTATGCTAAACGACATTCAAAAACACTCACATAATTTCAAGCATTTTGGCGGTGCATTGCTCCATCGACTGTAATTTCCACAAACAGAACTTTCAGCACCAACTAACAGATAACCATGGTTACACGCGAATGTAACTGTTGCCCCATAGTTTGTGTTGTCTTCAGGAACGGCAATGCCATTCATTGGTGACGACATTGATCCACAATCTAATTACAGACAAAAGATTAAATATATTTATATTTATCATTAAACACGTTTTCATTAAATTGTACAGTTATGAGAACAACATTTTTTTTATATGTTCGTGAGCTCCCTATAAATAGATTACGCATAGCTTTTTAACGTAATTTTAATCGGGATAAAATATTCTATTCAATATTATATATTTTCTACACATTAAGGTATGTGCAGTGCAAAATGAAAATAATGTGTTGTTGAACTTGTTGAAGATTACCATGATTTATAGAACAATTAGACAAATCTCGTATAATATATTTAATCATATGCCTGAAACAGAATATCATAGAAACACTAACCAATAAGTTCACACGATGTCTGAGAACTCCACATTCCACCAACTCCACATACAATCATTGCGTCGCCAACAATCTCATACCGTGTATCGCATGCAACATTCAAGACATCTCCATACAACATTCTATGTGTACCCACAATATAGCCATTGTCCGGTGTAGGGTCTGCACAATCTGAAGGACATAAGTATGACTACAGCATATTTTACGCGAACAAAGCGAAACTTAGAAGACAAATCACTTTTGTATAACATTGTTCAAGATGACAGAACAATATACATACTATATGTACCCACAATATAGCCATTGTTCGGTGTGGGGTCTACATAAGTATAACAACGACATATTTTACGAGAACAAAACGAAATTTACCAGACAAACCACTTTTGTGTAACATTGTTCAAGACGACAAGACAAGCATGTATCAAATTGACGAATGGACGAATCATGCACAAGGCTGTTCAAATTCAAACTAATGAGGTGGCAAACCTTGTATAATACATGCTGTGTCTGCAGCAGACCATCCCTGTTCTGTACACTCGAGTACCGCGGAACCAGTCAGACTGTAACCTTGATGACAGGTAACTATGGCAACCGATCCAATAGTTGTATCGTTCCTATCGATATAGCTATTTGCAATACGAGGCACACCACAATCTGATAGACAATAAAAAACATTTAACAGAAAAATAACAAAATTTCTGGAAACAAAAACTACTTAAAATAAGGAAGGAATATGAAAATTCAGCGCATATATTTATTATGAATTTTAATGCTAAGATTCCAGCGATGTAAAAATTATGCTAACGGATGGAAAACATGTGTATTGGATGAATTGACTGAAACTTAAGTTAACAGGTTAAAATCATTATGGACAAACTAGAGATTGTTTTACCATTTGAATCACAAACAGGTGAATCGCTCCAGGTCCCATCATCTTGACAAGTAATTGTAGAGCTACCAATTATATTGTAACCGGAATTACAATGTATTTCCACACTGGAATCGTAAGTTGTGCTGTAGATATTTTCACTGTATCCCAAGTATGGTAAAGGGTCTCCACAATCTAAAAACATCGGGATGTAGTCATTAGACAATTTCTGAATATTTATCTACTTGGGCGTAATAAATATGTATGTATAAACTACGGTTACATTCGAGACAGATAACAAAGGAAATTATATTGATGTGTTTAACTAAACTAAAATTGTAGATTAAACGTTTATCTTGAAAAGTTTAAGTAGCTCTTAATTCACCAAACAATGGCGTGCGTACTTATGACATTATAGTTTGTATCGTGATTTTGGCATGACTCCGTTCCAAATGGTACACTGCGAGAGACTGTGTTTTGTCCTCCGTTTTTGTATGGTCTTATGATTTGGGATAGTTTTGGATTGGATGGTTTAGGAAAAGATGGTACAAGATATATTTATTAGAAGGTGAGATTGGATGGTGTTGGAGAAGGTAGTACAAGATACATTTATTAGAAGGTGAAATTGGATGGTGTTGGAGAAGGTAGTACAAGATATATTTATGGGAAGGTGAGATTGAATAGTGTTGGAGAAGGTAGTACAAGATATATATATGGGAAGGTGAGATTGGATAGTGTTGGAGAAGGTAGTACAAGATATATTTATGGAAATGTGAGATTGGATAGTGTTGGAGAAGGTAGTAAAAGATATATTTATGGGAAGGTGAGATTGGATGGTGTTGGAGAAGGTAGTACAAGATATATATATGGGAAGGTAAAATTGGTTGTATGTGGGTTTTTTTTCTAGGAATCCTTTTAATATCTATATCAAGGTAATCTATATATACTACTCACTACTCACCTACTATTTCACACTGTTGAGATTGCTCCCATTGTCCATCTGCCTGACATCTTATCAACAAACTTCCACTTGGCAAATATCCTGTCAAACAGGTTACAACTGCAAATTCGTTGTATGTTGTTTTCATAGTACCTAACCAGCTGACATCAGCATTGACATCAATCACATCAAAATCCGGATAACCGCAGTCTGAGAGGATATAAGAGTTTACAAGGTATTTATTGCCTTTTAACATAATGACTTGTCAGTGCATGTCAAAACATTTACATTTGAATTTCATAGAAAATGAGGTTTTATACAACACTTACACCAGCTATGTTTAAACAGATATTTTTCTTATTAACCCAAAATTACTGCTGAAACGTGTCGTGGTCGGAGACGTAATATGTCAGAGAATTTAATACTTCATAACATGATATTATAAAGAATGCAAATATTCAGCATTATAACAATAAATTTTGTTCAACACCTGGAGTGAACTATGCAATCAAACATCAAACATCTTGGTCTAGCCAGTTGTTTCAATGTGTGTCGATGTACAATATTATACCACGCACAAATCTAAACACAATTTAAATCAATACAAAACAAATTATTACTTACCTACCAACTGGCATTTAGGACTACCTGTCCAAAAGTCATTTTCCATGCAAACAATTACGCTGGTACCAATAAGATTGTAACCAACATCACAAGATACTGATACTACTGTACCATTATTTGTTGCTGTTGTGTTCACAATCCCATTTTCTGGAGTCGGATTTCCACAGTCTACAAATGGAGTTCTAATATTGTTAAAATAATGCGTATAAACTTAGATATATAGTTTAATATGAGATAATACAAAATGCTAGAATTACAAGATTTATGTCTTAAAGTATACGGTATGACACAATTGACCCGTACAAGGCTCGTTCAAATCAATTGTTATTTGGTAATTATTTGGCAATTGTATGTTAAAAGAGAGGTTACTATGTACAGTTACTGTATGTTTGTACGTACAAAATATACATGTATTTCCATGCTGTTTCTGCAGTACCGGTATCGCAAAATATACAATTTTTATTGGACGTCTTAAAAGCGTTTCAATAAACTTAACTTTTGCTATTAAATTTGCTATTATTTTAACAAATCTATTGGCTATTTGTTGTTAATGTTACGGACAGGATAATACTAGACACTTACCGATATATACACAACTTGGTAAAGCTGACCATTTTCCATCCGATTGGCATGTTACTACTGAGGGACCATTTATTCTATATCCTTGGTTACACCATACCTTTACAGACGCTCCGACATTTGAACTGGAAGAGTTCACGTTCCCATTTTCCGGCTCAGGGCTTCCACAATCTATAGATTACATGTAGCTATTTTATTTTCATTGTTCCATTAATAATTGATCAGTAGACGTTTAGGAATTGTTTTGTATCATGATTCTTATAAAATAAATACAAATGTGTACAACATGCATTCAAAGGGAACATTTCTGCTCTACAAAACGCTTTTCAATGCTTACTTTGTCATCGAGAAACTGGAAGTTATATTGTGTATGCTATTTTGAAACTGTGAGTAAAACCTTTGTGATTATGAAGGACATATTGGCATGCATTTTAAGTACATAGATTACCCGTGCACACAACATGTATATCATCTTCGTGACTACAATCATCTAATGTTAAGTAGGTGCATTCATTTATGTGAGTCGCAACAGAATCGCATTGAAGGTCATCAACAAATATTGGTCCTGCTCTCCTTATGTTAGAATCACTCACATAATAATCCATGGCGGATCTGAAGTGTTGAAACGCTACTGTATAAATTGAATACTTTAATGTGTACTTCAATACACATTAAACAATATACATTGTTTGAGTATTTATTGAATAACGATATAATACCATGTCAAACGGGAATGTTTACTGCTAAATGAGTGGCTCATACATTTCATGTTAAATAATGAACTAAATTCCTATTCGACGTTACACATACAAACAGTGCTTAACACCCATTGTATTATAATGTATAAGTAATTAGAATGTGATTTTTGTCCGGTTTACGCCTGTTTTCAACAATATTTCAGTAATTTAGTGCTAGTTATAGCTTTGTTCATGTAACCTTTAACTTCTCCACATGAATGATCAGCGGTGGTGGACGAATGGCGTTAGACTTATTGCCTTCAACCAAAACGTCACGAAGAACCCGTGCCGCTACCAGGGTTCCGGCGAGCTCATTTGATATGATGTGATATCTAATTAATCGCTCACTTCAGTCAGTCCACTATATTTCAATAGATTGACTATTAATAATGTAATGTCTAAGATGCCAAACTAGAATTGAAATGAATTGTATTGTAAAAATCTTCCTTACACATAGCCTGCCATCCTACATATAACATTTGCCTCATTCATACCAAACTTATCACTGCAAACGGTTCCCCATACACCCATTACTTCCAGTTCTACTCTCCCCTCAATTGCATCATTACCACCAACAAATCGAATAGATGATACGGCTAAAGGATAATCTTAAAATAACAGAAGACACATTGTGACATGCTGGAAACTTTAGTGAAGTAATCGTGTAAATTAGAATCAATAATTGAAAAAAATACTTTGACATTTAAATTTTCATTTTTTTTCTATGTATGGAGCACTAACTGAATCAAATAATAACAAGTCCTACCACACTGGTAACAACAGAGTATTTACCTGCGTGTTTTGCTAAGGATCATAACTGTTTAAATTTGAAGCATGAATAAACTCGTTTAAATAAACCTTCTTTTTTATCTGAATGTAAATCTAGATTAAAACATAAATGAACAAATATCTATGTACTGTAATATCTGCATCTCCCCGCTGTTATCCAAGTTTTCGTCATAGTATCACATTTCATAGACAATGTGCCAAGGTATTGTTTGTAATACGAACAATCAGCATACAACGTTGTACCATTGTAGGTGAAAAAACCAATATCCCAGTAGTGTATATCAGTCTGTCCACATTCTGCCACGGTATGTATATTTAAAATGACAAGATTGAAATAGAATTATCAAAGGTTAATGTATCAAACAACGGACTTGTTATCCAGTAAATTACAGCTATAGTAAAGCATCATGCACCAGAAATATATAAAGGAATCCGTATAAACCCTTTACTCACTCTGCAAAGTACTGAGTTGAGCTCATTGGCATACAAAAAAAACAAAAACAAGCAAAATAGTTTTCCTATTGTGAAGCACTGTCGTCGTAATATTAAAATGTACAAAGACACACATCAGCCTGACTTAAGTGGTATAAATAATTTGATACTTTTACTCAAAAGCCAATTAGCCTGGAAAACGACGAGAACAACACAGTTACAAACACATCATCGGATTATTTCTACGAACCCTAATGTTACTTTTCCTATCATAAGAAAATCACATTTGAAATTTTGAACTGCTATAACTTTAAGCGAATTACGAGTTTGTGGAATTGGGATTAAAACTATTTAGGATACATCTACAAGCAGGTAAGTATAATAATTGTAAAGAGCTCATCGAGACGAAAATAAATAATACCAAAATCTCAATTTTGCCAAAAATTGTGTTGTAGAAATAAGCCGACGACATGTATGAATATAATCCTTATGGATAAAACACTGGTTAAAGGCAGTATATGTAATATATGATATCAACTCATATACCAACCGCTACAAATGACGGACACATCTCTGGTATGATAACATGCAATATATGTATAATATGATATCAATTCATATACCAACCGCTTCAAATGGCGGACACATCTCTAGTATGATTACATGCAATATATGTCAACTCATATACCAACCGCTAAAATTGAAGGACACATCTCTGGTATGATTACATGCAATATATGTATGATATGATATCAACTCATATACCAACCGCTACAAATGACGGACACGTCTCTGGTATGATTACATGCTCTCTGATAGAGATAAGGACATTGGCGTATATCAGTATGATATGAAGAACACTCCAGTGAATCTATAAATACGGGACCATTGCCTTCCCCGTACGTGGCACCAGTGAAATACTGTAGCGCCCTATAATGATGATGATATACATGTGATAAAATTCTGAGTTTAACAACGGAATATACTATCTGTGGTACTAAATTACTGCAATAATATCATCGAAAGTAATCAGTATTTAACTTTAAAATAAGCCTCGCGATTGAAGTTATGCTGTAGACTTGAAATGATTGTACAGTTATGCCTCCATATACAAAATAAATGACATTGTCCAGCGTACAAAGTTTAAATGATACAAGTGAACTATGCTTTCCACTTTTATTGTTATCCCAGCAGATGCTTGTATTGTGAAATTCGTTGAAACGCTTCTACAAAATTTGTTTATGCTCGTGAAATTTATTTATCTTTTTATAAAAGCGTCGCAATCGCCTTGTACGATTACTTTTGTATAATTTATAATAATTTTATCAGGTTTGTGTGTTTTTTGTTTGACTGTAAACGATGCAGTTATCTTCACTAAGGTCTATTTTGTTTTATATTCCATAAAAAGTCCTTGTAACATTTGCCTTGAGCCAAGCATTCTACAAAATGCATTTGCGTCGATGAAATCAAAATTCCAGTCACAAATAGTGCCCCATGTACCATTGACTTCTATTTCAACTCTCCCGTCATATGGTCCAGTACCATTGACAAGTGTTACATTTGTAATGTCTAAATACGGCCCTGAAACGATTGTAACAGGCAAACGTTAGTTTGTAAAAATGATATGGATTCAAATCCTTCTGGTCTCTGAAATGCACACTTAGATTAAAACGAATCAATACATAGATCATTTGCCTTATGAAAAGTGTATAGGAAAGTTCGAAAAATAAAATCTTACCGTAACATTCAATTGACACATCATCAATGTGTTGACAATCATTATCGTAAATGAACAAACAATCATTTATGTCTTGTTCAGTTCCCAGACAATCAAGTTGACTGATATGTACTCGTCCTCCCCCTTCACCATAAAATGCATTATAGAAAATATGCTTGACACTGAAACAAGTAGAATAAAAGGACCATGATTACCCTACATGCTCTCCCGAATGACGCGATGAATAGACAAGTTGGTAAACCAGTGGCTCGAAGGATAAAACAATTTCGACCACAGGGACATAATTTGATCAATTTTAATAAAGGAAAGCTATAAAAACTATACAATAAATATCTAAGCCCCATGTCATGTTATGTCATGACTAAGAGGATATTTTCTATATGTATGTTAATGCAGAGCAAGTGACTCCTGCCTGGGGCGAGACGTGGCCAACTATTATCCCGGAAGCATTACTTGAATATTCTCTGTAGATGACCACTAAACAATGCTACACACTAAATATCTAAGCTCCAACCAATGTAGTTTCGACCTAGAAGATCTTTAAAGGTTTCCCTTTCTCAACTATTCAAACATGTGATCCATGAAGCAGGATGAATTTCGACTCCAAGAATATCATTTAAAGGATATTGGTAGACTACCCGGCAATACCACACTCTAAATATCTAAACTAAATAAAGATCTTGCCCATGCGCTTTTGGCCAACATGATTTTTAAATACTTGCAGTTTATCATTTTATATAAGCAAATAAAGCCCAGGCAGAGACAATTTAACCCTTGGAGCATCATTTGTAGAAACTTGGTAGAAATCGTCTTGATAATGTTACACACCATTTTTATATCCAAACTCTGAGCAATGCGGTCTTGGATAAAATATGTTTTTAAAAGGTCTGTGTACAACATGTGTCCCTTGGGCGGGTTCAGTTTTAACCTTACGCACATAATTTGAGATGAAGACCCTCAAAAAATCATTCAGGTAACGTTTGACTGAAATTGACCCAGTGGTTTTAGAAATGTCATTTGACGCATTTGTTGACGACACACGATACACACTGTACGGCACACAGGTTGGAGGTCGACAGGGTTATCATTATAAACATTTAAGACAAAATACTGAGTAGATATTATTCATACGTACCGAGACGCTCCAAGTTCTGCACAGAATACGTTTGCTTCATTGATGTTAAATAAATGATCACAATTTCTTCCAAATCTTTTACAAGTCCAATGGGCCCTGGCAACATAGAATGAATCGTGACAAACAGTTCCCCATATTCTGTCGATTTCCACTTCAATACGTCCATGATATGGTCCAAGAGTACCATTTACCCGAACATCAGTAATTCTGGATCTGTGCTCTACAAAGAACAAACATACGTTCTATAAATCAAAGGACACAAAATAAGAACTGATTTTCATTCAATAAACGAAGGACATGATGTTAAACTACACGATATTATTTACATTTTCCTTCGAAGTTCGTATTCTTTGTGGTAATATTAATTAGCAAATCTTTCTTGAAAATGAAAGTGTCTATAATATGTCTATCACAATTATTAGTAAAGCGTGATATTGCTGTAGAGATTCAACTTTACTGGGTCTATTCAAACATGTGATAACCAAGTGGTACGATTTTCATTTTCATTGAAAATACAATAAGGCACGTATTGGAATATGCGAACTACGATATTTGCTGTAAATACGTGTACCAATCCTATATTGTATGAGTAACTTAATAACTATGAATAACTAACTAAAATGTGATTTCGTATGTTTCGTGGTTTGCTGAAATGCCAGATTGGAATAGCCAATACATTCTTCAGAAATTAATAATACTCACTTGTGCATGATAGTGACAAATCGTAGTTGTGTGAACAATCAGGTTTATATCTTCCTGGTGGGTACATTGTGCAATCATTGATGTGATTGCTTTCGACAGGACATTTCATATCACCGATGAGAACCGGACCCTCACCATAGTTGTAGAATGGAGTTTTGTAAAATGTATGAAGCCTATTAGACGATAACAAAAAAACGTTTTATGATTTAGCACATGATTACAGATTTTACATAAGCAAACTACAAACCATTTAATGTACACACATTTGTTTAGTGTAATAGGAAGAGTAAAAAAGAAAAGTAAAGTACCAGATGTGGGGCTCGAACCTGCGACCTCCTGCTTGCAAGTCAGTTGCTTAACAGACTCAGCTAATCAGGCTCGTACTACCACAAACAAATTATGTACATAAATACTATACACAGTACTGGCACTTTCACAAAACTGGTCATAAATTGAATTAAGCTTACATCCCAATATTTATCAGTGAATTAGATGGAAAGTAACGGCAAATTAAAGAAAAAACATAAAAGTATTCATCCAAAACAAGACGTATGTAACGTAAATTAAACATAACGTATGTCAGTGCGATTGTGTTCAAATTACCTAGAATCCATCATTTTACATAATGCATCAGCGTCATATATTGTTATGTCTCGGTTACACACAGTACCCCAAACACCTTCAGCAAATATCTCTACACGCCCGTTGTTTGCATCTGTACCATTCACTAGTCTAATGTCGGTAATGTTTAAAGGAAATCCTGTTTGGCAAATTCATTTGTTCTTGTAGTAACTAAAATATTACTATCAAAATGCACGTTTTATGAAACTGTAAAGACCATCTTGGGAGGATATCAATGCACAGCAAAACTTATTTCTAAATTACAGATGTAAATTTTGCCCTCCTTCTTGTGAGAGTTATGCACATCGGTTCTGACATTTCACGAAACATTACTGTTAGGCAGTACAGGAAATCTGCCTATGATTTCTGAACTTGAATTGGAAATGAATCAACTGTAACAGATTTTATGTACAGATCTAACGTCGAGTCATTACTCTGCAACTAGTTGTCGAAAAATCGAAAGATTGTCGATCTGCAAGCTACATGTAGAAGTATAGCCGTATCAAATAACAATAAGAATTTGTGTGACGTTTATACAATGGAAACAGTGGCAGGTTATAAAGCAAGCTATGCCTATGCTCCCGATGTTAAATCAAACAAAAATTTATTGAAGCTTATCATAAAGGATTAGATTATTTACCGTTACAAATGACTGCAACATCTTGTGAATGAGTACATGTATTGTTAACGAAATATCTGCATTGGTTTATATGTGATTCTTCACCATTGCATTCCAAGTCGGTAATATAGATTGGACCCACACCGTCATCATAGTATAAATGCATGGATTCATCTCGATAAAAACTAGAATACAGTCATTCATTTTAAAAAAAATGTCAAATATACAAAGTAATAAAGTAACAAATTTATTCCTAATTATACAATGTGCCACTCACTTGCAACTAAAATGCCGGAAATATAAGAAAATATAATTTGCAATTCAAATATTGCTGTATTGATGGACTTATAACTTACGGCACTCCAACAGTTATATTGCATATGGCATAAGCTTCTTCCCGTCCAAACATAGAAGCACAAACTGTTCCCCAAGTACCATTTACATTCACTTCTACTCTTCCGTCAAACAATCCTACACCATCAACAAGTCTGATATCAGCTATATCCAATGGATAACCTGTAAGTTTATGATAACTATATGTTGGCGTGATCTATTTCTTACGATAAATGAGACCTCAATGATGTAGCCTGGATGAATTATCAAGTGCTACACATTAACTATGTCTTGATAGTGAGGTTGGGATCGTAAAACCAGCGTAAACCAAAAATTGACTTTTTAATGTCTTTAAAAACAGGGTTACAAAATGCAATCAAGGTTTTTAACCAAATAAAATCTACGAACGTTGGCAATGAGCGTAGTATTTTCATCCTATCATGGCAGCATTCCAGTACTTTCAAAATGACGTGAAACTACGCTTTAGCCGAAATGAACGTGGTATTTATATTTATTCCGGCTGGTTTCATCGAAAGTTAAATGCATTTCTATAACGCAAATAAATTCTTAAGATAATGTGAATGTTTCGTATCTATAATGCCGATTAAAGTCTTATGTAGTATGTAGATATAAGCTGTTACAAGATAACGCGTGGAAGTTTAGCTAACAAATACGGTGTACACAAACATAATCTTACCGTACGGTACACAGTATTCGTCTCGTAACCACGAACCATTTTTCAAGCATTCAGCGGTATACATCGCTGGTACATGTCCGTCGTCACATTGTATGGTGAACACAGAGTCATTGGCGGAAATTATAACCCCATAATTTTCATCAATATCTCCGCAATCTGCACGAGAAACACACTATTTGTTTCGAAGGTAAAGAAGCCGAATATTATTTAAAAAATACTCATTTCTTTTTATTTTACATATGGAACTATTACGAACATCCATGCACAAATGCCACTTACTTAAACAAATTGTTCTTAAATCAGGTATACGTTATCGTGTCATGATAATTAATCTATGTCTATGTAGTCTGTGGTTGACTTTTTAATTACAGGGAATCACTTTTTTAAATGTCTAACTTATACTTACGTGTACAGATTAATAAAAGTTGATTAGATGTGCCACAAAATTGCTTCCTAGGTGCGTAGTATCTCCTGCAGTCATTTATAGTGTCATATACATCATCACATTGTAAGCTTCCGATAAGAATAGGTAAGGTTCCCTCAGATGAATAATACTTAGTGACACTGCAAATCATTAGATAAATACCTTTACGTACATGTTTATAAAAATAACTTTGAACATTGATTTCATAAGGTCTCCAAACATTGTAATGAAAACTAATTAACAGTAATTATTGGTGTAGTTTCACTCATTGGCAATCACTTTGTTTCAGTATTATAAATATGGAAATATAAAGAACAATAAATTTGATGTAATGCGCAGTATCTATTAGATCTACATATCCATTTTGGCGTTTTGTGATTATTTCGATACAATATTTTAATTGAACAACCGTTATTACATTAATTGTGGTTGCGTTATACATACTTTAAACCAAGCATGTGGCAAAATGTGTCGGCATCCTTGATGTCAATATATTTGTGGCAAACCGTCCCCCAAATATCATTATGTCTGAGTTCAAGCCTCCCCGCATACTGCGAATCCCAATCGAGTAAACGAATGCCAGTTATGTTTAGCGGATATTCTAAGGATAAAACAAACCGCAATGTGAAATCCTGATAAATTATACAATACGATGTTTTGAAGATAGATTTCATCATTGTTATATTCAAAATCTACGAATGTCTAAAACTATCTTTTTATGAAGATTGTGAATAGAATGTCATGCAGGCCCTTGAAACAGGATATTGTACTACCAACACTGAAACTAACTTTTGAAATTTCAGTTCTTGAGAAAGCATACACATTTCTTATCAAAAGTCCATTTTTCATACCTGCAAATTTTATAACATGACTTCGTCATTCCATGCCACGATGATGGATTCGTCCGAGGGCATATATTCTATCATGATTATAGAAACACACAAGCGGCGTTGTCCGATTATGCAAACAGTCGCACACCAGAATAAATGTTACATTAGTTCTTGAGGAGTAATTTTTAAAGTTTCTGGGGGCTTTTTATCTCCATTGAAACGTTATTTCAAACTAGCAAATCTCCAAAACCGACGCAAAGTGATTCTTTAAAAATAATAAATAATGAGATTTACATTCTTAGGTTTAAGTCAACTATGATATAGAGAAATAAGGTAACTTAGTACTAAAAAGGTAATAAAATTACACCTCTGTGCAGAAAAGGGAAACAATGATCCTGATAATGGACTACAACATGACGGAGGATCATCTGAGGATGCTACAGATATAATTTTATTGATAATCTATCCATTGGTTCATGAGAAGATATTTAAAGGTATTTCATCTGTTACCTCTGGCAGCTCCTAAAAGTGGCCAACTATGTTTTTGGGCAAATCTGGTGGAAGACTATCTAAGGATGCTAAAGACAAGTTTGGTGATGATCCATTAATTGGTTCATAAGAAGAAGGATATTTGAAGGTTATTCTTTTTAGCTCTGGTGGCCTTTAAAGGGTATAGTATGAGGAAACTGCAATTAGAAGGTCTCAAGTATGCTACACAGCAAATCTGAAGGAAATCTGGCATGTACTTTCATGTATATGCCGGACGAAGTTCGACAGAGTATCACCCTACCCTTCGGTTCTGGTGAGCTAAAATGGCATTTTAAACCTGTAACATTAATAACTGATGACTGTTTCATTTACTGACCTTCACATTGTATTGCAGCAAATCTGTAACAGTTCTGTTTTCTTCTGTATACGCACTCATTGATGTGGGCATATTTATGTCTGCAGTGTAAGTCTGCTATATAACTGGCAACACTGCTGCTCGAATAATACGTCCATTCAAGGAAGCTGTAAAACATGAGGAATATATTATTCTGATCATTCTTGTATTCTAGAAGAAAGAAGGACGCCAGAAATAAACCTTCTGTGAATCACGTTTTGCTCATATGACATTATAGAAACATTAAATAGAACATCCATGTATTCATATACTTGTAATTTACTTAACAAGCGAAGTTTTACACAAGCGTAAAGCAGCTGCGAAGTAGTTGTCCAACACACGTTGTATCAAAATTGTAGTTAAAGGGGAACCGTTACGACACGGAAATTCCATTATGTCCGTACTAGTTTAAAGTCTACAGCGTACTCGTTCTACACTGTGACAGGATGGATATGCTGAAATCATTTCCGTGGGAAAGCTAACCAATAATCGTTCCAGGAATATAACATCGCGGCTTTTATTGATATAAAGGCAGTGCTGACACGCTCGTATTGGTTAATCAGTTATGCCTTGGACTTTGATGAAGTATATCCCGATTAAACGATATATAAACCTTTAATAAGCAAAGTATCAAAATAAACCCTAAATTTGAGCATAAACTAACTTAAAGATTCTGACATTTCTGAAAGTTTAGCACTCCGCCGCCATCTCGACAAAAAGTTTATCCACGTCATAACGAGATTGATCTTTAGTGGTTAATAGGTGAAGACGGTTGAGAATGAAACCATTTGGTTTTTATCCAGTATTCATTTAAAACAAAGGCTTTATTACAAAATATAAAAAGTAAGTTTCTTTTGTTTTATTTTCTATCTTCAATTCAAAAAGAAGTAAACAAACTCGATTATAGAACCCAAAAGTCCACTATAGCAAGCCTTGTTTACATGTTGAATTTTCTAAGCGGTACGCGAGATCTCCCGAGATTTCTAAGTGTTGTGACGGACAAAAGTCGTTTTTCTGTGCTTTATTTTTAGCCTGATTACACGAGATTAGGTTTCGATATATTACCCTCATTACATGAAATCAGACAGTCGTGCAGTCCATTATTTGTATATTGAGATAAGATAACATTTTCTTTCCATTTGACAAAAATGTTTCGAAACAAAGCGAGAATTTTAAAACGTTAAGCTGATGTATGTGAATGTTTTATTTATTTTAACTGAGGACCCGCAAAATAAATCGTGTCATGCCGCAGTTAATCACGTGTCTTTTTCAAAATTATATAAAACTCGCTTCGCAGCCGAACAATGATCAATGGCGTAACGAACATTACGCATAATATGCACATACGTATAAAACATTCCGCGACCTAAGTTGTTAATCCCCATCGTTACTTCATGCCTTAATTTGCGTGTAAACATTCCATTCCTGCTTACGCCTATGATGGTTCAAAGTATTTCGGACTGAATAAAAAATGATTTTGTTTTCTTAAATCCCTACTGGGTATGGGGTTTAGTGATCCAATCTCTTTCACCCTTTGTCATGAACGATTTGTCCTCTCTCTTTTGCATCGTCCTTACGTCCCATCGTTTTCAGTCGTTAAGCGCTTTTGACTTTTTGATCGGAAGTCGTTTATTTCTAAGTTTCTGTCGTAACGTTTTTTTTTTTTTTTTTGGAAAAGGTAAGGGCAAAGTTAGGTCCGTTAAAGCGGTCAATCATTTGAGAGAGCCAACCTTATTAAGAGACTCGCATTCGACTTGCAAAGACAGATTAAACTAAAATGAAGCATGCTTATTATCATTACTTACGACAGACCAAACATATTGCATATTGTATGTCCTTCATTCGGTCCCAAATAGTATGGGTAAGTTAAACATATTGCACCCCACATGTCATCCACAAGAAACTCGACTATACCATCAAACAATCCGATACCATCAGTCAGACGAACGTCTGTGATGTTCAACCCTGAAAGTTAACAGAAGAAAGCATATAAGGAAATGTCACGTTTGCATAACAAGGCCACCTTGTACTACTTCTGAATTATAAATTATTTAAACGACAAGCGGAAAGACTCAAGAGAAAGAGATATCAAAACAAATTCAAAGACGAATGAGAAAAAAGATCAGCGAAAGTTACATGACTGATACAGGAAACACAAACAAAAATATGAACATGATAAAATTGGAACAAAAAAGCGAACGGCGAAACGAAAAGTAAGTGAACCGGACGAACAGGGATGAAGATGATCAATTAAATATAGCCGGCAAAAAAATCTCGGTTAAGGTAAAAGTATTCATGCGCGTAATAAATGAACTTACTGTCACACATAATTACGGGCAATGACCAGTGACCGCTTTCCTTACAGGTACTATTTATAATCTCTTTAGAGTACCTGCATTCCACTGTTACTTCATAACCGTCATCAGAAGAATGCACAATGTCACCATTATAAATCTTTAATTTACCACATCCTACAATAAAATGTCTATATCATTATTTCATGTTCATAAATGTCATTCGTCATATTCACTATATTTGTCCCCAAAGTGTTTCATTTTTGACAAAAAATAAAGTATTGTGTATAATGAAATTAACAGTTTTGTTGGACAGGTACATACCAGGCCACATTGTTCTGAAGGGGTTTTCCTGTAATAGTGGTCTTAAGTAAAATATCACCTGTTATATAACACATTGTACATCCATTACGGACACTACAAGTAACAATCGTAATATGCAGATAGTTCACAAAACATAATCTATATATTATAAATTTGTATGATTTTGAGCAACTACAATTAAAAGGATATATTTATCACAATTTTTTTTTGCAAAGAAATGATTAAAGCCCAGTTCTCACATAGCCGGTTTTGATCTCGGTGTCGCCCAGGTTCAAATAGCCGGTATACAGGGGTAAACCGTGCTATTTTTTGAAAAGAAAATGGTTTGTTCTCATATTCCCGATGACGTCCAGGTCACAAAACAATCTTTATATTAAAAATTTGTATGATTTTGAGCAACTACAATTAAAAGGATATATTTATCACAATTTTTTTTTGCAAAGAAATGATTAAAGCCCAGTTCTCACATAGCCGGTTTTGATCTCGGTGTCGCCCAGGTTCAAATAGCCGGTATACAGGGGTAAACCGTGCTATTTTTTGAAAAGAAAATGGTTTTGTTCTCATATTCCCGATGACGTCCAGGTCACAAAACAATCTTTATATTAAAAATTTGTATGATTTTGAGCAACTACAATCAAAAGGATATATTTATCACATTTTTTTTATAACGAAATTATTAACCAAATTTTAATGAGTCAAAACTTTATCAAAAATGTACAAAAATATTGTCATCATCTTTACATAGCTTTAACAGCTTTACACCTGGGCCTGAGTAGAAAGGTATCCAGTTATATCAAACTGTAAGTACTGTAGATGAAAGCAAGAAGGCTATATGGCACCTGCTCAAAGACATTTAGTGGCAAATTGTTTTGCTTTACAACGCATGATTTGTTGCGTACACTACAGAGTTGTTCACATAAGGTCTACATACAAAAATATCAACAATTTTAAATTTGTTATACTTAATGTTCATTTCAATCATTTACATTCACATACCATAATGCATCATGTGTATGACAGATAATAAATAACTCCTTTTTAAAAGTAACCAACTCTTGAAAGGTTTGTTTCATATGCATACTATAAGGTATTTTTCCACCCATACTATTTATACTCCCGCAAACGAAGTTTTTAGGGGTGTATTGGAAACACCCTGTTTGTTGGTTGGTTGGTTAGTTGGTTGGTTGGTTGGTCAGTTGGTTGTTTGGTAGGTCGGTCGGTCAGTCGGTCACTCAGTCTGTGGGTCGGTCGGTTGGTTGGTCACGCCGTCTGTCCCCAAATGAAATAGGAGCATGGGGTGAATATTTCTTTTACCTTTTTATGCAAACTTTTCAAGTTTCTTTATACACATTTTGTACATTGTGGTTGGATAGATTTGCATGGCATGATTATTCATGACAAAGGTCACATATGATGTAGAATTATGCCCCCTTGAATGTTGGTCGGTTGCACAGACTGTCCCCAAATTGTGGAGAATATTTCTCTTACATTTTTGTGAGAACTTTTTTTCAATTTTTTTATATACATTATGGCTGGATAGAAGATTTGTATGGCATTATTATATATGCCAAATTTCAAATGTAAAATTATGTCCCACTGAAAGTTGGTTGGTCCCTTGGTCTGTCCCCAAATGGTGTAGAAGCTTATGGTGAATTATATTTCTCATACATTTTTCTGGGGCTTTTTATCTCTTTCATTTTTAGTGGAAAACTTTCTCCCAATTTTTTTATATACATGTATTGCATTTGCATGGAAGATTTGCACAGTATATAGACTATTGATAATGTTGAAGTTTCCATACTTTGCAGAATTATGTTCCCTTCATGTCAGTCATTTATTGTGTAAGAAAAGAGGAACATTTGAATGTATTTTGAGGGATTTTTTTCAAATTTTTAATATGCATTGTAGTTGAATAGAAGATGTGCACAACATATTATCCTTGCTAAAGTTGCAATCTACTGCAGAATTATGTCTGTGTGATCTTGGTTATTTATTGCATTGTAAAGAATAGCATTTGAATTGATATGAGAGCTTGTGTCATGTTTATTTATATCCCTGTAAATGAATAGTAATTATGTATTGGCATATTATGGATTTGAATAAATTGTAATTGTAGTTTCCTTCAGAATTGTTCTAAGAAGTATTTTTTTTCAATTACTGTTTTGTATACTCTGTTTAATTTGTCTTAACTAGTACACAATATGCAATAAAAATGTATGTACCATTCCCTTAATATGCCATTACACATTTATTTAAGTCAACTATTTGCATGCCCTGTAGAAATGCTCTCTTGCACTTTGTCCACTAAATTGCATTATCTTATTTGGAGGGGTATTTAAGAACAATTCAGTGATAGGCGATAGTTATTGCTAAAATTAAACTTAATATTAAAACATTAAACAAATAAAACCCTGAAGTGTCCGCAACACAAAAACAGAAACAAATTTGTGTTAATCAATTGTTTGTTCTAAAAAGGTTGCATATGTTTTTTTTTTCTTTGCACATTCTTGAGCAATCCTTCTCCTTTTGAATTATATATTTATTGAAATTGTTAGAACATTTCATATGTACTTACCAGATCATGAGAAAAGTACGCTAATTTCATTGTTTTGTCATTCTGGTCAGAAAAACAAATCATACTATGGTATTTCTTTAATATATTTTCATGACTCTAATCAAAACAAAGATATTAAGACAAAAAAGCATAAAAATCTTGATGAATCTAAAAATTAGAGGCCTATTTAATATTTGTGTTGCTGACACTACACCGTTGCGGACAAAGTTTTCACAAATTGTGATAAAACTAACAGACATAATTATGAATGAAGCACTTCATATGAGGAAACATGTGATAAAGGCATTTCATATAGCAATAAAATTGGCTCTGTATCTCATCATTTATGGAGTGAGAGAGTCTGTGTTGCGGACACTACAAAATATGACCCTTTTTTTGTGACCCGAAATAACACAATAATACAAATTTCCAATGAAGTGCAGTTAAATATATGGCTTTTGTTTGTTTCAACAGCAAATAAATCTGCAACATAAGCTGTTGATCATGATTATTTTCAATACTGCAAGTATTTTTAAATGGTGTTAAATATCAATTGGCAGAATTTGGCAAATTCTATGACAAGTCAGTACATTTAGTTAAACCCATACTATTTTTTATATTTTTTGTTGATATATATAAATAAAAATACATACAACTAAAATGAATTGTATTCATAATTACATAGATATATGAAGTGAAACGTCCAAGCAAAGTATTCTATTTTGTTGTTCAAAATTTGTGCTTTTTAAATGAAACAACATAACCCTGAAAAAGCATCATTTTTGGCACTTCATTCGGTTATTACTTAAACGTAGGTGTACGTAAGCATGTTATGTATCGTTTTCAAGCTAAAGCAACACCCTTCATGGACAAAAATCACTGTTTTCTTTTAAATTGGTCATACTTAACCTCTACCGGACTGTATAACGTGGGCATTTTTTAGGGGGACAAATATAGTGAAAATGGCGTATGTGTAAGCAGAGTACTAGAAGTTCAATGCAAGCATAACATTATTGCATGCATTGACTGCCTTTATTCCGAAACGATACTTACATGTGTCATAAACTAGATTGAACAGGCACTGAACTGGTCATAGGACAAGAAAGAAGCGTAAAGACCACACATAACGTAATCACATTAAAAAACATACTAGATTCAACTCAACCTTATACACAATCTGTATGAAATTTATTGCCGAGTGTAACGTTAGTCCATTAATAACTTGCTATTTAACAGGTCTGACGAAAGGGGGCGATGCTGGAGAGGCCTCCGGTCCAGAAATCCATGACAAGCGTAATAATGCGAATAGGCAACACTGAATCACTGAAGCCGCGCCCGTCGTCCAGTGGTTAGTGCGCTGGACTTGTAACCCGGAGATCCGGGTTCGAATCCCGGTAGCGGCAGTTCATACCATTCTATGAAAATTTGACAATTTAAAAATATCGATTTTCCTCAATATGTGGAGAAGTTGTCGGTCCCTTGTGGAAGGGTAAGTGTTAGTACTGGTTAGTATGCAATCCAGGAATACTAGTTAGGTGAACCGGTCGCCGTATATAACTGAAAAGTTGTAGGAAAAAAGCGTAAAACCCCATTGACAATAAGTCGCATGTAACAAACTGAATCACTTGTTAAACCTTCTGACCAGCGTTACTAACTAATTGAAAAACGTTCAAATACCCATGCTGTTTTTTATAACACACACTGCAACTGATTTTTGGCACGATAGAAATACGCAATAAAATTTGCACAAAAAAACAACCAGCGAAACGAAAAGGGGGGTGACCAGGATGAATAGATATGAAGACGATCAATGAAACATAGCCTGCAAGAAATCTCGGTTAAGGTAAAAGTATTCATGCGCACAATAAATGAACTTACTGTCACACATAATTACGGGCAATGTCCAGTTACCGCTATCCTCACAGGTACTGTTTACAATCACTTTAGAGTACCTGCATTGCACTGTTACTTCAAAACCGTCATCAGAAGAATGCACTATGTCACCATTATAAATTTTTAATTTACCACATCCTACAATTAAATGTCTATATCAATATTTCATGTTCATAAATGTCATTCGCTATGTTAGTAGAATACTAGAAGTTCAATGCAAGCATAACATTATTGCATGCATTGACTGCCTTTATTCCGAAACGATACTTACATGTGTCATGAACTAGATTGAACAGGCACTGAACTGGTCATAGGACATGAAAGAAGCGTAAAGACCACACGTAACATAATCACATTTAAAAATATATTAGATTCTACTCAGCCTTATACACAATCTGTATGAAATTTATTGCCGAATGTAACGTTATTCCATTAATAACTTGCTATTTAACAGGTCTCACGAAGGGGGCGTTGCTCGAGAGGCCTCTGGACCAGAAATCCGTGGCAAGCGTAATAAGGTGAATAGGTAACGCTGAGTCACTGGCTAAATCTACTGACCAGCGTTACTAACTAATTGAATAACGTTCAATTGTCCATGCTGTTTTTATAACACGTGCTGTAGCTGATTTTTAGCACGATACAAATAAGCAGAACAAATCGGGGAATAACAAAACTAATCTACAAATAATTAAATGTTTTTTAATTGTAACGTATATGTTACAAACCCACTCATTTCAGAAAAATAAAATGCCCCTATTATATTACAGCATGGCTTCGTAGACAATATATCCACTTACTATCACATTTAATTACGGGCAAGGTCCAGTCACCGCTGGCATCACATGTACTGGTTATCATCAGTTTTGAGTATTTACATTGTACAGTTATCTCAGAACTATCATTTGATACAGAAACAATGACACTATCATCAATAGTTAATTTACCACATTCTGCAACGGAAAATCATATTCGACAATACAATCTCAAGAAATGAATATAATGCACGGTGTTAACATAATGAGTTAGCCGGTACTAATGACAATTTAACAAAAGAGCGATGTTACAAAGTATAACAAACATACCTTTTAAGAGAAATATCATACGTGCGAACTGAAATTACAAGTAAACCAATTCATTAAAATAAAAAATAACCATTAGTTGTTCATGCTAGAATCATTACACAAAACACCTGTGCAAATAACAGACACGTCCTGAGAATGTTCACATAAGGATGCTGATTCAAACTGACATTGTCCAATATCAGATTCATGCCCCATACATGCAAGTCTGGATGCAAACATAGGTCCCGTACCAGCACCATACCATGCCTCGGGAAAATACCACGATGCCCTGAAAAAGGTACGTGGATATATTTTCCGTGAAACTATATGACAGATTTGAATTACTACAGTGAAATAGCATTATTACAAGCATCGATGTCATATCATGAGCATTCGACTTAGTATGATGAATTCTCATAGTCTCGTAATTTTTTTACATTTGTATATAAATATCCATTTTTGTAACGAACATCGTTATCCCGATATCTGGAGCATGAATGCTTGATTAAATTTAAGTGTTAATTAACTTGATTATCCGTAGGGTTTTATGTTGCATGCCGTTTTTTTTCTTGCTCATCGTTAAAGTTGCGTATTATTTGCTCGTTTATGAAATAAGGAATGCCCGAACGTCAAGCACTCGTTATGCACGATTGCTTTAAAGTTCTTTGTTTATGTGTGTAAACCATAAGTATTACCAAAAGACCAAGTGCCTCGCAGAATTAGTTTCAGTAATTTTATTGTTATGCTGATTTTACTCATGTGTTCTTTTTTAAACAGCCGACCAGTATCATATGTGTCCCCAAGTGTTTCTCTTTTTTTTGTTGGGTCTTCAAGAATTAACATTATATCTATTTATTTCTTTCAGTCAACCCTGAAAATCTGTGTAATATGTAATAATAATAATAATATGTAATAATAATAATATGAGTGGATAAATAAATACAATACAATAACAACTGTGAAATTCACCAGTCGAAAAAATAATAGTATTACATAAATAAAATTTATAATTATGCATATTCAAATAATAAAACCATGCAATGTACACCAATACCAGGGATAACACAAAAAAGAGGAAAAGATTCTTCTTATTTCCATTGTGCGTATTAAAGCATGTATGTGCATGTATTATGTGTATTAAAGCATGTATGTGCATGTATTATGTGTATTAAAGCATGTATGTGCATGTATTATGTGTATTAAAGCATGTATGTGCATGTATTATGTGTATTAAAGCATGTATGTGCATGTATTATGTGTATTAAAGCATGTATGTGCATGTATTATGTGTATTAAAGCATGTATGTGCATGTATTATGTGTATAAAAGCATGTATGTGCATGTATTATGTGTATTAAAGCATGTATGTGCATGTATTATGCGTATTAAAGCATGTATGTGCATGTATTATGCGTATTAAAGCCATAAAACAATTTTCTCTAGCTTGATTAAATTAACATTAGTTATTAACACTGCGTGTTTACAAGCATCAATACTTACGTCAAATTATTAATCATGCGACATAAAACTTCAGCATCTTCAATATGGAATTCATCATCGCACACTGTTCCCCATACACCGTTAACATTTAATTCAACACGACCATCGTAAGGTCCAAATCCGTCTGAGAGACGTATATCGGATATAAGTATAGATGACACAGCTGTAATATAACTATAACATATATAGTCATTGAATGTACACTGAAATTACGAAATTCGAGCATGCGTTTGATATAAGAAAATGTTTTATAACCATTTGACTTTGAAATTGTACCCATCATTTTGGTTTTGTTAGACTAATGGCATTGTTTCTCTAGACCGTAAATTGTAGGTTGAAAAATATATATTAAAATAACTGACCACGTATTTAGTAATAACATGATATAAATATTGATTCCAAGTATGTTTTAAGGTATTTGTCTGTGTGTCTGTGTGTTAGTGTAATCAACATTTAGTTAATATATATATATTAAATATTTATAAAGAAATATAATAAAGTTACTTGTAGTAAGTGATTGACTATTTAATATCACCAAATGTATTCCTTTGCAAAACGAGGAAAATCAGACTGAACCAGTGATTATGGATGTTTACCTATTGTAGCTAAACACAATTGTGCTCAATTTTATTTTGTCACATGTAAACATGTTCAATATATTTGAAAATAAGTTTACACCAATATCTCGGGAATCCCGTTTTCAATTACGACGTTAAGAACAACATATTCATGAAATTATAATAACATTATGAAACATGGTTATAATAAAAACTTACCTGTCAATAAATTCACTATCACAAAGGTGAGAGTGATGGTCCTTGTCATAAACATTATTCCATTCGTTTTATTTTTGAAACATTTATGACGAAATTAAACCAAGTAATAAAAAGAAAAGAAAAATGAAACAAAAATGGCACGTAAAATAAAATAGTGTCAGTTCAACAGAAACAAATTATTTTGTCACATGTTTTTCACCTTCCAATGTATTTTTGATATGAATTAAATATCTGAATCCTTATCATTTCAGACGCTGAAATGTAGTCTAATGCTAAGTTATACTAACTAAAATAAGGCCAAATTAAATCCGACGATTCTAAATTAATTTAATTTTTTATAATAATGGTATAACAACAATATCCTAAATTATGAATTGCATTTGGCAGTACATTAATTCCGACGGAACCACTGAAATTCTCCAAAATGTCTTGTTTTTATGCAAATACATTCGAACAGTAACGCTATTTGCTATCGTAAAAATGTAATTATAATAATTATTCAAATCGTAACAAAAAAATGTTTGTAAAATACATTATGCATTATGCAAGACCACAACCAATGGAATTACTTCGATGAAATGTTATGTCGGAACGGGAAGAATGATTGTGATAATTTGGTCCGCTAAGACACGTGGAATGATTTTCAAATATTTTGCGTAACTCTATTTATAATGGGAATTGTCGCACACGAAGAGGTGAAACATCAAAGTAGAATAAACACGCATTACTTTTTATTAATCTTTGTACGGCAATCGTTGTCTGCTCCAAGTCTTGTCAAAAGCTGTAGTTAAAGATATGCAATATTTTAAATCAGTGCATTCAATTCAGCGCGAGTGATGCACTATTTTGTATTGTTTTGATAGACACTATGTTTTAATTATATTTTCGGCGAGCGCTCAGCGCAAGAAAGTTCGTTGCTATGGATACCAATAAATGTTTCCGTCGTAAACCAATAACATCCTTTTGTCAACAATAAGAAAAAAAATACGAATTTAAATATAATAATCAAATTGAAATAATTTTTAATTACGAATTTAAAACTACTCGTATACTTGAATATCTTTTATAGTTATAGTTCGTTTTAATGGAAATAAAATACTGATTTCTATAGATATATTATAATTATACTAACTCGTGTAATTTTAAGATTTCTTGGCTTTAGGGTTTCTTACCAGCAGCTATTCTGTTAAACATGTTAATATAAATGGCTTATTGATACCCTATATTTGAAATACACTGTTATAACGTCAAACCTAAAATTTACAGACAGTGTGAAATTTAGTACATTTGTACTCGATATCTACTAACATTTGCAACTGATCCGTTTATTTAACTTGCACAAACAATACGTCAGTTGTTTATGCCATATCTGTTAGCCTGATCTCAAATTATAGATGATTACGAAGCCGAAAATTCAATACTAGTACACATGTACTCGAAGGTATTAGTGATAAATGTATTCATGACCTGACACCTTTAACTTGTTACAATAAAATGTACACTCGGCGATGCATGTATATAAAACTTTGATATACTTATCGAGAAAAGAATTTAAAAACGATAATTATTCAAGATTATACATAATGGTAGCGATTTTCGCTTTCATCAGTTAAAACCAAATTTATCTTTAAAATGATAACGTCACGTCTGATTACATAATAGAAATTTTAATTGACGTTTATAAAGAAAGCCAAGTCCACTGATTGTTTTTGAATGCACATAATTATAGAAAGAATACTGCACATCAATTATTCAGATAGCGAATGATAGCAAAAGTGAGTTTCCGATGAAGGTTACCCCTTTTGTATGACATTCAGTTCATGGATTTCCTGTCCAGAATAAGAACGATATACTTATTAAGTCTATCTGTGGGAATAAATAAATCGGTCGTAATATTGAGGTAGTCTTATTGTCAAGTTGAAATGTACAGAAAATATTGTAAACCTTTCTGAAAATAAGGGGTTGTTATAATGAAGTGGTCATAATATTGAGGCGGTGGCTTGGTAAGGCTTTACTGTACTTTATCCAATTAAATTATGTTTTTATAATATGTTTGTCTACTGAATGGGTAAGTTACCATAAATGATTTATTTTTTTATACGAAAACGTCCCCAACAAGACGCTTTTTAGAATCCACGTTATATCATGCATGCGTTTTATGCAGTATTTAGTAAGTAATTTCCCGACCACACTTTCCTGGCTTTCCTTTGACAGAGTCAGATCTAGTAACTGTATAATTTAGCGACGTCAAAAGATAAAAAAACATGTGATGATTTAATCCCTTTCGTTTTAAGCGTCATTATTTTCTTATCATTCAGATGAAGTAAGACGTCATGGACAAGTTTTATCAGCGTGTCTTACGACATTTTATCCGAGGTATTAATGAGTCGGTCTCTGAGGACTATGGTCGCTAAGTGGGGTTTTAATGAGTTATATTTATCTGAATACCGACAAATAATTTTTGTTTGGCCTTATTGAATTCGTTTATAGTTCGCTTGTACTTACTTTATCATTTTGAAGCGTTTTCAAATAATGAAACCATAGATCTTTCTTTACAGAACGAAACAATACATAATGCAATGTAATGACGTATTTAATTCTTTTAGAATTATTTATTCCATTCAAAATGTCTATACATGCAATCAAAATCCTTTGAAGGTGGTTTAAGTCAGTATTATGGTAAACTTTTGTAACCTATATATTGTTTGTTTGGACTAATTAGTTAATATTTGTAAAGAGGAAGAGAAAATAAAATACAGCGGTATTACGGTTGTATAATGATAATTATTGGGTCCATGGGGGCAATAGGTTTCTTCATGAAACATTTCTAATCGGCATATATAAAGTCAGAAAGTTACATCACAATGACGGACCCAATAGAAGTGAAGCGAGCAAGAAACAAAACACATTGTACCATATAAAAACGATCATATAATATGATCACAGATTATTCCCAGGAAATTATTTTTACAATAACTTCTACTGTGGCACAGTTTAACTTATCCACTGATCATACCAGCAGACAACAGCATTAACAACGAGAAATATATTGCACAACATGAATAGCACGAGTACCACCTAATAGCAGGGCGTTTGACTAATTTAATTGGTCCAGCTTCATTATTTCACTATAAATAATAAGGAGTGAAAACGAGACACCTATTGATTCTACTTGTTCACCTTCACCGAGGAACTACAGTAAGTTTATTAAATGGAATCAACCAGACATTAAAATCATTAACCATTGAGTCCACGCCGGCATACTCACAAGAACAAAACTGAGTAAGGTAATAATGATATTTTAGTCAACGTTCTCCTGATTGTGAACAAGGTTATGTCGTAGCCTACATTGCGAGCAAGTACACAAAGTAACTTCACAAACTTACTTGCGCAAATAATGCTATACACATATTGTCTGTATCCTCAATAACTTAACTCTGCAGCGTCTGCATTAAGAATCAATTAACATTCGTGACTATCTACACAACTGTGTACCAAATACAGTATATACAGTGGAGACCCTCTAAACAGGTTCCACTGTAAACCGGTTTTCCCACTAAATCGGTCAAATTTTCTGTACTTCTTTACTTTACTTGGAAAAAGAAATTTGATTCTGACCTACAGTCTGTTGAAAATGCACCAAATTCAGCCAGACCAAAGCGTGCGACCGCAAAAGAAAACATCGCCAAATTATAAAGTATAAGAAATCATTGAGAAAGATGCTAGGTATACAGTGCGTGATATAGCACGGATGGTAGGTATATCACTATCAAGTGTACAATTTATTCTGAAGAAAACACTGAACTTTAGAAAGACTAATGCTAGGTGGGTACCGCATATGTTAGCAGATGATCAAAACAAGCAATGGATTAAAATTGCCAAAAAACTTCTCAAAATGTTTCCAGAATACGACCAATCCAAGTTAGCTAATGTAGTAGCTGGAGATGAAACCTGGATTCTCTATTTTAAGCCAATACGAAAAGTAAGTACTAAAATATGGACAACTAGAAAGAGCAAAAGACCCATTATTGCAAAACGCACGTAATGCACCAAGAAGGTTTTGTACGCAATTTTCTTTTCAATTAAAGGCATTGCAATTCAAGTCCCAGTCAAAAGGGGCAAAAGTATAACAGGGAAGTATTACAGAGACGTCGTGCTGAAGAAACTGAAAAGTACTAGTACCAAAAATGACGTCCGGTCACAGGGTTCAAACACGTTCGTCTTCTTCAGGACAACACCCGGCCCATAACTCTGAAATAATTTCCAACTTTTTAAAACAAGAGAAAGTCAATGTTCTCCCACACCCCCATATTCTCCAGAATTTGCTCCCTGTGGCTTTTTCTCTTTCCAAAACTGAAAAATTACCTTGCTGGTCGAAAATATCGGTCAAGACAGGCATTGGGTTCTGCTGTTTTCCAGTACTGTCACGTAACGATGTTACTTGTTACATATTCCTTACCATTGATTATAAATTTGAGCCCCCTTTTTGTACTTAAAGACCTGCTCAACATCGCTTGAACGTTTTTCCTTCTATGCTCTTTTCGTATATTATACTCTTTTCTTTTCTTTGGAGCGACGCTACATTAATTAGAGAAAAAATCAAAAACAAGTTTGTGTGATACGCGATGTTCATCGCCGAGTTACTTATTATGTTTCATTAGGCTCCCTCACAGTGTAAGTAACTTTTCTACTTTGTTTATCATGTATAGAAATTCTCTTATTCGTCGTGTCAATTATAGATTAGTACAATTTCAATTTGTTTTTATTTTCCAATTACTCGGTTGAACTTCGTACCAAAAAGTTTCGTACATAGTATACATTTTATATCATCTATTTAAGTCTTCATAATTTTATAGACGGTAAGATAATAGAATTTAGTATTTAAATGTAGGAATTGTTATGTTTGTTTATTATATGGGTTGGATTTGTTTACTTGTTTACTTGTTTCAGGCCGTAATTATTTTTGTCTATTATCTCAGCTTGATTTGTTTACCGATTTTCAGACTCTGCTTGTATTGGTGAATTTGACTATTGTATGTATCGTGTTTGAAATTTTTCAGTCTTTACAATATAATTATTTGGATAAAGACGTTAAACTGGCTTTAATGTTGCTTATATATATACGGAGACAGCACAAGTACCTTAGCACTATACCCAAATCAGCGTACTATGACCCCTTTCGGAAATGGATTCATCGACTGAAATTATGTATTTCTAGTCAAGGGGAAATACTTTGATGGTATGGAGTAAATACATTGGCATTTATTTAAGTTTTTAGTGTGTACTGCGAAGATAAGCAATTCTTTTCGAACAGCCCTCGTAGTCTAGATCAAAATAAAATCACATCGCACATCGTTCACCCCAAGCGTCCATTTCTGAATGCTTTTGTAAGTGGAGGCGACCACAACGGGGATAAACACGCTAATATGGATGACCATTATTTTATCTGTAAAGAAGAATGAAAGATTTATTTTTCCCCAATGATAACAAGCTTACCAACAGAAGATGTATGTGCATATCTGTAAAAATGTGACATACTTTATGCATTTTATGTCATATACAGATAAGAAGGCCGCTTATGTCTTAAACAATGATTGTTTCTTTATCTGTTTTGATGCCGGTAACTCAATTTAGCTGTATAGAAATATGTTTCTTATCTTTATCATTGGTATTTTTTGTTATTATCATTATTCTTGCAGCAATGTCTGATAGTTTAAAGCTTTGCTTCTCTCTTTCAGTAACCATAGTAACTACAAGCAATCTGAATCGCTCGTTGACTCATTAACATATTTATTAACCTTTTCAAGTTTAATAGTTGTTTCTTATTACACATAGTGTATCTATAGTGTATTGAGAACAAGCAATATAAACCAACACTTTCTATGTTTTCTCCAAATATATGATACCCACAGATATGTACATAAATCCTACAACAATATAAAATATTAAAGAAGTAATAGCATTTATTTGTGACCGGAGTTTGCTCCCTGTATGAATCAATATATCTGTTTGTTCAAAAAGAAGAATCTTATCAAATAACATCCAAATATATAAAATGTGATTTTTAGTATTTCCTGTATTCTTTTCTTCTGACAAATAACCTGTTTGGTTGTTTAACGACAAGCTGATGAATGTCGTCATTGATCAGTGAATCAAGTAGTTTTACAACTTCCTTTATTTTGGATGTTAATATAGTTTTCTGTTCTTTGTCCAGAAATTAATAATTACACTATCCGAGAGAAAAGACATACACATTAGTGATGTATAACGGAAATCAGTAGCTGACCAAACGCCAAATAAAACATCTGTGGTGTCTAATTTTACAAGCTTATTATAAAACTGTACATAATTTAGAGATGGCGGAATTGCAAAAACACGAACGGTTTCCCTGGAAACGCTACGGATATCAAGTTCGACTTGCAATTCAATGTCGTTTTTAAAACATTCTGATATTTCATTGGATATTGAACAAACGGTTTCCCTGGAAATGCTACGTACCTCAAATTTGATTTGCAATACAGTGTCGTTTTTCAAACATTCTGGTATTTCATTGGATATCAAACAAAAGCTTTTGACCAATGATACTGCATGGATGAGACCTAATCAACGCTTTAAAAGTGGACATTGATATCTCGCGCAATGGCATTTTGGAAGTCGTTTGACGTGCAAATACAGATAGGTGAGGGTTTTTTTTACTTTGTTCTTTGTTTACAAATTTATGCCAAATATTTTATTTTTAGTTTCTCGAGAGCATGGTGTCAATTTATTGTTATCTTTGGAGTGAAAAAATATTTATGTATTTATTTATTTTTCCGCTTATTGTTTTGCGAACTTCGATCTAGAATAAAGGATTTTAAAATGTAAATTGTTGACTGTTATAATCAACCTGTTTACAAATGTTTTGTCCGTTGTGTGTTCATATATTTTCTAACAAGTTTGCTTCAGTTACCGTGTTCGCCTGTTTGTGTAATTTCATATATGTACATTTATACCATGCAAATGCTTGGGATGCATATGTGTTGAATTGTTCATATTTTGTGCGCTTAACCATTTGCTTCATAATACCGCATACCCCTGCATCTGAAGCAGACGACTTTTGAAAACATTGTGGCAAAAGACGTGAATGCTTGTAATGAATAATGACTTCTTTTGCCACAATGTTTTCCATTCTGTCAGAGAGAAATATCCTAATTTCTTAAATAAATTGATGTTCTGTGTATTAGCTTTGAATTTCGAAGATTCCAAAATATGCTTATGAGGCAAAGGGTTAATAGCCAAACAACGCGCACTCGACATGGACATTTCTAAAACATTATTTTTTTCTGCGCCCAGCCAGATTTAAGGTTATAAATATTGATATTGTTCTTCTTTCTAAATGAATACAATAGCAATATTAATTAATGATGCATTTGACAACTTGACAGGCATATATTGATATATTAAATATTCACCAGCTGTATCTTTTCAACCAAATTACGTTGTATTTCATTTTCATTTCATTTTATTTACAAGTCTTCAGGCCACCGGCCCATGCACATATAATACAACATATAATTGAATATTTAAATTTATAAGTTGTGTTTTGAGAACGTAATTGAGATTTGATATAGGGAACGGTTTAAATGTTGTAAAATCTCGGAGCGTGGATTTGGTTCGACTGGAATATTTTCAAGAGCTCGTCAACTGTTAATGAGAATGGTTGTTGGTGCTTTAATCACTTCATTTCTAAAAGTTATGGATGTTTTTTTCAAATTCTTAGCACATTTACAGTATCTTCTTTACTTTGATTGCATATATCTGAACATTACCCAAATAATACACAAGTCACAATATATTAACAGCTCATGTTTATTACATGATTATAATATGAGTAGTCCAGTACATGATATGAAACAAAATACAACGAAGAGAATATTTGAAAGATGTATAATAATAAAAAAAGAAATGTCTTTAAAAAGACAAACTGGAAAAAGAAATTTTATTCTTCGACATTATTTACCCTTTTGAAACTATAAGTACGATCAATGTTGTTCTGCTTTCATATATTCATGACATTCCTGACGGTATATAGATAATTAGGCCGTAAAAATGCGTTGTTGATGTTCACAGTCGAACGCAGGGCAATGAATGAAATATCTTTAAAATATTACACAAAAAAGTATTTCTGCTAATAGTCGCATCAGTACTTTCTTGCACGTCTTGTCCGCAAGCTTTATTTGAAAATAATGCATCAATATTGAATTAATAACGTACTGAAATATTCTTAAAAATTTAATATTATACATGCCTTTGTGATGTGGATTAATTAATGTTTGAACCCGGACAAATGCATTTACGACATTGAGGCTTCCATTTTGCGCCAAATCATTCAGCACAAATTGGAAACCTCATTGTCGTAAATGATTACTTAGCGCTAATTTGCAATTTGCGCTAAATAATCATTTTATTCTGTGAACGAATATTTAATGCTGTTCACGACACACAATGAGAAATTGAATTCATATCAAAGATCAAATGTAAAATATTTGTCAAGAATAGGGCTGGGTATCGCCAGGCGACTCGCGATACGATGCGTACCGCAATATGGGGTCGCCGATACGCGATACGGCATGATATGTACCTCCGTAAGTCTAGAAGAGAATAGCAGTAGATCTTAACATGCTGGGGGTCAATAGCTGTATTTTTATTTAAAACTAAAAATGCTTACAGTACTGGAGGCGGCAGTCTATTATTGCCATTGTTTTATTTATTTTTTTATAGTTTAGAACAGAAATCAAAATAGAACTCCAAACTTTTAATCATTTTTGTCAAACCTGCGCGGCAAATTACAAATGGAGTGACGCTAAGGCTATGACTAAGGGGCATCATTTTAAGATTTTCGCGAGCTTCACTTCGCCCTCAATAATATTGTACTCTATCACAATTTCGATAAACATAGATTCCGTGTACATCTTCTACTGGCTTTCATTTAGCAAAGTCAGCGAGCATATAATCTATAACCTTTTCTTGCTATAGCAGAATTTACTGTATTACCGTATTTGCGAATGTAGAGCGAATCAAATTCTTCACTTACAATTTATTTATTTTTATCATTTAGAATCAATAGTTTCATCAAAAATGCTTTTGAATTAACGCATGTGGAACAATATGGCTTATCAGATTAGCGTTTTATGCTTAAATCGGTGCTATAGAATATGAAAGGAGTACTTGACATTTTTTGTTCAATATCTTTTTTATTAATCATTTTCAAAACAAATGTCCCATCATATTCATTAACTTTAATTATTCAGCTTTATTTTTATGCAAATATTTCTTTTATTTTGATATTTTGGCGGGGGAATAAGCACTAAAAGACAATTACGCTTTAACACTGAATAATAGAGCAATTGATATGAAAATTTCTGAAAAAGTCAAATTTAAGTCCGTTTTTCTTAAATCTGACAAATGAAGCAATTATTGTGTATTAAAGCCTAAAATGGCCACACACAATTATATATAATAACTGTGTTTTAGTCCATTATAAAGTATGCATTCAGTGTGCCAGCCACCCTATAAGAAAATTATACATAATTTAAACAATTCAGTCGTAGGTACTAGTATATCCTTTTAGAAGAAGCAAAAATAATGAAACGGGTTAATAACATTGATATGCTTAAAATATTTTCTGCGCATTCTCAGCCGCGCATAGAACAATGTTTGCAGTGCTGTGATTAGTCATGGAACAAATTGGATCGAGTTCTACAACTATAAGACGAACCCTATTTTTGATGTAAAAACATGTGTCGTATACACGAGTGTTTACGGTATCCCTATTATACAGTTATACCAAGGTGACTCAGATAGAAAGACTCTGAACATACTGAACACCTCGTAAGGAAACTTATTGACATTTTAGTTTCTGTTTAGTGACTGCTCCTAGTGACTCCCTATGTCTAGTGACCCTATTTGCTCCCTCCGATGGAAGGTCACTGTAGATTAGAATTATAAGCAATTATGTAAATATAGGAACAATAAAAAAGCAAATATTTTGGGAATACTTAGCAGAGTAATTGTTAAAACGATATATGTTCAGTTTATCGCATAATGGTACCTAACATGTGGGTTATGAAGGTACACTGGAGTTTTACACGGGGGTTTATCGTAGCACCAACAGCCAGGGTCATTTGGCGACTTTCCGGATTTAACAGTGGAGAAAGACCCCAGGCTTAAACCTGGATGTAACTACTTTAAACTAGCTGGACAGCATCCGCACATTTGGACTTTAGTCCTGGGGTGGATTCGAAGCGGTGAGGGGGCTAGTAATTACTTGACCAAAACCAGTTGATCACGGAGACCCTAAAATGGTACAACTACGGCAGCCATAAAACAAATATTAATTACCATTTCCCATTAATATGATACTTCCCTTAGTAGATCAACGGTGACGTCCCCTGATAATGAATAATTCTTCTTCCGGGGTGTTCGCACTGAAATTAGTGATAATGGCGGACGGCAGCGAAATGACTGGGGCGTTCAAGGAAATCGTTTTAATTACTTGCTATGTAGTTACAGGGTGCTAGCCAACACACGTGGAAGGGACATATAAGTTCGGTTTGAGGAATACGATAAAGACAAATCGAAGTATTTCTGAAAGTCAATGGCGAGAGTCGGAGAACGTTTAAGAGCTCGTGTTGGAAAAACGTTGGAATATCCAGGTTGTATTGTTGATCGGAGTGGTGATGTCTCTCTGATACATAAACTCAGTGAGACGGATATATACAATTATATTTTACAAGAATATGAAACGGCAAAGCCAAAGTCATATATGAGGACGACCATATTAAGGGCCTGCCTAGCTGAAGACCTGCGGTTTATTGAAGACCAACACAAATACAGTTCTTTAAAAACTTTTCAATTTGGGTTCTTTTCTCACGACAGTCATTGCTTCTTGTTATGTTTCATGCACTGAAATTTACATAGGGACGGAAAAAAAACTAAACAAAGAATAAATTATTTATAAATTGTGCAGCAATGGGCCCTTTCCTATTGAATATTGGCAAATTAAACATGAAATTGTTAATCATCCAATTCACTACCATGTTGAAAAATAATACTTATATACCTTTAACCAAACTCATCGCGGAAAAATAGAATAAAAAGGCTTTAAAAGCGAAAAGAGCTGTGATATAGCTATCACTGAAACTGTTATGTAATACTAGTAAGTAAGAATACACATACAAGCAGCCTAACCTTGTTATTTTAAAAAAAAATCTGTGTTGCTCTAAAATGTTCAACATTATTAACAACTCGGCATGTACATGCGCCTAGTACTTACAAAAACGCAAAACAATAAAAACAATACTTTAGATTGAAGAATCAAGTGATAGCCCCGGAAATGGGAAGCATCTGTATATCATGCGCAATGCCAAGTTATGGAAAAGCATCATTAAACATGCAAAGCACAAATGAATATATGTGCACATATTTCAACATCAAGTTATGAGAATAAACAAGCAATTAAACCAGATACGAAGATATTAAGAACTTTCAGTTTAGTGTACACATGTGTGTATGCTACTTCCATTTCACAACGGCAAAGTTTAGGAGATTTAATACTATAGTTATCTTAAACCAAAAATGAACTCTGCAAATATATGTGAACTAAATACAGCAGAACAGGGTTATAATGAATTCCTGGGGACTCAAATGATTACTTTATTATGTCCATATTTCACTACACTCATAAAAATGAATTGAAGTGTTCAGGGAAAATAAACGTTATTGTAAACCATTGTTTAATATATCCGAATTCACTATACCTGTATGTTCTGTATTTCAACTATAATATTATCTTATCTTGCAATAACAAGCTGTCTCCATTGTAATTGCAGATTCTCGAAGATGGCTGAGATGAAATCAATTAGAGTGATTCTATATGTAGCCCTGTTCGGATGGGTGTCATCATTTTCTCAAAATACCACTTTGCGTGAAAGGATTCCAGCCTGTCTACAACAACTATGTCCAGGGTCGGGCGTATGTTTGAATGACATAATTGATCCAGATGATGATATGCCTTCGTGCTGTGGAGGTATGTTTAGAATATATTTTAAAAAAGAAAATTAATATTTCCCATAATTTATCAGTTCAAAATACGGGGGTTCTATTAAGAGTTAAAAGTTTTAATATTTAAGCACTCGTTAAGTGGGGGTGACTGTTGTTTCTAAAAAAACGGCTTTTGATTATTTATCGCCTTCTATGATAACATATATGTGATTAAAATAAAGAAATCCCTGTCGCCTATATTCTGATTAGAGAGAATCGTGTATTATAGAGGTTTGAGACTCACAGTATCTTAAATTTAACCACCAACCTTTGTGTTCAGATTAGAATGGCTTTATAATACGAGAAGTTAAGATTATTTAGAAAAAAAAAAAAAAAAGTTTCTGTTAGTTAGATAGTTATTTGTATCGATAAAATTCATGATTATAAATGATATAATTATATAAATCGCAATTCGCACATTTTCACTGAATGTGCTTTGTATTCCAGTCAGCCGTTTACTCCCCTTACCGTCTATTTCAGCGTGTTCTTGCTCTAAGGATTGTGAAATTAAAGGCAACTGTTGTTTCCAAACCATGAACAACAACACAATCGGTAAATCGCCGACTACTCAAAAATATAGTGAATGTCTTTATCCGGTAGTAGCAACGAAGCAAACACAAGTTGGGGATGGGACACATCAGTCGTATATAATGATATCATCATCACGGAATGACGCAATCATCAATGAGATGACCAACAATACAGTCTCATGCGGCGAAATAGAAGTTGCACCTTGGGGAAGCATGTTCCCCGTGTATTCAAAAAGTACTGGTAAGATTTACAAGAACATGGTGTGTGCATACGAACATAATGTCACTGATGGCGAGTTATGGGACTTCTACATTTCATGTTACAAATATGATATTGATTTTATGTCGAAGTTTCAAGACGGATTTATGCCTGAATATTGTGCGGTTCATTTCTTTTACGAAGGAGGAATGTCTATGTTAAAATCAGAGCAGTGTTACCTCAAGGCATATTATAAAGACAAATGTAATTATAACAGATTTGAAATACCTGCTTTCCTTCCAGTAACTAGAGAAGAAATTGTTGCAGCTTGTGAAAGCGGTCTGGTTTCTCCGAATAAGTTCGGTTATGCTAATATTTTCTGCGATATTTGTAACAGAAATAGTTCAGTTTTGTTTGAAGACAATCCGGAACATTGTACTGATGCAAATGACATTGAGGAAAATTTAGCCAGAGCAGAAACAGGGCTTATTCCGTTTACAGTAATTTTCGATGCCAGTGCTTTCAGCAAATCATTCATTGAAGACTACATCAAAACTGAAAACGCACGTATTGCATGCCCCAAAGATAGTAAAACTCAGGTGAAAATATTGAATCTAGACGAGTCTTTACGAAGTGCCATCTCAGTACATTCTTATTCTATTGAATAGAAAGTGCCAGCAAATTCTATTTTTTTTCATATGAACAATCATGTCCTTAATTATTACCATTCCAGTCGATTTAACCATAACTTTAAAGGCAAATTAAAAGAATACCACGAATAAAATGGCGCGTGAAATGCTTGATTTTTCGCTTGGAAGAAGTATTGGTCGCAATACCCTAAAAATCGGTCGTAATAATGAGGTGGTCTCATTATCAAGTTGAATTATAGGGGAGTTATAGAAAGCCAGTCCGAAAATAGATGGTCGTTGTAACAAGGCGGTCGCAATATAGAGATGATCGCAATATGAAGTTATACTGCTTTTCATATATTTACCCTGAACAATTTCGTATCATAATTGAAATCTAGCAAAGGATTTTTCTGTGCATCCAAGTACACATTGATAGTCCTATTTTAGTAATTCCTAAAACAACTTGTTTTGAAACTAGTACCTTTTACCTATATGTTTTGAACGATAGGAACACTCATGCAAATTCCATAAATATGTACAGTTCATATAGAACTTCCGCACAGCCATCTACCTGTCTACCTGATGGACAATGCTCTTTTTGTTCGGACTGACACTAATATGGTAAACTAGTGCATAAGTATTTTAAAAGGAACTTATGCATGATTTTTCTTTTAGTAAAAAGTGTGTGTCGCTTGTATGATGATGTTGCTATTTCATTAGTCAAATAATTTTCCATTAAGTACTTTACATTTTATTAATTCAACTTATATTTTCAGACTGGTGACGGGTGTAGGACAATATCGTGTCCAATTGGTCAGCTATTTAGTGATGAAGATGTCTGTATCTATCCCGGCAACAAGTGGTTCACCCAACGCATACATATAAAAATAAGTCTGCAAGCTGAAAGGACAATCAATATTTCGAATTTGTTACGCTCCAAACAAAATCTAAAGTCACCGTGGCCAAAGACATGGGTGATGGAGGTAATTTCATATGAAACCAGTCGTATTTTTGTCCTCCAATATATAAGACTAAATCGGCCGTTTAATCCGAAGTCCTTTTTTGCAATGGTCAATTATTATATTTCGAAACAATGGCTTCTGGTATCTAACAATGAGACAATTAAATTACTAGCTGAGATAACAAAATTTATAAAAGATGTAAAATGGCAAAGACTAACGTCAAAAGTAATTACACTAAAATACAGATTACATGGACTACGAATGAGGCCATCGATTTTTATAACTAAGCTTTTCTTCTGCCAACGCGTGACATTATTGCCACTCGAATACGCGATTAACCAAAGCATAGGTTCCTTATTTAACAGGATAACAAATGAAACATTACTTGAGGCAGAATATATGGTTGTTGAAAACGAACACGGTGTAAGTCCAGTCGTTTGCCTTGAAGATTCTGGTTTGTATAGAGTGTCAACAAGCAATGCGAATGAAATAACTTTTCGCGGAATCGTTTTGCATTATTTGGCGATTATACTTTCCTTGAAAATAATATTTTAGTGTTTCAGTTTGAATTATAAATGCTTATTTTTCAAGAAGTATTTCTAAGTTAAGACTAAAGCTACGAATCCATAAGTTACATATATTTTATTCAGTATTGTAATGTTGTACACTGGATATGTTCTAATTGTCAATGATTACACGCGAATGCATTTTATACAAGAAACCAGTTTGGAAATATAGCCTATACTAAAACTGAAATATCGGCAAAAGAAAAATCGACTGGTATCGAAAAACAGTCGGTAGGGTAGGCAGAGAAAATATGGTCGGTGGCTTTAGTGTTGACAAGGTACTTTTCTTATGTCATAGGGATTTTTATGAGAGGGCACTGTTAGTATACGACTATTAAATATGTGAATAGAACCAGGACATTGTATTTAATTACGGAATAGTCAAGAGAGGAGCAGATTGGTCGAATATAGTAGAAGCATCCTTTCCAACAATATGAGGTAGTAAATAAAAAGGATATATTTATGAAGGAGAAATTATATTCATTCCCAAATCAAATTACCATGTTGGGCAAACAGCGGTCAAAAGGGTCAAATGATTTGTAATAAATAAAGTTTCAAATTTTGTATTTTAGATAATGCTTTATAATGCTTTCAAAAAAGGTTGGACGTCCAAACATTTTAACACAAACGTAGAATACTTTTGTAAATGCATTTTTAGTTATTACCAATGCTTTTCATCGTCTGACTTATTTATATCTGATCAACTTATCATCTCTATGCTTATAACCGTCAATCACACTTTATGAACTACATCGTAATTCTTTCTTTTCAGCAGACACTGTGCTATCTTTTTGAAGTCAATAAACGACTATAGATTTTCATATTGTGTCATTGTTTATTAAAAAGTTGCATGATTTGAGTATCAGTTAAACCACTGGAAATCAACTAACGTGAGTCAGTTTGCTGATAATAGTCCACACGTCTTGGACCCGTTGCACAAACCGATCTTAACTAAGATATTTGTTATCGTAACTTGCGAACCTACGACAATCCTAAAGATAAGGTAAAACCATTTCACAGACGCTGTCGTAACTCGAATACCTTAGCAAAGATAAGCTTTGTCGTAAGTAAAAGAAAAACCGCGAAGCCGTCTAGATTTTGTTCTAGATCAAGGACTCTGGTCATTGCTTATGACAATTTGTTAAGCATGTGTGATTCACAGATAGTAATTAATATTTCTTAATGCTTTTACAATTTTGAAAATATAAGGTTTGAGTGGCATGTGGTGTTTCATTTTGTCGGTACATTGACTCGGGTCATCCGGTAGTATTCAGAAAACTTCTCAGTCCTGTCATATTTCAGTGTCGTATACAGTGCCTGGCGACCAGAATAATTCATTATATCACCATATTACTATATCCATAGCAATGAACTACAAAAAGGCGTGTTTGAGGAAATTAAATACTTTAATTGCTGTATCGGATTCTTCTCTACACTGTATAATATGCGAGTTCACTATATCCGAGTCATTCTGTACAGTGTTTTCTTTTAGCAATTACATGATCATATTCATACACATATGGTGAATTATCTTAAGCTCTCAATGAGATATCCATGTAGTAACGCATGGAATCATTTAAAAAATCAATTTTCAGAAGTCTGCCAAATGCAATAATTTCTACCCTAGCAGAAATACATCTATTGACGAACCAACACCTCTGCATACTAAAATGCAGTTTTTCAAAATTGACCACACAAATGATACACAAGATATAGTGAAATAAATTTCCCAGAATAGAAACAAAGTTAAACCTCAATACATGTACTATGACCACTTCAAGAACCACATATGTCATAATATTGATATGCATACAGATCACAATAAAGACATCTTAGAACAGTTTGTCATAACATCAACATGTAGTAAACATCCATCATAGTGCAACTTACTCGTTCCTGAAATTGTAATGACACTATGGGCAAAGAATAATTCTCGTTTGTTTTAAGTAATGTTAAAAACGTTTATCACGGTTGAGATCCATATTTCACGACACCAATAACAATCATCGAAATAAAGAACGGCGTGTCCGGGGATCAACTTGTACTTCACTGTATCCGGTTATCAAAAAAAAGACAATAATTTGCGTTATTGGCTCTTTTTTTGCTGTAAGATCTAACGAAGTAGTCCATTTTTCAAAGATTAAAGAAAAAAATTGAATTTCCTTTTTGTTGAAAACTCAGGTTATCCAAATACACACTAACAATCGGATTTAATAAAAATATAGTTCACCGTGCAATATCTGCAGAAATTGATTTTTTTCCAGTTTCCAACATGGGCAACCACTCTTTTTTCCTATGGGTTTAACGCCGTTTTTCAACATTTTTTTCAGTTATATACAGTGCTTTCCCCGTAAGGTCACATCCAAATACCTAATACCTTCCAAGAAACGAACGTAAAAGGCACACATAAAAAACGGTAATTCGATACTTTTCCTTAAGAATACTTTCATGATCTATCATTTTTTATCAAAATTTAATAAATAAACGATATTCCATATTTTTTTATGATAATATATGAATATTCTTCATCATTTATTTGCCTCCAACATCTGCATATCATCCACTATATTAATTTCCCTCTATATCATGAGGTTCCCTCTGATATCCTTCTGTTTCTTTCTGGTCTGTTTTCCTTCTATTTTTATATTGTCTGTGTAATGCGTCTGCGCTTAATACCCACCCATAAAATACGAATGTATCAATTCCCTCCGAACAACAACTCCCTCCGAAGAACAACACTTTTTGCAACTCCGACAGTCGCTGTTCGGAGAGGGCACTATATTAACATTTTTGTGTAGCATTTAGCAGATACGCTAGAAACAACAAGTATTAGGAATGTAATACCTTCACAATTATATAGATTATGCGTCGTTTCAAATTACATTAAAACATAGTAGCCTATGCGTCGGTATTGTATAATTTATTTTCTTACCACCTGATTTGATTTTTTTTTCAATTAAGTCGTTGGATGATTTTTTATAAAGTACAACCTGGGACCAATATACACATTACATGTAGATTCCCTGGTCCCAGGTACAACACAACCGGAATAGTACGATCTTCCCGGACATTGCGTATTTTTAGCATTTCCTAATGGACGTAAAGTATAGTTTTTAGCAGTTACCAAAACATGGGTTTGTTTACCTTTTATTTTTGACAGTTCTACATTTTGTAAAACTTTTCATCGACGTATGGCAAGTTAGTTTAAATGAAATAAATTCATGGCGTTGTTTTCAATGCTGCGGGTGCATGTTCTTCATCGAATCACGCGATGAGTAGGAATGCTTCACGAGTATTTCGCAACGATATAGCAATCCATTTATCCATGTAGTTTCCAATTAATAAATTGTCATGATTAATGACGAAAATTACTTCAACCGTTTGCCAAAAAAATGATGATGCAAATTAAATTTATTTTGTTTCGAACTGTTGCTTCAGACAATTAGTTATTTTCGTCCTGGAAATGCTGTAACAAAAAAGAATGGCAACTGGAGGCGCCCCCAATCTGAGTACCATTCAAGAAAATATTGAAGCACAAAATGACGAGGTTAGTCTGCTGTGTAAAATTATCTGCTGGACTTCTGTCAGTTCCTTGCTGTGATATCATATGTTCATCAAATGTTCATCAATTTGTTTTGTGGATGATATATATTTTGATATTGAATTTTGGGATTTAAGTTAATAAGATAATATTAAGGACAATAATTAGACTGTTTGTGACAGGAGACATTTTTTGATTTGGCACTCTCCCGCACATGAAAGGATGGCCCTTCCTAATTGATTTATGATATCTGCCAACTGTAAAGCCGAATAAGTTAGGCTAACTAATTTGATTATAATTATTTGGTAGGCAGATTTCATGATTGAAGTCAGATAGGGATGGTGTCAGAGTTCATCAAAACCACTCATAATCATGAGTAGAAATCAACTCGGGTTGAATTGAAATTGCAGTAGGACTCGTTAAAATTCTAAGCTGGTCCTCCTGAAAAAATTTGATCCAGTCCAGGGTGTCCAATAAAAAAAGTCTTGTTGTCACAAACAGTAGTTAGATATAAGAATAGCTGATGTTGACTGATATTAAGCTTGTAATTGCATTTATTTGAAAAAAAAAATCAAATATTTCTACAAAGAAATTTTATTTCTTCGCAGTTTTTGTCTTCAATGATGAAGTCATACTTTCTGTATCATATTGTAATATGCGGATGTTTCAATATTTAAAAAGTATTCCTCTCTTAAATCATGGTATTTATATGTTCTTAAGAAATAAGAATATTTTGCTTTGTTTATTCATTAGATACTAGCACTACAAGCAATCTTCGAGGATGATGCAGATAGGATAGAAATTTTAGATTCAGCATCACAAACAAATGATGGGGAATTCTCTGACATGAATACATTAAAGGTCAGTGACAGAAGTTACGTTCTTATTCTAAAACGCTCCCTCTCATTTAGTGAGATTCTGGCTGTGACATATTGTCCTGTATTGATGATGTGCAGGACACCAATTGTATTATCCTCTTGTATCATGTATGAATGTACCTCAGAGTTTACTGTAGTTATCTGTGTGAGTTAGAGAAAAACTCAGTTACCCAGCAACAAGCGATGATTTCATTACATGTATCATTTACATTCAAGTCACTTAGCTTAAAACATGTCTAACACTGCTTACACATAACTATATATACACATAGTATATTCTGGTATGCATAGATATTAAAAAATAAAATGTATTTAATCTGACGATACAGTTCATTCATGTCACTTAAATAACACAATACAAGAGTAGACTGACTGGGTCTGAAATCTAACCAGCTTCTTCATTAAATTACATGTATGGAGTAACTAATTATTTAAGTGTCATAAATTTTCAATAACAAATGTCCACAACATGTCCTGACGAATGTCCTTTAATAAAGTATGCACAAAATATTTAATCTGATCAATGACAAATTGGCAAACACGCTATTAAGAGTCTATGAAATGCACATTTTATTCCTAAAATTTTGCATGAACTGCCATCTGTATAGATTCAATATTTTTCTTATATTGTTTTATTGAAATTTTGTCACTTAAAATACATATTATTTTCATCTACTGTACATACCTTGTACTGATTTTGATGTATACTAACTTACTAAGCATGCGATGTCATGTTTTAACAAGTTTCTTTCAAATAATATGGTCCACCTGTTCAGGCTTCTCAAAACTGCTGAAATACTGCTTAACTTTTGGTCAGGCAAATATAGAATTTCTGTCTGTCCATATGAAAATTTGACTGACCAAATATATTATAAATAAGTGATAAATAATGCAAATCGTGCCTGACTGCCGGACATCTGGTCCGGTACTTGCCAAAAAGTTATTGGACCTGCTCAAAATTTGCCTGACATGTCTGACTGTCCGGCAACTTTCGGGAAGCCTGCTTGTTTAGCTCACTGGATCTCAGGTTTGTGGGTTCAAACACTTGGTGTAAGCTCATATTCTCTGTCGACTTGAGTGAAGACATTTTGTCTAAGGCCATTTAATCTCTGCCACTGAGTCAATTGAATTATGTTGAGCTATTGGCCATCACTTACAAAATTACAACTATTACTAATACAGAATGCTGGAACCCTGATGTGATTAACTGTCCATGCAGTCATAAGTAACTAAAATATTGCTTTAAACTTATGTGTAAACAAAGTGATTCTGAAAAATCTTTTTAAATTTTCAGATATATGTTCCTGTAACATGTCCAGAGAATATAATTGTGGATTGCTATTTACCACTAGATGACAATAATGAGGAAGAGCCTGGTGTTAATAATGGTGTACAACTTGCTAGATCTGACTCAGGTTATACATTTAATTTACAGATGAGTTCACTCTTATTGAAAGTACTTACAGCCACAGAATGGCCTTAGCAGGCGCTATAGATATGTTTAAGTTCGAACTTACCTATACACATACAAACTATGTATGTTATGGAAGTTTTTGCAACTTACATATCAATAAATCTCATTTATTGTTACCCAGGATATTTCTTAGTGCCCGTTTTAATTGAGTGAATGTGAGGATTGATAAAAAATCCCATTCAGGTATATGATCCCACCTATGACCTTTTGGCAAGAAGTCTGACACTCAACCTTTAGGCTACAATGCTACCCCATACAATGCTATTGAAGACCTTTGTTTTAAAATGGGAAAGGCTTCATCCATGCAATAGTGTGATTTTTCCACTTCACACTCTGTTATTATTTTTTAAACAAAAGTTTTTAGATTAAAACTAAATTTGCTTAAGCAACCTATGTGTTCCAGTGGTTATGATGTTGAATAAATAATCATTAGCCCCTCACCTGTCTGAGTTCAAATCCCAACTGGGACCAAATTTTTAATGTGAGGAAGCTGTCCAACTAGCTTATAGAAGTTTGGTGGTTTTACTCAGGTGTATGGCTGTTAATGCTGTCAAATGACCCTGGCAGATATTGCAACGTTAAACCCCAAACAAGATCAGCTCGAAAAGGATTTTTTCACCACAGGTGTTTGACCCACTGTCTACTCATCTACAGGTTTCTTCTTTTATATGCAAATATGGTCTGTCGAGCACCATGTTTTTTACTAGATTGGTATGCTGTTTTTGGATGAACATCTTGACACCATCTTGTTTTTGTATCTATGTCAACGTATAGTGTTCAGTTTTGTTTTGACTTTATCAGCGATTGTTTTTGTATCTAAGTTTTGATGTGACCTACTTATGACCATTTGTTTTTGTATTTAAGTCAACGTATGGTGTTACCCACTTATAATCAATTGTTTTTGTATCTAGGTCAACGTATGGTGTTCAATTTTGAGGTGACCTACCTTCCACCAATATGTCTGCAAGTGACCTTGCCTCAAGGTTATCCATCTGATGATCCGCCTGTATTTGTTCTGTCCTGTGTGTGGTTGTCACCAACACAGTTATCAGTAATATGCCAACACCTTGATAGATTGTGGGAGGAAAGTAAGGGCACTGTAGAAGAACCTGGTATGCCTGTACTTTATACCTGGCTTGATTGGATTCAGGAAAATGTTCTAAGGTGAGTTGAAATAGGTGGGCTTTTTTTGTTTTTATGTGACTTATTGTCACTGGGGTTAAATGCCGTTTTTCAACATTTTTTCAGTTCATTATGGCGACCGGTTCACCTAACCATGTTAGGTACACTAGACTGTATACTAACCAGTACTAACGTACCCTTCTACAAGGAGCCGGCAACTTCTCCACGTATGGAGGAAAATCAACATTTTTTCATAGAAGGGTATGACCTGCTGCGGCCGGTATTCAAACCTGGATCTCCGGCTTACAAGTCCAGCGCACTAACCGCTGGACCACGGCCACGGCTGAAATAGGTGTAGGCCTGTCCTTTCTACTATGTGTTTTAATCAATGGTGATGTAAAATCATATGCAATATGTGTTGTTGTGTACAATGAAACATGGTTATACTGAACACAGATATAGTGGAGAATCAGATAGAGTCAAGTATTTATTTTCCCCAGAAATTCCCTTCTTTATTTCATTGCTATAAATACAGAGAAATGTGAACAGTATGAAGTAAATATTTTTATTCTGTATGCAAAGTAATACTCATGTAATAAACCTAAAATAATTTAAAGACATATTAGTTTTGAAATTTGAATTTGGTTTAAACTTTTTTTACGTGTGGACATCCCATTACTTCACCTATTGTTCCCTTTTTTGTGTGATGATTAGTAACAATTCCACTTAGTGTCATACAGCTATTCAAATTCATCTAACTGATACTTGTAGTTATCATTGTAGAATTCAATGATGTTCAACTTGAATGTTGTGATGTAGACATTTACTTTTTATTTTCTATGCGTTTCTCCCTTTGTATTCAATGTACCACGGCTTCTGTGGTTGAGTGGTTACAGTCTGTGACATGTAATCACTAGCCCTTCATTACTGTGAGTTCGAACTCCACCCAAGACCAGAAAAATTTCACATGTGTAGAAGCTGTCCGGGTATCTTATATAAGGTTGTTGGTTCCACCCAGGTGTTTACCTAGGGTATTCCTCTGTTTAAAAGTGGAAAAGTTGCCAAATGACCTTGGTTGTTGATGTGATGTTAAACGCTAACGAAAGAAAAGTAAACAATGCACATTTTTTATAGTACTTTTAGTGATTTGTAAGTCAATTGCCCTATATTCCGGATACTATTTCAGCATCTTTTTTTTATCGTGTTTTGCAGTGAGCTTGGAATCACCGATAATTTATCTGTTTCATTATTCCAAATAGACAATGACATTGATGACTGTCGGATTGTCGTTGACTATGACCTTGACTTTAATGCTATTGTCACTCACATGATGAGGTAAGTTACCATGGTAACAGGTCAATATGTTTTATTTTTGTATTATGATGCACGGACATCATTATCTTCTTATTTTAGTTTATTAACATCATAAAGAAAATTGTTCAACCAGCCCATTTTACAAATGAAACATAGCACTTTTATTTTTTTACTATTTATTACTAATATCAAATTAATGTTTGGATGCAGAAAAAGAAATCATATATTTGGAGTATAGTCCCTTTAAATGTTAAAAAGTCATTTCATTGTTGAAAAAAGCTGAAATCATTGATGCATTTGGTACGGTTAATTGGTGCAGTTCTGATATTTCAATTTTTAAATTGTAGATACAACAAAATGCAATTTCGTAAGATGTTTTCTCAGTCCGAGCAAGAATGCAGTATATGTTTTGACGTGAATATTGGTAACAAATTTTTTCTCTTACCTGAATGCGATCATCACGTATGTCGTGAGTGTTTGACTAGTCATTGTCAACTCCTCGTCAAAGAAGGAACTGTTCTACAAATCAGGTCAGTGTGTTAAAAATGTTGTCTTCTTCAGAGAGATGTCAGTGTAAAGTTTAGAACAGGGTATTGCTTGGAAAATTGATATTGCGATATATTTATTGCGATATTTACTAAGATATTGTTGTATGTTGCAATATTGCAACATTTATTTGTTAACAAACTTTTTTGAGGCTTTATTTACTGTATTATTCTGCTATCTTTTTGATGAAATTCCTTTTGTGAATATGGTCTTTTTCTGTCCTACTTATCCAAAAATTTCTCTATTTTTGGATATATTTCATTAAAAACATTTGTCACTCTATTCTTATTTGGCCCAAATGAAAAAAAACAATTAGAACTTGAGTTCATTGTCTGTCTAACAAAGAAAGGAAGACCATTTTACTTTCGTTTCAATGACTTTTTGTATTGAAATATAAAATATTTGTGATTCCTATTCTCTGTCGGTCTTAAGTACCACATTGACTATTTCATCAGATTTCTTTCTTAAACTTAAACCTACCATATCAGGGCTCTACAAATTTGTCCAAGCTACTTGTCCTGTAGGACAATCTGCTAAGAATTTTAACTAGGTCTACAGCAATTTCAACTCAACCTAGGTCAATTTCTACTCGCAATTCGAGCAGACAAGTGGATTTGTCAAGCCCAGCATATTTTCCATCATGAAATCATATCGCATAAAAAACTCACCCTTTTAAGAATAACTGAAATCATAACTTACCATAGAATTCTTTAATGATCTTTAAATTGTATTCACTGAATCCAAAAGTTGTTATAACGTTAAATGAACAAAAGAAAAAGGAACTCTGTTTAAAGATTGTCTTCTGGGGCAGTTATTAGGATATATTCTTTAATGCTGTATTTGTATGTACAGATGTCCCATGTATGAATGCAAGGCTCATATATCTCCTCACGTGCTTCGAGAAGTACTGACGGCAGAAGAATGGGACCGGTATGAAAATTTGTCTCTGCAGGTTAGTTTTTATTTCTGTTGATGAAATCTTTATATACATATAATAACAGTGAAACTGAGCTAGACAAAAATCAGGGTTCCCACGGTCAAAGGAAAGTCAGGGAAAAAAAATTTTTCAAGGTCAGTGAAAAGTCTGGGAATTTTGAAATTGGTCAGGAAAATTTGAAAACTAAGCAAAAGTCAGGGAAAAGTCAGGGAATTTTGTAAATGAAGAATGTTGGTCAAACAGTAGGAAGCAAAATCAGTAAAGGCTAAGGCAGTTTCTTCCATTATTTTGGGTATCTTTATTGTTATTTATGACTATGAGTATCTTTTTTATTCTTGTAAACATCTTACTCTAAATAATAATAATTAACTTTTAAATTTTTCAAAACAGGAAAACCTCAATATTAAGAGCCTTTTCTGGACTGAAAAAATCTGTTTTAATATTTGAGTGATCTTATTATGAAGTTTAAATCTTGTGGAAATACTTGAAACTGGACCAAAAGCTAGCAGTTGTTATAATGAGGGAGCCTTAATATTGAAGTGGTCACTTAGCAAGGCTTCATTACATCTCCATGTTTTTCCTGTGACCTGTTTATAATTTTGACACCTTTGGCATAAGATTGACTAATTTCTTTATAAAATGATTTAGATGTATAATTCTCTTTATGTCTTACAGTTCGTGTGAAAAATGTATTTTCTTTTTTATATGCCCAAAGGGTCGTATTATGTTATGGCGCTGCTTGTCTGTCCGTCTGTCCGTCCATCTGTTTTCCTTGTGCGGGCAACTACTCCTTCATTACTTGACCTATTTTCTTCACACTCTCACAGATGATAGCTATTGATGTCTAGTTGTGCACAAAAGGGGGGATAATTCATATTGCTGTTCTTTTTACTGAGCTGCTGGCCCTTTTTTATAGCAAATTTTTGTGCAGTCAACTCCTCTTTCATTGTTTGACTTATTTTCTTCAAACTCTCACTCATGATAACTATTGATGTTTAGTTGTGCATAAAGGGAAGATAATTCGCATTGCTTTTTTTACTGAGTTATTGGCCCTTTTTATATTTTTACAAATTCTTGTGTATACAATTACACTTTCTTTTCAATCATAAGGTGTTTATCTTAAACTTCCACAAAGATCAAAAAGTGTCTCAGTTGTGCAAGAGGGAGCATAAATTATCATCAATGCATGTTATGGTGGTACTCATGTAAACCCAGCCTTCGGGTGTATTTCGCCCCGCTCTGCGGTGCTCTTGTTTTGATTATAAATGGAAAACTCTTGTTTTTTCAATAAAAAGAGGTTTCAACTCTTAATGTTATAAGTCTGTGAACAAGTTCATCTTAATCGTTGTATGTTTCGCAATTATAGATAATAGTATTGTAGGAACATCTGCATTCAGCTAGGGGGTTCACAATAGTTGTCTGCTCCTATTCTAGTTTCTATTCAGTCTTCCCCAAATTTGGAAAAACTAATTATAGGCATACTATCTTGCCCAAGTTTGATAACCAACCAAATCGACTTTGTCACATTTGAATGATGGCCCCTTATGTAGCAATCATAACCAGATAATTTTGAAAGCACTCTTGTTTATTATTTATTGTTTGTTTTTCAGAAAGGGTTAGAGGTCATGGGAGATGTCACTTGGTGTCCAAGGTGTAGTAATGTAGTGATAATGGAACCGGATAAAGACTTGAACCTTGCTCAGTGCCTTAAATGTTATTTTACATTTTGTACAATGTGTATGGAAAGCTGGCACCATGTAAGTACATTCTAATTATGAATTTAGTGCAGTCTAACCTATGAATTATGACCTACCGAT